>ONZH01025619.1:0-1385000 GCA_900303285.1 Rhinella marina
TTAGGGAGTCCGGGCAATGCAATAAAGTGCGCCATTTTACTAAAACGATCTACAACCACCAGAATAACTGTCTTTCCAGACAAATTAGGCAGATCAGTGATAAAGTCCATAGACAAGTGAGTCCATGGTCTGGACGGGATGGGCAACGGGAGTAGGGATCCAGAAGGTCGAGTATGTGTCACCTTAGCGCGTGCACAGACACTACAGGCTGACACATAGTCCTCAACACACTTACGCAGCTCTGGCCACCAGAATCTACGAGAAATGAGGTCGACAGTGGACTTACGCCCAGGGTGTCCTGCAAGCACCGTACAGTTATGTTCCTCAAACACCTTATGACGCAATTCAGATGGAACAAACAATTTTCTAGGGGGTCAAGACTCCGGTGCGTCTCACTGGGCCTTAAACACCTTAGCCTCAAGATCAGGGTAAAGAGCAGATATCACCACCCCTTCAGACAGTATAGGGCTCGGATCTTCAAAATCACCACCTCCGGGAAAACTACGTGACAAGGCATCCGCCTTGACATTCTTAATCCCAGGACGATACGTGACAATGAAATTGAATCTGGTGAAGGACAAAGACCATCTGGCCTGCCTCGGGTTAATTCATTTCGCCGACTCAAGGTAAGCCAGGTTTTTGTGATCTGTGAATACTGTGATTGGGTGAATCGCCCCTTCAAACCAATGACGCCATTCCTCAAAAGCCAACTTAATTGCCAGTAACTCTCTGTTACCCACATCGTAATTTCTCTTTTTTTTCAAGAAAAAGGCACATGGGTGCCATTTACCTGGTGAAGGACCTTGTGACAAAACTGCTCCTATCCCCACCTCGGATGCGTCAACCTCCACAATGAAAGGTTGTGACACATCTGGCTGCACCAAAATAGGGGCAGAAGAGAAGCACTCCTTCACAGTGGAAAAGGCTCGCAATGCTGCATCAGACCACACTGAGACATCCGTCCCTTTCCTAGTCATGTCAGTTAAGGGTTTAACTATTGTCGAACAGTTCTTATTAAACTTTCGGTAATAGTTGGTGAACCCCAAAAACCGCATAAGAGCCTTCAAATTTTCAGGTCAATCCCAGTCCAATACAGCATGGATTTTCTCTGGATCCATTCGAAAACCTGAAGATGACAGGTTTCCGATTGAGTTCACGGAAATCCAGACATGGCCTAAGAATTCCGTCCTTTTTCTTTATAAATAAAAACCCAGCTGCCACTGGAGATTTGGAAAGTCTTATGTGTCCTTTAGCCAAACTCTCAGCAATATATTCTTTCATGGTCGTTCTCTCAGGTCCAGAAAGGTTATACAGCCTAGATTTGGGCAATTTTGCTCCAGGGATAAGATTGATAGGACAATCGTATTCCCGATGTGGGGGTAAATCCTGACATCCACCTTCAGAAAATACATCAGCAAAATCAGATATAGAAGCAGGAAGTGTCTTAGTGGTTAACGCAGAAAAAAATGTATTAAGACAATTGTCAACACAATAATCAACCCAATCCAGAATCTGTCTATTATGCCAATCGATGGTTGGATTGTGTTTGCTTAACCACGGTAAACCCAGCACCACAGGAGCAGGAAGACCTTCCAACAGGGATTTGATAACCCTTGACAAAACTGACTATGGAGAGCCGGATCGTTCCATTCGGTATCCGTAGCCCACCTCCGAAACCCAGCGCAATAGATCTCAACAGAGCGCTCACCCTGACTAAGGTCACGTAACTTGGTCTCGGCCAGGGAGATGCGATCCTGGTCATCATAGATAAGTCCCAAAGCATTGAAAAATTCATCCACCGACTGGAGAGACTACGATCCGGTCGACAGAGAAAAGGCCCATGACCGTGCATCTCCCTTGAGCAACGAGATCACCACACCAACTCTCTGTTCCTCATTACCAGATGAATGTGGACGCAACCTAAAGTACAATTTGCACGCCTCCCTGAACAAAATAAATGGAAATGGAGGCTCAAGGATCTCAGCTGAACCCAAACAGTTGCTCACCACCACAACACTGAAGCTATAAACCGCAAGGAATAGTGGGAGAAGAAGCAATAAATAGGGGAGGGACAATTACCACACCAGGAACACCTGAGGGAAAAGGGTGTGGTAAAAACCAACAAAAAGGGAAAACATGTCAGATTACACCACGTGTTGCCAATCTGACAGACCTCCTGTTATCTGTCATAGGAATGTCCTGAAAAATTGCTCCAAAAATTTCCTGCTGACAACGCTGGCGGCAGAGTACGTAGTTCCTTGGGCACCCGAGGAGGGGAGACGAGGGGAACACACAGTAGTTCCAACAGAGGCAGGGTGACACTCTCCGAGGTCTGGGACAGTTTCATGACACCCCGCAGCACCCTCACCCTGATGAGCGGCCTAGTGTCACAAGGAGGGAAAAGTTTTGGAAGATGGTGAAGGAGTACCTAGCTAACTGTGTCAATATCCTCAGTGATCCCTCTGTGCCTTATAATTATTGGGTATAGAGTTGGGCTTGTCCAGAACAGTTGCACTGGGCAAAAAGAGAGAGAGCGCACAATAGGGTAGTATGTCCAAGTCAATAATGACAATAAAGCAAAGAATCAATAAAATGGAGGCTCACCTTTAGTGGTTGTGCAAATGATAGGCACAACACTAATGTAAGTTCATAGTAGTTGTAAATCCTGGTAACCGGTTGATGCTGCCATAGGAAAAATGTCCCTGGTGTTCGGGATGCCCAATCCCAACCAAGGGAAAAGTATGCAGGTACAGAGGATCCTATTCAGGCGCAAGAAGACCGGACCACAAGGACACTTGAAGTTTTCAAATTTAATTCCAAACAATACAACGCGTTTCAGGGGTCTCTGGCCCCCTTCATCAGGTATAAATACATGCAGGCACAGCAAGCCTTTAAATACATACAAGAACAATAAACAATTCAAAAAACGTGCCAAAAAGCACATGTTGGGGGGGGGGGAGGAGGGACAATCCTCATAAGAAGACACCCTAATAGTAAAAGTACTATTAACTGAAAAAACACAAGAAATGAACTGGTATATGGACCCATCCATATGGCAAAGGGTGGAATACCATATACCAGTATAAATAATCATAAGATTAATGGTGAACAAATATATAAAAAAACGCTGTACGTCACGTGACCATAGATGGGCGGTCACGTGACTGTTGTCCCAGCGACCAGAATAGCGGCCGGGCCAAGGAGCCGTCACGTAGTCTCTCGATCACGTGATCGGCAAGTCAGCGACCACGTGACCGTTGTCATGAATACCAAGACGCCAGTGAAAGGCCGAAAGAAGGTCTCCGAGTCTTCAGGTCACGTGACCGCGATATCGCGACCACGTGACCAACAGACCCAATGTTCAGCAGCTCGGATCGTACTAAAGGGCATCATTATTAGCAAGGAGACACTGTAATCTTCGTGAAGGGATGCCAGCCATAGGGGAGTCATTCTATGTAATTTATATAAATACAAATTAGCCTAAAAAATGAGTATAAGATATATATAAAAATATAAAGAAACTGTTTCAAGCAATGACTTATCAAAGGGCCATATTTTATAGTCATTTGATACATAGAGGGTAAACTATTTGGCAAACAAAGGTTCCTGTTGACAAAAGATATATGTAAAATAAACAATAAACTAAGATAAAAATAAAAAATGAATGAAAATAAAAATAATAATAATAATAGAGTAAAATCCAATGATTATAAATTAACCTCAAACGCCTCATTTAGACCATAGGGCTTGAGGGTATTTAGTTTAAAAATCCAGTACATCTCTCTTCTCTTAATGTTACTGGAATTCTTTTGGTCACATACAGGAATTTGTTCAATTGGTGTGACGCTAAATCCTGTGAAGGAGCCATCATGGGTATCAGCGGCATGTCTAGATACACTATGATTGGGGAATTTTTTCTTCACATTGGACCTATGTTTATTCAACCTATTTCTAAGTGTTTGGATGGTATGGCCAACATATTGTAACTTACACGGGCACTCAAGGAGGTAAATCACATGTGTGGAATTGCAATTCAATGCTCCATTTATAGTAAAAGCTTCATCCTTCTTGTTGTTCGTGAAGGAGGTCTTTTGGCAGATGGACTTACAGCAGAGGCATTTTGGTTGTCCACATTTAAGGCTGCCTAATTTTCTAATCCCCGTGTCCCCTTCTCTTCCTGTAGGTTCCACTAATTCCTTTAGTTTACTAGGGGCCAGAGTATTTTTTAGTGTGGTGGCTCGTCTATATGTGAGCAATGGTTTCTCAGGGATAATGCTCATTAGAACGGGATCTTTTTTCAGGATGTGCCAATGTTTAGTCAAAATTGACCTGATATTACTATAATTTTGGTTATAGGTGGTAATAAAACTACATGCATAAGCATCCTGATTATCTTTGGATTTATCCCGACCAGAAGACAAACAATCCACTTGTTTGAGGGCGGATGCTCTCTTCAGAGCTCCTGAGATTAGTTCTTTTGGATAGCCCTTATCTACAAATCTCGTGGAAATGGTTTTGCTCTGTTCTTCAAAATCCTCCCTTTTAGTACAGTTTTTACGAACCCTCTTAAATTGACTATAGGGAATATTTTGTTTCCATTTCCTATAGTGGGCACTCTGAAAGTCAAGATAACTGTTACTATCAACAGTTTTGAAGTACGTACGGGTGCAGATCTCGGTACCATCAGTGAATATTTCCAGATCTAAATACTCAGCTTTACGCCTGTCATGGGTTCCTGAAAAGGTCAGGCCCCACTCCTTCTTATTTAGGTATAACAAAAACTGCTCAATTGAGCTCTCATCCCCTCTCCATACGAATATCAGGTCATCAATATATCTTTTGTAGAACTTGATGTTCTCTGACCAAAAATGAGTGCCATAGATATAGACTTTCTCGAATGAGCCCATAAAAAGGTTCGCAAAACTTGGTGCGAAACGCGTCCCCATTGCGGTACCCCTCGTTTGTTGGTATATACGTTCTTGGAATTTAAAGACATTATGTGTTAGAATAAATCTTATACTGTTGATGATGAATTCCCTTTGTTCTAAGGGCATACTATAATCCTGGACTAGATATTCTGTGACGCATTTGATGCCGAGATCATGGGGTATATTCGAATAAAGTGCTGAGATGTCAAGAGTGAGAAAGAGATAGTTATCTTCCCATTTCATCTTTTGTAATTCTAAGATTAGTGCGGTGGAATCTTTCAGATAAGAATCTAGACCCAACACATATTTTTGTAAAAAGATGTCTATATAGTGTGATAAATTTCGTGTTAGGGAATGAACCCCTGAAATAATAGGTCTCCCTGGAGGGTTTGCTGTATTTTTGTGAATCTTGGGCAAGTGATAGAAAAGTGCTAGTTCTGAATCGGCTACTCCTAGATATTCTTTCTCTTTTTTATCTAGGAAGACCTCACCTGATTTCAGTAATTGGAAAAACTCTTTCACATGTAGTTCAGAGGGATCGGTCTGGAGCTGCTTATAATAATCAGTATCTGATAGAATCCTATCGGCCTCTCTGATATAGTCCTCTCTGTCTTGTACCACGATACCCCCACCCTTATCAGCATTTCTAATCACAATATTTCTATTGGATTTTAGTTTGTTTAGAGCCTGTTTCTCTGTCCATGTGAGGTTCTGTTTATTATTATTTAATTTATTAATTTGTCTAAATTCATCAGCAACTACTGTATAAAAGGTGTCAATAAAGTTCCCTTTATGGTATGTGGGATAGAACTTAGATGCCGGTTTTAATCCCGATGGAATAGCTGTAATGTCCCCAGTGGTAAGTGTGGCACTACAAGTGGGGGGCACTGGTTTTTTTGGGTTGTTCTCCATCAATTTAAAGTGTCTTTTAATGGTCAGTTTTTTAATATATTTATTCAAATCTAGGAATAGGTTAAATTCATCAATTCGACTTGTCGGACAAAACGAAAGTCCTTTTGATAATAGGCGTATCTCACTCTTGTTAAGCTCGTATGATGAGAGATTGAAGATACCCGAGGCCCTTTGGTTTTGTCCGGTTTTACTTACTGTAATTTTCTTTTTGCCGAGACCCCCCCTGCAGCCTCTTCTTGGTTTTTTCGTTTTGTAGTGGGTTTTGGTATCAGAGGATGAAAGTAACTCTTTATAGATGTGGTTTTCGGACTTTCCCTGATTGCATATAACGGAGTGGGAGTGATCATGGGGGGTAAGGCTAAAAAAGAACATGACACGGAGGGACCTCCTTGTATGTCGTCCGGGGTAGTGGTGATATTAGGGACAGTGGTGTTCGTCTCCAACCACTCTCTCGTATCAACTTCTGAGTGGAGGGGATCCTTGAATTTATTGGTACTGATAGTGGATGCAAAGGGAGGGGGAGTGACATTATGAATAGTGACCAATGAATCAGCCTCAACATCCGTGGTTGGGGTCGAGAGGGTTGGACTAGGGGCCCCTTCCAACGGTGTAGAGGGGTAAACTGAAAACTGTGTTGCTGGTAGATCCAGTGGAGCACAGGTAGTTAGAATATCCTCACTGAACAAGGACATGAGTGATGAGGATATAGAGCAGTCAGGAACTTGGGGATGGTGTACGGTAGAGGTGCAAGGGGTTTGAAATTCTTGAACGAGATCCGTTTCTGTTTGAGGAGAGATTGTGGGCACTGTGGAATGGCAATCTAACTGAGAAAGGGGTAGTGGCAGAGATACAGGAGGTATTGGGGACCTAATAGGTTCTGGTGGTGTAACTGATCTAGCTGCAGAGTGTACTGGTAATGAATGGTCGGGTCTCTTATCGGAGTATTTGTTATTGGAATTCCTCAAGTTTTTAGCTGGTAGTCGGGATCTACTACTATTGGTGAATATGCGATGTGTGGGATTGGAATGATCTTTGAAATGGTTGTGCTGTTCGGATCTCATGATGATTGGTCCATAGGATGAATTGTCTTTGATGTTATTACTTGTTTTTTTATATATTTGTTCACCATTAATCTTATGATTATTTATACTGGTATATGGTATTCCACCCTTTGCCATATGGATGGGTCCATATACCAGTTCATTTCTTGTGTTTTTTCAGTTAATAGTACTTTTACTATTAGGGTGTCTTCTTATGAGGATTGTCCCTCCTCCCCCCCCCCAACATGTGCTTTTTGGCGCGTTTTTTGAATTGTTTATTGTTCTTGTATGTATTTAAAGGCTTGCTGTGCCTGCATGTATTTATACCTGATGAAGGGGGCCAGAGACCCCTGAAACGCGTTGTATTGTTTGGAATTAAATTTGAAAACTTCAAGTGTCCTTGTGGTCCGGTCTTCTTGCGCCTGAATAGGATCCTCTGTACCTTATAATTATTGGGTGTCTAAGCTGGACACATGGCACGAACTGGCGCTCTACGCCTTGGAGGTGCTGGCCTGCCCTGCCGCCAGCGTTTTGTCAGAGCGGGTATTTAGTGCCGCTGGGGGCATAATAACTGATAAACGCATCCGCCTGTCAACTGAAAATGCTGACAGGTTGATGCTTATCAAAATGAACAAGGCCTGGATTGCCCCTGACTTCTCTACTCCACGAGAGGAAAACGACTGAACATGAAGGAACTTTAAATGTGGCTTTTAGGGTGTATTGAATACACTATATTCCCATGTACACCTTCCTCTTCTCGTCCTCTTCCTCCTCATCCTCCATCATATCAAACTGCTTATTAGGCTGCCCTCGATGTTCACCAACAGGCCCTCACCTCTAATTTTTAAGACAGTCACCAGCAGGCCCTCACCTCTAATTTTTAAGATGGTCACTAGCGACTCACATGGGAACCCTGTGGCACATCTTTTGGGACTGTCCAAATATACATCCATTCTGGATTACAGTCAGCAACTTACTTAAGGATATTTTTGAACGTGACTTCCCAGTAGATCCTCTTTCTTTCTTATTGAATGTCTTCCCCAATAATTTTAAGACCAATACTCGCAAGCTAATTACCCAGGTCTTGACAGCTGCTCGCTGCCTTATCCCTCGGTTTTGGAAGCGAACCAGCTCTCCGACCCTTTCAGATTTGTATACCAGGGTGATGGAGATACACACCATGGAATACTCCACTGCTTTGTACCAGGACAAGGTCGATCTGTTCTATGCTATTTGGGATGTGTGGGATAATTACTGGCTTAATAGATTGCCTTAAGTCCCCTCTTTATTTTATGGCTCTTTGACCCCCCCTCCCTCCTTCCTAACCCATCTGTCCTAGTGTTCATGTTTTATGTTTATTGTGATGGGACGGTCTTTTGGCCGTCAGTGCTGCTCTTCTTCTTCTGTTAATTACTGTTTTACCCAATTCTGGTATCTGTTATGTAAAACTGAACACACAACAGGACCCCTGTTGATATTATATTCAGGATTGCTTTATTGTGCTATGTCATGATAATTTTCATTCATTGTACACTGAGTTTATTTGCGATGGTTGACTCCACTGGCGTGTGCTCCTTTTCCCTGACTTGCATGTTATAATCTCTGTACATTTTGGCACTTTTCCTTGTTGTTCTTCAATAAATATACAATTATAAAAAAAAAAAAAAACATAGTCACTAGCAGGCCCTCACCACAAATTTTTAAGACGGTCACCAGCAGGCCCTCACTCATAATTTTGTAGCCGGTCAGCTCAGCAGCAGGCCCTCAACCATAATTTTTTAGATGGTCAGCTCAGCAGCAGGCCCTCACCCATCATTTTTTGGACGGTCAGCTCAACAGCAGGCCCTCAATCATGATTTTTTAGACGTCATCTCAGCAGCAGGCCTTCAACCATAATTTTTTTAGAAGGTCAGCTCAGCAGCAGGCACTCGCCCCTAATGTTTTAGAGGGTCAGCCCAGCAGCAGGCACTCGCCCCTAATGTTTTAGAGGGTCAGCTCAGCAGCAGGCACTCGCCCCTAATGTTTTAGAGGGTCAGCTCAGCAGCAGGCACTCGCCCCTAATGTTTTAGAGGGTCAGCAGCAGGCAATCAATCATAATTTTTCAAGGGTGTGTCTGATGCCCTACTTTATTTGTAATAAAGGGTGTATTGGAGTGCCTGTTTCTTGTAATTTTTGGCAGCACTTGCGCTTTATATACAAGTAAATATATGTTTCCTAACAATATTTCCTCTAAAATCAATGTTATCTTCAGTTTTGAGGGGTATTATTGTCATTCCGTAAAAGTGGCGTAATACTCTGACAACATCGTTCCCAGCAGCGACTTTGGAGTCCAAGATGCATCCAGACATCCTCCCCATGCTGTTCCAAAACCATTTCAGTGATGTTTCTATCATTTTCTCACCTTTCCCTATGAACCAGACACCCTCCCCTCTTCAGAGCAAGGGGTGCCTGATTTAGTGCTCTGGTTCTCCCATTGACTTCCATTGTGCTCGGGTGCTCAGTAGAGGACTCGAGCACCACCTAGTGTTCTACCCGAGCACTACGGTGCTCGATCAACACTACTCACAACCAAAGCAAAGATGAGGCAACGCTGTAGCTCAGTACTGTGAAGTAACCTGTTGTGATTAGGACAGGTTTTGTGTGTATTGATAGGACGACAGCCATTTTATTTTTTCTAATGATTGCTCCCTATGCAAAACAAGCCATCCTAACTAATGAAAGCTATTTGTGAATATATTTATAATAAAGTAGTATTGAGGTATTTACATAGTTGTAATTCCCAGAGAACCCATTTAAACCTTATATCTGTGGAGGCTCCAATCCTGGTTTTGGCTCACAATCACTGATGGAAATCACTAACCAAAACACTGACGTGTGAATGAGGCATTAGGGAAGGTTCTTTAGTTTTAGTTTTTTGGAAGAGGTTTTGAGGCAGATTTTGCTGCACGTTTGTCAACCAAAGCCAAAAGTGGATTTGAAGAGAATAAAAAATATAAAGGAAGGATCTATACTTCTCTATCCTGGTGGATTCACTTCTGGTTTTGGTTGAAAAACCAGCAGGCAAATCTGCCTGAACACCTTTTCCAAAAAACCCAGCGTGAACCTACTCATAAACTTAAAGGGGTTATCCAGTGAACAATGTAAAAAATGAAAAGCTCAGGGGGTGTGTCTCAGCTCTCCCCGTCACAGCTCAAGAGGCAGTTAAAGGTTGAAACTGAGCATGTGCGGCCATCTCAGTGAACAGGTCAAAGAAATAAGAAAAAAACAAACAGCAGATGGCGCTATACATGTACATTTTATTGAATAACTCAGTTGCTATGCTAAATCTTTAATTACATGTAATTACAAAAAAGTATTCAGATCCAGGTGCTGGTTTGAAAACTGTAGAATATTTTTGTGGGACAACCCCTTTAAGGGGTGTGACTGTATGAACGGGTCTGCATCTATTCCGCAATTTCGTGGATTAGATGCGGCTCCGTTCACTTCAGTGGCCGCCATGGGATCTTGCTGAGCCGCGGCTCCGTGCCACAGCTCCGCAGGAAAAAGTAGAACATGTCTTATTCTTGTGTAGGCATTTTGAATGGGATACCCGGCCGTGTGTTCCACAAATTGCGGAACACACGCTGGTCGGCATCTGTGATATTGCGGATCCGCATTTTTGCGGATCCACAATACCACGGCCGTCTGAACAGCCCCTAAAGGAGTATTTTAGTTGTTAAATGTTATCCTCTATCCACATGATAGGCGATAACTATTAGATTAGTGGGGTTTCTACTAGTGGCACCCCCAAGGATCACAAGAAAGGGTACCCTGTACCCTTCGGAGCCCTCTGAAATGAATGGAATGGTAGGTGCAGCATGTGCACTGCTGCTCCATTCATCTCTATTGGAGTTGCTAGACAGCGGAGTACAGCGCTCAGCTATTTCCAGGACTTCTGTAGAGATGAATGGAGCGGCAGTTCACATGCTCATCCTATCTCTCTGTTCATTCCTGGGTGGTACAGGGTATTCTTTCTCATGATCAATCACAGTCCCAGTGGTAAGACCCTGACCGTTCAGAGGCGTAGCTGTAGGAGGTGCAGAGGAAGCAGTCGCTACCGGGCCCAGGAGCCTGAGGGGCCCCAAAGACCCTTGTAATGCATAAGAAGACACCAGTATTATAGAAAGTGCATGCTGGTCAAGTTACACCTCTGGCTGGAGGGAAGGGGTTAGGTCAAGATTGTGGCATGGGGGGGGTGTTTCAATTTTTGCTTCAGGCAGCACGAAGGCTATGTGCTTCCCGGGTCCCTGGCCACAAAGCACAAAGCAGGGAAGGGGGGCCCAAACTAAATGCTTGTACCAGGGCCCATGAGCCTTTAAGCTACACCACCGATCAGAGCCGGCGGTGGGGGGAGGGGGTGCAAACTGGGCAATTGCCCAGGGCCCCCATCATCTAAGGGGCCCCCTGCTTCAGTACTGCTGTTCAGCTGAACGTCCGTGGAAGCAAACGGGCGGACAGCTGAACAGCTGCACTTTACAATAAGGTCCCTTTCCTTACATATAAACACAAATCATTACCCTTGCATACTGCCCAACATTTGAAAATTGCAAAGAGGGACAATGTGTGCAGCGCACATCGCTCCAGTTTTTTTCATACTAGGCCACACCTCTAACTCCGCCCAAAGCATAATTACTGGAGCCCCTGCGGCAATTTTTTTCTTGCGCTTCATTGTCCATATAAATATTAGCACATAAATAATTAATTATAGATATTTTAAGGTCCAAATTGCACCAAATAATGAAGTTCTGGTCTAATTTATAGCTAGAAACCATACTTTAGTAAGGAGCAATTTAGTAAATTTATTAATGCACATTTATGCATTAATTCCCCAGGTCAAAAAGAGGGACATTTAAGAATAAAAGAGGGACAGAGGGACTTGGGTCAAAAAGAGGGACTGTCCCTCCAAAAGAGGGACACTTGGGAGGTATGCCCTTGTGCTGACAGCTCCGGACACCAGCAACACTCCACCAGCTGTAGGACCTGCGATTATATCAGATGCAGGAGGCGGAGTTTAGCAGAGAAGAGAGGGGTGGGTGGGTGAAGGACCTGCAATGACCTCATAATCATGTGACCAGATCAGGAGGTGCAGCTCAGCAGTGCAGTAAATTAATGAAGAAAAGGATCAGCCATGCATGGGAAGAAGGATGGATTCAATGTAAGTGCCAGGGAAATGTTGGGAGTTGTAGTCTTCTCCTCTTATACCTCCTGTTATGTAATATCAGAGTACATTGCAAGATGAGGTATGAGGAGAGGACTACTATGCCCAGCATGTCCAGCTTGTTATGTAATATCAGAGTACATTATAAGAGGAGAGGACTACAACTCTCAGCATGTCCAGACCATTATTATGTAATAGGGTATATTACAACACCCTGGATATGCTGGGAGTTGTAGTCCTCTAATACCTCCTCTTATAATGTAGTCTGATATTACATAACAACTGCTTGGACATGCTGGGAGTTGTAGTCCCCTCCTCTTATACGTTCCCCTGTAATGTCCTCTGATAATAAATGGGTTATCCAAGACTATTAAATTCCCCCATATGCCGGGCCCCCCACAGTGAATATACTTAAGCAGCCCCCTGGCCCCCGCTGCTGCTTCTCCCCGTGCAGGGATGAAAACATTTGGTGTCGGGGGGAGCAGCCAATGGCAGGCGGTGACGAGCCTCCCTAGTGTCACCCACAATGCTAGGGAGGCTCATCCCCGTCTGCCATTGGCTGCTCCCCCCCGACACCGGATGTTTTCATCCCTGCACGGGGAGAAGCAGCAGCGGCGGTGCGGGGGCCAGGGGCTGCTTAAGTATATTCACTGTGAGGGGCCCGGCATATAGGGGGCATTTAATTGTCTTGGATAACCCCTTTATATAATAATGGCTTAGACATGCTGGGAGTTATAGTCCTCTCCTGTTGTACCTCCTGCTGTAATTTGTTCTGAATTAGGGTTGGGATGATGGATAGGGGAGGGTAGTTGTCCGTCTATGGCGCCACTTCGCTACCCATAAAGGGGGGGGGGTGCACTCATGGCCATCCAACTTCACAAGCCTCAGGCCACTAGGCCTTAAGCCTGTGAGGCATTAGAACAGCGCAAGAAGCCGCAATGACATCACTGCAACCTCCTCTGCTGGGTCTCGCATGATGACATGATCACGTGAGACCCAGAGCAGGAGCGGTGATGTCATTGGGACCACATGCATCAGGACGCAGCAACACAAACCACTGATAATAGTGTGGTCTGCATCGCAGACTGTGGGGGGGACGGGAGGAAGGCGGGTTTTTTTTTTATACTAAATGTCCACACTGCTGGAGGCACCAGGGATGGGGGGGAGGAGATCATTATATATACCGGGGAGGAATGGAGGAGCATCATATACTGGCACCACAGGGGAACATTATATATATAGTGCCACTATGGGGGGGAGCATTATATATTGGAGCTAGTGGGGGGCACTACAGGGGACATTAGAGCCACTAGGAGCATTATGGTTATATTATTACTACTAGGGTTAGTGTAGGGGCATTATTATTATTTGACGCAATATGGAGATCATTGCTCCTAATGGGGGCTATATTGGGGAGTATCATCACAATTGGGGGCACTATTACTAATGAGGGCAGTCTGGGTGTAAAGTATAGTATAGTGTTTGTGGGCATGGGGGGATCACAGCAGGCACAGTATTAGGAGTAGCTTCAACAGGTCCTCTGGGTTTTTTCATATTGATGACGTATCCTCAGGATAGGTCATCAATATCAGATCAGGGGGAGTCTGACATCCGGCACCCCCGCCGATCAGCTATTTGAGGAGACAGCGTGTGGTGTGTGTACGTGCCATCTCTCTTCCTGCTCTGCTGTTGTATGTCTATGGGACAGCAGCAGTGTACAGCGCACACCGTCTCCTCAAACAGTTGATCGGCAGGGGTGGCGGGTGTCGGACTGTGTTTTTAGCAAATTATTACAAAATTTGGGGCCCCACTTTTGATTTTGCCCAGGGTCACATTTTTTCTAAAACCAGCCCTGCCACCGATCTAATAGTTATCCTCTATTCTGTGGATAGGGGATAACTTTTACCAACTGGAAAAGATTTCTTTAAAGATGCACCAGGTTTATCACATACTGTGACATTTTCACCAAATTACACACATCGTGTCTGTGATGAAATCTGTGATAAGATGGTCAGTGATTCATCCATGAAGATGTCTGTGAAGGATCCGTGTGTCAGCTTTTTGCACTCCATGTGTCATCTGTATTTCACTGACACTGTACAAAATTTATTTTCATAGCATCTTTTCCTAAACGTCCGTGAAACACGGATAAAACACTGATTGCATCCATGTTGCATCCATGTTTTTCACAGACCCATAGACTGTAATGGGTGTGATGGATCCGTGAGCATGGAAGCATGCTTAGAGTATGCTTCCATGCTAAAACCGCAGACCGTGCCAAAACACTGATGTGTGAACACACACATTAAAATGAATGGGAACATGTGCTGTCCCTGGAGAACACATACAGCACATATTTATGAGTCACTGACTTGTGAATGAGGCTTAAACCTGGTGACAGGTTTCCTTTAACATGGTGCTAAGAGTACACACCCTAATGGGTACCTCACAGCAATAAAATGTCACAGAACCGCCTCATATAAATATAGCTTTGAGCATGTCAGATCTTGGAGAGCTTTTAATCACTATATACGTTTCTTGGAAGAGGTGCGCAGCACTCTGGTATTACAGTGAAGGAATAGGATCCCAACCCAAACATACCATAAAAGAGGAACTCTGCACTCAGATTCAAATTTAATGCAGCTTTAGTTTCCACCTATGCAATCATGTGGTATTTCTATCCAATTTCCAAGTTGCCTTAGTAACCACAACAACATACTTGTATCAATAAAATCTATATTACATAATCCCTAACAAAATAAGATGGGGCCCTACTACGTAGTGTAAGAAATTAAAACAGCAACATAAGTAGCAATAATTAAAGGTATGTACAGTATAATTGCACCATATATCACAAAACCCACATTAGATCAAAAAGTCACGATATTGTTATTCCCCACAAACAGGTACAATGTTCTTGCACCTGATAGCCGCCCCCAACCCCCTCACCTCTGGGCCCCAAGTTTTATGGCTGCTAAGACTATTGTTACACCCATGCCTTAAATTATATCAAACTGGAATTGCTAAAGTGTCACACCCTATTTAGAATGCAATTTGGTAATCCTCTTGCCATAGAATATCTGTACAATCTTCCTTGTCTGTTGTATTACAGTGTAATTCTTTTTGTTCTATCGTGGGAGGTTGGACCATTTTGTCTTAAACAGGGCGTGACACCATTTATGTATAGGCTTGTTGCCTGTGAATTTATGTTGTCTTCTCATTTACAGGCAGCAAAATAGTGAAGCATAAAACATAAATGAGGAAATTTCTTAACGATTTTATACCAAAGCCAAAAATGTGCAACTTTACTCCCTTTACGCTGCCCTCAGCATGTTTATAAAAAAAAGGATGGAGCAGGGAAGAAGGGGGCAGGACTTATGCTGCCCAATAGACTTCAGGTCATTTACACCAGAAAACTGGCATACGTCAAACTTCAAATCTATGTCATAGTCTAGCCATGAAGCCACGTAAACCACCTTATGTAAGCTTACCTAGCTTTATTTATATAAATGAGAAGGTCACCTCTCCCTTGCAATAGTTTCTATGTATCTAAAGTAACTAAAAACTTGGAAAGTGTCCTATTCTGGGCCTTAAAGAAAATCTTTCAGCAAATCTAATTATATGTAACCCAGTCCAGGGCTACATAGTGCTGCCTGACACAAGCAAAACATACCTGTATTAGTGTTCTGTGTATTTCCAAAGTGCATAAAATTAACTTTTATTCATATGCAAAGGTGGTCTCAAGGTGCCAGGCGGGGCATGCATAACTGTATAGGAGCCCAGGCATGCCTTCTGCCGGAGCCCAAGCTGTCCTCTTCACTTGTTCCCTGTACCTCCCCTTGCTCCATTCAGCCTGCCCCCCATTGCAATGTCACGATTCTCCTTCAGCTCCGGCCTGCTCGGCACAAGCACACTAAGGCCTCATGCACACGATGTGTGCCGACCGTGCCCGTGCTGCGGGCCGCAAACTGCGGTCCGCAATGCACGGGCACTGAACGTGAGGCCACGGCATGCAGATCGCGGACCCATTCACTTGAATGGGGTCCGCACCGCAAAAAAGTAGTGCTTGCGCTACTTTTTGCGGTACGGAGGCAAGGCCAGAAACACCACGGAAGCACACCCGTGTGCATGAGGCCTAAGGCTCCATTCACACATCCTGTTTTTCTTTCCTGATTCGATCCTGATCTGGATCCATTCATTTCAATGGGTCCTGAAAAAATCAGGATCGAATCAGGAAAGAAAAACAGGACGTGTGAATGGAGCCTAAGTATGGTGTGGCCGATGCCCATCGCAGGGCGTTCAATGCACAATGACAAAGCTCACCAGCCGGCCTGAGCTGAAGGAGGATCATGGCGTCACATTGTGTCTATGGACCATGGTAAGATGGCAGCCCCCATAATAACGTTCAGGAAATACAATAAAAAAATCTACAATCCAAAAATAAAAAAAGATTCAAAAAAAGGAGAAGTGTTACTATCTGGTTCTAACTGGCAGATAACATTTTTGGTGACACATTTCCTTAAAAGGGGTTGTCTGGGTACAGAGCTGAACCTGGACATACCCACAATTTCACCCGGACAGTCCCCTGATGTTAGCATTGGAGCATTTCATGCTCGATGCTCCACTTTGCCCTGCGCTGAATCGAGCACAGCAAAGGCATTTTATGGAGTTCCGGTGATGTCATCGGCACTAATGTGCTGGCTTTAGCGCTGCCTAGCCTTGTTCTGGGCTCATGCGAACAAGGCAGACATAGCAGAGCTGGAGAGGCTTCGCAGAATGGCAACTAAAGTAATAACTGGAATGGGTGGACTATAGTACCCAGAAAGAATCAGAATTAGGGTTATTCAGTTTAGATAAAAGAAGACTAAGTGGTGATCTAATAACTATGTATAAATATATCAGGGGTCAGTACAGAGATCTCTCCCATCATCTATTTATCCCCACGACTGTGACGAGGGTACATCCTCTGCGTCTGGAGGAAAAGAAGGTTTGTACACAAACATAGAAGAGGATTCTTTACTGTAAGAGCAGTGAGACTATGGAACTCTCTGCCTGAGGAGGTGGTGATAGTAAGTTCACTAGAAGAGTTCAAGAGAGGCCTGGATGTATTTCTGGAGGGTAATAATATTACAGGTTATAGTTACTAGAGATGGGTCGTTGATCCAGGGAGTTATTCTGATTGCCTGATTGGAGTCAGGAAGGAATTTTTTCCCCTAAAGTGGGGAAAATTGGCTACTACCTTACATTGATTTTTGCCTTCCTCTGGATCAACTTGTAGGATATCAGGCCGAACTGGATGGACAGACGTCTTTTTTCAGCCTTATAAACTATGTCACTATCAGAGCAGTTGACGTCACCAGGAACACTGCTGGGCAAGAGCCTCTGCCTAGCAGTGTGTTATTATAAACATAAAATCCCTGTACAGCGCAGGGCAAGGGAGAGCATCAGGGGGCCTGTTTGGATGAAAATGTGGGTATGGTCAGGTTCAGCCCTTTAACCTCAGCACCGTATGGAGAAATTCTCAGTTAGATATGGATACCTAACATCAGATATCCCATTGGTGTAGTTATAGGGGTTAAAATTGCAATCGGGCTCCAAACCCAGGGGCTTGGTCGCAAGTATTTTTCACTTTATGAGATGCAGTGTGTGTTATAAAACAAATACTAGTGAGAACTTCCAATTATGGAAGCATGTCTTCTCCAGACCTGCACTGCACTGCCCTTACTGCATACAGCATCAGGATGTAGTGCGCGCACTATGACTAATTATTATGACTAATTATTGAAGGGGGCACTGTCTGTCTGGTACTAGCATTTTCAGGGGGACTGTTTCTGCAGTATAGTATTGGGGAGCACAATTGGGGTGACAGGATAGGGTGTTCAGGAGGTGGGAGAATGATGGAAAAGTAGGAAACTAAGATGTCTGTTTGTCAAACTCTGCAGAGACAAGAGATGGCTGAAAGAAATCATGGTGGTCTGGACTGAAAGGAGAAGATGAGGGAAAAGAATGTCAACATCAGAGGAGACTGGATGTAAGAGGCATGTTGCGCTGTATAAAACAGTGTTTTTTAGTGCTGTATGTAATGTTTTTCATGTATGTCTTGAATAGTAGGGCTAGAGGGAAGGGGTTAGGTTAAGAATTTGGCATGAGAGGGTGCAATTTCAATTTTTACCTCAGGCAGCAGAAAGGCTAGGTGCACCCCTGCCCCTTACCACAAAGCACTGAGGGAAGGGGGTCCCAAACTGAACTCTTGCACCAGGGCCCTCCCCTGGACACAAGGCAAGATTGCATCAGGCATGGAGCACTCCAGGAGACGAGCAGAGCATGACCAAGACATGGATGAGGGCCAAGCGATTCTGGGACTTGCTATATACTGCAAAACTCTGGCCATCAAAGTGGAAAAATTACTGGCTCCAGACATCAAGGCCACATTAGAGGCCATGGATTTATGTTCCATGACAATGCTCCAGGCCTAAGTAGCTCTGCATTCCTCTCAGATCACAGAGCTGGAGCAGAAGATTAGCCTCACTGAAGATGAACTGGAGAGATCACAAACCCAGATCCTCAAAACAAACCAACCCTTCCAAAATAAGGTAGAGGACTTGGAAAATAGATCCATGACGAGTAAACTGAGGATCACCGGTTTGCCTGAGTCGATCCCTCAGAAATACAGCAGGCACCAGGTCTTCATGGACCATTTGCGGTGGAAAGAGCACACAGAGTGGGCCATCCCTATGGCATCCAACAAGGACAAGACTTGGCATGCACCGTGCCCAATTATCATCAAATACTTGAACTATGCTTAGAAGGCTAAAATAACCTATACAGAGAACTGCCAGAACGCTTTTACTAATTAAGATTTTATTCAAAAACGAATAATTATCAAAAACATGTGCAGGGAAAAGGCGACATCACCGAAGGTAAACACACAGGGATCAATTCATATATGTCCAAAGAAAAGAACCACACAAATAAAGTGCAAGTGCTATGTGCAAAGACTACAATTGATAATTATATCAGGACAAAGAGCACTTACCCATTGTGTGTCACCTCCAGGATGGCGCCAACCCCGCCACGCATTTCAGCGAACCTTCATCTGGGGTTGGTGTCATCACCAAGGGACACACATTATATACCCACATACACCAATCGTATTGCTCCAATGACATAATTAATTAAATGACCACATACACCTAAATAGGAAATCCCACAGGGCTGTGTAGGCGTGACATAAAAAATCACGCAACCGCTGTTCATGTGACCACACGTAAAGTCACGTGGTATAAACAGAGAATTGCGGTGGAACTCACGCGAGATCTATATCGCATGACCAGCATCATGTCACATGACGGCGCAAGTGGGATTCGCGATGCAAAGCATTGCACTGACATGTGAATGAGCCATAAGGTGCATTGTGTGAACAGAGTGTTTGCTCCGCTATTTGACAACATATGAACACCTCAGAAGCTAGACTGAGCTCTGCTATGTCATTTCTTTGCCATATGAAGCAATTCCTTCCTCATTTACTTATAACACACAGTGCACATCACAAGTTATGTGATCCTGACTCTCGTCAGTTCTCTGAGGTAACACTGGATATTCAGTCATATTAGCAGAATTCCTTAGCAGAATTTGCTAAGAGGTCCACTGGGTTCCGGCTGGAACAGTGTAAGGAGTCCCTGATTTTCTCTATGGGGTTATGGGGTTAAACCACAGGCTTAACTGTAGTCAATGGAAGGATTTTCTCTGACTAAAACTTTCAACTCAATAGTATTCTTCACATGCATAATGTTCTAAAAGCCCTGGTTTCTTTACAGAGACCTGGAGGGTACTATCTCTCCTTGGGGAGAGAGCGCTTTAATCGGCGTGAGGAGTCTCATAGTCCTTTACAGAGACCAGCGCTTTCAGAGTGAACTAATGGCTCCCGCTATCACCAAGCGAGGGAGACATTAAAGCTCTGGTAGCTCAGCAATGACCGTCAGATACCGTAGTCACAATTGGACAAGACATCTAAAGGGTGACATTTGCATTTGCAGACATTAGCCCCGGGAGATTACTGCCAGGTGTGTGCTACTCTATTCATCATCTGTTGCTACAGAATAAACGCTGGCTATTGGTCGCTGCAAATTTACAGTTGATCTGCCCTGTATTACAGTTCCAGCAATGTGGATTTTAAGAAACCTTATCCACAAGCTGTATTAAAAAAAAAAAAAAAAAAAAAAAACACAAAAAATAACACTTTGTTGCTAAATATGTTGCAACCAAATATTGACACACATGGTTTTATGCAAGATATTTCACCACCCGCAAGTGCTCACTATAGTCTTTTACGTATTTTTCAAGGCTCTCTCATGCCACAGGTTTTTCTATCCTTTCGAAAACTTTTCTTTGTCAAAAATATTATATGTGAATAACTTTACTATATTTATCTATTACTAGCAGAAAGACCCGGCTTCGCCTGGGTATATTTCATCTATTTATTTAATGTTTTTGTGTGTCGTTGCAGAGAGAAAGTCAATGCAGCTGACAGAAATTGATTTTTACCTTCATTTTTTCAATCCCTATTGGCTGCGGAGTGGGAGGGGGTGTGGTTTAATGGGACACGGGGGGGGGGGGGGTAAGTCCTTCATTTCAGGGTGGCCTGAATTATAGGTTAATGCCATGGTAATTTGAGGAAACACAATGGGTAGCAGTGGAAGAAAACATTGCTTTGCGCGGGTATATTTAATCTATTTCATTTAATGTTTCTGTGTGTCGTTGCAGAGAGAAAGTCATCCTCCCTCCCATCCCTGCAGCTGACAGATGTTGATTTTTACCTTCAATTGTTCAATCTCCATTGGCTGCGGAGTGGGAGGGGTCATGGCCTGACTGAGTCGGGGGCGTGACGTTGAAAGACCTGGGGCGGGGTTTTAAGTCCTTCTTTTGATGGTGGCCAGAATTACAGGTCGATGCCATGGTAATTTATGAGGACACGCCATGGGTAACAGTGGAAGAAAACATTGCTTTGCACGGGTATATTTAATCTATTTCATTTAACCCTTTCGCGCCCGGAGGTTTTTTCGGTTATGCATTTTCGTTTTGAGCTCCCTGCCTTCAAACAGCCATAACTCTTTTATTTTTCTGTTCACATAGCTGTATGAGGGCTTGCTTTTTGCGGGACAAGTTGTACTTTCCAACGCCACCATTTAATATTGCATACGGTGTAGTGGGAAGCGGGAAAAAAATTCCAAACCGGGTGAAATTGCAAAGAAAACGCTATTCCGCTACAGTTCTACGGGTTTCTTATTTACAGCGTTCGATGTGCATTAAAACTGATCCATTACTTTCATTCTAATGGTCAGTACGAATCCGGCAATACCTAATATGTATAGTTTTTCCTGCGTTTTCATAGTGATAAAATAATTAGAAAGTTGCCCTTTTTTTTTTTTTTTTTTTTCCCTTGTGAAATCTTGACCCCTATAACTTTTTGGTATTTATGTGTACAGAGCTGTATGGGGGCTCATTTTTTGAGGGACGATCTGAAGTTTTTATTGATACCATTCTGGGGTGTGTATGACTTTTTGATCACTTTTTATTTAATTTTTTTTAGAAAAAAAAAGCGACAAAAAAGGGCAAATCGCCATTTGGACGCTTTTTTCCGCCACACAATTCGCCGTATTGGAATTTTTTTTTTTTATATTTTAAAAGTACGGGCGTTTTCGGTCACGGTGATACCCATGATGTCTATATTTATTGTTATGATTTGGGGGTGATTTGAACTTTTATATCTTTTTTATTTTTTATATATTTTTTAACATTTTTTAAAAAAAGTTTTTTACTATTTGAAAGCTCAAATATGGGCTGATATATTGTGGCTTTTATTTTTTTCTTTATGAGCAATCATGGATTTTATAGACTCAGAAATCCAAGAATTGCTCATTTCTTATCCTGGCCTGCCATCTAGTGGCCAGAATAAGAATTGCACTTTGAAAACTGTAATCCTCACCAGCGAGGATTACAGTTTTCATATGGTGTACAGACACCCCGATTGGCCAAACGCAACTAGAGACGCAACTAGATCACACGTGATCACGGCATCTAAACTCCCAGGAAGACGCCGCCGATGGCGGTAAGTAGCGGCAAGTCTCTGCTGTTAGAAACAGCAGAGACTTGCCGGCCATGACGCCCGCCGCGCTTGCGCGCGAAGGGGTTAATGTTTCTGTATGTTGTTGCAGAAAGAAATCCAACTTCCCTCCCACCCCTGCAGCTGACAGAAGTTGATTTTTACCTTCATTTTTTCAATCCCCGTTGGCTGCGGAGTGGGAGGGGGCATGGCCTGACAGAGTCGGAGCGTGGTTTCGCGAGATCTGGGGCGGGGGTCAGAGTGGCATGAATTACAGGTCGATGACATGGTAATTTATGGGGACCCGCAATGGGTAGCAGTGGAAAAAAACATCTTTTATTAGTACTGAATGGTCGTAGTCTAAAATTAGTCAATTTCATCTACGATTTTTGTGTGTCGTTGCAGAGAGAAATTCACCCTCCCACCCCTGCAGCAAACAGAAGTTTATTTTTACCTTCATTTTTTTCAATTCCCATTGGCTGCGGAGTGGGAGGGGGCGTGACCTGACAGAGTCGGGGGCGTGGATTAGCAAGACGCTTCGCATGGGTGGATTTAATCTATTTTATTTAATGTTTGTGTGTGTTGTTGCAGAAAGAAAGTCAACCTCCCACCCATCCCTGCTGCTGACAGAAGTTGATTTTTACCTTTATTTTTTCAATCTCTGTTGGCTGCGGAGTGAAAGGGGGTGTGGCCTGATGGAGTCGGGGGTGTGGCTTAGTGAGACCTGGGGCGGGGGTTTTAAGTACTTCTTTTAGGGTGGCCTGAATTAAAGGTCAATACCATGCTTATTTATGAGCCCACGCAATAGACAGCAGTGGAGGAAAACATCTTTTATTACTACTGAACTGTAGTAATAGAAAAAAACATAAGTTATATTTATGGTAACTGGAATACCTTTAACAGTGTCAGTGAATAGAAATGGATGAGATCCTCAGCTGCTGATAATTACCTGGTTGTTATGGAAACCTGCCCTCCCTGTGTGTGCCTTTGCAGAGAATGGCAGTTGGAGTTTAAAACCAAAGTTCCCAGTTGTAATGTTGGCTAATGGAGATCATATTTTGGGAATATCTCAGGAACGGTATGTCCTAGAGAGATGAGACCTGGTCTAAAACCTTCCCGGACACCTGATGTACCTGTGTGCCGAATTTGGTGAAAATCGGTCCCGTAGTTTGGTCGCGCATAGAGAACAGACAGACAGACAGACAGAAACTCATTTTTATATTATTAAGAGATTTATTAAGGTAATGCTGCTAATGTATACTTAGTGGCCAGTTTATTATGAGCACCTCTTGCCTATCACTAACATTGTAATGTCATCATTGCACTGTAAGTTGAGTTAATTTAGGATACTTTCACACTTGTGCTTTCCCTTTCCGCTATTGAGATCTGTCATAGGATCTCAATAGCAGAGGAAAACGCTTCCATTTTTTCCCCATTCATTGTCATTAGGGACAAAACTGAATGAAACAGAATGCACGAGAATGCATTCCATTCTGTTTGGTTGCGTCCCCATCGTGGACAGAATAACGCTGCAGCCTTTCTGTCCTCGATGTGGTGCAGAGCAAGATGGATCCGTCCTGACACACAATGTAAGTTAATGGTGGTGGATCCATTTTCCCTGACACAATAGTCTTGGCTATTTTAAAGATAATACAACCGGAACCGTACATAACAGACGCAGAGGGTTGTATTAATATGACGGAAGCGTTTTTGCTGATCCATGATGGATCCAGCAAAAACACTGGTGTGAAAGTAACCTTAGATACATTTTGTTGGAATTGCTCTAGGTTGCAGGAAAGTCTAAAGTGCGCCATACACATTAGTGTATTGTATTAGAGTATTATTGTATTGTCGGCAGAACCCACCAATGGGTTTGGTTGGCATTCTAAAGTGTATGGGAGACTTCTCACTCTCCCTCGACAGATGATATTGAGGAAGATAAGGATCGGGTGCAGTGAATATTTCTGCTCAATCCTTTTGTTCTCCCAAGAGATAAGCTGCCAGAAGTGTCTGGCAATGGCTTTCTCCTCTCTCCCCATTGAATACGCATACACAGAGCTATTAAATGTGTATGGCCTCATGGGCGTAGCTATAGGAGGTGCAAAGGTAGCAGTTGCTACCTGACCCGGGAGCCTGAGGGGGCCCAAAGATCCTTGTTTCGCATAGGAAGATACTAGTATTGTAGAAAGTACATGCTGGTCAAGGTACACCTCTGGCTGGAGGGAAGGGGTTAGGTGCAGAATTTTTTCATGGAAGGGGTGTAGTTTCAATTTTTGCCCCAGGCAGGCAGAACGAAGGCTATGTGCTTCCCTGCCCGTGGGCCAGAGCCCTGAGGGAAGTGGGGCCCAAGCTGAACTCTTGCACCAGGGCCCATGAGCCTTTAGCTTTGCCCCTGTATGGCCTGCTTAACAACCTTATGCTTCTGTAGAAGATGAGATTTGTCTTTTATTCATGTTGCTATGTACAGATCAATGATAACAATGAATTATTTTTAATGGGATATTAAAGGGAACCTTTGCTGAAAGCATAGTAGGTGCAACAGCGCTTCTCAGAGTGTTTGGCAGCTTCGGATTGCATGGGTTATGGATCCTGTATACGTTCTAGGGATCTGTACTCTGCATGCAAGCCGAAGGTGCAGAACACTCTGAGAATTGCTACTGCACCTTATATGCTTTCAGTAAAGGTTTAGTTATCCTTTAACATTAGATCACAGTTATCAGTGATCTGTAAATGGGGATAGCAGGGAACACAGATCTTGTGTTCCCTGCTAACATAATCCTCAGTGGTGAAAAAAAATTAAAACATTAAAAAAAATAAAAAAATGTCTAAATAATACATTAAAAAAAACAAATGAATACATTGAAAGAAATGAAAAGGTAATAAAAACTTGCCTTTCCCTCAAAAAAATAATACAAGAAGAAAACACCTGTATGACAAAATACATTTTTAAAGGGCTGTAGGTGTTCATGCATTAATACATTGATGTGATGTAAAATGCACATTATCGTAAACATACTGTAATGACCTAGGTAATAACCTCTGCACAAACAGTTTTGTTTCCTCAACCCTGGCCCTGTCCACGGTTGCATCTTCACTGAAGAAATTCTGAATTAGGATGATTAACATCCACATAGAGAGGTTAAGTCTAAAGTTAAAGGAGATACATTTAAAGAGGAGATACATGTAAAACTAGCATAGTGCCTTTTTTCTCAGGAATATAGCAACATCATATGTTATACAATGTATAAACATTAGAGATGAGCGAGCATACTCGTCCGAGCTTGGTGCTCGTTCGAGTATTAGGGTACTCGTAAGTACTCGCAGCTCGGACGAGTATCTCGCCATACTCGAGGAAATGGCAACTTCTGCATCGTGCTTTTTTGGCGCCTAAAAACACAGCCAATCACAAGCCAGGAGACTCTACAGTACACCCAGCATCACGTGGGGCCCTTACATGTCGATAGCAGGGGTTGGCTGGCCTGATCAGGTGACCCTGGAATATACTACCGACTGGCCGCGGCGCTCGGCTCAGATGCCGTCTGGATGTCGTTAGGGATAGAGCTGCTGCCTTTCAGGGACAGTGTTAGGGCCTGCATTTAGTTGTCTGTTAGGCAGGGATCACCCACAAAGAACCCAACAGCCCTTCTAAGGGCTAGAAGACATTTTATTTATTTTTTTTTGTCACTTGGCTGGCTGGCACTAGTAGTGCAGCTATCGCCATATCTAACCCTGTTTTTTTTTTTATTGTTCTATCTCAGTGATACAAATCCATTGCACACAGCACTGTGGAACCATTCTGTGTGTCACAGTTCAGCACTGACTCACTCCAATCCATATATACTGTCCAGGTGACACTTTCTGTACGTCACACAATACAACCAAGTCATTTGCTACCAATATCATCTACCGCTTGATCCAGAAAACTCTCTGTGCGACATTTCTCTGGGTCGCAGACTAAATAGCCACCGTTAACAGGGTGTCAGTCAGTTCTACCATATTTCCTGCACGTCACGTTCCCAAAAAAACAAAATTGTAAAAAAAATATAAAAAAACAAATATATAAAAAAATATATATTTTTTCAGTTGTTTTAGCTCAGTGATACAAATCCATTTTACTCAGCTTTGTGTAACCTTTCTGTGTGTCACAGTTCAGCACATTCGCTCCCATCCGTATATACTGTCCAGGTGACACTTTCTGTACGTCACACAATACAACCAAGTCATTTGCTACCAATATCATCTACCGCTTGATCCAGAAAATTCTCTGTGTGACATTTGTCTGGGTCGCAGACTAAATAGCCACCGTTAACAGGGTGTCAGTCAGTCCTACCATAGTTCCTGCACGTTACGTTCCCAAAAAAAACAAAATATAAAAAAAAAATAATAATTTTTTCAGTTGTTTTAGCTCAGTGATACAAATCCATTTTACTCAGCTGTGTGTAACCTTTCTGTGTGTCACAGTTCAGCACACTCGCTCCAATCCATATAATCTGTCCAGGTGACACTTTCTGTTCGTCACTTAATTCTACCGGACTTAATTTTTTTTTTTTTTTTTTTATCATACACCTATATACAAAAAATGTTGAACCCCAGGGCTAAGGGTCGAGGGCGAGGGCGTGGGCATTCAATTACTGCAGGGGGCAGAGGCCGTGGTCCTGGGCAGGGTGAGACAGTACCCGCTGATGAGGGAGCAGGGGAATTCCGCAGAGCTACACTCCCTAGCTTCATGTCTCAACTTACAGGGACATGTGGTAGAGGACTGTTGAAACCACAACAGTGCGAACAGCTGATCTCGTGGATTGCGGACAATGCTTCAAGTAATTTGTCCACCAGTCAGTCTTCCACGCAGTCCACCCATGTTACCCAAGAAAGCACTCCTATGGCTCCTCCACCTCAACCTCCTTCCCCCAGTCTGCCCCCTCCCAGGAAAATTTGGAATGCGATCCGGCATACTCTCAGGAACTGTTTTCTGGACCCTTCCCAGAGTCACAAACCACTTCTCAGGTTGCTGCTGACCTCGTTCCCGATGCCCAAGTTTTCCAACTGTCGCAGTCTGTGGGTGATGATGATGATGATGATGACAATGTTGACTTAGTGGAAAAAGTTTGTAAAGAGGTGTCGGACGATGAGGAGACACGGTTGTCAGACAGTGGTGAAGTTGTTGTTAGGGGAGCAATTCCGAGGAGGGAGCAGACTGAGTAATCGGAGGATGACGAGGTGACTGACCCAAGCTGGGTTGATATGCCGAGTGAAGACAGTGCTTCTGAGGCGGAGGCGAGTGCTGCACCAGAACAGGTTGTAAGAGGCAGTGGTGTGGCCAGAGGGAGAAGCAGGGCCAGAGCTGGTGCATCAGCAGCAACTGTTCCACGTAGTGAAGCTCCCGTGGCGAGGCCTAGATGTTCGCAAGTCTGGAGGTTCTTTAAAGAAAGTGAGGATGACCGACGGACTGTGGTGTGCAACCTGTGCCACACCAGAATCAGCAGGGGTGCCACCACTACTAGCCTAACCACCACCAGCATGCGCAGGCATATAAGTGCTAAACACCCCACTCAATGGAACCAAGGCCGTTCACCACCTCCTGCGGGTCACACCACTGCTCCTTCCCCTGTGTCACTCGCTGCCTCTGCTAGTCAACCCCCTGCCCAGGACCCCGGCACGAGCGCCTCCCGCCGGAAAACCACACCTTCGCCTCCACGATCCTCCACAGCGTCCACCAACGTGTCCCAGCGCAGCGTTCAGCTGTCTTTACAGCAGACGCTGGAGCGCAAGAGGAAATACAGTTCCACCCACCCACATGCCCAAGCCCTCAACGTCCACATCTCCAAATTGCTTAGCCTGGAGATGCTGCCCTATAGGCTGGTAGAGACCGAGGCCTTTCGAAATCTCATGGCGGTGGCTGCCCCTCTGTATTCCGTCCCCAGCCGCCACTATTTTTCCCGATGTGCCGTCCCAGCCCTACACCAGCACGTGTCACAGAACATCATCCGTGCCCTGACCAACGCTGTTTCTGAGGAGGTCCACCTAACCACGGACACGTGGACAAGTGCTGCCGGGCAGGGACACTATATCTCACTGACGGCACATTGGGTTAACTTGGTGGAGGCTGGGACCGAGAATGACCCTGGGGCCGCTCATGTACTGGCCACACCGAGGATTGCGGGGCCTACCTCGGTCACGGTCTCTCAGACGTACTATGCCTCCTCCTCCTCCGACCCCTCCTCCTCCACCGAATTACCATCCGTGGGCACGGCGCCTTCAGTCGGTAGCTCTAGGCGCAGCAGCAGTGCCGTGGGTAAGCGCCAGCAGGCGGTGCTCAAACTGCTGAGCTTAGGTGACAAAAGGCACACCGCCCAAGAGCTGTTACAGGGCATCACGGCGCAGACCGATGTGTGGCTGGCACCGCTGAACCTCAAGCCAGGCATGGTTGTGTGTGACAACGGGCGTAACCTGGTGGCGGCTCTGCAACTCGGCAGACTGACACATGTGCCATGCCTGGCCCACGTGTTCAATCTTATAGTTCAGCGGTTCCTCAAGACATACCCCAATCTGTCTGATTTGCTCACCAAGGTGCGCCGCATCTGTGCGCATTTCTGCAAGTCGAGCACAGATGCTGCCACTCTCAGGTCAGGGCAGCGCCGCCTACAACTGCCCGCTCACTGACTGTTGTGCGACGTGCCCACGAGATGGAATTCCACATTAAACATGTTATCCAGAGTTTACCAGCAGCGCAGAGCGATTGTAGACTGCCAGATGTCATCTTCCACCAGAACTGGTAGTCAGGTCTCTCAGATTCCTCAAGTCTACAATGAGGAGTGGATGTGGATGTCTGATATCTGCCAGGTGTTGAGCAACTTTGAGGAGTCAACACAGATGGTCAGCGGCGATGCCGCCATTATCAGCCTCACCATCCCGCTGCTGTGCCTGTTGAAAAACTCACTGCTCAGCATCAAGTCGGATGCTTTGCGCTTGTCACCAGAGACAGTGGAGGAAGATACGTTGCTTGATAGCCAGAGCACCCTCCGGTCTGTTTCTCAGCGCGTATCGGAGGAGGGGGATGAGGATGAGGAGGAAGAGGAGGAGAATGTCGGCGAGACAGTAGAGGGTACCAGTGCTCAGTCCTTAACTCTTGAGTGTGTATGGGCTGAAGAGGAGGACTTGGAGGAGGAGGAGGAGGAGGAGGAAATGGAGAGTCAGGTCAGTGAGGAGAGGGAATTCTTGCGTGTTGGGACTCTGGCGCACATGGCAGACTTCATGTTAGGCTGCCTATCCCGTGACCCTCGCGTTAGAAGAATTTTTTCAAACACCGATTACTGGGTGTTCACTCTCCTGGACCCACGGTACAAGCAGAACCTTTCCACTCTCATCCCTGCAGAGGAAAGGAGTATGAGAGTGAATAGGTATCAACAGGCCCTGGTGCACAAGCTGAAACAATTCTTCCCATCTGATGCCGCTAGCGGCAGAGGGCATGGTTCTGTGGGCCAAGTAGCGGGGGAGAGGAGGCGAGCAGGCAGCTTGTCCAGCACTGGCAGGGGAACACTCTCCAAGGCCTTTGCCAGTTTTATGTCACCCCAGCAAGACACTGTCACCTGTCCCCAGTCTAGGCAGAGTAGGGGGGAGCTGTACAGAAAGATGGTGAGGGAGTACCTAGCTGACCATACCAACGTCCGTAGCGATCACTCTGCTCCATACAACTACTGGGTTTCAAAGCTGGACACGTGGCCTGAACTGGCGCTGTACGCCTTGGAGGTGCTGGCCTGCCCTGCCGCTAGCGTTCTGTCAGAGCGGGTATTCAGTGCAGCTGGTGGCGTCATCACCGATAAGCGTACACGCCTGTCAACTGACAGCGCTGACAGGCTGACCCTTATTAAAATGAACAAAGCCTGGATTTCACCGGAATTCAAATCTCCTCCGGGGGAAAGCAGCTAAAGATTTAAATAACTTATGTATCCGATTCCTCCTCTCTACTCCTCCTCCTACTCCTCCTCCATATCGTCTTTGCCTAATGCTGACCCAAAAAACGCCATTTTTTAGAGGTCCAACTGGCACTCTTTTAGCACAATGTTTCAGGAGGGCCCCCCTACAGGCCCTCTCTTCAAACAATTTTTCAGGAGGGCCCCCCTACAGGCCCTCTATTCAAACAATTTTTCCAGAGGTCCACCTACAGGCCCTCTCTTCAAACAATTTTTCAGGAGGGCCCCCTACAGGCCCTCTATTCAAACAATTTTTCAGGAGGGCCCCCTACAGGCCCTCTATTCAAACAATTTTTCCAGAGGTCCACCTACAGGCCCTCTATTCAAACAATTTTTCCGGAGGGCCCCCTACAGGCCCTCTATTCAAACAATTTTTCAGGAGGGCCCCCTACAGGCCCTCTATTCAAACAATTTTTCCAGAGGTCCACCTACAGGCCCTCTATTCAAACAATTTTTCCAGAGGTCTACCTACAGGCCCTCTCTTCAAACAATTTTTTGGGGGGGGCCCCCTACAGGCCCTCTATTCAAACAATTTTTCCGGAGGTCCACCTACAGGCCCTCTCTCCAATTCCAGTTCCAAGTTTTATTTGCGCATACTGCATACATTTTTATTTTTGGGATAGGTGTGAAAAATAATATTACTTGCAAATCTATATTGCCCAACATTGGATACGGTAGCACGTAGAAGACCAAACACATGCTGCTCACAGGGTTCCGCAAATTCCTGGTCCACCCGCAAATTCCTTGTCCACAATGTCAAGGAGGTAGAGGTTCTGTGGATGAGCAACAAGTCCTTCTGTACTGAAATCGCTGACAAAGTCTCCATCTAAGAACACACAGACCATTGTGGAGAGAGCGGCACAGCTCGCCATCAAAGTGAGGAACCCCAACGCCAGACTGCGCAGAGAAGATAACGAATAAATATCTCTGTGGTTATTTTTGCTAAATAAAAGTTAAATAAACCCCCCAAAAAATTCATCTGTTAATGTGCCTGATCCACCCAAGTTGAATCTGTCCCATCATGAGAAAGTCCCCCCCAAGGAGTCCCCACTGTAACTTGCTTCCCATACAACTACCTCACCCCCCGACACCTGTGTCTCGCCATTGTCCACCACCTCCTCAGACAACACTGGTAAATCCACACTGTCAGCACACGGAAACAGCAAAAGGTCTTGCGAATTGGGGCAGAGAATGTTCTGGGCTAGCACATCAGGGAAGGGGTGACTATGGGGTTCCAGGGAGTACGTGACCACATGCAATATCCATTTAAAAGTCATGCCACACTTGATCTAGCTCATAATTTACGACTGTACCGGTTGATGCTAAATTTTTAAGTTGGGGTCCTGCGTCTTCATTCTAAATACATCCGGCTGTTGTCACCACCACATACGCTAGCCCAGGGGGCACTCCTCTGGCTCTTCCAGCGAAACCTCCTTGCCCCACCCCCCCCCCCCCCCCCACCTACAGGCCCACTCTACAAACAATTTAGCCGGATAGAGGACGTATCCGAAGTTGTACTCATGTTTGTTTTTGTTCTTCTTTTATCTGCCTCCTGACCTGTGATAGGCAGAGCATGGACACGTCCCCTTAGCTGCAGTGGGAAAGACACTCCCCTGGCCAGAGCAAGCTCTTTTTCCATTTTCCGTGTTCGAAAAATCCATTAAATATAGGGGACGTATACGGTATTAAACTGAGAAGAATTGATACCATACGGGTTAAAGCAACAGTTTTCCCAAATCCATCCAGCTGTTGTCACCACCACACACGCTAGCCCAGGGGGCACTCCTCTGGCTCTTCCAGCGAAACCTCCTCCCCCCCCACCTACATGCCCTCTCTCCAAACAATTTTCCCGGGTAGGGGGACGTATTAGATATTGTACTGATTCTGAATTGCCTCCTGCAATAGACGGGAATCGAACCCAGATCAACTGCTTGGGAAGTAGCTATGCTCACCACTATACCACCAGCAGGCACAGCAACTGATAAGAACAGATACTAAACTTGATTTCAGCTGCAGTGCCAGCATGAGCAGTGGTGTCACCTGCAGGCGGTGATGGACCTTCGTTGCACCTAGTTGGGTGCTTCCCTAACATGTGATGGGTATTTGCCTCGCCTTTCTTGGTCTGGGTGAGCACAATTGCCATGAGGGTAACCACCAGGCTGTTGCATTAGAATTTGGGGTAATGGTGGGATTAGGCAGCCTCAGAGGCATCAATGCATGCTGCCCCTGCTGTTTCCTGTCCATTTCCGTGGTGTTTCCATCATTTTCTGAGGTTTCCAGGTTTTCACCCAGCCTTCCCTAGGCAGAGCCTTGGTCCCCCGCAAAAATGCTCGAGTCTCCCATTGACTTCAATGGGGTTCGTTATTCGAAACGAGCATCGGGAAAAGTTCGACTCGAAAAACGAGCACCCGAGCATTTTAGTGCTCGCTCATCTCTAATAAACATATATTGCATTGTTGTGCACTGCAGAATTAGCAGACTAATATTGGAGAAAACATTTATAATCAACTACCTTGAAACAGAAAATGCTAAAAATTCTGAAAAGCTAAAATTTAGCCGACCATCAAGGTCCAAAATATTCTGCGTCATGAAAAAGTTAATAGGGGATATTAAGTCAGTCAAGTAATAAAACATCTAAACTATTGTGTTTGAATTGCAGTAATATGACATTTTTACTGAGAATGATGCAAGGTCTCTCAATAGTAGCATGCTAGGGAAACATAACCACAATATGCATTTTGCAGGGTCATGGGAGGTGCTGTTATTTCAGAAAAGTAGCACATTTTCTCACATGTCTTTTGTGGTTACAACTGGCAGGTACCTGACCTAGAAAAATAGCTATGACCTATATAATACATAGAGTAGTAACTTACTGAATGGTTTATTTCGTAATAAATGTACATACTTGGTGCCAATATTTTTCATATATATTTTCCAAAAAAGTAAAGTAATGCAATGAGTATATTTAATATAGTGGTCTATTTTCAGGTAAAAGGTGTTATTAAAATGAGTGTTAAATTGATGAATGGATGAAAAGTTTTGTAGACTATTGTATTGTGGACACTTTGTCGAGTTTTTTTTTTTTTTACAAGACCAATATCTACCAAGCACTTTTGTTTTTTATTGAAATGTGTCTACTGTGTACCATACCTCAGATGAGATCTGCATTTGCAGAAGAAGAATCAATAACTTTTGAGAGTCGTTATTCATGCACAGTCAACGAGTACCCTGCTCTTTACTGATTAGGAGCACAAACACTAAATCAGTGCAGTCTACAAATGGCTGTCTGTAGTTAGGCTGATAACCGAGTCATGGCTCTAAGTTCTTTAAACCATTAGAGTGTAACTGCTGTTTAATTTTAATTTTTTTGCTAATGTGTAGGGACAGTGACAGGGGACATTTTTGTAGTATACTTTATTTAGGGAAAATGTTTATTTGTGGTAGAAAACTGGGGCTGAAATGTCCCGTAGCAGGGACATCTGTCTTGTATCAGCATATGAGAGACGCGCTGTGCGGGAGCTGCGGCCTCTGTCTGCCCTGCTCCCTCACAGCCTGGTGGGCACAGGAGCCTTATGTACTGTTTATGAAGTATATATACATTACCCCTGTTTATAAAATATGGACTTCTACACTATCTATATGCTCACTGACAAAACCTACACCCACCAATATTAGATATTCTACATGACACTGACAGGTTTTGCATGGGTGCCAGGTGCTCAGGAATTAGTATGTTCATGTCTGACAAAATATGTGATACGCCACACCCTGGCCACCAGTCTTTCTCTTTTCTACTCCAGAAATATGTACATTTTGCTCCTGTACTGAAACTTGTCTGGACTTGGATGATTATCATCTATGTACAGAGGCTGTGTCTAAACCTAAGAGAAGGGATTAATGTTTAAAGCTAAAATGGGATTTCTGTTTTTATCACCATAGTGACATCATACATTACATAATGCTCACTTGACAACGCTATGCACAGGAGAATTAGAGGGTTAATTGGTAAGGGAGTAAAAGTAACTTATTGAATAAACTATGTTAAAACAGCATGAGAAAAATGAAGCAACTGTATTTGTATTGTCCTGTTTTTTTCCTGTCACTGAATAAAAGCTACTAAATTAATGAATTCTAATTTTCAATAATATGAAAGCCTCAAGTGTCCCACAAACAAATGAAACATCTTGGGTACATTCCAAAAGGTGAAATTCTGTTCTGGTCATGAAGGCCTAAAACAACCCAGGTCATGAAAGGGTTAAAGTGCACCCCAACATTAGCAGAAATTTAAATTTTTTAAATAAGTGGTGAATTTATTCCACGACTGAGCAGCTGTCCATGTTTGCCTAAGACTTTTTTCCTTTTATGGATTTCATGATGCCGCGGTGATGCCGGCAGATTAACCCTTCACACGCCGTGATCACCGCTGACCGCGGCATGTAAGGGGTCTGAGAGAGGGAGGGGGCTCCCTCTGACCCCATCGCCCCCCAGGGCTGCACTGGCAGGGGGCCGATAGTTGCCATGGCAACTCCAACGCCTCACACAGGCATCGGAGCTGCTATGTACGGAAGCCTAGGGGATCCAGCCTGAGGGCTGGGTCTCCTAGGCAACCTTTCAGCATCTCACACAGTGAGACGCTGACAGTTCAATTCAGTACAATACAAAATGTATTGTACTGAATTGAAACAGGGATCAAACCCTGAAAATGTGAAGTCCCATAGTGGGACAAATGTAAAAAGTAAATAAAAGTGAAAAAAGTGTTTTTTAATAATAAAAAAATAAAGTTTTAAGTAAAAAAAAGAAAAAACGCCCCCTCACCATAAAATAATGTTTTTTTTTTAAAAAAAAATAAAAAATAAAAAACACACATATTGGGCATCGCCGCGTCCGTCACAAAGTGCTCTATAAAAATATCACATGATCTACCGCCTCAGGTGAATGCCGTAAAAAAAATTTTAAAAAAACTGAGCAAAAATGCAATTTTTTGGTCACCTTACATCACAAAAAGTGTAATTACAAGCGATCAAAAAGACATATGTACCCCAAAATAGTGCCAATCAAACCGCCATCTCTTCCCGCAAAAAATGACACCCTACCTAAGACAATCGCCCAAAATATTAAAAAAAATATGGCTTTCAGAAAAAGGAGACACTAAAACATTATTTTTTTTTCTTCAAAAATGTTTTTTATTGTGTAAAACTGAAATAAATATAAAAAAGTATACATGCTAGGTATCACCACGTCCGTAATAACCTGCTCTATAAAAATATCATATGATTTATGCCCTCAGGTGAACGCCGTAAAAAATAAAAATAAAAACTGTGCCAAAAATGCAATTTTATTTGTCACCTTCATCACAAAAAGTGTAATTCCAAGCGATTAAAAAGTCATACACACCCCAAAATGGTACCAATCAAACCGTCATCTCTTTCCACAAAAAATGATACCCTACCTAAGACAATCTGCCAAAAGATAAAAAAAATATGGCTTTCAAAAAATGGAGACACTAAAGCATGATTTATTTTTCTTCAAAAAAGCTTTTATTCTGTAAAACTGAAATAAATGTAAAAAAGTGGACATATTAGGTATCTCTACAACCGTAATTACTTCCTCAATAAAAATATTATATGACTTACCCCCTAAGGTAAACACCATAAAAAAATAAAAATAAAAACTGTGCAAAAAATGCCATTTTTTTGTCACCTTTCATCACAAAAACTGTTATAACAAACGATCAAAAAGTCATACACACCCCAAAATGGTACCAATCAAACCATCATCTCTTCCCGCAAATAATGAGTCACTACATAAGATAATCGCCAAAGATATAAAAAAAATATAGCTTTAGGAAAATAGAGATGCTAAAACATGATTTTTTTAAAATGCTTTTATTGTATAAAACTTAAATACATTAAAAAAAAGTACTAAAATACATTAAAAAAAGACATATTAGGTATCGCCACATCCGTAAAAACCTGCTCTATAAAAATATCACATGATCTAACCTCTAAAGTGAATTTAATAAAAAAAACTAAAATAAAAACTCTGCCTAAACGACAATTTTTTTGGTCACTTTGCCACATAAAGTGTAATATTGAGTGATCAAAAAATCATATGTACCCAAAAATGCTACCTATAAAAACATCAACTCATTCCGCAAAAAATGAGCCCCTACACAAGATGATCGTCAGAAAAATAAAAGAAATGTAGCTTTTAGAAAATGAAGACACAAAAACATAATTTTTGTTTTGAAAAATGCTTTATTATGTAGAACTGAAACAACAACAAAAAAATACACATATTTGATATTGTTGCGTCTGTATCAACCTGCTTTATAAAAGCAAAACATGATTTATCCTGTCAGGAAAACTCTGTAAAAAACAAAAAATAAAAACTGTGCCACAACAGCCATTTTTTTGTTACTTTGCCTCACAAAAAGCGGAATACTGAGCAATCAAAAATCATATGATATGTACTCCAAAATAGTACCAATAAAACTCACCTCATCTTGTAGTTTCCAAAATGGGGTCACTTTTTGGGTTTTTCTACTCTAGGGGTGCATCAGGGGGTGTTCAATGTGACATGGCAACTTAAAATGATCCCAGCGACATCTGCCCTCCAAAATCCATATGGCGTTCCTTTCCCTCTGCGCCCCGCCATGTTCCCCTACAGCCGTTTACCACCACATGTGGGATGTTTCTGTAAACTGCAGAATCAGGGTAATAAATATTGCGTTTTCTTTGGCTGTTAACCCTTGCTGTGTTACAGGGACAATAAATTAAAATGGAAAATGTGAAAAAAAAGTGAATTTTTGAAATGTCACCTCCATTTTCCTTTCATTCTTGTGGAACACCTAAAGGGTTAACAAAGTTTGTAAAATCAGTTTTGATTAACTTGATGGGTGTAGTTTCTAAAATTGGGTCATTTATGGGTGGTTTCTATTATGTAAGCGCCACAAAGTGACTTGATAACTGAACTGATCCCTGAAAAGTGGGTTTTGGAAATTTTCTTAAAAAATTTTAAGAATTGCTTCTAAAATTCTAAACCTTCTAACTTCCTGAAAAATAAAATGATGTTTACAAAATGATGCCAACATGAAGTAGACATCTGGGAAATGTACAGTAACAACTATTTTATGAGGTATCACAATCTGCTTTAAAAGCAGAGACATTCAAATTTCTAAAATTATGAATTTTTCCAAATTTTCTGTAAATTTTGGAATTTTTTATAAAGAAAGGTGAAACATATTGACTCAAATTTACCACTAACGTGAAGTACAATATGTCACGAGAAAACAATCTCAGAATCGCTTAGATAAGTAAAAGCGTTCCAGAGTTATTACCACATAAAGTGAAGCATGTCAGATTTGAAAAATGTAGCTTGGTCCTTAAGGTGAAAACTAGCTGTGTCTTGAAGGGGGTAATATTAGTGATTGTTTCAGATCTCCTCACATCTTATTTGTGGTTCAACCATAACATATCGTTATTATCTATAACTGTGATAATATCTATATCGTGAACGGCTTGTGCTTCCTGTTAATGATCTGTTTCAGAGGTGTGGAGGACCTGTGAGTACAAACCTCAAAATTAACACTGGGATGAGATGATGCTGTTGCTGGAGTGGAAATCCTGTAGTAATGTCTTTGTCAGTTATCCTTTTATGTAAGAAAAATGTCTGCCATGCAAGGACAAACCATGTTGTCTAAAGGCCCCATTATATGGGACAACTTTGAAGGAAATTAACAGGAAGAATTCATTCTCAATAATTGGCTGCTTGTCATAGTGGGTGAGAGCTGCATTTACATGCAGCAATCATCTCCTCTGTATATGGATCAGTAATTGCTACTATAATCACTCATCTCCATAGAGAATCATTGGTTCTTTTTTTTTTTTTTTTTTTTTTATTCTTTTTATTTGTTTTCAAAAAGAGAATGATTGGTTCTATGAAGCAGAATGCTGTTTAGACAGCACAATCTGCTGCCCAGAAATGTTAATTTAGGTGATGCACCAGCGATACTTTCACCTGATGAACGAGACTTTGTTCATTCAATGGGTGATCAGCGTCAACTTTACACAGGACAATTATCAGAAACCTAGGAATGTTCCTTCCTGATAATTGGACAGATCCTTGGTCCGTGTAAAGGGTCCTTTAGGCCTCATTCACATGCCAGAGAGGTGTGCGTAGAATCAGTATGGAAGTGCCGAAAAGTTACATGGTCCAAGCCCCTCTAGTATAGAGCCGTTCTAGAGTAGAGCACTCCTATGACGTACTGATGGCATTCAACAGAGCACACCACAAGTTTTCTGTTAGAGTCATATAGAATCTGATACAATCTCTGTATGAAATGAGTCATAATGAGGTACAGTGCAGCCACAATTTCCTTAAACGTACACATTTCTACAAAACAAGGCTGATGTACAGATGGATACATATAATGTCTTAAGGCCCCTGTTCACATTAGTGTATTGTCGGCCAAAAGTTTAATGTGTAGGGGAGCTCCCAACTCTCCCTCGACAGCAGGGGAGAAGGATCAGAAGATAAGTCACAACCAGAAGTGTTTGGTAGTGGCTTTCTCCCCTCTCCCTATTAAATACACACACACATCAGCCGGGCCAAGCATGCATGTGTATGAGGGAGTCAGGAACGATAGCTGTTGGCTGAACGATTGTTCAAACAACAGTTATTGAATGTGTAAGGCCGCCTTTAGAGTGTAATAGAGGTCATGCACTTTTGGTACACATTTTTTACATGGGGGCCTCCATCACAGCCATCCAGTAAAAATAATACATTAAAGAAATATATATATATATATATATATATATATATATATATTTTTTTTTTTTTTTTTTTTTTTTTTTTTTTTAATTTTACATGGCAGCCTATGGTGATGGGTGGCCAAGGGATTGTATCCATCTGATGGATATGTTTTTTTGTTCGTCTTGCACCACACATCTAGGGATATGTCAAGCTAATGATAAAGTAGGACAGATCTGTACGCTAGAAAGCAATGTGGTATCCTGTATCTACACATGCATTTAAGAAAAGGGCACAAGGCTCAGCCATGGAACAAGAAAATTAATTCACAAATTAATAGAAAAACAGGGAACACTGGAACTTCATATCAGAATGTTTATTAAGGCATACAAAACTTCACATATACAAAAATATTTGCAATTATCAAAAACATGCAGTCAACAATGAAATATGATTTGTCACAGTATAGTTATGTGTTGTCTGTGCATTGTACCCTATATACAGATATACATGTAAATAGTCACATGACAAGTAAACCACCCAGGATAGAAAATGTTAAAAAGAACAAAAAGTCAGTTGAAAACAATACATCTTTTCATCTAGCTTTACAATTTTCAAGTGTTTAACATATGAAATGGCCGCACTGATTGACTGTGTCTTCCAGCCAATTGCATTAGCTATAGATCAACACTGTCCTATGAATAATATTCTACAGTTTTCAAACCAGCACCTAGATCTTAATACTTTTGTAACTGCATGTAATTAAAAATGTATTAAAGCTACTGAATTATTCAATGAAACTTATCTGTAGAGCGCCACCTTCTGTTTTCCATCTTTATAATTTCTTTGTCCTGCTCAGTTACAGCCTTCAACTACCTCTAGATGCAGCAGGCAAGACATGCTGTCTGAGAAAGGACACACCCCCTAACCTGCCAGCTTAAAATAAATCTAGCAGAACAATTGGAGCAATGAATGGGGAGATCTCTGGATCCATGTGAGGTATAGAGCTGGTTCTAGCTTTTTTAGAAAAAGGTTGACACGTACTAGAGTATGTATTACAGGAACTTGTATTCAGTATATATGAAAAACAAAATTAGGACTAGAATACATGTAATTAGCACTCAGGGGGAGATATATAAAATGAGACATGTCAGTTTTGTGGTCTAAAAAAGGAGCAAGTCATGACAACTGTCACATTTTCTGCTACATTTTGTGATCCTCACCACTTGCCACAGTAGTCTATGTTTATGAGCTAAAAGTGAGATTAGACATGGATTACGGCTCATTTACTATGTGCGACTTTTGCAAAAGTCGCAAAGAGGGCGCAACCTACACCAGGCAACCTCTTGGTGTACTTTAAATCTAAAGGTGTAAACCACGTTGCACTCAAGCTACATATATTATTAAGGTGCACCACTTCACAAATTTGGTTCTGGCATACAAAGCAAAGCCAGACTTAAAAATTACCCCTTCAGTTCATTCCCAATTTAAGAAATGTTAATATTTATCTTTACAGGTATGTACAATTATTGCAAGCCCTTCCCCCTAAATGACCTGGGGTCAGGAAGCATTTTCCTGCTTGGCAGTAAGCAAAATGAACTGATCATTCATTGTAGAACAGGGGCATGTAGGAATACATGTATTTACACACCTTGGCATGCTATTAATGAGGTTATTAATGGTTGTCTGAGAAATATTCTGCCACATTGAATGCACTTGGTCACACAAATCATCAAGCTCTGCTTCTGGCAGCTCCCTTTGCAATTGCGACCAATGACGTCCCAGATGTGCTTTATGGGAAACAAGTCTGGAGACATTGCAGGCCATGGTAGCACATTTATGCCACACAGGCTGCTCACAGTAGCATGAGGAACATGTCGCCTGGTGTCCTGTTGAAAAATGGGACACTTTCGAGAAATGGCCATACCACTTGTTCCACAACCAAATCAAATTAACAGTAAGCTTCTTTCACAAAACATTTTTAGTGTACCTGATATGAAAACTAGAGGGTCTGGCCACCATACGTTTTGCCACCATAATCACAGGAGTAGGAGATGTACCCTTGTGAAGGTCTCTTCATGGCGTTTCCGATGTCATTCCTAGAACAATGTCTGACAATGACTGCATCCGAGACAAAAGTGGGCCTCTTCATTGCAGAGAATAAACCTCCAGGCCAGCCTCCATCACTGTTTTGCTGTGTACCATGGTAGTCTTTGAGAGCGGTGGCATGAGGTCAATGTAAAATCGGTAGCTGGATAATTGACTCATAGCCCAATATCATGCAAACTCCTTCTGATCGTTTGTGTAGACACTGTTTGCCACCTGTTCACCTTGGATATAATGTCCACTTTCACTTGCAGTACAGAATGGATCAAAATACGCCATACTTCTAGTTAGATGATCCACCCATGCAGGGGTACTCCTCTGTGCACCGCTTGCTGCCATTCCAGTTCATCATTGTTCTCCCAACCACTGAGACATGCAATGCTGATGCCTAGGTGCATAGTGATCTGCCTGAGTGATAAATGAAGGTCTCTAAGTTTATGAATTCAAGTCAGCAAATACGAGACTTTGTACAAATATACCACATGATTTGATCAGATTTTTGAGGTTTCATGTAGATAAAACTTTGCTTTCAATCTGGCTTGTATGGCCTTCCCACATGCCACAGATTGGAGCTAGGTGCTTGAAAATGTTATCATTTGTAGATCTCAGTGACACCTGCTAATTTCTCGATTTGCATAGCCTTACGGTATGTCCTTCTTGGTGAAACTTCAATGTTGAAGAGGGTACAATAAATATTGCATATGATAATTGTTCTACTTTAGACTTGATTTACATACAGAGTTGTGGTAAGACAATTCTTTTAAAGAGTAATCCAATCCTTAATGCACAATTTTCAACAGGTTTCCAGATTATTTTAATGTTACTCAGTAGAGGAAAAAAGTAAAAGGTAAAATGATGACAGGCCAGAAGCAATTTTAATATTTAACTACTCTGAGGTGCATTCCTCAGGACATTGGCCTCAAAATTAGATTTCTCCACTAACATCTACCTATATTGCTTTTAGTGTGTAAAAACTACTACTTGACTTGATAGGCTTTGCTGGCATTAAATACTGGATTTTTTTCCAAAACTGTGAATTAAGAGGACGAGACTTAACCCCTTTCCATTTGACTCTATTTTTCATCTTAAGAAGTTGCAGAGATTCTAGTTGGAAGCTTTGCTCACTTAAAGGTGTGGATTCAATCAAAATTACTTTAATCTTTCTCTCCACCATCGCTTTGTGTAAACCACTCTCAAGTTCATACATTGCTTTGCATGAAGTGAAGTCATTGCATAACACAATGATTAGTCTTCTGCTCTTTTCGAGAAATGTGTTCATGTCATCAACCTGAGCTGCAATACAGGAAAAAGTAGGTTAGCAGGCATTTCAGTAAAAATACTCTGCTGAGTACATATGGTGATTAACTGTAAGTGATATCGATTCACATTGTGGTGAAAAAAAATTGTGTTTCCCATGAAAATCCTGATAAAAATCTCTGAAACAGACACATGACTGATGCTGAAGATCTTGGGGTTTGTCATAGACAAATGCTTTCTTACTTGACTAAATTACCTGTAACATTATATTTCTACATACTTTTTTTTGCTGTAATATCAAAATTCTAAAGAAATGGACATGGGACTGATGGGACTCCATTTACAAATTATTAAAATTGTAGGTATACATTTTCTCTTGTTTGTGAAAGAAACATCCACAAAGATAAGAGAGTAAGTAATCTTAGACACAGAAACTACATGTATATAAGGGTATATGAACAGCTCTAGAAACTTCTTCAAAGCTAAGTTTTTCAGATTTTGAGGTGAGTTTTACCTTGCAGAGGCAGGCTTCTGTCTGCCTCCGCTCTTCTTGGTTCAGTCGCTGCGTACCTACATGTGTGGAAGATTTTTTTACTAAGTGTTTTACTATGTTTTTCAACTCTCTCTACTTTTTTTTTTTTTTTAAACTAAGTGCCTATTTCATCTGAGACCAGTGCTGATCAATAACAGCCCCGCTCTGATCTATCTTCCTTGACTGTCTCTGGTTAGTTAGTAAGTACCAGTAAGATAGAGAGGAGTGAGAACACATTACAGTTAGTGTCAAAGCTGATTACTGGCAGCGTCACTCACCGTTACCTTCCCAGCACTTACAGTATAGACCAAAAGTTTGGACACCTTCTCATTCAAAGAGTTTTCTGTATTTTCATGACTATGAAAATTGTAGATTCACACTGAAGGCATCAAAACTATGAATTAACACATGTGGAATTATATACTTAACAAAAAAGTGTGAAACAACTGAAAATATGTCTTATATTCTAGGTTCTTTAAAGTAGCCACCGTTTGCTTTGAGTACTGCTTTGCACACTCTTGGCATTCTCTTGATGAGCTTCAAGAGGTAGTCACCTGAAACGGTATTCCAACAGTCTTGAAGGAGTTCCCAGAGATGCTTAGCACTTGTTGGCCTTTTTGCCTTCACTCTGCGGTCCAGCTCACCCAAAACCATCTCGATTGGGTTCAGGTCTGTTGACTGTGGAGGCCAGGTCATCTGGCGTAGCACCCCATCACTCTCCTTCTTGGTCAAATAGCCCTTACACAGCCTGGAGGTGTGTTTGGGGTCATTGTCCTGTTGATAAATAAATGATGGTCCAACTAAATGCAAACCGGATGAAATAGCATGCTGCTGCAAGATGCTGTGGTAGCCATGCTGGTTCAGTATGCCTTCAATTTTGAATAAATCCCCAACAGTGTCACCAGCAAAGCACCCCCACACCATCACACCTCCTCCTCCATGCTTCACGGTGGGAACCAGGCATGTAGAGTCCATCCATTCACCTTTTCTGCGTCGCACAAAGACACGGTGGTTGGAACCAAAGATCTCAAATTTGAACTCATCAGACCAAAGCACAGATTTCCACTGGTCTGATGTCCATTCCTTGTGTTCTTTAGCCCAAACAAGTCTCTTCTGCTTGTTGCCTGTCCTTAGCAGTGGTTTCCTAGCAGCTATTTTACCATGAAGGCCTGCTGCACACAGTCTCCTCTTAACAGTTGTTGTAGAGATGTGTCTGCTGCTAGAACTCTGTGCGGCATTGACCTGGTCTCTAATCTGAGCTGCTGTTAACCTGCGATTTCTGAGGATGGTGACTCGGATTAACTTATCCTCCGCAGCAGAGGTGACTCTTGGTCTTCCTTTCCCGGGGAGGTCCTCATGTGAGCCAGTTTCTTTGTAGCGCTTGATGGTTTTTGCGACTGCACTTGGGGACACTTTCAAAGTTTTCCCAATTTTTCGGACTGACTGACATTTCTTAAAGTAATGATGGGCACTCGTTTTTCTTTACTTAGCTGCTTTTTTCTTGCTATAATACAAATTCTAACAGTCTATTCAGTAGGAATATCAGCTGTGTATCCACCTGACTTCTGCCCAACACAACTCATGGTCCCAACCCCATTTATAAGGCAAGAAATCCCACTTATTAAACCTGACAGGGCACACCTGTGAAGTGAAAACCATTTCAGGTGACTACCTCTTGAAGCTCATCAAGAGAATGCCAAGAGTGTGTAAAGCAGTAATCAAAGCAAAAGGTGGCTACTTTGAAGAACCTAGACTATAAGACATATTTACAGCTGTTTCACACTTTTTTGTTAAGTATATAATTCCACATGTGTTAATTCATAGTTTTGATGCCTTCAGTGTGAATTTACAATTTTCATAGTCATGAAAATACAGAAAACTCTTTGAATGAGAAGGTGTGTCCAAACTTTTGGTCTGTACTGTACTAACTAACACATTTGGAAGATAGAGGGGAGTGGGGCTGGTTGCAATCAGCACTGAAACAGTGTACAATGATTGCTGGCAGCCCTGCTCTCCTGTATCTTCTCAGCACTTAATAGACAAGGAGTGGGGCAGGAAGATATAGAGGAGCTTTTCTTTCAGTGATCAGTGCTGGTAGCAGCTCAAACAGGCAGGGACACTTAGTAAAACATTTAAACATTTAATAAAATCTGATAGAGAGAGAGAGAGAGAGGGCATTGACTGGGACAGGGAGAGCAGAGGCAGGCTGAGAAGCCTGACTCTACATCTTATAGCTATCAGTAGTTCAGTAGATGCTGTTAAAGTGAAGCTAAAGGGACCCTTTAAATGCAAGTTTTAATATAATTACGCAGAATTCCTGAATATAATATATATATATATACACTCACCGGCCACTTTATTAGGTACACCATGCTAGTAACGGGTTGGACCCCCTTTTGCCTTCAGAACTGCCTCAATTCTTCGTGGCATAGATTCAACAAGGTGCTGGAAGCATTCCTCAGAGATTTTGGTCCATATTGACATGATGGCATCACACAGTTGCCGCAGATTTGTCGGCTGCACATCCATGATGCGAATCTCCCGTTCCACCACATCCCAAAGATGCTCTATTGGATTGAGATCTGGTGACTGTGGAGGCCATTTGAGTACAGTGAACTCATTGTCATGTTCAAGAAACCAGTCTGAGATGATTCCAGCTTTATGACATGGCGCATTATCCTGCTGAAAGTAGCCATCAGATGTTGGGTACATTGTGGTCATAAAGGGATGGACATGGTCAGCAACAATACTCAGGTAGGCTGTGGCGTTGCAACGATGCTCAATTGGTACCAAGGGGCCCAAAGAGTGCCAAGAAAGTATTCCCCACACCATGACACCACCACCACCAGCTTGAACCGTTGATACAAGGCAGGATGGATCCATGCTTTCATGTTGTTGACGCCAAACTCTGACCCTACCATCCGAATGTCGCAGCAGAAATCGAGACTCATCAGACCAGGCAACGTTTTTTCCAATCTTCTACTGTCCAATTTCGATGAGCTTGTGCAAATTGTAGCCTCAGTTTCCTGTTCTTAGCTGAAAGGAGTGGCACCCGGTGTGGTCTTCTGCTGCTGTAGCCCATCTGCCTCAAAGTTCGACGTACTGTGCGTTCAGAGATGCTCTTCTGCCTACCTTGGTTGTAACGGGTGGCAATTTGAGTCACTGTTGCCTTTCTATCAGCTCAAACCAGTCTGCCCATTCTCCTCTGACCTCTGGCATCAACAAGGCATTTCCGCCCACAGAACTGCCGCTCACTGGATGTTTTTTCTTTTTCGGACCATTTTCTGTAAACCCTAGAGATGGTTGTGCGTGAAAATCCCAGTAGATCAGCAGTTTCTGAAATACTCAGACCAGCCCTTCTGGCACCAACAACCATGCCACGTTCAAAGGCACTCAAATCACCTTTCTTCCCCATACTGATGCTCGGTTTGAACTGCAGGAGATTGTCTTGACCATGTCTACATTCCTAAATGCACTGAGTTGCCGCCATGTGATTGGCTGATTAGAAATTAAGTGTTAACGAGCAGTTGGACAGGTGTACCTAATAAAGTGGCCGGTGAGTGTGTATATATATATATATATATATATATATATATATATATATATACACACAAAAGTTAAATAACATTACTGTCCCTACACATTTAAAATTGAAATGATAATTACACTTTACTATATTATGTTATAATGTTCATCTATAAATGTATAAAGAACAGATAAAACAAAGTCATTCTTACCTCCTCCAGGAACTACATCTCTCTCAAAAATACAAAGTTTATAGCCAAAACTATTTTCTAAGATTGGAGCAAGAGTCTGGAATGCAAAATGTTTTTCATCGGATTCATAGGATGAACTTTCAAAAGACAGGTAAGCATCATATTCTTTCCCATCTGAGTGAGGAGAAATGTATAATGTTTATCTACACAGAAGATTGATTGCATATTCTATAGATCACAATATATGGGAAGATCAGGCAATTGAGGGCTATAGTAATGGCTACCAGTTGTTGAGAATGGAAGTATATGTGTTGAATCACGTGCTGCAAATTTTTCAGATACTGTATAGGCTTTACTTTAGCCCATACAGCGACACATCTGAACTGATCCAAATTCTAGTACTCACAGCAGACAGTCTTCCATTCTGAACCTCATCTAGAACCTACATGGTAATGTCACCTAGCAGATGTTACAGAATGCAGTGCTCAAACTATAATGTAGCTAAACCGTTTCCACCATGGTATTGATATCCACTTGAAACTTTCCATAACATTATGCCTACCACATAGAATTGCCCAATAACATGGGCCACTTAGTACAGTAGTACCCATAGTAGTACACCACACACAGCCCAACTGAGATACCACACAATCAGAGTCTGTCAAATTCCAGAAAGATAGGTGTGACTGCAAGGAAACTTAATAGCCTTCTTTCCTTTTTGTCATACTCAAAATGAAGTTGAGATAGGAGGATCATTGTACTTGAGGCCCTAATTCTGAAGATCTGCCTTATATATCCCTAAAGCCTGATGATAAAAAATTAATAGCAGGTTTTTTTTTTCTATTAGTCCTATGTAAAGATATATAATATATGAGTTATTGCCAGGCATTATCTTTATTTTTGTAATGGAGTAAAAGATAAGAGAAGACACAGTGCCCTATTTAAATTGACATTAATATCATTTGCAACATGCTGCAATATTCTTGCCATTAAATTGGCAAAAACCTTGATGGACCCCCAACGAATCCCATTATAAATCATTGAGTCCATCGGCAACAGCTTCATGATTTGTATTATAAACAGAAGCTATGAAGCAAACAAGGGTGCACCTAGCCTTTCTGCTGCCTGAGGCGAAAACTGAAACGGCGCCCCCCCCTCCCCATGCCAATTAATTAACCTAACCCCTTATTGCCCCTAGCTGGTGCTGCCTGAGGCGATCGCCTCACCTGGCCTCATTGGTGGTGCACCTCCGGATGCAAATGAGAACCTTACCTTTAGAGTTACCTTCTGTCTGTGACATATTTAATGGGACCACATTTTCATTTGTTTGTCAATTACATAAAAATCTTTGCATAATCTAATATTTCAGTGCACGCCTACACTGTTTGTAACTGTTGAAAGAGAAAGATGTGACACTAACCTCCAATAGTCTCATCTACTCTGGTTAAACTGCGGTATAAGAGAACAATTTGTATCCTGAACATTATGCACAAGCAGATCAGAAAAACAATTAAGACAGAGCAAATGATAGATGCAATAATTGATGTTATGAAGACTTTCTTAGAAATATCTTGGCTCTTTTCTGTTAAGGAAAAAAAGAGATTACATTAGTTTAAAATCCTTCACTGAACCACAGTGGTTGATACAAAATAGGTACTGTAAAATATAGCAAGTGAACACATGATATCAGTATCACATGATTAAAAAAACTTATTTGCCCCATTCCGATTTATATTGTTTTATGCCTCATTCACACGTCAGTGTTTTGATCAGATCAGTGATTTCCACCAGTGATTGTGAGACAAAACCAGGTGCGGCTCTAAACACAGAACAGGAGCAGATCTTTCTGTTATAACTGATCTGAGTATAGGCTTCATACCTAGCTTTGGCTCACAGTCACTGATGGAAATCACTGGCCCAAACACTGGCGTGTTAATGAGGTATTATAAATGGACATGGTTGGTAGGGGTCCTATTACATGTTGTGATTAAGGGCAGGGTCCAGAAACTTCAAGTTACGGTTCTTTTTGTCTAAACAATAGAATATCAGATAAAAACAATTCTTTGGACTTTAAAACAGACTTCATAAAATTGAAAGTCTTACCTTTTAATTTTAGCACAAATAGTCTCATGTCTCCGCCTTTAATGGAGTCCAATTTGCATATATATGGATAATTTATATCATCATCACTTACATTTATTAAGTACAGCTTAGTACTCTGAGTCGAATTTGTGGATTCTCTTAAAATAAAAACATTGGCATATCATAAATTAGCGACGATAAAAGTTCACGTTTTCTAAATTTCATGGTCAAATTAAAAGGATTGTCTGATATAACTGGAACATTTAACACATAGGCCCAGATTTACTAATGTTTCTTCTCCAATAATCTGTGTAAAAATTGCACAATTTGGCACATGTAGGGTTTCTATTCTTTTTTCTGACATGCTCAACAAGGTGTTGCTTAGGGCTTGTTCACACATCAGTTATTTGATCAGTTATTTCCATCCGTTATTGTGAGCCAAAACCAGGAGTGGAGCCTCCACAGAGATCAGATGTAATGAAAAGATCTGCACCTGTTCTGTGTAGTTGACCCGCACCTGGTTCATAATAACTGATGGAGATAACTAATCAAATAACTGATGTGTGAACAAGCCCTTAGTGGAAAAGAGAAGAGCTTTATATGAAAGGGAATGGGGTCTAAGATGCACCACTTTGCTCCAAAATTGCACCACAATTCTGGCATAAAACTCTGTCTCAAAGAAGCCAACCAATAGTGGGTATGGAGTCAGAGAAAAGTGTCTATCCCTGCATCATATTTACCATCCAGCCTGAGCCCCTGTGATAAATCTGGTACAGGTCTAGACATCCCGTCTAAGCTTATGCCATTTTTAGGATTAGTAAATCTGGGCCATAATGTTCCAGTTGATGATATACGCCACATGACTGCTGAGGTCACATAGCATATACAGGATCATCACTGCGGCCAAACAAAGCCTGATAGCATGCCAAATCCAGACAACTTCCAACTTCAAATTCAAAATCATTCCTTCTCCATAATATCTTTGGTCTCTCTAAAGAATCCAAGACTATTACAGCTTTAATTCTTATGGAGGTCTGCAGGTGGCAATGCTAATTCATTGCAATATACAGAGCCCTCCTGGAACTGGGTGGGAAGGGGGGTTTAAAAAATAAATAAGAAGCAAAGTAAAAACTATTTTTAAAATATTAAAAAATTGTACAAAAAAAAATGTAAACATTCAAATAACCCAATTTCCCCATAAAAATAAATAAGTAGTAAAAATAAATGTATGCGCTATTAAAATATAACCATATTTATACTGCATGGAGAACAGAATGGAATAAAATGGCCTATTTGCTGCTTTTTCTACACCTCCCAAAAAATAAAATAAAAAGTCATACACCAAAATGGTATCAATTAGAACTACAGATCATCCCACAAAAAATGAACCCTCAATCAGGTCTGTAGATAAAGATGTCACTAGCAGTATATCCTGCCAAGAAATTAAGATAGCGCTGACAGAAAAGTCTTTAGGCACCCTTCAAGGGGACTGAAATGAAGGCCCAACATATGTTTAATGCACCCGTGCATTCTGAGGCGCTGTAACTTATTGTGGTATCATTTTAAAGATTTTGCCTCATGTAGATTACCCCTGTCCATATCCTATTAGGGCATACGGTTGTCATGGGAGGGGGGGGTCACATAGGACCTCCTCTATGAGTGGCTCTTACTCTGGTGAATTTGAGACATCTTTGTATACCAATTGATCTAAATAGGTGCTGCAGGTAATACATTCTGTGTGACAGCAGTATTTCCTGGGCTGAATGCTGCTCCTATGACACAAACTCACAGCATTATAATGATTTATGATACTGTGTGTTTCGGGCCAACCTCAGGTATACGAAATTGTACTGATATAATGCCGTCAGTACAATTCAGTACAGCCAAAGTCAGGCAGGAACACACAGGATTATAAATCAATATAATGCAGTGAGTTTGTGTCACAGGAGCAGTGTTCAGTCTGGGAAATACTGCTATCACATGGAGTGTATTTCACAGACTGAATAAGTTCATGTGAAATTGGCCTAAAAATACCCTATTATAAATCTAAATTAATAGGATCAGAAAGGATTTGTTGCAAAACTGAGCGGATCAATCAAAGATATTTATTGGATCGTTTAAAATGGACCCCATGATGACAATGATTCAAGAATAAATAGTAGGATACTTACAATAGGAGGGCAAATGATTGTTTCCTTTGAATACGTATGGTTAGTGACACTAATCATGAATGAATGTACTGTAGGAAAATGATTAAACTATTAGTACTTACATTTTCCCTGTGCAAGTCTTGCTCATGGTTGAGGTACATGGATCCAAAATGTCCTCAGGATTGTCAATGTTACTCCGGTTTGTTCTTACCCAGTAAAGATTTACCTTTTTTTGGTCAGTTTTTGTAACTGAAGCTTCACATTTAATGCTATAATTTTGTCCTAAGAAAAATAACATGAATACAATATGTTCAGTATTTTTTCACAGGGATAATCTGCTAGAATGGGAAAGAAAAAACTATCATCAAAGCTCAGATGATACTTCACGTCCACCAGTAGTCAATATAGAGAGTTTCAGCACATAGTCCCATTGATTTTAAAGAGAATCTATGTCCATAATGTACATTTTTCTGCTTGCAGGTTTCAAGTCTGTATCACTTCAAAAACAACTGATATTCTTATTATTGCAGCAGTTTTGACATGGAAACTGCAGCATGTGATCTCTCATGGATTAGCCCATTGAATGGGGCTAAATGTGTAGGTAGATCCATAGCATATACAAGTGAAAATCCACAGCAGGAATCCAAAGGCAGCAGATGACAAATCTGCTGACAGAACGAATGTGCCTTTAAAATCCATGTGCAAAAGTGTGCTTAGCTATAGGAGTGATGAGACAAAGATATATCTGTGTTACACTCTACAGAATTGATTTGTGGCTGAAGGAAGTATTCATGGTGGTCTGGGCTGGATGAAGTAAAAAAGGGATGGTGAAGGACTAAGTCACTGGATATAACTGTACTGTATTCACTTATTTGTGTACAACTGGTATCTACTGAACCAATATAAGGTCATTGCATGGTGGTAATCTCGGTCTTAGTACAGTGGTTCCTATTTATTATAAGTATGGTGTCATTTGGTCATTGTAATACGTGTTCATGGTCTGGTAAAATTTTTGTCTGGTGTTATTTTTTTTCTAATATTACTGGGTTTTATTCACTAACAGTATGGTACCAATATTTGTTACTCATAAATAAAACTGTTGTCTGCACTGCAGTATCGCATCATTTCATATACCACAATTATAATAGTGTCAGTGTGCAATATGAACTTACAAGATAATATTTGCAACTCGTATAATGTATTGTTAAAGGGGTTGTCCGGGTTCAGAGAAGAACCCGGACATACCTGCAATTTCACCCAGGCAGCCTGCCTGAAGAGGACATCGGAGCATCTCATGCTCCGATGCCCCCCCCTTGCCCTGCGCTAGATCGCGCAGGGCAAGGTCTCTTGTTTTGTAAATACTCGCTGCCGGGCGGGTACTTCCGCCCGGCAGTGAGTTCGGTGACGTCACCGGCCTTAATGGGCCGGCTTTAGCGCTGCCCTAGCCGTTTTACTGGCTAGGGCAGCGCTGAAGCCTGTCCATCAGCGCCGATGACGTCACCGACTCACTGCCGGGCGGAAGCCTCTGCCCGGCAGGGACCGGTACGTCACCGGAACCCGGCGAAATTCCTTTGCCCTGCGCTAATTAGCGCAGGGCAAAGGAGGGCATCGGAGCATAGGATGCTCCGATGCCCTCTTCAGGCGGGCTGCCTGGGTGAAATTGCAGGTATGTCCGGGTTCTTCTCTGAACCCGGACAACCCCTTTAACTGTATGACTGTGGTTGTGTTATATACAGGAAATTGTACTACAATTTATTCGTTTTGGGGGACACTATCCCCAGCAATGCCACTGGATCTCACGGAAAAGGGGGTTCCCAGGCCCAAAAGATATCTTGGGGGCCATAGTTACACCACTGGTCAAATTCATGTTAGTTACATAATATGACGTGATATGATTTTTTTTTTTATCCCTATGTAGGGATACTGCAATACTGCCATAGTAGCAAGCCAAAAACAATACATACTGTATGAAACCACAAAATATACAAATATCAAAATGTATCATAATATACAAACACCTTACTTATATATGAACAAGTTTAATAAAAAGAATAGTTAACACTTAATACATATTTACATAAAGCGTATAATACATCCACATTACCAGATTGTAATGACATTGCAGTTTGCACTCAAAAAAAAGGAGCAGTACTTTCATCATCAAGTGAATATAGGAAGTACATATGTTATATAAAAAAAATAATAAGGTTAAAATAAAAGCCTGTCTATAATTTGGTATGGGGGCATGAGAAAGGAGTCAGGGAGTGAGTTAGCGTTATATCATTTCTAATTCAAGCGACATGCATTGTCTATAGGCTCCCATGCTAAGAAAAAAAAACCACAGCTGTCTGTGGAAATGGAGCAGAGCTTAATATGTGACACATTGAACGGGGGAGGAACAACTGCTGTACTTTGCATTGGTCTGTGTAATAGGCCGATGCAAACGAGTGCCGTTCAACGCGTTTATCATTGATGGGAACTAGTCCTGCCCAAACATCAGGCGGTGTAATATGAGCCCTACATTTGCTCTATTTAAATTCATATCATCCTTCCTGGCTATGTCAATTAACATAATGAGGACGTGGCCAGAGGAAGGAGAACAGAGCCTCTAGAAGTAAGGGCAACACCCCCATTGCTCCTAGAGGGATAAAATAAAAGAACATAGTAAGAAGAAACAAAGACTGGTAGCTTCAGCTGCCATTAGCACATGTCTAAAGTCAACCAGTTTAATAACCATGTTCCTGATGACAGAAGCCCTTTAAAAAGGACCTGTCACTTCCTCAGACATGTCAGCTTTAGTAACTACTTGCCTTCTCCATGCAATAACAATTATGACAGCGGAACTACACAGCATAGACTATTAAGAATAGATGCTCCAGGATTGTTACTACATGGTGAATGCAAGTAGTTAGTAGAACACGTCAGGAGTGGTGACACGTCCTCTATAACTATCATTTACAGACCGATTCTGCTTAAGATAGGCTTTTTAGCTGGCTATTTTTCATCTATGACAGAGAGGTAAAGGAAAGTATGATTCATTTTCTGACACAACCCATGATTAACCGCAGGCCATTATCTGAACACAAATCAATATCTTTTATAACAGTCATAGAGAAAATAAGATCATTTACTATTTATACATAGAACAGATACTAAGAACTAGCATCTCCAAAACCACAAACCCTATTAAATGTAACCTCACCAAAAAAAGCACTATGATGATTAATGCGATAGAAAATATTGGGTGCAATTTGCAAGTTTCCATGTTGGGATTGGTAAGGCCCTGTACACCATATATACTACACCATTTACTGAACATATTAACCCTGAACAAAATTAGTTGTGTAGGTGGTACTGCTAGTTATATGGAGACAGAAAAGGGCAGATTTATCTATGAATTTATGCCAATGCTATTTCACATCTCCCCGATCCAGTCTTACTCTTTTGTGTCCTGTCATCGAGTATGCTGTGGCAACTCGTGCATTGCAATGACACCATCAGCCTGAGCATCCATGTGCCATGATGATCAATCGCAAATGAATTCCTGGTGGCCTATTTAAACAGGCAAGGGCTCCCTAAACCTTTGCCTGAATATTAGTCCCTGATCCTTCACACTGCCGGTAAGCTGTGTATTCCTATGGATCCTTACCCACATAAATGTCTCTATGGATATGTCTCTACAAGCTTTGCACATCTAGAGGCTGAAATTTTTGTCCATTCTTCTTTGCAAAATAGCTGAAGCTCAGTCAGATGGGATGGAGAACGTCTGTGAACACCTGTGAACAGAATCATCAACTAGGCATGCACCCTGTTGATAAACCTGGTGGGCATTGCATAGATAGATAGATAGATAGATAGATAGCAAGCTCAAAAAAGATCAGGCAGCACTCTCACCTTTAAAAATATGAAAAAGAATTTTTATTCACCCATATTGGGAACGCAACGTTTCGGCTCTATGCTGGAGCCTTTCTCAAGCAACAAGTGGTAGTGGTTACAAATTTTAAATACATAAAGTGCAAATGCAAACAATTAATAATCAATATAGCAATCATAAATCAACTCACATGATAAAAAAATATTTTTTATATATAAAAAGTGCATACACTGAAAATCACAAAATATAACCATGATCAAAATGAACAATCAATGTACCCTGGTTAAAAAAGTGATATTATATCATATTTACTAGATAGATAGATAGATAGATAGATAGATAGATAGATAGATAGATAGATAGATAGTATAAGAAATTTGGTTCATTTCTTTGTTTTATAAGCAGTGCATTTAGTCACAATTACAATGCAATTCCTAAAGAAATATATTTAGGATATCTGAAGATTGACAGTCCATTTAAATGCAAACAGTTTTTTCCTTTTCCTAGGATCATTATACTGCAATACTGTACATTTATATTTCATTTTCACAACTCACCAATTTCTACTTCTACTATTGTTGTATTCCCAATACCCAAGATTCTTGGCATTATATTTTCTCTATGGCCTATAATAAATAAAAATAGAATACTAATAATTGTAATAATTGTGATAATGATATTACTAATACACAAACACTAGCCAAATTGCAATAAACAACCATAGATTTTTACATTCTCACACAGATATCTTTCACTACAATTTGTCACTAAAGTATGAATAATGAATATTTTTGTGTTATGCAAGAAAAAAAAGTTTAACACATTATTATAGGAAAAGAAGAGTTGATGGTAAGGTTGGAGCTGGACAGTTCTCTTGACTGTGACACCCATCATGTGACCAAAGATCACACTTTCACTATGCTACATCCAAGTCAAAGTGAATAGAGGTGCATTGCGATTTGTAGGTTGCTGCAGTTGTGACAATGCGGTTGAATTTGCACCGTAGAGAAAATGAGACATAGTAAATAAAGAAATGTGTTTATTAATAATATATTTTTTAGTATTTTTATTTATTTTTTTGTTTCCTGCAGAACTCCTTTAAAGGGTTTCTGTCACCTTGTTTGACCATATTGAAACAGATGACATTTGCAATGCGCAAATATCACCTGATGTCTAATATGGTTTTCTTTTAAGCTTTGTGTTATATGCAAATTACCTTTACTAGGTGCAAGGGGCGGTAACCCTGCACCTAGTAGTGCCGTTTTCCCCACCTTCTATATGTCGTCATCAGCGCTGATTGACAGGGCTAGGCAGCTCACTATCTGCTGCTGGCCCTGTCAGCGCTGCAAATCCCGCGCCTGCGCTGTGGGTCCGTCATTCGGCGCAGGTGCAGTGAGTGCCACTGGCTACTGGGCTCCCGGCTTCCTCACTGCGCCGATGACGTCACACTAGAGCCGGAAAAGAAGTCGGCGCAGGCGCAGTGAGGAAGCCGAGAGCCCGGCAACCAGCCGCACTCACTGCGCCTGCGCCGAATGACGGACCCACGGCGCAGGCGCGGGATTTGCAGCGCTGACAGGGCCAGCAGCAGATAGAGTGAGCTGCCTGACCCTGTCAATCAGCGCTGATGACGACATATAGAAGGTGGGGAAAACGGCGCTACTAGGTGCAGGGTTACCGCCCCTTGCACCTAGTAAAGGTAATTTGCATATTACAAAAGTAGATTTTTTAAGAAAACGGGAACACAAAGCTTAAAAAGAAAACCATATTAGACATCAGGTGACATTTGCGCATTGCAAATCTCATCTGGTTTAATATGGTCAAACAAGGTGACAGAAACCCTTTAAATAGGAACACCAGGAATTTTTTGTACATATAATGCTAAGGCTATCTTCACATCTGTAAGTAGCTTTTCTGTTTTTTTTTTCTGGTTTCTGTCCAGCCGATTCTCTGCACATTTGCGAGGTAGCGGACGGATCTCTGCCAGACCCCATTACAGCCAGGCAGAAGTATCAGGCAATACCGGATATGGAAAACTCTGACAGGCTGTTCTCTGCCAGAACAGCCTGCAGGAAAAGATAGCCACATATGTGAAAGTAGCCTAATTCGCCAGCAATATTCTAGCAGTGTAATTTGTTTCATCCCCTCTAACTCTCTGCCTGAGCATTGAACTACTCCAACACAACTGTGTCATGCAATCACGGTCTGACAACCAGTCCACAGCATGCTCCCCAGGAGGTCAGTCTCTTCTGTGTGACTGACTTAAATTGAACTACAGGATTACATCTCACCTATCAAATCCCTCCTGTCAGGTCTCAGGCACCTCTCCTCCCAACAAAGTTCTGCCTTTCTTGTTCCTCTGTATGCCCTCTATACATGGAGTCAGGGGCGGATTGGCCATAGACCTTACAGGGAAATTTCCCAGTGGGCCGATGCTCAGTATTTTATGATGGACTGTGCTCTTTTGGAGTGGTATAATGTGCCACATTATGGTATTTTTGGCCCTGCCTTTCATCAATTTGGACCTGACTACAAAATGGGGCCACTTTCAGTATTTTTTCCAGGGACACTTTAAGTTCCCAGTCCGCTCCTGCATGGAGTTCTGCTGAAGCCATAAGAGACCAGGAGTTCAGTGATATGGTTGGTGAGTTTATTTAATGATTAGCTGCAAAGAGATATAATTGACATGATAAACACTGCCTGTCTACACTTGAGTGCTTTATGTAGAATCTCCAGTGAATCCCTATGAGATGCAGTTTAACATTGCCTTCCCCTGCCTCCTGCTTGTAAGAGCTGGCAGGGAGGATCCTATTGCAAGCAAGAGGCAGGAGAAACAGGCTGAAGCTGCACCACATAGTTATACTCTTCGGGGACAGAAATTCTATGTCATTGAACTATCACTTCTTGCCATTAGGACTCACAAACACACTAGCAATGTCTATTTTCTATACAGCCGAGGGATTGCTGCATTTTAATGCAGCTCTCACCTCTTATAATGAGCAGGTAATTTTCAGAAATGAATGGTTCATTCCCAATATTTGATTGCTGTGTCAGCCCACCTTTAATAATGTGTTTCGAGGTGGGATTTTTTACAACAAATCAAGTTCTAATCTCTAGCATACTATGGCTAGGAACATTTTAAAACATGAAATGCAATTGTTTGATAAAGGAATGACGTTTTGTTTGAATAAAATGCTACTATCCTTCTTGCAGTCAGGCTCTGGTCATATTGCCTTCTGTCAGAGGGATAGTTTGGGAGTATTTCATGACATTTGCTTCTGATGGAATACTCTGACATATGCATATGCATATATAGAACATTTCTCATAGAATCCCATAGAAGAAACACAATCAGATACTATGTTATTCCATAAAGTGATAAATACCAGCCCGGCATGTGTGAAAACGAAAGTAAGGACCATGGATATGGTATATATGCCAAATGCAGTCACGAAATGTAATGGGAACATACAGATGTAGTAGAGTTAACACGCACTGAACTAGATGTGCTACCTAAACTAGTTGTGTTAAGCCGACACCTTCAATTGCTTTTTAAAGGCTTTTGTTTTTGGGATACTGAGTTAATTGTTTGAGTGCTAACTCTGCTACATCCGTACTCTTAGGATTTTTACCTTTTGAACTTCGCCGTGGTCTTTTTAACCTAGCAATTCGGTTGTTCATCAGGTTCTCCTTTTTCTGTTCTTTAAATATAACAAAATTTGAAAAATAAATATCAGAAAAATAGGGACCAGATAGTCAGTGATCATTTTACAGATTCTAAGATGCCCATTCAGATAAGCGTCCTGTTATTCTTATCATCATTTGCTGCATATTGTTAGTAATATAATGTTAGTAATAGTATAAATGATACTGAATCATGCACAGTTGAATTGATTATAGTGAAATGCTACTAAAGGCGTAAGAGTAGTGAAACTGATGTATACCGGTATATTCATACTTTGCAGATTTGTTGAAAATGTGCACAGCTTAGGGGTTGTTCACATATCAGTTATTTGATCAGTTATTTCCATCAGTTATTGTGAGCCAAAACCAGGTGTGGGTCAAAAACACCAAACAGGTGCAGATCTTTTCATTATACCTGATCTCTGTTTAGTGTCCACTCCTGGTTTTGGCTGACAATAACTGATGGAAATAACTGATCAAATAACTGATATGTGAATAACCCCTTAATGGGGTTGTTTTGGAAGCAAACCCATGAATTTCTCCAAGCCCCATTCAATTGTATGGGGCAGTCACAGAAAATTCAGCGACATATGAATTCACCCTAAATTATGTATAATGCTGCAGCTCAAAAGTGGAGGTGTTGTCCATAGCAGCAATCAGATCCCAACATTTGTATCTCTAACACAGGTACAATTACAGCATTGATGCTTGGTTGCTAAGGCTTCTTTCCCATCTGTGATAGGTCTCCAGTTTTTCCGGCAAAGAACAGCCTGCCAGAGCTCTCTGGATCCAGCATAGCCGCATGTTACCGCAATGCCTGCCTATAAAAGGATCTGGCGAAAATCTGGCTGCTACCGGCACTGGCTTATCTATAGGGGTCACAGAGGTCTCAGTTGCGACTGGGCCCCTAAGCCAGGGGGGCCTACAGGGCCCCCCTTGCCAGAAGTGCTCTGCTAATTACCTATTTTTCGTTTTATAAGATGCAGTGCATCTTATAAAGTGAACACTAGTGAGCGCTTCCATATTGGAAGCGCTCACTAGCCTGTAGGAGGAGGGGGAGAGAAGCGCTGCCAGCACTCACCCCTCCTCTTTGGTCTCCTCCAGACTGCGCTGAGGGCTGTGCCTGTGCCTTTCCTTCTGCACAGGATGCCTGTAGTCCAGAGCGAGCAGCAAGCCCCGCCCCCAGCAATTTACTACAAGCTGTTTTACAGCAGAAACATGTAGGACCTTTGGTGATGTCACAGTCATCACCAAACGTCCTTCAGACAAGCAGGGCACAGGAGGAGGACTGAACTCGGAGAGGGTAAGTGTCATCTATATGTGTGTGTGCATAGGGGTCATCTGAGGGGTCATCTATATAGTGATGGGTGCAATCATTTTTTATGGCACTCTGTGCCAACAGTAGTTGCCCCCAAACCATTGGGTGAGTGGGCGGGGCTACAAGCTGTTTTACAGCAGAAACATGTAGGACCTTTGGTGATGTCACAGTCACCTGATCAAGGTCCTTCAGACAAGCAGGGCACAGGAGGCGGACTGAACTTGGAGAGGGTAAGTGTCATCTATATATGTGTGTGTGTATAGGGGTCATCTCTATGTGTGTGATGTGTGTATAGGGGTCATCTATACTGTGTGTATGTGTATAGGGGTCATCTCTATGTGTGTGATGTGTCTATAGGGGTCATCTATATAGTGTGTGATGTGTCTATAGGGGTCATCTATATAGTGTGTGATGTGTATATAGGGGTCATCTATATAGTGTGTGATGTATGTATAGGGGTCATCTACCGTATTTTCGCCCTATAAGACGCACCGGCCCATAAGACGCACCTAGGTTTTAGAGTAGGAAAATAAGAAAAAAATATTTTTCATCAGATCCTCTTATCAGACTGCCCATAAATTTCAGGACATCTCATCAGACCCCCATATCAGCCCTCCATGTCAGACCACCCACAGACCTCAGATCAGCCCACTATGGCCCCATATCAGCCCACTGTGCCCCCATACCATCTCACTGTGCGCCCACCAGACCTCAGATCAGCCCACTGTGCCCCCATCAGACCTCAGATTAGCAGAATGTGCCCCCATCAGACCTCAGATCAACAGTAGTTGCCCCCATCAGACCTCAGATCAGCATAATGTGCCCCCATCAGACCTCAGATCAACAGTATGTTCCCCCATCAGACCTCATATCAGCAGAATATGCCCCCATCAGACCTCAGATAACAGCAGTATGTGCCCCCATCAGATCTCAGAGCAGCGTCTTGTGCCCCCATCAGACCTCAGATAATCGTCTTGTGCCCCCATCAGACCTCAGAGCAGCGTCATGTGCCCCCATCAGACCTCAGATAAGCGTCTTGTGCCTCCATCAGACCTCAGATCAGCCCACCCAGCCACTTATAGAAACCTGCAGCGTCAGGTCATAGTGCGCGCCGGCAGGGAAAAGAGTAGAGTGTGGGACCGGAGGGCAACGGCAGCGCAGGACAGGTAAGTAAGATTATTATAAGTGGCTAGGTGGGCTGATCTGAGGTCTGATGGGGGTCCCTACGTACAAGTGAGCGCTTCCTTATGGAAGCGCTCACTTGTATTCGCCCTATAAGACGCACCGCATTTCCCCCCTACTTTTGGGGGAAAGAAAGTGCGTCTTATAGGGTGAAAAATACGGTATATAGTGCGGTGTGTGTATAGAGTGTTCTCTGTATAGTGCACTGTGTGTCAGTATATAGGGTGTCATCTATATAGTGTGATGTGTGTTTATAGGGTGTCATCTTTATAGTGCAGTGTGTTTAGGGTGTCATCTATATAGTGATGGGTGCAATCATTTTTTATGGCACTCTGTGCCAATAATTATTGAAGGGGGCACTATCTGCATGGTACTAGTATTTTCAGGGGGTCTGTTTCAGCAGTATAGTATTGGGGAGCACAGTGGGCACAATATTTGGGGTGGTAGAATGAGGTGTTGAGAAGATGTGAGGAGGAGAAAAGTAGGAAAATAAGATATCTTTTTGTCAAACTCTGCAGAGACAAGACACAGCTGATGGCATCATGGCAGTCTGGTCTGAATACAGAAGATGAGGAAAGAGAACATCTACATTAGAGGAGACATCACTGGATATAAGAGGTACATATGTGTATGTTCTGTAGCGGTGTATGTAATGTTTTCCACCTATGTTTTTAAAGGGGTTAAACCCTATAATGACCCCCCCCCAATGCCCGTGCCCCTCCTATAGATGATACTTACTCCATTTCCGGGCACCCTCTGCAATAGCAGGCTGCGACCGGGACGAGCTTGCCCTAGATGCAATGGAGGCTCTCCCCACCTCCCTTCACCCCCTAACGTCACCGGATGTTTTGATTCACGTGACGGTGAGATGCAGTGGCGGCCATGCGGGGATCAGGAGCAATGCGGGTGCCGGGGAGTGGGGTAAGTATAATCCATTTGAGTGGCCTGGGCATTGGGGGTCACGTAGGGTTTGAAGGAAGGGGTTAGGTTGAGAATTTGGTATGGGATGGGGGGGGGGGACCATTCCCATTTTTGCCTCAGGCAGCAGAAAGGCTAGGTGCACCCCTGTCCCTGGCCACAAAGTGCTGAGGGAAGGAGAGGGGGGGGCCCAAACTGAACTGTTGCACCAGGGCCCATGAGCATTTAGCTATGCCCCTGGCTACCGGCAAATATGCCGGGATTCGGCCAGACAAATAACATTGTGCATCATCTCCACCTGTCTGCATACATAATGAGAACATTACATCGTCATTATACGGTTGTATTACCTTGAACTATAAGCAATATCTTCCCACAAACACTGTAGTTTTCCCCATTGTCCATATGGGTAATAAAGTATGTGTATGCAGCAGAGTCTGACTGCTGTACAGATGTAAATGATACTTCACTTGTATTCTTCACATACTCTTTACAGTCCTAAAAAACATCAGAATATCTTTTAACACAATATGGGGGAATTTATCATAAATGTAATATTTGAAGTCAGCTTTGCTTGAGTTGGCATTGGCGTAGTTTGCAGCAAATTTATCAAATGTTGCTAGTTGTTTGTTAAATTACTCAACAGTAATGTTGGAAATATTGTATTACATCATGTCCATTTACTGGTAAAGTAACCATGTAATACAGAGTGGGAGCTACACTTTCCAATGGCGATCAATTTTGGCTCATGCAGGGGGAATATGTTTCAGAGCCCACTTGGGGACATGGAATGATGTGAATAAGGAAACAGTCTCTTAGGACACTATTACTAATTGGGGACGCAACAACAAAGCGGGACTGAGCATGTATGGAGATGGCGAGGGGTTAGAGGAACCGCCTAGCAGAAAAGTTGTCCCTCTGCTTTGCTTCTAACTGCTTTCGAGCTATATATTGCACATTACAATATGCCACAAAAATAGTTTAGATACCTTATACCAACTTGTAAAGTAATTGGAGGTGTTATACAAATCAGGAATAGTGATTATTACAGGCTCTCCCAAAGTTTTTCTTAATGATTCTGCTGAGGAGGACTCATTACAGTATGGACCACTCTTCCCGTTCAGCGGGAAATTCTTTACTTCATATGTTCTGTTCTGCCTAACAAAACAAGAGGCTGTTTAGTGGAGGTGTCAGTCTCTGCACATTGTACAAGGCTTTTTGCTTCTAATCTTTTGGATAATATTTCTGGAGCAGATATCAATTAACTTTGTTTTAGTTAGGGAAAAATGGCCAGAATGGGAAAAAAAACTAACTTATTTTATGGTACTTTGTTCAATGAATAATTTCCTCTAATTGCCCCGTGCACAGCAATGTTCAATATTGTGTACATTGGTTAAAGGATGACATCGCTATAGTGCCAAGAACCCAATTATAATTTTTACATGTATCTTAAGAATAGGTCATCAGTATCAGATTGTGGGTGTCTAATACGAACCAGCAGCCAACACCAAAAACAGAACAGTGGACAGGACCAGGAACAAAAAGCACTGCCTACTCTGTAGTGGTTGTGCAGCTCCCATTCACTTGAATAATTGCTGAGACGCAGTACACCGGCACACCACTACACAGTGGAGGACGACAGCCTTCTTCTTGCAACACTGTTCTGTTTCTGATACTGGCGGCTGCTGAAAACTGCTGATCAGTGGTGTTACGGGTATCAGACCCCACTGATCTGATATTGATCTGATATCCCGAGGATAGATCATCAGTAACTAGAGATGGAAAACCCCTTTAAAGGGCTTTTTTTCCCTATAATACAAACTTATCCTCTAGCCACAGGATAAGGGATAAGTATCTAATTGTTGAAAGTCATTATAACAGTGGTTCTCATCTTCTGAATAAATGGAGCTTCAGATCTCAATTCACTCTCTATTGGCCTTCCAGAGCCCAGTACAGCCCTCGGCTATTTTGGGCAGTCCCACAAAATGTCAATAGAGCATCAATGTGCATGCTTGACTTGCCTCCTCATTCATTTGGTGTAAAGGGGCCCCATTCTCATGAATGGTGAGGTATTCAATGATGAGACCCCCACTGATCAGATGCATATCCCCAACCCTGGAGAGAGAAATTTGTGTTGTAGGAAAAATCCCTACACGTGGATGATAACTATCCAAGTACAGACATTTTTAGAGAAGACGTAAAAGTAGATATGACTGGGGTACAACAGGCACAAGCTTGTGGTCAGGGGTGACGGTTATAAAATTAGAGTGACATACATTCAGCGTGTCAGGATCATATTATTGCCTATGCAGATAAGACATATGCAAAACGGGTTTGTTCAAAATGTCTAATATTGGTGTATGTAAGTTTGGAAAGGTGTGCACGTCTTGGGGATGGCAGCTTTTTTTTTTTTTTTACTTTTTATATACAACTCAATAACACCCATTAGATAATGGATCCTGGTGATCAGTATGTGGAGTCCAGGGTTGCCAACCGTCCAGAAATTTCGTGGACAGTCCGTAAAAATAGGTGACTTTTACTATGTCTGTAAAAAAAAAAAAAAATAGATGTGTCCGTGATTTTTTTCAGGCTGGTGGTACTTGACTAGATTATTTTGGTGGTAATTATGATAATTTACAGCTCACTGTAAATGCTAGTGATGACTTATATGGAGCTGTAGACATGTATTACTATAATCTTTATCAATCATTATGATTTTCTGATTTGTCAGTAAAAAATGTTGGCTGCCCATGATTTTGGGATAAGTTGTCCAGAAAAAAGAAAATTCTGGTTGGAACTCTGGTAGATTCATGCAGAGAAGGTGCACAGGCTGTTTTTAGTGCCAGGGATGCCTGATGCTGTTCATGGCACTGCATGCAGGAGCCCTCAGTTCCATCTAAGTATGCATGTAATTTATAGGGTTTTGGCATAGGGAACCACCCCCTTAATTTAGTTGGGGTTGGTAGAAAGGGGTTAATAATTAACATATTGTCCATTCATATTTTAATAGTAATTTGAATAAAATGCTTTTGCACAATCAGCTTTTAGTCTCCCTCCCTTATTTTCTACAGCACCACATTATACTGGGGAAATGTTGTGTTAAAGCGGTTGTCCAGGCTTTATAATATTGTTGATCTTTCCTCACAATAGGTCATCAATATCAGATTGGCGAGGGTCCGACACCCGACACCCCTGCCGATCAGCTGTAAGAGGAGAGGACGGCGCAGTGCGCACCTGCTGTCTCTCTCCTCTCTTCCTGTCTGCTGCTATGGTCTATGGTCTTTGCCATAGACAGCAGCGGTGAACAAGAAGAGAAACTGCACATGCACACTGCACATACCGTGTCCTCATACAGCTGATCGTCAGGAGTGCCGAACCCCCGCAGATCTGATATTGCTAACCTGTCCTGAGGATAGGTCATCAATATTATAAAGCCTGGAAAACCCCTTTAATTATCTTGTGATTAGAGTTGAGCGAACGTGCTCGTAATGAGCACTGTAGTGCTCGGATCCCCTGCGCTCGCATGGGCGCAGCCATCCGGATCCGTCCTCCTCACCCGACTGCAAGTCAGTGGGGACGGATCCGTTTGGTATGACACACTGTCATGGTGAGGATGGATCCGGATGCCTGCGGCCATGCGAGCGCAGGGGATCCGAGCACTACAGTGCTCGCTACGAGCACGTTCGCTCAACTCTACTTATGATGTACATGTGAGAAGATCACAGTAGTGACATTAATGATCACTGATTTCTGGAATGAAAAGGATCTTTAACGGTGCCCTCACACGTGGTGGAAAATTCCGCCCGAAAAGCCGCAACATCAAGACTTCCCCCATGTTATCCTATGGGGGTGAAAATTGTCTATCCCCGCGTTGTGTTGCGAAATTAACATTCCGCAGTGAAAATAATGTTGATTTTGTTGCAGATTTTTCCGCAGCATTTTCCACTGCAGAAGAAATAATGGAAAGATTCTCGTACAGGAAATCTGCAACAAAATCAGCATCATAATTCATACCAAAAAATTCACAACTTTGTAAAGTTCTGCACCTGCTGATTTTTTTGCAGAATTTTCCACCGCGTGTTAGAACACCGCAAGAGGTGTGTAGAAGAGGTTTACTCCCCTACTCCATTTGAGAACACATTCATGCTCAGTGGAGCCGTGCATGCATATGAATGTAGATGGTGGGAAGAATGGCTGTCTGCTATTGAGGTGTGCGTTCAGCTTTAGTCTATTAACATAGCAAATGGTTCACTTACGGCACTGCACAGAAATGTTGCACAGATTGATTTGATAACGGCCACAGTTCAGGTAGATGTCTTTGTCTTATGTCATCAGAAATATTTACTTGATCTTTTGGTAATGATGAAACCATATTTGTGTAGTTGTTCCTAGGACAATGACCAAGGCACTCCTCATCCCCAACATAATGCAGAACAGCTAGAAAAAAAAATCACAAATTTTAAAAGAAATGAAGGAGAGACATCAAATCAATTTAAAAAATAATATTGGATTGTATATGGCCAACAGGATTCAACCACTTTGCAGATCTCATCCCAAGTAAAATGTAAGGTTGCATTCAAAGAACCATATGTATTTTGCAGTCCGCAAAAAATATGGAAGATGGACCTATTGTAACCATGCCTATGATTGTCCACAAATTGGACAAGAATAGGACACATTCTAACTTTTTTTTTGTTGGGCCGCGGAGCATACATACAGATGTGGACAGCACACGGTTTGCTGGCTGTTTTCTTAATTTGCCGATCCATTGAAATGCATAGGTCTATGTGCATTCTGCAGAAAAAATGTGGATCGGATTTGGAGCAAAAATACAGTTGTGTGAATGGGGCCTAAGGATAAGTACAATTAAGGGCAGATTTAGGCCTCATGCACACGACCGTATGAAAAAAAAAACGGATCTGCAGAAAATCCGGATGACATCCGTGTGCATTCCGTATTTTGCGGAACAGAACAGCTGGCCCCTAATAGAACAGTACTATCCTTCTCTGTAATACGGACAATAATATTGCATGTTTTATTTTTTTGCAGAACGGAAATACGGACATACGGAAACGGAATTCACACAGAGTACCTTCCTTTTTTTTGTGGACCCATTGAAGTGAATGGTTCCGCATATGGTCCACAAAAAAAAACGGAACGGACACGGAAAGAAAATACGTTTGTGTGCATGAGCCCTTACACAGTTATTTAGAGGAGATTTCAAGGCAGATTTTCCAGCAGGAATTTCAGCCAAAGCCGGAAGTGAATTTGAAAGCAATCGGAAATATAAATACTGGACTTATACTTCACCTTCCTGCTGGATCCACATCTGGCTTTTGCACACACAAAAAAACAAGACAATCTGCCTCACAACCTCCTCCAAAAAAACTAGGTGTGAACCTATCCTCAGAAGATATGAGTATGAGCAAGGATTATGGGTGGTTGGGTGGATGTTATACAGTTGAAGGTTGTGCACATTTGGAGGATTTAACCAAACTCCCCCTCCCCTCCTGAGCAGACTTGCAAAGGGAAGCATACATGCCTGCTTCCTCACACTGCCGTCTTTGGCTCAGAAAGAACAAACATTTGAATGTATGAAAAAACAAGATTTATTTATTAATCTGCTCATGTTCTGCTCTAACATGCTGCCGGCAGATTGTACTGCACTGGTGACAGGTTGTAACAAAACAGGAGGACAGAAAGCTATGAATGAACAGTCTGCAGTGAGCTCATGATAGGTGCAATATAATAATAATTTAAAAAATGTACCTCAAGTGTACAAAGTCTATAAACTTTAAAAGGGACTGTTGGACTATGTAAGCAAGTAAACAGCAAAGAGAACAAACTTACAATTAATAGTGTCTGCGTAAAATATACATATACTTTTTATAAATTCACCATGCAAAATGGTTTTGCAAATCTGCAATGCTTCATAATTGCTGCCAGGTTTTATCCAGTATTCAAGGTAGATATAACAATCTGTACTATAAATTGAATGCATCCGTCAAGGTGTCAGAATTGTCTTTTTTGCTCCCTGAGGCCTCGTTCACATATATCTGGATTTTCACAAACCACGGTTCAGTGTATTACTGTACAGCAGCGGCGGCGGCAGAAAGCGCACGGCATCATAGCAACCAATGATGCTGTGCGCTCCTGCACACAGCAGGACAGGTTTTAGGACTGTGGTCCATGAAAATGCACGTATATGGGAACAAGGTCTAACTTCCAAAGAAAAATTAAAGAAAATGCTACCAGAATTTTATATGAACCCCCAGTAAAAACCACCGATCTCCCACAGGTCTGTTGTTAGAAAAATGTAAAAAGTTATTGCTCTCAAAATATGCTGTTTTTATTTTCCAAAAGTTAAAAAAAGGGTTATATAAATGTTGTATTGCGATCATACTTGGCCACAGAATAAAGATTAGTTATGCCACTTGGTGAACGGCGCAACATTTAAATCATAAAAACTGTCAGAATTGTAGGTTATTTCTTTTACCCCCCAAGAGCAGTTAATGAAAGTTAAAGCAGTTGCCCCCCTCGTTTCCTATATTGATGATGTATCCCTCAGGATACAGTAGGTCATCAATATCAGATCGACAGGGGTCCAACTCCTGACACCACCACTGATCAGCTGTTTTAAAACGCAGCTGTTGAGTCGATATCACAGCGGCGAGCAGGTGTAATTACATCTCCTCCGTCTTCATTCACTCTGTCTACTCCTTCCCATTGAAGTGAATGGAGATGGAGGAGCTGTAATAACACTGCTCGATGCTGTGATGTCAATGGAGAGCAAGTAAACAGCAAAGAGAATGCAGCACTCTCTCTAGCACTGCATTCTCTTCAAATAGCTGATTGGCAGGGGTGCCAGGAGTCAGAGCTCAGCTGATCTCCTATCGGTGACCTATCCTGGGAATAGCTCCTCAATATTGGAAACTGGACAACAGTTTCAATCAAAAATCGATATGTACTCCAAAATGTTGCCAGTGAAAATTATAACTTATCGCTCAAAAAAACAAGCACTCATATAGGTATGGCCGTGGGGAAAATGCTTTAAAATTATGACCACTGGAACACAAGGAAGGGGTGGGGGGTCGTCAAAATGTTACTGATCCTTAACACCTGGACCAGGCTGTTTTTTGGAATTTGAAATGTGTCACTTTATATGGTAATAACTCCGAAATGCTTTTACTTATCCATTTCATTCTGAGATTGTTTTCTAGTGATGCATTGTACTTCATGATAGTGGAAAATATTATTCGATATAATTCACCTTTATTTATTAAAAAATCCAAAATGTACAGAAAATTTGGACAATTTAGCAATTTTCAAAATTTGAATTTCTCTGCTTTTAAGGGCCCTTTCACATGACCTTATGCTCTCTGAGACATACGGTCCATGAGCGGGACATATGTCCCGGAGCGGCATTGATCGTGCACACGGGAGCGCACAGCATCGTTGTTTACAATGATGCTGTGCACGTTGGGCCGTCCGCGGGACTATTGTCCGGCACTCATATGGTTTTATGAGTGTGGAACAATAGCCCCGTGGGCGGCCCGGCATGCACAGCATCATTGTAATCAATGATGCAGTGCGCTCCCGTGCGCACGACCGATGCCGCTCCGGGACATATGGCCTGCTCACGGACCGTAAGTCTTGGAGGGCATACGGTCGTGTGAAAGGGCCCTAAGGCAGATAGTGATACATCATAGACATCGCAGCATCACATATGATTTTGATTGCTGTATAGTATGCTTTTTGTGAGGCAAGGTAGAAAATGGTTGTTCTGGCACAGTTTTTAATTTTTATTTTTTTTTACAGTGTTCACCTGACAGGTTAGATCATGTGCTATACAGCAGATTGTTTCGGTCTACTTTTATTTTTCTTATCTTTCAGTTTTACATAATAAAGCATTTTGAAAAGAAAAATCATGTTTTTGTGTCTCCTTTTTCTGAAAGCCATATTTATTTATTTTTTCTGGCGATTATCTTATGTAGAGGCTCAGTTTTTGCGTTATGAGGTGATGGTTTGATTAGTACTACTTTGGGGTACATATGACTTTTTGATAGTTTACACTTTTTGTGATGTAAGGTGACAAAAAAATATGATTTTTTTCAGCACGGTTTTTATTTTATTTTTTTTATGTCGTTCACCAGACTGGTTAGATCATGTGATATTTTTATAGAGCAGGTTGTTACTGATGCGGTGATACCTAATATTCATGTGTTTTTAAAATATATTTGGGTTTTACACAATAATTAAAATACAACAACTCAATAAATGTTTTAGTGTCTCCATTTTTTTGAAAGCCATATCTTTTTTTTTATTTTTGGGGTCATATTTTTTTGCATGATGAGATGACGGTTTGATTGGTATTATTTTGGGGTACATATGACTTTTTGATCGCTTGTTATTACAAAAAGTGTGATGAAAGGTGACCAAAAAATGGCTTTTTTATTTTTATTTTTTTTACGATGTTGGCCAGACGGGGTGGATCATGTGATATTGTTTATAGAGCAGGTTGTTATGGATATGGCGATACCTAATATGTCTTTTTTTTCCCTATTTTTTACAGGATAGGTCATGAATACCTGATCGGCTGGTGTCCGACGCCCGAGCCAATCAGTTGTTTGTACAGGAGGCAGTGCTCCATGTGAGCACTGTTTCCACTTCATTACATATCATCTCCTCTAGAGCGGTCACATAGTGTAATTACAAGTACTTGCTGCATTCAAGTGAATGGAGCGAGTAGTCATCGTTACACTGCACTTCCAAGACGATCGGTAGTGTAATGAAGAGGGAGTAGCGCTCGCATGGAGCAACGCCTGCTCTTCAAACAGCTGATTGGAAAGGGGATTCCGGGTGTTGGACAACTGGTGATCAGATACTGATATATAAATTAATTATAAATATTAACAGGCTGCACAAACACCTTAAGGTTAAAATGAGTTAAGTCAATCAGGGGTCAAAGTGTGGGGAGGGGGGAACTGGGGAATGAAAAAAAGCCGCACTACAGAATTATCTAACAGATCACATTTTAATTGCATCCCTTAATGTGATGTTAAATAACTTCACTGTAATGTTGCTCTATATGAGACATTCAATTCTCCATACTTCTTGGAACCCATATGCAAAAAAGGAAGATAAACATGACTTACCTAATTTCAGCAAACACACAAGAACAAAAAAGAAGCTTCCTACTCCTGCTTCATACATTATATTATGCGAACAGAGTCAGTGATTTAAACGGTGATCTCCCCTTCAGGCAGATTACTGTGGCATTCAGTCTAGTCTGGTGTTCTGGTTTCCGGTTCAATCTCAAGGAATAGATTCTGTACTTACATTTCAGGAAGCACTTACGTAACCACTGCTGCTGACACTTGTAATGTGGAACACCACTACTTTTTCTTACTGTGGGGATTTTTCTGTCAAGCAGGATGTCATCCGTATTAACTATGTAACTCGGCAGTTTACAAACGGTATATTCTATGCTGTGATTCATCTGTAATTTCCCAAGGGTTACTACTAATACAGATATACCAAGAGATTGTATTAATGTGGTTTCAAAGGTGCACATCTGCTCTTAAACCATAGGAAGAAATTCATTTTACTATTTCCTAACTGTCTAGATTCCATTAAGTAGTTTAAAGGGGTTTTTCTAGCTTTAGGGGGGGAAAAAAAAACTTCTAGCACAAAGTATCAAATAAACATCTACTCACCTTTTAAATCTTCCATAGTCCCTCCCAGACCATCAAATTGGATGTTGACACATGGGGACCAGAGTCTGGCGGTGGGGGAGAGAAGGAGCCAGAACAAAGTAGTAGGGAGTACCTCCGCAGGTCAGGCGACATGTGGGGATCTGCCCAATAGGTCCCTGAAGATGAAAAACCCCTTTAAACTGAATTGTCCTTATTTTATTAGGGGAAAGGCCCTTTGCAGTGAACTGAAGCCTATATATGTAGAAATGACTTCAGATTTTACCTTCTCAGTTGCTCCTCCTTTTGGATTAGGTTTGGCTGACATGAGCTAATTTATACACAACATTCCAAGTATACAACAGTGACATCTACAGGCTAAACAGTTTAGTGCATTGCAATAAATTTAAAGGGAGTCTCAGACTTTTCACTAATGAAACTACCAGTAATGTCCATTAGACATCATTCTAAACATACCTGTATGACATTTTCGTGGTCATGCACAGAAAAATGACTTTATTCCTATAGAAATCAGCACACAAGTGCCCAGCTGGGCAGGCTTTTTTTCTCAAAGTGGCTAAGCCTTCCAACTTTCTCCGATATCTGCTCCTAGCCTAACCTCCCAAGGATTCCTCCCCTCTCATCTGGCCTCATGGTGATTTGGCTCCAAATCCTGTGTAAGCGCTCACTACTGTGCTTCCTGCGCACGTGCACTACATTCCCTTTTTGTGGGCTATTGCCTCAGTGCCTGAGCAGAACATATCTCTGAGGCAATAGCCGACAAAAGGGAATGTAGTGTGCAGGTGCTGGAAGGGCGCTTGAGTGAGATTTGGAGACACATCACCATGACATCAGGAGAGAGGGAAACTATAGAAAATAAACTTTCATTGGTATGCTAATGAAGCCCAAAGTGCCCATAGAAGCATTAACTGCTATTCAAGGAGTTCAAGACCACCTCTTCAGTTGTTCCCAGTACCTCCACTTTGCACCTTCCAGTTCGCCCCTCTTCTGCAATGTCACTATTTTCATTCAATTCTGCCCTCGAAGTGAGCACGTCTCATTGAAATTTAGGAGTCTGCCTGCGCTTGTGCACTGCCTTCCCTACAGTGGGCACTGGACTCATAGTAGGTAAAGCACGTGGGCAGAAAACTACTGAGAGTTATTTAAGCCACATTCTTATCAGTAAGGTAGGGATTGAGCTTTAATGAATGTTCATAAGGTAAGAGAGAAGAGATAAGCTGTCCGTTTGCTCCTCAGATGACAGAACTGAGAAAAAATCCACAGGCAGCTAGTAGAGCATGTCAGTTCTGTACACAAAAAAGGATTCCATATTGTTAATAAAGACCAATTGAAAAAGTGATTTTTAGGTCAAAATAAGTATAATCCAATAATAAAAAAATGCCCCCAAAAGGTGTACATAGCCTTTAAATACAAATAATGGGGCACATTTATTAAGACCAGCCTTTTAGATGCCAGTCTTAATAAGACCCTGCGCTGGCGGTGGATTCGCTAAAGCTGGCGTCTCTTCATAACTTCGGCGGATTCACCTAGCTGTCTTACATTTAGACCATTTTGTACGAAAACTGGCCCGGTCCCCTTACCTGCTCACGCCACAGCCACTTTTTTTTAGATCTGGCATGAGCAGGAAGAAGTCACAGATTGCAGTGCAAAGGACTTTTGCGCCATAATCTGCACCAGAAATACGCCTAAAATAGGCATGTTTCTGGTTAATAACTTACCCCCAATATGTTTAGGCAGTTGGTTTAGGTCTAATTGCAGTGTGTTAAGGCTTGTTTTATATTTTACTATTTTTTTCTCTGAGCAACTCTGTAAATTTAAAAGAAGTTTCGAGAGCTCAAAAGCCTTTTTTCTAACAAACTGTGGCCTAAAATAACAAAATTCCTTGTTGCCCTAGTGTTCATACAGCATCTAATAGCAGCAATGACTTTACCCCTTAGCAACCAAGCATTTATCATCAAATTTAGCTAAAGCTTTTTTATAGTTCTATCAATATATTAATATGAGGATTTTTTGTATTGTAGTTTTTAATGGCACCATTTTGGGGTAAACATAATTTAGGCTGGGTTGCAAATTGCCACATAAAGTTACATGTAGGATGAGCTAACTTCTGTTTTCAAGTTGAGCGTACAAGGTTTGGGTTCGGATTATCTAAGAATTCCATTATGGAGTTCACTACCACAGACCATAAACTTATCCATAACGGAATTCTTAGATAACCCGAACCAAGTACGCTGAATTTGAAAACAGAAATTCGCTTAACAGTAGTTACATGTAATATTTGAAAAATGGGTCTTCGTCGTTAAAGGGGTTGTTGCAAGAATGTTGTTTTTTTTTGGCAACCCCCCACTTGGCTGGACCTGTGAAGGGAAGATTACTTATCTGCTTGCTGGCGCTGGCTCTGGCTCTCCACTACTTCAGGTCACATGACGCAAGGGGCTCTGGTCTCTACAGTGACCACTGATTGGTAGGGCTGGACTGGCATACAGTGGGGAAAAAAAGTATTTAGTCAGCCACCAATTGTGCAAGTTCTCCAACTTTAAAAGATGAGAGAGGCCTGTAATTGACATCATCAACTATGAGACACAAAATGAGAAAACAAATCCAGAAAATCACATTGTCTGATTTTTTAAGAATTTATTTGCAAATTATGGTGGAAAGTAAGTATTTGGTCAATAACAAACAAGCAAGATTTCTGGCTCTCACAGACCTTTAACTTCTTCTTTAAGAGGATCCTCTGTCCTCCACTCATTACCTGTAGTAATGGCACCTGTTTGAACTTGTTATCAGTATAAAAGACACCTGTCCACAACCTCAAACAGTCACATTCCAAACTCCACTATGGTGAAGACCAAAGAGCTCTCGAAGTACACCAGAAACAAAATTGTAGACCTGCACCAGGCTGGGAAGACTGAATCTGCAATGAGCAAGCAGCTTGGTGTGAACAATAATTAGAAAATGGAAGACATACAAGACCACTGATAATCTCCCTCGATCAGGGTCTCCACGTAAGATGTCACCCCGTTGGGTCAAAATGATCACAAGAACTGTGAGCAAACATCCCGGAACCACACGAGGGGACCTAGTGAATGACCTGCAGAAAGCTGGGACCAACGTAACAAAGGCTACAGTCAGTAACACACTACACCGCCAGGGACTCAGATCCTGCAGTGCCAGACGTGTCCCCCTGCTTAAGCCAGTACATATCCGGGCCCATCTGAAGTTTGCTAGAGAGCATTTGGATGTTCCAGAAGAGTATTGGGAGAATGTCATATGGTCAGATGAAACCAAAGTAGAACTTTTTGGTAGAAACACAACTCGTCGTGTTTGGAGGAGAGTGAATGCGGAGTTGCATCCAAAGAACACCATACTACTGTGAAGCATGGGGGTGGCAACATCATGCTTTTGGGCTGTTTCTCTGCAAAGGGACCAGGATGACTGATCTGTGTACATGAAAGAATGAATGGGGCCATGTACAGTGAGATTTTGAGTGCAAACCTCCTTCCATCAGCAAGGGCATTGAAGATGAAACGTGGCTGGGTCTTTCAGCATGACAATGATCCCGAGCACACCGCCAGGGCAACGAAGGAGTGGCTTCGTAAGAAGCATTTCAAGGTCCTGGAGTGGCCTAGCCAGTCTCCAGATCTCAACCCCATAGAAAACCTTTGGAGGGAGTTGAAAGTCCATGTTGCCCAGCGACAGCCCCAAAACATCACTGCTCTAGAGGAGATCTGCATGGAGAAATGAGCCAATATACCAGCAGCAGTGTGCCAACCTTGTGAAGACTTACAGAAAACGTTTGACCTCTTTCATTGCCAACAAAGGATATATAACATAGTACTGAGATGAACTTTTGTTATTGACCAAATACCTATTTTCCACCATAATGTGCAAATAAATTCTTTAAAAATCAGACAATGTGATTTTCTAGATTTGTTCTCATTTTGTCTCTCATAGTTGAGGTCTACCTATGATGTCAATTACAGGCCTCTGTCATCTTTTTAAGTGGGAGAACTTGCACAATTGGTGGCTGACTAAATACTATTTTTCATCACTGCATGTTGTAAAATGTATAAACATTTAGGTTAAATGACCATTTTAACAATGTTTATATGAACAGTTACTGAGAGTGGTCTTTTAGCCCAAAATTTAAATTTGGCTTTTAATAAACACTAGAAGAGGGGTGATATTTTCCTATGTAAATAGAGTAATCTCTAACCATGTGAATACCCAATTATATTTGATGACTATTCCAGTAACATGACAGGTAGTGGGAAAAAGTTGAAAGAAATGCTGCTATGATGTTCCATATATGCACCATGTGACCACAGCAGCCAATCACTGGTCTCAAGAGCCTTGTGCTATATACCACAGAGGTCAGTGGCTGCAACAATCACATGGGGTGTATGGCATGTCATTGCTGCAGCAGCAATACATAAGTATAATATTTACATACAGTGGAAATAAAAAGTTTACACACCACTGTTAAAATACCATTTAAAAAAAATAAAAATCAGGCCAAGGCAAATTATTTCAGATTTATTTCCACTTTCAATGTGACCCATAATCTGTACAATTCCATTAAAAAAAAAAAACTGAAATCATTTAGAGGGGAAAATAAAAATAATGCAACTAAAATAATATGATTGTAAACACCCTTTTATAATTGGGGATGTGGTTCAGAATTGGCTAATCACATTAAAACTCGTGTTAAGGGTACATTCACACGACCGTCGTACCCACAGAAGTGAATGGGAGCGGTGGTCGCGCATGCACGGCGCGCTCACATTAGTTTCTATTAGCGCAGCGGGGGGGTAGCGCCTGGCGGTGGTCGGACCCCGGGGAACCCGAGGTCCTCCAGGCTCAGAGCTCCCCCGCTTCGTTCTCAATATAGGTGGGACCCGCACCTATAAGACAATGGGGGCATATCCTAGCGATATGCCCCCATTGTCTAAGATGGGAATACCCCTTTAATGTTCTGGAATGGTCCAGACCTGAATCCAATTGAAAATCTGTGGGCTGACCTAAAGAGATGCCCTCGCAATCGGACATATTTGGAGTGCTTTTGCAAGGTAAAGTCAACATGTGCCATGCTGATAAGACTGAACGCTGTCATAAATTCAAAGGGTACTTCAACAAAGTATTAGTTTAAAGGTTTGCATATTTATGCAACCACATTATTTTAATTTAAAGAATCCAGTTTGTTTTTCAATTGAATTGTACAGTTTACAGGTGACATGCACATGGCTGTAATTTGTCTGCATCCAATCTGCACTTTTTGCGGATCGGATGTGAACCCATTCATGTCAATAGGGCCACACTGCACACCTATGTGTTGTCCGCATCTGCAAGGCTGTTCTGTGGCCCCACAAAAAAGTAGAACATGTCCTATGCTTGTTCATTTTGTGTCAAGGTTAGAAAATTTCTGCATGAGCCCTAAAGGTGAAAAAAGTTCTGAAATGATTCTTCTTGGTCTGATATTTTACATGACAAAAACCTGCCATTTTAACAGGGGTGTGTAGACTTTTTATAGCCATCGTATACTGTAGGTTAAAAGGGTTGTCAGAGAGCTTTCTACTGATGATCATCAGTATCTGATTGATGGGGGTCTGACACCAGGTAACGCCGCTGATCACCTGAGGATAGGTCAAAAGTAAAAAAAAAAAAAAAAAAAAAACTAAACAAAACCCCTGAAAAACCCCTTTAATATCAGAAGAATAATTGATATTAGTGTCCCTTTAATGAGTAGATCTTTTTCCATCCCTTGTGTGTAAAAGGTTACACATGGTGAAAGGAGAGAAAGTAATTAATTCTAGTTTTTACTTACTTTAGATTTTTTTGGCATCAAGGGTCTGTTGTCTTTTGGTCTTTTCCCAGCATTCAATCCTGTGTAAAGTCTCATTGCATGAGAGGTCTTATAGAAATCATTTGCTCTCCCATAGTGTGTGTAACAAGCAGCAAAACGTTTTGTACAAACGGTTTTAAGAGTCTGTAAACCTAGATGATGCATATTTCTTTTACAAATTCGAAAGTTACTATATATAGTAAAAAGAAAATGGGAGGTGTGACTTGAAGGCTCCAAAGCAAAATCGTTAAGGCTGACTTCACACACAGCAGAAAAATTTTGCTGTAGAGCCAGCTTAGAAAATTCTGACCAAAAGAAGCTATGAAATACAGTACAGACCAAAAGTTTGGACACGCCTTCTCATTCAAAGAGTTTTCTGTATTTTCATGACTATGAAAATTGTAGATTCACACTGAAGGCATCAAAACTATGAATTAACACATGTGGAATTATATTCTTAACAAAAAAGTGTGAAACAACTGAAAATATGTCTTATATTCTAGGTTCTTCAAAGTAGCCACCTTTTGCTTTGATTACTGCTTTGCACACTTTTGGCATTCTCTTGATGGGCTTCAAGATGTAGTCACCTGAAATGGTTTTCACTTCACAGGTGTGCCCTGTCAGGTTTAATAAGTGGGATTTCTTGCCTTATAAATGGGGTTGGGACCATGAGTTGTGTTGGGCAGAAGTCAGGTGGATACACAGCTGATAGTCCTACTGAATAGACTGTTAGAATTTGTATTATGGCAAGAAAAAAAGCAGCTAAGTAAAGAAAACAGAGTGGCCATCATTACTCTAAGAAATAAAGGTCAGTCAGTCCGAAAAATTGGGAAAACTTTTAAAGTGTCCCCAAATGCAGTCGCAAAAACCATCAAGCGCTACAAAGAAACTGGCTCACATGAGGACCGCCCCAGGAAAGGAAGACCAAGAGTCACCTCTGCTGCGGAGGAAGTTCATCCGAGTCACCAGCCTCAGAAATTGCAGGTTAACAGCAGCTCAGATTAGAGACCAGGTCAATGCTACACAGAGTTCTAGCAGCAGACACATCTCTACAACTGGACAGGCAACAAGCAGAAGAGACTTGTTTGGGCTAAAGAACACAAGGAATGGACTTTAGACCAGAGGAAATCTGTGCTTTGGTCTGATGAGTCTTTGTGCGACGCAGAAAAGGTGAACGGATGGACTCTACATGCCTGGTTCCCACCGTGAAACATAGAGGAGGAGGTGTGATGGTGTGGGGGTGCTTTGCTGGTGACACTATTGGGGATTTATTCAAAATTGAAGGCATACTGAACCAGCATGGCTACCATAGCATCTTGCAGTGGCATGCTATTCCATCCGGTTTGCGTTTAGTTGGACCATCATTTATTTATCAACAGGACAATGACCCCAAACACACCTCCAGGCTGTGTAAGGGCTATTTAACCAAGAAGGAGACTGATGTGGTGCTACGCCAGATGACCTGGCCTCCACAGTCACCAGACCTGAACCCAATCGAGATGGTTTGGGGTGAGCTGGACCGCAGAGTGAAGGAAAAAGGGCCAACAAGTGCTAAGCATCTCTGGGAACTCCTTCAAGACTGTTGGAATACCATTTCAGGTGACTACCTCTTGAAGCTCATCAAGAGAATGCCAAGAGTGTGCAAAGCAGTAATCAAAGCAAAAGGTGGCTACTTTGAAGAACCTAGAATATAAGACATATTTTCAGTTGTTTCACACTTTTTTGTTAAGTATATAATTCCACATGTGTTAATTCATAGTTTTGATGCCTTCAGTGTGAATCTACAATTTTCATAGTCATCAAAATACAGAAAACTCTTGGAATGAGAAGGTGTGTCCAAACTTTTGATCTGTACTGTATGTGTTGTATTTGGACTTTGTTGTGGATTTTTGTGCCGTTACATATAGCAGCAGACTTCTCCCTTTACATTGCAATAATTGAAAGTTCATGGTGAAAACTGTTGCATTTCCACAACATAAGGGACATTTATGCTGTGAATGAATGAGGTTGTTTATTATGGTACATTAAAGGGGTTATCCACAGGGATGAATGATTGCTGGGGGTCCGACCGCAGGGATACCATAAAAAAAATGGGGGCCCTGTTCCCCCTGATCTGATGGAGCGGCAGAACAAGCATGCACCCTGCAGCTCCATTTAATCTCTATGGGACTGCTGGATGCCTCTTCAAGGGTTATTCCATTGAATGAAAATAATCATTTTGCAGACACAGACATACATATTTAAAGATGACCTTTCACCAGTCCTGGCATACCTGTTTTAATAGCTTCATGCATTCCCAATGTAATTACAATTCTGGAACATCTATTCTTATGTCTGTATGTTGTGCCATTCCTTTATTATTTCTACTAGAAGTTATGCATGAATTGCTAGCAGACTGCAGTAAGGGTTCAGAGAGCATGTAACCAGTTGGGAGTGTGTACCTGCACAGTCTGAAAATGGCAGCACTGATTGGATAGAGTCAGTCTGTGCAGGTACACACCCCCAACCTGTTACCTCCCCTTTGTACCCTTACTGCAGTCTGCTAGCAATTCATGCATAACTTCTGGTAGAAATAATTCCAGATAATTGGCCTGATCCTTGGCCACTGTAAAAGGGTCCATAAACAACAGACATTATTTACATATCTCCATACCTACATGGAACCATTGTGATGGCAGTGGTTTGATTTGGGCCAGTTTCTTTTCACTCCAAACAAGCAGGAACAATACATGACTCCAGATATTAAGACTCTGGCCTCTGTTGTAAAGCTATAGAGGAACTTTATTTCCCAACCGGAAGCTGACTCAGAAGATATTCGACTGATTATGATAAAACATATGGAAATTGAATAATGAGTATCAAGCATGGAATGCCTGTGATTCTTTTGTCATCTGTAATAAGCAATACGAAATCAGCTCATTTATAACAGGCTGGTGACTTATTCTGGTTACAGCATTCCAGATTCCATTGAAGTTAAAGAGGTTGGCTCACTTCAGTAAGTGGCATTTATCATGTAGAAAAAATTAATACAAGACACTTACTAATATATTGTTATTATCCATATTGCTTCCTTTGCTGTCTGGATTCATTTTTCCATCACATTATACACTGCTCATTTCCATGGTTACGACCACCTGCAATCCATCAGTGGTAGTCATGTTTGCACACTAAAGGAAAAATCGCCGGACTCTCTGGTGGCTGGGACTGTGGTGGTGCACATAGGTTGGTGCTTTTATATAGTGTGCAAGCACAGCCACCACTGATCGATTGCAGGGTGGTCGTAACCCTGGAAACTAGCAGTGTATAATGTGATGGAAAAAAGAAACAAGCCAGCAAAGGAGGCAATATGGATAATAACACATTAGTGAGTGCCTTCCTCTACATAATAAATGCTATTTGCTGAAGTGAGACAGCCCCTTTAAGGGGTTAGTCCAATTCTCATGGCTGAGATCGGAACAATAGTATTAAGAGCTGGACGGTGGTGGGCGCCGTTACAGAAGTTGCCAAGCAGGTTGCACTCCACCCGTTTGCTTAACTCCCATATTAATGAATGGGGAGCTACGCAAACAGTGTATCACAGCGATCTACACTGGGTCCGTAACTCCTGTGTAAGTAATTAGAGAGGAGCCAAGATAGAGCTTGGCTGCTTCCAGACCTCAGACTTTGAATGCAGTTCTCCTTGCCATGGTATTGCAGAAGGGAGGAACAAAGGCCATGGTCCTCCATTCTGGTTGTTAGAGGTTGGACCCCCAGCAATCTCACATAAATTACCACTAACAAGTCATCTAAAACCAGCCTTTATTGATGCTTATTAAAATAATCTATAATTGTAGTGTTCATGAGGGTGGAAATCGGGCCCTATAGATGCTCATAACCCACCCTACACATTGCAGTCCCTCTGCCCCTAAAGGGCCTATTAGAGATGTGCTGCAGATAACGAATAGAACAGAATGAAGGAGGATCAAATCGCTGTAATCTGTAATCAGGCTGCTGCAAATGAGCGCCAATGGATGTTTTATCATCCAGTGGCGCTCGCACTGCCCATATATCGGGCAGTGTAATACCACCTTTACATGTTTTCTATTTCAGCAACGTCTTCATAAGAGGGGGACACAAGCAAATAATGAACACAAATCTAGCATTACCCCTTTAAATGACTGGGCTGTTACTTTTGTATTGCTCCACCACTGCAATCTATGAAATGAATGCGGTCCACATGTACTTAGGTGTCAATTTTACTTTATTTAAGGGAAAAAAATGGGGAAAATAGGAACTTCCATGAAACACAGTAGACATAAGTTAGATAGCACTGCAAAATGTCTGAGAATGTTTACTTGACACAAGTCTGCTTTGCAGTTACACAATTAGTAATTTTATGCAGTTTGTCACTGTTGCCTTTTCGCACTATTATTAATGAAAAAATGAGGTTATAGGTCACAAAATGTGTATTACTAAAATTATGCAAAAATTTCACTTAAAAAAACATAAATATGTGATGCACATTAGTTTAACAAAAATGTAAACATTTTCTCCAATGTCACATGTGCATAAAACAAAAAAATAAGCAACACTGCAGTCATACAGTTTCAGTAATTTCTTATGACATAACTAAATCAAAGAGCGTATGCATTCTGCTTCCTGACGTATAGTGGTTTTTGCTGTTAATACTGGTTTTAAACTGGAAGAGTTTCTGGAATTATTTGGCTAAAAGAGCAAGTAGACCTATGCAAATCAACCAATACTTGCTTTAAAAATGGACATTTCCAAAGCTTCAACTTCTCCAGTTAACCTCCACTTCAGTAGGTTTAACAAAAACCACCAACAAAAACCTAACATTTTTTTCAAGTGATTATTTAGATTCTATCGGGCTCATTGGAAACAGGAGTAAGGACTGGAACCTGCTGTGGCGGCCAATTTTCAGAAAGCTTACAAACTCTGCTCTTTAATATGTATACTGCCCTTTACAACAAGAATGGAACAAAATGTACACATGAACATTACTTTTCAGTGCTTCTGAAAGAAACTTTAAAAAAATTCCAATATTCTATTTCTGCCATTAAAAATAAGGCTTTCATACCACTTGAATGAATGTGTATATGCGAGGGGTGACTGCAGAGAAGTGCGCACATTTGGAGGACTGGTGGAACAGGTCAATTGCCCAGTTTTTTATTTTTTACCCTATCAACTCTTACCGTCGGTTCCCTATCTCACTAGTAAACCAGCACTACCGTAGTCCACTCCATCCCATCACTGTATGGAAATCAAAGGCAAGTAAAAACAATGCTTTAATACAATGGCAGAAACAAAGGAAGAGTAGTCTATTTCTATATTAAAAAGAGAAACTGTTCACAAATGAACAGCATAAGGCAGCTGTCAACAATGTACTCCACACCAAAAAGAAAGTCCGTCAAAAAAAGGGTTGAATGACACTGTGCATTGCTACATCAACCACAACTGTACACTCCAGGAACCTCAAGTCAAGAATGGGGAAGTCATTAAGCAGGTTTTATTCCCTGTCCTGACATTTATTACAAATCAGAAAATAAAGCTGACTATTTTATATTCTTATTAAAAAAGTCAGAACCGGGAATCGGACATCTAAACACAGGTATGGCATGTCTGTTAAGTATTATTTACTACATTCTTAGAATTGTTTTAGTGCATTGCATTCTTTAAACAAAACAAAAAAAAATAAAAAAAAAAATAAAAAAATACACCTCCCCATTCATGATTAAGCCAACCCTCCCATAACCCCCCCCCCCCCCCAGTGACCTACACTTTAGAATTTAGACAGCTAGCCTAAAACCCATCTTCCTTGATGCTACATCTGGTTTTCACAAAAAAAAAAAAAAAGAAAGCCCTACTGGTTTGTGTGAGAATGGTACACAGAAAAAGTGAAAGCCAATGAACCCTTTAAGTGTTCTGTCACCATCGCATTGCTATTTTGTGCCGTTATTAATGCCAACTTCTGCCAGGGTGGATGAACTCCGCTAATGAGATCAGTCTGGCATAAATTTGGTATTAAAGTTACACATTCAACTGATATTTAAGCAAAAATGAGTCAAATCTCTTCATCAAGCCCTTGAGTGGCCAAGATGTCTGCAAGTATTGTGCAGGTCTTATGGCACAAAAGGGGTTTGTGCATCACTCAGAATGAGGTAGGAGAAAAAAAATAAGTTGATTGGAATTTGCCTGCAATGTCCAACTCCACAACCCTGTTTTGTTCCCTTTCTACAGTACAGATTTAGGCCAACTTTACTGTGTGCACGCTTACTGTGGATTTCTAGGAAGGAACTCAATAAATGCTATGGGTGAGGCAGCGCTAATACTGTGACACATTGTGTAGGGATGCAGAAGTAAAAAAAAAAAAAAAAAAAAAAAAAAAAAAAGTATAAAGGCAAAATTCAACAATTCACAACATTGGCCCAAGACTGTGTGTGTGTGTGTGTGTGTGTGTGTAGCAAAAATAATAAAAAATAAAAAGATAAAATAACAAACGTTAGCTGCTGCCTTTCACATTTTATAAATACAGTTTATTATAGGAACTTTCCTTTGTCATAATCAACATAAGAAAACAAACAGAAAAAACACTAAATTAAATAAGTGAAATATTAGTAAGCCTGGCTGTGCATCGTCAGAAAGGCTTGATAAGTTCTCTTGGACTGTGTTAAATTCCATTTTTCCATGGTGAAGGGGTGCTTTTAGTGTGACTTATTGTTTCACGTCTTACTTACAACTTATTTTAAGTAAGAGGAAGTGTCTAAGTTAGTACAACCCTCAGATGTTTGTAGCACCCAACAAAGGCATTACAGCCCCAGCTGCCTTGCGAGCTGCATCATGATTCTGTAATCTTCTCCCCCATGTTAGAAACATAAATTCCACTAAATGAATGTGGTTGTACTCCAGTTGCAAATGATTTCAAGTTACGGAGATTACAAAGACTGTAGGGGAGATGTCAGCAGTTCCACTGGTTACCAGCTCAAAAGAGAACTCCTGCCCAGGGTCATGAAATATACTTGACTGCTTCCACCGGACCTCACAGAAGCAAAGAAAACCTGTGCAAAGAGTGGAGAATCAGGATTAGTAATGTTTATTACAAGGTTCACATAACTTGTGCATTTCACTATATAACTGTTTTAAAGAAATATTAATAATTAATAAATAATAGGTTAGCAACCAGTCTTTCACTTAAAACTGCCTACTAGTGGTCATTGTACACTCACCGGCCACTTTATTAGGTACACCTGTCCAACTGCTCGTTAACACTTAATTTCTAATCAGCCAATCACATGGCGGCAACTCAGTGCATTTAGGCATGTAGACATGGTCAAGACAATCTCCTGCAGTTCAAACCGAGCATCAGTATGGGGAAGAAAGGTGATTTGAGTGCCTTTGAACGTGGCATGGTTGTTGGTGCCAGAAGGGCTGGTCTGAGTATTTCAGAAACTGCTGATCTACTGGGATTTTCACGCACAACCATCTCTAGGGTTTACAGAGAATGGTCCGAAAAAGAAAAAACATCCAGTGAGCGGCAGTTCTGTGGGCGGAAATGCCTTGTTGATGCCAGAGGTCAGAGGAGAATGGGCAGACTGGTTTGAGCTGATAGAAAGGCAACAGTGACTCAAATTGCCACCCGTTACAACCAAGGTAGGCAGAAGAGCATCTCTGAACGCACAGTACGTCGAACTTTGAGGCAGATGGGCTACAGCAGCAGAAGACCACACCGGGTGCCACTCCTTTCAGCTAAGAACAGGAAACTGAGGCTACAATTTGCACAAGCTCATCGAAATTGGACAGTAGAAGATTGGAAAAACGTTGCCTGGTCTGATGAGTCTCGATTTCTGCTGCGACATTCGGATGGTAGGGTCAGAATTTGGCGTCAACAACATGAAAGCATGGATCCATCCTGCCTTGTATCAACGGTTCAAGCTGGTGGTGGTGGTGTCATGGTGTGGGGAATATTTTCTTGGCACTCTTTGGGCCCCTTGGTACCAATTGAGCATCGTTGCAACGCCACAGCCTACCTGAGTATTGTTGCTGACCATGTCCATCCCTTTATGACCACAATGTACCCAACATCTGATGGCTACTTTCAGCAGGATAATGCGCCATGTCATAAAGCTGGAATCATCTCAGACTGGTTTCTTGAACATGACAATGAGTTCACTGTACTCAAATGGCCTCCACAGTCACCAGATCTCAATCCAATAGAGCATCTTTGGGATGTGGTGGAACGGGAGATTCGCATCATGGATGTGCAGCCGACAAATCTGCGGCAACTGTGTGATGCCATCATGTCAATATGGACCAAAATCTCTGAGGAATGCTTCCAGCACCTTGTTGAATCTAGGCCACGAAGAATTGAGGCAGTTCTGAAGGCAAAAGGGGGTCCAACCCGTTACTAGCATGGTGTACCTAATAAAGTGGCCGGTGAGTGTATATTTCATTACAACTACAATACCATTTTCTAACATGTTTTAGATGTTGGTGGGGATCTCTGCCCCTGGACTTCAACAATGGTAATTCTCTGGCACGTCAAAAGTTGCTACCATGTAATTATCTCTCTAACCAACTTCTTTATATTTAACCCCATGTATGGCGCCCACTTGCACGTGCAGCGGGCGCCATAGCCGCCGGGTTTCTGCTATTTTAACTAGCAGAGACCCGCAGCACATATATGCAATCAGCCATAAGGCTGATCACATATATGTCGCCTTTTCATATGCTGTGGTCAAATGTGACCACTGCATCAGAGCAGTCCAGAAGCGGAAGCCGCACGCTTACACTCCAGTAACAGCGTTCCCTGGCTGAGATCGGGGAACATGATACATTGATCTAATAGACAAATATTAATATACTGTACATTCTGTGAGACACATTTTATGTCCCAGTACCACTCACTGCCCAGTAAACACCTACCTTATCATTTCGTTCACACAAGAACTTTAGTCTTTGTGCCCTTTTGTGCATAAAAACTCCATCAAGGTGACCAGTCTCAACAGATCGAATTTCAATAGCTTTTTCGCCCCACCCCATTATCTGGTTAGATCGAATGTATGCTAAAAATATGAATAAAAATATATTCAGGAGGAAGAAAGTTTTACTGTAGTGAAAATAAATGTGAAAGAAAATATTTAAAAGGAAGGGGGTAAATGTAGTCATTATAAACTCCACTGCCATGTAAAACATACCAACAGAGGTCGGCATTTCTCCCCATTGTAGAACCACATCTTTGGTGATCCTGCCGTAAGTATTAACATAAACGCCTTCATCTTCATAACAAACCAACAACTCCATGCCATCTGCATTTGGGAGAATAATAATTGCATGTGGCTGGATACTGCTCTGGATCTATAAAAAGAGCACAATAAAGCAACATTATTGAACTTTTTATTCCGTCTTCCTAGCAATTAAACCACAGCTGGAGTTCCGGTCGCAGCACGGCTGACATGCCAAGAGGCGGCCGGAATTAAACTATGACATGTTGAACAGCCTGCCGGAGAAGCTAGCCTTAGTTACCCACAGCAACCAATCAGATTCCACTTTTCATTTTTCACAGCTCCTTTTGAAAATGAAAGGTGGAATTTGATTGGTTGCTATTAACAACTAAGCCAATTCTACTTTACACCAGTTTGATAAATCTCCCCAGTATCTGTTTAATCAACAGGATGAAACCTAACATGCACATCTAGTGGAATAAGGTTGATCCTGTTGACATATTCTGTTTAAGCATAGAGTGATCAGAGATTTAAAATGACTAAAAATATACAGAATACAAGTTACAGTTCATATCTTCAAACAAAATAATATAGAATATGTTCACCCCCTGCTGGCAGATCCGACAGCATGTTCAACACTAGAGAGTCCCTTTAAAGTGGGCTTTTCCATCTTATACATCTATGGCATGTTTACAAGATATGTAATACATTTTGAATAGATGGAGGTTTAGCCACATATGGAATTCCAGTCGACTAAAATGTTCTATGGATATGCCATAAATGCATCTGGTGGGAAGTCTTCCTGAGCCAGAAATGTTCTCTAATATCTACAATACTTACATGTGTTGGTAGATAAATGTCATAGACTGCTCCTGAGTCCACATCAACAGCATGAAAGCCTGCACAGGAACCATAAATCACCTTTAGCCGTTGTCCTTCTTCAACAGTCAGGTCAACTAACAGTGGCCTATGTACCAAGTCTCCAAATGACTGCAAGTAAAGAATGACAAAACAAATGTGACATCCCATTTTTACATTTAAACCAGTTCTATTGTATGTTTTTCTTTTACACATAAAAACGTAAAGGCCTGATAACCACTTGAAAATGCATAACACACGTTTGAGAAAATTAGAGCCAACGTACCTTAAAGGCCATGAATTTGTGATATGGCTTTGGTGCCCAGGCGTAGACTTCCACTGAACTTTTTAAAGCAATTACCAAAAACTTGATGCGCTCATATTTTACTAAAGTAAAATTAAAAAAAGTAAACATTAAACTAGAAAGCAGATGGCTGTTACAAGTATTATCACATTTTTCTAAAAAGAGTACTCAACTATTTGTGTGCAGGCCAGTAGTTAAACAAAGGGAGTCATTTATCAAACTGGTGTAAAGCAGAACTGGCTTAGTTGCCCATAGAAACCAATCAGATTCCACCTTTCATTATGGACAGCTCCTTTGGAAAATGAAAGCTGGAATGTCATTGGTTGCTATGGACAACTAAGCCAGTTCTACTTTTCACTAGTTTGATAAATGACCTGCAAAATGTCAAAATGCATAACGCATTTTTATGGCTAGTGTGTGGTAGGGCTGGGCGATTAATAGAATTAATTCGCCAATTGAAAGCCTCACGATTTTATTTTTTAGGAAAATCGTGAACTCGATTTTCCTAAAATGGCGCCCGCCAGATAAAATAAAAAAAATCTCTCACCTGTCCTGCGGCTCCGCTCCGGTGTCCGGCGCTCCTCTTCTTCTCCGGGGCCGTGCTGCACTGTCCTGACCGCGTACAGCGTCAGGACGTAGTGCGCGCACTCTGACCTGACGCTGCACGCAGTCAGGTGACAGTGCAGCGCCGGGAGAAGAAGACTGAGGAGCGCCGGACCTGGAGCGAAGCCGCGGCGCAGGACAGGTAAGGGATTTTTTTATTTTATTCTTATGGTGGCCTAGTGGGCTGTTCTGAGGGCTGAAGGGGGCACTACTGTGGGCTGTTCTGAGGTCTCTAGGGGGCACTACTGTGGGCTAATCTGAGGTCTCAAGGGGGCACTACTGTGGGCTGATCTGAGGTCTGAAGGGGGCACTACTGTGGGCTGATCTGAGGTCTGATGGGGGTATAGTGGGCTGTGTGAGGTCTGATGGGGGTATAGTGGGCTGATGTGAGGTCTGATGGGGGTATAGTGGGCTGATGTGAGGTCTGATGGGGGCACAGTAGGCTTTTTTTATATTTTTAATAACATAAGAAAATCGAGATTTAAATCGTGAATCGTCCAAAATTTTAAAAAAAAAAAGATTTTTTTTTTTTGGGCCATATCGCCCAGCTCTAGTGTGTGGATACACATACACATCCTCTACATTACACTAATCACCACTGTGAAAATATCTGCTAAAACCAATGACAGTACTAGTACCACCAAAGGTACAGAAGATGCAAAGACATGACAAAGCCAGGACCAGTCTGCTGTTGGATCTATGTTAGAAGCAGCAGCTCAAGTAGTTATGTGAAGGATTTACAGCAAAAAGGTAGGACATTTTTAATGAAAATTATTTAGCTGGTGGCATGTTCTCTATGTGTCTGATATGAAAGAGATTAATTCCTGTTCATCTATGTTATGGAGCTCTATCAGAGAAAAGGTCTTTCAGAACCTTGAGAAACTTGAACTTGATTGACCTTGGAATTCATTCTGAATGTTCACACATGATATGAACCGCAATAGAAATAGCATAGGTCTATATACCTACCAACTTTATAGTGTACACAACCTTCCAAGTCACCAACAGTTGTCCACCCCTGTTTCTTCTCAACCTCTGGGTCATTGTGGAGAATTTTGTTTCTTAGCCACGATAAGTAATACACTCTTAACTTGTTCTTCTTTCCTGTAAAGAACAAATGCACAATGTGCTAGGCTGCTCATGCTAACGAAACCATTATTGTAAAATCAGACGTTAGACATTAGAACATATTTTAGTTGTGTAACCCATATCTTTGAAGTTAGAAATTTAGAATTTTGACTGTTCCTTTACATGAGTGAATGCCTGATCATGCAGTATTGTCATAGCTCCATTCATTAAAGGGGTTATACAGGAAATAATACTGATGACCTATCCCACAGGATAGGTCATCAATACCACATCAGCAGAGGGGTCTTAGTCCCAGCATCATTGCTGATCAGAGTTTCTGAAAGCTGCGGCGCTCACTGGAGCTCTGGTGAGCGATGCAGGCTCCCAGCAGCTTACCAAGGACAGCAGTGTACATCATATAGTGACTGTGCTTGGTATTGCAGCTCAGCCCCATTCAAGTCAATAGGTCATGTGACCAATCTAAGGTGACGTCACATGGCCTAGGAAGAGGCAAGTCCAGAACAGAGGAACATGCTCACACACGGACTGTGATTCCCACAATGGACTCGCTCATGTGAAACAGCCCTTATAGGTATGACCTGCACCCCTCTGGGGTACATGTAACAAGGGTTAAGAATCTTGGCCATATATGATGTAAAGATGCAGAATTTGTTAAACGTTTTTCGTGCCACGTAAGCTTCTATGAATCACTGCAGCACAACATGCAGCTCATAATACAGTCTGCTGTATCTGTATAGCAAACTATAAATAAGAACCAAACAAACCCACTATCCCCTTCACAAACATGTATGCTACCATGACTGACTAAATGTATTCATACATAAGGGTTTATAGATGCAACTTTACCAGATATTGTAACCAACACATTTAAACCCTCAAGGACATCCATTTGCTGAAATCGCCTCCTATTGATGAGAGGGTAGACTTTTCCCTGACCACTTCTGTCTAACAGCATTAATCCACTTTCTGTGCCGACCAACAAATTCACACCTGGGAGAAAATAAGAGACAACCATTAGAAACTGTAATAAATCTTCCAAAAAGACAGGAATCATTCTTAGGCCTTGTTCACACTTCAGTTTTTTGATCAGTTATTTCCATCAGTTATTGTGAGCCAAAACCAGGAGTGGGTCAAAAACACAGAACAGGTGCAGATCTTTTCATTACACCATTTATAACATTTATCTCTGTGGAGCCTCCACTACTGGTTTTGGCTGACAATAACTGATGGAAATAACTGATCAAATAACTGATATGTGAACAAGTCCTTACGTTATCACATGACTTTTGTGCATTCTATATAAAGGGCCACAGCGAGGGAACACATTTCCAGAAGACTGAAATATCAGCTACATGGCTACAACAATGAAGAATTTTCATGTAACAATTAGGTTAGGTTGGTTTCATTTTTAAAGTCACCTGTTTCTTATACGACGGTCACAATAAAGTTCACAATAAATTTACCAGTTAAAGAACCTCTGTCGGCATGATCAACCCTATTAAACCAGGCATACTGCCTGGAGGGGGTTGATCATTCTGATTAAAAAGATAGCTTTCTTTTGTCTGTATGCTGAACAGCAGCAGAGATATCTGCATTTTTATTTAAATGCAAATAAGCACGTTTAAGCACCAAGGGGTTGGATTGAGCACACCCCTTCCCTTTGTGTGCAGCAGAGGGGCGTTACAAAAGCAGGGAGGGGGGAGTGTATAGAGCACAGGGCCATTACAAAAGCAGTGCTACAAGGGCTCTGGCCAGCCCTCTGGTGCTCGATCTTGCTCATTAGCATATAAATAAAAACACAGATATCTCTGCAGCTTTCAAACATACAGACAAAAGAAAGGTATTGTTTTAATCAGCATGATCAACCCTACCAGGCTGGTTTAAAAGTTGTTTAAGAAAAGATGATTGACCTCAGGGAGATCAACCATCATCATCACCACAGAGACACCATCACGTGTCTCAACGATGGTCAAAACTAGCCAGGCCTTTCACCGGGAAGGAACAACCAAGGGAAGGGCAGTCTCCAAAAGGAAACCACCTATGCCAAAGCATGGTATCCATCCACAGACAGCTGTTTCGGGGTATTTGCCCCTCATCAGTGTGAAGTAGGAATCTGGCTAGTGGGAGCAATGCCTAGTAGAAGATTATTAAAGTAAAATAATCTTCTACTAGGCATTGCTCCCACTAGCCAGATTCCTACTCCACACTGATGAGGGGCAAATACCCCGAAACAGCTGTCTGTGGATGGATACCATGCTTTGGCATAGGTGGTTTCCTTTTGGAGACTGCCCTTCCCTTGGTTGTTCCTTCCCGGTGAAAGGCCTGGCTAGTTTTGACCGTCGTTGAGACACGTGATGGTGTCTCCGTGGTTTTCTCTTTGGTTTAAAAGTTGATTATGCTGGCAAAAGCTCCTATTGGTGATCAAAAGCATAGAACTTTTCAGTCACTAACATAGCAACTCGCATAACAAAAAATGTATTGTTTGGGTTAAAAAAGAGCTTTTTAAGTCTTTGTGCTCTTAAGGGAAAAAAAAACAAAAACACATTTTCAGCTATTACTCTAAATTAAAGTTACTTTAGGACCATGGCAAGACTAGGCCCTACTTTATATGTTAATGAATGAACACTTCTATATTTAGGTTATATATCTGGATGATGTGTATAAACTATTTGCCAATAGTTGTAAATCTAGTCATAAATGGCATGTCACCATGTTTAGAGAGATCATCATTATAATGTATTCTAATTCTGCTAGATATGTATTCTATGATGACTGGAAAGACCCAGTACAGTTAATGAATATTCATGAACAGCCATTTTAATTACGATGCGCAGAGGAAGTTCAGCAGGATTATAAAATAAATTACATTAACCTTCTGTACTGTATGTATGAGCAAAGACTAAAAAAAGACCACTTTAGAGTCAGACTATTGACTACCTAGCTACAGGACCTTTTATAATGAAATTTCTTTAACATGGTAACTCACCCCATAGTGCAGCGCATAGTATTTCAGAATTAAATCTCTTCTTGTATTTGCGAATCTCAGGCGTATCACTCTGTGGCCTTGTGTTTGTGGGATTAACATTAACAACTGACCCTTTCCTTGTGGGATCCTGCCTCATAGCATCTGGCCTCAGCGCTTCACTGGAAAATCCCACTAAAATAAAATTAGTATTTTTAAGGTTAGCTTCCAGTGTGCGCATGTATGTACCTGAAAGATATAAGCAACCACATGTTCAATGATAAAACCTCATCATTTCACTTCTTGTTACACTGCACACAGCAAGCAGGGTGGAGAGGCAGACAGCACTACAAGGTGAGGGGAAAACACAAGGTCTGTGTATAGTCACACCGTTACCACAGACAATCCAGAAGGCTTACATTAGGGAGTTCTGACGGTTAGTTAACAGGGGTGGGTATATAATCTGTGACTACGGCTGTAGGACACAGATAGCTATGACCCACAAATTTAGCATGCTGGACATCCTATCTATATGTTCAGGTTAAAACAATAAATACATAAAAAATAAAAAAGGAGACTAAGTTCTGCATGCAGTGATGTATCAAACCTTTATTGAAAATGTGGCCACCAACGCACGGGATGTAGAAATGAAGGTTAGATTCAGTTTTATCATTCCATTGTCAACAACACCACAGATGAAATACGTATTTGGTCCCAGAAGTCGGCAAATTAAAGGGGTTTTCCAGGATTTAACCACTGGATAGGTCATCAGTATCTGATTGGTGGGGGTCCAACACCCGGGACCCCTGCCGATCAGCTGTTTGAGAAGGTACTGGTGCTCCTTTGAGCTCCTCTACCTTTTCCCCGATCACCAAGCACAGCACCGTACATTGTACAGCGGCTGTGCTTGATATCGCGCTCAGCCGCTCCTAGGCCACGTGACCGATGAACGTGATGTCACTGGCCTAGGAAAAGTTGAGAGCGCTGATGCCTTATCAAACAGTTGATCAGTCGGACCCCCACCAATCAGATACTGATGACCTATCCTCAGGATAGGTCATCAGTAGTAAAATCCTGGAAAACCCCTTTAAAGATTACAGAATATGTAAACTAAAAAGATCCTTCGATGATGGGCACGCAACGAGTCACAGCAACAAGCGTCTTTCAATACATTGCCAGTCTATGCTGAGTTGACATAAGTTACTTTTCAGCAGGCTTGCTATGCTAGGTGCCTACTTCTCTCCTTTCTAGGTTTGGTAAGTTCATGTGCATTGTAAAGTTGTTAGAAGCAGGGATGCTGTTAGCCCGGAGCACAAGAAACATATACTCACAAAATGAGAGCATAGCAAAAGTAATATATATCATAGAGAATTGCGGTCTTAAGGAATCTAGGCTACTATAGACTTCACTGAGTCAGAAGGAAGAATTTGATTTTAAATACTACAGTCAAATCAGAAACTGAACGCACTTAAATCGTTCAATTCCTCCCTTGTGTAAAATGAAGACTCAGGAAGTGCTAATATCACCTGTACTACTTCCATGAGGGTACCTACCCACTGATGTAACAGTTGTTCCACTGGACGGAGAAATCTGGAGTAACCGAGGATCGATAAAAGGTGTAAATGAGGAGGAAGATTTGTGTTTCTGAAGAGTGTTACTAGCGGACTGGGTCTGCAAGGAAAAATAAAGAGAGTCAAAACAGTATAAAATATACTAAACACATAAAATGTGAGATGGGGAACAGAAGAAGGCAGAATGTTTAAAAGTATAAAGGAAACTGCCTTCCTGCTGCGGTGTTCTTATAATTAAGTAGAGTGTTGTCCAAATGTCACATAGTATTATAAAATACATGAAAATAATGTAAGCTGGCAAAAAATTATGAAGGTGCAGAAAAATCAGATTAAAACAGTCAAAATGATTTTCTCAGCTAATTTAAAGAGGTGGATATAATCGTCATCACGTGTTGACTGTCCTTATGTGGGGAATACATCCCAACGTACTACCACCGGACATACAATTATTCATGACATGATATTAGAAGTACTATCCAGTTATCTTGGTTAAGTATTTTATTTGTGAAGCTCATACATACAGAACAGGCTGAAGGTTTTGTACAAATGCATAAAGCAAATGGAAAGCTAACAGGAAGCAAAATGAGCAAAAAAAAAAAAATTGCCAAAACCCTAAAAGATATTAGCACACTTACAAAAAAACAAAACCCAGCTCCACAGAAAACAAACACACTTAGAGAAGAGTATGTATCTGCCTACCATCACACACATTTACATGAATGAAGGGGACAGTGGGACTGAAGAAAGAGAATACGTGCGGTGACGTCAGACCTACTGCAAGTCTACTGCCTATTGTTAGAACCAGGTTTCACTTCAAAAATTGCTTCTTTAAGAAAACCTCTTTCCAAAAGGCCATTCAAAGAGGCTGTTGTTTGGCAAATGGTTTTTTTTCTTCCTATGTATAACCCATCAGACAGGTAAAAAGTAGGATTACTGGGGGTCTGAAACTCTGAGTATATGATTCTGTCTGAAGCAGCCAACATAATGCATTTGGCTATTTGCGATTTCCATTCAATGATAGAAATAAAAACTTGATTGAGGAGAAAAAGTAATTTATTTGATGATAATTAGAGATGAGCGAACGTGCTCGTAACGAGCACTGTGCCGCTCGGCTCCCCTGCGCTCGCATGGGCGCAGGCAGCCGCTTCAGTCGGGTGAGGAGGACAGATCCGGATGGCTGTGCCCATGCGAGCGCTGGGGAGCCGAGCAGTACAGTGCTCGTTACGAGAACGTTCGCTCATCTCTAATGATAATCTAACTTTGCTTAGATATCCACTAACTCCCAACCTTACTTCCAGCTGGACTACTGTTTCACCAAGAATCTCTGAGTGTTCCTTGCTGCTGGTATGTTCCAGGAAGGCACTGACCGGCTCTTATAAACCATGGCTGGGAAACACTAAGAAGACGACGCCCTGAACTCGTTTCAATGGGTAGAAAGGAGTTCTGTATTTGGAAAACTTTTCACCCAGTAGAAGCACTGTCAGGCACTTGTGGGACACGCCACAACTAGGAACACACAGTTGGATCTTTATTGCAGACTGCTAATAATCCATTCATAAATGAGTGGGAGTAACAGAATCCTCATTATTAGAATCCCACAGTTGTCGGTTTACTCTCTATACATCTTCTGAAGTTTTCATTCTACAACCAAAGTATTCAGAGTTTGAGAAGAAGTTAACCACTGAACTTGGAGAGGACCTGTGACCTCTCCTGACATGTCCGTTTTAGTAGTTACTTTACTCACCCTTGTCATAACAATTCTTCAGCATATAATCTTCTGACTCTGTGTTCTGCCATTCATTTATTAGTCCTGATAGAAGTTCTGAATGAATTACTCAGTCTGCAGTGAAGGTTTAGTTAGGTGTTACCAGTTGGGAGTGTCCCTGCACAATCTGACGCTGGCAGCACTTACCAGATAGTGTCAAACTGTGCAGGACACCCCCAACTGGTAACATCTATCTGGACCTTCACTGCAGACTATAAGTAACTTATTCATAACCTGTAGCAGAAATAATGAAATCAATGATAAAACACAGAGCCATAAGAAAAGATGCTCCAGAACTGTTATTACAAGGGGGATGCAGGTAATTACCAAGACATGTCAGGAGCGGTGACAGGTCCTCTTTAATCTACAGAGTGGAATCTCATATTGGTTATGTGCACTCCACAACCAAGAAAACAGCACTCCCCTGAAAAGTGTAAAGAATCAGATACAAAGGACACATAAATATGATAACTGAACACACGGGAAGAATCACGTACATGTGAGGGAAAGTAGTGGATGAACACAGAAAACACTATTATTGTGGTGTCGTTTCCCATGATCCTTTTAGTGTGGCAATGTATATTTAATGAACAATAAGACATGCAGATGACAGTGCGACCCGTGAATAGAGTGGTGATGTTAAGGTGTGTATGGAATTATACTCTAGAGTGGCATTATTCAGAAGCACATGACCAGACTTTGTGTTACCATCCACTAAGGGAATGATGCCTCCTGATTACAGCAGCCAGCTCGTGTCAGACATACCTCATTAGCAGTTAACTTGTCCTGGGGTGTCTGTGGGGACATGGTGGGTGTCGGTTGACTTGAGGATGGGGAAGAGGTGGTGGAGGAGGAATGGCTTTGCTGTAAGAGATCTGGCAAGAGGTGAATGCGCCCGGCAAAGCCATTGCTCTCAAGTTGATTGGCACGCTTTTTGTCAACTGTACTCTGTAGAAAAAACAGGCACACTTGTCTTCTTCAAGTGCTGCTTAAGTACATACTATCCCTGGACAATTCTAAAGGTTGGACTACAAAAACGGATTGTGGGGGAGGCAGTTAGAGCTGTCAAGTAACTTCATGTCTTGAGGCCACAGAGTAAGGGTGAAGGGTTATTTTTCTTTTTGCACTTTTTGTCTAGTATAATTTTAAAGGAATGCAGTCGTCATGGCGGACATCTAAAAAGATCTGCAAGGCTACCCTTGACCAAACTGCTGGACCACCAAGTATGAAGCCATGGATTCAATCTATAAACTTTGTATTTTCTGAAGCAAAAGCTAAATATTGTGTCACACATTTTATACACCAATTAAAATGTTAGTGTTATCAAGAAATCATTCTATTATGGTGTTATGGGGATTAACCCATTGTTTGCCTTAAACGTTAAGGGAAACATCACTTCTCTGTGCTTATGGTCTTCAACAGGGTCTGCACAGTCTTCTGGTTCAGAAAACCACTAGTTTATTAGAAGATTAGTAAAGTGTCTGTGGCAGAACATGCAGGAAGCAGCAAATTAATGGGGCTTGATCTATGTATTGCACATGCAGAGAAGCAAAAATTATCTGCCAAAAGGAATGGATGCTAACTGATGACACAAATGAGATGCAGGAAAATGAACAGCATGAATGGATGAGTAGGTTATGTTGTAGTTACTGGTTCCCTCATACCTGTCGGACGATTAAAGTGCCTTCTTTGGAAGGAGTCATGGCAGGCTCACTCTCAACATCATCATGGACAATCATTGTTTTTACAGACTCCGTTTCTCCATTACTCAAATTTAATGCAGACCTACACATTGAAAATGAAAGATAATGTATACAGAGAATTCTTAAAACCGTTTTGACAAGAGAAACTCAAACAGTATTTTGGCTTTGAAGAGTCATACATAGCTCTGGCATCCTCTGGGCCGGAGGTTGATTCATCTGCCCCTTCTTGCTCCATGTCATCATCCTCCTCATCGGTGGTACCAGATTCTTCACTGGATGAAGAATAGTCTGTTACTTTATGCAGAGGTCGCACATCTTCCACAGCACGAAGTTCCTTTGCCAAAGCAGTCAGATCCTTTTCAGGAAAAAATGAGTAGGGCATATGTGTCAAAAAGAAAGCATTAAAAACACAAAAATCTGAAGAATAAACATAGTAAATTCTGAGGATAGGCTCACATATCACATATATGTTGGAGGCTCTGTCAGGAACCTCCCCTGCAAACCCCACCATTTCGGATGGGAAGTGATTTTTCCCGTCAAAGCATGGACACCACAGGAGACTCCATTGTAACTAAGTGGCTTGATGCTTGCCGCTGGTGTCCATTATTCAGCGGATCTGCCACTGTATCATGGTTTCAGTTTATGACAGAAATCATGAAGCATACGTGAACAGAGCTTTACCATGACTAATAGCACTTCCACTGGAAATTTAAACAAAAATACAAAGGTGTTGCTAATACAAATTATATATATACAGTACAGACCAAAAGTTTGGACACACCTTCTCATTCAAAGAGTTTTCTGTATTTTCATGACTATGAAAATTGTAGATTCACACTGAAGGCATCAAAACTATGAATTAACACATGTGGAATTATATACTTAACAAAAAAGTGTGAAACAACTGAAAATATGTCTTATATTCTAGGTTCTTCAAAGTAGCCACCTTTTGCTCTGATTACTGCTTTGCACACTCTTGGGATTCTCTTGATGAGCTTCAAGAGGTAGTCACCTGAAATGGTTTTCACTTCACAGGTGTGCCCTGTCAGGTTTAATAAGTGGGATTTCTTGCCTTATAAATGGGGTTGGGACCATGAGTTGTGTTGGGCAGAAGTCAGGTGGATACAAAGCTGATAGTCCTACTGAATAGACTGTTAGAATTTGTATTATGACAAGAAAAAAGCAGCTAAGTAAAGAAAAACGAGTGGCCATCATTACTTTAAGAAATGAAGGTCAGTCAGTCCGAAAAAATTGGGAAAACTTTGAAAGTGTCCCCAAGTGCAGTCGCAAAAACCATCAAGCGCTACAAAGAAACTGGCTCACATGAGGACCGCCCCAGGAAAGGAAGACCAAGAGTCACCTCTGCTGCGGAGGATAAGTTCATCCGAGTCACCAGCCTCAGAAATCGCAGGTTAACAGCAGCTCAGATTAGAGACCAGGTCAATGCCACACAGAGTTCTAGCAGCAGACACATCTCTACAACAACTGTTAAGAGGAGACTGTGTGCAGCAGGCCTTCATGGTAAAATAGCTGCTAGGAAACCACTGCTAAGGACAGGCAACAAGCAGAAGAGACTTGTTTGGGCTAAAGAACACAAGGAATGGACATCAGACCAGTGGAAATCTGTGCTTTGGTCTGATGAGTCCAAATTTGAGATCTTTGGTTCCAACCACCGTGTCTATGTGCGACGCAGAAAAGGTGAACGGATGGACTCTACATGCCTGGTTCCCACCGTGAAGCATGGAGGAGGAGGTGTTGGGGTGCTTTGCTGGTGACAATGTTGGGGATTTATTCAAAATTGAAGGCATACTGAACCAGCATGGCTACCACAGCATCTTGCAGCGACATGCTATTCCATCCGGTTTGCATTTAGTTGGACCATCATTTATTTATCAACAGGACAATGACCCCAAACACACCTCCAGGCTGTGTAAGGGCTATTTGACCAAGAAGGAGAGTGATGAGGTGCTACGCCAGATGACCTGGCCTCCACAGTCACCAGACCTGAACCCAATCGAGATGGTTTGGGGTGAGCTGGACCGCAGAGTGAAGGCAAAAGGGCCAACAAGTGCTAAGCATCTGTGGGAACTCCTTCAAGACTGTTGGAATACCATTTCAGGTGACTACCTCTTGAAGCTCATCAAGAGAATGCCAAGAGTGTGCAAAGCAGTAATCAAAGCAAAAGGTGGCTACTTTGAAGAACCTAGAAGATAAGACATATTTTCAGTTGTTTCACACTTTTTTGTTAAAGGGTTTCTGTCATCAGATTTGAGCATTGCAAACCGAGTGTCGTTTGCAATGCGCAAATGACACCTGATGACAGATCTGTTAATGGTATAGTTTTCTGTAGTGTAGTTTTTGTGAAAATAGCGTTTTTAAAATATGTAAATGAGCTTCCCTAGGTGCAAGGGGCGTTAACCCTGCACCTAGTAGCCCCGTAATTTCTCCTCTTACCCCTCCTCCGTTCCTGTGATTGACAGGGCCAGGCAGCTAGCTCTTTCAGCTCCCGGCCCTGTCCGAGTCCGAAATCCTGCGCCTGCGCATTGCGATCAGCAATGCGGGCGCATTGAGGAAGCCGGGATCCGGGCGGCCGGAGGCTCTCAACGCGCATGCGCGGATTGCTGATCGCAATGCACAGGCGCGGGATTTCGGACTCGGACAGGGCCGGGAGCTGAAAGAGCTAGCTGCCTGGCCCTGTCAATCACAGGAACGGAGGAGGGGTAAGAGGAGAAATTACGGGGCTACTAGGTGCAGGGTTAACGCCCCTTGCACCTAGGGAAGCTCATTTACATATTTTAAAAACGCTATTTTCACAAAAACTACACTACAGAAAACTATACCATTAACAGATCTGTCATCAGGTGTCATTTGCGCATTGCAAACGACACTCGGTTTGCAATGCTCAAATCTGATGACAGAAACCCTTTAAGTATATAATTCCACATGTGTTAATTCATAGTTTTGGTGCCTTCAGTGTGAATCTACAATTTTCATAGTCATGAAAATACAGAAAACTCTTTGAATGAGAAGGTGTGTCCAAACTTTTGGTCTGTACTGTACATCCACACAGCAATCATTCGACCAGTCCCCAAGAATTTGGATTTTTTTCTCTGAAACCATTCAACTCTTCAGACCCCCTGCTATATATACTAAACAGTGGCACAAACATGTCAAGACTACGGATAGGAAACACGGGTCATCACACAGAAAGGACATATCCAAACCACCGGGCCCTTGCAATCTGCAAGCAGTATGTTATAGAGCAGGAGCAGCTGAGCTGATTAATATATAGTTTTGTGGATAAAAATTCAGTTAAATGTGTAAGTTATACACTTAAAACTCTGCTATTTCTGACTTTAGTTGTACATGGGGGAGGTGTTATCAATAATTCATAGCACTCTCTGTGTAAGTGTCTATACATGAGGAGAACTTAAATTCAGAAATAGCAGAGGTTCAAAAGTATAAATGAATTACAAGTTTTCCTGAATCTTTCCCCAAAACACTATATATCAATCTGCTCAGCGCCTCCTCCTCTATGACATGCTGCCTGCAGATTGCATTGCATTTCATGAAGTCAGCGTCTCTTTAAGCAGAACTGAATCTGTCAATTATGCCACCTCCAGTCCAGTGCAAGATAGGGCTGCCACCACATCCCTGTGTTAGAAATGTTGGTATGCATCCCCTTATTTTTCTTTATATGTATGCATCATTTTGGCCAGAAAAATATGAGATAGCTACCAAAGCTCAGCGTGCCTTGCAATTTACTAACAAATAAAAAAAAAAAAACTTTACTATTAGATTCAACTTACCACTTCTCCCTGGATACCCACATTCAGAGTAGAAAGTAATAAAAAAGAAACAGGAAAGAAAGTGTCAGTGATAAGGAACATAGACATGATCTGAATTGAAAGATTAGTAAACATTCACATACTAATGGAAACTTCCAAGTAATTTATAGAAAGGACTAGCAGAAGGACCCGGCTTCGCCCGGGTATATTTCATCTAATGTTTGTGTGTGTGTCGTTAAAAGATATTGAGAATGACCTCTACAGTGCCTGCCCCTTTAACTGTGACCTCCACAGCAGCCTGCCCCTTTAACTGTGACCTCCACAGCAGCTAGGGCGACCACTGTCTTCACCCCAGAAAGCCGGACTCCACCGGGCATGCCCCTAAATGTGAAGCCATGCCCCCGGTCTCATGAAGCCACACCCCTAAACATGAGGTCACGCCCCCTGGCTCCGTGAAGATACAGAGGAGGAGCTATCTGAGCGTGAGCTACTGAAAGGGTGGACATCCCTGTGTCTGTCCAGGCACTGCGCCGGACGGAGGACAGGGAGCCAGAAAACCGGACTGTCCAGCCTAAAACCAGACGTCTGGCCACCCTAACATCAGCCTTCTTCTAGGGTGGCCAGAGGTCCGGGTTTTAGGCTGGACAGTCCGGCTTTCAGACTCCCTGTCCTCCGTCATGCTCAGGGCCTGGACGGACACAGGGATGTCTTTTTGAACAGCTCACTCTCAGCAGCAGCACTGTGCAGTCTGAGCATGAGCTGCAGGGGGAAAGTCAACCTCCCTCCCACCCCTGGCAGCTGAAAGAAGGTGATTTTTACCTTGGCATTTTTTCAATCCCTGTTGGCTGCGGAGTGGGAGGGGGCATGACCTGAGCGGATTGGGGGTGTGGCTTAGCAGGCCTGGGGGTGGGGCTTTTAAGTCCTTCTTTTGAGGGTGGCCTGAATTACAGGTCGACGCCATGGTAATTTATGAGGAAACACAGTAGGTAGCAGTGGAAGAAAACATCTTTTGTTACTACTGAACGGTAAATATGTGAAATTTACATTATATCATGTAATGATTGATGATGAATTAGTCTAAAACATAAGTTATATTTATGGTAACTGGAATACCCCTTTAACAGTGTCATCCGCAGCGCTCTGCCCCTTTAAAGCAGACCTACAGCAGTGAAGGAAATGGCTGGGTTGTTATGGAAACCTGGTATGAAATATTGTGTGTGGAGACTAACTGCCTGCGAGCTTCTATTGGCTGATAAGGGTCATGTGACCAGGCTTCTATTGGCTAATGCATTTTTTGGGAATATCTCAGGAATGGTACGTCCTGGAGAGCTGAGACCCATTCTAAAACCTTCCCGGACATCTGATGTACCTGTGTGCCAAATTTAGTGATTGTAGCTGCGACGGTGCGGATTCCGTTAGCCGACATACACACATACATACACTCAGCTTTATATATTAGATTAGACTAATAAAGAATGAGACAAACCGAATGAAAGTTGTGAATACAGTAACTTATTTAGGAGTATTTTCCAGTTTAACTGTTCACTGATTGTGTATTGAAAAAATCTACCATGTGAGTTGTCTTGGTCGGTATGTGGTCATAATCTGACAGTCAGTTCTGGCAACTTATTATTTAATTCTGTACATGGTCATATATAGTTTATAAAGCTATCAAGAGATAAAAGGCTAGTTTCAGGCAGGCTGCTCCAGCAGAGAAACAGCCTGCCAGAGTTCATTACCCCTTGCATAGCCAGATACTACCAGAGCACTGCCAGGCCCTGCTGACTATAATGGGACACGGCCTGTTTCTGGCATTAGTGCCAAGATTCAGCTGAATAAAATGCCACTGCAAGCAGCAGGTTTTCGTCTAGCCGAATCCCGGCACTAATGGGTAATGGGCTCCGGCAGGGAAAGGTAACATTAGGCTATGCCGGATATGATGAACGCCAACAGTCTGTTCCTCTGCTGGAACAGCCTGCTGCAACATTTTAGCACTAGTGTGAAATTAGCCTAAGTTGACCGCAAAAGCTACAGGCAGTTTCTTCAAACAAGTGAGGTCTATTTAATAGTATATCTGAAGGTCAAATCGGTTCATGTTTTAAAGCCAGATCTTTATTTTTCAGGTGTTTATTACTAAGGCCCAAAGTGTCTAGGCACCTAACATGCATGGATGAAACTAACCCCATGTATTTCAAGCCCACCTTTTGATATGAAACACATGTGACATGACCCAGCATCTCATACACTGAAGATGATCCTTACTCCTGAAACATCTGCCCACAGTTTACATACATATACATCAAATGCAAAATATATTAACTACTGACACATAGGGATACAACTGTGTGTTCTTACAGTAGGCTTGGTTGGTCTTCCAGTTTCTTTCTTCTCATCAGGTTTCTTGGCTGTATTTTCAGGACGCTGAGATGGTGACCCTTCTGATTTTGAGGATGCTGGCAAGGAAGGAAATCTCTAGATAAGTTATCCAAAGATACTAAATTAAACAGGAAAATGCAGTATACAGATGACCCACCTGATAAGACAGGTATATAGAACAAAGAAGCATGTAAGTGCTGACAATATCTGTGACTCCTAGTAGAAAAGAAGCAATGACCTGAAACTACTCACATCGCATGCGGAAGCGTTCTCCAGAACCACTCTGTGATCCTGGATGAGAGCCTGCTTGGGAACCGGAATTACTGGATCCAGAAGAGCTGCCACTGCCTGGTCTGGGTACAAGTTTTTCCACCCTCTCCCAAAGCAGCCTGGGCTCAATATTGCTGAATAAAAAAACAAGCAGAATAATGTACTAAGCCAGAGATACATGCCATGGTATTATTAATGTGTTTCGCAGATACGTGAAAATGATAGTTAGACTCTCTAGACATACCTTGTGGAATTCCTCTGTCCAGTTTGGCTGTTCTGTTGTACGCTGCCTTGGAGAGGAGAATCTCTTCGTGACAACACCGGGGATCTTGATGTTGTCCTTACAGGTACCTTTATATAAGTAGAAATATAGAAAATTAAGCACACAAAGGGAGTCATCAACCATTTTAACACCAGTCCTCACAGAAAATTATTTAATCCAAAAACAATAGATTTTCATTATAAGGTTTCCTACCCAAAACAATGAATCTTTCATTCAGATTGCAAACAATGAACATTTATTCTGAACTGTTGCTTCAGTTTCTCAGCAGAGAGTTGACAACATGACTTGTTAACATGTGAGAAATGAAGCAACATAATGTAGTTACATGGATAAGAGCTGCAAAGCTGAGTAGTATGTAGAGAAGCTGTATAAAGCAATAGTACAGATGACAGCTATAAAGGACAAAGCATATTGCCTTCAAGTAGAAAGCAGCCTGTGATATCTGAAAAGTCCCTGGATCATTTCATTATGATCCATATAGTTACCATATATAATGAATAGCAAGGACATGACTCACTCGAAAATGATCCCAAAGAGTATGAATTAATTTTTACAAATATTACCAGATACAAGTGCGGTCTATTTAATAGTATAACTGAAGATTACATCAGTTCATGCTTTAAGGCCAGATCTTTCTTTTTCAGGTGTTTATTACTAAGGCCCAAAGTGTCTAGGCACCTAACATGCATGGACAAAAACTAACCCAATGTATTGTGATAACCGGGAGATAAACTACTTTACAAACATGGCAAAATGTATCCCTATGAAAAGAGGTCCATAGTCACTGATAACACCCACCATTCTGTGCAAAAACATTGTAAATTGTGTCACGTCTTGACACAATATATCCTGGCCCTATAAACACATGAACTGCTCATCTTACTGATTACTACATCTTACCCTTGGTGGCACCTCTTCACTGTCTGATCTAGCCCAAACCCTTTGGTTAGGCTCAGGTATGTCAGATTTAGGGTCAGAACTCTGACTTAGACCTTCATTGCGTGGGGGTGGGTGTGGGTCCTGAGAACGAAGATGGTGAGGTGCAAATTTGGGAGAAGGGTCACTGAAGGAATGGGATCGCGAGACAGGGGAAACATTGTTCTTGAGGGATGCCAGATGAGACCATTGGACCTTACAAGAAAACAAGACATAAAACATTTACATGGTGCACTGGCATCACTGACTTTTTTCTTAATTCCAACGGTACAGAATTTAAAAAAAGCCAGACAATGACAAAAACAAGATAAAGCAGGTTCACTGACAAAGCTGTAAGGGAAAAATAATAGCATGAATGAACGGTGTAACAGGATGAACTGGTGTTAATGCGTTACTGAGCAAAAAAATCATGCACAATCTGTCATTACAAGGGAGGAATACCAAAAGAACTAAAAGAGTACAAATACTTACTTTGAATGCTATATACACATTAAGGCCTCCACACAGAGGAAGGTGCCCCTCAGAGCACCCCTATAAGGCCAAAAATTCCCCTCTTGAAGCAGTTTTGTCATGCATACAGTTTGGGACTGTACCGCACTTTGATTTTTCACAGAAAGGGTTTTTCCCCCTCATTTAATGAGGTTCAACAGGGCCCCATACACTACTATAAGCACCGTATTCAGGATCCATGAGATAGAAATCCTGAAGACGGGATGTTCCATAGACTATGAAAAGAAGAAGGCAATCTATTACTGAGCCCAGGCACCTTTTTAGTTATTTTAGAGGAAAATTACTGTAGATTGCAAGGTCAAATTTATTGGATACTGATGACGAATGCTTTTCATCCAACCTGAATATTTCTGCAATATGAAGTGAACAGTGGTCACATATGCAAGAAGAGTGTTGTTACGATCTGCATAAACGGTGAGGTGTTGCAAAAGTGCCCAATCTGCTTATTAGTAGTAGGACGGAGGGACTGATATAGGCTGCATCTGCTGAAGCCTGGAATACTTTTGCTATAGGTCATAAAATGTCAGAATATTGGGTAGAAAGTTCCCTGCTGTCCCTTTAGTTCATCCTAAATGCTTCAGTGAAAGGTCTTAACTCCATTTTCATCTAGCTCGCATTAAGTTTGAGAGAAGTCTTCTGCCCTAAAGGCACGTTACAACTCTAGGTGCAGTCCAGAGCAGAAATGGCAATCTCAGGTGACCATACAAGTGGATTCTCTGCAGTTTGTCGTGGTCACAATATCTGAATCAGTTTTTCTTAATACATTCTTTCCTGTGTACTGTGATACTAAACAGGATCTCATCTCTCTAATGCCTAACTTGTTAAAAATACAAACCAGAGAGGTGAGCAAAGCAGTAATGTTTCAGAAAATGGCAAACTAACATGGATTCAGGGAAGTTTCCAATTCTATCAGAGAAGGCTCTGTACTACTCTGCTGCTGTAAAGGTTCTCATATCCATTAGCCTATGGGCGAATTCAGATGACTGTATGTGTTTTACCATCTGCAAATTCCTGATTCGCAAAACGCAGGTACCGGTCATGTGCGTTCCGCGGCCAGCCCTATGATAGAGATGCCTATTCTTGTCCACCATTGTTTGTAAGGTAGAATAGCAATGAATGACCGCTTTAGCCAATCAATGTCATCTTCTGAAAAGAAATCGAGCATGCTTGAAATTTGTGTCTGATAGTTGGATGAAAGATTGTTCGTCTGTCGCCCCGTGTCACTGTTTAAGTATGGCCAAATTGAACAATATGGACTAACATGTATATGACAGTGTTGATCACCGGGCAATCGTTCGTTCAACTATCAATCTTCTGCTTTTAGTTCTCATCAAACTTGCACCTAGATTCTTGAGCTAAGATGCTGGGCTTCCCAAGATCTAAGGTGATCACCATGTCAAGATTGTAAGATCATGACATGTTACATATGCTCTTGGCAGCCCTTCTCTCCTTTAATCCTGGTCAGTCTCATATGGAAATCAAGACCTTAAAAAAAACTGATTTCTACATAATGAATAGTCTGTGAATCTGAAAAAAGACAGATGTCCATCCAAATTCAGACATTTATCCCACAAAGTTGATTCAGATGAAAGTATAAAAAAAATCTGAAGAGGTAGAAGCAAATTTCTCTCCCCTACAGAAAAAAAATTCCTTCTCAACTCCAAGACTGGCAATTAAAATGACTCCCGGAATCAATGACCTTCTCCAGTAACCTAGTAACTATAATCTGTAATACTATTACACTCTAGAAATACATCCAGCCCCCGCTTGAACCTTTTTAGGAACTCACCATCATCTCAACTGTCAGAGAGTTTAACAGTCTCACTGCTCTTACAGTAAAGAATCATCTTCTGTTTGTGTAGAAACCTTCTTTCCTCCAGATGTAGATGATGTCCCCTTGTTACTGTGACAGACTTGGGCAGGGGCAGATTGGCCATAGATCCATAGACAGGGAAATTTCCCGGTGGGATGATACCCAGGGGGTCTACTGAGCCCTCCTCATGGCTGCCAGCCAGGTAAATAATGTTGCTCTCAAAGTTGATTAATGATGGGGGTGTCAAGTATTTATGTACCTGGCTGGTGACCAGATACCCTCCTGATTTCTGGATTTCAAATGTATTGCCATCCTGAAGCAAGAGGAGGAGGAGGAGGCCAGAATGCACTATAAAGGGAGAACTTCTGAGGAGGTATTTTGTGCTGCTGGGGCATTATTTTGTGCTGCACTGTGGTTTTGATGCTGCTGGGCAGTTTGTTGTGTTGCACTGAAGTATTTGGATCTGCTGGGATGGTATTTTATGCCGAAATATGGTATTTGATTCCCTTCCTATTTGTGTTGTCCTGCCTTCTGTGAATGTGGATCCACCTACAACATGGGGCCATTTTTTTTCCAGGGCCACTTTAAGTTCCCAGTCCACACCTGGTTTTGGGATCATGAGATCTGTATTAATTCTGTAAGAATCCCATCAGATCAGTTCTCTCTCTGCATGTCTCACAAATTCGAGAGGCCTTCCTTCCACTGCTCTGTTTAATCCTCACTCCCTGTCCAAGCAGAGTAACATCAGCCTTCTCCTAGCTGACTACAACACGGAGCAGTAGGCGATTAACCCCTGTATTCTTTTTACAAGTCTGTTTGTTTCAAAGCTAAAGAATGACAAACAGTAAGGTGGCTCTTACTTCTGTCACTGTTCTGCAGGAACCATTAGCAAAGTATCACACTGCTCTATTTTAAGGGGATGATACTAATAACATTAGTGGTTTGTTTTCTAAAACAGTCTTTAAAGTGGTTCTGAAACAGAACGGCACGTTACATTTTTTGGCCACTCAAAACCACTTAAAGAGAATCTTTAGCAACCTCTATATCAAAATGTTTGCATAGACACATGAGTAGCTGCGGTTCACCTGCTTAAAATGTTGTTTTTCTTTCGTTGATCCGAGGCTCCATTCCTGAGTTATGACTCTTTTTCTTTATATGCAAATTAGACTTTGGTGCGATAAGGGGGTCACTGTTGCTCTCATTACACCCAAGGTCCACTCATTTTCGTGACCAGCCACCCCCCGGCTGCCAGGCAGAGGCAACGCAGTGAGGGTGGGGCTGGCTACATAAAGGAGTGGCGTTTGGGTGCAATATGAGCAATGGAGACACCCTCATTGCACCAAAAGACTAATTTGCATACTAAGAAAGTGTCATAGCTGAAAAATGGAGCTTCAGATTTAAAAAAAAAAGAAAGAAAGAAACCAAGAAAGAAACCCAATGTTTTAATCAGGTGAACTACAGCTATGTGTCTATGCAAACAATTTGATGGGGATGTCGCTAGTGACAGATTCCCTTTAAAGAGAACCTGTTACTTGGGTGTCCAGGTTCAGACAATGTTTCCCTTGTATAAAGGGAATCTGGGACCCAAAATTCTTTCTGCTGCTACATTTGAGTGCTCACAAAGTAACAGCATTGGAAAGAGGTCAGATCGTTTGGAATATCTTTACACTAGAAACTATTACCATACCTGAGGCTCCACTGGCCTATGCATGGCAGGCTGAGAAGGCTCAGAATTCCCATTGGAAAATGACTCGGATCTTGAAGGCACTAAAGGCTCCAACACTCTCCCCGTTTGCTTTGACTGTGCTTCAGGAGAGCTTTGGTTAGTTTTCCTAAGGCGCTCTTCTGCCTGTACCAAAAGCAAGACATGCAAGGCATCAAAGAGGAGAATGTACTATGAAAGACAACACTGTACAGATATGGTGGTATTAATGTATGCATTCTCACAAACACAAGGATTAAAATTCCAATGCCTTGGGGCTACGTAATATTTATTATATTGCATATTTCTATCTACTGGTTTGCCTTTTGCACTAGTTAATAGCTATAATTGGCAAGAATGCACACAGCCAAAATTTACTAAAGGACGGACAATTTTTCTTCTAATAATGCCCACCCTCGAAACCATACTTTACTAGCAGTGCTGTCTGCAAAGCAGGTACGTCAAAAAGCGAATATTTAAAATAAATGTTATAAATGTCGAAATAGCAATAACAAGTCACGCAAGTAAGATATAATATAGGCTACTTTCACATTAGCATAGGCCTTCTCCGGCAGGCTGTTCTGGCAGTTGAACAGCCTGCCGGATCCGTGCTGCCGCTAGTGCACGTGTGTCACCGGAATAACGCCGCTTCTGCTAATATAAAAGTAGCCTTACATAGGTAATCAATTTATAAACATATACAGGGTCCAGGGTTGAGCTTACCTCTTGCACACGTTCAGCCTGATCATAGTGGGCTTTAGACTCTGGGGTATGATAACTTTGCTTGCTTCTTTCTAGCGGTTGCATTTGGGGTTGTTGAGGTTGCGGCTGCTGCGGCGGTTGCGGTTGCGGCTGAGGTTGCTGCCTGTGATCATGTTGTAAAGACATAAGATACGCTTGTTCCTGCTGCAGTTGACGCTGTAGCCTCTCTGCCTGCCTGTGCTCCTCCATTTCTCGCCATCTGTATTCCTAAAATCAAAAAGTCAACGCATATAAAATATTACACAAAGACATGCAACATAATAACGCTCCACTCAGACTCCACTTCCACACCAGATGTGATATTTAAAGTATATGACTGGTGTTCTCCAAATTGTCATAAAGGTTTTTACTGCTTTCTAATTTTCATTAGACTGTAATCCATCATTTTACTAGAAACAAATGCCAATACTGACTACAGAAAGTGTCCATGATACAGTCAAGAACATGTTGGGCCTAAAAGACATTTACATGGAATACTATAGGCATTCACGTTAGCAGATCGATCCAAGGTACAAACAATCAGGGTGCTGGACAGAGCTTCTGATGTTTTTCGTGAGCACAAACTTAATATCAATCATCCTTAGCTTTAGCTGAACGTTTCTTGCATCAGGAGAGAACATTTAACGTTTTCTGATACACTGTAACAACTGTCTGGTCTATGCTGCCAATACAACTGCAATCTTATAGGAGAAGTTATTCCCACCATAGCAGGAAATCTAACTGCATCTACATAAGCTAATGTATAAGTGAATCCAAAGGCTACACATAGCCTTTTTTTTTTAACACCTCTGGCAATGGTGGTAAACCTATGGCACGGTGGCACTCAGAGCCCTCTCTATGGGCAGCCGCACCCTGGAAAAAGTCTATGACAGGCTGCTCAACCTGCGGCCCTCCAGCTGTTGCAAAACTACAACATCCAGCATTCCTGGACAGCCTACAGCGATCAGCCTACAGCAGGGCATGGTGGGAGTTGTAGTTTTACAACAGCTGGAGGGCCGCAGGTTGAGCATCCCTGGTCTATGATATACCAATATGCCTTAGACTTTTCCTGCCATTCATCAGCGCAGGGCGCACTGAATGTAGACAGGCTATTATACCTAAATGATAAAGTACATGGAAGATATACTATACGGACTGTAGTATTCAGGGCAAATTGCCTTGTTGGCACTTTGCAATAAATAAGTGGGTTTTGGGTTGCAGTTCGGGCACTCGGTCTGTAAAAGGTTCACCATCACTGCCCTATGGCATAGTAAACAATTTAGTTTCAGGTCTTTTCCCCCCTGTCTACTGTCACAATTTTTTAAGCTTCCATTCACATGGCTGTATGATGGCTTGTTTTTATGCAGAATAAGTCCTATTTTTAATGGCACCATTTAATTTACCATATCATGTATTGAAAAATGTGAAAAAATAGTGGGGTAAAACTGAAAAGACAAAAAAACAATTTTATTTTTTTTTTATTTTTTTTTGGGGGGGGGAGGGGTTTGACAGCACTCACTGGATTCCACGTCAATAATGGACAGGTCGTTTCTTTTTTCCGCAGTGTGGTTTTTAAAACCACAAGCAGAGTAAAAATTCACATGCAGATTCCCGTATGAAATCAATAGGTAAGATCAGCAGGCGTTTCTGGCATGGAATCCACGCCCCAAAAAAGTTGTGTTAACATACCCTTAGACTAGTGTCACACTAGCGTTCAGACATCCAGCAGGCTGTTCTCTGGTTCAGGGGTTGCTGGGCACTGCCTGAATACCCGCCAGCTCCATTATCTATAATGGAGACCGGTGGCGATCAAACAGCAACCCAGCGAATATGCTGGGAGCTGGCCGGACAAATAACGCTGCACACAGTGTGAAACTAGCCTTACACTGACAAGCTGTGATCTTCTTCCTTCACATTAGCCTGAATGGAAGTTCTATAATTAAAGTTGCATAACACCATGTCTGAAGTGTGCAGCCATATTAACGCTGACCATTAATAACTGAAGAAAAAAAAAGCGTACGTGCATCAAGAAAGCGCGGGAACAATCCAATTGTATATGCTATGAGTTTCCCCTCTTAATGCAACTTTACAAAGCAGCGTCTGCCTCGAGGGATTACGTGTAGCTGTGCCTGTCAATCTAGGGGCAGACATAACGCTTCCCACACCAGCTAATTGTTTGTACAGCTGTGCCGAGACAAAGCTGACCCCCACAACCTGCTACAGCAATGGCATCAGATCACCAGTAAACTCTCACCAGTAACATGGCCTGCTCTTGAAGCAGCTGTTGTTGAAGGATTTCCAAGTGCCTCTGCTCCTCCTCCAGCTGTCGTCTGATATACTCCTGTCACACAAACATTTTGGAGGGTTCAGGTTGTTAACCTGAGCAGTGTGTAAAATGCACATGCACTGATGGCATTGCCAAATGCCAACTACAACAACGTAAAAAACATGAGGCACATGTAAGAAGACATGACGATGAAAACATCCACACTGACAACAATGGAGACTTCGGTCTGTATTGCCATGTGAGAGAGGTCTCACGTTTCAGGCTCGTGTGTAATTCTATATCACGTAGTTACTTGCAGGAAACAAACATAAAGTGGACATCTTATACATTAAACTTCCTTTCATTCAGTATTCAACTTCCACATGACTGTGGATTATTTTATCGAGAAAGTCACAAGAATAAAGTAATGAGCGGAGAAAACCAGTTGGAACACATAACAGTACAATGTTCTGGTAGAATTTGTTTGGCCGTTTTCCTACAAGTTCTTGAACTTTGCCTGTATTCTTGAAGATTTAGTTTGACATTTGTCTGTAAAAAGTCAGATCATATACTGCAGCATCTACTAAATTTTATTAAAAGGGTTTTCTGAGATTGAAATATGGATGACTTCTCCTCTAGATAGGTCATCAATATCTAATCAGTGGGGGTCTGACATCCAGGACCCCCACGATCAGCTGTTTTAGAAGACACCACGTTCCAGTGAGCAGCGTGGCCTTCTCTATGCTCACCAAGCACAGTGCCGTACATAGCATAGCGCTGTGCATGGTACCGCTGCTCAGTCCCATTCACTTCTATGGCACTGAGATACGCCTAGACCATGTGAGGGCAGCTGCCTTCTAAATCAGCTGATAACCCATCCAGAGCATCACTTCTACTTGCAAAAAAAAAAAAACCCTCACAAGGCCTGCCCGCCATCTTTTACCATATGTTATTTAGAATTTGGACCTACTATGGTAGAAAACCCTCTGAGAATGCAGCAGCATGCCATTATACGGCTAGGCTAGGGTCACATTAGCTTCAGAAGTTCCAGCAGGAGAATCCATCAAAGATTCTGGCAAAGAAGGACATGCAGCAGTATTTTGTCAAGCAAAATGCAGGTATCCATGCTGGACCCTATCATAGTCAGTAGGAAGTGTTGTGAATGCGCATGATCCATCAAATGACAAATCCGTGATACCAATTTCCTCTTCTTATACTGGAACTGAATAAAGGAATTCACGGCAGATGTGAACCTAGCCTAACCTACAAACTTGAAGGTTTCCAGAGGTTCTCAGTACTCTATGGCCAAGGTAAAGCAGTGATCTAGAGGGCAAAGGATTTTTACTAGTCTGGCAGAAATCCAATTAATCACTACCAATAGCCTCTGCCCAGTCTGGAAGAGCTGATAACAAATGTAGTCAAGATAAACTAGGTTTACTGTCCCATTAAAGGGACACTTCCATCAGAAAGGGGTATTTTTAGAAAACAATTTTATTTCGAATTTTTGTCTGTAGCAGTCAACACAAATGATCCATTGCCAGTGGACAGTTCCTGCGAGCTTAAAATGCAAGGAAATCCTCATTAAAATTAGTAAGTGCTGAACGGGGATAATGGTATGACAGCTCTGCTGTTTTCATGAGATGACCACAGAAAACATGAAGTGACTTAAAAAAAATATAACCAGAAAACCATCCACCTGTTTTTTATTAAACAAAATATGTAGAATATTCACATATAGGTTGTTAATATGTGATAAAAAAATTGATAAAGGTATCCCTTTAAGTCAACCTGATTCACACTAAAACCACGTCCATTCAAGGGGTTATGCGACTGTAACTGATGACCTAACCTCTGGTATCTGACCTCACTGACCTAGGGTAAGCAGCGAGAAGGCTGCAGTGCTCAGAGTAGCGCTGAGGCTTTCGCAAACAGCTGATCGGCAGGGGTCCCAGGTGTCAGGCCCCCACTGATCAGCTACAAATAGTTGGATAACCCCCTTTAATGCGCATGACTTTAGTGTGAATCAAGTTGATTTAAAGGAACACTTCCTGTCAAGTTCGGCTATATCCTCCAAACTCTTCACAGACTGTTGTTGAGGAAATACTCTACAATCCTTTTATTCACCAGAGATCTTCCCTTCTACCCATTCACTAAATATGCATGCTCGGCTGGGCCAAGCACACATATGTATGAGAGGATCGGAAGAGTTAGCCATTGGCTGGATAAGAGGACAGTTATTTCATGTGTATGGCCAGCTAGACACATAAATACATTAAGTTTACCTGTTCTCTCTCCACCCGTCTTTTCTCTTCTTCAGCTCTTCTACGTTCCTCTTCTTCCTTACGTCTTCGTTCCATCTCTTCCATTCTTTTCTTCTCTTCCTGCTCTCTTCTTCTTTGTTCTCTTTCTTGTTGCCGCCGAGCTTCACGTTCTCTTCTTTGTTGCTACTCAGAAGAGTTAAAAAAAAAGTTTAGAAAGTGGCCCGGCATTACCTAGCCTACACATTATCATTGTACTAAACATAGATGACTGTGTGGACTGAAGCAGCCAGCTGCACAACATAATACATTCATTTCTGACTTTGTTTGCTTAGCTCAATGTGGAACTGTGTGATTCAATCATTGTGAAAGCATAATCAGCTTGTTCTAGGAAATTATACTGATGCAATACGGTCTCCATGTCAATTAAAAGAAATCAGAAGCAATTTGTTAAGTGAGTTGTCCAAGATAATTAAAATCTAGGACAAGCCCTGCAATAGCTTAAAATAAAAAATCATCTTACACCCCACTCCTTTCTTCAGCACCGTTCTCTGCGTTGCTGGGCGTATCCTACTCCCACTACTTGTTTACTAACTGCAGCGGGGATGTGCCAGTATACATGTGCCCGCTGAAGCCAATCGCTGTCCTCAGTGGCCCAACACTGAGGAAAGTTTCTGGTTGTAGCGGTGATATTTTGAAACCTGCATGGCACTGACACTGTAACACAAGCATGAGCTCATCTGAGAGAGAGTGATCACAATCTCTGTAAGTATAACACTAACTATATTCACCTTTCCTTGATACGCGATTACCATGGCAGTTGGGTCTAGGAAAGGTCACTAGGCCTGCCATAAGTTTCTGCCAGAATCACGGCCTGAAATATTGTACTAGTGACAAGCCATAATGCTTTGGAATACTATGTGGAATACTATGTAAAAGTATACAAGTGATCAAAGAATCAATGAATAAAGCAACCCCAGTAGGCCAAAAAAAAAAATACTGTTAAAATTATGTTTGATAGAGTTTAATTAAAAGATAAAGCTCTCTTTGTCAAAGGAAAGAAAAAAAAATATTTCATTAAACAAAAATGTAATGGTTAAAGGTTTAAAACTGCCTAAGTACTAAAATGTAAAATAAAAAGTAATATAATTTATAAAAAAAAAAAAAAAATTACTTTCCTATTTTACCACAAAATACAATGCAATTTGAAAGCAGAATATTTTAGAGCAGGAGAAGCTGAGCAGATTGATAGTAAACTGTAATTTATACACTTATATCTTATCACTTCACAGGAGGTGGAAAAAGCAATCGGTACAAGAGGAGTTACCAGTGACTGACAGCTATGTGTTATGTACTCTTAGGCCCCATTCACACGACCGTATGTAGAGTTCCGCATCTTATCCGCATTTTTGCGGATAAGATGCAGAACCATACGGACCCATTCATTTTTCCATAGGAGAAAAAAAATGCGGAATGCACACCGTGTGCATTCCGCATCCGTATATTACGGAAGTTCTCCCGCAAAAAAAATGAAACATGTCCTATACTTGGCTGCAAAATCACGTCCGTAGCCCCATTAAAGTCAATGGGTCCACAAAACGTTTTTATACGGATCACGGAATACATACGGTCGTGTGAATGGGGCCTTATACACACAATGCTATCAATGACTGATAACCTCTCCCACCTGTAGCGATAGTTCACAGAAAGTAGAAAAAGCAGAGATATAAATGTATAAATTACAGGTTTTCCCACTAAACTATATATCAACCTGCTCAACTTCTCCTGCTCTATAATATGGTGCTTTCAGATTTCACTTAATTTTGTGCTGACAGGTCCTCTTTATAAAAAAAAAAAAAGTGCCTGTGATTTTTTTTTTAGGCTAGAGGTGCTTGAGGAGATCATCATGATAGCAATTTTCATTTTACAAGTCACAGTAAAAGCAAGTGATAAGTTCTTATTAGTATATTGAGATATATCACTCATTATCTTTATCATTCATTACGGTTTTCCAAAATGTTGGCTGTCCAAGAAAAGAAACGGTGCCACTGGAAAATATAATGCATCCCACAAAAAACTAGCTCTCATACAGCTGCATCAATTGAAAAATAAAAATTTATGGGTCTTTGAAAGTGATGATGAAAAAAAAATGAAATGATTTGGTCATTAATTCACAAACAACCCTGGTTTTTATGAAATGAATCAGCTCAGAATGTTGGTCTTAAAGAGGTTGTGCCATAAACTACTTTTCACTCTAAAGTGTATTTTCATCAAGTACTCTAGCTCCCTGGATTGGTTTTTTCCAGTTTTTTTTCAATTTACCTCATCTGCAGTTTTCTCTTATCCCCCATATTTGAATCCTAATTCCCGGTTTGCCATGTGACTGCTGTCCCATCATGCATTACTGCATGTGACATGTGTCCTGACATCAACAGTATATGCGGCACTGACCAGTTCATGTTCTACCTCCACATATTCAAAAACGCTATGCATAACTTCATGGATAACAGACACAACTTGTGCTACTGTCCATCATTTGTTAGAGCAAAATTCATCCCTATCTTTATCTCTCTGTCCATTATCCACCTGGCTGCCTATCCATCCATCACTGACATGTAAGGGTGCATTCACATCACTGTTTGGCTTTCCATTCTTCTGATCCGTATATATAAATCTATTGATAGCTGCGTTATTCTAGGCCAAAGTAAAGAATTCAGCATTGCCTTCAGTGTCTTGCTTTATCAGTAAGAACTTTACTAGTATTATATGCTTTAACCTTGGCATATGAGGAGGCAAGAGAAAATGTAGTTACCCCAAGCATCAAGAAGGCGAGGCACCACAGCAACCCCACACCATACAGCTCAGCTTATTAGATTATGGAAACAGACAGCATGGTAGCGATGATAGAGAGTGGGGGTGGTAACCACATATAAAATAAAGTAACACACAGATTCCAATATGTATGTTGTCTAGATGGAAATATCGCTCTCTATTTTAACTTGGAATACAACCGATGACTTGTCCAAGAATCCTAAGCTGTGTTACAATGAACACTCGGCTGATTTGTACCTCTTCGAGTCGCCTCCTTTGCTCTTTTTGCTGTTCTATGCGCTTCTGTCTCTCTGCCAGTAGTTGTCTCTTGTACTCCTCCTGTTCTCGGAGCTGCTGCTCCTGCAGCAGCTGCTGCCTTCGTAAGGCCTCAGAACGCTCCTTGTTCTCTTGCTGCAGTCTCAGGAAATCACGTCGAAGGGTGGATTCCCCAGGCACGTTAACAATTGAGCTGAAGGAATATAGATACATTTGGACATGAGTAAAGTGGACAGCAGGTTAAAGCCGTCCTCTGAATAATTCCCTGTGGAGCAGTTCATTCCTCAACACAACATGCTATAAGCAAAGGTTTACTAATATTTAAACCAAGAAAACCTTACACGTGAAAACACTTTTTTACATCCGATCTCAGAGGTGGTAGGGGTCTGTTAATTTTTTCTTGTGCTTCCTATTTTTCCATGTCGCTCCCAGATGTAAAAAGAAGGATTACATGACTTCCTAGGTTATTAACCCTAGCACATGTATGGATGTATGATAGTTGGAAAAAAAAATAGGTCTTCCATTGATTTACCAATAGTACTAGCAAAATGGAGTTACATTTAACATACTAATTCTGAGAATGTTTTACAACAGCTCAGACAACATGGCAGAGTAGTGAGTACAACGTGAAATACCTCGGCTCTCCTTCCTGCTCAGGCACTTCCTCTTCCTCCTCTTCACTTCCACTGTATTCATACTCTGTTTCATCTTATGGGGGTGGAAAGAAAAGAAAAAAGGATTACCTGAGGGAAGGCTTGACATTAGAAGACCATATACAAAATCCATACAATGCACTGCTCTAGAGAATATGAAACACTGCATTTTATATTCTGAAAAGAAAGTGGTGATATAAAGTCTCCTATCCGTGCAGGTTTAGATTTCTGCCCATAGCTATTACTCATCTTAGTATGGTCCAGTGAATATATTCTACTTCATAGCTGAGGTGAAAACCAACAACCACACTGTATGTTCACAGTCACATAAAAATCATATGCGTGTTACATGTGCTTCTGATTCATTGTAGTCCTACAGGATAGTGCTATTGTGCGCCAAACAGTCTGTGCTGCTCCAACATCACAAAGATACAGTAATGTCAGCCAAATGTGCCTATGTCATATGTATTCACAATCCGAACATAAGAAAAGCACACCTAAGTGCAACATATGACAGAAATTACAGTGCAGATTCCATACACGATTTCCAGCCCGGGCTTCACAGCAGTATAAAGCATGGCGACTATTGCGCTGTTTGTTCAAAGTCGACTAAAGTGTGAAGTAGCAGCTAGTGTTAACCTACACATTAAATCAGCCTGGGCAAATAAACATTTATACCTGCAATAAGGAAGATGAGCTAGTCAGATAATATGGGAGTAACAGGGCGCATCCAGATGTAGTTTCTAGAACACCATGACATGAGGTGGAGAATGACAACAAGAATGATGAAACCATAAAGTTACAGGTGTTGTCCTGTTTCTGATAACCTATCCTCAGAACCCCTGCAGATCAGCTGTTTAAAGAGAACGCAGGGCTTGTGTGAGCACTGTGTTCTCTTCACTGTTTACCTGCTTGCCATGGACATTACCGCAGAGAGCAGTGTAATTACAACTGCTTCATCCCATTCACTTCAATGGGGTGGAGAAGCTACACTCTGTCTGCTCCTTCTTATTGAAGTTAATTGGACAGAACAGTTGTAAGTATGCCTGCTTGCCTCTGCAATATCGATGCAGGTGAACAATCAACAGAAAGCAACTCTCTCATGAGCTCTGCTTTCTCTTCAAACAGCTGATCGGTGGGGGTGCAGGAGTCGGACCCCTCGCCGATCTGATATTGATGACCTATCCTGAAGATAGGACATCAATATAGGAAACCAGCCAACCCCTTTAACCTATACAGTGAGGATAGAAAAGGTCTACAGGGCTCAGATTTTGTGGGCATACAATTCTGGGGCATCTTTTCTCATAACTTATACATGTTTATAAAGGGAATGTCAGCTGACAGATCCTCATCCTTTTTGTCAGCTGATCCGGATACTTATACTAAACATGAAACAATGGAACCTTCAATATTAACAATACCATATTTATATGTGTGTTACTTTCTAAAGAAAACATGAAGACAAAAACTATACAATGTGTCAGGCTGTGTAATCACATATCCCAGCCGGTTTTATCACCACTAACCTTTCTCTCCTCTCTTCTTCCTGGTCCTGTCTATGTGATCTTTAAGCTGGATCCTGACTTGCCTTTCATTTGGCTGGTCCCTTATAAATGGATGCTTTAGAAGCTGTTCGGTAGGGGGACGTTGCATGTAATTTTTCACAAGACACCCTTCTATAAAACTAAAAAACTTCTTTGACCTTCAAAGAAAAAAAAAATATATATAAAAGGGTATAATACAAACCTTTTACAATAGAGAAAACAAACAAACATAAGAAGCTTCACTTCCAACATGACATATAAGATATGCTGTACTCCTGCTGTAAACTCCATGTACCCATCAGTAATAGAAGAACAAGGGCTTTCAGTATTGCTACATTTCAGACAAATACTAGGGCCATGTTCGCACCATGAAAATGGCTTTCACTCGTGGCATGTTACAGAGTTTACTCTGCTGCAAAATCCAAGAGAAATCTTATATGCAAGTAGGGAGTACATCAAGAGACCTGTGGGTAAGGCATACTTTATCGAAATGCATACATGAAACACTGAAATCAAGTGAAACACAGTGTTAGGCCTCATATGCATACAACATTTTTCATCCACGTGCTATCTGCATTTTCTGTGGGGCCATGCACACATCCGTATGTTTTGCAGATCCATGTGGTAGTTCCACAAATAATAGAAAATGTCCATACGGGTCTATATTGCAGACACGAATATTCATTGATGGGAGAAAGAAAAATGTGGCGTGCACAAGTAAGGTTATCCGTCTTTTGCAGATCCACAGTAGGTGTACTGAAATAGACACGATTGTGTGCATGAAGGCTTAGGAAATCTCTTCTATAGAAACACACAATGCTCAAGGTAAAGCAAGGTGAATGCAGAACCATTCTTTGGAGATGTGGTGACAGGCCCTTAAAGGACATCTGTCAGCAGATTTGTGCCTATGAAAATGGCTGACCTGTTACATGTGCGCTTGGCAGCTGAAGACATCTGTGTTGTTCCCATGTTCATATGTGTCCACATTGATGAGAAAAATGATGTTTTAATACATGCAAATGAGCCTCTAGGAGTAACGGGGCATTCCTGTTACACCTAGGGGCTCAGTGCTCTCTGCAACTGCTGTGCCCCCTACACTTTGATTCACAGGACCAGGCAGAGAAAACGTGATCATACCTGTCAATCAAAGTGCAGAGGGCATGGCAGTTGCAGAAGAGCAGAGTCTCTAAGTCAGGGATGCTCAACCTGCAGCCCTCCAGCTGTTGCAGAACTACAACTCGCAGCATGCCCTAAAAGCTGTAGGCTGTCCATGCATGCTGGGAGTTATAGTTATGCATCAGCTGGAGGGCCGCAGGCTGGGCATCCCTGCTCTAGGTGTAACAGCAACACCCCCATTGCTCCTAGAGGTTCAGTTGCATATATTAAAACATGGGACCAACACAGATGCCTCCAGCTGCCAAGCGTTCATGTAACAGGTCAGCCATTTTTATAGGCACAAATCTGCTGACAGATGCTCTTTATATAGGAAGTCATTTTACGCTGCCCTATGCTGACAGATTAGCTAAGCAAAACACTGGGTCGGTTTAGTTTTTCTTTTTGCCAAAATCTGAATCAAGCAGCAACAGCGCAAGCCAAGCGTGAGCTCAATACATGGCATGCACTAGAGTGCTCATATTCAGCACAGATAAGGCAGAATAAGTGGTGACAGACTCCCTTTGGAGGACAGCGAATGCAGAAAGTATAGAGGGAAAGTGGCCCAAAAATAAAATAAAAACTAACTAGTGATGACTTAAACCAACTCAACTACTTCAATCCCTTGAATGGCTAGATCACATTCCAGGCCTTAATCCAACCGAGAGCTTTTGGCAAGGCTTGAAAACAGCTGTTTACATGCAGCTCACATGCACGTATTCAAGCATGAACAGCATAATAAAAAAAATGAGAAAAATCAGGGTAAAAGCTGAATAGATATGCATTCAATTTCTTCAAAGTGTACATCACTGCAATTATTAAACCTCCTTTCTAGAGATTTGTCTTCCCCTTGACAGCGGACGTAATCATTTTCTCCCTTTACACACACTTCAGTGTCATCGTTTTCACTCAAAAAAATGTGATACTGACTATTTTCAACAAATCGGAATCTTCAGAATGGGCAAATAAAGCAATTATCAGACCATTTTTAGAATCCACACCTTCAGATTTAATAAACTACAATGTACTAATCATCCTTACTGACTTCCAGAAGGCAGATGAGGTAACAGCTCAGGTACAGATAAGAACATTGACATTATGTATACAAGCATTGGACACCCCATGTACTGTATGCCATTAACAAAGAACTATAATCCATGTACATATGGAATGAAACAACTAATTAGGCCGTACAGTAGGGTGCACGATCAAAACAAAAATTACATGATACTTCAAGTTGTGGCTGCTGTTTGTGTGGTAAATATTACCAGCAAATGAAAGAAAATAATCACACCTTAATGAACAGAATACATAAACCAGTCATCACACAACCTTTCATTAATTTGGTTTCAAAGCTACAGTGTGTTCAGCCAGAAAGAATGAAACTATTAAGTCAGCTTAAAAGCAAAGGACATCATTTTTTAATTATTGATTTACATGTATTTTGACCCAAAAAACATTTTTGTAATATGTTTTTAGTTAAAATAAAGCACCATTTACTTTCAACAGCTCAGACTATATAGCGGTTGTAGAACGCTGCTTGACAAATCTGTCAGATTGGCCATCTGGAAGCAGATTACAGGCAATCGGAAGGCGCTGATGGCAGAAGGTACTTCAAGATGATCCAGAAAGTACTGAAAGAATTTTCTCTTTATGTTCTGGATTGTCTTGATGGATTACCTTCTGCAAGCATCACCTGACAATTGCCCTTTTTTTCCTTTTCAACCTGGTTCCACATACAAGTGGTGGCAGCTCTTGGGGTGAAGACCAGGCTAATGTACAGCTGCTGGGTTTACATGCCCTAATAAGAGTTGTCCCTGGGAAATAGGAAGGATCCGGCTTCGCACGGGTATATTTCATCTATTTCATTTAATGTTTGTGTGTGTCGTTAAAAGAAACAGTATCCACTAGAACAGTGGCATCTGCAGTACCCAACCCCTTAAAGGGGTTCTCCAAGTTAAATTTATTGATGACCTATCCTCAGGACAGGTCATCAATATCAGATCGGCGGGGGTCCGACACCCAGCAGCCCCGTCTATCAGCTGTTTGAAGAGGAGGCGCGCGCCGTATCAGCGCTGCCTCCTCTTCACTGTTTACATCCTAGCCGTAACAGGGGTAGTGGTGAGTAGGTGTAATTACACCTCACCGTCCCATTCATTTCTATGGGAAGAATCGCTTCCATGCAAGTCTCTATCTATATATATATATATATATATATATATATATATATATATATATATATATACACACACACATACACACTACTGTGAGGGTGCACAATATGGGCATAACGATAGCAAGGGAGGCACAATGTGGGTATTACTACTCTCAAGGAGGCACAATGTAGGCATTACTATTGTGAGGGAGGCACAATATGGGCATTACTACTGTGAGGGGGCAAAAAGTGGCCAATACTAGTGTGTGGTAGCACTAAGAGGAAGGCAATACCCTAGATTACCCTGTTATACATTGGGGTGGCTAGGTCTTAGGCCTGTATTACACCAACAGATTATCTGACAGATTTTCATACCAATCATTGGTCAGATGGCCAATTAAACACACAGATCATTTGTTATACACACTAACAATTGGTCTGATGGAACAGATATTGGTTAGATAATCTGTTGGTGTAATACAGGCCTTTCAGGTTAAGCACAGCGCACCATGCTGAGGATTTAACAGGGACAGTCACCATCCCTTCCTTATGTGATCATTTTTTTGCTCTGTCACCACAGTGACCTTGTTCAGGTTCCAGCAGACATCACACTGAAACCAGCAAAACCCTAGATGCGTAGAATCACGTTCTTTCATTTATCACAAGGTGTACCGGTACCGCGGTGTACCTTAATAGGTTTTATCAGGTGATATACTGGGGGTCATTTACAAAGACTGGCTTTTTGCACTGACTTTGTTCCCCCTCTACACTGTGGCAGATTAGCCCAATTTATGAATTAGACGCACCTCTGGCAGTCATTGTACCTTTTACACCCGTTTTCAGGCATAAATGATGGTGAAAGTGTCAGGGCTTAAAACAGGTTTAAAAATATTCGTAAGGATATTATTAAAAGTTATGTTTTAAGCTATACACCCATAACCCTAAGGGGACTGGGTGGGATTGGGAGAGTATAGTTATGCACTTAGCATAGTTACAGGTGTGGCTTAGTATAAAAAAAAATTTGCACACTATCCTGCTGATATAGTCCCCCTTTCTTATTTACTAAAGTTGGGAAGTAAGTGCAGGGGGCGCAATACTGAATCCTTGCCCCGGGTGCAGGAAAGCCTAGCCACACCTCTGCGCATTGTGTCCTCCCAGCCCCCTCCTGGTGTATTGGGGTTATTACACTATGGGGCACCATGTTTTTTCCTTGTTCTTGCAGAGCCTGGCAACCCAGTCTCCAGACCCCCTCTGCTGCACTGAACTCTAAGCAGAGAAGCGAGTATCGATCAGTCGATAATAGAGCAAGTCTTATCTGCTCATTTGTTGGCCGATTGGGAGAAGTTTTTCTACAGGTCAGTGATCAGGAACAAGTGTTCACCTGATCATCGGCCTGTGAGGCTTGAGGTGCAAGGCACGCTAAGTCATCACTTGTGCAGTTATTCCCTTCCCTTAAAGGGGTATTCCCCTCTCACAAATGTAGTTTGTATAGTTAGATATAGCCATACCAATATTATTACTAATAGAATGTATTTATATAAAATGTACCATTTAGATTTGACTATTTGTATTTCCATTGTCCCACACACATCAGTCAGGCCGTTGCCCCTGGTTACGACCACCGCGGCCATGTAGTAGTGGTGGTCGGCTTGCTCTGTTCAAACCCGCTCTGAGGAAACTGCTGTATTGTGAACACATTACATGATCATGCGGAGACACATCTTAGGGTTGTAGCATTTTTGTCTGTGCTTCCAAAATGCAGAGAAACGGATCCTGTTCTAAGATCAATTCATCTCTATGGAGCAGGATCCATTTATAAAGTCTGTGTTTTGCACAGATCCTGATCAATGCATTTTGGATTGGTAGCGTCCAAAATGCAGATGTGAAAGTACCCTATGATGTGTCCCCGCATGATCATGTAATGTGCGTTCACAGTACAGCAGTTACCTCAGAGCGGGTTTGAACAAGAATAAGCCGGTCACCACCACTACATGGCTGCGGTGGTTGTAACCAGGGGCAACAGCCTGACTGATGTGTGTGGGACAATGCCTATACAAATAGGCAAATCTTCTAAACGGTACATTTTATATAAATACATTCTATTAGTAATAATATTGGTATGGCTATATCTAACTGTACAAACTACAGCAAATTCATGCAGAATCTAATGAACAGCATCTTTCATACTGGTGAGAGAGACCATTCCACACATGATGCCATCCGACAATGGAAACTCACCATTTCTTTGATTTTAGCCGCGGAGGAGGATTTCTTGGAATAAGGAATAGCGCTCTCATCGGGTGCATATCACAAAGAGCTTGGAAAACAAATAAATGTGTAAGTTTTACTTCACAGAGTAAAATGTGTAGAAGGCTTTATCATACCATGCTTTCATAAGAACTTACGGGGTGCCCCTTCTGCCATCTCTATTGCAGTTATACCGCAAGACCAAAGGTCACTCTGTAAAAGGAAAGAAAACTAAATCAGTGCCTCAAACATTGTGATTATTATGTATTAATGAAGCATTCAAATCATCTTTATTCAAGGTTTTATATTACAGTGGATAATAACCTGCAACATATCCTAAGCATTTTCCATGAAAGCCAATCTGTCATGCATGCAGTGCCGAAGTACCACCTCTACAGACCACACTACATCCGTCCCTTGCTCCAATGTTCCTCAATCTGATTTGCCCTACCTACCTACAGCCACACAACACAAACATGTACAGGACGGAAATGCACCAACAGATACATCTTTTTGTCATACTAAAATGAAAATGACTTACTCTGTAATCGTAGGTAGCATCTGGGTTCTCATCACAGGCTATAACTTCGGGGGCCATCCAATATGGTGTACCAATAAATGTATTTCTCCGGCCTACTGTCCTGTCCAGCTGAGCACTGACACCGAAATCCACTGCAGAAGACATATGAGCACAAGACATTGATCTCTTGAAAAAAAAAATTCTAGTTAAAGGCTGCAAAGTCAGCCAATCTCCGAGCTGCAAAGTGTTCTGAAGCCTCTCATTAGAAATTCATAGGCTGACGTGAAATCAATATCAGTTTGCACCAATGCATTAGTACATTAAATTTACCTAAAGGAAAAGAATATATCATCATGGAGAGTTATGCCATGTCCCCAAAGGCTCGTTTACATGGCCTTATCTATTGCACCTTATCATGAAGATATGGAAATCATTAGAAAGGTGTTTTGGGATTAGTTCATACAGTATGCGTTTCCTACGTATACATTTTTTGCCAAAAGCTTGAATGGGTCAGTAACAAAAAGTTATGCGGCCAACAACTGCAGACAAGCTTTATTTCTGGCTGATATAAAGAAGGACAATCTGTGCCTCCGTCACTAAGTAATTGTGGGTTCCTGGATGACTTGCTTTCTATTTTAATTCACTCTCTCCCCTCTAAATATATATCACAAGACACACTGGGGCCTGGGTCTGTCTGCGGACTAGGTATATTTATAATCAAGTCAGATGCATTTCTGTGGTGTGCTAAACAAATATGGATTTCTCTCATACAGTCTCCAGCCAATAAATACAGAAACAATAAAATTGGCATCTCTTACTCGGAAATGGTGTTTAAGCTTCAAAATATAAGGTCCATTATGCTGCACAGAATACCACATGTATGAAAACTCCTTGTTGCAGGAAACAGATGCCCTACTTCAGGGGTAGGCAACCGCCGGCACTCCAGATGTTGTGAAACTACAACTCCCAGCATGCACATTTGCTCTGCTCTTCTCATAACTCCCATAGAATTGAATGAAGCATGCTGGGAATTGTAGTTTCACAACAGCTGGAGTGCCGGAGGTTGCTGATCCCTGCACTAGTTCAATTGGGTTGCACCAATCAGACAACACATTCTTAAAGGGAACCAGTCATCAATTTTATGCTGCCCTCACTCAGAGCAGCATAAAGTAGTGACAGATGAGCTAATTTCAGTGGTGTGTCACTCATGAGCTAAAAGAATGTGGTTGCTAAGAACCAGCATCATAATCATTGCAGCCTAGACCTTGAAAAGAGTCAAATCAAACCATACCAGCCCATCTACTGATGATTGACAGTCTTCTCCTTCCTTTTCTCCCTAGTAGAGAACTGCCAACCATCAGCAGATGGGCGGGGACAGCAGGAGATTAGGAATAACCAGGACTCTTCTCAGGTAGATTTGACTCTTTTCAAGGCCTGGGCTGCAATGATTATGATGCTGGTTCTCAGCAAGCACTTTTAACTCATGAGTGACACACCGCTGAAATCAGTGTGTCCATCACTACTTTATGCCTTCCTCGGTGAGCTCAACATCAAATTCATGACAGGTTCCCTTAAATTGGTTTATCAGGACACATTGAGATAGCCGATCGCTTAGGACCTTGGCATTGGCAAAGTCTGAAAGGGGTGTGAAGCACAACTCTCAACTGTAGAAAAATGACTTCCAGAAACACGCCATCAACCATGACAGTATGTCAGGTAAAGAAATCCTTTATAAACTAGTGCAAGTAGAAAGGGAAAAATATCCACAAATCATAGTTGTCAGGGTTAGTTTTCATGTGTTGATACTTAGCTAGAATATGCTTAATGTCACCTACCCAGCTTCACCTCTGCATTCTCCGTCAGCAGCACGTTCTGTCCTTTGATATCCCTGTGAATGACGTGGTGAGCATGGAGATGAGCCAAGCCCTTAAAAGAACAAATGAGATATAGCATAGTGAGAATTTATAGCCAACCTGATGAAAAGATACAATGTCTCAGCAAGTCAGCGTAAGAAAACGGTCTGTTAAAATTAAGACATAGGTAATGAGTCACAATCCTTTGTCTTAAATGGAACCTGGTTCTAGTTTATTTATAACGGGATGTGATGAAAATCAAGACTGAAACCACATTAGACATGTCGAGACACAAAGAAAAGACTTAAAAGATAGTTTCTACCCCCCCAAGAAAACAAAACCAATAAATGAATGGATAAATTGACAATTAACTGCAGATCACAGTTCATAAGAAAATTATAATTATTAAGCACATAAACCAGATAACTTGCCCCAAATGTATGTCAATATAAACCATTTTCATTACACACTAAAAGAAGACTAAGGCCACTTTCACATTAGTGTTAATATTTTCTGGTATTGATATCCGTCATAGGGGTTCAATAACGGAAAAAAACGCTTCAGTTTTGTCTCCATTTATTGCCAATGGGAACAAAACATAACTGAACAGAAAGGAGTGTTCCAAAATGCATTCCGTTCTCATACCGGAGAGCAAACCTCGGCATGCTGCAGTTTGCTTTCCGTCCTGGAGTACGGAGCAAAACAGATCCGCCATGACCCCCAATGCAAGTCAATGAGAACTGATCCCTTTTCTCTAACACAATAGAAAACAGATCCGTTCCCCATTGACTTTCAATGGAGTTCATGACGGATCCGTCTTTGGTATGTTAAATATAATACAACCGGATCAGTTCATAACAAATGCAGACGGATGTATTATCAGTAACAGAAGAGTTTTTTCTCAACCATGGTGGATCCAGCAAAAACACTTGTGTGTGAGTGTACCTTAAATGGTCACTGTACTTTCAACAAACTTAAAGGGGTTGTCCGGGTTCACAGCTGAACCTGGACATACCTCTAATTTCACCCAGGCAGCCCGCCTGACTAGGGCATCGGATCTCATGCTCCGATGCCCTCCTTTGCCCTGCGCTAATTAGTGCAGGGCAAAGGCATTTAGCCCGGTTCCGGTGACGAACCGGGCTCTGCCGGGCGGAGGCTTCCGCCCAGCAGTGAGCCCGGTGACATCACCGGCGCTGATGGGTGGGCTTTAGCGCGGCCTTAGCCAGTAAAACAGCTAGGGCAGCGCTAAAGCCGGCCCATTACAGCCGGTGACGTCACCGAACACACTGCTGGGCGGAAGCCTCTGCCCGGCAGTGTGTATAATGTAAACAAAACACCCTTTCCCTGCGCGGTCCAGTGCAGAGGAAGGGAGGGCATAAGAGCATGAGATGCTCTGATGCCCTAGTCAGGCGGGCTGCCTGGGTGAAATTAGGGGCATGTCCGGGTTCAGCTGTGAACCCGGACAACCCCTTTAACCAATGGTACAGGTAATATAAGAAATATTGTTCTATATCTTATCTGAGAGAATGCCTTGTTCTTCCTCTAGCAGCTCATTCCTCCCCACCCCTACCATCTCACTATAGACTTCTATGGACAGCAAGTAATCTGATCCTTCAGTGAGCCAGAAGTCTGTCTTCTCTCTTCAGACTAATTTCAACAGACAATTTTAAGGAGGGGAAGGACGTGGGGAAAGAGATACATTACAATGTTTCTTGGTTTTGTCATGTAAACCTAGCAACATATCTGAGATTTTTTTTGCATATCTCACCAGTTTTGAGAGCATCTACCAACAACTTTATGGGGGGAATTTATCATTAGGAGAATATTTAAAGTCAGTTTTGCTTGCATCTATGTTGGAGTACTTTGTGCCACATTTATCAAATGGCACAGGTTGTTTGATAAATGTGGCTTGTCCTTAAACCTAACACTTCTATCTAGAGAAGCTACTCCACTTTTCCTACTCCACCCTCCTCCTGGAGTGAGATTGCGACTATTTTGCGACTTTTTAAAAAAAGTCGCAATGATAAATCTGGAGTGAAACTCATTAACATGGCTAATCACACCCACTTTTCCACCCATATTACAAAACTGGAGTGAGTGGTGTACACATGCAAAAAGTCGCAAAAAAATGCGCAAAAAAGTCGCAAAAGCCCTGTTTTGCGACTTTTTGAAGACAGAATTCTGGAGTGAAGGTGTGATAAATCAGGGCCTATGTGTGTGGTAACAACCTGACACTCCTTTGATGCAGAATTGGCAGGTTGGATTTCAGAGATTCTGCAGAAGGCTTACAACTGCCTATTGCACTGTGTGCAAAAAAAAGTCACTCACTATACACCATACAATATATGCACCCAAATATAAAGTTCAAATTGCTCCAAAACTCAGCATGCAATTATGTCTATTATGTCTCCCTCTTGCCACAAGAGGGAGTAAAAGTGCTGTCCCGATAAAAGGCTCTCAGTGGCTACATTTTGGAAGTGTTCCTATTGGTGAGAGACAGTTGACTGCTAGAAATGAACTTGGGCATTTTTCACCATTGACAGAATTTGAGAGGGGGGACATTATTGGACTGGCAAAAGCAGGATGGTCGTTTGGATAAACTGTTCACTATCTAAGCCATTCTGACCTAGCTGGTAGGAGATGGTGGGAGCAGTAGTTATGTGAGTGCACAAACATAAGGTGAATGGGCTTCGGACGGCCCAGACAGACCATCAGAGTTGATTGTTTGATTCACAGACAAGCACAAGCAGTTCACACAGTTTTGTTGTCCACCATCCAGACACAGGTGGCACCTTCATTACACAACCTTGTCTCTGCCCGGACCATTTCCAGGCACTTAGCAGATGCAAACTTGGTGTCATGGCACCCATTACGTGTCCTGCTAGCCGTTGTCACCTTCGTTTGCTGTGGTGTCGTGAACAAGAAAAATGAACTGCTATTGACTGGAATAGTGTTGTGTTTAGCGACAAATCCAGGTTTTGTTTGGGATCCGACAACGGTCGGGTTTGAGTGTAGAGGCCACGTGGTGAGGACTTCAATCCTGCTTTTGCTGTAGAGCGACACATTGCCCCAACCGCTGGTGTGACAATCTGGGAAGCCATCACATACAACAGTGAGTCACTCCTAGCAGTGATACGAGGGGCATCCTGCTTCCAGGTGTTGCTTCTCATGGAAGGGTTTCCAAGTGGCATTCTTCAGCAGGATAATGCTTGCCCACACACAGCAAGGGTTTCCCAGAAATGTCTCCGTCAGATTCCAACATTTGGTCTGCCCAGTTGCCAGATATATTGCCAATCGAGCATTTATGGGACCAGCTGGGATGCCAGTTTCAGCAACCTATGACTGTGCAGGATCTACAGGCCCAGCTGCAACATCTGTGTGCCTCCGTGTCCAACCATATCTCATCTTATATCCAGGCTAGAGGCAGCTTAACAGGACACTAGAGGCTCCTTTCAGTTGTACAGTTTTTACCAATCAACTTATCCTTTTGTAACCACTTACATATATCATTACAGTCACACATATAACGTTTCATTCCATTCAACAACTCCTTCTTATTTTTGTCAATTCAGTCTATGCCGGTTGTGTCCAGGTATAACCAATAAAATGGTGGATGTATTGTGGCCCCTCCATGGCTTCACTGTTCTTCAATAATGCTATAAGCTGAATATGGTACTTAGCACTTTCTGAGGAGAGGGTGAGCTTCAGATATAGACTGGACACCATTTAAACCAATGGTATGTGTCTCAAAAGGAACATTATAGCATTTGTTGAAGGAGACTGCAAATTTTCAATGGCAGCAAAAAAATAAGAAACAAAAAAACAGAAAAAAAAAAAGACAGGACATACTATCCTACATGAGGCAGAAAGCGAGAATCACATTTTTGTTTATTATTTGATACATTTTTCAAACTGTATAATATACACTACAGATAATCTTTCACATCCATGCCATGCTCTGTGTCATAGACTATAGGAACTAATCGGCACATGGTGCTTGTGTACATTATAAATATATTATTGCTCAGATGATAAAACTACTCTAACTAATTGCCCTCTGCAATTTTACAGGATAAGGGGTTATCCGGTAATTAATATTGATCATCAATATCAGATAAGTGTGATTCCGACACACAGGACCCCTGCAGAAGAAGCTATGCTCAGTGAGCGTCCCAGCCTCTTCCACCGTACATCAGTCACATGGCCTAGTTGCAGCTCCGCCCCATTGAAGTAAGTGGGGCTGAGCTGCTGTACAATGTACAACACATTGCATGGAGGGCTGCAGGGAGCACACTGCCTCAGCAGCTACCTGATCGGTGGGGGTCCAAGTCCTGAGGATAATTGCCCTTAACCACATGATTAATATTTCATAGATGGAAAAAAAAACTATTCAGGAGTACATAAAAGACAGAAAATCATTCTCACCCTTAGGATTTCACGTGAGATATAAGCAATCCAATCTTCCTTCAAACTGTTCCCCTTCGTATTCTTCACCAGGTCAGTGATTGAGCCAGCACCACAAAACTCCATGACAAGCTGAGGAAGAAACACTAAGAACATTAGCACAGTACGGCATGGCTGATCTACTGTATACACATTTCCCAATGGGAATGCCTTCTTCCACACTGTCTATAAACAATCACATGACCATTTCTCATCAACACTTGGGAATTAACACACTAAATTGGTGACACACATTACACAGAAGGAGGTTGATGGTTGTGAAACCGGTGAACAACCAGTCTTCTGGTGAGCAATGGGTTTGCAGACACGGCCATACAGATTTTAGTCCATATAGGCAGTTGTTTAAACTATCCATACGTTTTCTATGAACAAAATATCTTTCATTCAACTACAGTACAAAGGTTTTAAGAAAGGACAACTTCATTTCAAAACAACGACAGGTTGTCATCAATTGGCTAAAATGATTATTTATTAAGTTTCACCTGACAAATGATCATTTTTTGGTTTAAATTGTTTTTATCAACTTTAGATTTGAGGGAATACAATATCTCCTTATGGAGAGCAGCCTAAACAGTATGAGGAGTCTTACGGGCCAGGCAGCGCTCCTCAGGAATTGTGGGAAAAGGGTATCCAAATGAGCTCTCAACAAGCTCTGCCTCTAGTGCCATCATATGTAAGGCAGCTATCCTGTAAGTCAATGTCCGACCTATAAGGGCCATTTCACACAGACGAGTCTATTGTGGGAATTATGCTCCATGTGTGATCCTCCGTTCAGAACATGCAGGAGTGCACGGCATGATCATGATTTATAATGCCTCTCCAAATCCTGACTCGGCCTCTCACCCAGTTAAGCTAGTTCTTTCTGCTCTGCACTGAGGGGGCAATCACCCTGTAACAGCTGTCTGCAGATGAGATGCTGGCTTTATTATTATCCAAGTCATGTCTCCAGGCCCGGAAGGTCGAACATTGACTTATAGGAAAGTTGTCTTACATCTGGTGGCAGTAGAAGCAGAGCTTGCTAAGAGCCCATTTGCATACCCTCTTCCTATATAATCAACTTTAGACTAATATGTATGAGCACTTTTAGGCTGCGGCCACACTACCTGTATGTCTTGAAGTGTAAAAAAATGTCATCAGACTCTGACGTGTTACAAGAGTGTGTTTGGGGTGGCCTTTTTGTTTCAAGAGGTCAAAACCACCACCACAAAAAGATGATTGTAGGGTGCATTTTCAATTTCCTATTGCCCATCATCTGTCTGTGACGCTGTTTTTTTTTTTTTTTTAAATGCAGTCAAAGCAGCATTTTTCAGAAAAAGTGTGAAGCCACTCTTAAGCTGGCCATACACCATAGCTCAATGTGTACCAAACAAGGTTGGCGGAATGGCAGACAATCTAATGTGTATGGGGGCACTCCTACAGGTTGAGAAAAGGATCAGGCAAACTGGATTTCAGCCACCCAATTCTTCTGTTCTCATGGAGATAAAGCGCTGCCAGATGTCTGTCACTAGCTGTCTCTCCTTTCTCAGTTAGGGACATATGCATGCTTGGCTGAGCTGCAGGAGAATGCGTATGGTGGAGGTGTGACAGATGGCAGTCAGCCAAATGAGCTAGCGCATGTACAGGGCATTTCAAAAGGTAAGAAACACCCAGATAAAATAAAAACAGCCTGGCAGATGGTGATCCAAAAGTAGGGAGAAATCTTTTTGGCCATATAACCAACACAGTGATCATCCTGAATGTCAGTAACAAATTTTCAAAAGGTCCAGCGCCTTTCAATTTAAAATAAAACATAACTTTTATTTACATGAATAAAAACTTGTGCTTGATGAAGCGCAATTGGCGCGAAACATCTTTCAAATGGGAAGGTTGGTGCGTGTAAAAATTTTACAAGAAAAACAGTGGTGTGTTTTAGCTTAATGTAACTTTATTCATGCTCATGATATAACGGTGACTTTTCTTCTGAATAGACTACATGAAGGATGGTGTTATCCCAAGCACAATGTGATGAGAACCTCCTAATTTCCACTGAACAATGCATACATGTCACCACAGAAGATGTCAACCGAGGCCGACCAAACAGGCCTTCCATTACCCACAATGCAGTTGCCAACCTATTAGTTTGGCAAATTTGCTGTGGGTAACGGGGGGCTTTTTTGGGTGGCGTTTGTCTGGCTGGATAGAAATAGGTTAATGTGTACATTAGGTACCCAGGTTGGTGGTGGTAGTTGGGGGGAGCTTTGTATGTCCAACAGGTACAGATATTCAACTTACCCACAGCTGATCATCATGCCCCGGAGGGCTCTTCTTGATAAAAGCACCATAATAAGTGGCAATGTTTCTGTGATGGGAATATTTCTTCAGCATATTGATTTCCAGTTTGATTTCTTCCTCTTCATCCTTTTTGAGAAAGAGAATGCATTTACTAAAGTCAAGCAATCTTAAATATTTTTGAACGTTTTATAAAGACGCACTAGGTTATGAGGTATTTGTTTAAATCCTATGAATTAAAGGGGTTCTCCTGGCTATTAAAACAAAAAAATTCATTCTATCCATTCAGACCCATGGAGGAAAGACCGTTTAATAAGTACTTGCCCGTCCCTCACTCCACCGATGCCAGCCATGTGCACCTGAACATGAAAAGAAGCATACATATGCAGTCAGGACTCGATTGGAAGAATCCACAGCCTGTGGGAGCGCAGCGGAGATTGCGGCATTGGAGTGAGGGCTCGGTAAGTACTTATTAAACAATCTTCCTTCCACAGGACTGAAGAGAGAAAAGCCTTTAAATTCAAACTAAACAACCCTGGACAGATACCCTCTCAGGAGATAATTTGATTAGCTGAGAGAGAAAAGCCTGTTCAGTTTACAGGGGTGCTAAGTTGAAAATATAAAAGTCCTAAAACCGGCCTGACATAATCCAAGTTTCATGCTTCTCTTATCTCAAGTGCCAGAATTTTCAGCCTTCAGACAGAACTGAATGTACGGTAGGTTGTAAAAAAACATGCTGGGGAACCTGCTGGTCATATTACCCTGCTCAGAGGTTGCTATGCATACGATAAGCCATCCTCCTTCTCAACAAGAAGGTTGAGGGGATCTGGCTGAAAAAATAAAAAAAATATACAGACTGGGTCAGCCGATAGCAGGAGGTCTGTTAATCTTTATTTTATCCCTTTTTAGTTTTTATAATCATTTTGCCTGTATGTATATATCATTGCTCTTTCATCATTTTGTAAACTTCTCGAACACTATACATTTGTATATTAAATCTTCCATTTACTGAGTTTTCCTTGTTGCTCCACAACGTATCACCCGTTTAAAGCAAGTGTGCTAGAAGTTAACCAACTTGATGCTAGAGAGTGCAGTGTTTAAAGTGATGGCATCTTGTTGTATGGATACACAGACTGGTTTTGGGGTGGGCTTATCTCATTTGTACCCTTATACGAAACCCTCTGTTTATGAGTGGAAAGCTGAGTAACCCCTTCCAGCTGCAACCAAGTGACATGTGCAGTTAGTGGTGTACGTAGCATATAGTACTAGTATACCAAGAAATCCTATACAAGTCCCGTACTGATTAGCAGTCACTATGACTATCCATCATGTAGGGCAGTAGTAGGCATCAAAAGGCACCAGTAGCCAGTGATATTGGCTACCTGGATCTAAGATTAGTATTGACACCTCAAAACACCACCTCAAAAAAACAAGAGAATAAAAAATGCCCTATTGCAGATTACAAGAACTGTGTGGATGTAAGAGAAAAAAATATATACAATTACAAAAATTACATATCGATCTTTGCCGCAATAGCTGACCAGGTATTGCAGTTTAGCCATAGAAACGAATGCGTCACAGTGTGACTCGCACGGTTGGTGCGACTGCAATCACAGAATTGCAAATAATCCAACGCCGCTGGATTTCTTGCGATTCTGGGGTCACAGCAAATGTGCGAGCCGCACAAGGACTTCATTAAATTGTATGGCTGCAATATCTATCCTTTTCCATGATTGCCATGTAGTTCTAGAACATCCTACTAGTATTGTAAAAGGATAAAAATAACCAGTAACACAACGTGTCAGTAATACTTGCTCTAAACTGAATCTTATGGTTTTCCCAGTCTCAGAAAACATGGCACACAGTAGTAGCACCCTGGCATGGCTACTTGGGTGAGCCGACTCCACCTGATTGTAAGGAGAGACAGGAAGGATTATAAACACCATATGCTCATATTTTTCCAAGTCTAAAAGCTCCTGAAATATGATACTCGCGTCAAATCCTCTCTTCATTGTCGCCTCCTGTATGCACTTGGCATATATTCAAAAGGTTATCCGGTGCTAGAGCTAAACACTATGGGGGCCATTTACTATCCAGAAATACGCCTATATTATGTGCATTTCTGTTATTTGCAGTGCAGTCTGCGACTTTTCCTGCTCACGCCAGGTTACACCTGCTTTAGGTGTAGAAAATGTAAGCCAATGCCCGGTGTGCACTTGCACTGACGCACAGCAGCCAAACTGAACAAGCAGAGCTGCCATGTAATACACAGGCGAGGGTCAGACGCAGCCTTAGCCTCTGATAACGGTTGGGGGGGTTACCAGACTACCTCAGACTCACTTTGAACCATGGAATTAAAGGTGCAATTCACATATAAGAGCCGATACCCATTAACCACAACTTCACTAGATAAGCTCCTGCTTCACTCCTCTGGCAGTGTTCTACTCGCAATAAAAAGGGGGGGGGGATATCATCTCCCTTGTGCCAGGAAAGTAGCAAGCTGTGTGTTTATGACTTTTGGAAAAGTTGTAAATGCCTCTTTTTACGCCACCCTCAGCACTTTTCCAAAAGGGGCGTGGACAACAGCAGAGACAAAGTTATCCTAATTTACACCTGATTTCTTGTGCAAATGAAGTCGGAAATCTATGGCCGCTCTGTTTCGGAGGACGGACTGCCTTAGGATGCGCAGTAAATGTGGTGCATCCTCCGACAGTGAAGGGAATATCAAGACTGGTGCAAAAAGGGTCTGTCTTGATAAATCTCCCCCAAAACCTAAAGAAAATAAATATCTGGCGACCGTAACCTAATGATATGAATATAGCGTTTAATACCACGCCGGGACATCGGCTGGAAAGTAAGTGTCGGTGCAGATGGAAACTAATAATAACATTACAAACTACAAACCAACAAAACAAACTGCCATATGAGTGGTTAAATATTTGTAAGATACGAGACAGAACCTCTGTCTAGCACGAGAGCTCAGTGCCATATGGCACAGTAAATCCACTGTCACCTGGGAGCCCCCGCTTTAATCCTTCACCACAAGGCACTGCAGGAGAAGAGCAGCAGAGCTTCCTCTTCAACATGGCTTGGAGGATATAGCGCCATCCCAGGTGTGAGCAGATTACTATGAGGATTGACCTACTGACTACATCAACACTGTGCATTTAGATTATAGCCGCCTGGCCGAGGTCACGCTGGGATAAAAAGAAGCAGACACACAACACGGCTACAGTTAACGGCCTTCCTTACTAAAGGAGCCAGACCAAAATGATTTGCTTCTTCAGTGCAGGAGTTGGCAGGCTTCAGCCACTACTGTTAATCATTTTTTCCTTCTTTATTCACTCCATACTGCAATACTGTGTAACCTCAACTAGCCCGGGATAGCAGGAATGACACAGAAATGCTTAAGAGGCAGATAGTCTTTCATAGGCCGACCACAGCCGCTGCATTAATCTCCACTGCTTCACAAGCAAGTCAGCAGTCGCATTCTCAAACGGTAACAAGCGGGGCTTCATGAGACGGGCAGGACACGCCCCACACACACACACACGTCTGTGCCTCTGTGCATTTACATTCTGATTCACCTCAGTACTAAAAAGAGACATATTACAATAGTGATTCATGACCAGATTGAAGGAGTTTTCCAGTTCTTAGGGCAGGCAGTCAATATTAGATTGGTGGGGTCTGAATGCTCCTATGAGTGTCATGTCCCCTTCACTGCTTACACTGTTCCACTACGCACAGTTCTATACCTGTACCAGCATGGTACGAAGCTGTGGCAAACCGTAATACAATTACAAGGGTAGGTCATCAACTGTTAAGAAACTTTGTAATAAAACTTATCAGAAAAAGAATGCCTGTCTCGCCTTCAAGCAGGTCATTCATCTTTCCCTCTCCATAGATTTCTATGGGCAGCATGTAATCTGATCCTTCACTGGCTGACATTCCCTCTTCGTCTCTTAGCCCCCTAACTGTTTTGCCAGAGGGGAGGGGAGGGCTGCTTTAGATGCTGCTACCTCCTGAATGGTTGCAGCTAGAAACATGCAACTGATCTTGTTTGAAAGCATCACTGATATATCATTGATAGAAATCGGGATGCTGTGATTGCAGCTGAAAGTGAAAGTAAAAACAGGCTTTACTCGCGATTATTCCCGACTTGATTTCTAACAGTGATTTCTCCTGTTTCTTGGACTTTAGCTGTCATTTTGGTCTTGAATTAAAGACTGGACTGTCAGCTTTCAGATAAGACCAATTGAATGTTTCTAGCTACCACTGAGGGGATATCACCATCTAAAGCAGCCCTCCCCCTCCAGTTAGCTGCTTTTCACGCTGCCCGAGCTGGACTCGGGCAGAACAGTTAGGTGGTTAAAGGGAGTCTGCCACCAACTTCAGTCATGTCAAACTGTGGGTCTCACACACACACGGTACCGTTTTTGCCACTTCTGTGGATGCAACATTCCAAAAAATGAAGTTTAAACCATATGCAAATTGGATTTGCAAGTGTCCAGGGGCGGTGTTTGCCGCTCCAAGTGCCTAAGCCCCCAAGCGTTACTTGGTGAAAACTCCTTCCCTCTATTGCAGGTAGCCTTCCTAGTATCCATGTGACGTGCCCATCTTCAGCAAGTGCCTGCAAAGAACAGTGTGAGCATGCGCTGTATGATACCCACTGTGGGCAGCAGCATTGTTCTACCTAATACCCATGCGCCACTTACTGGCCTCTCTATGGTACAAGCAGTCAGCACATTTCCAGTAAGCAGCACGTGCTCATTAAGTTGAGCGATGCCATTGTCCACAGTGGGTATTGGGCTATGTATGCGCAGGGCAGGGTGGCGGTGGTGTTCAGAGGCATACACTGAAGATAGGCACATCGCATGGATACTCGGCAGGCCAACTGCAATAGTGGGGGAACATTTTCAATAAGTAATGACTGAGAGCCTGGGCACTTGGAGCGGCAAACACCACCCCTGGGCACTTGCAAACCACATTTGCATATGGTTTAAACTTTGTTTTTGGAATATTGCAGCCACAGAAGTGGTGAAAAAAGGTACCAAGTGTTTGCTATCTGTGCATGTGTGATCCACAATGTGGTATTAACAGTTTGACATGAATGAAGTTGGAGACAGACAGACTTAGCAGAATATTAATTTGGGAAAGGGAAGAAAGAGGCATTTTTCTCTGATCATATATATTACACAGTTTCTTGTATTCCCCTATAGTACTGATGCAGTAAAAACTTTTTTTTTTTTTTTTTTAAACAAAGGAACTCTATGGTGAACGGATGGCACTGTATAGCATCTGTCTCAGATATCCATTATTATATATATATATGTTAAACAGATGCCAAAAACATGTGAACTCTCCCTTAGATTTCTAAAATTAAATGTGGGGCAATACAAATGTGCAACAAACGTTTTAAAAGATATTGTCATTAGCAATGGAAAATATTTTTTCATGTACACTCCCTTTCCAATGAGCAATCCTACTGGTATCATAGCCAAATCCTTACATCATATAGTCGGCTCGTTCAGGATAAGTACAAGATTGGGTCACACAAAACACACGATCAAAAGTCTCTATTGAGCAAATCAAAGGGGTTTTCCGAGATTTGATACTGATGAACTATCCTATGGACAGATGAATGCGTCGTCACTCGGCTTAGGGAAACCTGAGAGAAGACCGCGGCGCTCACAGGATTGCTGGTGCCTTCTCAAACAGCTGATTGTGGGGGTCCTGGCAGTCAGACTCCCACCAATCAGATACTAATGACTTATCCTGAGGATAGAAAACCCCTTTAAACTTGCGTGCACATGCTGCTGTCATCTTGGGCAAACTACAGAAATATCCTCTCTCTAGACAACAGCCAGTACAATGCAATAGCCGGTACATCTGACATAGTTGTCCTCTTTCCATATGCCAAGTAGTTTATATTCACACTAGTCAGATTTATTGCAGAAAGTTCTGCGATTGTCCGATTTCTCCAAATACAGCATGAAATATCCAAGTGCATACTGTAGAAAAAAAACCTGATTAACATGTAAGGAATTGATTTCACATGGCTGGAAGTACGGAAACAACTCTGCCACATGCTAATATATCCTTGGAGCTTGTGACATTCATATTCATTAAAGAGGACCTCCATCCTTTTCTGACACCTCTGTTGTAGCAGCTGCTTCCATTCTCAGTGTAATAATGGTGGAGCGTCTATTCTTAAGAATCTATGTGACCAATTGTTTATTATTCCCTCTAGAAGTTATTATTTCATTGCTATCAGTTTGCAATGAAGGTCAGCTGAGGTATTACCAGATCGGGGTGTGCCCTTGCACAGTCGGACACTATCCAATCAGTGATGCCACTGGCAGACTGTGCAGGGACACACTCCCAACTGTAACTAACCGGACCTTCACTGCAGATTACTAGAAATTCATTCATAATTACTAGAAGGAATAAAGAAATGGTAGAAGAGTCAAAAGAATAGAGGCTCAGTAATTAGATGGGGAATGCAAGTCGTTACAGACAGGAGAGGTGACGGGTCATCTGGATAAGCTGGAGCAGACTGGGGATCTACTTCGGCATACACATTTACCTGGTGCTTTCCAGTCTGCATGCACAGCTCTGGAGCATGAAATACATAGATGCAACCTGTTCCTATGTATTGATTACGGGATTACACGCCAATTACCAAGCACTGGAAAAACCAAACAGGCTGAACCCTAAACCAACGTGTGAAGAGGCCGCATAATCCTTCCTCCTTTTACAGATTGACAGACATGATTGACATGACAGCTTGGTAAGAAGAGCGATTACTAAAATAAACATTTAGTAGAGCAACTCCAAATAGCTGAGAGAAAGTCATGAAATAAACTCATATCCAAAGTGAATGTCATAATACATGTAACATTGTAGAATCAACTGCACAGTACACAATATGCACAAAACAAGGCCACAAAGCCTGTAGCAGACCACCACTGGCCCAGTACTGGGGTATATGTATATAACTTATCATTATATTGTCCTCTACAATCTGCAGCGGAGAGGACCACAGCTCAGCACTGGAAGACATAGAAGAGGTGGATCTTTTACCAGTGGCTGACTGTTTTATGGGATGTAATGGAGGCAATAACTCAGCTATTAGGCCATGGTTCAGCATAAATAACGTCATCCTTATTCTATTGGTCAGTATAATTATGGCAGTACCAAAAACGGATAGATTTTCATGCTCTACTACTTTAGCAATTCTCCTGTTTTTTTTATTTTTTTACAGCATGCATGGTGTGGGTTAAATAACATGATATTGTACACAGCAGGTCAGGGCGTGTAGAGATGAAACAGTATCCACGTCAGGTACTGTTCTGAGGTGTGGCAGAGGTATACTCAGGGAGGGAGGATTCACAGACGTTTGCTCCCTCTTTGGGCATAAGCAGACTGCCTACAGACATATCTGGGTATATACCAATGAAGAAAGGAAGGAAGTTTTGCCCTGAAATTTAATGCATTTTTTGTAACTCAATGTAACCACACTATGGAATGCAAAAATCATTTTTACACTCCGTATCCTTTACACTGGTCATAGACATGAGAGAATACCGTTATTCCTATAGAATGAGCGATGTTACAGCGTCTCGATCCCCAAGAGAACAATATTGCAATTGTCAGAAAAAAAAAAAGAAAAGAAAGCTCATACTGCATGCTTTGAACCTTACAGAAGAAACTCAAAAATAGTATCAGCCTGGACTGTACCCAACTATGACATCTGCAGCGCCATATGCAGAAGAGGAAAGATAGAAAACCCCTACATTAGAAGGAAGTAATCCGGATCCCACAGCAAAGTGTTGTTGTGATTTTTAGGGCTATGAAAACCCATCCAGGCCCTCTGTTTTAGATTTAGGTTTTAGAATGTCTATTAAAATTATGCAATAAAGTCACAGAGGTCTCACATATTCTATTCCGGTTCTTTAGTAAAGCTGGGTGCCCCAATGTTCATTCATTTCAATAAACCAAGCTAGTGCACTTAGTGAAGGAGAACCTTTAGCTCAGTGCTGTGGTGAGGACAGGCGTTATTTATAACTGGGAGCGCAGCCAATGATGAAGCATATATGGTGTATCCTGAGAATACCACCGGATAACACAGCTTTCATCTAGAATACAGCAAATCACTGCACATCAGCTTCCCCAGGATCCAATAGCCTAGTATGCTCACTACAGGAGAAGTGCCCTAATAGTCTGCCTGGCAACCTGAAAATCAAGATAGGCATCCAGAGATTCATTTGGCAGCTTTAAATTAAGAAACACGCCAAATCCCTTTATACACAAAATCCCACGCTCTGTCTTCCTCCGAGCAGTGAAGCTTGGAGGGAGGAAGGATTCAGACTTATATATAGACTACCAGCACCGTGAGTCTCAGCATGCATTTATCATAGGGGTAAATAAGAAGTGCAGCTCTGAGGGACGATATAGGGGCAGGAGTTGGTCAAAGCTGCCAACAGGATCAGTGATCTTGGCCATTAATCATTTACATCCTAAGGGCTCATGCAAACGAAAACATTTTCTTTCCATGTCCATTCCATTTTTTTGGCAAACAGTATGCAGAATCATTTATTTCAATGGGTCCACAAAAAATAAAATAAAAAAATTACTCTGTGTGCATTCTGTTTCTGTATGTCTGTTCTGCAAAAAAATAGAACATGTCCTATTATTGTCCGCATTACGGACAAGGACAGGACTGTTCTATTAGGGGCCGGCTGTTCCGTTCCGCAAAATACAGATGGACGTCATCTGTACTTTTTGCGGATCTGCGTTTTGTGGACTGCAAAATACATACGGTCGTGTGCATGAGCCCTAAGGCTGCCGTCTGCTCAGTTATAGGAGAAGAAAATGCTGGATGCCAGAACAAACTACCAACTCTAGACAGACCCTATTGACTAGAATGGCATGCATCAGATTTCCATTATGGACTACTTCATAATACTCCTCCATTGAGGTCATATTTCACGTAATGTGCAGATAGGAACTCTACAAATCATGTACAGGTTTTTTTTTTATTATTTTGTCATTTTTATTACATATAACAAATTTAAAAAATAGTCCAAATTGTTCATCCTGTCTGGTTTCCTTCCACGTGGTAAGAGGAAAAAAAACCCTAGAAAGGACACATTGTTAATCTAGATCCATCTAAATCCATTTATTCCACATCGTGTAAAACGTCTGGGCTCTACCCAGAGATCTGAATTGAACATATTCTTCAAACCATACCATTTTGGTTTAGGCAAACCTAGATTAAGATCTGGCAATGCAAAAACCAAGCAAACCAAGGAAAGTTTGGGTCACCTGTTTCAATAAGACATCCGCATCTTTTTAGATACGCAGCCTTTTTGTTCACCCAAGGGATGTTTGACAGCTAAGTATGTATACACACTTACACAGAGCATGCTAACAATCACTGATAACACCTCCCCTGTGTACAACTAACAGTGACTGACAGCTATGTACGTATACGCATTTACACAGAGAATGCCGTCAATCACTGATAACACCTCCTCATGTACAATTATCGGTGACTGACAGCTATGTCTGTATACACACTTACACAGAGCATGCTATCAATCACTGATAACACTTCCCCTGTGTACAACTATAAGTGACTGACAGCTATCTATGTATACACACTTACACAGAGAATGCCATCAATCACTGATAACACCTCCTCATGTACAATTATCGGTGACTGACAGCTATGTCTGTATACACACTTACACAGAGCATGCTATCAATCACTGATAACACTTCCCCTGTGTACAACTATAAGTGACTGACAGCTATCTATGTATACACACTTACACAGAGAATGCTATCAATCACTGATAACACCTCCTCATGTACAATTATCGGTGACTGACAGCTATCTCTGCATACACACTTACACAGAGAATGCCATCAATCACTGATAACACCTCCCTGTGTACAACTATCAGTGACTGACAACTATCTATGTATACACACTTACACAGAGAATGCCATCAATCACTGATAACACCTCCCCTGTGTACAACTATCAGTGACTGACAGCTATCTATGTATACACACTTACACAGAGAATGCCATCAATCACTGATAACACCTCCTCATGTACAATTATCAGTGACTGACAACTATCTATGTATACACACTTACACAGAGAATGCCATCAATCACTGATAACACCTCCCTGTGTACAACTATCAGTGACTGACAGCTATCTATATATACACACTTACACAGAGAATGCTATCAATCACTGATAACACCTCCCCTGTGTACAACTATCAGTGACTGACAGCTATCTATGTATACACACTTACACAGAGAATGCCATCAATCACTGATAACACCTCCCTGTGTACAATTATCAGTGACTGACAGCTATGTCTGTATACACACTTACACAGAGCATGCTATCAATCACTGATAACACTTCCCCTGTGTACAACTATAAGTGACTGACAGCTATCTATGTATACACACTTACACAGAGAATGCTATCAATCACTGATAACACCTCCTCATGTACAATTATCGGTGACTGACAGCTATCTCTGCATACACACTTACACAGAGAATGCCATCAATCACTGATAACACCTCCCTGTGTACAACTATCAGTGACTGACAACTATCTATGTATACACACTTACACAGAGAATGCCATCAATCACTGATAACACCTCCCTGTGTACAACTATCAGTGACTGACAGCTATCTATGTATACACACTTACACAGAGAATGCCATCAATCACTGATAACACCTCCTCATGTACAATTATCAGTGACTGACAACTATCTATGTATACACACTTACACAGAGAATGCCATCAATCACTGATAACACCTCCCTGTGTACAACTATCAGTGACTGACAGCTATCTATATATACACACTTACACAGAGAATGCTATCAATCACTGATAACACCTCCCCTGTGTACAACTATCAGTGACTGACAGCTATCTATGTATACACACTTACACAGAGAATGCCATCAATCACTGATAACACCTCCCTGTGTACAATTATCAGTGACTGACAACTATCTATGTATACACACTTACACAGAGAATGCCATCAATCACTGATAACACCTCCCCTTGTACAGCTATCAGTGACTGACAGCTAAGTATATAATAGTCCCACGGGCAGCCCGACGTGCACAGCATCATTGTAATATATGATGCTGTGCGCTCCCGTGTGCATGATCAATGCTGCTCCGGGACATATGGCCCGCTCACGGACTGTATATCTCAGAGGGCATACAGTCGAGTGCAAGGGTCGTTACACAGAGAATGCTACCAATCACTGATAACAACTGTCCCTTCTAGAACTATCATTGACTGACAGCTATCTCTGTATACATACTTACACCTCCCCCATGTACAATTAAAGTCAGAAAAAGAAGAGATAAAAATATATAAATTACAAGTTTTACTTAATCCTTTCCCATAAAACATAACATTCTGCTCAGTTCCTATTGCTCTATAGCATGTAGCCTACAGATTGCACTGCGTTTTGTGGTGACAGCTTCTCTAACACATGACCTATAGTAATCTGACCAGCTGTACTAATGCCACATTTACACAGCCTGATGCTCGGCCCTTGTGCCAAACATCAGACACCACATATCACCCGATAAATGAGCAAACTGCTTGTACAATGATCTGAGGTGAGAACAACTCAATCATCATTCCCAGGCTGCAGATCATCCTGTCTAAACAGCACTCTGTTGCCCAATAACAAGGATTTTGTATGGGGATGAGCAATAGCAAGAGCCATAGCTCATCCTCATATTGTGGAGGTGATTGCTACACGTAAATGCAGCACTTCACCGAGCAGCTGACTTTTTGGAAGGAATGCATCAAAATGCAGCTTTACACTTTCCAGACGTCATTGCCTTTTGCTCATTATAAGGAGCCACTTTAATATATAGTCTAATGATGAACAACAACTCCTAAAAAGACCTATCTCCACTTTATTCACAGGTCAAGTCTTACCAGTGCTGAATGAGACAATGCATGGATGAAAAAAAAAAAAACAGAAGAAGCTGCTAATGAAATCTGATTATCATTTCACACTTCTAGCACGGAGCTAGGAATTGTACACGTTCCATGACACCTTGTAACTCCGAGATTTCTGCTACAAGTTCTTCCTTCCTGATGGTTTATTTCAGGAAAGTGATGTCATAAGAAGCTACAATGTTGTTTGGCTGGTAGGATCATGTTGTCAAGCAGAAAACCGTCCTGAGAGCATGTGACTTCATCAGGGCTTTGTTCATTAGTCTTGTAGACCTGTATGTAGGCTTTCAGCTGCTCAATTCCCATGTGCCACGCTGTTTACTACCCAGAATCCTCGGTGAACCCGACACACTGCTGCATATGTGACAAGCAAACCTACAAAAGCCCATTGTGCACTGTACACCAAGTCTTATCTAAAAGGAAATATTGCTCAATGGAAGGGATTTAAGGACTCCGATGACTTGTGGGTTTGGTATTTTTCTGACTGGATAGCTAAAAAGTTCCACTTAACTGAGAGAAAGGACTTCCAAAAGTATTAACCATTTTATGCTCACAGGTCCTACACTGGCCCTTTTAACACTGATCTGACCAGAGTTTGGGGACCATGCCATAATAAATACACACCTGCAAGCATCTGCTAAATGGTCCATCAAATGGGCCAGGATGATGCAGAAACACAAGCTGTATGTGTAGAGAGCTGCCCTATCAGATGGTTGATAAAGAGGGTCCACATGGCCCCATCCAAAAAAACAAGCTGTTCTAGTTGGATTTTTTCAATTTTGGCTTCGAGTTGTATGGACAAAAACATGAACAGAGAAAACAGAATCAACGGAAAATGTCTCTGTGGTCCTGGAAGAGCCATACATGAAACGTTTGATGCTTAATATATTAGGTGGCAATACCCGCTAGCATCTTTCCAGAATATTTTACCATTTTTAGTTTTATAGCTCAGAGTGAAATTGGAAAATCTGAGACCTATTTCAGATAGAAACAAATAAGTGGGAAAATGATCGATCTTTCGAAAACTGTTACCTATGGACGGTGTTTTCATCTCCTTCAGTGGTAAGGTCACTCCGATCGATGACTTTACAGACAATGTCAAACCAAAGAAGAAGAAATGGCCTGCAGGCTGCTCAAGTTATTCAAGTGAAGTGAAACGTGCATCACACATACATGTTCACGAGTCACACAGTTTATGTGTAAATCCTCACAAGGACCATCGGGCTGTTAAAGGAGATTGGTGACAATCTATGAATGCTTTTAGATAAAACTGCAGAATAAAAACTGAAATACACGGATGATTCTGTGTATTCTGTGTAGTTGGTGACAATTACAACTGCATTGGGGAAAAAGCATGCAGTTTTTGTCAAGGTTTTTTGTGTGGTTGTGGTTTTCAGTGAAACATGTTAGAAACGCTAGTGTGAAAGTCGCCTATTTTTTGGTATTGAGATCCATCATAGGATCTCAATACCAGAAAGAACGCTTCAGTTTTGTCCCCATTGACAATGGGGACAAAACGTAACTGATCAGAACTGAATGCTCCAAAATGCATTTTGTTCCGTTTGGTTGTGTTCCCAGACTGGAGAGCAAACCACAGCATGCATCCGGTTTCTCCGATAGAATCTGAGACAATAGAAAAAGGATCCGCCCTCCATTGACTTTCAATGGAGTTCATGACGGATCCGTTCTTGCTATGTTAAAGATAATACAACCGGATCCATTCATAACGGATGCAGACAGTTGTATTATCAGTAACGGAAACGTTATTGCTGAACCCTGCCGGATCCAACAAAAACACTAGTGTGAAAGTAGCCTTAAAGGGAATCGGTCATCAGTTTAAGGCTGGTTTCATGTGACTTTTTGTGGGCAAATTTTATATGTTGTCCAATACCAAATTATTAAATGCCCTATTAAGTTTTTTTCTTTTTTGAAGTGCCATTTTACTATAGTTTCCTAGCATTTTTTGGTCCTGTGGCTTTTTTTTTTTAAATCACAATGTGCTCTGGGATTTTACCATGGATAGAGGCCTCAACTGGCTGCTGTGAATGCTCAGTACCCTGCTTTATTAGCACTGCAGTCCCTTCATTCTAGTCTGAGTCTAAGTGGTTACTCTTTCCATGTTGTTCTCTGTTTTGGCTAAAAGAAATGGTACTAAGTAGACCTCACAAAATACATGGAAAGAGGTTAAATACAAGTTCCAAAAAAATGTAAAAACAAAAAAAACAAAAAAAATCACAATGGCGCTTTATACGAGTCCCCCGCCACCCACCTCAAATTTGAATTCCAATTGGAAATACAAAAAACTGCACCACAACATAAGTAGTGGAAATCTAGCACTTGTTTCCAAATATTTTTATGCATTCTATTATACAAGAACATCAGTCTGCCCTAGATTGCTAGCTCAGATATAGGAGCAGACTTTTCTTTGGGTTTTCATCTCAGATGCCGAGTACTCTGCTAAACTCAGGAAGCAGTCAAATACAGCCAGGGGGCACCACCAATGTAAAGAGGCAGTAATGTGTTCTTTGGGAAAAGCACATTTTTGTCTATTAAAAAATAGAAAAAAAAGCCTAAGGGACTGTATTCTAATGCTTAAAATCTAATGGACAAATTGCCAGTAAACAAGAGCCTGCACTATGCAGAATGAATGGGACCGGGTCCTTCACTTTCTTCTATTCAACTTTTCCATACACACCAGGCCTGGTTCTCCCTATTACACACTATAATCCAACCTTCATATCAATGAAACAGCAACAGTGGAGAATAAGTATGACAGAAATAAATAAAAAATATATATATATCCTCATGGGTGTAAGGTGTGTAAACTATAGAAAAACTCCACTGGTGCCACAGTCAATCATACCTCATCTACAATCCAATTCACTCATCTGATAGGACAGCTAATGAAAACGAGTGGCTGAATAAGAGGTCAGCGCTTCCTTTACCTCAGGATAAGTTCACGTCTGGGGATGATGTGTGAACTTAGCCTTACAGAGGCACACAGCCCCACTGTTCTGTATTACCAAGTCAAAGGCAGTCAGTGTGCTGATGTAGGCCATCTTGGTATAGCACCCCTTTTTACTTCCATACAGATGTACCATGAATCTATGAGAAAAAAACTTCTCCACAAAATTGGAGGTACAGTATAGTTCTGTATTGGAGCTGTATTACATGCAGATACAGCTATGTGCATAGGCCTAAACCAAATGTCCACCTTACTGTGATCATCACCACCATGCAGGTAACAAATAACTGATAATACAATATACAGTTGTACAAATCTAGAGAAGAATGCACTCTTCAAAGGGTTTTCCGGGGGAATAAACGTAATTAAACTGGTGATTGAGTGAGTTACGATAACAAAAATGTCATTGCTAACCTCTGCGATCCCCCGCTGCTATCCAGCCACTGTTCGACATGAAGAAAACGGCTTGGACTTCCGACTCAACCACTCACTGGCCGAGATGGGTCACCCCTGTCAGCAGTGATTGGCTGAGCGGCAGTCCAATCTATTTCCTGCGTGTCAAGTCCGATACCAGGAAGTGGAGGGAAGTGTGGGAGATAGCAGCTGGGGGTCGGTCAGGTTAGTAATGATCATTAGTTATGTTAACTCACTCTGATCTGGTTTTAATTAGGATTATTGACTTGGTAAACCTTTAACCAGTGTTTGGATTGTAGGACGCAGGAACTGTAGCTGGAAGCCAACAATGATTCCAGGGACGTTTCTACAGAAGTAAACACCTGTCAGCACAAGCCAAGCTCTACCTCTTTCCTGTGTGTAACCACGGATGAGACAGCCAGGAAAACTATGTCAAGGAAACAGACCAGCAACAACAAAACAGTTTTCCTTTTCCTTGCAAGAAGGAAACATATGTCAGCACTGTAAGGCTCACAGCAGACCGAGTGGTGAATGAGGCACATGTAGAGAATTTGTAGGTGCAGACCTTACAAGCAGCACCACCGCCAAAATAGCCCAAGTTGTCTATTCTTGGATAATTCACCAATGGGGAAAAATTACAAGTGTAAGTGGACCTAGAAGGCCAAAAAACAGAGACACAGTGGGGAAGATTGATCAAAACTAGTGTAAAGTAGAACTGCCCATAGCAACCAATCAGATTCCACTTTTAAATTTTCCAAAGAAGCCGTGCAAAATGAAAGGTGGAATCTGATTGGTTGCTATGGGTAACCAAGCCACTTTTCCTTTACACTACGTTTGATAAATCTCCCCCATTATTTCTGTAAGGCTGGCTATACACATGAAATAGCTGTCAGCAAACCCATGTTCAGCTGGCAGCTATTCCTTCCACCACCCCCTCAGTTTGATTAAGCATGCTTCTCAATAGGGTGGAATAAATAACTGACCAATACCTCAGGCGGGAGATTATCTCCCCAAGAACAAAAGGATTGAACATGTTGAAATCCAACAACCTGATCCTCCTTTCTTGAGACATCCAATTACACATTAGATTGTCGATGTGTTTGGACACTAAGTTAGGCTAGGATCACACTAGCACTAGGGATCCGGCAGGCTGCGTGCAGCGATCTTCTTCCAACCGATTCTCAACATATTTGCCAGGTTGAGGCCGATTCTCCGCCAGTTTCCATTAGAGTTAACAGGGCTCTGCTGGAATGCAGAGAGATCCAACAAGCTGTTCCCTGACGGATCCCTAGCGCTTATGTGAAACTAGGCTGACACTTACAGGGGAAATTAAAAGGGGCTATTCCATCATGCTCCAACCTCTGTTCCCAAAAGGCGATTATCTGCCTGTCCTAGCCGAGTGTCATCAGTAATGGCCGTCAGCAGAATTTCTCATGTGTAGAAGGTCCTTTTAAGTGTTACATCAGGAATGGTTTAGAAAACGAGTAAATCACTTACCTCTGTGACATCCATGACTTTGATAGCTGCAAGCTGGCCTGTTTTGACATGTCGGCCCTAAAGAAAACATAAATAAGTTTGCGTTACTTAAAACATGAGCAATTTAACAACTGGCCAACAAATGTCCTAAATAAAAGTTCTCTACTTTCAGCTCTCCGATCCAATGGATGGATATCTGCTCACCTGGCAGGCCTGGACTGATACATGAGGCTTACATGTAATGATTGGATCTTTTCTGCCGTCCTCACACTACGTCTGACACACAACTACATATGTGCGGATGCCTTAATATACAGTATGAACCATAGTACTAGGTTTTTCTAGAGACGTCCTCTACTTTGAGGACATTCGCTGTTTGTGTATTCTTTTTTCTAGAAAATAATAATTCCCCCTGTATGTGGTATGTGTTTTAGGGGTTTGTGCTACTATTCTTAAAATAAATATTCAATACAAAGTTTTGAAACGAAAAAAAAAAAAAAATCCATAATAGCTGGGCTCCAGAGAGACAATCTACGTAGCTAGTATGTCATCAGTGTGACACCCTGCCGATCAGCTGTGAGAAGAGGCCTTGAGTACTGTGTCCTCTTCCTAGGCTTTCTGAGGTCACTGTACATCGGTCACATGGCCTAGGTGCAGCTCTGCCCCATTCAAGTCAATGGGGCAGAGCTGCAATACCAAGCACTGCCACTATACGATGTACGGCGCTGTCCTTGAAGAGCTGCTGGGAGCCTGAATCACTGACCAGAGCTATGGTGAGCGCAGCCGCTCCCTGAAACAGCTGATCGGCGGGGATGTGGACATCAGTGTGTCTGTTAAGCAAAAAAGGTAGAACACGTTCTATTCTTGGCCACAAAATGCAGACCACGGACCCACTGAAGTCAATCAGTCAAAAAAAAAAATAAAAAAATGGACGCAACACAGACGTAATCTGCGCTTTACAGACCAAAAAAAAAGGATACGGTCATGTGCATGAGACCTTCACCTGTAAAAACTGCACCACATTGAATATTGTGACAAAAAAAACATGGATTTTTTTTTCAGAAAGTTGTAACCATACCTCAACAGCACGTGTGGGTATAGCGTAATGGCGTGTAAAATGCGCCCTCATGTACAATAACCCACGGTAATCTAATGCGACTGCGCAGTGTGATAATTACTATGCTTCCTATAGACATGGAGACACATGAAACATAATCTACTTAAAAGACTGAAGCAGAGATTTCAGTTCAGGGCAATGCTCTACACATCCAACGCTCATAAGCAATGTCAGCCTGATGGTTTGTATGTCCACCACTCTAAATGAGTGACTTCCCTATGGGGAAATAATTCAGGCTTTTTAAACCCTTCATGTATGTTCTCCAGCGCTGTATGTTCTCCAGAGTATGAGCCACATGGGAAACCTTTCCTGGAGAATTGTTCCCCCTGATTAGTGGAAGCCAAGTGTAATCCAGTGGGGACGGTTTCTAGGAGAGGGAAGAGCAGGGGCGGACTGCAGCTGTGCCATTCCCGCACATATGCTGTGATTTCATCTACACGTCCTCAACATGGTCAGCTTCAAATAACACCGCTCATCAGACAAAAATCCAACAGTGCCTCAGATCTGTTCACGCCACATGTGGACAATGGGGATCATTTACAAATCTGTGATTCCCCCCCTGCGCTGATGGAGGATGCAAGCCTAGTTATAAATTAGGTGCATCCTCTGGCAGGCCAGGAGTGAAAAACCATTCCGTTTTTGTCAACGTTTACTTCGTTTTCAGGGGTGGCATACATTTTAGTGAATTTGCTAGGGCTGTCGGCCCTGCACGGCCCCCGCGACTCCCCAGTGACAAGACACAAACACCACATGCAACAACATATTTACACACACACACTTCTGCTGTATAGGAAGGTAGGACAAGACTGTGCAGCATGTCCAAACCACATCCACCCAGGCAGCCAATGCCAATGACCGCCAGAAATTGTATGGACATTGGCTGCCATGGGTGGGCGCAGTTTACTAGGACTGTCACGGTGAATCTAAGGCTACTTTCACACCAGCGTTTTTGATGGATCCGCTTCTGTTACTGATACTACAACCATCTGCATCTGTTATGAACGGATGTGGTTGTATTATCTTTAATATTGCCGGAACGGATCCGTCATTAACTCCATTGAAAGTCAATGGAGGACGGATCCATTTTCCATTGTGTCTGATTGTGTCAGAGAAAACGGATCTGTCTTGCTCCGGATCCCCAGGACAGAAAGCAAACTACAACATGCTAAGGTTTGCTCTCCGGTATGAACACAGAACAGAATGTATTTTGGAGCACTCCGTTCTGTTCAGTTTTGTCCCCATTGACAATAAATGGGGACAAAAGTGAAGCGTTTTTTTCCGGTATTGAGCCCCTATGACGGAACTCAATACTGGAAAATTCTAACGCTAGTTTGAAAGTAGCCTAAGAAGAGAAGAAAAACAAAGGGATTGTTCATTCAGTGAATCCCATTTATTTTAAATAGTCGATTAGAGATAACAAAATGCTCATTTTGACCTCAGTTTACATTTGCTTTATGCCATCCCTTTTTTTCATCAGCCAGAAGGACATCTATGTTCTGCAGATTTTCCTGGAAGGGCATATGGGTACATCCCATGTGAATACTGCAGATGTGCCTCCGTGGATCTGCATGCACAACATCCGTCACATATAAACTTACCAGAAATGTGGATGAGACTGAGAAATCTTATACATACAATGTGAAAAAAGCAGCACATACATCCCTTGTGGACAAACCGTTAAGGTTGGCTTGTCCTATGTACCTTGTCAGCATTTTACTGCAAATCTTGGATCCAGTAAAGGGGTTAAGAATAATTGTGTGTAAATTGTAATGACATCACTGAAATTCCTGAGCGCAGTTTAATGCACAGGAGCTCGGCATTTCAAGAACCACCACCATAAAAGGCCAGCACAGAAATTGGTTCACATTTGCTGCTGGCACCTTATGGGAAAACAAAATGAAAAACAGCTCCTTCAGCACTCCTGGCGAGAACATGATCAAATGTGAGAGGCGCCAATGAACAAAGTCCTTATGAAACCCCTTCCTGGACATCGCCCATTTGGTTATATCCCACATATTAAACACCTTCCTGTAAACCAGAGGTGGGGAACCTTCGGCCCCCAGAACCATTGCATATGGCCTCCCGGCTCCCTCCCAGCGCATATCATATTTTTCTGGATATAAGACACACTTTGTACCCCCCCCAAAATTAGGGGAAGTGCCAGTGCGTCTTATAGTCTGAATGCTAAAGACCGCTTCCATTATTGAAGCAGTCATTAGCATATGGGAGGCATGAACAGGTGAGGGCAGCACTGCGCTGGCTGTACTCACCTTTCCTGTTCTTCTTCCAGGCCCCGCTCTGTGTCCTGATGCATACAGCGTCATGATGTAGTGCATGTAGGCACGCACTGATGCTGCGCACCATCACAGTGCAGCAGGACCCAGAAGAAGCGATGCGGGGAATGCTGGATCTGAAGCGCCTCCGAAGCAAGTCCGAAGAAAGTTTTGTTTTTTTTTTGTTTTTTTTTTTTAACGTCTGATCTGAGGTCTGATGGGGGTCTGATCTGAGGCATATTATATCTGATCTGGGGGCCTGATCTGAGGCTAATTGGGTGTGATCTGAGTCTGATGGGGATCTGAGACTAATGGAGGCTGATGTAGGCTGGGGGTCTGATGGGAGGCTAATCTAAGGCTGATGGAGGTTTGGGGTCGAATCTGAGGCTAATGGACCTTGGGGGTCTGATTTTGGGGTCTCATCTAATTATATGTTTGGCCAAATATAGCGGTCTAATTTTTAAGTTGAAAATTTTGTATTGCCTGCAAACAATGTTACAAATATCCAAATGGCCCTCGGCAGCAAAACGGTTCCCCACTCCTGCTGTAAACCAACGTCCAACAACCGAAATGGTTAAGGAACGTGAATAGCTGCTGGAGCACAAAGCAGAGGCTTCCTCACAGAGTTGTTACGAAGAGGTTTACATCCTCCTGGGAGACATCTGTGCCAAATTTTCAAGACAAAAAAGAAACAGATCCTTTTCTTAAACCCCCATTACAGAGGAATTTGTGAATCATGTAGCGGCTGCACTCTGTGACAGAACAATAGATACAATTTCTTTGTTTCTAGGTACTGAAATAGTATTTAACGAACATAAGCTCCATTATAGCAGCATTTGCACCTTATATAGACGCACCAAAACCAAATCCCCCTAGATTAAGGGACACATTTACAAGGATAGATGATCTGCCGCCAGTCGCTGGGCACTATGGCTGTCCCCACACACCTTGTGTTGTCAGAAGCAAGTGCCCAGTTTACATGAGGAGAAGAGCTGCCCACAAAGGGGATTGGTTTTTGTTTTTTTGTTTTGTTTACAGTAAAAAATGGGAACAAATGAATGTTCGATCTTTTGATGGGTGACCGGCAGCATGGCTACGCGAGGCAATGATGGAGAACGAACATTTAGGTGATCATCGCCCCACGTGAAAAGAGCCTAAGGGCACGGCCATACATTCAGGATTTCTGATCAGTTTTGAAGCCAAGATCAGAAGTGGATTTAAAAAAAAAAAAAAAAAAAAAAAAAAAAAAAAAAGGAGGAGAAGTCATGTCTGTCCTTTATGATCCTCTCACGATTTCCAAAACTACTGAACGTGTGGCCGTACCCTTAAGACACAGCCGAACAGACTGAAGAACATGATAAAAGTACACAATTCAATCAAGTGATTTTTATATGGAAAAGCTGTGGGCACAGACCTTGTATGGCAGCACCTTCGGGCATCCTATACACCGCCTAATGGTGGTTCTAGGGAAAACTACCTTTGTTATCCAGCTGCATACGAAATTGGACAGAGAAAGTTACAGTAAGGTTCCATAGCAGTCAACGGGCACCGTATTGCAGAGAGTAAGGCTAGTAAGGGGATCCGGAAGGCTGTTCACCTGCCGGATCGGTGCTGCCGCTAGTGCACGTGTGGGGCCGGAACTACGCTCCGTCCCCATTCACTATAATTGGGGCGGGCTGGAGTTCCGGCCGCAGCACGACAAACATGCTGAGAGGCGGTCGGACGAAAATTACAACATGTTGTAATCCCCGTGCTGCCAGTGTGAAAGTAGCCTAATATGGCCATGTACAAGGAGCCATGGTAAAAGAAGGCAGGCTGGAAGGCACTACAGCTCTATCTTATGGCAAGCAAAAGGACCCTTCACGTCGCTTGAACTAAGACTATCAAATTCATTACTCAGCACTCACTGCTAATTGCTTCAAGATTTTCTGGGTTACCAAGCAGCCATTAACACCGAATACATGGTTCTAATCAGTTACTATGATCCCGCTAGTTCTTGCACTACCTTACTCTACCTTCCAATGTTAGACTGTGAGCCCCACTGGGGACAGAGTGATGCTAATGTCTGTAAAGCGCTGCGGAATATGTCAGTGCTATATCAGTATAATAAATATATGAAATATTCACAAAATCTTGCTTTCTCACATAGAATGTATTAAATGGCTATGAAAACAGGGTGCATTTATGACCAACAGTTTATCTACTTGAAGGATGAATTAGCTACAAAACGGGATCACCCCACCACAAATCACTCAGTCTGAACGGATTCCCTTCACCTCAGGGCAGCACATCTTCTGGAAGGGCTGACGCAGCCATACACAGGGGCAGTGCCTACACAAATCTACTGGGCCTTACTGTATCACCGCACGCCAGCTCAGGTGTATGACTAGCTCTAGGTAGAGGGTCACATCTAAGGATACTCCGCGTCCACAGGTGAGGCAGATTGTTACCTTCCTTGTGAATGTTTCCTTCAGTAATCCAGCCTCATCACATAGAGACGATGTAAATGAGGAAAAGTATAAGATACGATCCAATGCCTGCTTACAGCACAGGTGAACGTGCAGAAGATCCGCACAAATTCCTGTTCACACCCATACAGCACCAAATACCACAAGTGTGCGCCTTTTGGTCTGGATTTGATGTGGATTTTCCACAGAATTCATCCTTCCTTTGAAAAAGGTGAAATCCGCACCTAAAAATCGCAAAATGACATGCCGCTTATTTCTTAATTCGCACAGAAGGTCAATATCTGTACCGAAAAAGAAGTAAAGTGTACATCAGATTTGTATAATCTCATACCCCTTCCTGGTCCTGTATTAAGCCTCATTCACACGTCCATGTCTGTGCTCAAATCCGTGAGCAGGTGGTCAGTGAGGCATCCGTGAAGCTGTCCGTGTTGCATCCGTGTTTCACTGACACTGAACAGCTGAAAAATCATTTTCAAAGCATCTCTTCTTAATGATCCGTGATACACGAATGCAACACAGATGACATCCATGAGGGATCTGTGGTTTTCACGGACTCATTGACTATAATGGGCGTGAGGGATCCGGGAACACGGATCAAGATAGGACATGCATCCATGCTAAAAAAAAAAAAAAAACGGAAACACGGACCGTGATGAAACACTGATGTCTGAACATACATTAAAATGAATGGGGACGTGTGCTGTCTGTGAAGAACATGTACAGCACAAGTCTGTGAAACACTGACGTGTGAATGAGGCTTTACACTGTGGTTAAAACTGCACATAATCTGCAACATGGCTACACGAAAGGACACAGTCACGTGCAGATGGTGGAGTCTTCTTACTTTTCCCTTAAGGGCTTGGGAACCAGAAATAACATCCCCTGCGGGATTGGTTTGTCAGTAAGCCACTCAGAGGTAAATTAAAGAATGCATGGGTTTATGAGTAACATCTAAAAGGGTGTCGTCATAAAGTATGTTCCTGTAGGGCGACTTTGGGGCTCAGATAAATCAACTTCAAAGAGGTGAGATGTTTAATGCAACTATAAAACACAGACACTAGACGGAGAATAGAAAGGCGGCTTTATAGCCAGGCATCCCGACACTCCTACACTACACTGAAAACAACAGTGGAAGGGTAGCAGACAATCCACATCAAATTCACAGACCAATGAAATGACAGTTTATTGGGAAGAAAGCAGATTACTGTCAGGCCATCAGCAGAGATGAGAGCCGCTGTTACATGCAGCAAACACCTCCGCTATATCATAACTAAACCCACAAGCCGATATGTTTATATATACAGTAGGTACTTAGACTTGCTTGACAACTGACATATGGAGCTATGTACAGGTAAATGTCAAATAGAAAGATTGGAAAAAAAAAAAAAAAAAACTATTTTCTTAATATTTGAGGACTTTCTGAGGCCTCATGCACACGGGCGTGTTATGGACCTATGTTATAATTTATAGCACCACACTGTCCTTGGGCCTTACAGAATCAATGACAAAATGTCACCTGATGGAACATGCCACCATTAGGGTGCCAGAATTGTTGGGGATTCTTTGTGCAGATTTCCTGTATGAGAATCTCTCCATTCAATGGCAAACTGAATCTGATTAGTCACATAAATCATTATGATACAGTTCGGAGGAGCCGTGGTCGGCCAGAGAGATGCAGCAACTGTTTTTCTCACACCAAGGATCGTCATGTAAATCAGGCCTAACTGCACTGTGAATGCTTGTGTGTGGGTGCAGTCGGGCACTTTTATGAATACTGGCTTTTTTCGCTGGTCTTAGGTTTCCCCCTGCGCTGCCATAAGATTCGTCTAAGTAGGTGCATCTATGGCAGTCCTTCTACCCAACTTAAAAACTGGCTGGTGTAGTTTTTTCTAACATTTGCACCTTTACAGATGTAAAAGTTAGTATATTTGGAGTCCTGGCCCTGGCATGCCCACATTCTGCCTCCATCTCGCCCAACTGGCATCCTTATGACTAAATATTTGAGCACGGCCGTTTAAAAAAAAAAAAAAAAAAAAAAAGGGGGTCTTGTGACTATTTTACACTAAGTCCCTTAGTAAATATGCCCCAGTAATTGCAACCCTTACTGAACCAGCAGACTACCAAACTGGAAAAGGTCATTAAGAGATAAATTCATTCAAAACCTAGGTAATAGAAATAACCTATAAAACAGGTTGGACCCAGAACTATTTGCATCCATTCTTTGCTTTAGTTCAAAGTAACCATTGGTGGAGCAGCCATAAAACTGAAGTGGAAAAAGCCGTCCGCAGCCATTCTGAGGTCTTAAATAAACACAGCTGTCAGAGACAATGGTCAGAGGTGCAGCTATCAGCCATGCCCCCGCAACCAGAGAGCGCAGCCGTGCCCCCGCAATCAAGAGAGCGCGGCCGTGCCCCCGCAACCAGAGAGCGCGGCCGTGCCCCCGCAACCAGAGAGCGCGGCCGTGCCCCCGCAACCAGAGAGCGCGGCCGTGCCCCCGCAACCAGAGAGCGCGGCCGTGCCCCCGCAACCAGAGAGCGCGGCCGTGCCCCCGCAACCAGAGAGCGCGGCCGTGCCCCCGCAACCAGAGAGCGCGGCCGTGCCCCCGCAACCAGAGAGCGCGGCCGCGCCCCCGCAACCAGAGAGCGCGGCCGCGCCCCCGCAACCAGAGAGCGCGGCCGTGCCCCCGCAACCAGAGAGCGCGGCCGTGCCCCCGCAACCAGAGAGCGCGGCCGTGCCCCCGCAACCAGAGAGCGCGGCCGTGCCCCCGCAATAAGAGAGAGCCTTTTAACCCTTCTCACCTAATGCATTGAACTCTCTTCCAAATCCACTCCTCACATGCTCATTGGAATGGGTATTGATATCCACATTACAGCAGCTGCAGATTCTAATGGCTATTTTGTTTTAAAGGGAACCGGTCATTAACTTTATGCTGACCACACTGAGGGCAGCATAAAATAGTGACAGAAATGCTGATTTCATCGGTGTGCCACTGAGCTAAATGTAAGTGGTTGCTGAGAACCAGCATCATAATCATTGCAGCCCAGGCCTTGAAAAGAGTCAAATCTACCTGAGAAGAGTCATGTTTATTCATAATCTCTTGCTCTCTCACTCATCTGCTGATGATTGGCAGTTCTCTCCTAGAGAGAAAGGGATAAAACTAGGTAGAAGCCTGTCAATCATCAGCAGGTGGGCAGGGAGAGCAGGAATCCATGAATAACCAGGACTCTTCTCAGGTCGCCGTGACTCTTTTCCAGGCCCAGTCTGCAATGATTGTGAAGTTGGTTCTTGGCAACTACTTACTTTTAACTTATAAATGACAGACCGCTGAAATCAACTCACCTGTCTCTACTTTATTCTGCCGTTAGTATGGGAAGCACAAAGTTGATGACAGGTTCCCTTTAAGGGTAAAACTGTGACATTAAAAGCAAAACCATGCAGTCATTAAAACCAGGTTTACATGTTGCTTCTGTGTGCGCTTTTTTTTGTTTATTTTTTTTTAAGCATCAAAAATGCAGTGCAAAGAACAATTCAAAATACGCTTAAATTTTTACACCAACTGCATATTTGTTTATGGAGGGGGAGTAAAAAAGTAAATGGGTTATTGCCTATACAGTTTTTAGAGGTGAAACACATTGGGAGTCACGTTTTTACAGCAGGTTTTGGTATAAAAAAAGTCACCTTTTTGTGATTTTTTTAAACACCTGCGCGACAATATTTTGTAAACATGCTAAGTTTTTACACAATGTAAAGCGTTTTTTAAAAAGCAGCACAAAAGTACCGCGTACACGGCCTAATTACTTATGTTAAACCACAGCCTCACATTTGAGCGCGGTTTTCGCCCTCCACTACGTGTCTGTACCCTATGTATCCTGCTTTACCACAGCAATTGGCTGAAAGGGGAAGCAGATATTTCTCCAGGATGGACGAGTGCAGAACAATGAAGCCCCCTCCGCACACAGCGCAGCTCTAATTGAGATCACATGTCCGCGCTGTATGACATCATCCGGCTCTGCAATCTTTAGCAGTATCTGTCAAAGCCATTATCTCATACAAGCTGCCGCATCTACACTGGGTCTCTTGGAGGGACACAAAGGGTGGGTTCACAAGTGACTGACTGTCTGAGGATTTGCTGTTGCATGCTTGCGTGCAGCAAATCTGCAGCGTTGTACAGTACCAGCAAAGTGAATGGGGGTCATTCACTAACATTTTTAATCATTTTGCTACTTAGACGTTCATTTGACAATATTCTTTTGGACATTTTTACGGGGCCAGGTCTTCGGGCCAAACAAATTTACCCTCTTATGCCCAGAAAAAGGCTTAAAAGAGGAATGAAAGCTACTCCAGTCAGGGCCTAATTGATGATGAGACACACATCTAGTTATAAATTAGCCAAATCTTCCGCCAGCGCAGCAGGAAAACAAAGACCGGCGTAAAAAGACAGTCTTTGTAAATGACCCCCAATGAGTTTTAGCAATGTTCAATTATACGTGGCAGAAAAAAATCTGCTGCAGAAGCTGACCCCCGGCGTGGATTTTAAATCTGCCACATGTCAATTTATGCCGCAGATTTCTAATGTCAAGAATGAAACATGCATCTAATCAGCAGCATTTCAGCAACATCATCTGCGTGTTTTCTTCTGCAGATTAGGCCCCATGCACTTGACAGTATTTTTGGTCCCCATCCGATCCGCATTACTTTTAGCGCGTTTGGCTCACTTGAACCTGGCCATCGGCTAAACGATAATTCGGCCAACAGCTATCCGTCCAGTCCTCGGTGTATGTAGTGAATAGGGCGAGCGGCGAAAGCTGCTGCAAGACTCGGCTTATCTCCCCGCTAACAAAAGGATTAGGCAACTGACTCCAATGTGCCTAATCCTTATCTCTGCCAACATCAGCCATCAGGGAGAGTCGGGAGATGTACGGTCAGGTTTACACTGACGATATTCATTATTTTATCAATCTTCATGTTGCAAGATCTGTAAGTCAATTCCATATTAAAAGGTTTGTTATACAAAAACTTGGGCAACCCCTAAAATAACAAAATAATGGATACTCCCTCTTTCTCTGGTCGTCCTGGCTGCAGCAGTTACACTGTGCACAGGACATCTCTGCTGAAGCCACCGATCGGCTGCAGCAGAAAGGACCAGCACTCTGCACAGGAAGAAGAAGGGGGGGCATGACAGGCGAGCATCCATTTGTTTGCTATTTTTGGCCATTTCCCCAACCCCTTTAACTACGGCCTGTGCTTGGAATAGATGATTCTTTTAAAGTCTTCTTGAAGATACTGGGACTTTGCATTGCTGAAAGCAAACAGACATTATAAACCAAATACTTAGGAACTGAGTAAAGAATGTCATGAGTCTGACCTCGAGTTTATCTTCTCTCCAAAAGAAGGGGGAGGTGGGCGCTGCCATTAAAGCTTAAAGCAAACAGGGATTTTCTCCTTTGCTGATGGTGCAAAGCGCGCAGACCAGAAACTTTCCTTCTCCTATTTGTGTGCACAGTGTGAATATAAACACTGGCTGTCTTCAAAACACTGAGATAAATGGAGCGGCCGCTGACAAGGTCACATCAAGGGTGGACAAGAACACCACACCAACAATCTGCAGATACATCTGATGGGACATAAATATCCACAAGACACTGAAATCAATAGTTCTCAAGACCACGGGTCTGCAACCTCCAGCACCGCAGCTCTTGTGAAACTACAACTTCCAGCATGCACACTTCTGGTTTGTCTCTAGGACCTCAATATCAATGGAGCAAGCTGGGAGTTGTAGTTTCACAACAATTAAAGTATGGGCGATTGCGGACATCTGCTCAAGGCCAACACAGATTTTACCACGTCAATCAGCTTCACCTACATCCCATGTTTGTGCAGGGATCCGCAGCACAGCTCTGTCCTTGTGAATGATGCCACTCCGGCACAGCCGACGGCTGGACAGCGCTGCACAGGAAAACAGTGCACGGGATGAGGTGCTAAGGCCTCCTCCACATTTTTCAGTAACATGTGCTCTCCGCATTCTCTGTGGACAGTACATGTACCCATTGATTTGAATGTGTCTGTTCACATATCAGTATTTTTTTTACTGACCGTGGGTTAAAAAAAAAAAAAAAAAAAAAAAAAAAAAAAAAAAATTATATGATATAGATATAGAGATATAAAATAAAATATTACGGAGACATGCACTACTTTGGTCTGTGATGCAGATCGAACATGCCCATAGAAGTCCATTTTTCACTGAAGACAAATATGAGATGCAGGAGCACCATCCATTGACTACATATGACACACAGAGGGCGTTTTTCTTCACTTTAGCACCATTTTTTGGGCATTTTTACATTATTACATTATGCTCAGCTATCAAAATTACACCATATATACATAAAAAAAAAAAAAAAAAAAAAAAAAAATCACATGCTCAAACACACTATTTGTGGGGGAAAAAACACCCTAACAATAGAAACTGCAAATTTTCAACTGCAATTGCCGCAAAAGGCAGGCAGTTTTTTTTTTTTTTTTTTTAATTTAAAAAAAAACCCAAAAGTGTAGCAGCAGCTTTACTACCAAAGTCCTTCCCACAACGTCACAGAGCTCTAAAATGGTCACAAATTGTTTATTAGGATGGTTGAAGGATTCCCTATTGTACATTAACACTGATGTCAGACTTATTTGGCATTTTTTGTGGCATTTTGTGGTTTTTGCTATATTTTTTTAGGCTTAAAATGCCAGGACCAGATATTGCACGGCAGTCTATGGGAAAACCCTTGAGGAGAGTTTTTGTTTGCTGTGATTTGAGGGGGGAAAAAGTGCTTGTTTTCGGTGTTTTTCTCCCATAGATCCTTATTTTTTTTTATTTTTTGCATAATGCACTACACGTCTGTCATAAACAAGTAGTGTAAAATGAAAGACTTCATTCATAGCGACACTGATTACTGGTACCAGGACTGACGCTAGTGACTGCACCTTTACATACAGTTGTAGAATAAGTTGGCACAAGGAAAATAACAGGAAAGAATGGATTTTATTTACCAGTTGCAAAACCATAAAACATTTTTTAAAAAACACAAAATGCAAGAGTGAAAATGTACACAAAAACAACCCACACATCTAGAAGGCCTCCTTCCATCAGTTACCGTATATACGTATCATTCAGAACAGCTCTGGCATCAGAGGTGACGCACCTCAGGCCACTAAACACTGACTAAAGCACAGGAAGCTGGAAAGAAACCTGAGTCAGAAGAGTAAGTTTATAATGAGTCAGTCACCTCCAGCACAAAGCTATCTGAGCTCTGACGTTAACAGGAAAAGGGCGGGTGGCCAGGACCATCTTCTTCTCCTCTCTCAGCTCCTGGAGCAGGGAAGAAACTAGCAGAAATACGGCAGCATAAAAAGGGCCATGGGGTGCACAGGGGGCGGCAATTACCTGGACCAGCATGTAACCAAAAATAATTCCTAGATTCCCATTCCCTCACATATGAAGGGTGTGTTCTCCTTCACTGGGGGGGTTAGGACTTAGTGGATTTTCACGTGCTCATTTTTCAGTCCATTACATGTATTAGGCCTCATGCACACACCCAGGTCAACCAATGGATCCATGATGCGGATCCGCAAAAAAAAAAACGGATGACGTTCCGTATGGCATCCATGTTTCCGTTTTTTTTTGCGGATCCATTGTAACAATGCCTATCCTTGTCAGCAAAACGGACAAGCATAGGACATGTTCTATCTTTTTTGCGGAACGGAAATACGGACATATGGAAGTGGAATGCACGCGGAGTACCTTCCGTTTTTTTTGCTGACCGTATGCGGAACCATTCATTTCAATGCGTCCGCAAAAAAAAAACGGAACGGACACGGAAACAAAATACGGTCGTGTGAATGAAGCCTAAGTATAGAGAAACCCATAGGTGAGGCCTCTTTCACGTAAACTAATATCGTCCTGACTACTCACAACCACACGCCATGCTGTGGTCTCCTGTAAGAAAAATACTCATATACAGTAAGAAGTTAGAACCACGGCTGAAAAACTGCAAAGAAAGCATGAACTGTGCTTTAAGGCCCCATTCACACAACCGTATTTTTGGTCAGCATCCGATTTGCATTTTTTGCAGATTGGATGTGGACCCTTTCATTTCAATGCTGTCTGCAGTCCATTTGACAAGACAAGAATGGGCATTGTTACAAGGAGTCCGAAAAAAAAAAAAAAAAAAAAAAAAAAAAAAAAAAAAAAAAACCACACACACGTCTCCTCTGAGAGCTTAGCCATATCACTTATTTGTGAACCCATGTCCAGAGACCGCCAAGTACAGCACTCCCTGACAGTCCCATCCAGTGTGAATGGACCAGCTCAAGCACTGCTCCATTCATACAAGGTCCAAGCAGTCAGACCCCCACCCATCAGACACTTATCACCTATCCTTTTGATTATGGAAAAACCCCTTTAATACTTCTTCAAGGCAGAGCCCAAAATCCCCACACTCAGTTCCCGATTTGGTTGCCTTTGAGATCTGCAGTAAAACTGCATGAAATCTCCACCGCTGTTGTATTGTAGATTTTGGTGTGGATATGTTGCAGAAACGCACAGAAATCCACGCTGATCTTATGAGCGTTCACCTGCCACTATGCTGCACTGCGGATTTTGTGGCAGAATTTTCCACTACTTAAAATGAGTTCCATTCATTTCAATGGGGCAACAAGCACAGGGCACAGTCCGCAATACGGGCACGGAGCACTTAAGTTCCTCTGCACAGGTTTGCTATTATTTAAAGTAAAGGATGTATTTGCATCTAGCTGGAAATACCTCCACTGCACATTTGGAGCAGAGGATCATATTTGCATAATTTTTTGTAACTGGCAAAGAGAACATTTTCTTACACAGTTTACGTGTGCACTACAAATAAAAATGGAAAATCGCTCAAGCGAACCATTTACATAAAGGAAGAGGACCAAAGCCGATTGATAAAGTTCATAAACTACAGTACAACAACTATCTCCCACATTCAACTGTACAAGGTAGTAAAAGAAATGGAAAGATAAAAATAAAAAAAAAAGGTAAAAACAATGGCTTACACCTTCATGACCTCCATCATACGTTTATGGCGAAAATCGTCACTTTAAAGATGGTACCCATTCGCAAAATGGTATTAAAGGGGTTATCTGATTTCAGAAACATCCCCCCCCCATGTGCCGGGCCCCTCCGTGGGAATATACGACAAAGCAACATTATTGTGAGTTTTATCCCTAAAAAATATGGGTCCACAATGCAGCTGCTCAAAAAAAAAAAAAAAAAAAAAAAGTCATAGTCACCTAAAGTAATAGTTAGGACATACAAATCTAACAATCAACTATAGATGGCGGCTTGTGCCGCATTTCTGCACAGTTTTTGGTCTCTATAGATTTCTCTATACGAAAGAAAAAGGTCTGAAAAAGACAAGCAAAACATTGAGGGCCATTTACTAAAGCGTCTGAGCCACTACTCAATTATGGTGCACTGTGCAATGATGTGGGACGTTGCACTTGTGAAAGCTTAGTTTGGCCCTCCTGTGGCCTGCCAGATTTACTAACAATTTCATGGTGTTTTTTTATACTTTTATTTTTACAAGCCCTCCCAAAAAAAAAAAAAAAAAAAACACTGCAAAAAAATTCAAGGTAAATACAAAAGAAAAACTCTGCCCTAGATCTAAAAAAAAAAAAATCTCTGAACCAACAGAAACTGGTCAGCTCACTTTCATAATGTATGATTTACTTATGTGAAAATGCAAAGGAATGCTCTCAGATTTCATGAAGATCAAAGCTTCTTTAACCTTGAATTTTTACAAGGACAAAAGGAACAGAATCAAGCACTTGAAATGGTGTAAGCTCTTAAGGGGGGACGACACAGTCAGGTCTCCTGATGAAGCTCTGGGAGCCAAAATCAGTATAAAGGACAGGGAAGACTTCCAAAACTGCATCAAGAAAAGTTACGAAAATAACCCTTTCTGATGGAAATGTCCCATATCCGTGGCCCTAATGAGAACTTTTCATGCTGGGGAGTACAGTTGTGACCTATACTGTGACACAAAGTCACTTTTCATATCTTCAAAGTACACAGAGGAGCCAGAAAAGAGAACGCAGAAAAACTACTAGGACAAATCTTTAGATAATTCACTCTTTAGGATAGGGTAGGATTTATCAAAATGGCGTAAAGGAAAACTGGCTGCGTTGCCCATAGCAACCACATACCACTTTTGGATGTGGACCTATTCATTTCAACGGGTCCTCAAAAAAAAAAGTCCAAATCTGATCTGCACCCATTCACTTCAATGGGACTGCAAAAGATGCAAACAACACACTGTGTGCTGTCCGCATCTGTACGTCCGTTCCACGGCAACCACAAAAAAAAGATAGAACATATCCTATTCTTGTCCGTTTTGTGACAATAGGTCCACAAGAAAACGGATGCAACAAGAACGTCATCCGTATTTTTTGATGGCCGTGAAATACATACAGTCAGGTGAATGCACCCTAAGGGCTCATGCACACGACCATGGCCTGCTTCGCAAATCCGCAAAATACGGGTATCTGCCATGTGCGTTCCGCATTTGGTGGAACGGAATGTCTGGCACTTAATAGAATTATCCTATCCTTGTCTGTAATACGAACAAGAATGGGACATGTTTTTGTTTTGTTTTTTTGCGGGTGTCGCGGCACAGACATACGGATGATGTGATGTGGTTCTACTGTGAATACCCATTTGGTGTGTTCTGGCACGTAAAGGACATCTGTCAGCAGATTTGTACCTATGACACTGGCTGACCTGTTACATGTGCACTTGGCAGCTGAAGACGTCTGTGTTGGTCCCATGTTCATATGTGTCCCCATAACTGAGAAAAATAAGGTTTTAATATATGCAAATGAGCAATGGGCGCAGCTCTCTTTCAATGGTAATGCCCCCGTTGCTCCTAGAGGCTCATTTGCATATACTAAAACATCATTTTTCTCAGTTATGGGGACACATATGAACATGGGACCAACAGAGATGTCTTCAGCTGTCAAGTGCACATGTAACAGGTCATCCAGTGTCATAGGTACAAATCTACTGACTGATGCCCTTTAACCAGCATGCCACATGGTAATAATGTGTACCCAAACCCCTTCAAGACAGTATTACTTGGATAAGAACCCTTTAGGCCCTTACAGAACCAGTAAGAAGTACTTCTTAATGCACTGGAATGACTGTGTACATGAATAACTTTCCCACATCTGCGTATCACACAGGGGTGTGCCGGGCTCTGACCAGGGAATGAGGTTACGCACACATAGGTGTCCTACTTCTATTCACAAGTAAACAAAGCAAACATGTATGAACGCATAATGGGGATTACTGATCCCAAAGCAAACAGAGTCCAGCAGTGTCCGCCACAGGCAGTCAGGAGCCGTGCACTGTGCATGCGCTGGATGCTGCGGGGCACGTCTACAGTAATTTACAGGCAGAGAACGCTGTGTTACGTCTTTTATACCCAACGCTGCAAGAAAGACTAGACACTGGCATGTGTACAATGCCAAATACCAGCAGTAGTAAGACATGATAGTTTCATGTAGAAAAATCTAGCGAGAGGTTCCCTTTAAAGGGGCTGTACACACCTGGGTACCTTTTCTACAGAGCCCACAGTGTGGCGGGACCTGCAGAGTTATCATACTTACCCAATCCCACTGGGTTCCAGTGCTGAGCTGCCGGCTCTGCAGGTCCCCCCACATCAACATCTGGTCTGATGAGGGTTACATGACCGATGCACCAGTCACATGTCACGTGTCTGGGTCACGTGTCTGGTTTATGTGACATGGTGACATGTCACCAATGCAGCTGGTCATTGGCTGCAGTGATCACTTGACCCATGTAATACTGGATGTTGATGCAGGGAGACCAGAGACCTGCAGAGCAGCAATGGAGCCAGAACCCAGCGGCAGGGATCAGGTAAGTATGAATATCAACGCAGGTCTGTAGACAGGGTTCCCAGGGGTGAACAACCCCTTTAAGGGCTCATTCAGATGAACCATATTCACGGTATAAACTTGGACAGTAGCTGAACTGAACACTGACCCACTAAAGTCAATGCGTAAACTCAAGTGACAGCATGCACCATCTAGTGCAGATTATCCCACAAGACTCGTCATGAGAAAGATGGACTGCACACGGATGCCAACGGTCTGCAGTAAGCTTGTCTGTGTTCGCTGGCCGGGACACAAATCATGAGTCTGAATGCAGCCAAAGGCCTTGGTCAGTCATTTCTATCACGGATTTTCAGCCAAAACCAGGTGCGGCTTTAAACACAGAACAGGACCAGATCTTTCCCTTATACCTTATGTCTGTGGAGGATCCAATCCTGGTTTTGGCTCAGAATCACTGATGGAGATCACTGACCAAACACTGATGTGTTAATGAGGCTGGATTGCAGGCTGGATGTAATCATGGAAATGTGTATAATGTGATGGAAAGGAGACAATATGGACAATCACAACACATTAGTAAGTGGCTTGTATTAACTTTATCTACATGATAAATGCCATTTGCTGAAGTGAGACAATCTCTATAATAACAATTCTGAGGCATCTATTCTGATCACTCGGTGATGTGCCATTCATTTATCATTCCTGTTGGAAGTTATGAGTTTGCAATAGAGGTCCAGATGGGTGTTACCAGTTGGGGTTGTTTCCTGCACAGTCTGACACTATCCAATCAGGGCTGCCAGTGCCAGAGTGTGTAGGAACACACATCCAACTGGTTACACACATCTAGTCCTTCATTGCAAAGTCCTAGCAATCCATTCTAAACTTCTAGTAGGAACAATAAAGGAATGGCACAACATAGAGTTATAAGAATAGATGCTTCAGAACTGTTATTACAAGGAAGACATGTCAGGAGAGGTTACAGGTCCCCTTCTGATTGTTAACGCCTATGATAGGAGGATACATTCCCCTTTTCTGTCCATTATTGCTACTAAAAGTGTAAGGCCAGGCAACTATACAGATATGGCATCTACACACTGTGATAAGACATCATGCAAACGCTTATAAGACAAGAAGAGCAGTTACTGGGACACATCCCCAGATATCCCACGAGACTGCCAGGCTTTCTCTCAGTCCTACATGTAGTGGGGACTTTTGCATAAAGTTTCGACATAAACCATCCTCACCCAGCAGGACACAGCAGACAGCACAACCTGTCAATCTTTCAAAATGAGAGGAGCATGCACAGGTGAATAGCCCGGGGTGCACCGCCAAACAATGGCTGTGTGTGTTCCTGCTGCCAACACGAGGTGTACTGCCTTACAAATGGATGTTAACAAGTACAAGTCCCCGGTATCCTGGATGATGAACATGCATTTTACAGTGAATTTACAGGGCTAGACTAGACCCGGCCACACCATTTACCTCACAGCCTCCAGAACAGTCTGGTATTAGTGAATACCATCCCGATGGACATCTCATTGCTTTTGTCTAAGTAATTCATTTACTTTCTCCGCACATCTGCTCTTTTTTTCTAACAAGGACGCCAAGCTGTGTGTAAGCAGGAGTAATAGGGTTATGCTTGGACACCTAGTGCTCCCACTAATGGTTAGCAGCCATCATATGTCAAATTAAGTCTTAACCTCACAAAAGGGTTACTTCATACTTTATGTGTAAAAGTGTGACATTAATAATGGTGGCAGTGCTATAAAGGAGGACTGGATGACACAGGCGTATAGTGCTAATGAAAGTAACCTTAAAAGAACGAGCGCCGACGCTTGCTTTTACACAAAATACCAAATTCCATGGTCTTCAATTAGTATCTTTCTTCCCCACTCATATGATACCCTGTAATTTAGTCACAAGACCGGAGGTTGGGGTAGGGACGTTTTTACATAAGTATATCTATTTTCGGCAGCACCATTGGTTTACCAGCATTCTGCAGCAGCGCTTAGAGGTCAGAACACGGCCCCCATTATTATCGGATCCAATTATTAATACTGTAATTTCTCATGCGGGTCAGTGCTCCTAAATATGAAGATTGCACTACTTTCCTCAATAGTTTAAAGGGCATCAGTCCGCAGATTAGTACCTATGAAACATGGTCCCACGTTCATAAGAGCCCACGTTGCTGAGAAAAATAATGTTTGATGTATGCAAATGAACCTCTAGGAGCAAAGGAGGCGTTACCATTACACCGAGAGGCTCTGCTCTCTCTGCAACTGTCACGGCCTCTCTACTTTGATTGACAGGACCAGGCGGGATGACATTTTCGCTGCCTGGCCCTGTCAAAGTGGAGGGGCCGCGTCATTTGCAGAGAGAGCTGGACCTCTAGGTGTAATGGTAACGCCCCCGTTGCTCCCAGAGGCTCATTTTTATATACTAAAATGTCATTATTCTCAGCAAATCGAGCACATATGAACATCAGACCAACACAGATGTCTTCAGCTGCCAAGTGCACATGTAACAGGTCAGACAGTTTCATCGGTGCAAATCTGCTGACAGATGTCCTTTAATTTTTCCTGCTGTAACGAGAAATCTAACAAAGAAATATCCAGCTCATTACAAAAAATAAAATAAAAACTAGATATACTCACAAAGGAAAAAAGTTGCCAAGTATAAGACACAATGGAAACAGTAAACTGAGGTCCCAAAGACGTTTTCATACGATGAAAATATAAGTACACCAATTACTGAAATATGCATCCCACACTACACCTACCTAAAAAAAGGCAATTAGGAAACTACTGAGAGAATTTTAAACACCAAGATTGGTCCCAGAGGCATTTCAGTGATCGGATATCAGGCATGGACAGCTGCAAGGGGCAAAGAGGTCACAGATCAGAAGGGGAGCCTGAAACATAAGAGCAACCCAGCTCAGGATTTAGTCACACAAAAAAAAACATTATATGATATTTCCGAAATTCAGAGTCATCCGAACCTGAAACTGTAAGAAAACAAGAAAATCCTTTTAACTAGTGACAAAAAAATAAAAAATTAGAAAGGACTAGAATTACAGTACAACAAACACACAAAACCAGTAAACTTCATGCCAAGAAAACTATACTGCTTTATGGCAGTGGCTCTGTGGTCTGCGGGCCATGCAACACTGGTATCCTAGGTTCAAACTGGACCGATGCCTTCATGGAGACTGCATGTTCTGCCCACAAGAGCTTACAATCTACAAGATCTGGTTTCACAGTATATGTTGTATGACATCTGGGGAAACACACATGTACATTGCACTTCTGTAATACTGGGGACAACGCGGGGACACACGGAGAGAACAGGTGAATCTGTGACCAGTGCCGACATGAACAAGGTGACGGTAACCACCCCTCAGACATGACGGCTCTTGGTTTGATTACTCACCAATAACTGGTTTGGGCGGTGCATCACACTATGTATGGCCTTGTGGCTTGCAGACAGAACTCTGCCTCAACAGGACTGAACCCAACAGGATTATTCACTCTAGTTACACGGTAAACTATGGCATTTCACACAGGAAGAAGAGCTGACCAGTGTATTATCAGATGCAAGCCTCTCATATTGGTTGTCCTCCTTCAGATATTGAGGGGGACAGGTCCAACTCCCAGCACCCCCACTGATCAGCTCTTTGAAGAGACAACAGTTCCCATTCACTTCAATGGACTGCTTTGTGTGCAAAATTTTGCACCTTTTTTTACTGTAAAACTCATTGTCCAGTGTGAACAGCAACAAGTACAAAAGACTGACAACACAACAGCTCGCATTTCAGCTAGCTTTAGATGAGCGAGTTCAGTGCGAGAAACGCGTTGTACGTGTAAGCGCGATTTCCCGTTCTGATCTGCTCTGACCACATGGCATTACAATGATTTATAGTGCTGTGTGTCACTGCCAGGCCTCGAATCTCCTGAACTATTCTGACATAATTCCATCAGTGTATTATAAATCACTGCAGTGCTGTGCGATCCTGTCAGAAGAGCAGAGGTCAGAACGGGAAATCACGCTTACCAAAGCAGCAAGTTTCTCACACTGAACTTGCTCGTCTGCGTCTGGCCTTATTAAGACTGCAGTTTTTCATGACAATAAGTAAAAACCTAATAATTTTTCTTCATTTTTCTTCACCTAACAGGAAATACAGTTTAGGAATTATCCGAGTAGGTGTAGATTTGTGCCAAAACGTGCACCATTTACACCTATGCCAGGCTGCCGTATATCACCTCACACTACGCTCATTTCCAAATCTGGCAACAGCAGTCACTAAAATGTTCAGACAGCATTTTACACACATTATGTGCTCTTAATTTCTGGGACTGTAGTACGCTATATAGTTCCTGCAAGGAAATCCACACAGAAAAAACATGCATAATATGCATTATGTGCATATACCCTTAGAAAGCAGATGATGTGCCAAATTTATCATCCTGGCTCATGACGTAAACCCAAAACCAGCGGACTAGACGCAGTCAATTATTCTTTTTGACACACTGGCTTCGTAAACAGCCCTAAACAAATTTTGTGGCAAGGTCTAGGTGCAATCACATTACTAGACTTGCCCCCGATGTGTAGGCTGACTCTCAGACATCAGGTGACGCCCGCCCATTCTCAGTGGGAGGTAGGTGGTAAATGTATCAGCCAAATTGGCCTTCTGACAGAAGATGAGGCTATGGCCCATAAATGTATAGTGTAGAGCAGCTATGTCCTCCTACATTAATGGCCACTACACGTCTATCAAGCTTTGTAGTGTATCTGATTAAATGCCCCTGTGGCCTGGGGTATGTGGGTGAAACCACACAAAGAATTAAGGACAGAATATGCCAACATAAATCCAACATCAGAACCAAAAAGAACGACGCCCCACTTGTAGAGCATTTCTCCTCGTCCAGGCACTCCATAAGCCAGTTACGTTTCCAGGTTATTGACTGGATTCCACCACCTAGAAGAGGTGGGGACTGGGAGGGACTGTTAAGAGAGAGAGAAATGGCCTGGATAAGACGTCTCAATACCCTTCAACCAGTGGGCATGAATAAAGATTATTGTCTTGACTACTAGATGTCATATTGATATGTGTACCTACTACTACTAATTCTTTATTCCTATTATCCCCAGGGCCGTAGACGTCTTGTGGCTAGTGGTGACACTCGCCTAACACGATCCATGGTCTCATGTTGCTTCTGGTCTCCACCCACAACTGTGGTCCACCAATAGTAATATCCTTAGTGTTTTGAATACTGTATTTAAATTATGTATGCGTGTCTTGTCCCCCTGCATTTACACTTACTTCCCTTTAAATGCCCTATAGTTATAATGGATCTCTATTAATCTCCATGAAAGTCCAGGGCCCAATTTGAATATACCTCATTATAACTCCGGTCCGCTGCTGACAATATTTGCCGATATACTCATTGCAATACTACCCTACTACTCCTAATGAATAAGTAATGACAACTTGCCCTGGTCCAGAATGGCGATAGCTTCTTTATACTCACAAAGGGCACAAACCCAGCTAGATTTGTCTTTGGGCATGGTCTGAATAAGTGTTATCTACACATAGGTCTCCTTTAGTGTGATTATACATTGTAAGGGCAACCTGCCCTGTTTCAACATGGCTACTAATCTGTAGCGGCCACACTATACATAGACCTAACCATAGCCCCACAGCCAGCCCTAAAAATGGCGTTTGCAACCTCCGGGGACACTGCGCATGCGCAATGCATGCACTCTGATTGACGTTTGGCTTCTCTAAGCAGACACCGTTGCTCCTCTCCGGGCGCCCGGACTGATGCTTGCAACATATCCACTTCCGGTTCCGCCCCTCTCCATCGGCCCGCGGGAGAGTTCGCGCCATTCACCCTACTTAAATGCTTATGGCGGTGCTCCCTTACACACCTGGCCGACATCCCCATTGCCACGACTTAACTAGGGTAAGTGAGGGCGCATTTGCGCCTCCAAGTATTGCCAACCTTAGCCACATTGTCATTTTATTATTCAGCCCCTGTTAACTTGGTTTTCTCCACCTGGAAGCTGGGGCATATTTATTTGCTGTAGGCCACTCTGCCTAGCAATAATCTAGCCCGCGCTTCCCCATTTCTTTATATACCCACCTGTTAATGGCAGCGCTTCATATATCATACAGTATGCACCTAGACTTATGTTATTAATGGTAGCGCTTTATATACTATACAAATACGTACCTAGACTCATGTTATTAGTGATTCTACATAACATGTTTTCAGAATTGGGGATTGTGGTGGTAGCCAAGCATGTTTATAATCTTGTCCATATTTCCCTCTGTGAGACAATTCGCTTGATCATATGTCCATGTGATATATACTTTTCATGTGATATATATTCTTCATGTAAACATGTTTTTTCACATTTTTTATTGTTTATCTTTTGCACAACAGCCTGATGAAGGGCACTGTTCTGCCCGAAACGTTGCCTCAGTTGTGCACCATGTCTGGCTGATAAGAATAAATATTCACTTTGCAAATTCACTTTTGGAGTGCTGTCTATTCTCTATATACACTCACCGGCCACTTTATTAGGTACACCATGCTAGTAACGGGTTGGACCCCCTTTTGCCTTCAGAACTGCCTCAATTCTTCGTGGCATAGATTCAACAAGGTGCTGGAAGCATTCCTCAGAGATTTTGGTCCATATTGACATGATGGCATCACACAGTTGCCGCAGATTTGTCGGCTGCACATCCATGATGCGAATCTCCCGTTCCACCACATCCCAAAGATGCTCTATTGGATTGAGATCTGGTGACTGTGGAGGCCATTTGAGTACAGTGAACTCATTGTCATGTTCAAGAAACCAGTCTGAGATGATTCCAGCTTTATGACATGGCGCATTATCCTGCTGAAAGTAGCCATCAGATGTTGGGTACATTGTGGTCATAAAGGCATGGACATGGTCAGCAACAATACTCAGGTAGGCTGTGGCGTTGCAACGATGCTCAATTGGTACCAAGGGGCCCAAAGAGTGCCAAGAAAATATTCCCCACACCATGACACCACCACCACCAGCTTGAACCGTTGATACAAGGCAGGATGGATCCATGCTTTCATGTTGTTGACGCCAAATTCTGACCCTACCATCCGAATGTCGCAGCAGAAATCGAGACTCATCAGACCAGGCAACGTTTTTCCAATCTTCTACTGTCCAATTTCGATGAGCTTGTGCAAATTGTAGCCTCAGTTTCCTGTTCTTAGCTGAAAGGAGTGGCACCCGGTGTGGTCTTCTGCTGCTGTAGCCCATCTGCCTCAAAGTTCGACGTACTGTGCGTTCAGAGATGCTCTTCTGCCTACCTTGGTTGTAACGGGTGGCAATTTGAGTCACTGTTGCCTTTCTATCAGCTCGAACCAGTCTGCCCATTCTCCTCTGACCTCTGGCATCAACAAGGCATTTCCGCCCACAGAACTGCCGCTCACTGGATGTTTTTTCTTTTTCGGACCATTCTCTGTAAACCCTAGAGATGGTTGTGCGTGAAAATCCCAGTAGATCAGCAGTTTCTGAAATACTCAGACCAGCCCTTCTGGCACCAACAACCATGCCACGTTCAAAGGCACTCAAATCACCTTTCTTCCCCATACTGATGCTCGGTTTGAACTGCAGGAGATTGTCTTGACCATGTCTACATGCCTAAATGCACTGAGTTGCCTCCATGTGATTGGCTGATTAGAAATTAAGTGTTAACGAGCAGTTGGACAGGTGTACCTAATAAAGTGGCCGGTGAGTGTACATGTCCTCCTACAGGACAGCGCCATGCCAGAGTGCTCTCTAGTCACACATTTCACTGCTGGTGACACAGACTGTCCATATCCCCAGCACGCTAGGGCCAATAACGTTCATATGTTTTAGGAGTGTGGGAGAAAACTGGAGAACCTGGAGGAAGCCTGCACAAACCTGGAGACATACGTTCAACGTGGAGATGTCCTAGATCCTCTGTGCTGCAGAGTGACAGAGCTGGGTGACCCGAGACTTAGCCCCATTCCATTTGCTCCATTAATGTCTACAGGACAAGTAAAGCGCCGTCTATCTCAGACCGTCCTTCAGAGCCGACTACAGAAGCAGTGCACATATGTGACTGCCTCTCCATTCAAACAAGGGAAGACAGACCCCCTAATAATAATGATCAGAGGGACCCCCATCGATCACATTTACCCACCTTTAAATTGTATTTTGTTTCAGAATAGAAGTCAATGGAAAGATAGGTGCTACTGCATGGCAGGTTTTTTTTTTGCTTTTTTATTCCCTACAATAACATATAGCTCTGTCAGGATAAGGCCTCTCTCACACAAGCGAGTTTTCCATCCGAGTGCGATGCGTGAATCAAGCGCACAACATCCGGACTGAATCCTGATCCATCCATTTTAATGGGTCTATGCACGTTTTTCACGCATCATTTCTGCATTCAGGAAAAATCGCAGCATGTTCGATATTCTGCATTTTTCACGCAGCTCTAGCTCCATAGAAGTGAATGCGGCTTCAGTGAAAAACACATTCAAATGCAATGCGTTTTTCACTGATGTTTGCTAAGAGTATTGTATCTGCGCGGAAAAAACTGAAACACTAAATTGCAGACAAACTGACTGAACTTGCAAGCAAAACCATCAGCTTTTTCCTGAACAGATCCTGACAATCTGCATCGCTTGTGTGACAGAGGCATAAAGGAAGGAAAATAAAACCTAGTCACAAGAACATATTAATAAGCGGATTCTTGGCATTCATTTTGACCTAACCAATTCACTTGCCCCTCAGCTTGTCGTAAAACAAACTTTTCAACCAATTTTCATAAGGAACGTACAACTGAAGAGCACAATCTGTCTCGTTCAGAGATTTCTATATAACGTGCACCTCAGACAATACACAGCTTATTCTTGTAACTCCCAAAAAACGTGCACTCAGCTGAACCAAGCACACAGACAGGACACCCCACATAGATCAGATAGCTGGTACCACCAAAAATGGCCGAGTCGGACAACTTGTAGTGTTCATGACCAATGACATGCTGAAACGTGAGTCTTATGTCTATGGAAGGAGAGGTAACGCTAGTTTCATACCTGTGTCAGGGGACTCCGACAGGCTGTTTCGGCGGGTGAACGTGCAACCCCTTCCAAGAGGCGGCCGGAACAATAGTACAGCATGTTGTACTTTTTTTCCGTGGCCCGCCCCTTACAGTGAATGGGGCCGGAGCATAGTTCCCCCCACACGTGCACCTGCAGCAGAACGGATCCAGCGGGCTGTTCACCCACCGGAGTCCCCTGACGAAGGTGGGAAAGTACCCCAAGTGGATTTTCCTACCTTTATTGTTAATTAGCAAAGAAAGTAAAAAGGATCCATAAATCCAAACTGTTCAACCTGTTACTTGCCAGGGGGTCCTCAAAGAAACTAAACTTTTGGAGGCACCACCTCAAAATGAGAAGTAGGAGACTAAAATTTTCAGGTCTTAAATGCTCAAAAAAAAAATTCCCTTTAAAACTTAGTCCAAACAAGTAAATTTGATGAGGTGATTGCAGAAGAGGCTTTTCATTGTTGCTGCAGATAGCCTTGAGACCAATCCACAGCATTCAGAGCAAATCTAGACTCCCTAATTAGAGGAAACCTCAGCCGCCATGTTCCAGCAAGACTCCGTGCACAGGGGCTCTGACCGCCAGTTTTCACCAGATGAACCAGGTAGACGTTAGGAGGGCACAAGTATTGTAAGGAATCACAAGTAAAATGCAAGATCTTATTTAATGTACATTTCTTACTAACTCGATTCCACGTACAGCAAGTTATTTATTCAGATCTGTGCCATTTACCACAATAGAGAAGTGAAACACTTGAGGAAAACAATTATTAGCCTCAGGGTGGTTTATTACTCACTTATTTTACCCATTTATATATCACTGACATATTCCGCAGCACTTTACAGACATTACCACTACTCACTGTCCTGGATGGTATGTCTGTGTGTGGGAGGAAACCCATGCAAACACAAGTAGAACATACAAACTCCATGCGGATGTTGTCCTTGGTCGGATTCGAACCTAAGACCCTGATGCAAGGTACCAGTGCTAACCACTGAGCCACCATACAGATAACATTTTTGGAAATCTGTGTCAAATCATCAGCATTTCTGCTGCAAAGTCTGCAATAAAAACGTACCAAATGGCACCAAGATTCTTTTGCTGCAGATTTCCAACAGACAGTCCGCAGAGAATCTGAAGTGTTACCGCAAGGTGTGAACGTACCTTACACTGCTCATTACCACATAGCGCATCTAAGATAAGAAAACTTATCCATGGCTATGGAGTCAAAACATTTAGATGTTTTCAGGGTTCACCAGACAGGGCAGAATTTCTCGTGGGGATATTGTTGCAATTCAATGCAGACTTTGCTGTGGATTTTACCCTATGGATTGGAAGAGTGTGAAATCTACAGTAGCATAAACCGACATGCTGTGGATATAAAGTCACACAGCCGGTGGATGAGCTTTCTTAAAATCTCATCCACTTTGTTGGCACTGTAAACACTGAAAATGCCATATGCAAACCCACAGCATACCCGTCCTGCGCAGGCGCCCTAAAACGTTTAAAGTGTACGAAATTTCTTGTCTGCTTTGCTTAATTTTGGCAAATCCGGCAGAGTTTTCGCTTTCACGGTGCCAATTTCACTATTCATGGACTGTTGAATATTCAATGGAATAACAGACATAAGATACCTATAAAGATGCAGATAAATCAGTTATAAACTAGTGGGCAGCCTGTATCCTACTGAAAAGTACATCCGGGAGGAGCTAGAACAATTAGGAATACATGAGCAGTGTGAAAACTGAGAACTACTAAAGACACAAGGAGAGACGGCCATATTCCTTCAGATTTCTTGCAGTCAAGCAGGGAATCAGCCGGGTGAGACAAGGACCTCAAAGACACAGCATGACTCTTCTTTACCAGTTCCCTGAGCGCCATGAATATGACAAGTGTTTACCAGGTGCCAGTCATAGGAACCTGCAATAAAACCAGGCGCCTTTATTTCACCCATCTGAATCTGATAGTGAAGACAATTCAATGAATGGCTGACTTATTTTCAGAAGAAATTGCCCACCACGGGCACCCAATACGAGCCGGAAATGACACCAGTAGTATGGTGAGGTGCAGGTCCACTAATCACCTACTAGCTGAGAGGAGCAGGCTATATATACAGTGTTTGCACATCCTGTTTTACTTCAATTAACTTTATTTATAAAACACAAGGGTTCACACTTTTTGCCTCAGATACTCTAAAGAAACAAAAAAATCTGAAAAGAAATAGTGTAATGAGACACCGCACACTCAGCTTTATCTGTGGCGGAGTATTCCTGCCATAGCCATTATAAAAGCAACAGATGTTTCCTCCTCTCCTTTACATTGACCCAGTGACCCCCATGGAGCCAGAAAACTAATCCGAAAGGACAGAGCAATCTTACTATGGTCCTATATACTACATATGTAGTATTCTAGGGTATACGTCATACCTTTCACCACTCCTGACATGCTTATTATAGCACTTCTAGGGCATACTTCATATGACTCCATGTTGTGCAGTTCCTCTATTATTCCTGCTAGAAATTTATGACTAAAGGTACAGCTAGTTGTTAACATTTGGGGGGAGTCCCCACACAGACTGACACTGGCAGCACCGACTGACTTTACAAGGACATGCCCCCAGCTGGTAACACCCTGTTATGCCTTTATTCATAAACATCTAGTAGGAATAATAGAAGAAGTTAACAACAGAGTCAGAATAGATGCTCCACAAGAAGTTACTATTTCCTGTTATTCCTCACAGCAATGTATGAATAAATTGACAACTTGGGGGGGGGGGGGCGGGTTGAAAGTTTGGGGCATGTCCTTACATAATGTGACAGTGTACACAGTGTCAGACTGCAGGGACACACCTCTTTGGGGGAATATTAACCCCCATTCAGTGTATTCATAAATTACTTTCCAAGTATGTACTAAAACAGACACATCAGGAGAGACAACAGCCATTGTAAGCCCACTATATATATATATAGTATTGTCTGAACACTGGTCAAATACCATGAACATGCTGAGCCTCCACGTTTAATACAATGAGGAGAGAGATAAGCGGAGGTACTCTCAGCTGACTAAAAGCATTGGAGGCGTTGAACAACCCACCCAATTCTCATTGGAACAGTCAGGAGGTGGAGGTTAAAAGGGGTTGTGTCACAAAACATAGTCAAACCAGCACCTGGATCAGAATACTTTTGTAATTAAACATTTAGTATAGCTACTCAATAAAACGTATCTGTAGAGCGCCACCTTCTGATCGTCTGGTTGGACATGCTCAATTTAAACCTTCAACTGTCACCAGCCATGTGTTCTGTTAGAAGCTGTAGAGCAGGCATCCCCAAACTGCGGTACTCCAGATGTTGCAAAACTACAACTCCCAGCATGCCCGGATGGCCTACAGCTATCAGACTACAGCAGGGCATGGTGGGAGTTGTAGTTTTACAACAGCTGGAGGGCCACAGTTTGGGGATGCCTGCTGTAGAGGTTACAGGGAGAGAGCTGCAGCCGAAAGGACATGCCCCCTGAGCTGCCAGGCCGAAGATAATCTAGCAGAGCAACCGGAGCAGTGAATGTGGAGATTTCTAGATCCATGTGAGGTACAAGGCTGGTCCTAGCTTTATTAGAAAGGTATTGTCTGATCTTCATTGTTGGCATCAATCATGGCATAGCCCCTTTAAATGTGCATTTGAATGTGATCTGCGGTATTGGAGCGGTCCACTATTTTAAAGAAATGCATTTTCCCCATTGCTCGTACTCTGAGAACAGGGATGTCACTGGAGCAGACAGCAGATACACTGAGGGTTATTCCAGGTTTGGAGACGTCTTCCTGAACAAGTACAGACATGCCAGAACAAAGAGAGCAGGAGGTGCTCAGATTTATAGCACAACTGATGGCCAGATATCATCATAGTACTATCATTAGGACACTCTAGGAACACACATGCAGCTAAAGGCAGAACAAGACCAACCCAGAGGACCATCATATACGTGACTCCCAGCAGGACAGCACAGACATATGAACGTGCAGACCCTGGACTGTGCAGGTCTCTTCACACAGACATACCGAATGGCAGATTGCAGAGTGGTAACCGGAGACCAGGCGCATACCACTGCTTCATTTAGATAAAACTTTCTCATCTCTATGGAAACCAATATGTCTACACAGCGCCAGACATTTTTACTATTCCACACAGCAGTGTCAAACTTTAGCATCGAAAATATCAGGAACCTAAAGCATAAAGCTCATCAGGCCGCTGTGTGAATGGACACGACTATGAAGTTCTCCAGGCACAGTACCACTCACATGGCCGTACAACCAGACACATAGGGGGAGATTTCTCAAACATGTTCAGTGCTATGTTCCTACAGGAGATATGTCTGAAAGCAGATTACTGCCACTCTCCACTGAGAACTGAATGCACAACTCTCCCAAATACTATACATTTCCATTCTAATAACCTGAATCTTTAAATGACATTACTCTGTTCTGTAAGCTAGCAATATGAGATTTGCCTAAACCTGGCAACTGGATATTTCCCCCCAATGCTACAAATTCAGCACAGCCGCAATGTGTGGCAGCTCCCCCCCGTGTCCTTAAAGGGTTTCTGTCACCAGAAATCACCCTATTAAACCAAGTGTCATTTGCAATGAGCAAATGACACTTGATGACAGTAATGTTAGTGTCATATTTCTCCGTCCAGCAGTTTAGCCAAAAAATAGTTTTTTATAATATGCAAATGACCTCCCCTAGGTGCAGTAGGCGTGAACCTGCACCTAGGAGAGGCCGTAATAACGCCTCTTACCACGCCTCCGTAGCGATGATTGACAGGGCCGGGCAGCCAGCTCTTTCGGCTCCCGGCCCTGTACGATCCTGAAATCCCGCGCCTGCGCATTGCCGTAGTACATCCGTGCACGCGCACTGAGAGCCGGCGGCCGCCCGGGTCCTTCGTGCGCGGATGTACTACCGCAGTGCGCAGGCGCGGGATTTCAGGATCGTACAGGGCCGGGAGCCGAAAGAGCTGGCTGCCCGGCCCTGTCAATCATCGCTACGGAGGCGTGGTAAGAGGCGTTATTACGGCCTCTCCTAGGTGCAGGTTCACGCCTACTGCACCTAGGGGAGGTCATTTGCATATTATAAAAAACTATTTTTTTGTCTAAACTGGTGGACAGAGAAATATGACACTAACATTACTGTCATCAAGTGTCATTTGCTCATTGCAAATGACACTTGGTTTAATAGGGTGATTTCTGGTGACAGAAACCCTTTAATGGCCTCCTCCGAAAGTTTATTTCACTTTAAGAACTTTAATCACTACTTGGGCTACACTTAAAGGAACTGTTTGGGGTCAAGACGGAGAAGTCCTTGAGACTGGAAGTCATCTTTGCCACGTCCCATGGGTATTGACTAAAATACCTAAAATCTGCATAGATTTCCATCAAGCTTTACTTGTGGTTTTGGTGCATATTCCGTATTAAGTTTTACCACAATTCTCATCCTTTTATTGAAAAGGGTGAAATCCGTACAAAAGAACTGGCATGCTGCAGATTTCAAAATCCGCACAGAACAAAAAAGTGTAGATTTATCTAAACCAGGGATGCCCAACCTGCGGCCCTCCAGCTGTTGCAAAACTACAACTCCCAGCATTCCTGGACAGCCTGCAGCAGAGCATGGTGGGAGTTGTAGTTTTACAACAGCTGGAGGGCCACAAGTTGAGAGTCCCTGATCTAAACCAATACACCTTGCTGGTACTGTATTAAGCTGCGGCACGTAATCTGCAATGTGTGCAGGTAGCCAAAGGGTATTGTCCAAATGTGCTGCAGATTTTCTGCAACAGAATCTGCTGCATTTCTGCTCCAAATCCGCACCACACGTCCCATTCATTGTGGAAATGCTGCCGATTTGACACATTACAAAGGGCGCTGCAGATTTAAAACCTGCACAAGTCACCTAACACTGCTGTGAACTTTCAATTGAAATTTTCTGCATTCAAATACACTGCGTGTGCCAGCAGCCTGAAAGTGAATTCTCTGATAAATAAACCATTGCAGGAGGCAATTAAAGGGGTTGTCTCACTTTAGAAAATGGCATTTATCAAGTAGAGAAGGTGAATAAAAGACATTTACTAATATATTGTGATTGTCCATATTGCCTCCTTTGCTGGTTGGATTCATAGTGTACAAGCACTTCCACTACTACAGGATTCCATGGTGGTTGTAACCGTGGAAACGAGCAGTGTATAATGTGATGGAAAAATGAATCCAGCCAGCAAAGGAAGCAATATGGGCAATCACAATACATTAGTAACTGCCTTGTTTTAGGCCTCTTTCACGCAAACGATACAGATTGGCTCAGGATGCGTTCAGTGAAACTCGCACCATTTTGCAAGCAAGTTCAGTCAGTTTTTTCCGCGCGGGTGCGTTTTGATGCGTTTTGCACGCACGTGAAAAAAAAAACTGGAAGGTTTACAAACAACATCTCCTAGCAATCGGCAGTGAAAAACGCACTGCATCCTGACTGAATCCGGATTATATCAGGATGCAATGCGTTTTTCACTAAAGCCCCATTCACTTCTATGGGGCCAGGGCTGCGTGAAAGCCGCAGAATATCGAACATGCTGCGATTCTGTGTGAAAAACAACGCTCCTGTACACAGACTAATTTCCCTTTAAAGAAGAACTCCCGACAAAAATTTTATTCCATGTCCTACTAGAAATGTACATGATATAATCTGTAGTGAATGTCATTTTCTCACCAGTGTCTGAATTTTATCATCCTGAAGTTTCTTATCTGTGTCATGTGACCAGCAATTAGACCCACCAACTCACACATAGCCTTATGTGTGGACAGGAAGTCTAATTCTCTATGTATTCCTATGAGACTGAAAGTGAGGCTCCCATAGGAATGAATAGAGCAGTTACTGGCTTTCTGTCCTGGGTCAGTTGGAGGTCAGGGAGTTGGTCACATGACCCAGCTACAATAAGAAGAGAGGTTTTTACTCACAGAAACAGTCACTGATAAGAAAATGACATTCACTACAGATATCATGCACCTTTCTAACAGGTAAGAGAATAAAAATTTTTGCGTGAGTTCTTCTTTAAGGTATCTTACGTACACTTTGCTTTTTCGTTCCATCCAGAAACTGACCTGCCATGCAGATTTACCCTTTGCAATACAAGGCTGAGAAATGCTGAAATTTCTCACCAAAAATTTCTGTCTGGACTGTGATTTATCAATGACTATTATAATGCCCAGGAATATCACTGCATTATTCACAATGAAAGTCTACTGCACGTATCAGACTACCTCTGCCCTGCTAGCTATAATGTATGCCAGGGAAAGATATTTTTAACCATTTTGCCCGTTTACATATCACACCTTACAAAATACTAAACCTCTGTCATTTTCACTTTATTTTTTTTTTTCTCGGTACATACAACACCTACAAGTAGATACATGATGAGCTGCCAATAAGAGAATACATCACTGAAATGTATCTCCTGGATCCACCTCAAGCCTAAGACAGCCATGATGGTGCGCAGATCCTCTGAGAAGTGGACTTAGGGGCTAATGCACATGAACGTATTTTCTTTCCGTGGCCGTTCCGTTTTTTTTACGGACCGTATGTGTAATCATTTATTTCAATGGATAAGGGAAAAAAAAAACTGAAGTTACTCCGTGTGTATTCAGTTCCCGTATAGCCGTTCCACAAAACACGTCTTAGTCTGTCTGTGAGTATTATCCTTTCCCCCTACCCTCCACCCTTCCGCAGCATCTACAATATGTTACAAATGCAAAACTGGAAAGAATAAGACATGTTCTACTTTTATGCAGGGCCAGGGAACGGTCTGTTGTCTGCATCTTTTGCCATCCCACTGACATAAGCGAGTCCACAAAAATGCAGATTGGATACGAAACAAAACAACGGTCGTGTACATGAAGCCTCAGGATCGGCCATCAGGGCCCGGCCAGACGACGCAGATGGCCACGTACATCCAAGCCAAACCCACCAGTCATAGGCAATAACAACATAATTATACTATAAAATCGTGCAGTCATTAGATACCACAGGTGGGTGTCGCTTGGCTATGTGCAGCCAGTTGTGCCCTCAATGTTAGATCAGTGGGGGGTGGTCTGACATCTGGGATCTCCACCCATCAGCCCAGTAAGGAGACCGTCACCGCTTTCACTGTTTATACTGACTTTGAAAAAGTGGCCAAACTAGGAGTTGAGATCTGGGTCGGGTCGCACATTCATAAGGCTGGTTTCAGACCTTACTTGATTCACTTGAATGGGGTCTGCGATCTGCATCCGACAGTCCGCACCGCAAAAAACTAGTGCATGCACTACTTTTTTGTGGTGCGGAGGCAGAGGCACAGCCAGAAACACCACGGAAGCACCCCGTAATGCTTTCATGGTGTTCCGATCCGTGCCTCCGCTCCGCATCTCCGTGATTGCGGACCTATTCATTGAAGTGACTGGGTCCGCGATCCGTGATGCGGGCTGCACACGGGCACGAGCCGGCACCGGCCGTGTGCATGAGCCCTTATACTGACTGCATTATGTCAGTGTAAGGGGATCTCAAAACCACTTCCGTTCTTATAATACAAGCGGCTGCATCAGTTCAGAACGGATCCGGCTGTATTACATCGAAAATGAGGAAACCAGATCCGGCACTAAAATAATTTTAAGTCAATGGACACTGGATCCGTTTTTTTTTAGTCTGAAAAAACTGATCCGGCACCATTGCCTTACATGGCTTATTCAGTTTCCAACACAAAAACACTGCTGGCATCAATTTTGTGTCCGGCATGGGAATGCAACAAAGAGGAAGGGAATGTATTCTGGTGCACTTTGTTCCAGTTGTACAGTTTTGTCCCCACGGACAATGAATGGAGACAAAACTGAAGCGTTGTGCTGCGGTTTTGAGAGCCTGTGCCGGATCTCAAAACCAGAGAGCACAACACAGATGTGAAAGTAGCCCAATTCTGTAGGTTATGCAGAGACACACAGCATTATAAATCCGTATAATGCCCTATGATCCTGTGAAACACACAGTGTCCATAACAGGGAATCAAGCTCGTACACAGATCTTGATTTCCACACAGGATGCTCTTGTCTGAAAGACCCCTAATACAGATTCATAAATGCCTCCATGACACAGACATGTCACCTGGGTGGGGAGCAAACAGTCACAACGTAGAAACTTTACCGTAACGTCTGCCTTTACACAAGGTCACCTATAGACACACAGACCATAAGCTAGTACATCAAGATCACGATAAATCCTGCCATGTCTCTTCTTATCTCCGCTGTCTAATCACTGTCTATTAGTCACATCTGTAGAACAACTCACTGCATAGTCATGCAACCCCAGGAGATGCGCCTCCATTTACTGTAATTAGTCTGTTGTCTACAACCTCCCCTCAAGCTGCATGAGGCAACACATGATGGAGGCCAACTTCCTACGCGGCTAGAAAGGTCACATGAGACAGGGCAGTATCCAAGGGTTACACGCTACTACTACTCCTCTCATCCACCCCAAACATAACAGCACACAACGAATCGCTATAAGGTTACCACACAGATTACTGACATCATAGGTCTATCCATTTCAAACATTCAAGCAATGCCTGACTGGAAAAATAGATGCACAACACATTGTGAGGGAGAAAAATGGACCACATTTACCCAATGTTAAAGTAAAGGTGAAAATTGGGGCAATTTGCGCCAAATTTACTAAAAGACACATGCCTCTTCCACATTTTACCTGTCTGACAGGAAATTCCACGTTTAACACCATTTGCGCCATTTACTCCTATTCCAATTAACAATCTAGTCTACACTTGGTCTCCCTCGTAAACCACGCCCACTTTACTATCCACTTTCCAAATTTTACGCTAAAACATCACCATTTGCAACATTTTAGTAACGCAGTTTACAGCAAAAACTGCTTTATAAATGTGGGTCCATGTGTTTCACACTAAATGCGTACACTTTATACCTCACATACAAAAAGACCAGCATTTACTGCCCAAAGAGGAGTAAGGGGTTAATGGTATCATCTGTGGACGGGTTCCAACTGCAACCACATTTTTCATAAAGGGGAGCCTAGTTATATGTACATATACCCTATATAGTCTTGGTACAGTCGTACTGTACATACTTCTCTATATATCTATACACACCATATCTGTTTACCAAATTGTATGACATTTACCTCATGTACATATACCCTATATAGTCTATGTTTCTGAAGTATTCAGGGTACAGTCATAGCTGCGTACCAAATTGTGTGACATTTACCTCATGCACTTGCATGTATTACCTGGGGTAATTGTTACAATTTTGTACAACAATAATAAGATTTATATAGCGCCAACATATTCCATAGCACTTTACAACAAGGTGGAACCCTTATATAATGTGACGTATATTCTGTATGAGGTAATTACATACATTCCCCATACACTTTATAGTACATACTTGAGTATATACACTTGCGTGAACCATTACATCTGCATGTTATATACAAACACACTTGATGCGACAATTGTAAAGCCGTGTACACACCTTATATACTTGCCCATAGGTGCCATTTCCCACGACTTCCACCAGTTCAAAGATCCCAGCCGGATCCTGAAAGAGAGCACAGGAGGATTATGTCAGGCAGGGGGTGCATGCAGCTGTTGCGCCCTAATGTCTTTATTTCACCACTTGAGGCACATGCCAATACATGCAGACAAAGGAAGCCAGTGTGCCTGTGCCACCAGTGCCCGGGCACATTCTACCCCGAACCAGAGCACTGCAGGAAACAAACAACTGCCCCCCCCCCACCGGCCTTCTGCTCCATCAGGAGAGGGGCCCAGCCCTGCCTCCATCATATGGGTGGGGGTCTGCTGCTGCAGCTTGCTGCTGCTGCCGGGGCTCCTTCCATCACCGTGAAACTGCACAAATCCCATGGACAAGCCCCGGGCTGGCAGAGGCCGCTCCACGCCTTCTATTGTGTGCAGCCCTCTCACACTCACCCTCAAGGAGGAGAGGTCTATGTCCACCAGACTCTTGGCAGGCGAGTCGTTGGCCATGGTCGCCCGTTTTTTGTGTGCTATCCCCGGCAGAGCCTGTGCCCTCCTCCCCGCCCTGGATCCAGACACAACAGGGCGAGCTCCTCTCCTCCCTCACGTTCTCCTTGCAGGGCTCCGACTCCTCATTGGGGTGCAGCGGCCCCTGGTCTCCGGCGTGCCCCTCTCTCTGACCGTCGTCGCTCTTGTGCCCAGGCTGCAGGATGGCGATCTTACACCATGTTGAGGTGGCAGCTCCCAGCACAGTGATCCGGGCTCGTCTCTCTTTCCTTCCCTCCCCTCCCTCTTTTCTTCCTTTCTTCCTCCCCTCGGACACACAGACATGCAAAGAGGAGACAGAGGGAGGGGGTGGGGAAGAGAAAATCCTCAGCCAGCACAGCTACTGGAGCCGGCAGCACCAATCCCGGCCCCTAACACCCCCTCTCCGCCTCCTCCCCCTCTACCCACCCACTGCTGCCATCATGGGCTGCCATACCCTTGCCAGGTGCCAACATCCTCCGACTCTTCTACACTAATGTCTCCCTCATTACACAAGAAGTTGTGTCATGTCATGAGACAACAGTTAGGAAACCCACCAGGCTATAGGTCACACAAGGTGAATGGTCACAGTCCCAGATGTCAAATTACCAACTTCTAGGCGGAATAACAGAGACACAATGCATAGATCTAAAGGTGGCCATACACATTCAAGGAGCCCCCTCCTCCAATGCCAAATTCTTAACATAAGCCCTTTGCCACAATGAAAGCGCTCATTTCCCATGTCCTTTCTGCTGCCCCGCTCTTGTTGGTGCTGCCTGAGGTAATTGCCTCACCTGGCCTCATTGGTGGTGCACCCCTGCCAGGCGCCATATCTCAAAAATGTTCACTTCTCCCCTGATATCACCTGTCAGGGGACAGTAAGGAGATGTCCATACACATTAGGGTCCAGCTACACGGCACAACACAAAGGGATATAGCGACATGTGTCATAATATATTTCAATGCTGTCGCTATGGGACATGCCACGTTGCGACGCGACAGTCGCAGAAAAATCTGACTTGATGGATTTTTTGGGACTGTCTCGTTGCAATCGAAGCATGTAGCATGTCCAATAGCAATGCCATTGAAATTTATTACATGAAATGTCGCAGAACACACATCGTTGTGTAGCCATACCCTTAGATCAATGCTGGCGAACCTATGTCATGGGTGCAAGGGGCGGCACTCAAAGCCCTCTCTTTTTGCACCCGCACCCTGGAAAAAGTCTATTGTGTACCAATATGCACCATAGGGCATGATATGAACAGCACAGGCAGCACATTGAATGTAGGCAGGCTATTATAGTTAAATGATAAAGTACATGGAAGATATACTATATTGGACTGTAGTATTCAGGGTAAATTGCCGTGTTGGCACTTTGTGATAAATAAATGGGTTTTGAGTTGCAGTTTGGGCACTCGGTCTGTAAAAGGTTTGCCATCACTGCCTTAGACTGTTGGCCAAACCCACCATTCTCCCGAATGTGTGTGGGGGACATAAAGGCATAAACATACACTGCTGCCAAACCCCTCTGACATCTTATCTCCTCTGGGTTGGGCATTTTAAAATCTAACATGCCCAATCCTTCTTTCCCCCATTAGACGGCCAACAAATTTCTGATATACATTTATTTGTAGCACATTTCATAATTTCCTATTGCATTACATATAATATCTGGCTGCTGTGAGGGTTTTTTCCAGCAAAAAAGGCTGCAAAAAAACACATTTCTGTGAAAAAAAATATATGTATGAATCCACCCTAAGGCCTCCTTCACATTTCCGTTTTTGACTGACGTGTGCTGTCCGCATTTTCCACGGACAGCACACGCACCCATTGATTTAAATGTGTCTGTTCACATTTCAGTATTTTTTTACTGAGCATGGACCACTAAAAAAATCACGGGGACATGCACTACATTGATCTGTGATGCGGACTAAGCACGCCCATTGAAGTCTATGGGTCCGTGAAAATCACTGACACACATCCGTGTTGCGTCCGTTTTTCACTGATGACTAATAGGAGATTCTTTGGAAATTCATTTTCAGCTGAGCAACGTCAGTGAATTACGGATGACACACGGATGGTAGAAACGGACACACGGACCAACGACGGATCCTTCACGGACAGCTTTACGGAAGAAACACGTACGCTTTTTTCACAGACGTGACACTGATATGGAAATGTGAACAAAGCCTAAGGCTGGGTTCACACGTGACTGAATAGCTGTGGATTTGCCGCCAGAGATTTTCATGCGGAAAATCCGCAGTGTTGTACAGGTCCAGCAAAGTGGATAAGATTTTAAAAAATCTCATCCACGCGATGCGTACAATAATCTATAGCATATATTGACCTGTGGTGCGGAATTGAAATCTGCAGCACGTCAATTTATGAAGCGGTTCTCCCCCAAGCGGGTTTCAGCCTTTGTAATCGAGAGGGTAAAGTCCGTGGCAAAAACGCATGTAGTACCGCTGCAAAAAACGGTACAGCCTTTTCAGCTACTTGTGGACGTACCCTAGGGTTACTTGCACAATGGCGCGGGCTGTGTAAGGCCAAGTTCACACTTCAGTTATTTGGTCAGTTATTTCCATCAGTGGTTGTGAGCCAAAACCAGTAGTGAAGCCTCCACAGAGATAAGGCATAATGGAAAGATCTGCTCCTTTTGTGTGTATGTGACCCGCACCTGGCTTTGGGTTACAATAACTGATTGAAATAACTGACCAAATAACTGAAATGTGAACTAAGCCGAACAGACATTCTGCACAAATTTCCCTTATGATTTCTGTGCGTTTCTGCATCAAATCTGCACCAAAAAGTGGAAATGTTACTTGCTGTTTCTGGTGTGGATTTGCCACAGATCTCACACAAAGAATTAATTTCAAACTCTGCATGGCAGGTCAATTTCCACTTGGAAGCAAAGGGGGGAATTTATCATTAGGAAAATATTTGAAGTCAGTTTTGCTTCAGTCTGTGTTGGAGTACTTTCTGCCACATTTATCAAACGTCACAGGTTGTTTGATAAATGTGGCTTGTCCTTAAACCTAACACTTCTGTCTAGAAAAGCACCTCCACTTTTCCTACTCCACCCTCCTCCTGGAGTGAGATTGCGACTATTTTGCGACTTTTTTTAAAAAGTCGCAATGATAAATCTGGAGTGAAACTCATTAACATGGCTAACCACACCCACTTTTCCACCCATATTACAAACTGGAGTGAGTTGTGTACACATGCAAAAAGTCGCAAAAAAATGCGCAAAAAAGTCGCAAAAGCCCTATCGTGCGACTTTTTGAAGACAGAATTCTGGAGTGAAGGTGTGATAAATCAGGGCCAAAGAGTGCAGGTGATTATGGGTGCGTCCCCGTGGGACTGATAACCTGCAGATTTGGTGCCAGAGATTTGTGTGTGGCAGATCTGCAGCATTTTACTGTACCAGCAAATTGGAAAATCACATTTAGAAAATTCTGCAGCATAAATTAATGTGCGGTGTGGCTTTGAGATCTGAAGCATGTCAATTTATGCGGGCAAATCCGCATCAAAATCTTCCCTGTAACACATGCAGATTTGTTGTGGATTTTGCTGCTGAAACATTCAAATTTGCCACAGAAATTCCATGCAGTATAGCCGTACCCTTAGGCCATGTACTTCACATGAAAATCAACTGAAGATAAGAAAAAAACAGAATTACTTAATTTTTTTTTAGCTTTGTATACACAAAAGAAGCGAAAGGAGAAGATATCGGTGGTGCCAGGGGTGTTAGTACTTCCGGTAATATACTCGACTGGGTAACTGTAGATCTGATCCAAGCTAAATAAGGTGAATGTGAACAAAGCTCCGGGTCCAGATGGATCACACTCAAGAGTTCTTAAAGGGAACCTGTCACCTCCTTTTTACAAAATGAGCTGTTAACAGTACCTTAGAGTAGACCCCAGTGTGATCCTATTGCTGTAGTTGAAACAGAGAACTGCTGGATGAAAAGGCTGGAAACAGAACTTTTAATCTTGCTGCGCTGTCTTTCCGGTGTGGGCTTGAAGTCAAGGGGGCAGCGGCCTCCTTGCTTCAAGTCAAGAAAGCCACTCCCCACTTGCTCTTGACTGACAGTTAGCCGGGGTGCCGGGGATCGCAGAAATCTCGCGCATGCGCGTTGCGCAAGTGAGTACTGCGCGATCCCGGCACCCGGCTCTTCATGTTGCCGGCGCTTTAGTAGTCATTGCGCATGCGCCGCCTTACTATGCGAGCGCGCTTGGGAGAGCGCGCCCGCCGTCCACGGGGTCACTGATGCGGTGTATACTTATACTTATATACCTGTAATGACAAGGATGGAGACCAGGGTGAACGTGACCGCGGGCTCGCCTGCTCAGGAATGCACGTAGGCAGCCAGAGGTCACGTTCACCCAGAGTACGCCGGGCGGTACGCCGCATCAGTGACCCCGTGGATGGCGGGCGCGCTCTCCCAAGCGCGCTCGCATAGTAAGGCGGCGCATGCGCAATGACTACTAAAGTGCCGGCAACATGAAGAGCCGGGTGCCGGGATCGCGCAGTACTCACTCGCGCAACGCGCATGCGCGAGATTTCTGCGATCCCCGGCACCCCGGCTAACTGTCAGTCAAGAGCAAGTGGGGAGTGGCTTTCTTGACTTGAAGCAAGGAGGCCGCTGCCCCCTTGACTTCAAGCCCACACCGGAAAGACAGCGCAGCAAGATTAAAAGTTCTGTTTCCAGCCTTTTCATCCGGCAGTTCTCTGTTTCAACTACAGCAATAGGATCACACTGGGGTCTACTCTAAGGTACTGTTAACAGCTCATTTTGTAAAAAGGAGGTGACAGGTTCCCTTTAAAGAGCTCAGTTCAGTCATTGCTCTGCCCTTGATTATAATTTTAGAGATTCTCAAGGGACTGGTACAGTGCCAAGGGATTAGCGCAAGGCAAAGGTGTTGCCCATATTCAAAAATGGCTGTAAGTTCTCCACAGGTAATGATAGTCCAGTAAGCTTAACTTCTGTTGTCGGAAAAATGTTTGAAGGACTCCATGTGCCTCTCCTGGTCCCCGCACCACTGCAGCTGCTTCTCCCCGTGTGCAGATGAAAACATCGGGGGGGGTGGTTAACCAGCCAATGGCAGGAGGGGACGGGGACAAGCCTCTCTGGCATCGCGGATGATGCTAGGGAGGCTCGTCCCCACCTGTGACTGGCTGCTCCTACCCGACAGCGGATGTTTTCATCTGCACATGGGGAGAAGCAGTAGTGGCGGTGCAGGGACCAGGAGCAGAGCGGGGTAAGTATATTAAGTATATTCCCTGTGAGGGGCCCGGCATATGTGACTGTAAATAATATTACAAGTGATAACTAACAGGGGTTTACCAAGAACAGAAGTTGTCAGACTAACCTGATTTGATTTTATGAGGAGGTGAGTAGAAACCTGGACAGAGGGGCAGATGTGGATGTGGTGTTTCTGGATTGCAAAGGCTTTTGATACTGTCCCCCATAGACTTTTAATAGGTAAAGTAAGGTCTATAGGCTTGAAAAGTATAGTCTGTAATTGGATTGAAAACTGGCTGAAGGACCGTGTCCAGAGAGTTGTGGTCAATGATTGCTATTCAGAATGGTCCCAGGTTATAAGTGGTGTACTCCAAAGTTCAGTGCTGGGACCTATATTATTTAATATTTAGGATGGAATTAATAGCACCATTTCTATTTTTGTAGATGACACTAAGCTATGTAGCACTGTAAAGTCTGTGGAAGATGTCCATAAACTACAAGCTGACTTGGACACTCCAATTGATTGGGCATCAACTTGGCAAATGAGGTTCAATGTGGATAAATGTAAAGTTATGCATCTTGGTAGTAATAATCTCTGTGCATCATATGTCCTAGGGGATGTAACACTGGGAGAGTCACCTGTAGAGAAGGATTTGGGTGTCCTTGTAGATCGTAGATTAAATAACTGCATAAAATGTCAATCAGCTGCTTCTAAGGCCACCAGGATATTGTCATGCATTAAACGAGGCCTGGACTCACGAGGCAGGGATGTAATATTACCACCTTACAAAGCGTTGGTGCAGCCTCATCTGGAATATGCAGTTCAGTTCTGGGCACCAGTCCATAGAAAGGATGCACAGCAGCTGGAAAAAGTACAGAGGAGAGCGACTAAACTGAAACTCAGTACACCTGTTCCATGGCCCCGCAAAAAAAGATAGAATATGTACTATTCTTCTCCGTAATTGCGAACAAGAATGGGCCTTTCTGCACAGGAGAAAGAAGTTGGGATATAGTCATCTGAACGAGCCCTTAGGGTAGGGTAGCCTCACCGCATGTTTTTATCATCCGTTTAGCAGATCCATTTAACAGATACACCAAAAAGGAATCCAAATCGATGCCAATGGAGGGGCATCTGTTTGCATGTGTTTTTTTTCATGGATTTCAAAGTTAAATAAAACACGTCCTTCACATTAATTTTTTTAAGAAGGCACAAAGTGGAGTCTACCCGGCAAACATATCAGTCTTTCCTTCATAATCTTCTTTTGTTTTTTAGATCCTCTCTTGTTTACAGCACAGAAACAGCATGTGTGATTCCAAACATGGCATTTTAATTGGTGTTTTTAGTGCATTTTGATGTCAAAAACATTGCAGCAAGATTCTACAGAAAACATTGTAAAGTCTGCACTGCGTTTTGCTTTTTGGCATTTTTGTTGAGCATTTTGTCAGTGAATCCCAGGCATGAGCTATCCAGGTGGGTCATTCTATGGTCCATAAAAACCATGGAGAGAACACAAATGCTATCTGTGTTTTGTCCCTTTTCACTGATACATTGCATAGAAAAATGTTTAAAATATGGGGGAAAAGTTTCCATTTTTTGCAGATGCAAAAATGCAATCATCCACGGTTAAAAAAATATTGAGACACATCCTAAACTTTGCGAATGCAAAACTCGAATGCTAAACTGTCCAAGTATTTGCATCTGCAAAACAGATACAGACATATGAATAAGCCCTAAGTCTAGAGTTCAGGCTGACTGAGAGGACCTGTCACCTCTCCTGACATGTCTGTGTTAGTGACTACATGTAATAATTCTGGAACATCTATTATGACTTTATGTTGTGCCATTCCTTTATTATTCCTTCTAGAAGTCATGAATGAATTGCTAGCAGTCTGCAATGAAGCTCCAGCTGGGTGTTACCAGTTGTAAGGGTGTCCCTACACAATCTGACATTAGCCAATCAGTGTGAAATTGTGCAGGACACCCCCCCCCCCCACTGGTAACACCCAGATGGAGCTTCATTGCAGACTGCTAGCAATTCATTCATAAGGTCTAGCAGGAATAATAAACAAATGGTACAACATAGGTTCATAAGAATAGATGCTCCAGAATTGTTACTACAAGGGAGATGCACATAGTTACAAAAATAAACATGTTGGGAGAGGTTGCAGGTCGGAGGGGCGGAGCTACCGTTTTATCAGTGGTAGCGGCTGCTATGGGGACCACAGTGGCAGGGGGACCATGGGTCTCCACAGCCAGGCTGTGTATACATATGCCCTATTGTGTAGCAAAATCGCAGCATTTCAATGTGATTTAGCAGTAATCACAGTAATAAATTACTATTTGATCGCACTTGCTTGATTCTGTGTTGGCGTATTTTGCTCCAAATTTATTAAAAAGAGTACAATGGGGGAGATTTATGTAAACTGGTGTAAAGAAAAACTGTCTTAGTTGCCCATTGAAACAAATCAAACAAATTTTAACCTTTCATTTTTTAGAGGTCCTTTGAAAAATGAAAGATGGATTCTGATTGGCTGCTATGGACAACTGGGCCAGTCTTGATAAATCTCCCCCATTGCTTGGTAAATGTGATGCATTTTTAACAGTTAAACCCAACACTTTTTGTCTAGAAACACTGCTCTAATTTTTCTACACCCCCTCTACTGGAGTAAGATTGCACCTTTTTTGCAACTTTTTGAAGCACAAATTCTGGAGCGCAGATTGTGTTAAATAGTCCCATGTTTTCTTTTAGTTTGAAGGACTGTAGCACACAGTTGTTACAAAGCAGGTGCGGGTCAACTGTCTCCCTTGAACAGATTTGGCTTGGGGCTACTCCTAAGGGCCGTTATCTAAGTAGACCCCTGGTCTTCACCCTTTAACCCTGTTACATAGATCTGGACACCACTGCAGGGGAGCTACCAGGCTGCTACTTCTTGGAGTAGTCTGGTCAAGTGACTGCTGACCATAGGGGTCAAGAGACCCTGGTGGAGCACCAAAAGAATCAGGCAAAACCGTAGTCAGAAACAGGCATAGGTCAGGTCAAGCAGCAAAGGGTCAATTCCGGAAATCAAGCATGTTGGTACACAGGCAAACAAGAAACAGCAGACCTTTGTAAGAAACTAGAGAACTAGTGCTTACTGGTCAGGCACCTTTCCGTAGGCTAATATAACTATCACTGGCCATTGGCTGTGGAAGATCAGAGTGTGTACGCGCCAGAGGGAACGTGCATGCCCTACAGGCCAGACAGGCAGCAGCCTCAGCTTACATGGGGTGTTATGAAGCAGTGCTACTCTGGCAGTAAGACCTGCTGGTAGAAAGAGAGAGATGACGGCATGACCATACTGCTGGAAAGCAGGAGCGATGGGGTGGGTGAGCAATGCAGCAGCCATGCCCATCGGGAGGAGAGGAACGGCTGTGGGAACAGACTGCTGGCATAACAACAGTGAACTTTGAACTCTCCCCTTATTCTCTGTCTGGCTCCACTGGAACACAGACTGCTGCTCTTTATATATTTGTATTGTGTTCACAAAAAAGAAATATTTACATTAATTACAGGATAAATATCAAATATCTAGCATAGTCTAGAAATGATATTAGACCTCATAAAGCTGCGTTGGAAGAAATATCCATATGATGGGGTAGATTTACTATTGCAAATACACCAGAATTCTGGCACAGAGGGCATCCAGCACATAGACGTTTGCCTTGGTTAACACGGGGAGTGAAAGGAGTGTGGCTTAATATAAGGGGGCTTGATTCTACACAAAGTAAACCACCTATAGGTGGTAGAAACTAGTATAAAGGTGATTTATCATCCATCATCAGCCACTGTGATAACTATTTCAGTTTTAGGGCTCATGCACACGAACATGTGCGGTCACTGCCTGTGCTGTGGACCGCAATTTGCAGTCCACAATGCACGGGCACTGACAGTGGGGCCGCCACATTCGGATTGTGGACCCATCCACTCTTTTGCGGTGTGGAGGCATGGCCAGAAACACTACGGAGTGCTTCCGTGGTGTTCCGATCCGTGCCTCCGTTCAGCATCTCCGGGATTGCGGACCCATTCAACCCACAAAATAGTGGACGTTAACCTATTCACTTTTTCCCTGACAAAGCCGTTGGCGCAGGGGCAGACATACGCCTGTGCAGCCGGTTCAGCTGCACAGGGGCCCAGTGCGGCAGGGGGGCCCATGGGAGGTTGCGGCAGGGAGAGATGAGCGCTTCCATTGTGGAAGCGCTCATCTCGATATTCATCTGTATTGCCGTCCACAGGTGTTTTATTAACACTACGCTTTTGCCCAGTATGGTGGGGGCATTTTACTGGCACACATGGGGGAGAGGAGCACTATGGGGGCATCTACAAGGGGGCATTATATACTGGCACTATGGGGGCATCTACAAGGGGGCATTATATACTGGCACAGATGGGGGAGCACTATAGGGGCATCTACAAGGGGGTATTATATAATGGCACTATGGGGGCATCTACAAGGGGGCATTATATATTGGCACAGATGGAGGGAGCACCATAGGGGCATCTACAAGGGGGCATTATATACTGGCACTATGGGGGCATCTACAAAGGGGCATTATACACTGGCACAGATGGGGGAGCACTATGGGGGCATCTACTAGGGGGCATTTTATACTGGCACACATGGAGGGAGAGGAGCACTATGGGGGCGTCTACTGGAGGGCATTATATAGGGGCGTTTTATACTGGCACAAACTATATGTGCAATGTGGCAGTAGTGATGAGTACTATAGGGGCATTTTATACTTGCCCACATTATGGGGGAGGGGGAGAGGAGCATTATCGGGGCATCTACTTGGGGCACTCTATAGGGGCATTTTATACTGGCACATTATGTCAGGCGCCATGGGACGGGGAGGAGCACTATGGGGGGCATCTACTAGGGGCACTTTATAGGAATATTCTTTACTGATGCAAATTATGGGGTGCTATGGGGACCTTAACTTAATTGGGGCCACTAAGAGGATTTTTTGGGCACACAATAGGGGCATTGGCACACATTATGAGGGCACTATAGGGACATTGGCTCCACTGGGGGCACTAAGAGAAGGTATTTTTTACTGTCACACAACAGGGCATTTGTTGTATCATTATTTTTGGGGGACTTTAAAGCGGCTCTGTCACTAGGTTTTAACCTATGTATTTAAATACATAGGTTAAAACCCCTTAACTTCTACAGTTAGAACATACCTTTATTGCAGAGTACAGCGCAGCGGTTGTGCTGAAAAAAGACCTTTAATCTTTATGTTAATGAGCCTTCGGAGCACCGGGGGGCGGGCTCTTTCTTCCTGAGCACCGCTTCTTCACCGCCCCCCGGGTCCCGAGGCTCTCCCCGATGCCGACGTCCACGCCCCTCTGAAAATTGATTGACAGCTGAAATCCCGCCGGCGCATGCGCAGAAGCGCTTGCAGTGCCGAACACCGCAAGCGCTTCCATCCTTGTGCGCACGCGCCGTCACTTCCGGGTTCAGCGAAGTGACGGCGCGTGCGCACAAGGATGGAAGCGCTTGCGGTGTTCGGCACTGCAAGCGCTTCTGCGCAGGCGCCGGCGGGATTTCAGCGCTAGGCCAAACGGCCTAGCGCTGTCAATCAATTTTCAGAGGGGCGTGGACGTCGGCATCGGAGAGAGCCTCGGGACCCGGGGGGCGGTGAAGAAGCGGTGCTCAGGAAGAAAGAGCCCGCCCCCCGGTGCTCCGAAGGCTCATTAACATAAAGATTAAAGGTCTTTTTTCAGCACAACTGCTGCGCTGTACTCTGCAATAAAGGTATGTTCTAACTGTAGAAGTCAAGGGGTTTTAACCTATGTATTTAAATACATAGGTTAAAACCTAGTGACAGAGCCTCTTTAAGTTTGCACTATTAGTGTCGGGGACACAGTTTCCTGGGTGCAGTTATTTTTTAGGGCACTCTCTGCCAATAATTATTGAAGGGGGCGCTATCTGTGTGGTACTAGTAGTTTCTGCAGTATAGTTTTGGGGAGCACAGCGTCTTAGTATTAGAGGTGGCAGGATGGGGTGTTCAGAAGGTGAGAGGATGATGGATAAGTTGGAAACTAAGATGTCTGTCTGTGAAACTCCACAGAGACGAGAGATGGCTGAAAGAAATCATCATGGCGGTCTGGTCTGAAAGGAAAAGATGAGGACAGAGAACATCTACATCTAAGGAGTCGTCACTGGATGTACGAGGTATGTGGCACTGTATTAGGCTACCTTCACATCTGCGTTAGTGATTCTGGCAGGCTGTTCTAGCAGAGAACAGCCTGCTGGAATTCACCGGCTCCGGCACTGGTGGATGCAGAATGCCCACCGGCCCCATTAACTATAATGGGGTCCAGCAGAGATCCGGCCACAATCTGGCAAAAATGCTGAGAATCAGCGGAACACAAACCGCTGCATGCTGTGGTTTGTGTCCAGCTGGATCGTGGTGCTTCAGGTGTGAAAGTAGCCTCACCCTATGTTTTGTATTGCTGTATGTAATGTTAGGAGGGATATAGGTTAAATTGAGAATTTGGCATGTGGGGGGTGGGGGGGCCCAGGCACAATCTTTGCACAGGGGCCCTCTGCTGTCTGTGTCCACCCCTGCGTTGGCGATATGCGTTGGGTAAGTGGGGGACCTCCATGCAGACTTTGGGTGTTTGATGTTTTTTTTTCTAACTTCCACTATTTTGTGGGTTGTGTTACCAGATCTTAGTACGGCTTATTGTGAGGTTGCTGTACATTTTAGATACTTGGATTTTTAGACAGATTACACTTGGATTTATAGCCATTGCAATATATTTCTGGTATGTCTATAGATAAACTCGCCCTGGTCTGCATGTGAGTTAGTCCCCTACTAGTTTGGTGGTTTTCTTTCTCCTACAATCATGTAGATTCCTCTGATTTTAATGTGATCATGTTTTAATGGTACTTAATAAAGGAAATATAATTTTATTTCTTTGGCGTAATTTGATATGGGCTTTAACACCTCTTTTGTAGGTTTAGATTGATTTTGGGTGTGCCTTAATAGGTCAGGTTGAGCTAGGATTTATTAATGTTAACTTTTGTGACCGCACAAATGAGCATTTCGCTCATTCGTTGGATAATCGGCGGTATATTTACCCTGCCGGATAATCTCTGACTAGCGTTTTTATGAACGCTTGTTAGCGATTATCTGCAGCCACAGATCAGCAGGAGATTTAGCCCTATTGTAATTCAGTTGGGCTAACCCTTGTGGTTTCCATCCACATTAAGTGGCATGCCACTTATTTCCCTGGCAGAAAAAAAATGCTGAAAATCTGCGCAGACATTTTCCTATGCAGATAAACAGGGATGCTGAATGTCCATTCACATACATGGGATGCAGATTGCAAATGGACTTCAAAAGGATTTTAACATGGACTAAGGACGCAAATGTCTTGGCATGTGAACATACCCTTAGGGTAGATTTGTTGCAGACATATACTAACCAATTCTTTTATATCAGCCGTGCAATAATCCATGTACACGGCTCTAAGTAATCTTCTTAATACAGCGCCCTTACAGGTGTATGGGGCCTTACTGCACCTCCATGTGCCAATATACCAAGGTTTTCTTCCCTATCCTGTAGTGGTAGGTTCTGTAGAGCTCTGATCCTGAAGACAATGACCCAGCTTTGGTGTGGTAAACTTTGAATTGTTTCCCCACACACTTGCCAGACTGGTTCTCTTCACACATGCAGCCCTCCAGCACTAAAAGGGAGTAGCACAATGACAGAGGAGGGGAAGAAGAAAGATGTGTCATTTCCAACACACAAGTGTGTGAAATAGGCACAGCTCCCCTTCCCTGCTGCTTCTCCAAAACTTAAATCCCCCCGTATGTAATTCACTGTGCAATTTGTTCCACACAATGACTAGTCGAAGAGATGACAAAACGGATGTGCTCATATTCATTATCACCAGGGGTGGGGCACAAGACAATAGGCTGATTCTTGTCTCGTGTAATATGCCTAAGCATTTACAATGCACAGTCTGTCCAATGTGTCTGTCTGTGCAAGGTCAAACTACGTAGGGATTTACTCAGAGGAGCCCATATTTGAATTTAAAATGTGTTGTATGTTCCGCAGAAAAGTCCCAGTTGCGCCTAAGCGCACCTATTTTCCTTTTTACCCCCTTCTCAGGTTAATTGGGAGCCCCCTTTGCAAATAGGGTTCTCTATTTGCTGCTATTCGCTATTATCCATGTGGATTACACATTACCTGTTTGGATTACAATATTACCTCACGTGGATTACAACTGAATTTTGGAATATGTGTTCCAGACAGACAGTGTTTTATCATTGCCAACTAGGAGCCATAAGGAGAGACTCAAACGTATATCTGAGCCTTTTATGCTTGCAAATGTGAAATTGATTGCACTAAAATGTTTGCAAACTTATGTCTTTGCTGTATTTCAGCTACACTGTTTTTTTAATGGTTCAGCACTTTAGCCCATTGTGTGTATTCTTTATCTGGTACTGCAATGTGTCCTATTATGCACTTATTGTACAGTGTTTTTAGTAAATTATTCACTTATTGATAGCTAGCAGCAGTGAGCACCTTATTTTTCTAGTTCATATGGACTGTCTCTAAAGATTGTACGCCGCAGCCTAGCCTTGTGCGTATGACGCATTCGCACATCAATAGTACGCTAAGGATTCGTATGCACTTTTGTACGCTAATGCTTACATATTGTGTACTTTTAACTACGCTGACTGTACGTACGTAATTTCAGCAGGAATGTTCGCAAAACAACGTGGGGTTTTTTTACATAGATTCGACGAATAAGTTCGTTTAAATACGAATTTTGTCAGAAATTTGGCGAATATTCGGCGAAGCAAATTTTTAATGATTCGCTCATCTCTAGTACACACAAAACCTGTCCTAATCACACAGGAGGACAAGTTACTTCACAGCACTGAGGTAAATAGCTGCTTCATCCTCCTCGCTGCTCTACTTGTCAGGGATTATGATCCTGAATACAGTTTAATATGATCTTTAGCTGATTCTGTGTAGGAATGGAGGAGACATGAAGTACAGAGAGGAGGTGGGGATGTGACTGATGAGCAGCAGCTCTTGTCTGCAGTCTCCATTACCACAGTCTGTCCTGTCCATCCTCTCTGTACTTCATATCTCCTGATGAACTCCATTCCTACATAGATTCAGCTGAAGATCATCATCTGTATTCAGAATCATAACCACTGACAGGTAGACCACTGACAGAGATGTGGCAGCTCAGTGTAATGAAGTAACTTGTCCTGCTGTGTGATTAGGACAGGTTTTGTGTGTACTAATAGAATGGCGGCCATTTTATTTCTCCTGATGATTGCTCCCCAGACAAAACAAGCCATTATAACTAATGAACGGTATTTGGAAATATATTAATAATCAAACAATATTTAAGTATTTTCATGTTCTCAATTCCCGGAGAACTGCTTTAAGCTGCTATTGAACCGCACAATTATTGATAATTGGGCTTATGCCTCTTAATAAATTAGCATCATCCCTGGCCCTCCCTGCCCCAGAAATTCAAATCTATGCTAACTAGGGTATGGCGTAGACTTGAGCTACAATTTATGCTATTTTCTGTGGTAAATTATAATAAATCTAGATGGCCCAGGAAGGATAAACCCCCTCCCACCAAAACCCAACCCTTTCTACTTTAGTAAAGTGTTGAGAAATACAAAAAGTTGCAAAAACATTGTGTAAAAGAAGTACAAAAATCTGTGTAAAAAACTTAGTAAATCTTCCCCAAATGCACAGGCTGAAAGTGACAAAAAAATGCAGTCTGAAAGTAGCCTTTTTGCCACATGTCGCTTTGGTAAATTGGTAAAGTTGGTCATCCAGGAATGGACAAAAAAGACTATAGTCACACTTCCTGGTAAAGGGCTGAGCAGTTAATTACTGCCTGTTGATTTCATTCCCTCTATAATGTGAGTGATAGAGGGAATGAAGTGCCAGCTTCAGCAGCTGAGAGGCGAGAAGCTTGATAATGGAGCCTTGTGCCAATAATAAATGCAGAAGCTGCTCTGGTCAGAACTGGTAGCATCTGAGAAGACTGGCAAGCGCTGGCATCTCCATCACCACATAATTAAAGGGGTTTCCGAGACTTCAAGGCATTCAACTAACTGAGGGAAATGTTATATAATAAAAAAATATATATATATATATACACTATTCACCTGTAAATCCGCTGATGCTTTGGTGCCGATGCTCCAGAAGTCCATACCGGTCTTTATTTTGCTGGAGCAAAAAAAACGGACATCCATGTGAGGCCTGTGATTGGCTGAAGAGGTCACTTGGATGTAAAGTACGTCATGGCTTCAGGAAAGTATGACAGGTAGAGATTACTCAAGCATTGATGCTGGAGCAGAGAGGGATTTAACAGGTGAGGATTTTTTAAAATCTTGTAACATTTCCTGCAGTTAGTTCAAGATGGGATTCAGATGGATAAAAACCATTGCGTACAGCAATTTTTGTCCGGTCGGATGCCATTATAGTCAATGTAGTCCAGCGAGCTTGTGGCACTAACCGGCTATGCCAGACCAAGAGAACTTTGACAGGCTGTTCTCTGCCAACAGCCTGCTGGATTTCTTTGAAGTATTTGTGAAAGTAGCCTTATATGTGCAAATGAGATCACCTCTAAGGTATCTTTTTTTCCCAGCTGAACCAACCAGATTTTCATCTCATTGAATAATCTAGTCACCTACCTCTGAACCATTTCTACCTATTCTAGGTCCTTTGTAGTATATGGAGACCAAGATATGGCCTTACAAGGTATTTATAAAGGGGTAATATTACATTGAGATCATGTTTTTTTTTATTTATTCAATTCATTAATCTATTTATTTATTTATTTATTCATGGTTTATTAATTTATTCAACATTATATACTTTTGCAGCTCATCTCTTAGAATCCCTTTAGATATTTTACATACCACAGATGTCAAACCCACCGGATGGTAGTTACATGTTTCCACATTTTTACTTTTCTCAAACATTAGTACAACATCTGCTTGTCTTCTAATCCAGTGGCCCTGACCCTGTTACAAGAGAATCTAAGAACATAGGATACAGTGGCCTATCAATTACTAAGCTCAATTCCCTCAGTACCCATGGATGAATGCCATCTGGATAGATGCTATTTTTGCACATTCAGTATAATGGAAAGATATGTGCCTTTTCTGTGTGTTGGACCTACTCATGGTTTTTGCTTATGAATACTGGTTACAAATACTGACCGAATATTGCCTGTGTGAAAGTGGCCAAAATATATGAGTCCATACACTATTCTGCTCGCCTCTCCAAGGAGAGTCAAGCAAAGCTGATCAGAGCAAAATGGGCACCGCGTTTCTTCTCCTTTGTGAGAGGACCTTACTATTTCATCCATATGAATAGTCTATTTAATATGGCTTTTGATGATTGCTTTTAGGTGATATAAATAAACTATAATACTGCTCATGGTGACCACCTTTATATATAGCTTAGCAGGAGAATTTGTGGGAAAGTTCAGAACAGAAGCATTATAGCAACAAACATGGATGCAAAAACTCATGCTTATTAAAAGGGTATGTCTTTATTTATTTAAACCTAATGTACTGCATACTGCAAATCGTGAATATTATACATGCTGTTTCTATGGGGAAAAAACGCATGTGTATTTTTACATACAGTACTTTTATTCATGCTGCCTTTTTGTTCACTGAAGTCAAGGAGGAAAATTCCATTTATGACATCATTAAACAAAACTCAATGATGAAAAGTAAGTTGCAGTAAGAATGGCATGTTACAAAGGAAAACACCCCAAAATGTCTAAGGTCTTTAATAATTTATGACAATTGTGCCTTGTTTCTAACAAACACACATTTATCCTCTGTGCACATGATTATTCCTCCAGTCCATGAAACAGTTAAACATGAACATTGGAACAGCTGCTAGAAGATAGAAAAAATGTTCCTCATTCCTACTTCTTCTTTACCCGTTAGTCAGTTTTTTTTTTCTTTTTACATCCTAACCGCATTTGCCATATGCTCATTAGATCCATGTAAAGTAAACCTTTTGTGATGCGTATTTACTTGTAATGATTTCCAAATAAAGCTTATTTCATTATATGGTGAAAAGTTGTTCAGTTTTCCAGTTTGCATTCTATATCAAGTTCTCACAGTGGTCAAGATCTTTACTCAGTAGAGGCCATCAATATCAGATTGGTGGGGGTCTGACACCCTGCACCCCTATCGATCATCCGGTCAGGAATAGCTTAGGTGCTGGAAATAGGCACTGGAACTACACAGCTTCATCCATTGTGTAGTGCAGTGTTTCTAAACATTTTCAGGCAAGTACCCACTGGTGACAAAAAGTTTGAACTGAGTACCCCCAAGGAAGCAAACAGTGATAAATGTTAACAAAATAAAGCTATTCTTATGCCGCTGTCATAGGCTCTGTTTTATTCAAAGTTAACGGAAAGAATAGGGCAGCATGCACCACTAATCTTCCTGTAAAAATGGAAGACACCACATCAGGACCCATGACCTTACTTTTAAATTACATTTTGTGCTACCAAACACACAGAAGAATACCGCACAGCATATATATTGCATCCAATGATGTCTCCTCTAATATAGATGTTCTCTTTCTTCATGTTCTCCATTTGGACCAGACTGCAATGATGACTTCTTTCAGCCATGTTTCAAGTCTGCAAAGTTTTCCACAGTAACATCTTAGGTTCCCACTTTTCCATCCTCCTCCCCACCTTCTCAATACCACATGTAGTCACACAATACAGTTTCTACTGTTCTCCCTAATGCTACCAAATACTATACTGCTGAAACAGATAGTCCTCCTGAAAATAAAGATACCTCACAGATAGTGCCCTCTTCAATAATTCGTTCCACACAGTGCCCTAACAAATAATAGCGTCCAGTAAATAGTGTCCTTGACAGTTATAGTGCCGCACACATAGCATCCCCCAAAAATAATTGTGCTAAGCTGATACTGTACCATGGTGCCCCCACAGTAATAATGCTCCAGAAAGTCCCACTAATATCAATTATTCTCTCCGAGAGTGCTCTTAATAGTAATAGTGCCTACTTAGGTGTTCCCAATAGTAATAATGTCCCCTATGTTGAAAATGTAAAATGATATGGCTTTTGGAAGGCAGAGAAGAACAACTGAAATGTTGCTGCCCAAATTGGCTTGGTCCTGAAGGTGTTAAATTCCACTAAGCAAATAAGAAGAGCTATTTAGCCATTCTCCTAATAGGTTGCTATATCTGGATATCACATAAATGTGTAAGATGGGAATACCCCTTTAAAAATATTTTGCCATGCTCTGTTTTATGTTTCCATGAGGAAAGCATTACAATCTTTCCATTCAAACATTTCACTGACCTAAATGTTAAACTATCTGCCAACTGTTTTAATTGCTATGCAGCAGTCACGACTAAGCAGCTGAATTATTAACAAGGCTATGACCACTTTTTAGAATTTCCTATATAAGCCACCCCTTTCAAGCAGTGACAATGCCTTCAAAATCACATTTACATTATTGCTTTTTATACCAATATAGAAACATAGGGAATCAAATAAAATGTTCCTTTATTACCACCATTTAAAAACATGTACCATTAAAAATTAAAGAGGTGATGACAGGCATACATAGATAAAAAGTAACAATTGGTGGGGAAAAAACAATGGTTGGCAATAATCTATGAAATATACATAATCCGAAATAGCAGCAATGTTCAATATATAAGGTAATAAGTTACCAGAAGTTCATGTAAATACTTCCACAAAGTCAAAAGTACCATAGTGGTAAGTATATTCAATAATAAAGTGCAGTAAATACATTAGTAGTAATAAACATCGACCAGAGTAGCCCGCACCCCAAACCACATTTTGCCTATTGTTTAATCAGGGATTTTATGGGGTCATTTATTAAGACTGGCATTTTAGACACCGGCAGTGTCGGACTGGGGTTGCCTATAGCCAATTAGTAAAATTTATTTTGGGGGCCCACTGTACGGACACATTCAAATATTACCTGCTCACACAGCAGCAAGATGCTACCAGATGACTGAATGTGAGGGACCCTGCAGCATCTTTGAGAAGGTAGATCCTGGGGAGAAGAGTATACTGGCAGCTTTCCTCTATACTTGGAAGTCATCTCAGCTCTGATCGTGTCTATAATAATAAACTGTGGAGTTTCTTTAATAATCTATGGAGTTTTTTTTATATGAACATAGGCTGGTTGAGGTGCTGTACATTGAATTTAGTCCAGTAAGTCTACTGTGTTATGTGCCACTTGTGTAGGGGTTGGGAGACTAGGGACCCACCTTGCTCAGGGGCCCACCGGGGGATTCACCTGTACCCCTGTGGGCCAGTCCAAGCCTGGACACCGGTCTTAAAGGGATTGTCTCATCATAGACAATGGGGGCATATATAGGATAGGATATGCCCCCATTGTCTGATAGGTGCGGGTCCCAGCACTGTGCATGTGCAGCCGCCCTCCATTCATTTCTATGGGGCCACCGAAAATAGCCGAGCGCTCGGCTATTTCTGTCGGCTCCATAGAAATTAATGGGAGTGGCGGCCGTGCATGCGCAGTGCGCTCCCATTCATTTGTATGGGAGGAGCGGGGAGCTGTGCCTGGTGGTTGCCGGACCTTGGGAAACCGGGGTCCTCCAGGCACAACTCTCCCTGCTCCGTTCTCAATATAGCGGGTCTCAGCGGTGGGACCCACTCCTATCAGACAATGGGGGCATATCCTAGTGATATGCCCCCATTGTCTATGATGGGAATACCCCTTTAATCCCCCTGCGCTGGCGCCTTATGTGCCTAAGTTATGTAGAGGCACCAGCCTCTACGTAACTTAGGTGCATCCACCGCTGGCCTAATTCTATACCAGCTCCCTTGCTGCAGTAGATTTAGATCACTTGTTTTATTTTGAGAGGATAAGATGCGACAGAAAAACATGAGCCATTTTCCACTTAAACTGTACTTGCACTATGAATAGACACATCAAAACTTTTGATCAGTGGGGGTCCGAGTGCTGAGACCCTTAATGATCACTAGAATGAAGAAAGAGCACTCTCTTTCCTCGTTGCAGGGGATGGAATTAAAATGTGCCCATGGACTGAGTCCGGCTTGGTTTGTCTCCTGCAGTGAAGAGAGAATGCCTTATACGAGCACTTCTCTTTCCTTGTTCTAGCGATTGGTGGGTGTCTCAGCCCTCGGACACCAATCAATCATAACTTTTGATATGTCTAAGACATAAAGCAAAAACAAACACAATGAAACAGCACTCTGCAAACTCAAATAATAAAGTAAATATAGTGCCATACTCACTATATAAAATGTACTAATGCTACGTTATAAATATGAGATTCTTGGCAAATGCATTTTGTACAATATTATTTGTGCCTGTCCACCAACGACAAGGCGATCTCTTTAGGGCAGGGACCTACACTAAATACTACATCCTCTGGTGCCATACTGGCCTCCATTAAATTCAGGTTCCATATGTATGCTGAGCCCACTCTGTATTTAGTGTAGGTTCCTGTCCTAAAGAGATCGCCTTGTCGTTGGGGGACAGGCACAAATAATATTGTACAAAATGTATTTGCCAAGAATCTCACATTTATATCACAGTATTAGCCCTAGAATATTTTCTATAGTGAGTATGGCACTACTTTATTTACTTTATTATTTGTGTTTGCAGAGTGCTGTTCCATTGTGTTTTTTGCTTTTGTGCTTCCAGCCATGGTGACGTGCATCTGCGCACTGGGATGTGCTGACTAACCATTTTTTTCTTTGCAGTCTCTATGACATATCAAAAGTTTTTCAGAGTTCACTGACAACTTAAGCTTCACTCACACCCTAAACTTACCAAAGCACACAGCTGTTGTTCGGCTAACAGCGATTTCTTCAGTTCCTAGCATACTTATACATGCTCAGCCGACAATTCACCTGCAGTGTATGGAGGGGGGAAGGGGGAGCCACTACTTAAAGCGGCTCTGTCACTAGGTTTTAACCTATGTATTTAAATACATAGGTTAAAACCCCTTAACTTGTACAGTTAGAACATACCTGTATTGCAGAGTACAGCGCAGCGGTTGTGCTGAAAAAAGACCTTTAAACTTTATGTTAATGAGCCTTCGGAGCACCGGGGGGCGGGCTCTTTCTTCCTGAGCACCGCTTCTTCACCGCCCCCCGGGTCCCGAGGCTCTCCCCGATGCCGACGTCCACGCCCCTCTGAAAATTGATTGACAGGTGAAATCCCGCCGGCGCATGCGCAGAAGCGCTTGCAGTGCCGAACACCGCAAGCGCTTCCATCCTTGTGCGCACGCGCCGTCACTTCCGGGTTCAGCGAAGTGACGGCGCGTGCGCAGAAGGATGGAAGCGCTTGCGGTGTTCGGCACTGCAAGCGCTTCTGCGCATGCGCCGGCGGGATTTCAGCGCTAGGCCAAACGGCCTAGCGCTGTCAATCAATTTTCAGAGGGGCGTGGACGTCGGCATCGGAGAGAGCCTCGGGACCCGGGGGGCGGTGAAGAAGCGGTGCTCAGGAAGAAAGAGCCCGCCCCCCGGTGCTCCGAAGGCTCATTAACATAAAGTTTAAAGGTCTTTTTTCAGCACAACCGCTGCGCTGTACTCTGCAATACAGGTATGTTCTAACTGTACAAGTTAAGGGGTTTTAACCTATGTATTTAAATACATAGGTTAAAACCTAGTGACAGAGCCGCTTTAAAGGCGCATTTACAATCGCTGACAACAGCTGCCTGCTCATCAATGGATGTAAGAGCTGCATTTAGATACAGTGATCACCCCCACTGTATGGGGAGAAGTGATGGCTACCGCCATCTCTCATCCTCATACAAATTCATGTTTTCTGGGCAGCAGACTGAGCTGTGTGAACAATGAATTAATGTGCTACATCACACAACTGTTTCTATAACCAATTATAGTTTATGGGGCTATTTATATAGATTTTTTTTAACATCCACTGAATAGTGGCTGTCAAAAAATAGGCCATTATATATACTGGGGCAATATGGGGGGCACTTATATATACTGGGGCACTTCTGGCCTTTAAAAACAACAGATGCAAAATGGATGCAAACAGCTGGATGGATAGACGGTCAGTAAATGGATGCACACACGTATGTAAAATGGCCATGAAAAACTGACAGTGTATCTGTTTTTAAGAACCATCTTTTTGTCGTGTGAATATTGCCTTTGGCCCATGTCCCATGTAAATGCACCTTAACTTTTTTGGCAGCAGCATGCTAACAATAGAATTGGCCAGTCTAATCCAAAGTGTCCATTCCTTATTCCCTCCAAATAAGCTGCTGTCGAAGAATTGAGAGGCCACCACACATATAAGGCTACTTTCACACCAGTGGCTGAGTGTCCCAGCATTCTCTGCATATTTGCAGTCGGGTAGCAGTCAGATCTCTGCTGGACCCCATTAGTCAATGCGGTCGGGCGTGATGGTAGTAGTATCCGGTACTGCCGGATCCAGAGAACTCCGACAGTTCTATGTCACAGATGTTAAACTAGCCATAGATGGTTGGCTGAACCCGCCAAAAACAGTGGGTTCTGCCAGTTCACAAATAATATGTACAGGGCCGGCCTTAGGGTAGATGGCGCCCTGTGCGAAACTTTCTCTCGGCGCCCCCCCCGAGTGACAGTACTAACGTCATACAGTATAGAGCTATAAATACAGTGCAGAGATATATAGAGTGATATAGGTAGGTAGAGTAAGACAGTATATATATATATATATATATATATGTATTTATAGCTCTCTATACTGTTCTATATCACACTATATATCTCTGCACTGTATTTATAGCTTTCTATATTGAAATGTAACCTAATACAGCGCCTCATACCTCTTACATCCAGTGACATCTCCTCTAATATAGATCTTGTCTTTCCTCATCTTCTCCTTTCAGACCAGACGCCATTTTTCAGCCATTTCTCATCTCTGCAGTTTGACAAAAAAAAAATCTTAGTTTACACAGTGTCCTAAAATAACTGCGCCCAGCAAATAGTGTTCCGTAATAGTGCGCCCAGTAATATAGTAAACATAACGCTCCCCAGAAATAACTGCGCTGATACTGTGCCAGGGTGCCCCCCACAGTAATAGTGCCCCACAAGTCCCAATAGTGCCCCCACAGTAATAGTGCCCCCACAGTAATAGTGCCCCCCACAGTAATAGTAAAGTGCCCCCCACAAGTCCAACTAATAATTCTCTGCCAGAGTGCACTTGTTAGTAATAGTGCCCCAACAGTACTAATGTCCCACTGTGCCCCAGAAGTAATAATGCTTCCAATGTGCCAGTAAGAATGCCCCCAATAATGTGCCAGAAGTTCCCCATTGATTCCCCCCCAAAATCATGTGCCAGTAAAAAGTGTCCCACCCCCATAAGATGCCCCCCAAATTATGTGCCAGTAAGAAATGCCTCAGTGCCCCCATGTGCCAGTAAGAATGCCCCAGTGCCCCCATGTGGCCAGAAAAATGCCCCAGGTGCCAGTAAAAATGCCCCCAGTGCCAGTAAAAATGCCCCCAGTGCCCCCATGTGCCAGTAACAATGCCCCAGTTGCCAGTAAAAATGCCCCCATGTGCCAGTAAGAAATGCCCCAGTGCCCCCATGTGCCAGAAAAATGCCCCCATCGTGCCAGTAACAATGCCCCAGTGCCAGTAAAAATGCCCCAGTGCCAGTAAAATGCCCCAGTGCCAGTAAAATGCCCCCAGTGCCCCCATGTGCCAGTAAAAATGCCCCAGTGCCAGTAAATGCCCCAGTGCCAGTAAAAATGCCCCCAGTGCCCGCATGTGCCAGTAACAATGCCCACAATACCCCCATGTGCCAGTAAAATGCCACTATGTGCCAGTAAAATGCTCCCATGTGCCAATAAAAATGCCCCCAGTGCCCCTTGTGCCAGTAAAAAATGCCCCCAGTGCCAGTAAAATGCCCCCAGTGCCAGTAAAATGCCCCCAGTGCCCCCATGTGCCAGTAAAAATCCCCATGTGCCAGTAAAAATGCCCCAGTGCCAGTACAATGCTCCCATGTGCCAATAAAAATGCCCCCAGTGCCCCCCTTGTGCCAGTAAAATGCCCCCAGTACCAGTAAAATGCCCCCAGTGCCCCCCATGTGCCAGTAAAAATGCCCCCAGTGCCCCCATGTCCAGTAAAATGCCCCCATGTGCCAATAAAAAATGCCCCCATAAAAAAAATAAACACTTACCTCCATGGAGCCGGCAGCGATGCGATGCAGGCCTCTTCCGGCCTGTGTCCCGCGCTGTCGGCTCTGTACGCCTGAGCTGGCCTCTGCCTAGGGCCTGCAGCCTATCAGAGGAACGGGCAGGGGAGACGCCTCTCCCTCCCCTGCCCCGCATCTCCAAAGGCAGACTATGGAGATGAGCGCTTCCACAATGGAAGCGCTCATCTCCCTCTGCCCCACCGCCGCCCCCAACTGTGCGGCACTTGCAGGGCACGGCCGGGCCATTAAGGGGGCGCTCTGGCAGGGCGCCCCCTTAAGTGGCCAGGAGTGAAGCGCCCTGTGCAACCGCACGGGTCGCACACCCCAAAGGCCGGCCCTGAATATGTATTGCTAGCGTTAGTCTTCACAGTTCGGCAGCCTTTGTGGCTTGGTCTAGGCATGCTGGACATCAGACTGTTAGGTCCAACCAAAATTAGAAGCAACGTCTGTGGGCAGTTTTAGACATCTTGGGGGTCATTTACTATGCAGAAATATCCCTACATTAGGCGTATGTCTGGCGCAGATTGCTGCGCAAAGGTTATTTACTCTGCAATCTGCGATTTTATCTTGTTCACGCCAGGTCTAAATAAGTCTGAAACACCAACCTTAATAAATGACCCCCCTTATTTTTGCCATCCTCACCTGTACCTTCAGTTGATTCACTAAACTTAGTAGCATATCACAGTACGTGGGATAATCAGATGAGAATACCAGCCAAAAATTAACTTGAATCACAGAAATGCTGGAATTAAAACTTAACATTTAATCAGTCACTAAAAAGTGAAATTCAAACACATATAACAAATGTACATCCAGTACATAAACACAGATGCGCTGACGAATCAGCAACTCTCACAAATCTCGTATAGAAGTACAACAACAGGGGAGAGAGTGCAGTGAATGATAATTCTGGAGGCTGGAGGGGAACAGGTAGGGCATAGGACATAACCCTATTAATAACCTGTAATAATCCCTTATCCAGGGGCGTCTCCTGATGGTGGTGACCCCCTGGTCCCGTGCCTAGACTTTCTCACCCTGAGTTCTCCCTATTAGGTGAAGGTAGTGTGGAACCCGACGCGTTTCCCCTTAAGAAGGTTCATCAGGGGTTAAATAACTTACAGCCGATGCTCATAGGAAGAAAGTAATAATATAGAGTTATAATACATAAAATTGACAGCTTGCCAAATTAGACATATGGCGCAAGGATATATCGCCCAAATCTATTGGGCAAACAATGATGCAAAACCCATGATGATCACCACAATTCAATCAGTTACGATAGATGTCACTAATGCCCGGATAAAAAGTAAAGGGGACACTGATCATAACTTGTTGGTCCAAAAGACCTCTTACATGACCAAGTCACCAATCCTGGGAGGTAGTCAGGTAGATAGACGTCGGTCCGGGAGCAGTGATGAAGGGGCGGCTGTGCCATAGGTACCTAAGAGACGATCTTAAAAGGAGCGCCAACCGGAACTTGTCAGGCGCTCGTTCCGGCCTATGGAACGCACGCCAGACTGGTGCGTGTCAAGGTCCGCGGTCACGTGATCGCAAGCCGCGACCACGTGGTCCGGAACAGGCAGCATGATAGGTCACAATGTTTGGGCGTAACGCTTGATGACTAGAATTCTGCGTGTCAATATACCTAATCACGTGATCGCAACCTACGGTCACGCGATCAAGACCAGGCACATGTGTAAATGTCAAAAGTGGGAAAGATGACGGTAATTGGGTGATGTTAGGGTAAATGCATGGAGATCAAGGTAACAGATGGAATATGATGTGTGGTACAGTGGGGGTGGGGCTTAAATGTATCTACCCAATTGCATAACTTTACTAAAGTGGCAAACAAGGCAATGCTGTCAAAAGAAGAAAGGAATTACTCCTATATAAGATTGTGAGGGTAGGAAGGGGGAATGGGAGAGGAGGGGCAGCCTTAATATATAGGATACCCGTCAATAAGGGTAAGATGCTAATGATGTAAGACTGTCAAACACAGGATGCTTCACGCATCGATAGGACAGGTTCCCCACAGACAGTCGGCGGCTCATAAAGTGGAGGCGATGGTTCAAATCATGAAAACAGAGGTATTTACAAAAAACAAGAGAAAGTTAGTCGCTCATTGAGCCCGAGCGGAGACTGGGACTTGAATCTGTAGATCCATTCACATTCTTTTTGAAGGATACATTTGTCCCAGTCCCCTTTCCTCGGAGACTCACGAACGACTTCAAGAACAGAGAATCTGAGGACCTCAGGTTTACCTCCATGCATACTGGTAACGTGGTCAGCTAAAGGCGTATTACGCCTGTTGACCACGTCACCAATATGTTCCAAGATCCTACGGCGCAATTCCCTATGGGTCTTGCCGACATAGTCCTTGGGGCATGGGCACTGACAGAGGTAAACTGCCCCTTTGGTGCGGCAATTGACAAAGTCACGGATAACAAACTGACGACCCGTAACCGAGCAGGTATTACTTTTGGCCTTACAGACATATCTACAGGCTTTACAGTTGCCACACTTGAACATCCCAAGTGGTCTCCTATCTAGCCAAGTACCCTTTTGTTTAGGTCCATTATAGTGGCTATGAACCAGGCGGTCGCGAAGAGACCTGCCTCTTCTAAATGTTATACTCGGCCAGTCTTTGATGACATCTGTGAGATCAGGGTCCATCAACAGAATGGGCCAATATTTATTCAATACCTGTCTCACTTCGTGGTTTTGGTCATCAAATGTGGAGATTATCCTGATAGGTTCACGTTTTGAATGGTCCTGTCTAGTGGGGATGAGAAGAGAGTCACGATCTCGATTAAGTGCATATTTAAATGCTTGGGTAAGAACGCTATCAGGATACCCTCGTTCTTTAAATCGAGACCGAAGCCCCCTAGCTTCTTGATGAAACCCCTCTACATCGGAACAGTTTCTCCGAATGCGGAGATACTGCCCTTTTGGGATGCCTTTTTTCAAAGGAGGGGGGTGGTTACTTGACCAGTGAAGCAAACTGTTGGTAGATGTAGGTTTGCGATAGACTGTGGTAACCAGCCTATCCCCTAGCCTGTGCACCGATACATCCAAAAAAGTGATTTTATCAAGGCCTAACTCATAGGTAAAGGACAGACCGATATTGTTATTATTAATTATATTGACGAACTCTATGAACTGGTCTTGACTACCACCCCAGACAATGAAGATATCGTCAATATATCTGGACCAAAATAAAATCCTTTCGGTCCACCATACTGAATCGGCTGGAAACACAAAGTTATCCTCCCACCAGCCCAGGAGGAGGTTAGCGTATGAGGGAGCACAGGGACTCCCCATGGCTGTCCCCCTGAGCTGGTGGTAGAAATGACCATCAAAGAGGAAAAAATTGTGATTAAGAACAAATTCAAGGAGATCAACAACGAAACTGCTATGATTTTTATATTGTATGCCTCTCGTACTGAGGAAGTGAGAGACCGCTCTAAGGCCCTGATTATGTGGGATAGAGCTGTAGAGCGACTCTACATCTATGCTCACCAAGATGAATGGAGGCTGAAAAGACAAAGTCTCAATTTTTCTCAGAAAGTCCATAGTGTCCCTCGTATGTGATGGTAGAGCGGACACAAATGGACTTAGTATGCGGTCAATGTATACACCACAGTTTTGAGTGAGAGAGTCCACCCCGGACACTATAGGTCTACCCTTAAGAGGAGAAAGACCTTTATGTATCACGTGACCGCGGACCTTGACACGCACCAGTCTGGCGTGCGTTCCATAGGCCGGAACGAGCGCCTGACAAGTTCCGGTTGGCGCTCCTTTTAAGATCGTCTCTTAGGTACCTATGGCACAGCCGCCCCTTCATCACTGCTCCCGGACCGACGTCTATCTACCTGACTACCTCCCAGGATTGGTGACTTGGTCATGTAAGAGGTCTTTTGGACCAACAAGTTATGATCAGTGTCCCCTTTACTTTTTATCCGGGCATTAGTGACATCTATCGTAACTGATTGAATTGTGGTGATCATCATGGGTTTTGCATCATTGTTTGCCCAATAGATTTGGGCGATATATCCTTGCGCCATATGTCTAATTTGGCAAGCTGTCAATTTTATGTATTTAACTCTATATTATTACTTTCTTCCTATGAGCATCGGCTGTAAGTTATTTAACCCCTGATGAACCTTCTTAAGGGGAAACGCGTCGGGTTCCACACTACCTTCACCTAATAGGGAGAACTCAGGGTGAGAAAGTCTAGGCACGGGACCAGGGGGTCACCACCATCAGGAGACGCCCCTGGATAAGGGATTATTACAGGTTATTAATAGGGTTATGTCCTATGCCCTACCTGTTCCCCTCCAGCCTCCAGAATTATCATTCACTGCACTCTCTCCCCTGTTGTTGTACTTCTATACGAGATTTGTGAGAGTTGCTGATTCGTCAGCGCATCTGTGTTTATGTACTGGATGTACATTTGTTATATGTGTTTGAATTTCACTTTTTAGTGACTGATTAAATGTTAAGTTTTAATTCCAGCATTTCATCTGATTCACTAAACTTGCTAAACTCCCTCAACAATAATAACTCATGCATCATAATAAGCCAGTTAATGTAATCATAAGTCTAATGAATACATTTTTTCCATGCTGCTGTAAATTGTAATATTCATGCGAAGGGTTAGGAGCATGGGAATTAGCTACAGTATGTGTTTTAAGACAGGTTATGTGAGTTAACACAAAGGATATGCACAGACAATCCTATCTGAACATGTAACGTGCTCAGATAACCATTCAGGTAAGTAAACAGTATTGTAGAGACAGCAAACCGTCTGAGACAGGTGTTTACTGAAACTGCCTTCACTTAAAGCCAGCACCAGCCAAGGGTCTGTAGAATAAGGCTACTTCCACACTAGCGTTAGTACGGATCCGGCGGGTGAAGGGACCCGCCGGATCCGTACTGAGTAATACAACCTTGTGGATCCGTAATTCCGGATCCGGTTGTATTAGCTTTTAAACGGATCCGGAATAACCTCTATTGAAAGTCAATGGAGGACGGATCCGTTTACAAGTGTGTCCACACCAAACGGATCCGTCCCCATTGACTTGCATTGGGGGTCATTCCGGATCCGTTTAGGTGCGGATAAGTAGTACGGAGAGCAAACCGCAACATGTTGCGGTTTGCTCTCCGGTCTGAAGACTGAACGGAATGCTTTCAGGAGCATTCAGTTGTCTTCAGTTCAGTTTTGTCCCCATTGACAATGAATGGGGACAAAACTGAAGCGTTTTATTCCGGTATTGAGCCCCTATGATTGAACTCAATACCGGAATTCCATAACGCTAGTGTGAAAGTAGCCTAATAGACATAAAACTAATCAACTTATTAATACGTCTTGGGTCCTGATTATGCAGCATTTTAATTATACAGGCAGGGTCTAGTTGTTATGTCCAGTGATGGGCGTTATTAGTTCAGTTCACTATGGATCTCATGTCATAACCTATGTAATTAGATATTCTACTATCTTTCTTGTCACTTTTTGTAACAATGCCAGCCTTCCCCAAAATTGATTGGGCTCCTGGAAAATCCCTTTAATTGAAAGAGAAACACTATAGACCAGCATAGTCTCCAGGAAATGAAGAAGAACAGCCACTTCCCCCAGAGACTTAAAGGGATTATCCTACTCTTTACATGTGTTGGTTTATCTTCAGGATACAATATCACTATCTGATTGGAGGGAGTCCGACACACTGCACCTGCCAGTGAACAATGGGAACAGCACTGCAATAATCAGGTCTGTCCACTGCACAATGGATGAAGCTGTGGACTTCCAGTGCCAGAGCTACTACAGAACAGCAGGTCTTCAGGAGTGCAATGTATCAGACCCCTGTTGATCAGACAGTGATGGCATATACTGAGGATTGGCCATCACTTGTAAAGGGTTGGACAATCCTTTTCAAATATGACATGAGAGATGCACATAGAGCATCTAACTCTGTCCCAGTCTATACAGCAAAGCTGAAAAGTAAGCTGCTGAAAACTGGAAAAATCAGCTCACAATAGTGTATGATTCAGCACCAATTAAAAACTTTTTATTTTTAAAAAAATTGATTTAAAGGATGATAGTGCTGGGGACACTACGGGGAGCATTATTACTGTTGGGGCCACTATAGGGGACATTATGGGCCACTATGTGGGACATTACTACTGTTGGGGGACATTATGTATACTGAGGACACTGGGATTTTTATTTAAAAAAAGGGAATGAAATTCATCTGTTTTTCATAGCCATTTTTAACGGCCATGAAAAACGGATGCAAAATGGCCATTAAAAACGGATATAAAGGCGCAAAATGGTTGAAAAACTTATAGTGTGTCTGTTTTTAATGGCTGTTTTTTCACTGTGCATGTAGCCTCACTCCAAACATTCCTACTTGTAAAGGTTGTGATTCAAGTAAGGCATATATATTTATATTAGGTAATGAAGCATGATGAAGCACTTTTAGCACAAAACTACTGTTGTCTTTGGTGTTGAAGTATGGAATCAAGAACTGAGCTTTACCTACTGTTGAGTGCTGCAATCTGCTGTGTTTGTTGGGCACCACCTTCACCCTGCATGATTGAGAATGGGGTTGTGGATTGTGCCAGTGAGCTTCTCTTCTGTGCTATTAGGACAATTCTCTAACATAGAAATGAGCAAATGCAAACCTTGACCCAAAAGGATAGTCACTTAAAACATCATTCAATTAAAATAACTGAAAGAAATGTTCCTTCATCTAGATCACTGGTACACAACCTGCAGCCCATGATGCTATCCTGTGGGGCCCTCAACCATCTGGTCAAATGACATGCTCACATATGACATATATCTTGGGAACAGAGACAGATAAGTACTTTTAGATTCTAAGCCTGAGTGAGGGTCCACTCTCTTTCTTTACCAGTTTGTAACTCATTTGGTTCATGCTTTTTGTTTTTGTATTGTGTACTAGTGCATCTCAATAAATTAGAATATCATCAAAAAGTTAATTTATTTCAGTAATTCAATTTAAAAAGTGAAACTCATATACAGTATTCTATAGATTCATTATACACAGTGATCTAAGTATTTATATTTATAAGCATTTATTTCTTTTAATGGTTGATGATTATGGCTTACAGCTAATAAAACCCAAATATTAGTATCTCAGAAAATTAGAATATTATATATGGCCAATTAAAAAAATAATTTTAATACAGAAGTGTTGGCCTAATGTAAAGTTTGCACAGTATATGCACTCAATACTTGCTTGGGGCTCCTTATGCATGAATTACTGCATCAATGTGGTGTGGCATGTAGTTGAACAGCCTGTGGCACTGCAGAGGTGTTATGGAAGCCCAGTTTGCTTAGAATGTGTCCTTCAGCTTGTCTGCTTTGTATGGTCTGGTGTCTTTCATCTTCCTCTTGACAATACCCCATAAATTCTCTATAGGGATTAGGTCAGGTGAATTTTGTAGGCAATCAAGCACAGTGATACCATGGTTGCCAAACCAGGCATTGGTACTTTTGGCAGTGTGGACATGTGCCAAGTCCTGCTGGAAAATGAAATCAGCATCTCCATAAAGCTTGTCAGAGGAGTGAACCATGAAGTGTTCTAGAATTTCATGGTAGAGGGCTGCGCTGACTTTGGACTCGATAAAACACAGTGGACCAAAACCAGCAGATGATATGATTCCCCAAACCATCACTGACTGCAGAAACGTAACACTTGACTTCAAGCAACGTGGATTGAGTCCCTCTCCATTCTTCCTCCAGATTCTGGGACTTTTATTTCCAAATAAAATGCAAAATTTACTTTCATCTGAAAACAGGACCACTGAGCAACAGTGCAGTAGTTTTTCTATTTAGTCAACGTAAGATGCTTCTGGCGTTGCCTATTGGTCATGAGTGGATTGACACAAAGAATGTAACAGTTGTAGCCCATGTCCTGGATATGTCTGTGTGTGGTGACTCTTGAAGCACTGACTCCAGCAGAAGTCCACTCCTTGTGAATCTCCCCCAAATTCTTCAATGGCCTTTTCTTGACAATACTTTCAAGGCTGTGGTTATCTCTGTTGATTGTGCACCCTTTTCTACCACATTTTTAATTTCCACTCAACTTTCCAGTAATATCTTGGATACAGCACTCTATGAACAGCCAGCTTCTTTAGAAATTACCTTTTGTGTCATATTCTCCTTGTGGAGAATGTCAATGACTGTCTTCTTGAAACTATCAAGTCAGCAGTCTTCCTCATGAACCAGACGGAGGGACCATTTATAGGCTTAGGAAACCTTTGCAGATGTTTTGTGTTGTTAAGCTAAATAGAGCATTACACCATGAGCCTACAATATTGAACATTTTCACAATATTCTAATTTTCTGAAATACTGGCTTTTGGGTTTTCATTAGCTATAAACCATAATCATCAACAGTAAAGGAAATAAACACTTGAAATAGATCACTCTGTATGTAATGAATCTATATAATATATGAGTTTCATTTTTTGAATTGAATTACTAAAATAAATTAACTTTTAGATCTACTTTATTGAGATGCAACATGAACAGGGCCACAGAATAAATGGCACTTTAATAATAAATAATAACAGTGCACTGTATGGTCATCTTCTGTGTGGCACTCCAGAAAATAGGAGATGACACAGAGGTGACCATGTATAAGTGCGGGTGTTTTCATTGAAGTGCTGGTGTTTTCATTGAAGCTTGTGGGAACAATGAAACATTTGGCTAATTGAGCAAATTAACACAACTAAAAGGAGGAGAGCCACATGCATGCTTTGTTACTTTCTTTCTGGAGTATAACTAGGAGAGAAAGTCACCCTGTATCTCCCAATATGTGGAAGCGCAATTGGCACTCATCATATGTTTGTCATATACTTTCAATATATCATAAATGCCTCACATGTAACACGCCTTTTACAGCCCTGGGATTTGTATCAATCTGACAATGTCACCCTCAGACCAGAAAAGGTTGAGCTTCCTGGTCTAGAGATTGATGTTACATACTATACCTGTTATGGTGTCCCTAGAGTTCTTTCAGGTTCCCTTTTCAGAAAATCCACCTATAGTGTCACATATGCCCAGTAGCTTAGTCAGAACACCCCAGTCTTCTTGTATATGGCAGTGGAGTAATTCATTCTTTTTTTGCAGGCTTGCCAATAAGAAGATTTTAGCCACTGTCCCGTGGTTTCAGAAATATTGCAATTTTAACTGTAGCTGCAACCTCAGGACACAGATAAAGTTTAATAAAGTGGTTATACAGGGAGCCATCAGATCTGCCATTTCCCAGCTATGTTGTTACATCATTGTGGCTGCTGAGCTGAGCAGGAGGGAGCGCAAACCTGCGGATGATGTGCTTCATTCATCAGGGGAACAGGGCTAGGTGAGTGCTAGCTTTTTATTCTTACTGAGATGGGTCAGTGAGGGGGAATTAAGCATTCATTGTTACTGTGAGGGGCACTAAAGGGGCATTTTACTGTGTTGGGGCAATAAAGGGGCATTGTTACTGTGAGGGGGTTCTAAGAGGCATACGTACTGTGTGGGTCACGAAGGGACATAACTACTTTATTGGAGTACTGTAAGGGGGCACTAAGAGGGCATATTTACTGTGTTAGGACACAAGGGGCATTCTTACAGTAGGGAAAGCACTAAGAGGGCATGACTACTGGGGGTATCATTACTCTGAGGAGGCATAATAACTGCATAGAAACACCATTATAGTCCGTCACACTGTCAAATTATGTACAGCACAAAGGGATACCATTACTGAGTGGGGGCCCATAAGAGACTTAGCAGGATTGGAACTATATGGAGAAAATTGGACAGGGTTAGAGCCATGGCTTAAGATAGAAAAACAATGTGTCTCTTTGCTTTCTTTGAAAGATGGAAGGTATGCCCAACTGTACATTTATTCATAAAATTCTAGTAGAAATAGGAGGAATAGTTTAAACTAGAGTCATAAGAATGCATGCTCCAAATGCTAATTTCATGGGAAATACAATTATTTACTAAAACAGATTGGTTTCGAGTGGTTCTGAGTAATAGGGGCTCCAATTTGGACAATCCCTATTTATTAGAAAGCTCCTTCGACAATATGCTTATCAAAAAATATCCCAATCAGTCGTAATATGCAGGGGAAACCTGACAGTAACTGTCCTGCAGCACCAATGCCGGGATAACTAAGGTTTATGCAGTGCCCAGTCATGTCAGGTCTTCCAAAATGAGAAGGGCACTGTTTATAGCCACTCTTCTTTATTCTGGCCAAAAGATGAAGAACCTGTGAATGTGGGAGAAATGATTACAGCTGTAGTCATTCCCCATTTAGTTTCTTTTATTATCAGCAGCATATCTCTTATTACACAAGGAGATGTGTTGCCTGATAATTGTTCATTTCATCCTGATGAAAGATGCAAACCAGCCGATAAACATTTGCCCATTTACTGGCTGATCGGTAGCACGATTATATGGGTCAATTATTGGGAACAAGCTTTACTGTGACTGTCTCTTCCCAATAATTGGCATGAAAATCTTTCAGACTTATAGGGCCCTTATACTTTTCCTTCCTGTTTCCTCCTCTTCTGGTTTTGAAAGAAAAACTCAAAAAAACTGCCTTAAAACTACCATAAAAAGTTGAGTTTGACTTCACATGGTGTCTATTAGTGGCATAATTTAATGCATATTCTGGGTAGAATAGTCGCTGGGCAGCCATGCGGGAACCATCTCCCGTTGTCTTCAATGAGAGGCCCGCTGTTTGTGGCCATGACATGTCCTTCCATGGCGTAGTTGCAGCATTAAAACAACTAGCACCTGAACAGCTGTGTGATCTCCAGTTAAAGAAAATGGGAGGCAATTTCCACTCCAAATTCTGACACCAAAAGACAGCCCCTCACTTTGGTTGTATGCATGCTGTTTGTGTGGCAGTATTTGCCCAATACAGAAGAGAGGTTTCAGCCTCCCCTTTAGGCCTCATGTTTTGAATGAATTCCCAAGGTCTGCATCTTTATCTTACAGTACAATAATTCCTCCATTTACACAGAACAATGATTATTTCCCTGTGTAAACAGACCCGTAGGTATTAAATACTGCATAGCTATCTCATTTTTAGAGCTGACTGAAAGTCTTTATAAAGTCTACATTTCATCTGATTAGTAGACAAGGCCTGAAAACACTACTGGAATAATTATATTGGGCTGTCAGAAAATGACTGGTTATATGAATGTTTATTTTATGTCTGTATTGAGTATCTGGGAACAAATAGAAGAATGCTGATTTTCCTATTATTTTAGGATATTAGAACAACAGTAAGGAGTCATACCTAGTCATTTCTGTCACTCAGTTGTCACAGAAACGCCAGTAGGAATACAGAAAATAGTTGTGGCTTGTGTTGTGTTCATTCATCAGTGGTAGCAGTGTTTGAGTATAAGGATGGGTTCCCATCCTTTTAACGTATACAAAAAACGTATACGTTATACGGATGCCTCAGACTGATGCCATACAGTGGCATGAGTTCATCTTAGAGTTCCAGTGTAAAAAAAAGTATACATTTTTTTTACCATTGCAAAAAAAGCACAGTGATCTCTCAAGATACAATGGCCTTAAAGGGAATCTATCACAAAAACCTGTTCTATATTTTATTTATGCTAAAAAAATCTATTATATATTTGTAAGAAATAATAAATAAATAAATAAAAATTCCAATGTGTGAAATATTATAAATAAATATTAGATTTTACCATATTTACCATCTTTGGTCACCAGGGGGAGCTCTGCTGGCCAAATGAGGCTTTGAGCAACCTGTAAGTAGGCATGCTGCAAAAAAGTGGGTGGTACCAATGACATCACCAATTCACACCTTCAGCGGTGACATCACTGCTTCAGCAAGATAAGATGAGACAATGGCTTCATTACAAAAACACAGATCTCTGCTCCTCAGTCTCCTCCCCCACTGGTCACATGGCCGATTACATCACTAAGGTCCTACAGCCCCAAGAACCTCCATCTACTCTGTTTCTGAGTCCCCAGCAGCAAGGAGGGAGGACCTGGCTGTGTGTTACTGGTGTCATCACAGGGGCGGGCTCACATCTTCCATTCATTCTCTATAGGGTCAGCAGCGACTGAGGAAGCCTATGTACATGCCTGAGGTGCCATTGTGTTGTAAATCCAGACTGTCACACTTTACTTCCAACATGGCAGCCCCCATGTAAGGCAAGAAAACTGAATTAAAAAAAAAACATTTACACAATTTGAAAAATACATTATGTTAAAACCTGCTTTTGTTATGTTGTAAAACATATCAAAAATTTTTTCTTCGCGATAGTGTCCCTTTAAGATACAATATGTTCAACATACAATGGTCTTTTCTGACCCATCGTAAATTGAAACCAGACTCAACATACAATGCTTCAAACTCAGATCCAACCAATCAAGGTCACTTCTCTGGGAAAATAGCTGGATTAGTTACTAGTTAACAGCTATTCCTGACTGTTATATGTAAGAACTTGCTTTATCTGTCTAAGGCCCCTTTCACACCTGCGGCACGGGGCTCTGGCAGGTTGTTCTGATGGGTGAACAGCCCGCTGGATCCGTGCTGCCGCAGGTTCACGTGTGGGGCCGGAACTACACTCCGGCCCCATTCACCGTAACAACATGTTGTATTTTCGTTCCGGCCACCTCTCGCCTAGGGTTGCTGTGCTGCGGCCGGATCCGCGACCCGCCCCCATTACAGTGAATGGGACCGGAGCGTAGTTCCGGCCCCACACGTGCACCTGCGGCAGCACGGATCCAGCGGGCTGTTCACACACCGGAACAGCCTGCCGGAACCGATTACTCAACTTACAATGGTTTCAACATACAATGGTTGTCCTGGAACCAATTAATATTTTATCTTGAGGGACCACTGTATAAGTTTTCTTTTTACCGGACTGTGCAATGTCTGCCCTCATTTGCATAAAATTGCTCTACAGTTTTTGGCCAAATCATGGTCAGAGATCAGCCACACCTCAGCTACTAAGTGTGTAGGTACCCTTAGTGGCACATTTGTTATTCTTTAATTTATTTTCAAAAATTATTAAAGACAATACAATACACACAGTCTCAGGCTAACTACCTGTCTATATAATACAGAAATAGGAATCAAACATATCGTGAGATCCATTAGAGGTAGACGGAATATAATACATAGTGATAGCTCATGTTTCATTTTACAGAAGTGGGGGGGATATTATATCTCCTTATAGCGCGCGTCTGTCAGCATGAGTATTTCTCTGAGGAGTCTTATAGCCCAGGCAATGCTCCTGGAATTCAGGGAAGAAGGTAGGCAAATCAACCTCTAATGCCACCAAATGTAAGGCAGGTATCATATAAGTCAATGTTCAACCTTTTAAACAGGCCTTGAGACATGATTTGTATAATAAGTGAGCCAGCATCTCATCTGCAGACAGCTGTTTCGAGGTGATTGCTCCTCATCAATGCAGAGAAGAGAGTACCGGCTTTACTGGGTGAGAGGCTTAAGTCAGGATTCAGGGGATCTCTATATCTCTTTATGGAGAGTGCCCAATCGGAGCATAAACCATTGAGGAGCATATGAGTTTCAGATATGTAATTATGTACACCCAAAGAATCATATATATGATGAGGAAGGAATTAGTCACCAAAGGGCTCTTCCCTTTGTTGTATCCTAAAGGGCTAATCCTTTAGGGTACAACCCCACAGTGGCCACATGTGGCTAACCAATGCCCATCTATAGCAACTAATGGCCACATTATTTTGCTGTAAAATTATGCACCCATTGGCTGCAATGTGTGGGCATAGCTTGCATCGTGGGGTCATTCCCTTAGCATGCCCAGTCCAGTTTCAGGATTTTCCAATAAATATGACGTGGTTAACGTGAACCAGAACATAATTTCTTCTGTTGAACAACTTCTTGTAATAAATACTATCATATGGTGAAAGTATTTCTTTGTCATTCTCTCTTTTCGTTTCAGTATGTTCAATATGCATTAAAGGGGTTGCCTGAGTTAAATAAAAACTTGGGCAGCTCCTGTACATGTGCTAAAATAACAAAAGAAGGGATACTTATTGCTGTTTGCTTTCCTGGGTGCAGCTGTGGCAGTTTGTGCACATAGGTCACTCTTGCAGCCAGAACCATGACGCCAGCAGCAGGGAGGTCTGCAGGGGTGCATCACTAATGAGGCCAGGTGAGGCGATTGCCTCAGGTAGCACCAAGTGGGGCAAGGGGGGAAGGGGGGCAGCGGAAGCGCCATGGGCTGAAGGGAAGTGGCATTGGGGAGGGAGGGCGCCTTTTCCGTTTTTGCCTCACGTAGCAGAAAGGCTAGGTGCACCCCTGGAGGTCTGGACCAAAGCGCTGGCAGCGAGAGGAAAGAAAACAGATAAGTATTGCTTGTTTTGTTATTTTAGCACATGTACAGGGGCTGCGCGAGTTTTTATTCAACTTAGACAACTCCTTTACAGTGTTTGAGTACATCCGCTATTTCTCTTCTTGTTGGTATAGTTAAGCAAACCGCTTTTGTAATATTATATTTCTTGGTGGGGAACATTTACCAACCCTTTTGTACTAGAAAACATATGTCAAATAGACGCAAAATTTGGTGCTACACTTGAGAAAAATGTTGTGACTTTTTTTTTTTTTTTTTGCTCACCACTTTTCCAAAAAGTGATAAGGGACACTAAAATGATCACAATTTATTAAAATTAAACTTTAAAAGCCACATAAAACATAAAAAACAATGGGCAAATATTGTCATTCTTTGGCCATATCTACTTCTGTTTGTTATGTTTTATGTGGTTTTTAAAGTTTTAAAGTAAATAAATTGTGGTAATTCCAGCATAGAGAGAAAAACATGCTATGTGTGGGTATATCTTTCCTCACAATTCACATCGCTTCTCAGCAAAACTCATAGTACACAGTCCCATAAGAAACAACTACAGGTGTGCTGTTAGATTGCTGGGTCACGCCCCCTGTTGGTGCAGTGCTGTGGTGTTGATGGTTGCCGAGTGGTTCCACGCCAAGTTAGAGTAGGTACCCACTCGTAGAGGAAAACCTTGACATGTTGAGTGGGCTTATGCATTTTGATCAAAATGTATACTAATGCCATGTGTACAGTATGTATATTATGGGGCTGGTATACTATGGAATATGCTGGGAAGCAATATTAATTGTACTGAGAAGCAATAATAGATGAATGCAGGGTATGTGGATGTGGATGTTGTTTTCTCTTTGTTGCAAATTGTGGTAATTTTAGCGCCCCTTGTTACTGCTTTTTTTACCTTGTATCTACTGAACGTGATCAAGTCCCAGGGTAGACACCCCACTGCAGAATGGCGCTGCTTCTTTACTACGATCATCTCTCTACAAATTGTTTCCAGTGTTGTGCCTGTATTAGCACAACCACCTCTGTTAAGTCTCAGTCCCCTAACCTTCAGGGCTTGTTCACACGGCCGTGGAGCTTCCACATACGGATCGCAGACCCGCAGCCCCCATTTATTCATTTCTATGGGGTCGCCGAAAATAGCCGAGCCCTGGCTCTGCTATTTCCGCTGGCTCCATAGAAATAAATGGGTGCGGTGGCCGCGCATGAGCGGTGTGTTCCCATTAATTTCTCTGTTCTCGATAGAGATGATATGTCCCCATTGTCTATGATGGGAATACCCCTTTAATTGTGCAGAGTTACCTAATGGAATCACTTAATCGTTTAAGGCCTTGTTCACATCTGCATTGAGCTTTTCTTTCTTCTGGTCTGGCAGAAGAATTTAAAAAAAAAGGGGGGGGGGGAAGGAATCGTTATATGGATCCAACAACTGACAGGTGCAAACGGAACATATTCTGTTCGTATGTGTCATTCATTTATATAAAAAAGAAAGCTCCATTCTGTCATGCTTCCATTATTTTTGACGGAAAGAAAAGTCTACAGACAGGACTTTTTTGTCCGTCATAAATAGCGTGTACATGACAGAGTGCAGCATAACGGGTGCACTAAAGCACACATTCAAACAAATGGGGCATAAAAGTGACTTTTTTTTATTTTTCTGTTCTTCTGACAAATCAAAAGAATGGAAAGTGCAACACAGATGTGAACAAGGCCTTATCTAGTATTCTTCTATCTGTCATTGCTGAATCCCACCAGCCAGGAAGGGAGCCGGGGGCTTGGAAGTGTTCTCACATGTTCTGCTTGAGCAAGCAAGGTTAGTTTCAGCCCCCTGTGGCAGACTGGTTGTTATGTTGTCTTCCTGGGCTGCATGACCCGGCTGAGCGATGTGTGCCTTGCTGCTCTGGGAGTGACAGTCCTTGCATGGCAAAGCAGCAGGCAGGAAAGTTAGCCATGCTTTCTTTGGATGAACTCCTCCTCACTGCCTGGTCTTGGCTTGGTCTCCGCACTATCCCCTTTCTGATTGTTTGCAAGAACATGTGGGTGCAATGGGCCCCAAAGAGACGTGGGGCCCGGAGCTGTTGAGCCAAACACCCCTATTATGATCCGCCATTGACTGTGTGGGGAGGGGGTGGAGAGCCGACTTAGAGAATTGGGACGTATGCATTGGGGATTGGGCCCCGGATCTCTTGAGACCCTTGCAACACTAGTGTGTTCCAGACAACGGCTCTGATACTTTCTCTCCATGTTTGGAAGGCAGGAATAATTGATGGTTTTATCTTCTCTTCCACTTCGTTCTTGTATCTCCATTATGAGGAGATAGACGATTCTGTATGGATATTATTCTTCTTTACCATGAATTCTTATGTTCTCTTTTTACTTACAGAAAGTAGAGTAGAAGCTTAAAATGTAATCATATAAGGAGACCAGTGAAATACAGCCATGGGCAGCACATGGCTTGTCAGTGGAAATAAAACCAGGCACACAACGATATAGGGGGAATAGAGAATTTTATTTAATTTATAATGGGATATTGAATTTTTTATAAATTCTAAATCAAAGTCAAGGGCATGTTAGATCTATTGACTTTTATTGATTCAGGGGAAGGCGAAAAAAACCCCTGTAGGGGGAAAAATTCCTTCCCCACTCCGCTTAGGGCAATCAGACTATTTCCCTGGATCAAATATTATTAATCCAGAGGAAGGCGAAAAAACCTCACTGAGCCTCAGCCATCAGCTTCATATGAGGAAAAATTCCTTCCCGACTCCACGCATGGCAGTCAGATACGTCCCTGAATCAATGACTAAATAATCTGTCCACAAATGTTTGGCCAAATTGTACTTTTGAGGGATTGGCTGAATTGGGGGAGGGCAACTGTGTTGATCCACAGGAAGGCGAGAAAAAACCCCTTTATGACATTTGCCAATCCGTCCTGATCTAAGGGGAAAAACACTCCTTCCTGACTGCAAATATGGCAGTGGGAATATAGTCCCTGGATCAAATGCCCGTGCACATACTCACAGTCATTCAGCGTTGATCTGTGAGCTCAGGACCGGTGTCCTTTCTCATCAAGTGTCTTCCAGATGTTGTCTTCCTTCAGCCCAGTGCCAATCACAGGTCCAGTCTTCATATTTCTTCATGGTCTTCATACTGTAGTATACATGACAGGATGAATAAATACAGATAACACAAGATGTGGTATAATATATAAAGACCGAGTGCTACATGTGAAGATGAGGGATTTAACACAACAATTTAAGGCACCATGAACACAACCATATTTTTGGTCCACGTTCGATCTACATTTTTGCAGATCGCACGTGGACCCATTCATTTCTATGGGGCCTCAAAAAACGAGGACAGCACAAGGATGTCATCCGTTTGCTGTCCACATCAGTGTGGCTGTATGTCCGTCCACAAAAAAAAAATAGAACATGTCTTATTCTTGTCCATTTTGCGGACAATAATAAGCATTTTTAAACTAAGGCAGGACATGCAGAATGGGAAAATGCAGGATGCATATATCCAATATCCGTGTCTCGCGCATCCATGGTTTGTGGATCACAAAACACATAGCTGTGTACGTGAGGCGTAATGGCCATACAATTGAAGCTTCATATTTGGAGTACCTTAAATCTTGGCTCATTAAGAAAGTCATACAACCATACAGTAACACCAATTATTTCCAGCTATATACCTGGGTCCCTTCTTCTATCCGTCCATCAATCTTCTCCAGGAGCTCAGAAGGACATATTGCTCTGATGACATTGGAACTGGTGGAGGGTTTACCGGGTGACAAATGAAAACCCTCTGAAAATGGCCTGATCTTTAGATGGTAAAGGTCCCTTCTTGGCTGCTGCTGCCTCCATCCTGTCCAGGTTGAATCGCCTGGCATGGTGTTGAGGTGTAGATGGCTATAAGCAAACAAAAGAGATAAAATTGAGGATATAATCATCACAAGTCACCACATACCTGATATGCGGATTCTGCTTGTAGTATTATCACATATAATATGATCACCTTATATACTCATTCTCCAACATAATAAAATATAGTCTTTCTAGAGAAGTATAAAGTGTCTTAAATGTCATATTAGGGTAGTAGACTACACTCCTTACAGAGGAAGGAATTAATAGATTAATAGAATAAATACGTTGAGGTGACAGATCTGCCTGAGCAGCTTTCCCTTCTGGTCCCTCTCTATGGCATGTATATACCCTACTATAACCTATGGAAAGAGGTTATCATCTTGAGAGAACTACTGTACTTTAAAAACTTCATAAAGAATATTTGAAAATCATGAAGGATATATGTGTTAGAACAGGACCTCAAGCACTGTCCAGAACCTGACATTTTAATTTAGTAGTGTTTCTCCTCCGCTACACCCTCATGTGGGTTGTGGTGCTCATCTCCACTAAGTCACTACATAAAAGCTCTGTATGATGACATGCATTCCTGGATTTGGAGTTCAGTGGCCCAGTCACCAAACTACCAAGTCCTGTGACAGCTGTGCCCCTCTCCTTAGCACCTGGCAACATGCCCCCCTATAAAGCTCCTGACATTGAAGCATATACAGTATATAAAGTGTATGTAGAGCAGGGTAGAGCTTCTCTTTATTTACTTACTACAGGGAAGTGTGGTGGAGTCATCCGAAGGGCTTCCACAGAGACCCAGTCAATATGCTGGAAGAAAGGATGGCCTCGGATGTTCCTGTGGACTCCTAAGCGCTTGGCAGGATCTCCCTGGAGGAGCTGAAAATGAGGAATGTAATTATAACTTAGTGACTATAATCACATCTGAGCACAAGGACCAATCAGACTCCACATCTTACATTCTCAGAGGCTAGCTGGGAAATAAAAATTCACAATCTTATTGGTTTCTATGGGCGGCTTCTCCACTTTTCCCTTTCACTAGTTTTGATAAATTTTCCCTAATGTTTATTCTGTCCGAATGCTGGACTCAGGCTGTAGTGTCAGCAATGGGAGATTTTAGAAATCTGTGGTTGCTTGTAACATAAACTCAGAGGGGTGGACTAAGTGTGTAGACGTGTCCTCATTACATTAACTGCCAGGCTCTTACTTTAAAGGGAAAATCTTATTCCAGTTATTCATTAAGCCCAAAGTCACCACTGGAGAGCGACTATAATGTTTGCCTCCATGCTGGACTATAATGTTGGCTCAAGGGCAGCCCTTAGGACTCTTGGCAAACATTGTGCTATTGCAGAGTCTGCGCTGGAGAAGTTTTGGCTCCAGGGGTGATTACTCAGCAGCCTTTCTTGTGGAGATCAGTATTGTCACCTTGTATACTACAGAAGTGCTGGTTGTGTATTGCTATCCTGCTAGCAGAACCTCTGAGGGACGACCCCTTCTGAGCACTACAGTGGTGAGTATTAGTGAAGGAGATCATGGTGCACTATGGGGTATTGTAGGGGGAGATGTCTCCTATCATAGGTTGTCATATAACATTGTATAGAGTACAGTAGTGTCATGTAGGAACATACTGACCTCTTTAATGATGTCTTCAGCGTCGGAGCATGTTGTTTCAAATAGTGCAGGATGGTAAGTGCACTGACTGGTAATCATTTTATTTAAGATGATACCAAATGAATACCAGTCCACTCCGACACTATACTCCTCCTCTGCCAGCATCTGCCAGAAAAGAAAAAAGTGACTACACGGCTTATACTATAAACAGAAATATTGTTGTTAATAGTACAGGATTAAAGGATTGCTGGTTCAACTTCCCTAAGGCCTTTTTCACACTAGCGCAGCACGGATCCGGCAGGTGAAGGGTGCCGCCTGATCAGTGCTGCCGCAGGTACATGTGTGGGGCCGGAACCGCGCTCCAGCCCCACACATGTCACACAGTACATACACACAGACACAGACACATACATACTTACATGCTCAAGGCAGCTCCGCGCAGCACAGTACAGGAGGAGGATGGCGCGCACATGCTGGGCGCCGGGTGGAATCGTCCTATGTGCGCGCCGTCCTGCTCCTCCTGTGCTGTGGAGATCTGCCGGGAGCATGTAAGTATGTATGTGTATTTGTATGTGTATATGTCTGTGTATGTTTATGTGTATGTCTGTATGTGTGTATGTATGTATGTATGTGTGCAGGTGACGGATCCGTCATGAACTCCATTGAAAGTCAATGGAGGACGGATCCGTTTACCATTGTGTCACACCAAACAGATCCGTCCCCATTGACTTTCATTGGGGGTCATGACAGATCCGTCGTGGTGCGGATGCCATGCTGCGGTTTGCTCTCCGGTCTGAAGACGGAACGGAATGCTTTTAAGAGCATTCCGTTGTCTTCAGTTCAGTTTTGTGCCCATTGACAATGAATGGGGACAAAACTGAAGCATTTTATTCCGGTATTGAGCCCCTATGACGGACCTCAATAACAAATTAAAAAACGCTAGTGTGAAAGTATCCTAAGAGAACACTGTAATAAAATCTTGACGCCAGAATTGCTGTTTTTTGTCATGGGGGCATGGTCAGCCACCGGGGAAAAATGTATCTTCATTTATGCCAGTTTTCTGGCGCAAGTGAAGTCAGAAATGTACGGACACTCTGAGCTGTCATAGATTTCTGGTTAGGCGCATGGACTGCAGGAGCAATGCAGGGGATATCAAAACCGGTGCAAAAAGGCAAGGAAGAAAAATACATAAAGTATAATTTCCAAAATTGGTCTGGTCTGGAATGGGTTAGGAGGAGGCATTCATCAATACATAATGATGAGAAAATAAATGATTAATAATAAACAGAATTACCATCATTCAAGGGGTTTCTGGGTTTGGAATATTCATTATCTTTATTCAGAATAGGCCATTAATATCAGATCATCCCCACCAATCAGCTATATGAAGGGGCGACTACACTACCTGCAGGTTATTGTAGCCTTGTCCAATTCACGTCAATGGGAAGAAGCTGCAGTAGCCTGCATCAAGTAGATGGTGTGCAGTAATCAATGAAGAGGCTGTAGCGCTCACACCATAAAGGCGGACCCCTCAAACAGATAATAGGCGGGAATGCCAAGAGTCGGACCTCCACCAATCTGATTAATAACCAATCCTGAGGATATGCAACAAATATTCCGAACCTAGAAAACCCCTTTAATACAAATGGAATGATGGAAATGAGGAAACTCCCTTTTTCTCACCTCAGGTGCCACTTAGCCTTCTGTCCCAGCATATTCGGTGGCTGTGCGGTCTCCAAGCATGTTCTCAAGACCGAGACCGAAATCTGTGATCTTAATATGGCCCGTCTCAGCCACCAGGATGTTCTCGGGCTTGAGGTCTCTGTGGACGATTCCCTTAGAATGGAGAAATTGGATGCTACACACGAGCTCAGCGGCATAGAATCTGTCAGAAATATAATGAAATGAATATAATGCGAGGATAACACAGAATACTCTTAGACATTCTTACCATTCACTAAAAAAATCTTATCACTGCCAACTGAGGAGGCAATTTCTTATTGCCAGGACTGCATGGTGGTTTAAAATCTCTCACCTCATTAAGCAGCTCGCCTATTGGAAGCAACCAGTTCTAGTCACATTTTAGGACAGGTTACTTGTGACCATTGATAACCATTCCCGGAAAACCCCTTTAATACCTGGGAATGGGACTAAGGCTTCTTCACATCACACTGGGGAGATCAGTTCTCGTGTATGTCTTTTAATATTAGATAGAGGATCACAGCACGAGGAAAAGGGGAACCATTCTCAAACATTTCCTGAGGAGCATTTCTTCAATCCTTCTTTGGTAAAGAAGAAACGGGGGAGCAGATCTCATCAGTGTGATGTACATGAGGCAGGACGCTGTATCTAATATTTCATGGCATCTTCTGAGCGTTTAGCTGAGGTTTTGTATTCTGCCTTACCTTGCACTGGGGATGTTAAGCCGCCCCTTCATCTGCAGGAATTGATCAAAGTCCCCGCAGCTCATGTATTCCAGCCCAAGTAGAACAAGCATCTGTGACATGGAAGACGCCATTACTGAACCATTAGGTCACATTTACACATTTACTGTACAGAATATAGCAGTGGCGTCTATAATTTTTGAAGGGATATTCCAGTTTCATTAAGAAAAGGTTATTCTTTGTATATAGTGAAATATTATACAGTTTTACGATCTTTCTGTATCAGGTTCTCAGTTATTAGTATCTCTGCTTGCAGTTATGAATAGAAACCTTCATTATATTCCTGTAGCTTCTATAAATCTGTCCCAGCCTGTGATGGAGACATGGTGCCCAGCACTTTACTAGACACAGAACTGATACCTGTATTTTAATGATCTGAGTGTCCTTGTGTCCATGACATGGAGAGGAGAAACAATGAAGGATCCTATCAAATAACTGCAAGTAAGAGATCTTACAAACAAGGGACATTTTCACTTAGGCCCCATTCACACAACCATTTCCTTTTTTCCATACTGCAAACTGCAGATCTGCCAAACACGGACACCGGTACTTCCACATGTGGCCATGCCCCAAAAGATACATAGGACACATCCCCTCTTTAGCTGCATCTTGCGGATCGTGGACCCTTTCAAGTCAATGGATACGCTCCCTGAAGCAGGAAGCTCACAACCGTTATATGTGTTTTAATGGAGTTTTAAATGGAGCATTGGTCACGCATGCAAACTGCCTCAGGAACCCCTGTTCTTTTAATCACTGGGGCCCCTGCAATCCTACCAGACCCATTCGCTCTGACATGGCTAGTCAATCTGTCAAGTGTTGCAGTGAAGGGTCTTGGGTTCTCCAGCGAGTGCTGCTGCACCTTTTTTTGCTGATTGGGTTATGAGTGGAGACATCTGATAAAAGTGAAGTTTGCAGTAGAGTACCTTGGTCTGAAATGCAAAGTCTGCTTGGACAAGGAAGGGGCTCCCAGATGCCAGCTGTAACACTCGGTGCTCCACCAACACATCCGCCTCATCGCAGTCGGCAAGCATGGCTCTCTTGCTGATGATCTTCACAGCATACTTCTGATGGTTAGAAGAGTCCTCAGCCAAGACGACCTTACCATAACTTCCCTGCCCGAGCACATGATGGAAAATTAATCTCTCCCTGATGTTATTGGAGATTGTGCTTCTAGAGCAGGTTGGCCGAACACCACTGTCCTCTACTGGGGGAAAAGTAATAGAAAAACATGAGAAGACATTTACAGGGATATTCCCATCCGAGGCATTAATACCACATTGAAGGCTTGGTCCTTTCTGTTACCGAAACTGCATAGCCAAATACAGAGCTGGGCTATCACCAGCAGTCCCACAGACTTTGAATGGTGATAGCTGAGAGACTATATTATTATTTTTAATAGCATCCAGCACCTGTAAATGAATACCGACTGAGAGCTGCCTTCAAATAAATGCAGAAAACAGACCCTTTAAATATAAACAGATCCCAGGCCAAGTGCCTTAAAGGGTTATTCTCATTTTAGACAATGGGGGCATATCGTTAGGATATGCCCCCATTGTCTTATAGGTGCGGGTCCCACCGCTGGGACCCGCACCTATTTCCAGAACGGTGCCCCCGAACTGAATGAGGGCGCACTGCGCATGCGTAGCCGCCCTCCATTCATTTCTATGGGGCCGCCGAAAATAGCCGAGCGCTGGCTCGGCTACTTCCGTCGGCTCCATAGAAATGAATGGGAGCGCACCGCGCATGCACGGCCCGGCTCCCATTCATTTCTATGAGCGGCGCGGGGAGCTGTGCCTGGTGGTGGCCGGACCCCCGGAAACCTGGGGTCCTCCAGGCGCAGCGCTCCCCGCTCCGTCTGGATATAGGTGCGGGTCCCAGCGGTGGGACCCGCACCTATAAGACAATGGGGGCATATCCTAGCGATAAGCCCCCATTGTCTAAGATGAGAATACCCCTTTAAGCCCCTAAAGGGGTTGTCTCACTTCAGTAAATTTCATTTATCATGTAGAGAAAGTTAATGCAAGACACTTACTAATGTATTGTGATTGTCCATATTGCCTCCTTTGCTGGCTGGATTCATTTTTCCATCACATTATATACTGCTCATATCCAGGGGTTATGGCCACCCTGCAATCCATGACAGGTGGCCATGCTTGCACACTATAGGAAAAAGTGCAAACCTATGTGCACTCCTGCAGTCCGTGCCACCAGAAAGGCCAATACTTTAACTTATAATCTACAAGCATGGCCACCTCTGCTGGACTGCGGAGTGGTCATAACTCCTGAATACGAGCAGTTATATTGCATAAACAAAAACATTTTTTGCAACAACATTTTCTGACATTCACAACTTTTTTATATTTCAGAGCTATGTGAGAGATTGTATTTTGCAAAATTAACTATACCTATATATAACTTTTGGTCACTCTTTATTAATTTTTTTGGGGAGTGGCACAAGGTGAACCAAAATGGTGAATTGGGTATTTTTATTTTTTCTTGTTATGACATTCACCTCATTTGAAAAATATTTTAATATTTTAATACTTCAGACATTTTCTGATGCAGCGATGCCTGTTATGTTTATTTCTTTATTTTTAAACATAAAATTGAGAATGGGGGGACTTTAATTTTTTGCATGTTCATGTTTTTTAAAAACTTTTTTTTACACTATATTTTTTAGCACCCCTGGGGGCATTGGACATGTGATCGTCTGATCCCTTGTCCCATATTCTATAATAAAACACTATTGCAGTCTGCAGGATTTTTAGAGTCTGCCAGTTAGGCCCTGTCTTGAGCATGCAGCAAGCCCCCATAGGAGCCAATGTGGAAGATGGGAGTGGTAGTGGCCCTGATGAGGTGTTGTGTGTCACAGTGTCCTACCTCAGGATGTTGTTTCTTAGAGTCCGTTCTAGTGAAAGTAATTGTACTGAAGAATGAGGCCAGAGTTAAAAATGTAACAAAGTCCTTTTTACTAAGTGCAACATTGAACTTGAAATACATACAACAGCAGCAGGCTTTAGTGCAATTCTTCTGTGGCACCAGCTGAGGTGCACTTAAATGGTACTAGCCTAGTAGTCTTCTGGTGATGGGTGTTTTAGCCATAGTCCCGCACCTAACAGCAATGTCTTCAGTACAGTTCTAGAGAGTTGGTGCTCTACAAGCTACTTCCGAGCTCTCTGCCAGGTTGTGGAGAGTAAAAGCTCTACAAGGTAGTCACCAAATCTCTGGCAGAAGGGGGATATCTAAATCCTGACCCTCAAAAGCGGTGTCACAGAGTGGGTGCTCTAGGAGGTACTACCCAACTCCACAATGGGTGCACTATGAGCTCCATCCCTACTCCCCCACTATCAGGACAGGACCTTTTACATCCTCTTTCCACCCTGCACTCTCCTCTAGACTGAACTAACTACTCTAGACTTCCCCCTCCTGGCAGGAAGTCAGACCAGCCCACTCTACCAGGAGGGGTGGAACAAGGTGGTTAACCCTGTTTTAACCAGCCTTTGCCCACCATTACCTTCCCTGCTAGGTCAAATATCATGGTACATTTCACTTTACATAGCATCACATTGAAATACATATTTGAATACACCAATTAAAGAACCCTTTAGTAGTACTCCCTGGTCTTTGGTACTATAAATGGCTTTTCAGGCAGCTAGCCATGGCAGTCCTGGGAACCTTCACAAGGTCCTATCTAGGCTGTCATGGCAACTAATCAGAGCCCCTAAATCTGTCTATCCTCGTAGATGCCGTGGTTGCAATTGACAGCAGTATTTGAGGTGTTGGATCAGCATCATCACTGATTCTGGTTACTGCCAGTGAGAGCCTGCTGTATTATACAGCCAGCACCCGCCATCTGTGGAGCTCGCTCGGTACATTACCTCATCGCATATGATGTACATGAGTTTGCCTTAAGGGGTTAAAGTTTTGTCCCATAATTACATGTCATTATTTTATAGATGATAAAAAATGAAGCCTATGTGCCATTTACATGCTGAATAATCAAATGAAGAGTTCTGACATTTACTTGTACAGTAGAGCGCCACCTGGTGTTTAATGTGCACCTACTGAGCCGAGTGCTGCTGGTCACAGGTCAGTCACTGTCCTCAAAGCCGGATCTCTCCACAGTGCTCCTCTCTGTTCACTGCAGAGCAGCTAAAAGTAACGGCTTTCTTCCGTGTTCACTGCAGAGGAGCTAATAAAAAGGCTTCTTCCATGCAGAAAGCCATTTCAGCTGTTCTTCCATGAACACAGGATCATTATGCAGAGACCTGGCTGGGGAGAGTGAGCATGTGTGACCAGCAGCACTCAGTTCAGTAGATGGACGCACATATTGCTATACACTGTGAACACCAGTTGATGCTATACTATATAAGTAATCGTCATAACTCTTAACGAGATTATTTTCTAATGGCATGTGAGAGCCAAATGTGCTTAATTTTTTATGAGGTATAAATGAAGATGACAAGTAATGGAGGACCAACCCCTTTAACTCTTCCTGACATGTGACATATACTGTATGACACATTTCACAGGGGAATGTATAGGGTAGACTCTATACACAGTGGGGGTCAAATTTTTAATAAATAGCTTCATAACATTTAAAAAATATATATTTTTTTTATAATTGTATATTTATTGAATAAAAAATATATTTTAAACACTAATAAAACAACTTTCACATTTATCATAAAAAATGCAAGCAATAACCATATATCCATAATTAGTATCAACATGTCTATAAAAATACACATTGTGAAAATTGCTGCTTTTTGGTCACTTCACCTCCCAAAACATGGAATAAAAAGTGGTCAAAAAGTTGTATATTTGGTACCAATAAAGATTTTAAAAAATTTCTGTCAAATGAATACAAACGTTCTGAGTTTAAAATATTTTATTTTGTACATGTAGTAAACACATATATTTAGTATCACCATGATACAGATAACATCATTTTTAGAGTTAATACTATAAAAATAAAAACTTTGTAAACTTGCAGATCAGACCCCTGAATACAAACCCTGGAGTAAATACACGCTCCATAATACATATAGACCCCAAACCACCTAAATAAATACAGTTTTCAAAGCTGCTGCAGAACAGCATTACACAGCTCAGATGCTGCAGACCTTCTACCAGTCCATTACTGGGGGGCTCTTTCCCACTTACATATTCAGGTGAGTATTTGTGAGACTAAACCCAGAGAGGAACCTACACCGAGAGGAAGGATCATGGAAAGCTCTGCATTTCTTATGTATTTCCTGTTCCTGGGTTTGACTTACAAAAATACTCATGTGAAAGAGGCCTAAAGAAAGAAGTTCTGCAGCAGCTGCACTTCCTAGAATACATTATTCAGAATATTAGAAGTCACCCTGGAGGTCAGTGATGTGTAGACATGTGCTCGGCATGTGATCTTGTACATTTCTATGGACATGGAGCTCCATTAGGGGCACATTGCTCCATGTATCAGAATCACTCCTGTGCATGTAGGTTTGTTACAGTGTGTACTGTACACATTATAGGCTGCTGTTTATGGCAGCCTGTATTCTCTCCATGTACAGGCTCTGCTGACAACTCATACAGGACATTTTCGGGGGTTTAGAAATAATTCCTATAATAACATGAAATACTTAAATGGGACTGTGTACGGCCTAATTCATATGTCACTGCCCCAGCCCAGTATCTAAATACCCTGACCAAGCCAGGATGGCTTGTTATCGCTCCCATGGAACTGAGCACCTTCTGCTTGTCTCAGGTCTCAGCACCACAGATCAGATTAATGTAAAGTTATAACTATGTGTCCAGGATGTATAACTTCTGTATTGTGCATCTACCTGAGACTCTCTGGTCCTGCCGGTCTTCTGTCTTCAGGATGTCGTCCTCCTTCTTGATCAGGGACTTCTTTGCTCCCTTTGAAGAGATAAAGATGAGTTTTCTCTTCTTGGCACATTTGGGCTGTGTAGTCACATCGTCGTCCACTTGAATGAGTTGATCCTTAGGAGACATCTTCTTGGAGGAGTTGGATGTTCTTCTCTTCTTCCTCTTCTTGCTCCTCTTGGGTGTCTCCTTCTCTTCATCCGCTGAGGTCAGGATGTTCCGTCTCTTCTTCCCTCCTTTCCTCTTGATGAGAGTGTCCTCTTCTCCCTCCATCACCTTCTGCTCATCAGCCGATGAGTCAGAAATTGGTCTTCTTTTCTTCTGTCCTCTCCTCCTCACAGCAATCTCTTCCTCCGAATCCATTTTAGCGCGTTCCATCAGGTAAGCAGATATCTCCTCCGTCGCCAGTCAACTCTAACTGCAACTTCCAACTGCCACCTAACATTCAGATGCGGGCACCACAGTTGCCCTGGTTACATGGTTGTGATGTGAGCAGGAACTGACCAATAGCGTTCAGCCATTTCTGCCACCTTTTTTTTTTTTTTTTTAATATTTATTTATTATATATTATTATATATTTATTGAAAATACATTTCTTCTATGAAATGTTATGGATTTAAGTTTCCATTTTACTATGATTTTTAGGGAACTTATTGGAAACTTATGAAAAGAAATATGCTGCAAAGGTGGAGCAATAATCTGCATTATATAAATAGCAGGAGAAACACATGCCATATTTATGAAAGAATTCTGTCTTTATGATAAATCTCTGCATTGTGCCGTTCTTCTGTTATTCCTACTGGAAATTTATGAACAAATTGACAACTGAGTGTTACTATTCCAATTGTCAAAGGACTATTGGGGTCATTTATCAAACTGGTGTAAAGCAGAACTGTCTTAGTCGCCCATAACAACCAATCAGATTCCACCTTTCATTGTAGACAGCTCCTTTGGAAAATGACAGATGGAATCTGATTGGCTGCTATGGACAACTAAGCCAGTTTTACTTTACACCAGTTTGATAAATGACCCCATATGTCCCTACATAGGCTGATTGTATGGACAAGGGGAATAGTAAGAACAGTTGTCGGTTAGGCTGGGGCTGCATAGAAACTTTTTGTAGAACTACCGATTCATTTTATTTCATTTTATTTTCATTTTATCAGATTTTATCAGATCAGATTTCATTTTATCAGATTTAAACCCCTTTGTGACTTTTGCTGTCTATGTATAGTTGAAGTCGCATCTTTAGATGTGACGTCCTTTTGCACGTGCAGTCGGTGCTATAGCCGCCGTGTTCCTCCTGTTTCAAACATTTGCCCCCTCAAATGTGACCACGTCATCTGAGCATTCCGGAAGTGGGATCTGTGCGCTCCCATAACAGCGTTCCTGTCTGACATCAGGGAACCTGTTACACTATACTGATAGCCCAAAGCCTCAAGCAGGCAGCAGGCTTCAGCAGCTATTAGTGAAATATACCAATACAGACCACTAGGTCGCAGCACTGTATGTTTATATTGAAAATGATATATAGCCATCTATGGACACAATGGGTAATCTAATGATTGCCAGTTATAGTCACCCAAGTTCACCCAAAGTTCAAATCACCCCCCCCCCTTTCCCCAAAATAAAATTAAAAATACTTAACCAATAAAAAATGCACATCATGGGCATCGCCATGTGCGAAAAATGCCTGAACTATTAAAATATAACAATATTAATCCCATATGACGAATGGCGTAATGGAAAAAAATAAAGACGGCCAATTTGCATTTTTTTTCACTTCAACTTCCCAAAAAAAAATTTGAAAAAATTATCAAAAAGTCATACACACTTTAAAATGGTGTCAGTGAAAAGTACAGATCACCCCTGTATTTATAACTACAAAAAAGTTATAGGGATCAGAATATGGTGATGGATAAAAAAAAATTTTTTTAAGGTTTAGAATTTTTTTCAGTATTAAAACAAGAAAAACTATACACGCGTGGTATTGTTGTTGTAATCATACTGACCTGGGGAATGAAAGTAACAGGTCAATTTTACAAACAGAAAAAACTGTGGCAGATTTCTATACCAATGAATGGGGAGCATGCAAAGTGTGCACTGTGTGCTTTCTTTCGGTTTCATGGCCCCGTTCTCTAGACAGGAGCAGGCCCATGGGTGGGACTCACACCTATGAGATGATTGGGTTTAAGTCAGGGCTCTGGCTGGGCCTCTAAAGGACACTCAGAGTTGTCCCTAAGCCACTCCTGTGTTGTCTTTGCTGTGTGCTTAGGTTCATTGTCTTGTTGGAAGGCGAACCATCGGGACAGTCTGTGGTACAGAGTGCTCTGGCTGAAGGTTTTCATTAAGAATACCTCTGTACTTTACTCTATTCAGCTTTTCCCTAACCCTTACCAATCACCCTGTCCCGGCTGCTAAAAAAACACCCCCACAACATCATGCTGCCACCACTATGCTTCACTGTAGGGGCGGTATTATTATTATATATTTGAAAGCAGCATGATCTCCTTGGTGCAGTACAGCATGGGGCGATTACACATATATTATATAAAAAAAAAAAACACAATAAGAAACTATTAAAAGACGTATTCAAAGAGGGAGAAGGACCAGGAGCTTACAATTGACTGGGCAGTGCCTGGTTTCCTACAAACATGATGCTGTAAATTGGGGCCAAAAAGTCCAGTCTCAGACCAGAGAATCTTGTTTCTCACATTCTGAGAGTCTTTTAAGTGCTTTTTATTGTCAATTTTCATGTGTCTTTTGCTGAGTAGAGGCTTTTTTTTTGGTCACTTAAGGGCCAGATTGGTAGAGTGCTGTAGTAGTGGTGGTATGTTCTGAATGTTTCTCCCATCTGCACACAGGATCTTTGGTGCTCAGCCAGCTCTATTTAGAGTCCTGGTTGTTCCAGACATCTTCCATTTAAGAATTATGGAGGCCACTGTTATCTTGAGAACTTTCACTGCTGCAGAATTTTTTTGTGCCCTTCTTCAGATCTGTGCCTCCACACAATCATGTCTTTGAGCTCTGCTGGGAGATCTTTCCTCCTCATAGCTTGGTTTTTGCTCTGATATGCATTGTCAGATGTGAGACCTTATATAAAAAGGGGTGTATATTATGACCAATCAACTGCATGAACAACAGGTGGACTCCACTCAAAGTGTAGAAACATCTCAAAGATGATCAAAAGAAATCAGTGTCAAAGCAAAGTGTCTGAATACTTACGTCCACGTAAACTTTTTAGTTTTTCATTTTAAAAAATTTGCAAACATTTCTAAAATTCTGTTTTCACTTTCCGATTGAGAGGTATTGAGCGTAGATTGATTAGGAAAGCTTCATTTTTTCTTTTCTTTTAGCACAAGGCTGCAACATAACAAAATGTGAAGAAAGTGAAAGGTTCTGAAGATTTTCTGAATGCAGTGTAGATAAATGCAATTATTGATATTTCACATCTAAAGACTTTATCAATAACTAGAAAGTTATAATAAATGACCTTAGAGGAGCTTTAGAATATGAATATTTACTTATAATATAAAGGTTATGAAAATTATAGTCGTGTCAGGCCAGGCTTCTCATGTCTCTGTGGAATATGATTGCTATTTCTCTCCCTTTTTTGTCTTCAGATACATATGGAGAATTTTATCGTTATATACACGTGTATCTCAATGCATGTATGTCTAGACAAATTAACATGGCTCGGACACCCAGTCTACTTAGTACAAACTTGGTCAATGAAGAGCCAGCAATGTTCTTTTTCATGGGTGTTGCTTGGTGCCTAAAACATTCAGGACCCAGGCCCATTGTGCTGCATTTTGAAGATACGGTATATTTTGATGTGTCTTAGTGATAATCGTTACATATATTCTTTCAGTAATATAAAAAATTGAGGTATACCGAATAGTAGGGTTCACTCACACATTGCAAATCACATTTTTTGTCATGATAACCAGCACAACCATTACAGAATGTCATAGTATGACAAAAGCTAACTAAAGGTCCTTTTACATGGACAGACAGGCTAACTATTGGGGTGAATGTTTGTAGAAATGCTCACTCCTGATAAATGCCCTGTGTAAAAGGTGCCAGTGAACAATGAACAATTTCATCGTGTGATTGTGTCTTTTGGCCGGCATCTAAATTCATTGTCTCTGGGCTGCAGGTTGTGCTGAATAAACAGAAATCTACTGCCCAGGAACAATGATTTTCTATAAGGACAAATGATCATTGTAGCAATCGCTTCTCCCAATACAGGTGAGAATACAGTCCTCCCCTCCACTGACAATCAGGCCATCTTAAGGAAGGTTTAGTTTGTTCCCAATCATTACCTGAAACATCAGTCCATGTAAAATGACTTTTAGGGCCCATTCACACGACCGTGTGAATGGGGCCCCATCTATTCCACAATTTTGCGAAATAGATGTGGCCCCATTCATATCAATTGCCGGCATTTGATCTCGCCGAGCTGCGGCTCTGTGCAATAGTGGACAAGAATAGGCATTTTGTGTGGGGTGACAGCCATGTGTTTTCCGCAAATTGCGGAACACACACTGGTCAGCATCTGTGGTTTTGCGGATCTGCATTTTTGCGGATCCGCAACTCCACGGCTGTCTGAACGGCCCCTTACTGTTCATGGCCAATGATCAGTGGGTCACACTGTAGTCTAACTCAGAAAGGATAAACTAGTGTTTCCCGAGAGCTGGCTGTGCTGCAGAGACTGATGCTGGTGGGGCTATAACTTCCGTTATACTACATGCGGACTATGTGCAGCTGGTGGGGACACTAGTTCTGCTGGTCAGACAGTGCAGACACTGATACTACTGGGGTCCGCGGACACATGTGCAGCTAGTTCAGCGTGATCTTCCACTGATTGCACTAATTGGAGTGAATGTCATAGAGCTAACTAATGGCATGGCCAAAGAGGAGGAAGAAAGTAAGGTAGGTACACACCCCATATTGTGCTGTGTCAGGCAGGGCAGGCCTTAGAATGTATAGTGCCCTGTGCAGAGTTGTATATTTAGGACCTACCTACTCTATGCCAACACCAAATGTGGTCTCTTTAATACATTGTTTTAATTATATGCCACATACAAAAAGGATAAAATACACAAGAAAACAAATTCTAGTCAAAAATACTCCCCAAGTACCTTCCACTGTCCAAGTGACCATCCATAGATGAATTGTGAATAATATAGCGGGCAGAATTTTTAGTACATATTAATAATAAAGTTATGTTGTGTCCCATAACATAGTCATTCACAGCCTAAAAAAAAACCTCTATTTGTTTTAGAGTAGATCCAAATATATCCCTGCATATATTATACAGGGTGGCCCGTGAAAAAGTAACCCACCTCCAGCAATAGTATCACACCATGAACGAGCAAGTGGATTGTTTTTTTTGTTTTTTTAATTACCCACAAGTCACTGAAAGTGGTCCCCAATCACATCTATGCATCTTTGGGCAAGTCGGATTATGTTGGCTGATACTGCTTGTGATGCTAAGGATAGTGTTTGTGATGTTTTTCTTGTGTTCATCTAGGGGATGTGGATTGTTAGTGGACACTTTCTGTTTTAAATTTCCCCAAGTCTGGAAATGTGGTGGCCATAACCCCACGCTCACAGTTCACTCCTCCGTAAACACTTCTTGAACCCGTGCTAGTGATATCCTTGAGGTGCGGTATGTTGCCCCAGAAGAGGACTGGGAACTTAAAGTAGCCCTGGAAAAAATACTAAAAGTGGCCCCCGTTTTGTAGTCGGCACCAAATTGATGGAAGGCAGGGACAGCAATACCATATTGTGGCAAATTATACCACCCCAACAGAGCCAAATACCACAGTCCATCACAAAATACATCCCCATGAGGAAGGCCCAGGCAGCCCCCTGGTCATCGACCCACCGGGAAATTTCCCTGTAATGTCTATGGCCAATCTGCCCCTGTGTTGCCCCATCATATTGAAAAGAGCTGCAAGCAGTATCAGCCAACATAATCCGCCATGCTCAAAGATGAATAGACATGAACGAGAACCACTTTCAGCATCTTCTGTGACTTGTGGGTAAAAAAAAAAGTTACATTAAATGAAATTTAAAAAAAAAACAATCCACTTGCTAGTTCATCTTGTCATACTATCGCTGGAGGCTACTTTTTTGTGGGCCACCCTGCATAGAAATTCAAAAAGCACACATCATATACTCAAACACACACGTACACGTCATATCAAACACATACTATACACACATCTCGCATGCTGTACATACATAAACTATACACATACTGTATATAGTGTATATGCACTTACATATACTCACACTACACACATATTTAGATATATTCTGAGCTCACCTTACTGGTTACTATCTGACATAATCTTCTGAGTGCTTGGGTCTGGAGACCTCACTGATGCTCCTGGGAGGCATCTCCTGAATGCTCTTCTCCTGCCTGCTTTGTATCCATTTGCTAGTGAGGAGAAGGTGGAAGGGAGAGTTCCAGGATGTGTTGGACTCCAGGATTTAAAAAGAGAGGCGAGTTAGGCAGTTATGGCTGTGCTAAGGTGATACAGTGGCAGGAGCAAGATCGAGGGGGGGGGGGGGATTAGCTTCTGAGTTCCCTGCAGGGCTGTGGTGGCAGAGTTTGGAATGTGGCAGTGCCCTGGGGAGTTTCTTCAACCACTTCCCATCCGGGCCACTTACCCCCTTCCTGACCAGGCCTAATTTTGCAAATCTGACATGTGTCACTTTATGTGGTAATAACTTTGGAACGCTTTTACTTATCCTAGTCATTCTGAGAGTTTTTTCATGACACATTGTACTTCATGTTAATGGTAAATCTGAGTCGATATATTTTACCTTTATTTATGAAAAAAGAATATACAAAAGTTAACAAAAATTTGAAGAAATATTAGAAAAAAGTTTTCTAAATTTGAATCTCTCTGCTTTTAAGACAGATAGTGATATCCCATAAAATACTCATTAATTGACATTCCCCATATGTTTACTTTAAGTTGGCATCATTTTGGTAGTGTCATTTTATTTTTTTAGGATGTTAGAAGGTTTAGAATTTTTGAAAATTTGCAAAATCAACTTTTTTAAGGATCAGTTCAGTTCTGAAGTCACTTTATTGGGTTTACATAATAGAAACCACCCATAAATTACCCCATTTTATAAACTACACCCCTCAAACTATTCAAAACTGGTTTTAGAAATGTTGTTAACCCTTTAAGTATTCCACAGGAATTAAAGCAAAATAGATGTGAAATTTCAAAATTTCACTTTTTTTTTGCAGATTTTCCATTTTAATCAATTTTGTCCTGTAACGCATCAAGGGTTAACAACAAAACAAAACTCAATATTTATTACCCCTATTCTGCAATTTGCAGAAACACCCCACATGTGGTCGTATACAGCTGTATGGGGACACGAAAGGGCACAGAAGTCAAGGAGCGCCATATGGTTTTTGGATGGCAGATTTTGTTGGAATGGTTTTTGGCCACAATGTTGAATTTGAAGAGACCCTGAGGCATCCCCACAGTGGAAACCCCCAAAAAGTGACCACATTTTATAAACTACACCACCCAGGGAATTTTTAAGGGGTAAAGCAAGCACTTGACCCTACAGGCGTTTCATACAATTTATAACCATTGGCTTCGAAAATGAAAAATGAATTATTTTTTTTTACAAGAAAATGGTGCGTTAGGCCCAAACTTTCTTTTTTACAAAAAATAACAAGATAATATCAGTTCCACAATTTGCTCCCCATTTTGTTTTGCAATTTTTTTTAGAGCCACATATTTTTCATTTTTCTGGCTATGATCTTGTGTGGGGGCTCATTTTTTGTGGGATGAGGTGATGTTTTTATTGCTACCATTTTGGGATACATACGACTTTTTGTTTGATATTATGTTTTTTGAGAGGTGAGGTAATGTTTATTTTTTTTTTTACGGCGTTTAACTGATGGGGTAGATCATGTGATATTTTTATAGAGCCGGTTGTTGCAGACACGGTGATACCAAGTATGTCTATTTTATTTATTTATTTTTATTTGTAAGATTTTTTAAATTACATATTTGGGTAATTCTTTTTTTTTTATATATATATATGTGTGAAACCTTTTTTTTCTATAATACTCCTTATTTTAGTTTTTATTTTATTTTATTTTTATTTTACACTTTGTGTCCCCCATAAGGTCATACAAGACCTCTGGGGGACATTTAACTTCACTTTCTTTTTTTTTTTTTTTTTTTACACTATTAATTTCTCCTGCAACTGGGGCTGACATAGTAGCCCCAGTTACAGGGGAAATACACCCCCAGAGAGGCTGTACAGCATAACACATCACTGTACAGCCTCAGTGCAGGGCTGATCGTGGTCTATGAAAGACCCGGCAGCTCCTGCACTCTCCCGGCCCCGGCGATCAGGTGACCGCCGGGTCGGGACAGGAAGCGCTCGGTGAGCGCTGTGTATACAGCGATCTAGAAGGCAGGGACTCCTGGGAACGGTCCCTGACTTCTCTATGGCGTACTCTGCTGTCACTGACAGCAGGTCCCCCGCTGTGCAGCTGCACGCTATGGCGTACTCTGCTGTCACTGACAGCAGGTCCCCCGCGTGCAGCTGCTATATCTGAATGGACGTTCAGAAACGTCCATTCAGAGATAGACAACCACTTCCCGGATGTTTATATTCTATTGGCGGATGGGAAGTGGTTAATAATCTATCACATTTTTTCTATGAACATAGGCTGGTTGAGGTGCTGTACATTGAATATATGTATGTAGTGCAGTCTACTGTAAGTCTACTGTGTTATGTGTCACTTGTCCTGGGCATTGGAGATTAGGGGCCCACCTTTCTTAGGGGCCCACCGGGGGATTCAACTGTACCCCTGTGTGCCAGTTTGAGCCTGCTCCCAGGTGAAGAAAAACCCATGTGCCACTAGATTGAAAGGGCTGGACATTTAGCCTGGCCCTAACAATTTCATGCCTGTGCTGTTGCTCCAATGAGCATAGAAAGGGCAGAAGGTATGCTTTTGCTTTGGAGCTGCATCAGAGTCAGGCTAAACGTCAATGTGGGTGCTTCCTCACCTGCGGGGGCAGCATATCCCAGAGGTGAAGAAGTCCCGCTGATGAAAGAAATCAATTCGCTCTTCTCTATTTCTCTTCTTCTCTTTCTTCCATTATTCGTCTCCTCTGTTTCTGATCTTCTTCATTCGGACTTGTAGTCATTGCTCAGACAATTTGATCATGTCCTAAGGATCATTCATGTAGTCGTCCAATACTCAGCTGTTCGTTTGGAAAGGGTTCTGCCTCCAGTGGACCTTTGAGGGGCAGTAAAATTGTTCTGACTTTCCAACAAGCCTTGGGAATATAGCCAGATATCCATCTGTAGACAGCTGTTTTGGGGTGCTTGTGCAGTGCCTGGGGTGCCGTGGTTTCTACAGGGGCGACCCTTTCCCCCTCCAGGGCCCTCTAAGGTGATTTTCCTTTATGTCCCAGTGGTAGGAGTGCCAAGGGGTATTTAGGCCACTTAAGTCTTTGGTGGGATTGTCACGGTGTTCCTACCTCGTGAGACGAACAGGCCCCAGGCGGTGGCTCCGGGTGCAGAAAATTACTAGTATTAGTAATAGAGGGTCGTCGGATGGGAGTGATGCACAGACTTGTATGAATGGTCCAACGCAGTTTTATTAACATAACTTTGAAAGCAGATAACTCAGTTCATCCTTCAGCTTGGTGTCCAGCAAGTGCAGCTTATTGCATACTTGGCAGATGCTTGGAAATTCAGGTTTCCTGTTCTAAGCTGAGGTTACCTCTTAAGTCTGGCTTCCCTTGAGAGTATTGTTGTGCCTTATTGCAGGCTATATTACTCAGTCTTTAGGGCACAGCAGAGCTGAAGGTGCTCTGCTGTCCTGCACATGTCCTCCCTAATCAGGGTACAGGGGACAACTCCCTGACTAAACTGTCATTTCCTCCTCACTGCAGGAAGTTGGAAGAGCTTAACTTATCTCCAGCAGAGGGGGTCAGAATGGACTAAGACCGTACCATTCTGGTAAAACTACATCTGAATCTGCCATAGTATTTACTGACACCTGCTGGTACACCAGGTACATTACATGGGAAACAGTTGCATAACATTGAATATAATACATATTAATGCTGGTGATGACATCAATGCATAGAATTACATTTCCAGAGTAGCACACAGATAGGAGCTGGTTACGCAGAGTTGTAACACTACTCTGGGGTGTTACATTCCCCCTTACTTAAAGGCAAGCCGTCCTTGGCTTGTGCTTAGGAGGTGCTTGTAGTGTACCCAAGGGAAATTAAAGTGCTGCATTACGTATCTGGAAGACTGACATAAAGCTACCAATAGGTTCCTGCCCTTGTGAGTAGGGTGTCCAATCACAGTTTCCCTCTTGGTATAACCAGTGAACCAAAAAGTCTGCACCAAGCGATCATTCCTGGCTTTCTTTTAAATATTCTGGCCACAAATACCAAAGGAAGCATGGGGGTGTCTTTACTCTGTAATCCCACCATTTTGCAATGAAAGCCTGCAAATAGAAGGGTGGCTTCATTCTGTAATCCCTTCCAAGCACCAAGGCCTTATAATGCTTCACGCTTTGTCACCTTGATGACTACACAGGTAGCTAAACTTATTTCCCTAAGACAGGTGCACCATGTCTTAGGACATTTTTAACTAGGAGGTGGAAAAGCCCACCTTCCATAATTCACATGAGGGTTAATCCCTCTTAACTCACATTTATTCCTTCTTTGCAGCGGGGTTACCCTTGACGATGTTAGACCTGCTTATGACTCTACCACTTGGTCCTCCCTGTGTAGCGACAGCACATGAACCAAAGCACAGAACATATTGGCTCCTTCCCTTTCCAAATTCTGTGGAGAGAAAAAGGTTAAGGGCATATGCAAATACCACAAAACGCCTACTCTTTCTAAACTACCACAAGGTAAAGTGGGACCAGAAATACTTTTGAGTCCTCAGAGGCAGTCCATATGAGCAATAAAGTAAGGTGCTAACTATCTAGCTAACAATATAAAATTCCAAGTCCATTCAAAAAGTGCATATGAGGTCACATTGTTGTATTCAAAAAGAGTCCATAAAATGGGCAAAACAATTATGAACATTGCTGAAATATAAAACATTAGTGCAAAAATGTAACAGTAGAAATCACAAAGAGCTCAGGTATACTTTTGAGTCTATTCTTTGGGTGCTGGCTTGTAACTTTGCAAAACTGGAACAATTGAAGAAAAAGTCATTTGTAATCCAAATGAGGTAGAAGACAACTCAACCAGGTTGTATTCCTCATAATCTGAGGTCTCCTATAGGAATGGCTGGGAGTCTTTGTCTTGGTCGCTGCTGTAGCTGAAAGTCCCTATAACGAACAGGCAGCTGACCTCTAGTGTTCCGTCGGGATCTCCACAGAGGCAGTTCAGAGTCTCCGGGGACGGAGATAGAGTCCGGAACTTGTGAGGAAGGATCAGTAACCAGCCTTGGCTCTGTAGGTGCAGTGGTCTCCGAAACTGGCATTAGGATATGGATTTGAGGTTGAAGAAACCACTGAAGGGGGTCAAGCATGGAAGGCCATTCTGTTTCTGGCTCGGTTTCTAGAGATAAAGGTAGCTCAGGTGACTCATCCACTTCTGGTTGCTCCTGAACAGGTTCCTGGAGGCATTTTTTGAGTCTGTTGCGATGTACTTGCTGAATACCTTTACCCTCTCTCTGGATTTCATAGACTTCCGACGAGGGGACAGCAACTACTGTATATGGCTCGCGTTCCCAGCAACTATCCAGCTTGCTTACTGGGTGATTGTTTTTGAGCCAGACCTGGTCTCCTGGTTGTAAAGGTTCAGCATGAGCATGTAGATCAAAATCCTGTTTTTGTTTCTGCTGAGCCTACTCTATTTTGGATTCCACTATTTCTCTGGCATCTTCTAGACGTCTCTGATGCTCTTTTACCCACTCAGATTGAGGAAGGAGTGGTTCAGAGTCCGGCATGGGGACATCGAGGGCGTGGTCGGCAGGTAAACGACCCTGTCTTCCAAACATGAGATAGTATGGGGTGTACCCGGTGGAGCAATGAATTGTGTTATTGTATAGGTACACTAGTTCAGGTAGAAGTAACGGCCACTCTGCCCTCTTGTGAGGTGGCATAGCCTTGAGCATATTGATTAATGTCTGGTTCATCTTTTTGCACAGACCATTTCCTTGTGGGTGAAAAGCAGTGGTCCTTAGTTTTTTGTAGTTGTAAAAGGCACAAAGTTCATAGAACAATTGAGACTCAAATGCGGATCCTTGATCAGTGAGTATTTTGTCTGGAGACCCATAAGATAGAATGAAGCTTTTCCACATGGTAGCTGCTGTAGTTTTAGCAGTTAAGTCCTTTATAGGTATGGCCACGACGAACTTGGTGTAGTGGTCGATGATTGTCATTGCGTAGGTATATCCGGATCTGCTGGGTTCCAGTTTCACGTGGTCTATAGCCACAATTTCCAGAGGACTCCTACTCACTATTGGATGAAGGGGTGCTCGCTGGTCATGCCTTTCTCCTCGGGCTATAGCACAGGTGGGACAATCCCAGCACCAGGCTTCAATATCACTTCTCATGCCAGTCCAGTAGAAACGCCGTCTGATGGTGGCTTCCGTCTTTTGGGTCCCAAAATGACCAGACCTGTTATGGTACATGTCCATTACCATCTTAGCATCTCTTTGAGGCACTACTATCTGATGGAGGCGCTCACAGGTGACTGGATCAAGTGTTCTCCTGAGGAGCAGATCTCTTTGTAGGAAGAGTAGTTTCTGTTGTCGCCAGAGGCGAATTAGCTCCGGATCAGCTTTCCGCTGCTGGATTCTCTCCGGTATGCGCCCACTGGAAAAGTAATCCAACAGTTCTCCGATGACTCTGCTCTCGGCTTGTAGTTTGAGCCAGAGCTCTTTCTCAACAGGAGGTGAGGTCTTGGAGAATTAGTGGCTTTGGAGGCTTTGTGCCCAGTGTGCAGGGCTTCCTGCCTGGCAAATCGGGAGTAGAATATGGGCATTTCCACATCTTCCCATTGCTCATCTTTGCAAATTAGTTCTTTTTGAGCAGGTAGTCTGGAAAAGGGTCAGCATTATCATTAGCTTTGCCGGTCCGATACTTGATGGTGAAGTTGAAGTTTGCCAATCTAGAGGCCCATCTTTGCTCTAGAGCTCCTAGACGTGCAGTGTTTAAGTGAGCCAGTGAATTATTATCGGTGTAGACAGTGAAAGGAGTGGCTACCAGATGATCCTTAAATTTCTCGGTTACAGCCCATACCAAGGCTAAGAATTCCAACTTGAAAGAGCTATAATTCTGGTCATTCCGCTCTAGTTCTCGTAAAGACCTACTGGCATAGGCAATGACTCTTTCAGTTCTGGCTTGTGTCTGAGATAGTACAGCTCCTAAACCTTTCTTACTTCAGTCAGTATAGAGGCAGAATGGCAGGCTATAGTCAGGGTAGCCCAGAACTGGTGGCTCTGTGAGTTTTTCTTTTAACAGTTGGAAAGCGGCTTCTCTCTCTTCATTCCATTCTACCAGTATCTTAGCATTCTGATAGCGTTTAGGATGACCCTTCAAAAAGCTCCTGGATAGGCTCCGCAATTTGAGCAAAGTGAGGGATAAATCTCCGGTAGTAACTTGCAAATCCAAGAAAGCTCTTGACTTCTTTGACCGTCTTAGGAGATGGCCAGCTTTGTACTGCAGCTATCTTGTCGGTGTCTGGTTTCACACCCTTCGCACTCACGACATGTCCCAGATATTTCACTTGGGGCTTCAGTAAGTGGCATTTTGAAGGCTTTACTTTCAATCCATAACGGGCCAGAGTCTGGAACACCTCTGCCAAATGCTGTAAATGTTCTTCATAGGTCTTGGAGTAGACAATCACATCATCCAAGTACAGCAATACAGTCTCAAAGTTTTTATGTCCAAGACATCTCTCCATGAGTCTCTGAAATGTTCCAGGGGCATTACATAATCCAAATGGCATGTAGTTGAACTCGAACAGACCCATTGGGGTAGTGAAAGCTGTTTTTTCTTTATCTTCTGGCGCCATGGGAACTTGCCAGTATCCACTGGTTAGATCCAGGGTTAAAAAATAAGCAGCAGATCCCAGGGCTGCTAAAGACTCCTCAATTAGTGGCAGTGGGTACGCATCCTTGTGCGTAATGTTGTTGATCTTGCGGTAGTCCACACAGAAACGAATGGTTCCGTCTTTCTTTTTTACAAGGACCAAAGGGGCAGCCCAGGGGCTGTGACTATCTTGGATGACGTTAGCCGTCTTCATATCCTGAACCATCTTCTTCACCTGCTGGTACATGGTAGGAGGCACTGGCCTGTATCGCTCTTTGATTGGAGGATGAGTGCCGGTTGGAATACTGTGCTTTATGAGGCTGGTTTGACCATAGTCCAGGGGGTGTTTACTGAAGACTTGGTGGTTTTCCTTGACTAAGTCCAGTACACCTTTGATCTGTTCAGAAGAGGTTGTGGCATCTCCAATATGTAATTCGGTCCACCAGGGGTTCTCAAGCGGATCTTTGGCTGCCTCCACTGTTTGAAGCGATTGTTGTGCAGCAGCAGTAGGGGGATCCAGGATGTCTTGTAGACGGACGTGATATAGACTTGCCACTGGATAGAACTTTTTTAATTCTATGATTTCGTCACTTAGATTGACCAAGCGTATGGGTACATTCCCATTTGACACAGTGACCAAGCTCCTAGCGGCTAGGACTAGAGGATGATCTCGTGGATGCAAGGGTTCCACGAGGGCTGGGTAATCCTGACCTCGGACACCGATGCAGGCCTTGCACCATATCAGAGTCTCTGCTCCAGGTCGGAGTTTGATAGGTTGAGCATCCTTGATGCGAACATGGCATATTTCACCCTGGCGGTTGCCAAATTTTTGTTGGGCAGCTAGCACCTAGATGGTCTGGTTTATGGCATGTTGCGTTACAGAGGGTGCAGTTACTAGAGCTTTCTTCAGAGCTTCCAGCACTTCAGTGTAGCAGTTGCCAAGTACATTCATCCCCAGGACAACAGGGCAATTGTCATCTTCTGGAACCTGAATCATGACTACCCCTTGATGTGGGAGTTTGGTACCTTCAATCTGTAAGGTAGGTTCCCAATAACCTAAGATAGGTACTGTTTGGCCATTAGTGGCTATGATGTGGAGCCAGGATTCTGGAGGTTGTGTCAGCTGGGCTCCGTTCTGGCATTTTTTGAACGCTGCTTGCTGGATGGTAGTTACTTGAGATCCGGTATCAATTAAAGCAGAAAACTTCACTCCATTGATGCCAACTTCAATCACGGGACGAGTGCCCACATACTAAGGCATAAAGGCTGGATCGTGGGGACCTAGTATTCTTCCTCCTGAGGGGCGGTCCTTGGCCTCAGGGGATACCCATTTAACTGCCAACACTCCCTTTCAGTGTGTCCAGGCTTCTGACAATGCTGGCATATGCGTTTTCTGGAGCTACGATATCCAGGATTTGACACTCTACTGGTCAGCCGACGTCGCTCTTCCCGTGGACCGGGTGTAAGATGACCTTGTGAAGTGGAATTCCCCTTCTCAGTCTTAGGCTGATGTTCCAATCGCTCTAGCTGCTTCCTCATTCTCTCCATATTCTCAGCTAGTAGCGAGACTTGAGCAGTCAGGCATGTTCAGCTATCTGGCCATAGACAGTAGGTCGCATTACAGGCGATTTCTTCTTTACTTCAGGAGGTTCAGACTGCTGACCTTCTCCCAAAATGCCAATAGCAAGCTCCTTAAAATCTAAGAACGGGGTATCTGGGTGTTGAGCTGACAGCATCTTCAGCTGACGTTTGAGGGATTCGTCTAAGACACCTTCAATAAACTGTTCTCTGAGGGTTTGATCTTGTCCCTCAACTTCACGGGGGTCTATGTGGATAACTGCACGCAGAGCTTCTTACAGGGACAGGGCGAAGTCTCTCAAAGTCTCCTTTGACTGCTATCGCTTTCCAAAGAAGCGCATCTTTAGCTCAGAGGCGGTCCTAGTTTCAAAGGTGGTACTGAGCCTGTCTAGGATCTGCTCAGCTGTTTTTCGCTCTGGCCAAGGCCAGGACTTGACCTCCCGGAGTGCAGCTCCCTGTAACTGGCCAATCAGGATCTCCAATTTCTGGTCCTGAGATACTGGATATAGCTTAAAGGTAGCTAACATTTTATCACGGAATTCCCTGAGTGAATGGGGTTCTCCTGAATAACGTGGGAGCCAAGGTGCTCCAAAGTAATATGGCATAGTCAGAGGCATGATGCATGTGGCTGCAGAAGCTGCTGGCATATCACCGCAGTCCAAGTGGGTGCTATCTTCGCTGTCAGACATGGCTTTTGCTACCTTGTATCAGACTAGAGGGTTCAGTGCCAGTTAGAATGCAATTTGAGTACCCGTTGCTATGGGTAACAGCAACAAAATTGGTGGGTGGCTCCTTTAAGAGTCGCTGCAACTTCTTAATTTTGTAGAGTATGATGCTCTAGCAAGCATATTATAGCCCATAACAGTCTTTAGCAAAATCATCTTCCCAGTGGCACTCACTCAGACCTCTGGACATTGCTTCTTAGGATCCAGGGAAGAAAAAGCAGCATTTTCCCTTTTCCAAGATGGCCGCCGATTCACTTCCTGTATGGGTTACAGTTGATTTCTTTGTCCTCCTGGGAACTTGTACTCTATACTTTTGTTCCTCCTGCTGAAAGATTGGTTCCTCTGTGGAGGTGGGCTGTTTGGGGTCCTCCCCTCTGCTTGGTGGATGTCTTCCTTCTCCAGAGCTGATACCCACATCCAAGATGGCTGATTAACCCCTTTTTTGCCACAGTGCAGCAACTAATATAGACTAACACTTTCCAGTAGTAAGTACATGCAATAAAGTCTCTTGTAGAGCTTGTAGGGGGTTTTACAGATAGAGGGGGCTTCCTGAGCATAAAAATTAGATCCTGTTCGTGATGCCAATTGCAGTGCCCAGGGTGCCGTGGTTGCTACGGGGGCGACCCTTTCCCCCTCCAGGGCCCTCTAAGGTGATTTTCCTTTATGTCCCAGTGGTAGGAGTGCCAAGGGGTATTTAGGCCACTTAAGTCTTTGGTGGGATTGTCACAGTGTTCCTACCTCGTGAGACAAACAGGCCCCAGGCGGTGGCTCTGGCTGCAGAAAATTACTAGTATTAGTAATAGAGGGTCGTCGGATGGGAGTGATGCACAGACTTGTATGAATGGTGCAACGCAGTTTTATTAACTTAACTTTGAAAGCAGATAACTCAGTTCATCCTTCAGCTTGGTGTCCAGCAAGTGCCGCTTATTGCATACTTGGCAGATGCTTGGAAATTCAGGTTTCCTGTTCTAAGCTGAGGTTACCTCTTAAGTCTGGCTTCCCTTGAGAGTATTGTTGTGCCTTATTGCAGGCTATATTACTCAGTCTTTAGGGCACAACAGAGCTAAAGGTGCTCTGCTGTCCTGCACACGTCCTCCCTAATCAGGGTACAGGGGACAACTCCCTGACTAAACTGTCATTTCCTCCTCACTGCAGGAAGTTGGAAGAGCTTAACTTCTCTCCAGCAGAGGGGGGCAGAATGGACTAAGGACCGTACCATTCTGGTAAAACTACATCTGAATCTGCCATAGTATTTACTGACACCTGCTGGTACACCAGGTACATTACATGGGAAACAGTTGCATAACATTGAATATAATACATATTAATGCTTGTGATGACATCAATGCACAGAATTACATTTCCAGAGTAGCACACAGATAGGAGCTGGTTACGCAGAGTTGTAACACTACTCTGGGGTGTTACACTTGCCCCTTGTGAGTATGGAGTAGGATTATGACTGGGTCAGTGTGATGCCTTGGATGCAGATTAGGGCTCATTCACACGACTGTATCCAATTTTGCTGTTTGCAAAACATGGATACCGGTTGTGTGCTTTCCGCATTTTGCAGAACGGAATATCCTTCTCCATGATAGAAAAGCCTATTCTTTTCCGCAAATATGGGTGAGAATAGAACATCTTCTATCTTTTTTGTGGGGCCACGGAATGGACATACCGATGCAGACAGTACACAGTGTGCTGTCCGCATCTTTTGAGGCTCCATTGAAATGAATGGGTCCGCATCCGATCCACAAAATTGCTGAATGGGGGATGTGGATAGAAATCTATACGGTTGTGTCACAGATATATCTGAGAGACCTATGTAACCCCTGCTTGATTTTGAACTTATCAAGTGAAATTCTTGGTACTTCATTTGCAAAGTTAACCAAGTCTGTCATAAACACAATGGGTGAAATTTACCATCGACTGGCGTTTTCCCCTGTGCTGCCTGGAGGATACACCAAATTTATGATAAGATGCAGGCCTGATCTTAAAGGCTATGTACACCTTTGGGGGCATTTTTTTTTTAATTATTGCATTATACTTATTTTGACCTAAAAATCACTTTTTCAATTGGTATTTATTAACAATATGGAATCCTTTTTTGTGTAAAGAGCTGAGAAGCTGTACTAGCTGCCTGTGGATTTCTCAATTCTGTCATCTCAGGAGCAGACGGACAGCTTATCTCTTCTCTCTGACCTTATAAACACTCATTAAAGCTCAATCCTTACCTTACTGATAAGAATGTGGCTTAAAGAGGCTCTGTCACCAGGATCAACCCTATTAAACCAGGCATACTTGCTGGTAGAGCTCATCATGCTAATTAAAACTGTACCTTTCTTTTGTCTGTATGATAAATAGCTACAGAGAAATCAGCGTTTTTATTCATATGCAAATGAACAATTGGAGCACTCAGAGGTGGGGCTGAATATTCTGAGCACTGCTATGTAACACTCCCTGTGCTATGCACACACCCCCCTCCCATTGACTGACAGGACTAGACAGCAGGCTGAGGGCAGAGCTGTCTGCTAGCATGTAAATATCACATACACTATAGCTGCACCACACTGAGATCTGCTCAGAAAGCTAATACATATCACTGCTTTATTCACAGTCAGAATATATGATTATACAGACACCAATAATGTGTGTTATCTTATAAGCATAAAAACACCATGAACCATTATGAGGTGATGCTATAGTTTAGTGGTATAGTGGGCTTCCTGACACTTAGAGATTGCAGGTTCAAATCCCAGAAAAGGTATATGTTTTATTTCTGTTTTTTTTTTATTCAAACCATTTTATTTATATAATAAATAATATATAATAATAAGGCCTTACTATATTGAGAAAAGTGTTTTGGTTTTTTTTGCTAAAACTTATTACTGGTTTATTCATAGACACAGTATATGATTATAAAAAAACAGTAATATTTATTAGCTTCCTAAATATAGTAAAGACAGAGACTTTTCTTATGGGATACATGTGGAAGAAATAATGCAAAATAAGAAAAAAAAAAATGCAAAGTCTTAGCTAAGATTCAAACCTGGGATCTCTACATACAAGAACCAATAACTTACCCACTAATCTATAGCATCACTTCATAATGGTTTGTGGTGTTTTTATGCTTATAAGGCAACACACATTATTGGTGTCTGTATAATTATATATTGTGCCTGTGAATAAAGCAGTGATATGTGTATTACCTTTCTGAGCAGATCTCAGTGTGGTACAGCTACAGTGTATGTGATATTTACATACTAGCACACAGCTCCTGGACAAAGCTCTGCCCTCAGCCTGCTGTCTAGCCCTGTCAGTCTAAGAGAGGGGGGAGTGTGCAGAGCACAGGGGTTGTTACATAACAGTGCTCAGAATATTCAGCCCCGCCTCTGAGTGCTCGAATTGCTCATTTGCATATAAATAGAAATGCTGATTTCTCTGTAGCTATTTATCATACAGACAAAAGAAAGGTACAGTTTTAATCAGCATGATGAGCTCTACCAGCCAGTATGTCTGGTTTAATGGGGTTGATCCTGGTGACAGAGCCTCTTTAAATAAGTGTTTATGACCTCTCAGTAGTTTACAGATAAGGGTAATTAGATGACCGGCTGAAAGTGAAAGTACCAGTCACCCAGCTAGACAAACAGTTAACCCTTTATGACTGAACAGCTCAATATTTTTAATAAAGACCAATTGAAAATATGATTTTTATCCAAAAATAAGTTGAATGCAATCATAAAAAAATTGACTCCAAAGGTGTACATAGCCTTTAAATTAGGTGCATCCTCCAGCAGTCCGGTGGAGCTCTTGTAGATTTCAGTCTTCTTTTAATCAGAAAATTGACCTAAAAGAAGATAAATATGTTGTTCCCACTGATCCCACTCATTTCCCATCCTCACCACATCCCCTGCTCAGCGAAAGCTGGAGTCTTTCCTTTCTATTTTGCTTAGACAGCAATGGCACTTGAACTGGCTGTTATAGTCCATCCATGCTAAGAAGCAAGCTGTGTACTTTGATTAGTTTTAGCACCAGCGTTCTATTTGGCAGCAGTGTGCTTGAGTCTGCAGCGCATGTTCTTCAGCACAATTCTTGACATCCTCCACTAACTTCTGTCATTGCCAAGCTGTCCCTTCTCACTTTTCACCGGATGTTTTTCGTCGATCACACCATCTTTGGTACATTCTTTCGAATGAGAAAACTTCACAAGGTTGTCAGTGTTTGAAATACTGTCCTCAAGCTAGTCTTGCACTGTGGACCATTCCTGTTTTGAAGTTGCTGAGATTGAAAACAAGTAGGCACCATTGTGAAACTGGCCTTAGGCTTTGTTCACATTTGCACTAGTGACTTTTGCCGTTCTACTCTGTCACAGGAGCACAACAACAAAAAGCATAATAGTGCTGGATCTGGTACATCACAGATGACAACATCTGACTATTATGAGATCTGATGGGTTTCCTTCATGGAGCCTGGCAGACTGCAAAATTGTCTCCAGCATTTAAGACCTGATCTGCGACTGAGGCCCCTAACAAAGATGTGATCAAAACCTTATGTGTTCTGTAGCATCAGATTATTGGATTATGAAGTTCTGCAGCAATTGAGGCGTGTATTATGAGATTCTGTAGCATCAGATTATCAGATTATGAGGTTCTGCAGCAGCTGAGGTGTGTATTATGAGTTCTGCAGCAGCTAAGGTGTGTATTATGAGATTCTTCAGCAGCAGAAGTGTGTATTATGAGGTCCTACAGTTGATAAGTTGTGTATTATGAGGTTCTGCAGAAGCTGAGGGGTGTATTATGAGGTTCTGAGGCAGCTGAGGTGTGTATTATGAGGTTCTGCAGCAGCTGAGGTGTGTATTATGAGGTTCTGCAGCAGCAAATGTGTGTATTATGATCTGCAGAAGCTGATATGTGTACTATGAGGTTCTGCAGCAGCTGAAGTATGTATTATGATGTTCTGCAGCAACAGAGGTGTGTATTAAGAGGTTCTGCAGCAGCTGAGGTGTGTATAATGAGGTTCGACAGCGGCCAAGGTGTGTACCATGAGGTTCTACAACAGCTGATTTTGCCTTAATCCTAATTCCGTAACAGTCCCCTAAGGTACTATGGAGGTCATTTACTATCCAGAACTACATCTATATTAGGTGTATTGCAGGCGCAGATCGTAGTGCAAAAGGTTTTTGCGCCACATTCTGAGACTTTTCCCCACTCACGCCAAGTCTAAAAAAAAGTGGGTGTGACATGGGTGGGGAAGGGGACGTCTCATTCATCATTTTCTGCAGCTGTTTTAGGCGTATAAAATTGTCTAAATGTAAGCCAGCAAGGAAGTTGGCTTACTTTTAGACTGGCTAGGATACGCAAAAGTTATGTGGAGGCCTCTTCATATCTTCAGGAGATCCACCGCCAGCTATAGGGGTTATTGAGACCAGTGTCTAAAATGCTGGTCTTAATAAATGACCTCCTATGTGTCATTTATAATATATAGGCCCAGAGGCGACTGCTACTTCATAGCCACCTATAGCTACTCCACTGCCCAGAGACTTTGCAGTCTTTTGGAGGACTTTTCATATAGGTTTGGGGCTAATGGAGAAGAAAAAAGTGAACAACTCCAGTAGAGAAACATCATTGTGAGTAACTGGACTATATCCTTTAGTATTCTGTGTGTGCCTTTAGTATTCTACGTCTGCACCTTGTAAAATGGTTTCAAATTTATTTTATTAGCAAGTAAGGTAGTTTTTATTTGATTCTACAAAGGGGGAACCATTTGCCTCTTTCATCCGCCAGCATGACCAGTCAGGACCTGACCTGGCGTTAGCATTGTCACCAGCCCGGGGGGGGGGGGTCGATTAATGCTAGGTGCACACTTGCGATCAGATTTCAGTATTCTGTAACAGCATAGGAGCAGGATACCAGAATCGCCAGATCCTGCATGTGATGAATATTGTCAGCACTCTCCGGATCCTATTTACAATAATGGGGTCCGTCGGGATCCAGTGTAAGTACAGGCATTTTGTCTGACGAAATATTACTGCAAGCAGTGTTCTTTTGCCCTTTATTTTTATGAATTTGCGATGGAGGCTCTCGCCGAAACATCTGCAACAGATGTGCACATAGCTATGGTGCTATAGGTGGCAAGCGTGGCAAGACAGAGGGGGCGGCACTGTGATGTTACATAGGACTGCAAGTGACATCTACTACATTATCTGCACTTAGAGTTATCACTAAGTTATCTGTGATGTTACATAGGACTGCAGGCACCATCTACTACATTATCTGTACTCAGAGTTATCACTAAGTTATCTGTGATGTTACATAGGACTGCAGGCACCATCTACTACATTATCTGTACTCATAGCGTTATCAATGTGTATCTGTGGTGTTAAAGGGAACGTGTCATCAGAAAATGACCTATTATTTAAATCACATTTTTATGTGTAACATAGTTTTAAAGAATTTTTGATGTTATTTTTAATTTTCCATGTCAATATCTATATTTAAACAAAAAAAAAAAACTGCAGTTTTGACCCTGGCTACTAAGCCTTATTAATAGTAGGTTCCACTTCTTGTTCTGTACAGATCACTTTACTGTAGTTGCCAGCTTATTTGTTATTCTAATCCTGCCTATAATGATATCACCTCTATGTATAGATAAGACAGGATCCTCCATTCACAATAGGTCATTGTCAGAGCTTATCTATTCTTTCCTTGTACAATGACCATACCTCCCAAGTGTCCCTCTTTTGGAGGGACAGTCCCTCTTTTTGACCCAAGTCCCTCTGTCCCTCTTTGATCCTTAAATGTCCCTCTTTTTCACCTGGGGAATTAATGCATAAATGTGCATTAATACATTTACTAAATTGCTCCTTACTGAAGTGTTTGTATGGTTTCTACCTGTATATTAGACCAGAACTTCATTATTTGGTGCAATTTGTACCTTAAAGAGGACGTTTCACCACTTTCAAAAAATCAAAATGCACTATGTACCTCATAGTGCATCCCCCACTGATGGCAGCGGCGCTTTTTTTTTTCCAAAAGGTCCCCCGGTGGCTTCAGACGGCCCCCTCGTTCTTCTGGTGGGCTTTATGTAAATTAAGAAGCATCAGAACAGGGAGGAGGAGACTCCCTGTTCCTCAATGGGCGTTGCTTCTGCCCTGCTGTGAGCGCTGTCCAATCAGAGCGGACCGCTCACAGCAGGGCAGAAGCAACCCCCATTGAGGAACAGGGAGTCTCCTCCTCCCTGTTCCGATGCTTCTTAATTTACATAAAGACCGCCAGAAGAACGGGGGGCCGTGTGAAGCCACCGGGGGACCTTTTGAAAAAAAAAAAAGCGCCGCTGCCATCAGTGGGGGATGCACTATGAGGTACATAGTGTATTTTGATTTTTTGAAAGTGGTGAAAGGTCCTCTTTAAAATATCTATAATCTGATGATTTATGAGCTAATATTAATATGGACATTGAAACGCAAGAAAAAAATTGCCGCAGGGGCTCCAGTAATTATGCTTTGGGCGGAGTTAGAGGTGTGGCCTAGTATGAAAAATAAACTGCCGTGATGTGCACCGCATACATTGTCCCTCTTTGCAATTTTCAAAAGTTGGGAGGTATGCAATAATGTGCCAGTAAGAACTGCCCCCATAGATGCCCCCACAGTGCCCCCCAATAATGTGCCAGTAAGAAGTGCCCCCATAGATGTCCCCACAGTGCCCCCAATAATGTGTCAGTAATAAATGCCCCCATAGATGTCCCCACAGTGCCCCCCAATAATGTGCCAGTAAGAAGTGCCCCCATAGATGTCCCCACAGTGCCCCCCAATAATGTGCCAGTAAGAAGTGCCCCCATAGATGTCCCCACAGTGCCCCCCAATAATGTGCCAGTAAGAAGTGCCCCCATAGATGTCCCCACAGTGCCCCCCAATAATGTGCCAGTAAGAAGTGCCCCATAGATGTCCCCACAGTGCCCCCAATAATGTGCCAGTAAGAAATGCGCCCATAGATGTCCCCACAGTGCCCCCCCAGTAATGTGCCAGTAAGAAGTGCCCCCATAGATGTCCCCACAGTGCCCCCAATAATGTGCCAGTAAGAAATTCCCCCATAGATGTCCCCACAGTGCCCCCCAATAATGTGCCAGTAAGAAATGCCCCCATAGATGTCCCCACAGTGCCCCCAATAATGTGCCAGTAAGAAGTGCCCCCATAGATGTCCCCACAGTGCCCCCCAATAATGTGCCAGTAAGAAATGCCCCCATAGATGTCCCCACAGTGCCTCCAATAATGTGCCAGTAAGAAGTGCCCCCATCGATGTCCCCACAGTGCCCCCCAGTAATGTGCCAGTAAGAAATGTCCCCACAGTGCCCCCAATAATGTGCCAGTAAGAAGTGCCCCCATAGATGTCCCCACAGTGCCCCCCAATAATGTGCCAGTAAGAAGTGCCCCCATAGATGTCCCCACAGTGCCCCGCAATAATGTGCCAGTAAGAAGTGCCCCCATAGATGTCTCCACAGTGCCCCCAATAATGTGCTGGTAAGAAATGCCTCCATAGATGCCCTCACAGATGCCCCCCAATCATGTGCCAGTAAGAAGTGTCCCCCAGTGCCTCCATAGCGCTTCTCTCCTGTATTGTGCAAAAAAAAAAAAAAAACAAAAACCCTTATACTTACCTCCATCAGGCTGGCAGCAATGCAATGCAGGCCTCTTCCGGCCTGTGTCCCGCGGTGTATGGCTCAGGTGGCGTGATGAGTCACGCCACCTGAGCCGGCCTCTGATAGGCTACAGGCACTAGGCCTGCAACCAATGAGAGGACCAGGAAAGGGAGACGCCTCTCTTTCCCCTGCCCCTCGCTGTCCTGAGGACTGTAATACAGATGACTATGGAGATGAGAGCTTCTACAATGAAAGCGCTCATCTCCCTGTGCCCTGCCTCCGCTGCCCTCCATTTGTGACCAGGGCCCTGATTGCTGCGGCCCAGCAAACAATCATCCAGTGCCCGGTCCTGGAGCGGTGGTTGGGGACCACTGCTGTATATTACACTGCACCCCATGTACAGTCCTGTATATTACACAATAATACATTATAAAGTATCAGAAATATCTTTAAAATGTTGTTTTATTGTGACAATGTAATATAGTAGATAAATCTCTGTAAGCACTCCAATCATCTCACACACAATGTATCACTCCCATCCTTCCATACACAATGTATCACTCCCATCCTCCCATACACAATCTATCAATAGCATCATCTTATGCACAATTTATCACCCCCATCCTCTCACACACAATGTATTACTCCAATTATCTCAGACACATTGTATTATTCCCATCATTCCCACCATCTCACACTGTATCACTCCCGTCATCTCTTTCCCATACACAATGTATCACTCCCATAATCTCACAATATATCACTCCCATCATCTCACACATTGGGTCAGATTAACAGTAGAACAGTTCTTGTTGCCCCTAGCAACCAATCACAGTGCAGCTTTTGCTTTGAAGAGCCAAATTCGAAATGAAAGCTGCGCTGTGATTCGCTGCTACAGGGACCAAACTCCTCTGGGGTCAGATATCCCACCCCTCATCCCAAATTCTATGTCAAGAGAATGAAGAAATATAAAGAAAATTTTAGGCAAGAACAGATATGTACATGATGTGATATTAAAAAAGTGTGAGTCCAGTATATTCAATATGGCCGCTCTCATGCTAAGGCACTTCTTGTGATGTCATCATTAGATGCTTGTCCCCCCCGGTCCCCCCTTTACTATGCCTCTGGCATGACTTTTTTACTTGTGATGTCATAATGGGCATAACTCACTTACTTATGACATAATAATCAGGGGGTGTGGTCTAATCCCATAAATGGGGGTCACGCCCTGACACCAGTGTCAGTATCTCTAGCTGGCTGTCACTATGGCGAAGTCTCGGAAGAGGAGGAGGATGTCAAAGACTATTCCTATGGTGACCGCAATAGAGAAAATGGATGTCGGCCCTCGTCAGTACGCGGATGATGTTGAGATGAAGTCCGAGCACAGCGACGACGACAAAATGGAAGTAGGCCCCCGACAGTATCCGGAGGATGTGGAGATGGCGGACCTTCCGGGGAGCACCACCAACATCAGGGCCTCAAACCCCCGGAAGAGGAAGAGGCCATCTTGCATCCTCTGTAGGCGGCTATAACATCTGCCGATAGGCCCCTACTATACCATCTGCCCCTTGGCCACCATAACATCTGCTGCTTGGCCCCACTTACCATCTGCCGCCCGGGCCCATTTACCATCTGCGGCTTGGGGCCATTTACCATCTGCAGCTTGTGGCCCATTTACCATCTATCACTTGGGGCCCACTTACCATCTACCCCTTGGGGCCCACTTACCATCTACCCCTTGTGGCCCACTTACCATCTACCCCTTGGGGCCCACTTACCATCTACCCCTTGGGGCCCACTTACCATCTACCCCTTTGGGTCCACTTACCATCAACCATCAGGTTTTACCATCCAAACCATCTGAAATTCCAGTGAAGATGAGCAGAGCTCCACCAGGTCCGGTAAGTTTGGCCGCTTCCCTCCATCTTCTTGTGTTTTTGTAAACAGTTTTTTTTTATTTGGGTATTTTCTCTTCTAGGATCCGACTACAAGACAACATGAGGAACCTCTGGTGACAATATTCTGTCCCTGAAAACCTGCCAGAAGTGCGACCCCCGACCTCCTCCTTTACAAGTTAGCGGACCTGAATCCAGCCGATCCTGAAGACGGAGCCAGAGCTGCAAAAAATCCACTTAAAACCTCAAACCTTTTTTATAAATAAACATATTGGTTTTTTTTCTAAGAAAAAATGGTGTTTTATTTCACTTAATTATCACATTGCACATATTTTACTCAGCCCCTAATTTCTTTGGGTATCATAAGGGTATAGTAAGTAAGCTCAGAGCCGGAGCCTGAGGGGTGAGTTACCCATTTTTAAAAGCGTAATATTTAAATTCACACATTTTTCCATAAAATCTGCATGTGCCAAAGTTTGGAACTTTTAATATAGCCAGAAAACTAGTACAAGTCTCAAAATAAATGATCCTCCTTCCCCCCAGGTTAAACTCCATCCACTAGTGATATCTAAATTAAGGGGAAGTTAATAAAGTACATTCAAGATGGCCGCCCTGATGCTAAGCCACTCTTTGTGATGTCATCATTAGAATCCTGGCATGGTCACATGTTTTGTGATGTCACCATTAGAATCCTGGCACGATAACGCTACTTGTTTCCTTAGCAACACTATCTGTGATGTCATCGGCTAGAGAGTCTGAGTGTGATAATCAGTGGCATGACTCCGGGGCTTAGATAGGGGGGTCAGCATCCGTCACCTGAGTGGGCCCCCAATCCAGATAATGCCACACCATGACTACATGTAATAAAGCTAAACTGGCTCAGCGATAGAAAACAGAGGGTGGTTATTAACATAACATACTCAGATTGGGTCACTGTAACTAGTGGGGTACCATAGGGGTCAGTACTGGAGGGGTCACTGTCACTAGTGGGGTACCACAGGGGTCAGTATTGGGCCCTATTCTCTTCAATATATCTATTAATGATCTTGTAGAAGAATTGCACAGTAAAATATCAATTTTTGCAGATGACACTAAACTGTGTAAAGTAATTAACATGGAAGAGGACAGTATACTGTATATATACTACAGAGGACAGTATACTGTATATACACTACAGAGGACAGTATAATATATATATATATATATACTACAGAGGACAGTATACTGTATATATACTACAGAGGACAGTATACTGTATATACACTACAGAGGACAGTATACTGTATATATACTATAGAGGACAGTATACTGTGTATATACTACAGAGGACAGTATACGGTATATATACTACAGAGGACAGTATACTGTATATACTACAGAGGACAGTATACTGTATATATACTACAGAGGACAGTATACTGTATATACACTACAGAGGACAGTTCACTGCTACAGATTGATCTGGATAGACTGGAGGCTTGGGCAGAGAAGTGGCAGATGAGGTTTAACACTGACAAATGTAAGGTTATGCACATAGGAAGGAATAATGCAAGTCACCAGTACATACTAAATGGTAAAACACTGGGTAGCACTGACTTGGAAAAGGACCTAGGAATTTTAGTGAACAGCAAACTAAGCTGTAGAAACCAGTGTCAGACAGCTGCTGCCAAGGCCAATAGGATAATGGGTTGCATCAGAAGGGACATAGATGGCGGTGATGAGAACATAGTCCTGCCACTTTACACATCACTAGTCAGACCACACATGGAGTACTGTGTACAGTTCTGGGCTCCTGTGAACAAGGCAGACATAGCAGAGCTGGAGAGGGTTCAGAGGAGGGCAACTAAAGTAATAACTGGCATGTGTGGACTACAGGACCCAGAAAGATTATCAAAATTAGGGTTATTCACTTTAGAAAAAAGACGACTGAGGGGAGATGTAATAACTATGTATAAATATATCAGAGGTCAGTACAGAGATCTCTCCCATCATCTATTTATCCCGAGGACTGTGACTGTGACGAGGGGACATCCTCTGTGTCTGGAGGAAAGAAGGTTTGTACATAAACATAGAAGAGGATTCTTTATGGTAAGAGCAGTGAGACTATGGAACTCTCTGTCTGAGGAGGTGGTGATGGTAAGTTCACTATAAGAGATCAGGAGGGGCCTGGATGTATTTCTGGAGGTAATAATATTACAGGTTATAGTTACTAGAGAGGGGTCGTTGATCCAGGGAGTTATTCTGATGCCTGATTGGGGTCGGGAAGGATTTTTTTCCCCTAAAGTGAGGAAAATTGGCTTCTACCTCACAGGGGTTTTTTTTGCCTTCCTCTGGATCAACTTATAGGAAAACAGGCCGAACTGGATGGACAGATGTCTTTTTTTGGCCTTATAAACTATGTTACTTATAAACTATGTTACTATGTTACTATAAACTATGTGATCAGTGTAAGAAGGTCCTGAGCTCAGTAGTGAAGAGTAGATGTGGTAAGGACTGTTGATGATGTCACTGTCATGTGATCAGTGCAGGAAGGTCTGAAGCTCCAGAGTGAAGAGTAGATGTGGTAAGGACTGTTGATGATGTCACTGTCATGTGATCAGTGTAGGCGAGGTCAGTAATGGAGAAGTGGTGAGCCTGAGAAACCTTGGAAGTTGTAGTCCTCTCCACTTATACTCGCTCTCTGTGCTCTGATATCCCATAATAATATCCTGGACATGCTGGGAGTTGTAATCCTCTTATACTCTTAGTCTGAATTGTCCCTTATTAACGGTCTGGACATGCTGAGAGTTATAGTTCTCTCCTCTTATACCTCTGTCCTGTAATGTGCTCTGATGCTGGTTTATGGATTCTGTGTGTTGTACTGGGTATGATGTCCCCTATTTGGGGGTTATCAAAGTGGTCACCCTATACTATTTCCATCTGTTATGACCTGGCCCTGCCAATCAAAGGGCAGAGGGCGTGGCAGTTGCAGAGAGAGCAGAGCCTCTAGGTGTAATGGTAACGCCCCCATTGCTCCTAGAGGCTCATTTGCATATATTAAAACATCATTTTTCTCAGCAATGCAGGCACATATGAACATCGGACCAACACAGATGTCTTCAGCTGCCAAGTGCACAGGTAACAGGTCAGCCGGTGTCATAGGAACAAAACTGCTGAGAGATGCCCTTTACATATTGCATGTGTGATGACTGGTTATAGTTACTAGAGATGGGTTGTTGATCCAGGGAGTTATTTTGATGTCTGATTGGAGTCGGGAAGGAATTTTCTTTGGCTTTCACCTTATGGGGATTTTTGCCTTCCTCGGGATCAACTTGCAGGAGAACAGGCCGAACTGGATGGACAGATGTGTTTTGTCAGCCTTAGGCATCGTCCACATGGCCATTGTCAGCCATGGCCCATACTGTGGCCGGCAAACATCGGGTCCGCAATGTGTGAACACCGGCCCACATCTCAGATACAGACTCATTCACTTGAATGGATCCACAATCTGGAAGGTATGGTGCGGAACGGAGGCACTATGGGTTTTCTGTCTGTGCCTCTGCACTGCAAAAAAATAGAGCTTTGTGGTCCCAAATGCATGGAACAGCCATGTGCATGAGGCCTTAGTCTAGGGCTACACTGAGACACCTGTCGTGGCCAGGATCGCTAAGTTGCGGCGATTTTATTAAAATGAATAAGATCGCCATGGCAGTCCCAAAAAATCCAACATGGCCCTTCATTTCTATGGGATCCTCGCTACTCAGCGATCCTGGCCGCCTTAGGCTATGGCTACACTGCGACTTTTTGTAGTGCAACTGATTGACTTTAACTATTGAACTACAGCTGCAATCCAAATAAATGCAATCTTGTGGACTGCAGCGGTCATTCAATAGTTAAAATCAATCAGTCGCGCTACAAAAAGTTGCAGTGTAGCCATACACACTATATTACTATGTTATTAATACTGGTCTGTTAGTAACAGTACGGTGGTAATATTCAGTCACTAAACAGTGACTGAATATTACCACCGTACTGTTACTAACAGACCAGTCTTCTTTCTGTCACCAGATTTGGGCATACTAAACAGGATGGCATTTGCAATGTGCAAATGCCACCTGATGCCCAATCTGGTTTTCTTACAGTAATCAGATCAGCCGTTTTCTTAAAAAAGCACTTTTATAATATGTAAATTAGGCGTACTAGGTGCAAGAGGCGTTTACCTTGCACCTAGTAATCGCCGTGTTCCTACCTCTAGTGCCGCCTCCTTCTTCCTGATTGACAGGGCCAGGCAGCTTGCTCAATGAGCTGCCGGCCCTGACCTCGATCGAAATCCCGCGCCTGCGCCGTGTAGGCTAAATTCTGCGCAGGCGCAGATAGTTCACCCGGCCGCCCGGCTCCTGCCTCTCTCACTGCGCCTGCGCCGTGCGGAGTAAAAGCGGCGCAGTGAGACCCGGGAGCCGGCGGAACTCACTGCGCAGTGAGAGAGGCAGGAGCCGGGCGGCCGGGTGAACTATCTGCGCCTGCGCAGAATTTAGCCTACACGGCGCAGGCGCGGGATTTCGATCTAGGTCAGGGCCGGCAGCTCATCGAGCAAGCTGCCTGGCCCTGTCAATCAGGAAGAAGGAGGCGGCACTAGAGGTAGGAACACGGCGATTACTAGGTGCAAGGTAAACGCCTCTTGCACCTAGTACGCCTAATTTACATATTATAAAAGTGCTTTTTTTAAGAAAACGGCTCATCTGATTACTGTAAGAAAACCAGATTGGGCATCAGGTGGCATTTGCACATTGCAAATGCCATCCTGTTTAGTATGCCCAAATCTGGTGACAGAAACCCTTTAAATGTCCCTCTTTCTGACCTGGGGAATAAATGCATAAATGTACATTAATACATTTACTAAATTGCTCCTTACTAAAGTGTTTGTATGGTTTCTACCTGTATATTAGACCAGAACTTCATTATTTGGTGCAATTTGTACCTTAAAATATCTATAATCTGATGATTTATGAGCTAATATTAATATGGACATTGAAACGCAAGAAAAAAATTGCCGCAGGGGCTCCAGTAATTATGCTTTGGGCGGAGTTAGAGGCGTGGCCTAGTATGAAAAAAAACTGCTGTGATGTGCACCGCATACATTGTCCCTCTTTGCAATTTTCAAAAGTTGGGAGGTATGCAATGACCTCTGCACAGGTCACAGAGCATGCCCACAAGCTCTCCCATAGGAAGTAAATGGAGTCTCTTCCTGACCATTGTGTCTGTGGCCCATGGTGGCTGTTGTAAAGCATATTTCTAAATGCTGTTAAGAACAGCAAGATAGTTGCCCCTATAATCATGTTCAGGAAACAGAATAAAAAATCTGTAATCAGAAAAAAACTGATTAGAAAAAAGGAGACATCTGGTTTTAACTGATAGATACAATTTTTGGTGACACATTTCCTTTCAGTAGGACTGCAGGTACCAGTGGTCTACAGCTGAGGACAGTGATTGGCTGCAGCAGTCACATGCTGTATCCAGGCATGTCACCACCGCTTGCGCACACAGGCAGGGGTACTGGAGAAACACCACAGAGAATGGCTTAGGAGAAACAGGTGATTATTCCATGGTTTTTAACTTTATGCAATTTTAGGGGTTGTCCAAGATTTTCAGGTATATTGGACAACTCCTTTAGGCTAGGGCCACACAACAACAGTTGTCGCGCAACACCCGTCGCAGCCAGGATCCCTGAGTAGCGGGGTTCCCATAGAGATGAATGGGATCGCCGCTGCAGTCGCAAGAGATCCAACCGTGTTGGATTTCTTGCGACTGCTGTGGCGATCCCATTCATCTCTATGGGATCCCCGCTACTCAGGGATCCTGGCTGCGACAACTGTCGCCGTGTAGCCCTAGCCTTAGGCTACATTCACACGACCGTTGTTTTCACGGCCTCCAAGACGCATATTTTGTGGCTCAGATCCGGAATCATTCATTTCAACGGGGCCGCAAAAGATGCGGACAGCACACTGTCTGCTGTCTGCATCTGTTGCTCCGTGCCACGGCCCCGCAAAAAGAATAGAACATGTCCTATTCTTGTTCGCAATCGCAACTGCAGAATGTACATGGACCGGTATCAGTGTTTTGCGGATCCGCAATATGCGGATCCGCAAAACACAACAGTCATGTGAATGTAGCCTTAATGCATCACCTAATTGTAACTATGGAAGGACTGGATGTAAAGAGGGATAATATTAAGTGTGGAATTTTGCAATTGCAACAAAACTAAAATTCAACTAGCCTAACAATTGCCTTCAGGGAAAAAATGCAGATGTCAAGTAAAAGAATGAAGATAAACCATTTGGTTGGTATGCAAAGCTTGTATAAAGAGCAAATGTTAAATGACACTTAGAGGTGAAGTGTCAATTCACATCACCCCTGTGTTTGTGCCTTTGTATTTCTTCGGGTACGCCCACACTGCTGGCTGTGCAGCCGTTGGGACGCAGCCGCCTTGCAGCAGAGTACCTGGCTGTATGAGCCGCAGTGGGATCAAATTTACTTGTCAGGACTGCATTATCGGTCTTCATTGTTAATATCCGCACAGTAACTGCAAAAAACGCTCATGGCTGCGCCACGTGGCTTGTGATTCAGATTCATGCTCCAGGTACATGGATATAATAAGTTGACATTATGCTTTAGGATGGCATGTTGACTTTCAGATATTTACTGGACCATTTCTTTTTAATGTCACTGCCAGTAAATAGGGGCACATTTATTAAGACCGCCATTTTAGACCCTGTGCTGGCAGTGGATCTGCTGAAATTATGAAGAGGCGCCGGCCTCTTCATAACATCGGCGTATCCAACTCCAGTTCTAAATGTAAGAGCTTCCAAGCTATCTTACATTTAGACCATTTTGTACGCCTAAAACAGCCATAGAAAATAATGATTGAGACAGGCCTCCTGGCCTATCCCCTTCCCTGCCCACACAGCGCCCACAGCTTTAGAACTGGCGTGATCGGGGTGAAGTCGTACATAGCGAAGCAACTAACAGTTGCACTGCCATCTGTGCCTGTGCCTAATTTAGGCGTATTACTGCTTAGTAAATGACCACCCATAGTCTTTCTATAAGGTACTGTATAAGGTCCATATACATTCCACTGGCTACTAGGATCCAATAGGTGTTAATTACCGACTGATATAAAACAGGGTTTGGCTAGGTTCACATTAGCATTTATTTTTCCATTCTTCTAATCCTTCAGAAGAATAAAGAAAAAACGGATCTTGTATTTAAAGCGCCTGTTTTAACATTTTAACCATTTCCATCTAAGATCTGTTATTTTAGAGGGCAAAAATGTCCTACAATAATGGATTTCAGACAAAAATGGCTAAAACGGATTCCAAATGTGTGTAAATGAGCATACTTGATGCTTTAAATACAGGATCCCTTTTTCTTTATTTTTCTGTTCTTCTGACAGATCAGAAGAAAGGAAAAATAAATGTGAATCTGGCCATGTAGAGCTCACATATGTATATTGGAGACACCCCTTTTTTAGATCTGGTGTGAGCAGGAATGAAATTGCCGTAACATGGTATGTGACAGAGTCTGCGCCAGATAAAAACCACAAAAGTGGCATATATCTGTTTGTAAATGATCCTCTAACATGCTTCCAACGCAAAAATCAATGTAAGCAACTTCCTCCTTAGATACAAAAGCAAAGGCACCATAGACATACTATATACCGATACTATGTTAAAGCCCCTTACATGGGTCAATTATCAGGAACAAATGATCATACGAACACTTGTACATTTGTGTGCACGAGACCTAAATGCAGCTCTCATCTGTTGGTGATCATGCAATTATCAAGAAAGAGCAGTTCATTCCTGATAATTACCTGTTCAGTTGGCCTGTGTGAAGGGGTCTTTAGGCCTCTTTCACATGAACGATGCGGATTAGGTCTGGGTGCGTTCAGGGAAACTCGCACCATTTTGCAAGCAAGTTCAGTTTTGTCTGCGATTGCGTTCAGTTGTTCAGTTTTTTTCCGCGCGGGTGCGATGCGTTTTGATGCGTTTTTCACGCGCGTGATAAAAAACTGAATGTTTACAAACAACATCTCTTAGCAACCATCAGTGAAAAACGCATTGCATCCGCACTTGCTTGGGAGGAACGCTACTGACAGGAACGCTAAAGCCGGGTTCACATCTGCGCTATGAACTCCCGAACTGTAATCCGGTCACTGTAACCGGTGTACATACCAGCTTTCTGCTGGACAAAAAATTCTAGACGTAACATTTTTTGTCCGTTCGACAATATTTGTGCAATCTTGAATCTAAATGGGATGAAGTCATTGGTCTAGGCTTTACAAGGGAAGTTTTTGCCTTCCCCTGGACTAACTGGTGCTTGTAAAGCTTTGTTTTAGTTTATGTTTGGCATATTATCACATTATTATGACCACTTCCTACTTTCAACCTCAGCAGCACGTAGCTCATAAAGGAAGTCACGTGTTGTGAACTGGCTTGGTGGGTATATAAGGTGTGAGTTAGACTGTCTGTACACACATGACACTGATGTGAGAGTTGAACGTTTAGCTACGAAGGTGAACAAGGGTGTACAGATGCGCTATGGTGGAGCAGCTCACCACCGAAATGAACATTCTGCAACCATTCCTGAAAGAAGACAAGCTGGTGGTGGCAGCATTATGGTCTGGGATTCTCTGGGCCCATTCATCCATGTGGAAGGCACTCTTAATTGATTTGGGTATTAATCCATCCATGCAAATCAAGTACATCCATACATGCTGTATATACATTGTCTTCTTTGGGACAGATGGGATCTTCCAGCAAGACAATGCACCATGTCACATGGCTAGAAAAGTCCAGCACTGGTTAGAAGAGCATGACCAAGACTTTAAAGTACTACAATGGCACCCTAATTCCCCAGATTTGAACCTAACTGAGCATCTGTGTGACCACCTCAATTGTCATGTTCATTCTTTGGATCCTCCCCTATGCATCCTCCGGCAGCTGTGGGATGCACGGCTCAGATACCTGTGACAACCTACCAGGACCTTATTGAGTCACCTACAGCCTGTCTAGCTTCTATATGTGCTGCACACGGCAGTTATTCTGGATATTAGCTGGTGGTCATAATTATGGGACTTGACTATATCTATTGGGAAGCTCTTTGCAAAAAAAAAAAAAACCCTCCCAAAGGTGTAGCTATTGGGGGCATATTTTGAACTATTCAGCAGCAGCAAAGAAAAATACATGTTTCTTCATCATTATGACTGTGCAATCTACACACTTCTTCAAAAAGGTTGTGGGTGATTAACTTCTTCCTACAAATAGAAAAAAAATTAGGTCCATTTTAGCGGTACAATCCTACAAATTGGCATACAGTTACATCCAATAGATTGCATTTGCATTGCTCTATTCTTAGTGGGTACCAGCTAAAATATACAATTGTAGACGTTCAGAAAAGGAGGAAAAAGGGTGAGGCGGCACTGCCCACACAAGTCCCAAAGCAAACAGACCTCCGCACACCTGGCACATCAGGTACATGTAAGAAGTAAGTGGTGCTCTGCGATCCAGCTCAGCAAGACGTCACAAGCACGGTATATAGAGGTAGAATGGATGCGGCACTCACCAGTCTTCTTATTGTTATAAGCTTCATTGTAGAAGCACACTTACATGTGCTAGGGGACCGGGCGGACGCCTACAGTACACTCAGAGATACACAGAGGCGACTGCCGTTTCACACTTCCGCGCTTCCTCTAGCCGATCACTGATGACGTTAAATCATCACCACCTTTTATACCTTGCTGCCCCGCTACAAATGAGCGGAACTGCAGCAGATACAACACAGAACAAAATACAACAAACATTACATATTTAAAAAAACAACTGTGTTAAAAACAAAAACTAGACCAGAATTGGAATATTATTAGCCAATAAAGACACTGAGATCATTCTTATCATTCATACCTAATGGCCCTAAAGCACCTGATCTCCTGATCTCATAATCCACCTTGCTTCTTTCTGTAAGAGCATTTTATGTCTATCTCCACCCTGTATGGGGGGGTGGGGGGTGGCATAAGCTCTATACCTGCAAAGCTCAATACATTGGTATTTCCTTGATGTTCTTTCAAAATATGATCTATCAACCTGGGACAACCTTTCCCCGAGGTCACCAAATTCAAATGCTCTCTGAACCTTTCATAAAGGTCTCTAATGGTTTTACCAATGTAAAACCGGCCACATTGGCACAGAATCAAGTATACAACGTATTTACTTTTACAGGTAATAAAATCATGTACCCTGTAATCCACTCCACCAAAGCACAGATACCTCTGCCGCAAATTAAATCTGCAGTAAGAGCAATACCAGCACCTGTAATTGCCAGGGGTGACCAAATCCCTGATCCAGTTGCTCGACTTTTTCTCTGAAAAACGGCTTCTTACTATTCTATCCCTTATTGTATGGCTATGTCTGAAGGTTTATTGTTTGTTAGAATCAACAAACTCGCGTCCTTCTCTAATATCTCCCAATTGTTGATTATTGCCTTACGAATTACTGAAGCCATGGGGCTATATTTAAAGGAAAATGTGAAACATTTTTCACTATTCCCCACATGAGGATGCTCATATTTCTTGGACCGAGAGAGTAACTCTTTTTGGGTAAGAAGAGATGCCCTATTGAGGGCCTGATCTAACATTTTCACCGGATAACCTCTCTTAAGGAGTCTCTCTTTTAGTTCTAAACACTGAGAGCTAAAACCTTCCTCAGTATCATTAATCCTTCTGAGTCTAACAAATTTGACCGTATGGAACCGCTTTCTTAACACTATCTGGATGAAAGCTTTCATAGTGGAGCAAGGAGTTGGTCGCCGTGGGCTTCCTATAGCCCCTCGTGACCAACCCGTCGCCCTCCACCACGACAGCGACATCCAGGAATTCCAATTGTTGCCTACCAAAACTATAAGTAAAATGCATATTCATGTCATTATGGTGGTTCAGATGTTGCATAAACTCCTGGGCCTCAGCTTCTGTTCCCGACCAGACAATAAAAATATCGTCCACATACCGTAGAAACAGTTGAATGTGTCTCAGGAAGGGATTCTCAACCGAGAAAATATACCTATCTTTAAATATTGCCAAAAAAATGTTAGCAAATGTACATGCCACCGGGGTCCCCATGGCTGTACCATACTTTTGTTTAAACCATTGGGTTCCAAACCTAAAAGTGTTGTTCGAGAGAACAAAATATAATGCTTCTTCAATAAATTCCTTAAAACCCCCACCTTTCCCAGTATTCTCCAACATCTCAATTATGGCCTTAACTCTTGCTACCTGAGGAATGCGGGTATAAAGACTTTCCACGTCTATGGACAACAAGTGAAGGCCCTCGCGCCACTGACTTCAGACTTCAGTGCCCGAAGGGAGTCATTTGTGTCACCCAGAAGGGACAGAACCCCGTCTAATAGTGGCCTCAGGAGCCAATCTAGGTACTTGCTTAATGGTTCAGTCACTGAGCCAATCCCTGACACAATACAGCGTCCAGGGGGCTGGCTCAGCGACTTGTGAACCTTGGGCAAGAAATACCAGGAAGGTTTCAAGAGGAATAATGGAAATCTGCTTTCTTTTTGGAGATGAAATCCATCCCCATATATTTATTCAATAAACTCCGCAAATTGGTTTGGATACGTTAATTTTTCATATACACTCTCATCCCCTAGCTGTCGATAGGCCTCAGAGATATAATAATCCCTTGTCATGAGTACAACATTTCCTCTCTTGTCTCTTGTTTCACTATGACATCCTCTTGTGATATAAGCCATTTCAAGGCCCTGTGTTCACCAGCAGAGATATCTCTGACTGTGGGGTATACCAAGAATTTCGTTTCCTTGATAACCTGATGCAAGAAGATGTTACTGCTACTCCCAGCAAGCAAGGGGGGGCCAGAAGGTGGATTTAACCCCTCCTGTAAATTCTACACTCAGGTATTCTCTCCCCTCCTCAGACACATTTTCTACATTGGCAAGAAATTCTAAACACATTTTTTCAGTGCTATCAAATTTTTTATCGACGTTAAACCCCAGTGGATTAGAACTAGCTGGTGTATCACCCTCCTTATCTCCAACAGTTGAAAAACCCTTACTAGCCAATGTCCCATTCAAAATCTTGTGCAGGTTTAATTTATGTGCGGCTTTGAACATGTCTATTTCAAATGTAGTTGGGTTGAACTTTTCTACCAAACTGTAGCCTAGTCCCTTGTTCAGGACTGAGATACAGTCCGGCGAAAGCTCAAGACTCGTAATGTTAATAACAATGTTCTGTTCTCCATCTCCATTCTTTATGGTATCCTGGATCACTGTCTCCACGACACCTGCCTCTTTCTCCTCCCAGACTTCCTGATAAGTACATTGTTGTCCTTTGATCTTATGCTTCCTCCTGCCCCTTCTGGTGTGGGGTCTAAAGGGCCCGAGTTGTTTACTATTGCCTGTCTCTCAATATTACCTTGACCGGGTTCGTCAGACATGCTTGAGTCGGAGTCGGTGGTCCAGTAATCCAATTTAGAACTTTGAGGCTGTAGTTTCTTTTATTGTTGTCTCCTTCTATTCCAGTCAAAAATTCTTCCTGAATCAAAATCCATTTTATCTCGCAAGAACTTATCCCTCTTTTTTTCTTTTATTTCTATTTGTAGAATAGTCAATTTTTATCAAGCTTTTTGTCGAACAACTGGAACTGGTTATCGGATGACCTCTTCTGCAGCTGTAGTCTCGCATCAGCGAGTTCCATCTTTATTTTGGCGTACTCCTGTAAATTTCTACTGAGTACTAAATCCATCGCTTTCAATGAAAACTCAAGGTGCAGATTCTGCCATTTAGTCACAAAGTCTATGTTTTCTTGATATTGATGGACCTCTTTGTAAATACGTAGACCCCTGGGGACTTGTGAACTGTCCTTATAGGATTTAAGTGAGTTGATCGACCAGAACAGGCGGACTTCTTTGTCAGCCAATTGCATGATCTTATATTCCAAAGCTTTTGTGCTTAAAGTTTGCAGAGGATTCTCTGAGTTGCACTGTGAGAAGTAGGCGTCCACATCCTCTCTCCCCTCAATTAGGCCCGATGTTACTTCCCTAGCTGTGCATGATATATTTTCCGAGGCCATAGTTGGTCACAAGGCATGCTCTATCTCCCCAACATGTACAGAAAACAGTTCAGTATTTGAACAAATACGAAATATGAGCATCCTCATGTGGAGAATAGTGAAAACATGTTTCACATTTTCCTTCAAATATAGTCCCATGGCTCAGTAATTCGTAAGGTAATAACAATTGGGAGATATTAGAGAAGGACGAGAGTTTGTCGATTTTAACAAACAATAAACTTTGCATCACCTTTAGACGTAGTCACACAATAAGAGATAGAATAGTAAGAAGCCGTTTTTCGGGGAAAAAGTCAAGCAACTGGATCAGGGATTTGGTCACCCCTGGTAATTACAAGTGCAGGGATTGCTCTTACTGCAGATTTAATTTGCGACAGAGGTATCTGTGCTTTGGTGGAGTGAATTACAGGGTACATGATTTTATTACCTGCAAAAGTAAATACGTTGTATACTTGATTCTGTGCCAATGTGGCCGGTTTTACATTGGTAAGACCATAAGAGGCCTTTATGAAAGGTTCAGAGAGCATTTGGTTGTCCCAGGTTGATAGATCATATTTTGAAAGAACATCAAGGAAATACCAATGTATTGAGCTTTGCAGGTATAGAGCTTATGCCCCCCCAATACAGGGTGGAGATAGACATAAAATGCTCTTACAGAAAGAAGCAAGGTGGATTATGAGATCAGGTGCTTTAGGTAGAATGATCTCAGTGTCTTTATTGGCTAATAATACTCCAATTCTGGTCTAGTTTTTGTTTTTAACACAGTTGTTTTTTTAAATATGTAATGTTTGTTATATTTTGCGCTCTATTGTATCTGCTGCAGTTCCGCTCCTTTGTAGTGGGGCAGCAAGGTATAAGAGGTGGTGACGCTCTAACGTCATCAGTGAGCGGCTAGAGGAAGCGCAGAAGCGCGAAACGGCAGTCGCCTCTGCGTATCTCTGAGTGTACTGCAGGCGTCCGCCCGGTCCCCTGGCACATGTAAGTGTGTTTCTACAATAAAGCTTATAACAATAAGAAGACTGGTGAGTGCCGCATCCATTCTACCTCTATATACCGTTCTTAAAATATGCAATTGGTTTTCGACTATAACTCTGATACTTTTTATTTTACCCCCGAGATACCATGGTCAATAGAGACAGCAGCATCTAGGTGGTTTGACAGAGGGAGTGAGGCAAGATCTCTCTGCAACCCCATTGACAGCCCAGTGTCGCTATCACAAGGCACGAATCAGTTGTCAACGCAACTGGGGCTAAACTGAGGCCCCTGGACGTGCCATGGCCTTATGCCTACCAGGCTATGCCTAGCAGACTGCCTGTCAGGTTGTTACTGACAGGCAATAATACTTTGGTATTAAAGGGGTTGTCTCACTTCAGAAAATGGCATTTATCATGTAGAGAAAGTTAATACAAGACACTTACTAATGTATTGTGATTGTCCATATTGCTTCCTTTGCTGGCTGGATTTATTTTTCCATCACATTATACACTGCACGTTTCCAGGGTTACAGACCATCCTGCAATCCATCAGCGGTGGTTGTGCTTGCACACTATAGGAAAAAACATCAGTGTCTCTGGTGGCCGGGACCATGGGAGCTCACATAAGCTAGTGCTTTTTCCTATATTGTGCAAGCACGACCACCACTGATGGATTGCAGGGTGGCTGTAACCATGGAAACGAGCAGTGTATAATGTGATGGAAAAATGATTCCAGCCAGCAATGGAAGCAATATGGATAATAACAATATATTAGTAAGTGCCTTGCATTAACTTTCTCTACATGATAAATGCTACTTACTGAAGTGAGACAATCCCTTTAATGAGTATTTCAAAGTATTATAAAAGTGATCAATCACACAGTAAAGTCATTAATGCTTTAACAACTTTTACCACTTTTGTAATACTACAGTATTGCATTGTATTATTGCCTGACAGCTTGCCTCCTCTGGTAGGGCCTACTAGGTATACTAACATGTACAAATATTGTTGGGTTCCTGGCTGCAATGGTAACTCATCAGCACTTTACAATTGTGTCGTAGGAGGAAGGGGTGGGGTGGTAGGTGAACAGAAGAATCCCCTAATTGTTTAGATTCCATGGTTGCTATTGACTGTGGCATTTAAGGGATTCAATGGCTGGGGTTAGAGTTATCTCTGATCCTGGCCATTGCAGTGAGAGTCAGGCTGTATACCAGCAACCACTGCTGATAGCATGGGCTTAGCTCTTAAGTTCCAACTTCCCAACTCTGCACAAGTACAGTGGGGGAAGCAATTCCTGACAGTGCTACAAAAGTGGATATATACAGAGTGTGTGTGTATATATATATATATATACTGTATATACATAAGATGTCAAGAGGGGGTTAAATTCTCTCATTGCCGGTTGCAAAAAAAAAACACCGGAGAAGCAACTTCCTAGACTTTTCTGTACACATGTTGCAAAGAAAACCCAGCAGTGAAACAGGGATTTACAAATAATATATATTACGAAAGAATATTATTATAATTTATATATAATAGCCCCCAACTCGCCCAACATCCATTTAACTATTCTGAAAGCCACTTACAATGCCTTAGGTACATACCAATCCTAAATGGTTTGTATTGGTGCAGTTAGTTGGGGGATCGGTTTTTGACTAAAGCTGGCTGTGATTGGTTGTCAATCTAGTATGAGAGGGTGCCTTCTGATTGTTCATTGAAGACAATGTCAGGGGACAAGAAAGATCTAGAAGATTTTGCATCTCCTGTGGAAATAGAAATGTGCCATTGGCCAACCTAAATGTGCATTGGTCAAGAAAGCTGAATGTCTGGCCAAAACCTACATCTCGTGCAGGGCCAGCTTAACAGCTGTGCTGTAGTTAATGATTCTTAGGGGCACATTTATTAAGACCGCCATTTTTTTCCTAGGCTGGAGGTGGATCCGCCGAAGTTATAAAGAGGCGAAGGCTCTCTTACATTTAGACCTTTTTCTACATCTAAATCAGGCATAGAAAATGGTAAATGAGATGGGCCTGCCAGCCCGTCCTCTTCCCCACCCAAGCCACGCCCACAATTTTAGAACTGGCATGAGTGGGGAAAAGTCATTGGCCCATTGGCGCCTAAAATACGCCTAATATAGGTGTATTTCAGAATAATAAATTACTCCCTTAATGTCTCAGGGAAGAATGTTATCTACAGCAGTTCAGACCGGGTACAGGACTTTTGCTTGGGTTATAGCAGACTGTCACAGTAAAGACATTTATCATGAATTGTGCAATTATTTAACATATGTCACAGCCTGGCTCTGCTGCGTCCCCAGTGACCACACATCTACCCCACTGTCAGCAGTAATTAAAAAACAAAAACAGTTGGAATGAGTCTGGTATTCATTAAATACCGCTGCCCTTTAATGAACCAGTGTATGCATGCCTGAAATGCCTGACAAAATATCCAGATAAGGCATGACTGGCACTAATGAGGACTGAATTAAGGTTAAGCTGGCAAGTTAGATGTGTTCTGCTTCAGCTGCAGCATGCTTGGCATGAGGCACATATTAGCCTCAAATGCTTTAAATGATTGGGGCCTCTTCTGAATGAATGGATGGAATGCCTGAGAAATCCTAACTACAGATACACAGGAAAACTGGAAAACTGAGACTCTTCAGTAGTTGATACCTTTGATATCCCGCTAAGGTATTTTAAGTTTTCAGTCTGCTGAAGATATGTTTTTCTTTTACAACAAAACATAAGGTTAAGTTCACAATCCAGAGTCAATTTGCATTTTTTGCAATGATTTGCAGACCCGCTTCATGCTGCTGTGATTTTATTAAAAAATGCTGATGCTGCAAATAAAGACACAACTTGACAATGAAGTGTGAACTCACCCTTTGGCTTTTTTCACAAAAGCGTATTGAAATCCGTGTGTATTACAGTTCCAGAATACACAAGGATATACTATCGGTATTGTGATCAGTATCACTTCAGTAGTTCACCAGAATTTACATGCATATTACCTTCTTTCTGCAGTCCCATAGACTATAATGGGCGTATTTGGAAGCAAATATGCGCAAAACTAGGAAATGCTGTGGATTTCAAATACTGATGGAAATTATACACCCATGTGAATAGCAGTAAAGCCCACTGTGGACATTTAACCCCTCAGATGCTATGGTCAAATGTGATCATGGGGTCTGAGAAATTAAAACCTGGAAGCACGCGTTTCTGGGTCAGGCACACTTTCTCCCGGTGGAGATCGGGTAAAGCGCCCTGTTGTGATAATGAGCCATAGCCTGCACTAGGCTTCCAGGCTCATTATTAGTATATCCCAGTTCAGGCAGCAGCACTGAACTGAGATATGGTGACTTTTATACAGAATAATGGAACAAATTCCATTATTCTTTACAAGTTGCAATCTGATGATTGCAAGTTGTGGTCTACTTGGTGACAAAAAGTAAAAATAAAAAAAAAAAGTAAAAAAAGTTTTGAAAAATATAAAAAATTAAAAATTATAAAAATGTAAAATCATCCCCTCTCCCCAAAATCAAAATAAACAATTAAAAAAAAACCACATCACGTGTGAAAAAGCCCATACTATTAAAATATGAAAAAGTTAAGGTGAATGGCGTAACGGAAAAAAAAATTAAAATAGCCGGTTTGTCCTTTTTTCACCACTTTACTTCCCAAAGAAATTCAATAAAAAGTGATCAAAAAGTCATACACACCCCAAAATGGTATTATCAAAAACTAAAGATCGTCCCAGAAAAATACAAGAAAAATTTTGCATATGTGGTATCGCTGGATTAGTGACCTGGAGAATGAAGAGTACAAGTCAGTTATGCTGCAAAGGGAACATCATAAAAAAAAAAAATTAACGTAAAACCGTGACGGAATTGCGTTTTATTTTTCAATTCAACCCCATTTGAAATATTTTCCCCGCTTCCCACTATGTTGTATGCCATATTAAATAATGGAATTAGAAGTTGTAACTTGTCCCACAAAAAATAAGCCTTCATATGGATATGTGAACGAAAAAATAAAAAAGTTAGAGGAAGATAGGGAAGAAAAATGAAAACGCAAAAACGAAAAAACCTCCGGTATCCTAAGGGTTAATATACCCACTAATTTCATATTTGTAATTTTTAGCTTCACAATCACATTCCTCTGCAGTAAGGCTGCAAACTGTCCATGTGCTGTGTGTTCGAGTCCTACTGTACTTGGTATGCATCAGCACACAGAACATGGACCATCTGAGGGCGAACTGCAGGAATGCAAGTGAGTAAAACAATATAAATTTTTTTTGTGTTCTGTGATTCTCTTTAACCCTTTCACTCCCGGAGGTTTTCTCGGTCATGCATTTTCGTTTTGCGCTCCCTGCCTTCAAACAGCCATAACTCTTTTATTTTTCTGTTCACATAGCTGTATGAGGGCTTGCTTTTTGGGGGACAAGTTGTACTTTCCAACGCCTCCATTTAATATTGCATATGGTGTAGTGGGAAGCGGGAAAAAAATTCCAAACCGGGTGAAATTGCAAAGAAAACGCTATTCCGCTACAGTTCTACGGGTTTCTTATTTACAGTGTTCGATGTGCATTAAAACTGATCCGTTACTTTCATTCTACTGGTCAGTACGAATCCGGCAATACCTAATATGTATAGTTTTTCCTGCGTTTTCATAGTGATAAAATAATTAGAAAGTTGCCTTTTTTTTTTTCCTTGTCACATCTTGACCCCTATAACTTTTTGGTATTTATGTGTACAGAACTGTATGGGGGCTCATATTTTGCGGGACGATCTGAAGTTTTTATTGATACCATTCTGGGGTGTGTATGACTTTTTGATCACTTTTTATTTAATTTTTTTTTTTTTTTAAAAAGTGACAAAAAACGGCAAATCGCCATTTGGACGCTTTTTTCCGCCACACAATTCGCCGTATTGGAATTTTTTTTTATATTTTAAAAGTACGGGCGTTTTCGGTCACGGTGATACCCATGATGTCTATATTTATTGTTATTTAGGTATTTATTTTTTAATTATACGGAAAGGGGGGTGATTTGAACTTTTATATCTTTTTTATTTTTTATATATTTTTTAACATTTTTTTTTAATTTTTTTTTACTATTTGAAAGCTCAAATATGGGCTTATATATTGTGGCTTTTTTTTTATGAGCAATCAGGGATTTTCTAGACTCAGAAATCCAAGAATTGCTCATTTCTTATCCTGGCCTGCCATCTAGTGGCCAGAATAAGAATTGCACTTTGAAAACTGTAATCCTCACCAGCGAGGATTACAGTTTTCATATGGTGTACAGACACCCCGATTGGCCACACGGGGTGTCTGTACACCACCCGGAAGCGAACGCTTCCGGGTTCAGACGCAACTAGATGCCGTCATCACGTGTGATCACGGCATCTAAACGCCCAGGAAGACGCCGCCGATGGCGGTAAGTAGCGGCAAGTCTCTGCTGTTAGAAACAGCAGAGACTTGCCGGCCATGACGCCTGCCGCACTTGCGAGCGGGCACCATGTGCCCGCATCGCCCCAGCGCCGTACATGTACGGCGCTGGGAGTGTAAGGGTTAAGAATCTATCAAGCTTTACATATACTTTCATATTGACTACATTATGCATGCACTGGAATAAAGACAGTGCAGAACACATTGGCCCTGATTTATAAAGACCAAAGTGTGCTATGCCAGTCTGGAGCAGGCAATTAATTATAACGTGGTGCAGGCCTCATCATAAATTAAATGCCTCCTCTGGCAGCCCATGTGCCAAACTGCAATCTACGGCATGCCGTAGCTGCCATAAATTTCAGTTATTAAATTTCAGTCATAGCCTCACCTACTCCCCACCCTCACCATGCCCCTTTTAGGAAACCTGGTAAAGGCAACATAAAACTGCCAGTTGCAACTTAAAAAATCACAATCACATTTAAAAAGTCGCAAAAAGTAAAAAAAAAAAATAGTATAATTCCCTTCAGGGGCATAGCTAAAGATCCAGCACAGCTGAATGATACAGCATTGCCTGCCGGCCCCATTAACTATAATGGGATCCGGTTGAGATCTGGCTTCTACCCGGCAAATATGCCAGGATTCGGCTGAACATAAACCGTTGCAGCACTGCCGCAGATGCGAATGTACCCTAAATCTGTCTAAACCCGCCATTAGACCTGAATCTTGCTTTATTTGAACTAAAATTAAAAATAGTGCACCTTGCTCCTTGGTTCTCTCTTTAATTACCACTAGTGCATTGCCTTCAGGCACATTCAGAAAGAAATGAAGGTGAACATAGCTACAACCCAAGTTGTTCATAAAGTAATAACTAAGCAGCCATACTACGTATCAGATACCTCTCAGAAATACAGTTGAGAATGCAAATGTATTACTCTTCTTATACAAAGTAGAGCTGTAAAAAGAAGCATGAATAGGGACAGCTCTGGCAAATCTATTATGTATTCTTCAAAAATCTGCGTTTCATTAGTGCCAGACTAAAAGAATAGTCACAGCACAAAATTATAACGTACAGGCCACAGGTGCAGAAGAATGAATTTCAAACGGTATATTTTATCAAAGGAGCAACTTTCAAGGAGAATTTTCTTCGAAAGCATGAAAACCAATAAGTTACAAAAGCCTCCCTTGCCATTGAAATCCAGCAGTAGCTCATATTTTAATTCATGCTAATAGTAACTATGGAATTGGAAAGCCTTTCACAGACACTACATATGGTCCAAGGCAGCAAGTATTACATTGACTACAATTTTAATAATGGCAAAGCACGTTAAAAGCAAGAAATGTCATTTGTAAATGTTTCATATTTGACAATGATATGGTGATTTACCATACATTAACCAACCATGCAAAATAATGAGGTGGTTAAAGAAATTAGTAGGTTATAAAGCATATATTTTTGCTTTGCTTGTGTTTGGTTGGAACTATCTGCAGTGATTATTGCTATTATGTATCCAAAGGCTATGTGTATCTCAAATGTTCTAAGTCACTTTATTTTGTTCTGCTGTTTGACAGGTATCAAACATGATAGATAGATAGATAGATAGATAGATAGATAGATAGATAGATAGATAGATAGATAATAGATTAAATATAATACAGTAAAGCCAAACTGTGTAACAATTGGAAGGTCAGAAAAATAATATTATGAAGCATGCATTAATGCAGGCAGGCAGCAAACATATAGAAGCTAACTCAACAATAGAGGACAGGAACCAAATGATAACGGTAAATGGATAATGGTACAAACAGATGAAGGAAATGGCAGTCAGAAGATGGTGATGGTATACAGACATAGAGTGGATGATTGATAATGAACAGAAATAAATTACACTGACAAAAACTGACCCTAAATACTAACCCAGAATGAAAACAGGAAGGATGTAGGACCCAGAAACTATTCAAAATCCATTCCACAGTAAAACAACAGAGTTCAGTTTTGGCAGCCCTGCCCTTTTGCTAGCTAGGGCTCCAGACGTTTTGCCCAGGGCCCCGAACATCGTGACCGTGGAACACACAACTTTATTGACATCCTCAAGATAGCAATAAAGTTTTATACTAAGCTGCAGCTTACGAGCCACTAAGATGACGTCATTGCGACAGCCTGTACCAGGACAAACTATGGTAAATACTACTGGGGTGGTATAGGGGGTCAGAGACAATATAACTTCTGGGGCACTATAACTATTGGGGAACTATATGTGCATTTTAACTACTAGAGGCACTACAGGGGGCATTATGACTACTGGGTACACTGCAGTGGGGCATTTTAACTACTAGGGGCACTATACCACCATTTTAACTACTGGGGGCACTATAGAGGCATTTTATCTATTGAGGGTACTACAGGGGCATTTAACAACTGGGTACACTGCAGTGGGGCATTTTAACTACTGGGGGCACTATATGTGACATTATAACTACTAGGGCACTACAGGAGGTCATTATAAACCCTGTAGGCACTACAGAGGGCACTGTAACCATTGGACACTATAGAGGGACATTTTAACAACAGGGGACACTAGAGAGGGCATTATAGCTACTGTGGACACTATAACAGACATTATAGCTACTGGGGCACTATAGAGACTAACTAAAACCACTGGAGGTGCTATAGAGGGATATTAATACTACTAGGGGCTCTATAGGGGGCCTTAATACGTGGCACACTACAGAGGGGGCCTTATTACTACTTGGGGCACTACAGAGGGCCTACTTTCTACTGGGGGCACTATAGGGAGCCTTATTACTACTGTGGGCATTATAGAGAGGCCTTATAACTACTGGGTGCACTGTGGTGAACTTTATTATTGGGCACACTATGGAGGGCACTACTTCTAACAGTATACTGGAGAATGATGAAAGCTAAGATGTTTGTGTGGCAAACTTTCTAGAGCAAGGACATGGCTCGAAGAAGTCAGCATGGCCAAATTGAGAAGAGGTAAGGGAAACATTTGCATCAGAGGAGACGTGGCTGTAGGAAGTCATCATGGGCGACAGGAGAAGAGGAAAGAGAAGGCCTACAGGCCTGTATTTAATCATCAGTCTTACAAAAAGGACCCATAGAAACATATGACACATAACCCTTTATGACTTCAGCTTCTTGGAATGTGCAAGCTTCTACTTCTTGTGATAAGAATTGACCATCAGAACTGCTAGCCTCAGCCAACACTTTAAGGTCCATAGGCTACTTCAACTATTAGTGAGATACAAGATGGAGTTTAGCATACATACAAAATGGGGGATGAGCATAGAGAATTTAGCCAAGTTGTCCTCACTTTAACACTGGCACACATTATGGGCAGGGTACTATGGGGACATTAGCTCAACTGGGGGCACTAAGAGGGGGCATTTTTGTACTGGCACACACAAGAGCATTGGCACACATTATGGGGGCACTATGGGGACTTTTGCACTGGCACACAGAACGGGAGCATTTTTTGCATTGGCATACATTATAAGGTTTTTTTTTTCACTGGCACGCATTGTAAGGCAGCATTTTTGTACTGGCACACATAAGGGGACATTTGTTTTTCACCCAAATACAAGTGAAACATTCGGTTACGTTCTTTTTTAGTGAGGTATATTCTCTAAGCCCTTCACTTGTCCTGAATGGCAGATCTTGAGCTACATGAATAGCCAGCACTAGTGCAGAAGACCAGGAAGACTGGTTCAGCAAAGCCAGTGCAGCGGATTCCTGATGCAGTGGGGTTGAGCAGAAGACTAGAGTAGTAGAGTTGAGGTAGCAATGTCGAGTTATAGCAGCATACTGGAGACTGGTATAGTAAAATTCATGCAGCTTAGTGTTGTAGTGTTGTTTAAGTGATGCAGCAGAACTATATAGCAGGGATGATGTTGCAGAGTTCATGCAGCAGACCCAGCAGAGTGATATCAGAGTGATATCATCAGTGAAAGCCAGGATGTTGCGGCAAATGGATGTGCAGAAGAGGCAGCTGATCCGGCCAGAGGAGGAGAGAAACCTGATATGCAGGAGAGGCAGATAACTGGCCAAAGGAGGACAGCAAGATAGCACTTGGCACTGGACCTGGGAAGGTAAGTAACACATTCAATTAGGTGTGAAGTTTAGGAGTAGTATACTGAAGCATTATGGGGCACATTTATTAAAGAGGACCGTTCACCACTCCTGACATGACTGTTTTAATAACGTCATGTATTCCTCATGTAATAACAATTCTGGAGCCTCTATTCCTATATCTGTATGTTGTGCCATTCCTTTATTATTTCTACTAGAAGTTATGAATGAATTGCTAGCAGTCTGCAGTAAGGGCACAGAGGGGAGGTAACCAGTTGGGGGGGTGTACCTGCACAGACTCACTCTATTCAGTCAGTGCTGCCATTTTCAGACTGTGCAGGTACACACCCCAACTGGTTACCTCCCCTCTGTACCCTTACTGCAGACTGCTAGTAATTCATTCAGAACTTCTAGTAGAAATAATAAAGGAATGGCACAACATAGAGCCATAAGAATAGATGCTCCAGAATTGCTATTACATGGGGAATGCCTGAAGATATTAAAACAGGCATGTCAGGAGTGGGGAAAAGTCCTCTTTAAACGCTGGTCTTAATAAACCCCTAGACTGCCGGTGGATCTGCCGAAGTTATGAAGGGGCACAGGCCTCTCCATAACTTTGGCGCATCCAGTGCCAGTTCTAAATGTAAGACAGCTTCCTCGCTGTCTTACATTTAGCCGTTTTTGTACGTCTAAAACAGGTGTAGAAAATTGTAAAAGAGCCCACAATTTTAGACCTGGCGTGAGAGGGGCAAAGTTGCAGATCCCATCTGCGCCTGAAATAAGCCTAATTTAGGTTATTTCAGTATAATAAACGACCATCTATGTTTTCTTAAAATACTCCTTGCAACCACGTGTCTATATAAATCACTTGTTTTAGCTAAGCTTTCAGCCACTAATGGAAGTTTACATCTGTTTTGTGGCTATTAAAGGTTGACTTGCTGTTTAACTTTACAATTACATAAGTACAGTTCTGCATGTAGATAACGAACCTGAGTCAGCATGTAGAAAGTGTATGAACTAGGTAGTAATTATCACATCTGTCAAACAAAATAGAGAGGGTTAGAGGCAGAGATGATTGATGGAACTGTCCACTTTTGGACACAGCCTTTTGCTTATTTTACTTACTTTAGACGGGACAATTCAGCAGGCAATTGTCTGGAAGAAATTGTTTCCTCCGTGAAAACTCCTTACACGCAGCGATCTCCTCCACAGTCTTCCCTATACAGAATTATTGTTTGCCGGCAGCAGAGTATGTTTACACAGCACAATCTGCTGCTGACAAATGATGATTTAGGTGCTTATACCAACGATTCAATTACACAATAAAGGAGTGTTTCGCTCATTCATCTGGTAATCGGCTGCACCTTTACACTGCCAGATAATCACTAACGAGAATTCCTGTGAATGCTCATTATCGATTATTTGGTGGATTCTCTGCCCATGTAAAGAGCCCTTTAGTTGAGTGTCACATTAATTATCAGGCAACTCATTTTTTATAAAAAAAAATGTGCATGAAAAAGCCAGTTGACAAAGATAGTCAATAGAAGTAATGTATACAAATGTACTCAAATTATAAAATGAGAAAGGTTCAGTGAAGATCTAAAATATAGCACACCTTATCGTTTATTGAGAATGGGCATTTTGGACATGGTCTAGTGAAGTATTATGCATCCACATTCACGTATTTCATCATACTTAAAGTGTTTGTTAAGATTATTAAAAAGGCTCTGCTTTTTTCATAAAATGAATCTACCTTATCGGTGGCCAGAGTCTAGTATTGCAGGTCAGCCCCATTCTCTTCTTCCGCCCCTTGCCAGCCACTTTAATTGTGCATTAATACTAATCTATATTTATATAGCTTCAATATATTCTGCAGCGCTTTACAATCAGAGGAATCGTGTACAAACAAAATATAAAAACATACATTATACAGCAACAAACAAGTCAACAGTTAAAACAAGAGGAATGAGGGCCCTGCTCACAAGAGCTTACAATCTATGAAGAGATGGAGGTGACACAAAAGTTAAAAAGGGCATGTTTATTACAAAGGTCCAGCCATCTTAATAGGGGAGTAGATGTAAAGCTGCATGAGCCAGTAAACAACTGATATATGTAGTGCCTCTGGGCAAGTAGCGTGCCTTATACTCTAATGCCCCTTTCACACGAGCGAGAGACTCGCATGTCTCCCGCAACGCATCTATAGGGCTGGACTCGGCACTGACAGGGATCGCATAGCATTATATGCGATCCCAGTCAGTGCCGGAGTCCAGCCCTGTAGATGCGTTGCGGGAGACATGCGAGTCTCCCACTCGTGTGAAAGGGGCATAAAAGTTTGGAATTAACCTAATTGCTTGAGGTAGGGCATTCCAGAGAACTGGTGCAGCTCCTGAGAAGTCTTGGAGATGGGAGTGAGAGGTTCATACATTCCTATGTCAATGATAAAATAAAGACTTTCAAAAACAACTATGGCTAACACACAATCTTATATAGTATACACAGTAACATGAAGCTTTATACTAATGGACTTGTCGTAGTGTTTTTTGTTTTTTTTTTGGGGGGGGGGGAGGGTGGAGAAGAATAATGCCAGCCTGTTAGGGCACAAAATAACCTTTTTGGTTGTTGAATGACCCATGTATGGTAAATGGGTCTTCAGTCATCACCTCCACAGCTACTGAGCACCACATAAAAGTAAGTTTTTATCTTCTTCTTGTAACAGATAATTAGTAGCAGTGGTTGATTAATATCACATTTCAGTAATGCCCCCAAGCATGCAACATTAAGTCATGACATGCCATATTTCCAATCCTGTCATAAAGAGGTCTCAGTGTCAAAACATAGTAGAGACACAAATAAAGAATCAAATGTCCATGCAAATCGCCAGGATGAAAAATTTGGGATCTGATTTTGAGTTTTGCACTTGCATACCGCAAAACAAATACACATATGATGATGATTTACAATGCTGAGTATTCTGTGCTGTTATCATTGCAGGCCTCTCAAACACACATCCCATCTTATTCAGCTTCATCTTTAGACGCATGGTTGTCTTGTTATATTATAATATACCATAATACAACATTACTCACAAATGTTATACTCCTGGACACTCCTTTAACCCTTGTTAAACCCCTAATGTTATAACCCCCAATGTTATACTCCTGGACACTCCTTTAACCCGGGACAAAAATCCCAGTGCCGTACATGTACGGCTCTCTGATCGGGCGGGCGCAGGGGTCCGGCAGTGGCCAATAGTCGGACCCCTGCTGTATGCACTGGCATCGGTAAAAACACAGATACCGGTGCATTAACCCCTCAGCGCTGACCGCGGCACGTGCGGGTATCCTGTCGGGTTGCGATCCCCATCGTGTCCACGCACTGCTGTGACGGGGACCCGATGGCAGAGAAGGCAGCCAGAAGTATTGTTATGCATTGTGCAGGGGATCAGACCCCCAAACATTAAAGTCCCAGAATGGGACAAAAAATAAAGTAAAAAAAAAAAAGAAGTTAAAAAATTAAAGTTTAAAGAAAAAAAGTAATTTTCCCAAAATAAAGTTAAATTAAAAAAAAAAAATAAAGAAAAAAGAAAAGTAGACATATTAGGTATTGCTGCATCCGTATCAACCAGCTCTATAAAAATATCACATGACCCACCCCGCTAGGTTAACGTTGTAAAAAATAAAAAATAAAAACTGTGCAAAAAGAGCCCTTTTCTGATCACCTTGCTTCACATAAAGTGTAATACCAAGCGATCAAAAAGACATATTAATCCCAAAATGGTACCAATCAAACCGTCATCTCATCCTGCAACAAAATGAGACCCTTCCTAAGACAATCGCCAAAAAAATTAAAAAAATATGGCTCTCAGAAAATGGAAACACAAAAAAAGATTTTATTTTGTTCAAAAATGCATCTAATAAAGTAAAACTTAACAAAAATAAAAATGGTATACATATTGGGTAAAAAAAATAATAATAAAAAAAAATAAAAAAAACTATGCCAAAACAGCCATTTTTCCCCTCTTTCCTCACAAAAAGTGTAATAGCAGGCGATCAAAAACGCGTATTTACCCCAAAATGGTACCAATCAAACCGTCATCTTGCCCCGCAAAAATGATAACCTACCTGAGACAATCGGCCAAAAAATAAAAAAATATGGCTCTCTGAAAATGGCAACACAAAAAAAAGATTTTATTCTGTTCAAAAATGCATCTAATAAAGTAAAACTTAACAAAAATAAAAATGGTATACATATTGGGTATTGTCGCATCCGTAACAACCTGCTCTATAAAAATATCACATGATTTGCCCCTTCGGGTGAATGCTGTAAAAAAAAAATTAAAAAAACTATGCCAAAACAGCTATTTTTTTTCACCTTGACTCACAAAAAGTGTAATACCAAGCGCTCAAAAAGGCGCATTACCTCAAAATGGTACCAATGAAACCATCATCTCATCCCGCAAAAAATGAGCCCCCACATAAGACAATAACTCGAAAAAATAAAAATCAATGGCTCCCGCAAACCAATCCATCAAAATCTGTGCTGCAAAATCCATATGGCGCTCCTTCTGTTCTGAGTCCTGCCATGTGCCCCCACAGCAGTTTACCACCACATATGGGGTGTTGCCGTATTCAGGAGAAAATGGGGAACAAATTATGGGGTGCTTTTCTCCTGTTACCCCTTGTGAAAATGAAAAATTTAGGGCTAAAGCAACATTTTATTGGAAGAAATGAAACTTCATTTTCACAGCCAAGTGTTTCCAAATACCGTAAAACGCTTAGGGGGTCAAAGTGGTCAGTACCCCCCTTAATATATTTTTTAAAGGGTGTAGTTTCCAAAATGGGGTCACTTTTTGAGGGTTTCCACTGTAAGAATACGTCAGGGTCTCTCAATTACAAAATGGTGCCTAAAAACCATTCTAGCAAAATCTGCCTCCAAAATCCGTATGGCACTCCTTTCCTTCTGACCACTACCACAAACCCATAGAGACGTTTACCACCACATATGGGGTATTTCTGTAAACTGCAGAATCAGAGTAATATATATTGAGGTTTAGTTTCCTGTTAACTCTTGCTGTGTTGCAAGAAAAAAATGATTAACGTGAATAATCTACCAAAAAATTTAAATTTTGAAATTTCACCTCCATTTTCCTTTAATTCTTGTGGAACACCTCAAGGGTTAATAAAGTTTATAACATCAGTTTTTTATAATTTGAGGGGTGTAGTTTCTAAAACGGGGTCATTTATTAGTGGTTTCCGTTAGATAAGCCTCACAAAATCACTTTATAACTGAATTGGTGCTCATTGGTGCTTTAGTTTTCTGTTAACTCTTGCTGTGTTGCAAGAAAAAAATTATTAACGTGAATAATCTACCAAAAAATTGAAATTTTGAAATTTCACCTCCATTTTCCTTTTATTATTGTGGAACACCTCAAGGGTTAATAAAGTTTATAACATCAGTTTTTTATAATTTGAGGGGTGTAGTTTCTAAAATGGGGTCATTTATTAGTGGTTTCCGTTAGATAAGCCTCACAAAATCACTTTATAACTGAATTGGTGCTCAAAAAATGATTTGGTAAATTTTGTTGAAAATTTGAAAAATTGCTTCTAAACTTCTAAGCCCTCTAACTTCCTAAAAAAATAAAATGACATTTACAAAATGATGCCAACATAAAGTAGACATATGGGGAATGTTAAGTAATAAATATTTTATGAGGTATCACTTTCTGTTTTAAAAGCAGAGAAATTAAAATTTTGAAAATTGAAAATTTTTCAAATGTTTTGTTAAATTTGGGATTTTTTCATAAATAAAGGTGAAATATATTGACTCAAATTTATGACGGTCATGAAGTACAATGTGTCACGAGAAAACAATCTCAGAATGCTTAGATAAGTAAAAGCGTTCTAAAGTTATTACCACATAAAGTGACACATGTCAGATTTGCAAAAATTGGCCTGGGATTTAAGGTGAAAAGTGGCTCAGTACTGAAAGGGTTAAAGGGAATCTGTCACCAGTTTTGTCCTATGTGAGGGCATCATAAACTGGTGACCGATACCTTGATTCAAACACTGGCTCACTTTCTTGAATTGGCTAAAATCGGTATAGAGCAGCTCTATCCTCTATCCTCACCCCTCATTTCCCATTCTTGCCTCTGCTTGCTATAGGAAAAGAGCTGTCAATCAGTGGCAGGGGGTGGGCAGAACCAGGTGCTCATGAATATGAGGAATCCTGAGCTTGCTTATTGTATTGAATGGACCTCTGCCATCAGCTCACATTGGAGCTGCTCAGCATTGATTTTAGCAAAATGACTTCAAGTAAGTGATGGTGGTCTCTGTCAGCAGATTATGATGCCCTCAGATACAGCCTGACAACGCAGAGCAAAATGTTCCCAGGGGCATCTGGGAACTCTGATACATATTGGTAAGCAGTATTTTGCATTCCTCTTTTGGACCCTGCTATTTTTTCCTCTTATGGATCCCATCTGGGAGTGCAGCCACATTGGGAAGTAGAAGTGTAATTTTGTTCTGACGTGTATTTATGTTGTATAACCCTTTAATACAATGCTTTATGTGGTATTATTTTAATGTATATGAATACATTTTGAAGTTTTAATTGTGGATTTGTGACTTTAGTGTTTTATTGGTAATATAAGCCTTCAGATAGGGCAGCATAAATCTGGTAGCAGATTGCCTATTCACATCAATATGCCACGTCTACTTCTTGCTAATCTACAAAATGTATGTAGGCAGGAAGTAGGTGACAGATATGAGGGGGAGTGACTGCAAGATCAGACTACACAAGGTTTGTTGAGACACATAATATAAATACTATATACACAAAATGGTAGGAAATGTTTAATGAACACCATTTACATAGCTTAATTTTTTTTTTAATTTCTGGTGCAGTGAAGAAATAAAAAATAGTACCAGACAAAAGTCACATAAAGCTTTATTGTATAAATTAATTTATTGTGATGCCTCCAAAAATATCCTGCAGAAGACCAGAGTTAAAAGGGTTTTCAGAGACCGGGAACCCAGGGTCAGGGGGCTGCGCAAGGTATCAAGGTAAAAAAAAAAAAAAAAAAATATTCACCTGTTATGAGTGCTCTAGGTCCAGTGCAGATAGTGTGGCCACTCAGACCACCTTCAAAAGCCGGACACTAGAACCCCGCCCCCCCGGTTCTGCTAAGTCTGGTTCTGAGTCTATTAGGCCACACACCCCTCCCACAATCTGGTGATTGTAAAAATAAAATACAGAACTTTGGGTGTTCTGCGAAAGGTGGGAAGGATGGTTACTTTAACCCTGCAGCTCATGATCAGAGGCACAGTGCCACTGTCTGTCCTTCGTCCGTCCAGGCCCTGTGCCTGGATGGAGGACTAGGGGTCAGAAAGCTGGACTGTCCAGCCTAAAACTGGACTTTGGCAACATGACTGGCCCCCTGACCCTCTGTTACCAGTCTCAGATAACCGCTTAAAGTCATGACTGCAGTAGGGAATTATGAATATACTTAAAATTCACAGGCTTGGGATGCCAAACAAACTCTGGGTGCTATTTTCAGTTAGTGGTTGTTCTTCTTCAGGAGACCTTCCTGCCAGACCACCTCACATGGCCCAACTTTTGAAGAGAAGCATACTTACCTGCCCCAAACTATTGCGTTCCGGCTCCTTCGTTCCCATGCAACCACTGCCTCACTCCAGTATCAACATCCTGTTTGACACAGAGCATGTGCCTGCTGCCGCCAATCATTGGCCACAGTGGTGTCCCCCATGCATAACGTGACCCAGGGACATGACACATCCCTGCTGTGGCCAGTCATTGTGTCCAGCAGTCACATGACCCACATTCAATGGCAGATTATAATATAACACTGCATATACTGACACTATATATATTGTCATTGTATGATACTGTTGAGGGGGCCCTGACAATAAAATCTTTTGATCCTACTGGGTGGTCCCCTTCTGAGTCTGGGCCCTAAAGCAGCCGCTTCTTCTGCTTCCCCTATAGCTACGCCATTGATGGTACTTGCTGGCCTATCCTTATTGGGTGGTACACAAAAGGGGTGTTGTGGCGGGAGGGGGCTCACATTGGATAGACAGCTCCAGGCCTATAATGCATTTAATCCACCCATGTTCACATCAAATAGGATGTTGACACGCAGAGAATGAAGCGAGGCAATGGTGGAAGGGAAGTGAAGGAGCTGGAACCCAGCGGTGGAGAGAAAGTAAATATGCTTCCTCTGAAGGTCCGGCCACATGGGGGAGTCTGGCAGAAAGGCCCCCCCAAAGATAAATGTCCCTTTTAAGCCAACATGATGTAGTTTTACATGATTAAGAACTACATAATTAGCATGAATGTGCTATATATCAACTTGCTAAAAATCTTTTAGGAGTACATTAAGTATGGCATGCTCGGAAACTTCTCTGAAAAGATAATCATAAAGCGAGTGTAAGCATAGCTGAAATAATAACTACAGCGTAAAATTTTAAGGGCAATAAAAAATGTTAAGATAGCATTTTTTAGAAGATAGGCTTGAAACAAAACTGTGTTCTATCAAGACTCAACTCCATATGAAAGGAAAGTCCTCAATAGTGGCTGAAGTGGCTACAATGCAGATGCCAGTGCTGCCCCGAGAGCTCATACATTAAAAAAGAAATGGTCTTGCTAAGTTCTTTGAACACAAAAAAGCTTGTTACTAAGGAAACTTTGAAGTGGTCTTCAAACTCAGACACCTACTCTGTGATTGGAGGTCTGTCCTTATTGAAACATAATGGTTCACTAATATAAAAAAAAAGTCCTTACAGAAGCATGTCAATAGACTAACAGGATAAATGATGTAATCATTTTCAGTTAACCTGAATTATTCTAATAGTAATTAACTTTTTTGGGGAAAATAAAACAAACTTTCCAAAGATCCCTAACTAGTTATAGTAAAAAGGGGTTTTCTGGTTTTATGTACATAAGGCAGATGAGAAGGGAATACAATTGTATCTAGTGTATGGAAAGCTCTGCATGGACTCCAGACTGATGTGTTTAGCTCACAGTATTTAGCCTGGATATATCCACTTATCCAGTTTTATTATTACAAAAAAAGTTTAAATGATCCAATAAATTTCGTTCCACTTCACAATTGTGACCCACTTGTTGTTGATTCTTCGCCAAAAATTTAAAATGTTATATCTTTTTGTTTGAAGCCTAAAATGTGGCAAAAGGTTGAAAAGTTCCAGGGGGCCGAATACTTTCGCAAGGCACTGTATATTAGAAATTAGCAAAACTTTCTATTTATTTCTTTTTTGGTAATTTTATTTCTTTTTTGGTAATTAAAGGGACTCTGTCACCAGATTTTGCCACTGTAAGTGCACCATAAACTAATGGCAGGTCCCCTTATCCTAATGCTGGGTCATCATTTACTCACCTCTTAGTCCCCTGCCATTTCCAGGACTGCAGCTCTGGTCCACACCTCTGGTTTCTGTTTACAGACTGCAGTGATGATATAGCTGTATGTGGCATGTGAGCCCTGTAGAAAACCACTAGCCTCAGTAGTATAAGGCACCAAACCAGACCTCTCATTCTGTCAGTCTGTACTAGTCCTCCACGTATTATTCTAATCAGGATTACCTTGCAGATAAACTTTTCCCTGTGTAGCGGAGTCATAAACTGTGATTAGGGCTCGTTCACATCACCGTTCAGCCCTTCCGTTCTCCTGCTCCGTTATAGGAGCAGGAGAACGGAAAGGACGGATTTGGGACATAATTGAGCTGAACGGAGCCTACGGACCCCATAGACTATAATGGGGTCCGTTAGGTTTCCGCTCAGAAGATGATTTTTGGAGCGGAAACAAAAGTTGTGTACACAGAATTTTTGTGTCCGCTTCAAAAATCTTCCTCTGAGTGAAAACCTAACGGACCCCATTATAGTCTATGGGTCCGTAGGCTCCGTTCAGCTCAATTATGTCCCAAATCCGTCCTTTCCGTTCTCCTGCTCCTATAATGGAGCAGGAGAACGGAAGGGCTGAACGGTGATGTGAACGAGCCTTTACCTTTCTCTCCCATAATCTCTCTGAGATTATTTCTGCAGTACAGCATTTAATTGTTAAAGGAAATGTGTCACCAAAAATTGTATCTTCCAGTTAAAACCAGATAGTAGCACATATCCTTTTTTCTAATCTATTTCATTTTCTGATTGCAGATTTATTTATTCTATTTCTTCAACATGATTATGGGGGCGGCCATCTTGCCTGAGCTGTTCTTAACAGCATTAAGAAAGCAGTAAGATAACTGCTTTATGGCAGCTCCATGGCCCATAGACACACTGGTCAGGAGGGGACCTCGATGACTTGTATGGGAGAGTATTCTAGGCATGCTCTGTAACCTGTGCAGAGGTCATTGTACAAAGGAAGAATAGATAAACTCTGACAATCACCTATTGTGAATGGTGGATCCTGTCTTATCTCTACACAGAGGTGATATCATTACAGGCAGGCTTAGAATGAGTTAACTTCAGTAAAGTTATCTGTATAAACCAAGAAGTGCCATCTGTTATTCGACACAGTGGTCAGTACAAAAACTGCAGGATTTTTTGTTTATAAGGAATACATGGAAAACATCATCAAAAAACACTTTAAAAATATGTTAAATATAAAAACAGCAGGTCATTTTCTGATGACACATGCCCTTTAATGGCATAGTACTGAAGAAATTAAAAAAAACCTGCCAAAACTTCTTAAAAATACCCCTTTTTTACTGAAGTGTCCCATTAATGCCTGTACTTGCATGGCCTATGTTCTGTAAACTCAGGAGGTCAACAGAAGATAGATGAGAAAATTACGTACAGTATCTCACTTCCACCATTTTCCTATTACAGTATATGCAGCAGCAGGAAACAAGAATTTATCTGAATATAATCTTACAAAATATCAGCTGCAAACAGAACTTGAACTATTTAACAGCCAATTTATAGCAGTTTCCTAATCTAATCTTAAGATCCACATCACTATGACAGCTAAAATTCTTAAAAGAAAGGGAATATTGCATACTGTCAACTGTAGGTGAGTAGACCAGGTAAAAGAGGAAAAATCTGGTAGGCCTCTATTTAAAACAATCCATACACAATGCCTATTATACAAAACTAGCAAGACTGAACTTGGAAGTAAACAGCAAATTACCAATTTATAGCCCAGAGTCAAATAAATAGATATTGGGAGCTGTTCACACCTATGGTAGGTTTACATCACCATTTCGTTTTCTGTTCTGTCCACGAAGGACTTTTTCCCCTGTCAAAAATAATGGCTCTGAGAAGGGAAATGACTAAAACGGATGCAAAGTAAGCACAAGGATACTCAAATTAGAGGATCATTTTTTGTTTTGTTTTTGTTCTTCTGACAGATCAAAACTGAGAACTAAACGGTGAGGTGAACCTACCCTTAGCATGTAGTGCAGCAAGGTCCTATGGATCTTTCAGAGTCTCTGGCAATTCCTGCTGCAGGTTCCATATAGACCTTCAAGATTCAAGATATATTCCTCCATTCCATGCTGTACAATGAACTGGCTCCACAACTCCAATGAAGACACACTGCCTCACTTCACTTTCACAAATCTGTCAAAATAGGCAGAGAAAATAGTGCAGCCAGCATTAACGATGAGAAGGATTTATTATATTACACATTTAAAATGACATAAACCGCATAAAATGCAACAGTAAAAGCACATTGCTCTGCCCAACCACTGGATATACAACTTGAAGCTCTACATTGGACCTGCTGCAGGAATTGCTGGGGACTCTCAAATATCCATAGGACCTTGCTGCAATATTAACTAAGGCTAGTGTCACATTTGCATTAGAGCAGCCTGCAGGAGATGTCTGCATCCGGCACTGACGGAAGCTACCCGACACCTGGCGGCCCCATTCGCTGTAATGGGGACCGACAGGGATCTGGCTGCAACCCGGCAAACATGCCAGAATATATACATATTTGTCGGGTTGCGGTTGGATCTCTGCCAGTCCCCATTATCGTGAATGGGGCTGGACAGCGATGCGGTAATGCCGTAATGCAGAGAGATTTGGCAGGCTGTTCTAAAATCGCTGTTGTGTAACTAGCTTAAGTGCGAACAGCTTCCAATATCCATTTTTTGACGGTGTGCTATAAAAATATCTGTTATGTGCACCTTTATTTCAAGCCCGTTTCCTATTGGTTCTGAGTAGAGTTGAGCGAACGTTCTCGTAACGAGCACTGTAGCGCTCGGATACCCTGTGCTCACATGGGCGCAGCCATCCGGATCCGTCCTCCTCACCCGACTGCAAGTCAGTGGGGACGGATCCATTTGGTATGACACACAGTCAGGTGAGGACGGATCCGGATGCCTGCGGCCATTCAAGCACAGGGGATCTGAGCACTACAGTGCTCGTTACGAGCACGTTCGCTCAACTCTAGTTCTGAGCAATAGGCATTGTGTGTGCACAGATCAATGATGATTGTTATGAGCTCAAGCGTGCAACTTTGTCATGGCTCCATAAAAGATGTGAGTTGTATGGAGCCATAATATGGCATGCAAATGGGTGATATTATGGGGCCAGTTTATACTACTGCATATGTCCACTTTCCTATCGAGGCAAACCTACATTTATGTCAAATTCATATCGGAAAAAAACTGTCAGCTCAGAGAAGAAAATTCCCAGCAGCTGCAGTATGATCTTGATAAATTTTTATTTCATAGGTTTAGAGATGAGCGAATCATGCAAAATTTTATTCACCGAACTTTTTCTAAGATTCGTATATTCTATGAATAGATTCGTTGAATATGTGTACAGAATATACGCAATTATATGGCTTTTAGCGAAAATTCATGCACTAATAACGAACGTTCAGGTAAAAAGGTACAACCTCTTTGACCGCGTACACATGAGTGTACAAATTGCGTACGAATCCTCAGAGTACTATTGTCTAGCGACTACGTAATACGCAGGCACGCACGCACGAGTTGAGGGGCCGCGGCACTCCTCAGAGGCAGAGCGAAGTTTTACAAATGGCATCTAGGCGATCATCAGCATTTAGCTCTGCAGAGCTGAAATACATGATCCGGCTGATGGACCGGCAGGGTTACGATGGCACACACTGCTACCCGAACCAGCATAATAAGGAGGTGATCCAGCAGGTGATCCGAGGCTTGCGCCATAGTTTCGACACCGTGCGGACCCCGGGCTAGATCCAGCGGAAATGGTCAGATCTGAAGTTGAAGTGCCCAGAGCGATTTAATGATATCGGCGCAGAGATACGGCAGGGTGAGTATTGTGAATAGATGCTCCGGCTACAGGTCCTTTGGCACTTCTGCCCTGTGCCACCTTCTCTTTTTTTTTAGAACTTGAGGTCTGGCTGGAACTGGACCCCTTTTGCTTATCCATTCCAGACATTTTTCAATTCACTCTGTGGCCCTGCAGCTGGTCTTTGTCACGGTCTCTCCCTGTCTCTCCCTATCTCTCCCTGTCTCTCTTTCCCTGCCTGATTAATTACTAGCACTGAACTGGCCCTGCACTTGCTCTGCAGTATTCCTGATATGTATAATATGGATTCCCAGAGCAATTACACCCCAATTTTCACAAAACAGGTCTCAGAGTCTCAGAACTTCACACACAGTGCTTCTGCTCGTCTCAGCAGTCGCAGCAGAAGTGATGCGTCACTGGCTTACCGAGCCTGATCAGAGCAAGCCCTGCCCACAAGGTCAGGTGACCGCTTTCCTCCCGGGCTTTTGCGCACGATAAACGAACTAACAGTAAAAGTTCGCTAATGAATTAAATTCGTACGCAACAGCGTATAGAGTAACTAATACGTAGCAATAGCATATAATTTATAGGACAACTACGTAGTGAATGCGTACAAAGCCGAAGCGAATCACCTAATATTCGGATTCGCTTCGCAGCTGAAAATTTCCAAGATTCGATACGAATCAACGAATCGACGAATTGCTTCACTCATCTCTACATAGGTTTCAATACAGAGTATGGGATGTGAGTACTGTACTCCGTATTGAAACCTATGAAATAAAAATTTATCAAGATCATGCTGCAGCTGCTAGGAATTTTCTTCTTCATATACTGGATTCATCCTTTCCCGCTGCAGCGCTACTCACGGATCAAGTGCTGAGCAGTTCCTAAGTAGATTTCTGTTTAAGCGCATGGACATGCACCTAATTTATCACAAGGCCTCATCATAAATTAGGTGCATCTTCCGGCAGTGCAGGGAATTGCCGGTCTTGATAAATCAGTGTATCTAAGCTCCCTTAACAGTGGCTCCAGGTATCCAAAATTCTATTATTTAGTGATATGTCTATGCAGCTGACATGGAACTCTATGTCAAATATACACAATGTTTAATCACAATAATGATATATTAGGAAATTGCATCTTCCAGATACAGTATAGGTACCGCTGTTTAAAAAATAGTCATTTTTATGCAATAGCTCTTAGCTTAGGTAACACTAAAACAAGTTTCTACTAATTTAAAGCATGTACATGAAAAATCTCCCCTGAGGACTATGCCCAAATAACCTTCTTAACCTGCAGAGTAAGTGCAGTATTTGACAGGAGGAATTCCAGCATTGTTCTGCCAACAAAATATCTTTTACACAGTGGTAGAAATACTGTAACATAGGTAAATACATACAGAGCGAAGCAGATGGGAATTACAGCTTAAAACTCAGCCGACTGCGCTAATAAAAATAATGATAATGATATCCACTACATATAGCACTAATATACTCCACATGGTGTTCCTGGACAAGGTTTATTTTAACTCCTCAAGGACTGAACACATTTTGGCCCATGATTAAATATTAGTTTTCTCTGGTAGATCTTGTGAAACATTTTTCAACTGGAATGAGTTTAAAAAATGGTCTTGTTTCTAGATATTGCTGTTACAAACTTTCTATGTCCTTTCGATTCCTTCTCAGAACATCACAGTTATATAATTTATAAGGCTGAAAAAAGACATACATCCATACAGTTCAGTCTCACTGCTCTTACAGTAAAGAATCCTCTTCTATGTTTGTGTACAACCCTTCTTTCCTCCAGACGCAGAGGATGTCCCCTCGTCACAGTCACAGTCCTGGGGATAAATAGATGATGGGAAAGATCTCTGTACTGACCCCTGATATATTTATACACGGTTAGGCTACATGCACACGACTGTATGTGTTTTGCGGTCCGCAAATTGTGGATCCGCAAAAAAAAAAACGGATGTCGTCCGTATGGCATCTGTTTTTTTGCGGATCCATTGTAACAATGCCTATCCTTGTCCGCAAAACGGACAAGAATAGGACATGTTCTATTTTTTTTTGCGGAGCTACGGAACGGACATACTGATGCAGATAGCATACAGTGTGCTGTCCGCATTTTTTGCTGACCCATTGAAATGAATAGGTCCGCATCCTAACCGCAAAAAAAACAGAAGGGACGCGGAAACAAAATACGTTCGTGTGCATGAGGCCTTATTAGATCTCCCCTCAGTCGTTTTTTTTTCTAAACTAAATAACAATAAGGGCTCATGCACACGACTGTTGAATGTTTTGCGGTTCGCAAACCATGGATACCGGCTGTGTGCATTCCTCATTTTGCAGAACAGAAGGGCCAGCCCCTAATAGAACAGTCCTATTTTTGTCCATAATGTGGATATTAATAGGTCATGTTCTATTTTTTTTTATAGATTGGCCATGTGGACTACGGACACGGAATGTACACGGAGTCATTTCTGTTTTTTTGTAGCCCTATTGAAGTGAATGGTTCCGCATATGGGGCAAAAAAAACAACAACGGAATGGACACTGAAAAAAAAACATTCGTGTGCATGAGCCCCAGTTTTGACAACCTCTCTGGGTAGTGTAGTCCACCCATTCCAGTTATTTCTTTAGTTGCCATCACCTGAACCCTCTCTAGCTCTATGATGTCTTTCTTGCACACTGGTATCCAAGTTGTACACAATACTCCATGGGCAGCCTGACTAGGGGTTTGTAGATTGGTAGAATTATGTAGAACATTTATGCTCCTTATGGATCCTATGATCTTATCAGTCTTGCTTAACATGTTCAGTGCTGATGAGAAGAAGCCACTTGTATATACACAGTAGTTACTGTTATGGAAGGAGATGTGGATTCACTGTACTACTGAACAGATTTGGCCTGGGGCCAGTGGCGTACCTAGGGTATTTGGCACCCGGGGAGGGTACTTTCTCTGGCATCTAGATCTTCTCTTTTCTCATCTTCTCTATTTGGCCCACACCGCCATGACACTTCTTTCAGCCCCATCTTCTCTCTGCAGAGTTTGCCACAAAGACACCTTAGATTACCCACTTTTACTGTTATCCTGCTGCTGTCTAAAATACTGTGCCCACTGTTCTCCCCAATGTCCCCAAATACTATACTGTAGATATAACAGTGCCATATAGGTAGGACCCCATATAGTTACAGTGCTCCCCAAAGTCCCACTGATACTAATAATTCTCTCCCAGAGTGCCCTCATTAGTAATAGTGCCCCAATAGTGATAATGCTCCACAAGTAGCCCTTTTAGCAGTAATGCCCTCCATATTGTACTAATAATAGTAACACCCCCAATAGTACCCCTGGTAGTAGTAATAATTCCCCAAAATAGAAACCATTTTTCCCATAGTGCCTCCAGTAGTGCTCCCAGAAATAATAAGGACTCGCTGTAATGGTCCTCAAATCAGCCCATTGTGCCCCCATCAGACCTCAGATCAGCCCACTGTGCCCCCATCAGACCTCAGATCAGCTTATTGTGCCCCCATCAGACCTCAGATGAGCCCATTGTGCCCCCATCAGACCTCAGATCAGCCCACTGTGCCCCCATCAGACCTCAGATCAGCCCACTGTGCCCCCATCAGACCTCAGATCAGCCCACTGTGCCCCCATTAGACCTCAGATCAGACCACTGTGCCCGCATCAGACCTCAGATCAGACCACTGTGCCCCCATCAGACCTCAGATCAGACCACTGTGCCCCCATCAGACCTCAGATCAGACCACTGTGCCCCCATCAGACCTCAGATCAGACCACTGTGCCCCCACCAGACCTCAGATCAGCTTATTGTGCCCCCATCAGACCTCAGATCAGCCCATTGTACCCCCATCAGACCTCAGATCAGCTTATTGTGCACCCATCAGACCTCAGATCAGCCCACTGTGCCCCCATCAGACCTCAGATCAGCCCATTGTGCCCCCATCAGACCTCAGATCAGGCCACTGTGCCCCCATCAATCCTCAGATCAGCCCGTTGTGCCCCCATCAGACCTCAGATCAGACCACTGTGCCCCATCAAACCTCAGATCAGCCCACTGTGTCCCATCAAACCTCAGATCAGCCCACTGTGCCCCCCATCAGACCTCAGATCAGCTTATTGTGCCCCCATCAGACCTCAGATCAGCTTATTGTGCCCCCATCAGACCTCAGATCAGCCCATTGTGCCCCATCATACCTCAGATCAGCCCACTGTGCCCCCATCAGACCTCAGATCAGCCCATTGTGCCCCCATCAGACCTCAGATCAGCCCACTGTGCCCGCATCAGACCTCAGATCAGCCCATTGTGCCCCATCAGACCTCAGATCAGCCCATTGTGCCCCCATCAGACCTCAGATCAGACCACTGTGCCCGCATCAGACCTCAGATCAGACCACTGTGCCCGCATCAGACCTCAGATCAGACCACTGTGCCCGCATCAGACCTCAGATCAGACCACTGTGCCCGCATCAGACCTCAGATCAGACCACTGTGCCCCATCAGACCTCAGATCAGCTTACTGTGCCCCCATCAGACCTCAGATCAGCTTATTGTGCACCCATCAGACCTCAGATCAGCCCACTGTGCCCCCATCAGACCTCAGATCAGCCCATTGTGCCCCCATCAGACCTCAGATCAGCCCATTGTGCCCCCATCAAACCTCACATCAGCCCATTGTGCCCCCATCAGACCTCAGATCAGCTCACTCTGCCCCATCAAACCTCAGATCAGCCCATTGTGCCCCCATCAGACCTCAGATCAGACCACTGTGCCCCCATCAGACCTCAGATCAGCCCACCGTGCCCCCATCAGACCTCAGATCAGCCCACTGTGCCCCCATTAGACCTCAGATCAGCCCATTGTGCCCCCATCAAACCTCAGACCAGCCCATTGTGCTCCCATCAGACCACAGATCAGCCCACTGTGCCCCCATCAGACACCTCAGATCAGCCCACAGTGCCCCCTTCAGACCTCAGATCAGCCCACAGTGCCCCCTTCAAACCTCATATCAGCCCACCCTGCCCCCATCAGAAGAAAATAAAAAAACGTACCTCTCCTGCGCTGCAGCTCTGCTCCGGCGCTCCTCTGTCTTCTCTGCCCGCGCTGCACTGTCACCTGACTGCCTGCAGCGTCAGGTCAGAGTGCGCGCACTACGTCCTGGCGCTGTATGAGTCAGGCTAGTGCAGCGCTGGCAGAGAAGCCACTGACCACCAATGAAAGAGCGGAGGAGCGCAGGAGCTGAGCGGTGAGTGACAGGACCCAGCTCCTGTGCTCCAGAAATGAGCGCTTCCATCTGTATTGATGGAAGGACTCACGGCTTATACTTAAGGTGGTTATCTAAGTGGCCCTCCTTCACCCTTTAAGCCCTATACAGAGATCTGGACCGTATTTCAGTGGAACTACCAGGCTGCTACCTTTTAAAGTAGTCTCTATTCAGTTTCTGCCGACCCACGGTGGTCAAGAGACACCAATGCGGATCACTGAGGAATCAAGCAAAACAGTAATCAGGGAAAAAGCTGTCATTGGGGTTGGCAAGGTTTGTTCAATCCAGCAAACAGTCCAAAGGTCAGGGCAGACAGCAAAGGGTCAAATCCAGTAAAAAGGCAAAGGTCAGTACACAGGCAAATGAACAGCAGAATGGAAAACCTTCAAAGGAAAATACCAACTAGAACCTATTGTTAAGGCACCTGCCCAGACACCAGTAGAAGGATGCCGTTAATGCCCATGAGAAGGCTGCCGTAGGCTGGGAGCAACAGGAGGTGTGTGGACACTTATAGCTTTGAGAGGAACGTCCACTCAAGCCCTACAAACAACAGAAGAGGCTACAGGCAGGACGAATAGTTCACAGTGGCCTAGCTGAAATCCAGACTGAGTGCTCCAGCACCCGTGAGTGCCAGGGAGGCAAAGGAGGATGGTGAGGAACACAGACCACTAATGAAGATGAAAGAGGCTGGTGACCGACCTGGCGGCAATGCCCCCTTCCCCCCCACCGAGAACAGAGGGACTGCAGCAGGCATGGACCAACATACATGGTTCGTATGGTTGGAAAAAAACACAAGTCCATTAAGTCCAACCCATAATCCTAATGTGTTGATCCGAAGGAAGAAAAAAACAACAGCATCAGAATAGCTATATAAACCTGGAGAGCAGTTCCTTCACTTCCTGCTTGTTTTTTTGTAGGGGCCATAAGGGTGCCCATACATCTTGCAGACAAGCTGCCGATTTGCTGCTAATTGTCATGCTACACATGTAACTGCAACATGAAATGGCAAAAGTTCAGGTGCCACGTGGCAAATTGTGGTAATCCATATGCCGCAATGTGTACATGTACTCTGAATGAATGTCTCCATACAGTTGTAAAGAAAAGACTCATACATTCTGCATATTCACTGCAGTTTGTAAAGGTTAATTCAATGAAATAGTAAGTAACCTCATTTCAACTCTGCTAACCAAAATTAAATGTGTTTCTAATTTAAAATCCCTAGCATACTGCAAATGCACCTCTGAGAATTTTGCTTCCGAGGAGAGCATGTGACATCATTCATTAATGTGAAAAGTTCATGGGAATATGCCCAAATTAAAGAAAATATCTTCAGTTATTTTCTGTCTATCCATCTGTTCTTTGTTGGACATTGGCACCCTGCGTTTTTTCAGCGGATCACCCGGCATCATTTTTTTTAGTTTATCACATCTGAATTAAGACTAACATGCCTAAATTTAATCACTATACCCTAAGCAAAGAGGCTTCCAATATACAGTAAGCTAAAGCCAATAGCGTTTCCTAGAGGTCATACAAACTGTAATTAATAGCCTGCGCCTCTGTTTCTCTCCAGTTTTATATGGATCCCATGGATTATACAGCAGGCACGGGAATACGTTTACAATGTGTAGGAGAAGTAATCATCTGAAAGTGAATGTCCACCCATAAACGCTTTTTTTAAATTATCTAAATAAGTGCAAAATCTGTGCTAATTAATTTCTAGTATATCTTTATAGCAGTCTGAGGTCCAAATCCCCTGCATAGTCATAGATTTAAAGGGGTTGTGTCACAGAACATATTCTCAATTTTTCAAACCAGGACCTGGGTCTGAATACATTTGTAATTGCATGTAATTAAAAATTCAGTATAGCCAGCTATTCAATAAAATGTATCTGTATAGCGCCACCTGCTGTTTGTTCTTTTCCTTATTTTTTGTCCATCTCACTGAGCTGGTCGAACATGCTCAGTTTAAATCTTCAACTTCCGCCTGCCATATGTTCTGTTAGAAGCTGTAGCAGTTACAGGGAGAGAGCTGCAGCAGAAAGGACACACTCTCTGAGATGCCAGGCTGAAGATAATCTAGCAGAGTAATTGGAGCAGTGAATGTGGAGATCTCGGGACCCATGTATGGTACAGAGCTGGTTCTAGCTTTATTAGAAAATCATTGTCATGTGCTATATAATGCCTGATTTTCATTTTTTTTACAGCAGTCATGGCATAACCGCTTTAATACAGAACTTTCCAAGAGTTTAAATTATTGCAAGAGTTTCTGTGCAAGCCTGAAGATCAGCTGTTTTAAGAGGTGAGTGCTGCAGCCTCTTGCCAGACCAGAGACATCACATTATTTGGTCACATGGCCTAAGCACAGCTCAGTCCCGATACCAAGGCCTACAATACCAAACACAGCCACTATAGAATGTATGGTGCTGTGCTTGGGAAGCTGTGAGGAGTGCTGCAGCCTCTTCAAACAGCTGATTGCCAGGGGTGCTAGGTGTCAGACCCCCACCAATCCGATATTGATGACATATCCTGAAAATAGGCCATCAATGTCAAACTCACAGAAAATTCCTTTAAAAAATCCAGAGCTAAGACTTAAAATCAAAGTGGTGTTTAATGTTGGAGATTTACTTTACATTTACAGTATACTAAAGTGCAAGAGGTGTGTCAGTATCCCTATCACTTCATAATTGATAAATCTCCTTTTCCAACATATGAATACATTTTCCCTGTACAGTTATAAATCTTCTGGTTCTCTTTACAAATTACATGATAAAGCTGCCTGTCTGTTAGAGGGAACACTATGTATATGAATTCATACAGTTACCACTGAACTCTATGGAAGCTGTAAAATCTATTTGCACTGAGCTCCCCTTGAAGTAAAATGCTGTGAATCAACATGAGGCCTACTCACACTGCAGTCCGCATAGCAGTGGTGTGGTCTGCCTCTATGGTGGGTATGTCACTAGTTCAGGGGTGCACCTAGCCTTTCTGCTGCCTGAGGCAAAAACTGGAACAGAGCCCCCCCCTCCCCCCAATTTGAATTTCTTAACCTAACCCCTTCCTTCCAGACCATACTTGGAAAACATTATATACAGAGCTACAAAACATACAGGGTAATACAGTGCCACATACTGTGCCCACTCTGCTTCTCAATACTATATTGCAGATAATATATAACATATAATCCCCTTCTGCTGCCCCCTCTTGCTCCTACCTGGTGCTGCCTGAGGCAATCGCCTCGCCTCATTGGTGGTGCACCCCTGCACTATTTGGAGGCACACAAAAGTACCCTACTACATTGGGCCATAACAGTCTATTGGCGCTGTATTGCTGATCTCAACAGCATGTATCTGTGTGCGTAAGGGTTAAACAGAATGTAAGTTAAGATGGTAGTATTTGAGATCCAAACATCTAAAGGCTCTTTTACAATGGCCGATGGATGGCCCTGGGAACATTCATCCGGTCATTGCCCCTTGTAAATATGCCGTCAAACGTTCCACTTCCATATTGTTCTGTCAGATAAATCATCTGCCCGTGTAAGGGTAGGGTCATATCTGAGGAAGATAACTTTGGTAGTCAGTTCTGGCAGAGGAACAGACTATCACAGTTACCGTATCTGGCATAGCCGGACACTACTGTAGACCACTGGATCCCATTCACTATTATGAGATCCGGGAGATTTTCAGCAAAAATGCCAGCTTTTGGCCACATACAGATGCATGCTGCATTTTTTGTTATGCTGCCAGCATTTATGTCAGAAATCTGCCGGATCCTGTTATAGTGAATGGGGATCTGGTCGTGTCCGGCCGTGCCAGATACGGTAAATACAGTAGTCTGCTCCTCTGCCAGAACTGACTACCTGATTTGCCTGCCGCAGACGTGAACCTACCCTACGTCTGATGGAGACACCTGACCTTTCTTTAACCTATATACATGATGCCATATGTCTCATCCAGAAATGTCCAAATCGGAATGAGCCATACTGGTATATTATATAGACATTAAAAGCAATTTATTTTAATTATCCAGAGAAGCAATTAGGTAAAGTAAACAATAAAAAAAAATACTTTGAATTTTCTTTAAATAAATGGTTACCAGAGAGGAAGACGTTATTCTCTCAGGAGCAGTCATTTATTGGTAGGAGATTTTACAAGGGATATTTCCCATGTAATCTGACTCTTCTCTTTGGGTGACTTTTCTTTAGCCTAGTGGATGGGAACGTTTTGTATATTGCCCCATCCCCCCCAGACTGTAATATTAGCACTCCCTAAAGAGAGAGTCCTCTGGCACATTCCACATACAGCATCCCTACCAGGAAATCTTACAGCAGACACATGAAGGAAGGAAACTGTACGAGTTGAAAGAAATAAACAAGCAAAACTGGCAGCTGGGGTCTTGGGAACATGTTACACTTGGAAGTCTGCTACACATCAGTGATTTCATGGACAGAAAATAGTACCATAGAACCGTAAAAAGTTAATAATGCATTCTAATACATAATGCAAGTACTGTATATGGCTCAGACAGAAGTAGCACAATCCTGGGCAGGATGTGAGAGCTGCAAGCCAGATAATTTAGTCTGTCATCCAATTTGTGGTTATTGTAAAAGATCATATCGCTATAACTAGTAATAAAGTAATAATAACAAATTTATAGCCTACAGGTCCTTATGACGACGGCACCTGTCAAGTTGTGGTATATTTTAACAAGTCATTTCTTTAACCCTTTCACTACCTGAGTTTTTTTCGTTTTTGCATTTTCATTTTTCTTCCCTATCTTCCTTGAGCCATAACCTTTTTATATTTCTATTTACATAACTGTATGAGGGCTTATTTTTTTTGTGGGACAAGTTGTACTTTCTAATACCACCATTAATTATGGCATACAATGTAGTGGGAATTTTTCCACCATTTTACCGGTTTTGTTCCCACAGCGTTTTGTTTGTGGCAAAACTGACACATGCCCTTCATTCTCTGGGTCAGTATGATTACAACGATATCCCATATGTATAGGTTTTTATGTCTAAATAGTAATAGTGTAGAATAGTAATAGTACTAAGTAATAAATTTAAACTTTGAAAAAAAAATTTTTTACATCACCATATTCTCACCCCAATAACTTTTTTTTTATAGTTTTTTTAAAAAAAATTTTTTTATATATTTTTATCAGGTTTTTTTTATTTTTGTAATGATTTTGAAGCTCATATCTGAGCCTAAGAAATCTATTTTAAACCAGGGCATTCAAACCAGTTACCGGCATCCCCATTGGCTGCAGGGGATGTCGGTAACACTCACAACATCTAATGGCTTTAATTACCACAATCGGCATTATTGCCAGTCGCGGTAATTAGAGTTTGAAACAGCAGAGACCTGCCGGCCATGACGCCCGCTGCATGTCCGAGCATGCATGCCTGCATGTCATGTTTGCCTATCGTTCCAGCTCTGTACATGTAATGCTTTGTACACCTTCGGATGCAGTTTTTGTTTATGATTGCATGTCACTCATTTTTTTACTAAAAATAATTTTTTTAACTGGCCTTTATTAAATATACTGAGATGTTCTGTCACAAAGGGTTAACTGTTTTTCTAGCTGTGTGACTGGTACTTTCACTCTGTGTCAGGCATCTAATAAACCTCATCTCTAAACTACTAAGAGGTCATAAACACTAATTTGGGCCACATTCTTATTAGTAAGATAAGAACTGAGCTATAATGAGTGTTTAGGAAGTCAGAGAGCAAAGATAAGGAGTCTGTCAGCTCCTGGTCTGACTTAAAAAAAACAGAAAATCCAAAAGGGTGCTACTAGAGCATGTCAGCTCGATACAGAAAAAAAGGACGCCATATTTCTAATAAAGACCAATTAAAAAATTATTTTTAGCTCAAAATGAGTACAATGCAATAATTTAAAACAATTGCCTCCAAAGGTATACATAGCCTTTAAGTAGTTTCATTAAATGGAGGAAAAATAGGCAAAGGCCAAATTATGGTTAGACAACTGGGTCAGAATATATCCAAAACAGTATGCCTTGTGCGGAGAACAGAACTAAAGAATCATGGGGGCCCAAGAATCATTAGTACGTACAAAGAATGAAATCTATCCTGCGCAAACAGGGCAATTGCCCAGGGCCTCCTCTCCAAAAGGGGCCCCCTGCTGTCTGAAAGTTAAAGGAGTTGTCCCACGAAAAATATTTTACCGTTTTCAAACCAGCACCCGGATCTGAATACTTTTGTAATTGCATGTCATTAAAAATTTTGTATAGCTACGGAGTTATTCAGTAAAATGTATCTGTATAGGACCACTTAATTTCTTATTTCTTTGACCTAGTCACTGAGAAGGCCGCACATGCTCAGTTTCAACTTTTAACTGTCTCCTGAGCTGTGATAGGGAGAGCATGGACACACCCCCTTAGGTACAGCACAAAAGACACTCCCCTTGAGCTGTCAGCTTGATATAAATCTAGCAGAGCAATGAATGTGGAGATCTCTGGATCCGTGTGAGGTACAGGGCTGGTTCTAGCTTTGTTAGAAAGAGATTGTTGTGTACTATATGATGTCTGATTTTCATTTTTTACATTATTCGTGGGATAACCCCTTTAAGTGAGGGACAGTGGGAGCCTTTTTTCCTTCCTCCGCTCCCTGCCTGGCTCTCTGCTGCAGTATCCCCTTCTCACCGGACCTCCAAGACTGCACTCTCTGTGTTAGCATCCTGCTGCCACAGACATCGCAGACAGATCCCCCATAACAGGGTGTCCTCCACAGATCCCCCATAACAGTGTGTCCTCCACAGATCCTCCATAACAGTGTCATGAACAGATCCCCGCTAAACAGTGTCATCCACAGATCCCCCATAATAGTGTCATCCACAGATCCCCCATAACAGTGTGTCATCCACAGATCCCCCATAACAGTGTGTCCTCCACAGATCCTCCATAACAGTGTCATCCACAGATCCCCCATAACAGTGTTATCCACAGATCCCCTGTGTTAAAAATGTATCAGAAAAAAACACATCTAAAAAAACCTGATGCAGAAGCACAGAAAATACTGTGTGTGAACATACCCAAAGAGGCTACAAGATCAGCAGCTTACAGTAAAAAGGCTAAAGAGCTATAATGTGGCAGTCTACAATCAGCTGCTGTGCCTACTGTCAGACTTCTGGTCCAATATTTCATGATTTGGGGCCCCACTTTCAATTTTGCCCAGGGCCACACTTTGTCTAAAACTGGCCCTGATGGTAGGTATGATAGAAATGTGTCAGAACATACTGTGCATCACAGCTTGCTGTGTATGTGGCTGCAAACTGGTCAGATTCCCCATGCTGACTCTTGTCCACTGCCAAAGGTGCCTAAAATTGGCACATGAGCATCAGAACTGGAGCTAATGAAGAAGCCGGTGTGATGAATTACATATTCCATTACATCATATGGTCAGACAGAGGTATGTGCATCTCTCAGTTGGAGAAGAGATGGCACTGGGAAGCTCAGTGGGATGCCAAGGTAATGTCATGTGATGTTCTGCAAGGAACAATGGCATTCATATAATTGTTAATTTGACATGTGCCACCTACTTAAACATTGTTGAAGACCAAGTACACCCCTTCAGGGCACTGGTATTCTCTAATGCCAGTAGCCTCTTTCAGCATTATGCTCCCTGCCACACTGTAAAACTTTTTCCGGAATGGTTTGAGGAACATGACAAAGGTTTCAATTTGGTGATTTGGCCTCAAAATCCACCAGATCACAATCCAATCGAGATCAGTAGGATGTGCTGGAAAAACAAGTCTCACCCATGGAGGCCTCAACTCACAACGTATATTTGGGGTCATGGTTTGGTGCCGCACCTTCAGAGGTCTTGTGGAGTCCATATTTCAACATTACAGGATCCCAGGGGCAATGGAACCCATTGCTACTTTCAAAAATAATACCCTGTACTGTCTTTGTACAGCCCCAGGTTGAAGAGTCCTTTAATAATGCTCAGAATGAAGATACAGTAATGTGCCAAATGCCATGTATACTCAGAGAAAACTCCAATATTACTGATTTATAGCAGCATATATGGCCAGTCCATTCATGCTATGAGTATACAAGTAGCTATACACATTAAATTGCGAGCGTTTATTAAACAGTTGTTTATCACAACTCCATAAACACACATAGGCTTGGCTCATATTTATTTCAATTGTAAGAGGGAAAAAAGCTAATGCTTCAGGGTGTACAAGAGATAGGGCAAATTAATGCTTACATCCTACCTAGGATGAAGTTTCATGTGAAGTCCCACGAATGTACTGTATGTGTGCCACAGAGTTAAAAATGACCCCATACATTTTTAAACTCATGGATGGTATTGCGTTTCCGGACTCTGTATCACAGAAATCAATCTCAAATACCTGTGATAATTAGTTTGCAAGGTGAGCCCAATTAAAAGAAAACTACATAAGAAGTATGTTCCGCATTAAGCATGCCACTGGTTTCAAGCAGTATGGGAAAGAAAAAGGATCTCTGCTGCTTAAAAGCATCAAATAAAGCAATGCCTTGGACAAGGTATGAAAACATTAGATATTTCATGAAAACTTAAAGGGAACCTGTCATCTCTGAAACACCCCCTGAACTAGAGTAAGCGTTGTATAGTGTAAATGATGCTGAATCCGAATATGTAAGTTTTATCTTCATAATCACTTCCATTTTGACGCTATGCTCCCACAAACCTGCAGTAAAATGCACTCACTGGACTCCGGTGCTCACTCATATAATGGAGAGGAATCAAAGAAGAGTCCACTGAGTGCATTTTACTGCAGGTTTGTGGGAGCACAGCATCTGAATAGAAGTAAGTATGACAATAAAAATTATATATTCGGATTCAGCATCACTTACACTATACAACGCTTACTCTAGTTCAGGGGGTGTTTTGGAGACAACAGGTTCCCTTTAAGTGTGATCACCGTACTGTGAAGAGATTTGTGGCTGATTCAGAGCACATGCAGGTTTGTGCAGATAAAGGCATAATGAGGAAGGTTTCTGCCAGACAAATTCATCGGATTAAGGGTCCATTCACACGTCCTGATAATGTGTCCGCATCCGTTCCGCAATTTTGCAAAATGGGTGTGGACCCATTCATTTTCAATGGGGCCGCAAAAGATGCATCCACACTTCCGGTCTGTGGCCCGGCAAAAAAATAGAACATGTCCTATTCTTGTCCGCATCCACGGACAAGAAAGGCATTTCTATTATAGAGCTGGCCATGTGCGGTCCGCAAAATGCAGAACGCACATGGCCGGTGTCTGTGTTTTGCGGATCTGCAATTTGCGGATCCGCAATGACATACGGACGTGTGAATGAAGCCTAAGAGAGCAGCTGCTAAAATGCCATTACAAAGCAGCAAACAGGTATTTGAAGATTCTGGACTCCTCTGGAGTCTGGCGAACCTCAAGGTGTAGGATCCTCCAGGGGCTTGCAGTTGTGTATAAACCTACTATTAAGCCACCCTAACCAGTGCTCACAAGAAGAAACTGTTGCAGTGGGCCCAGACATACATGAAGACAGTTGGTAGATGACCACCATGTCCCAACAAGGCTGCATTGTCAGCAAGGAAATGGCAGAGTAATGTTGTGGGCTGGAATCATGGGGGAGAGCTGGTAGGCCCCTTTACGGTCCATGAAGGTGTGAAAATGACCTCTGCAAAGCATATAGAGTTTCTGACAGACAACTTTCTTCAATGTTAAAAAACGAAGAACCATGCCTTCCATGGCAAATTCATTGTCATGCATGACAATGCACCATCTCATGCTGCAAAGAATATCATTGACTGCTATGCGCATAAAGGGAGAGAAATTCCCCCCTAACTTCAACCCTACTGAGAACCTTTGGAATATCCTCAAACAAAACCTCTATGAGGGTGGGAGGCAGTTCACATCAAAACAGCAGCTCTGGGAGGCTATTCTGACTTCCTGCAAAGAAATTCAAGCAGAAAGTCTCCAAAAACTCACAAGTTCAATGGATGCAAGAATTGTGAAGGTGATATCAAAGAAGGGTTCCTATGTTAACATGCAACTTGGCCTGTTAGGATGTTTTGGATTGAAACAGCTTTTGATTTCAGCGAGCGCAGGGGATCCGAGGGGATTTGATTTGCGAGCGCAGGGGATCCGAGCACTACAGTGCTCGTTACGAGCACGTTCGCTCAACTCTACTTGAAAACTATACTGACTGTCATTTGCTTCAACCATTTAAAAAAATCTGAGAAAAATATCATTTGCATAATAATTTGGAACATAGTGTACTTTATTCCATATCATTAAAAAAAGGTATGCGTTAGGAATACATTTAGCGGAATATGGACATAGCCTTATAGTGTTGTTTCTGTATATAACACAAATACTTTTTGCGAAGAGGGCCTAATAAAAGCTCTAATCAATGTCATGAACTTTGTGGGCTATGGTTTGCATCAAATGTGTTATTTCTGCACATACACCACTTCCCTTCACAGACTTCCACAATTTTATTTATAGTCTTTTGGATATCAGATTTCTTGCAGGATTGTGTAAAATGAGAGAGTAGCAGTGCAATGTATTTTGTATTATGCTGAAAACAGCAAAGTCAGCTTGTTCTTTATCTCATTCTTTTGCACCTCTTTGTCTCTTTATTCTACAGTATCTCACAAGAGTGAGTAAACACCTCACATTTTTGTAAATATTTTATATCTTTTTATGGGACAACACTAAAGATATGACACTTTGATACAATTTAAAGTAGTCATTATACAGCTTGTACAACAGTGTAAATTTGGTGTTATCGCTCTCACACTCACTCATACTGGTCACTGGAATTTCAACATGGCACCTCATGGCAAAGAACTCCTTGAGGATCTGAAAAAAAGAATTGTTGCTCTACATAAAGATGGCCTAGTCTATAAGAAGATTGCCAATACTCAAAAACTAAGCTGCAGTATGGTGGTCAAGACCATACAGTGGTTCATCAAGACAGGTTCCACTCAGAACAGGCCTCGCCATGGTCGACCAAAGAAGGTGCACATGCTCAATGTCATATCCAGAGGTTATTGTTTCAAAATAGACATATAAGTGCTGGCAGCATTGCCGCAGAGGTTAAAGGGGTGGGGGGCCATCCTGTCAGTGTTTAGACCATACATCGCACACTGCATCAAATTGGTCTGCATGGCTGTCGTCCCAGAAGGAAGCCTCTTTTAAAGATGATGCACAAGAAAGCCTGCAAACAGTTTGCTGAAGACAAGTTGACTAAGGACATGGATTACTTTAACCATGTCCTGTGTTCTGATGAGACCAAGATAAACTTATTTGGGTCAGATGGTGTCAAGCGTGTGTGGTGGCTACCAGGTAAGGAGTAATGTGTTTTGCCTACAGCATGGTGGTGGGAGTGTCATGGTTTGGGTCTGCATGAGTGTGGCCGGCTATGGGGAGCTACAGTTCATTGAAGGAACCATGAATGCTAACAAGTACTGTGACATACTGAAGCAGAGCATGATCCCCTGCCTTCAGAAACTGGGCCGCAGGGCAGTATTCCAACATGTTAACAACCCCAAACACACCTCCAAGATGACCACTGCCTTGCTAAAGAAACTGAGGGTAAAGGTGCTGGACTGCCCAAGCTTGTCTCCAGACCTAAACCCTATTGAGAATCTGTGGGGCATACTGGAAGGTGAGGAGCGCAAGGTCTCTAATATCCACTAGCTCTGTTATGTCATCATGGAGGAGTGGAAGAGGATTCCAGTGGCAACCTGTAAAGCTCTAGTGAACTCCATGTCCAAGAGAGTTATGCCAGCACTGGAAAATAATGGTGGCCACACAAAACATTGCCACTTTGGGCACAATTTGGCCATATTTAGTTAGGGGTGTACTCACTTTTGTTGCCAGTGGTTTAGATATTAATGAAATTAATATGTATTGAGTTATTTTGAGGGCACACCAAATTTGCACTGTAATACAAGCTGTACACTGACTACTTTACATTGTATCAAAGTGTCAGATCTTCATTGTTGTATTATGAAAAGATAAAATAAAATATTTACAAAAATCTGAGGAGTGGACTCACTTTTGTGAGATACTGTATATCTGTTTTTTAATTTAGACTTTATTCTACATATTTTCTGATTCTCAAGTTTAAAGAAGATCATGTGTTACTACAACAAATAAATGATCATGGACAGGCCAACAAATCCTAGTTGCTAACAAATGTGGCTGGGATTAAACTGGGGAGTGAATCCCAAAGGGTTGTCTTTTCTTCATCTAGAAACCCCGTCATCGGGATATGGCACCAAGTCACTCCCGAAAAAGGGATCACTTGATGGAATGTAACACGAATGATAGTGCAGGCTGCTAGGCCAAGTTAAAACCATAGTTTGTATTCCAAACTCACAAAGAAATATAAGCATGTAACAAACACTGTTAAAATTGCCCAATCACTTCTTCCAGGCTAACTTCTTTTTCTGGAGTGACTTGGTGCCGCATAATGTGAACATTCCAAGCCGTATACATTTGGCTTGGATTTGTGGTCTTTCCTCCAGTGTGGTTTGCTGTAATTACAGCGAAGAACACCTGCACTGAATGTTTCTGGACTGAATGGAATAAACACTAGTGAATACAGGACTGCACAGTCTATCACTAAATACTGCCTTCAGCACAAAATATATCCCCAAAAAACTTCTACTGGGCGGCCGTGAGGAGGGCATCGGCCCACCGGGAAATTTCCCTGTAAGGTCTATGTCCAATCCTCCCCTGCCTGCTGCTCACCACCTTGTTGTGTGATCATTGACCAAGCACCACTAGCAGTTTATACTTTGTCAATCTTTGCTCAAGTGCATTAAGATTTCAAGGAGTTTTTATTTGATTTTCCACTAGTGTATGTATAGATGTGTCTTAGTGGCAAATAATGATAAATCATTAGAAAACAGTATAAAATATAAATCACCATTGACACTTTTCTAGGTACAATGGGATTTGATATGCCAGTCATACTTCAGACAGGCCTACCTCTTCCACTAACGAGATTCTCCGCTTATCCTATATTGATAACATGCTCAGGATAGGATGGTCAGCTGTTTGAAGGGAATGCAGTGCTTGTACGAGCGCTGTGTTGTCTTCTCTATTTACCTGCTTGTGCTCACTATCTACATTGCAGAGACAAGCAGGTGTAATTACAGCTCTTCTACCCCATCCAATTGAATTGGATGGCTCTATCCTATTCAAGTGAATAGGAGGGAACCATCCCATTGAAGTGAATGGGACTGAGGAGCTATGAACAGCGAGGAGAACAAAGGAGGGGTGCCAGCAGTCGGGCCCCCCTTGATCTGATATTGATGACCTATCCTGAGGACAGATCATCAAATGTAGGATATGTAGATAACCTCTTTAAACCCTGCCCATTAAAAAAAGTGTCATTGGCAGTAGAAAATTGTGAAAAGTACATTTTCCAAAAAACATCACTTGCAATATAATTTGCAACTTTCTTATGCCAGAAAACTGGTGAACAGCTTTAGAACATGTGCCTGACCTGGCTTTTGGGACTTTTCCATCTGTGATTTATTATTATGGCAGAAATGTACAAACATTTTGTATGGTTAATTAAACCCTATATTACGCAACATGCATTACATATTCATGTATCCTTGGTTACATTTAATTTATTTTATTCTTTGTTTAAACAAAAAATATGTTACAATACTCTAATAACACTGCATGACTTGTACATCTGCAGCAAGCGCTGAGTTAATCTGCTGACAACCATGACCACAAGCAGTGCACATTTCTCTAACTTCCTCATATGAAATAACTGAAGTATTTGATACCATCATGCTATTCCTTCTTATCATGAGCTAAGCATTGTTTCAGCATACTAGAGTTCTAGAGAAGCATGTGGATGCTCCCTAGTGGAAATAGTTATCTTCTAGTAGAAACAAATACTAAGAAATCATTATAAAATAATAAAAAACTGCAAATAACATTGAGAATTGCATATGTGAAAATTTCTGGGCCACAAGCTGGAGATATATTTGAGATAACATGATGATTATGGACTCAGCATTTTCTCAAACTGTCTATAATAAAAAGGACCTGCAGCAAGGAAAATGCAGTATCACACGATGCCTTCTTACATGATATTGCTCATTTGGAACCAAACTGTGTCTACCATCAACTCCCCAATCTTCTAGGGAAAGTATTTTCATCTTTGTGATTTTTGAGAACCCTCCATTTCTATTTTTCAGCTATTCCTTAGCAGATAGATTGGAATATTTAAATGGGACAACATTTTACAAGTGATGTCCTGGACCTGCACCTTTCATCAATCAATGCAATCATCAACTGTTTCACAGTAGCTCGGCACCATAATTTGGCAGTGGAACTACACATCTCTGTCCACTGTGTAGTGGACAGAGCTGGTTATTGCAGTGCTGTTCATGTCTTTGGGGGTAGTGATGGAACCAGCTCTGTCCAATGCTCAACAGATGGAGCTGTAAAGTTACTGCAGAACATCTGATCGGTGAGGGTGGGGGGGTCAGTTCCAATCAGGTAATGAGAATAGGCCTTCACTTGTAAAAAGCTGGAGAATTTCTTTAAAGGGGTTATTTCATGATTACTGTAAAAAATGAAAATCACACATAATATAGTACATGACAACCTCTTTCTAACACAGGTAGAACCAGCCCTGTACCTCACATGGATCCAGAGATCTCCCCATTCATTGCTCTTCTAGATTTATATGATGCTGGCATCTCAAGGAGAGTGTCTTTTCTGATGGAGCTGTCACCCTATCACAGCTCAGGAGGCAGTTGAAGGATGAAACTAAGCATGTGCGGCCTTCTAAGTAAGCAGGACAAAGAAATAAGAAAAATAACAAACAGCAGGTGGCGCTGTACAGATATATTTTATTGAATAACCCATTGGCGATACAAACTTTTTAGTTGCAATTACAAAAGTATTCAGATCCTCGTGCTGGCCATTGTTATGTTGCACTGTTCATCTTCACCTGAACTTTCAACTTCTAACAGATGATTTCACATTATCCTCAAAAAAACCAGGAAGAATTCAATGATTGTGTCACGCTCTGGTGTAAGAGGGAAACCCCACACCGAATATAGGAGGGAAAGGAAATGGAAATAAGGTCTAAAACTAGGGAAGGAAAATAGACACTTCCTAGAGAAAGCCCTAACCACAGTCCTGACTGACTACTAGTATGAACAGACCTGAAGCTAGGTGGTTCATACATAGGAATACCTAAAGTCCTATCTCACCCTAAAGGGCCCTGGTACTATGACAGCCCGTTCCTCCAAAGGAAGAATGGTCGGGAGTCTCCCTGAGGCCTGATACAACACGACTAGGAAATGCAACAAACAGAAAAAGCTAAATTTAGAAACAAACGGGAAGGGTAACACTTAACTTCCAAGAAGCTATGGCAGCACAAGGAACTCCGCTGAGATCCAAACACCAGCTATCCACAGGTCCAACTGAAGCTATAAACCGCACAGCATAGTGGGAGAAACAACTATAAATAGGGAAAGTTAAATGACCCCAATAGCAACACCCGGAAGCTACAGTAAGAGTGTGGCCAGTACCTGAAACAACACAGACGACTATTGATCCACAAGGTAAACATGTCAAATCAAACCACGTGTTGCCAGTCTCAAAGATCTCTTGTCACTCACTTACTCACTAATTAGTAGATAGGGAGTTTACCATGACCAAATGTTATTGTGGAGCCTAGCCTAAAGCATACCAGATTAGGCACAGTGTAAGTTAAGTGACTTCATAAATACAACACATTTTCCGCCCATCAATCTGTATTCAATAGCCCATAATGAAAAAGTAAAAACAGAAATTTAGAAATTTTTATACATTTATTAAAAAAGAAAAACTAAAATTTAGCTCTGAGGACCTCCCACTTCTCTTGATCATTTTTTTTTAGACATTTCTAAACCTTGATTGGAGTCCACCTGTGGTAAATTCAGTTGATTGGACATGATTTGGAAGGGCACCTACCTGTCACAGCTGACAATGCATATCACATCAAAAGCCAAGCCATGAGGAGGAAATAACTGCATGTTGACCGCAGAGACAGGATTATGTGGAGGTACAAATCTGAACAAGAGTACAAAAATGTCTGCTGCACTGAAAGTTTCCAAGGGCATTGTGGCCAACATAATTCTTAAGTGGAAAAAGCTTGGAACAGCCAAGACTCTTCCTAGAGCTGGTCACCCCACCAAACTAAGCAATAGGGTAAGAATGGCATTGGTAAGAGAGGTGATCAAGAACCCAATGGTCACTATGGCTGAGCCCCAAAGATCCTGTGTGCTGCTTGGAGAAACTTCCAGAAGGTCACTCATCACTGAAGAACTCCAACACTTTGGACTTTATGGCAGCATAGCCAGAAAGAAGCCTTTCATCAGTAAATGATGCATGAAAGCCCACATGGAGGTTGCAAAAAAAGCACCTAAGGACCCTCAGACTGTAAGAAGCAAGATTCTCTGGTCTGAAGAAACCAAAATTGAACTTTGACCTCAGTTCTAAGCATCATGTCTAGCGGAAACTGCACTGCTCATCACCTGCCCAACACCATCCATACAGTGAAGCATGGTGGTGGGGACAGAGAGACTGGTCAGGGTTGAGGGAAACCTGAATGGAGCAAAGTACTGAGATATTCCTTATGACTTGAACCCAATCGAACATCTCTGGAGAGACCTGAAAATGGCTGTTTACTGACAGTCCCCATCCAACTTGATAGAGCTTGAGAGGCTCTGCAAAGAAAAATCCCCAAATCCAGTTGTGCAAACCTTACAGCATGATACCTAAGAATACTAGAGGCTGTAATTGCTGCCAAAGGCGCTTCAACTAAGTACTGAGTACTGGCGTAGCTATAGGGGTCGCGGAGGTCGCAGCTTATAGAGCCATAAGTGCTCTACTAATTACCTATTTTTCATTTTATAAGATGCAGTGCATCTTATAAAGTGAACACTAGTGAGCGCTCCACATTGGAAGCGCTCACTAGCCTGCAGGAGGAGAGGAAGAGAAGCACTGCCAGCGCTGTACTCACCCAAGTCACCCCTCCTCTTTGGTCTCCTCCAGGCCAGCACGTTCATGTGCAGTTCCTTCTCCTGCACTAGATGCCTCTCCTCCAGAGCGAGCAGCAAGCCCCCCCCCGGGCAATACACTAGTGAGCTGAGGACTGGAGAGTGGACGGGGCTACACGCTGTAGCTAGCAGAACATATGGGACCTTTGATGATGTCACAGTCACCCGATCAAGGTCCTTCAGACAAGCAGGGCACAGGAGGAGGACTGAACTTGGTGTGAAGAGGGTAAGTGTCATCTATGTGTGTGATGTGTGTATAGGAGTCATCTCTATGTGTGTGATGTGTGTATAGCGGTCATCTCTATGTGTGATGTGTGTGTTGGGGTCATCTCTATGTGTGATGTGTGTGTTGGGGTCATCTCTATGTGTGATGTGTGTGTTGGGGTCATCTCTATGTGTGTGATGTGTGTATAGGGGTCATCTCTATGTGTGTTATGTGTGTACAGGGGTCATCTCTATGTGTGATGTGTGTATAGGGTGTCATCTATATAGTGTGGTGTGTATAGGGTGCCTCTGTATAGTGCGGTGTGTGTGTATAGGATGTCCTCTGTATAGTGCAGTGTGCGAATATAGGGGGTCATCTATATATATGGTGTCTTGTGTATAGGGTGTCACCTATATATAGTGTCTTGTATATAGGGTGTCCTCTGTATAGTGCAGTGTGTGAATATAGAGTGTCATCTAAATATAGTGTCTTGTGTATAGGGTGTCCTCTGTATAGTGCAGTGTGTGGATATAGGGTGTCATCTATATATAGTGTCTTGTGTATAGGGTGTCGTCTATATAGTGTGGTGTGTATAGGGTGCCTCTCTGTAGTGCGGTGCGTGTGTATAGGGTGTCCTCTATATAGTGCGGTGTGTATGTATAGGGTGTCCTCTGTTTAGTGTGGTGTATTTGTATAGGGTGCCTCTCTATAGTGCGGTGTATGTGTATAGGATGTCCTCTGTGTAGTGCGGTGTGTGTATAGAGTGTCCTCAGTATAGTGCGTTGTGTGTATAGAGTGTCAACTATATAGTGCAGTGTGTGTATAGGGTGTCCTTTGTATAGTGCAGTGTGTCTGTGTATAGGGTGTCCTCTGTATATTGTGGTGTTTCTGTGTATAGGGTGTCATCTATGTAGTGCAGTGTGTATATAGGGTGTCCTCTGTATAGTGCGGTGTGTATGTATAGGTTATCATCTTTGTAGTGCGGTGTGTATGTATAGGGTGTTCTCTATATAGTGCGGTGTGTGTATAGGGTGTCCTCTGTATAGTGTGGTGTGTCTGTGTATAGGGTGTCATCTATGTAGTGCAGTGTGTATATAGGGTGTCCTCTGTATAGTGGAGTGTGTGTGTGTATAGGGTGTCATCTGTTTAGTGCGGTGTGTGTATAGGGTGTCCTCTGTATATTGCGGTGTATATGTATAGGGTGTTCTCTCTATAGTGCGGTGTGTATGTATAGGGTGTTCTCTATATAGTGCGGTGTGTGTATAGGGTGTCCTCTGTATAGTGTGGTGTGTCTGTGTATAGGGTGTCATCTATGTAGTGCAGTGTGTATATAGGGTGTCCTCTTTATAGTGGAGTGTGTGTGTGTATAGGGTGTCATCTGTTTAGTGCGGTGTGCGTATAGGGTGTCCTCTGTATATTGCGGTGTATATGTATAGGGTGTTCTCTGTATAGTGCGGTGTGTATGTATAGGGTGTTCTCTATATAGTGCTGTGTGTGTATAGGGTGTCCTCTGTATAGTGCGGTGTGTATGTATAGGGTGTCATCTGTGTAGTGCGGTGTGTATGTATAGGGTGTTCTCTATATAGTGTGGTGTGTGTATAGAGTGTCCTCTGTATAGTGTGGTGTGTCTGTGTATAGGGTGTCATCTATGTAGTGCAGTGTGTATATAGGGTGTCCTCTGTATAGTGGAGTGTGTGTGTATAGGGTGTCATCTGTGTAGTGTGGTGTATATGTATAGGGTGTCCTCTGTATATTGCGGTGTATATGTATAGGGTGTTCTCTGTATAGTGCGGTGTGTATGTATAGGGTGTCCTTTGTATATTGCGGTGTATATGTATAGGGTGTTCTCTGTATAGTGTGGTGTGTATGTATAGGGTGTCCTCTGTATAGTGTGGTGTATGTGTATAGGGTGTAATCTGTATAGTGGAGTGTGTGTGTGTGTGTGTGTGTGTGTGTGTGTGTGTGTGTGTATATAGGGTGCATCTGTATAGTGCATTGTGTGTATAGGGTGTACTCTGTATAGTGGAGTGTGTGTATGGGGTGCCTTTATATAGTGCAGTGTGTGTATAGGGTGTCATCTGTATAGTGCGGTGTGTGTGTGTATAGGGTGTCATCTATATAGTGCGGTGTGTGTATAGGGTGTCCTCTGTGCTAAAATAGAACGGGTCCAAAGAAGAGCTACAAAAATGGTGGAAGGTCTAAAGCATAGAACTTATCAAGAAAGACTCAGAGTTCTTAATATGTATAGTCTGGAGGAAAGCAAAACTCACAGAGACAAAAGGATAAAAAACATCCTGCATGATGTGATAATGACTGCGGATGTCAGTGGCTATACATATCAAAGTAAATCACAGAAAAGGGGGTTCTAGTGCACAAAAATGGATGCAAACAATATATACTGTATAAACTAAGACCTCATTCTGATATGATAAAATCTGAGACTCTTAGCCAATATATTTTGATCAAAACACATCTGTGCCCACCTACCCAGCGTCACGGTGGTCTCAGGTCAGGCAGGTCCAACGCTAAACCTAACTATGCCGTTGGGCATCTATATCTAGGAGCGTGGACGCTGCACATATAGGCGTGTTGCTCCTAGTGACCTCTATGTGCATACAGCAACCAATGAGAGGAGGAGCAAACACACCTATATGTACCACGCAATCAAGACGCTCAATTTGATAGGAAGAGCAAAAGTGCACAAGAATGCTACTCATGATAAGCTAAGAGCGCATTCAGACCTGAAGGTGCCACTCCCTCAGGTACATATTATAAACTAAGCAAAACTCACAGAGACAAAAGGATAAAAAACATCCTGCATGATGTGATAATGACTGCGGATGTCAGTGGCTATACATATCAACGGCATAGTTAGGTTTAGCGTAGGACCTGCCTGACCTGAGACCACCGTGACGCTGGGTAGGTGGGCACAGATGTGTTTTGATCAAAATATATTGGCTAAGAGTCTCAGATTTTATCATATCAGAATGAGGTCTTAGTTTATACAGTATATATTGTTTGCATCCATTTTTGTGCACTAGAACCCCCTTTTCTGTGATTTACTTTGATATGTATAGCCACTGACATCCGCAGTCATTATCACATCATGCAGGATGTTTTTTATCCTTTTGTCTCTGTGAGTTTTGCTTAGTTTATAATATGTACCTGAGGGAGTGGCACCTTCAGGTCTGAATGCGCTCTTAGCTTATCATGAGTAGCATTCTTGTGCACTTTTGCTCTTCCTATCAAATTGAGCGTCTTGATTGCGTGGTACATATAGGTGTGTTTGCTCCTCCTCTCATTGGTTGCTGTATGCACATAGAGGTCACTAGGAGCAACACGCCTATATGTGCAGCGTCCACGCTCCTAGATATAGATGCCCAACGGCATAGTTAGGTTTAGCGTAGGACCTGCCTGACCTGAGACCACCGTGACGCTGGGTAGGTGGGCACAGATGTGTTTTGATCAAAATATATTGGCTAAGAGTCTCAGATTTTATCATATCAGAATGAGGTCTTAGTTTATACAGTATATATTGTTTGCATCCATTTTTGTGCACTAGAACCCCCTTTTCTGTGATTTACTTAGTCTGGAGGAAAGAAGAGAAAGGGAGGACATGATTGAAACCTTTAAATATGTTAAAGGACTGAATAAAGTTCAGGAGGGAAGGGTTATTAATAAGAAACAGAACACAAGAACAAGGGGGCACAATCTGAGGTTAGTTGGGGGAAAAATCAAGAACAACATTGGAAAATATTATTTCACTGAAAGAGTAGTAGAAGCTTGGAGCAAACTTCCAGCAGAGGTGGTTGATACATCCACAGTAACTGAATTTAACCCCTTAATGACCGGGCCATTTTGCACCTTCGTGACCAGACTGATTTTTGCTAATCTGACATGTGTCAGTTTATGTGGTAATAACTTTGGAACGCTTTTACTTATCCAGGCCATTCTGAGATTGTTTTCTCGTCACATATTGTGCTTCACGACAGTAGTAAATTTGTGGCAAAATATTTCATTTTTATTTATAAAAAATAGCAAATTTAAAAAAAATTTGGAAAAATTAGCAAATTTCCAAATTTCAATTTCTCTACTTTCAAAATAAATAGTAATACCTCCAAAAATAGTTATTATTTTACATTCCCCATATGTCTACTTTATGTTGGCATCATTTTATAAATGTCATTTTACTTTTTTAGGACGTTAGAGGGCTTAGAAGTTTAGAAGCCATTTTTCAAATTTTCACCAAATTTTCCAAAACCATTTTTTTTAAGCACCAGTTCAGATGTAAAGTGATTTTGAGTGGCTTACATAATGAACCCCCCCATAAATGACCCCATTTTAGAAACTACACCCCTCAAATTATAAAAAACTGCTGTTACAAACTTTGTTAACCCTTGAGGTGTTCCACAAGAATTAAAGGAAAATGGAGGTGAAATTTCAAAATTTCACTTTTTTTGGTAGATTATTCATGTTAATAATTTTTTTCTTGCAACACAGCAAGGGTTAACAGCAAACTAAACCTCAATATATATTGCTCTGATTCTGCAGTTTACAGAAATACCCCATATGTGGTGGTAAACGTTTCTATGGGTTTGTGGCAGTGGTCAGAAGGGAAGGAGCGCCATACGGATTTTGGAGGCAGATTTTGCTAAAATAGTTTGTAGGCACCATTTTGTAATTGAGAGACCCTGACGTACCCCTACAGTGGAAACCCTCAAAAAGTGACCCCATTTTGGAAACTACACCCTTCAACGAATATATTAAGGGGGGTACTGGCCACTTTGACCCCCTAAGCGTTTTACGTAATTTGGAAACACTTGGCTATGAAAATGAAAAGTTTCATTTCTTCCAATAAAATGTTGCTATAGCCCCAATTTTTTTTATTTGCATAAGGGGTAACAGGAGAAAAGCACCCCATAATATGTTACCCATTTTCTCCTGAATACGGCAACACCCCATATGTGGTGGTAAACTGCTGTGGGGGCACATGGCAGGACTCAGAACAGAAGGAGTGCCATATGGATTTTACAACACAGATTTTGATGGATTGGTTTGCGGGAGCCATTGATTTTTATTTTTTTGAGCTATTGTCTTATGTAGGGGCTCATTTTTTGCAGGATGAGGTGAGGTTTTCATTGGTACCATTTTGGGGTAAATACGCCTTTTTGATCGCTTGGTATTACTCTTTTTGTGAGTCAAGGTGAAAAAAATAGCTGTTTTGGCATAGTTTTTTTTAGCATTTTTTTTACAGCATTCACCTGAGGGGGCAAATCATGTGATATTTTTATAGAGCAGGTTGTTACGAACGCAGCGATACCCAATATGTCTAACATTTTTATTTTTGGAAAGTTTTACACATTAGATGCATTTTTGAACAGAATAAAATCTTTTTTTTGTGTTGCTATTTTCTGAGAGCCATATTTTTTTTATTTTTCGGGCGATTGTCTCAGGTAGGGTATCATTTTTGCAGGACAAGATGACGGTTTGATTGGTACCAATTTGGGTTAAATACACCTTTTTGATCGCCTGCTATTACACTTTTTGTGAGGGAAGAGGGAAAAAAATGGCTATTTTGGCATAGTTTTTTTTTTTTTTTTTACAGAATTTGCCTGGGGGGCCATCTCATGTAATATTTTTATAGAGCAGGTTGTTACGGACGTGGCGATACCCAATATGTCTAACATTTTTATTTTTGGAAAGTTTTACACATTAGATGCATTTTTGAACAGAATAAAATCTTTTTTTTGTGTTGCTATTTTCTGAGAGCCATATTTTTTTTTATTTTTCGGGCGATTGTCTCAGGTAGGGTATCATTTTTGCAGGACAAGATGACGGTTTGATTGGTACCAATTTGGGTTAAATACACCTTTTTGATCGCCTGCTATTACACTTTTTGTGAGGGAAGAGGGAAAAAAATGGCTATTTTGGCATAGTTTTTTTAAATTTTTTTTTACAGCATTCGCCTGGGGGGCCATCTCATGTAATATTTTTATAGAGCAGGTTGTTACGGACGTGGCGATACCCCATATGTCTAACATTTTTATTTTTGGAAAGTTTTACACATTAGATGCATTTGTGAACAGAATAAAATCTTTTTTTTGTGTTGCTGTTTTCTGAGAGCCATATTTTTTTTTATTTTTCAGGCGATTGTCTTAGTTAGGGTCTCATTTTTTGCGGGACAAGATTACGGTTTGATTGGTACCATTTTGGGGTACATACGCTTTTTTGATCGCCTGCTATTACACTTTATGTAAGGGAAGGGAAGTTTTTTTTTTTTTTTTTTTTTACTGCGTTCACCTGGCGAGGTGGATGACGTGATATTTTTATAGAGCCGGTCGATACGGACGCGGCGATACCTAATATGTATACCTTTCTTTTTTCACCTTTTTTTACCATTTTTTTAACTTTTTTTTTGAAAATGGCTTATTTTTTTTTTACTTTTATTATTATTTATTTATTTTTACTTTATTTTTTAACTTTTCATTTTCCACTTTATTTAACTTTTGGAGGTCTGATCCCCTTTACAATGCATTACAATACTTTTGTATTGTAATGTATTGGCTGTAAGTGTATTACTCAGTGTAATACACTTACAGCCTGCTTCCTGTGCGATCCAGGGGGCTGGATCGCACAGGAACGCAGGGATAGCAGCCACGATGCCTAAGGAAGGCATCGGGCTGCTATCCAAGCCATCGGGTCCCCGTCACAGCAGCACGGGGACCCGATGGCCCCGCTCGCCATCCTGAATAGAGGCGGACCATGCCGCACGCCTCATGTGCCGCGGTCAGCGCTGACCGCGGCACATGAAGGGTTAATGCGCCGGCATCGGTGTTTTCACCGATGCTGGCGCATTCAGCAGGGGTCCGGCTATTGGGCACAGCCGGACCCCCGTCGCTCGTCAGTCCTGGGGCTCCCTGACACCTTTTCTGCAGCGCCGTCTTTAGACGGCGCTGCAGACTGGGGACTTGCGCCGCCCGCCGTCTAAAGACAGTGGGCGGTCGGCAAGGTGTTAAACATGCCTGGGATAAACATGTATCTATCCTAAGATAACAATAAAAGGATAATAAAAGGGCAGACTAGATGGATCAGGTGGTCTTTTTCTGCCGTCAATCTTCTATGTTTCTAGTGTGGTGTGTGTATAGGGTGTCCTCTGTATAGTGCGGTGTGTGTGTATAGGGCGGTGTGTGTGTATAGGATGTCCTCTGTATAGTGCTGTGTGTGTATAGGGTGTCCTCTGTATAGTGCTGTGTGTATAGGGTGTCCTCTGTATAGTGCGGTGTGTCTGTGAATAGGGTGTTCTCTATATAGTGCGGTGTGTATAGGGTGTCCTCTGTATAGTGCGGTGTGTCTGTGAATAGGGTGTTCTCCATATAGTGCTGTGTGTATAGGGTGTCCTCTGTATAGTGCGGTGTGTCTGTGAATAGGGTGTTCTCTATATAGTGCGGTGTGTATAGGGTGTCCTCTGTATAGTGCGGTGTGTCTGTGAATAGGGTGTTCTCCATATAGTGCTGTGTGTATAGGGTGTCCTCTGTATAGTGCGGTGTGTCTGTGAATAGGGTGTCCTCTGTATAGTGCGGTGTGTATAGGGTGTCCTCTGTATAGTGCGGTGTGTCTGTGAATAGGGTGTCCTCTGTATATGTGTATATGGTGTTCTCTATATAAAGAGAAGTATTAGTATTGGGGGCTATGGGGAACATGATTACTAGTATGGGCACAATGTGGGCATTATTCCTAATTGGAGGCACTGTTAACACTATACACTCTGGGAGATAATTGTTTCTATTGGGACTTTGGCAAGCACTATTACAGTTGGGGGGGGGGGGGACCCTTGCACATTCATTTACACTATTAGTATCAGTGACACTATTTGCCGGTGCAGTTTTTTATGGCACTCTGAGCCAATAATTATTGGAGGGGGCACTATCTATGTGGTACTAGAATTTTCAGGGGTCTGTTTCTTGCAGTATAGTATTGGGGAGCACAGTGGGCACAGTATTGGGGTGGCAGGATGGGGTGTTCAGAAGGTGGGAGGAGGATGGTAGGAAAGTAGGAAACTAAAATGTCTGTTTGTCAAACTCTGCAGAGATGAGAGATGGCTGAAAGAAATCATGGTGGTCCGGTCTGAATAGAGAAGATGAGGAAAGAGAACATCAGAGGAGACATCACTGGATGTTAGAGATATGTAGCACTGTGTTATCCTGTACGTTCTGGAGCTCTATATTTAATATTTTCCAACTATGTCTTTAAAGGGGTTATATGATCCCTATAATGACCTCCCCATGCCCGTGCCCCTCATATAGATTATACTTACTCCATTCCCCAGCATCCGCTTCAATAGCAGGCTGCGACGGGGACGAGCTTGCCAATCGTCACCAGTAATGCTGGGGAAGGAGGCTCCCCCCCCAACGTCACTGGATGTTTTGATCCACGTAACGGCGTGATGCAGTGGCGGCCGTGCGGGGATCAGCAGCGACGCAGGTGCAGGGGAGCGCAGTAAGTATAATCCATTTGAGGGGCCTGGGCATGGTGTTCATGTTTTAGATGTTGTATAACCCCTTTAACAGTAGGGTTTGAACCAGGGGTTAGGTTGAGAATTTGGAATGGGGGAGGGGTTGCCATTTCCATTTTTGGCTCAAGCAGCAGAAAAGCTAAATGCACACCTGCCTGAATGAAGGGGAGGAAGGGGGGCCAAGCTGAACTCTTGCACCTATTGCCCATGAGCAATTAGCTATGCCCCTAGTACTGAGTAAAGATTCTGAATACTTATGTCAATGCATTTGTCATGTGTTTTTCATTTTCAATAAATTAGAAAATATTCTGAACATTCTGTTTTCACATTGTCAATATAGGGTATTGAGTGTAGAAAATTGGGGGAAAATGTGTTTTTATTTTAGCACAAAGCTGCAACATAAGAAAATGTGAAAAAAGGGAAAAGGTCTGAAGACTTTCCAATGCATTGTATGTCAAATTGTGAGTCAATATTTCAGCAATAGCATTTTAGATTGATTTTAGAAAGTTTTAGATTGATTAACTGTAGTAACTGTAAACTGTGCAGGATTTTGAGAACTTGAGACCAAGATGACCTAATTTGAGCAGTTATTCGCCAAGAAACATATTTCTGTAACAATCCCACCTGTCGTCTCCAATTCCCTACCTGGACCATTACACATAGTTATAAAGATGCTTGTCTGCAGCTTACAGCAGCCTCTAGTTGACTGTATATTAGAACTGCACAGTTGTTCAAAATCAATTGTAGACAGACTGTCTGGTGGAGACCTGCAACGATCAATGAAAGAGTTATTGCTTGGCACTGTTTGGAACGGCTTGAAGATACCAAGACAATAGAAAGTATAGTTTGCTGGTTTACGTGACAAGGCAGGAAAGTTGTAGTTTGGTATTGATGTAATACCTATCTTTCATACCGTCATTATGTTAACAGAAATTATCAGAAATTATAAGTTTGATACTACGTGCTAGCAACTGCTCCATTCAATTTCTATGAGACTGTGATCACAGATTTATAGACTACCTCAAAGATAGGTGATAAATGTTGTTAATGGGAAAACGCTATTAAATAAGTAATGACTGGGGGACCCAATAATGACCAATGATGGAAATAACCATCATGAAGATCACATGAACACTTCCCAATTTCCCTACAAAATCAGAGCAGAAGCTCAGCTGTAATACATAGCCAAGCTCCCACCGCAACTGATGGAATTGGAGCTGGCTCTGATCCTGATAGTTTAACTATGCCAAATCTGGAATGATAGTGGCATCTAAAGAGCTTAGCAGAGTGAGGGGGCTCCTCCTTTCTCCCCATCAGCACCTTGTAACACTGTGGCAGGATATGGGTACATTACCATGCCAGGTAACCAGGTCTGCCATCAGTATTTGGCTATAAGGACATGCTAGATGCATGGCCTAATAGGTTGCCTGTCAGCATATATAATAATAATGCTTTGGAAACAGCTTCAAGTGAAAAAAGGGGGTAAAGGTTGTTCAATAAAATGCTATAATAAAAAGTACCTTTTCCCCAAAAAATAAAATTAGTTTATTTTTTAATATTTCAGCATAACATATTATTTAGACTGCATGTCACACTGCATCAAAAGAAAAGTTTGCATTCTAAACCATAAAAAAATTATAAAAATTAGTCAATAAATTCTGTTTCCCACAATGTTGCCAATTAAAACTTCAAATCAAACAAGCCCTCATACTGTTATGTCCTTAGAAAAAAAAAAAACGATGACTCTCAGAATGCAATGACTTACGGATAACTTTCATTTGCATCAAATATGTTTTTATTGTCCAAATGTGCTCAGTGGTTAGTACTGGTACCTTGCAGCGCTGGGGTCCTAGGTTAGAATCCGACCAAGGACAACATCTGCATGGAGTTTGTATGTTCTCCCTGTGTTTGTATGGGTTTCTCCGGGTACTCCAGTTTCCTCCCACACTCCAAAGACATACTGATAGGGAACTTAGATTGTGAGCCCCATTGGGGACAGCGTGATGAAACTGTCTGTAAAGTGCTGCAGAATATGTCAGCTTATATACCGTAAGTGCATAAAATATATAAATAAAACCGTAAAAATTGTATATTTATTTGGTATCACCGCATTTATACTGAGTCTGACCCATAAAACAGATAACATTATTTATACTTAGCAGCATAGAACACAAGAACAATGGTGAAATTGCTGGCATTTTTTGCATTCTCCCCCTCAAAAAATATGAGTTAATATTAATCAATAAACTATATGTACCTCAAAATGGTGCCATTAAAAATACATCTCATACTGCAAAAAAAAAGCCCTCACACAGCTACATCAACAGAAATTTTTATTAAAAAAGTTATGGGTCTTAGAATGCAATGATAAAAAAAACAAAAAACAAATCAAAATTACCTGCCCATTGTGACAATGGTCATTAAAGGGGTTTTACCATCTTGGACAATGGGAGCATATCGCTAGGACATGCCCCCATTGTCCTATAGGTGCCCGGGGGTCCGGCCACCACCAGGCACAGCTCCCCGCTGCGCTCATAGAAATGAATGGGAGCGCAGCGCGCAAGAGCGGCCACCGCTCCCATTCATTTCTATGGAGCCGACGGAAGTAGCCGAGCCAGCTATCGGCTATTTTCGGCGGCCCCATAGAAATGAATGGAGGGTGGCTGCGCATGCGCAGTGCGCCCTCATTGAGTTTGGGGGCTCCGTTCTGGATATAGGTGCGGGTCCCAGCGGAATCCAAGTTCACAACACATGCCTCACAAACTATCTAACATTGCGCCAGATTGGTGTTTAATATTGGGCTCCTCATTTTCTGTGCACTGACACTGGCCAGTGTGCCACCACTCACATCATTAAGAGGCAGGGCCAGTATTCTTCTCTGCACAGCTCTCTTCATAGATCAGTGCAATGTCTCCTTTTGTGGAGCACCATCTAGTGGGCAGATTGCATTACTACATCAGGCGTGATTAAAGGGTTTCTGTCATCACATTTTACCATATTAAACCGGATGACATTTGCAATGTGCAAATGTCACCTGAGGTCTAATATGGTACAAATATACCTCTATGTGTCCCTGTTTTTATAAAAATTCATCTTTACTAATATGCAAATTAGCCTTACTAGGTGCAGGGGGCGGTAACCCTGCACCTAGTGGCGCCGTTTCCCCACCTCTATTCACGCCTCCTTGGTTGTGATTGACATGGCCTGGCAGCTTGCTCTTTCTGTTGCCAGCCCTGTCCGTGCTCTAAACCCCGGGCCTGCGCCGTGCGTGCTTATTTCGGCGCAGGCGCAGTGAGTGCCGCTGGCTGTCGGGCTCCCTGCTTCCTCACTGCGCCTGGTGCTCTGGTCAGATGAAACCAAAATCGAACTTTTTGGAAACAATGCAAAATGATATGTTTGGCGTAAAAGCAACACAGCTCATCACCCTGAACACACCATCCCCACTGTCAAACGTGGTGGTGGTTTGGGCCTTGTAAGGGATCGTACACGCTCAGGGGGTCACATCACACAATTTCTTCATAAATGCGAGGTTTTCCAGGTCCAACTCTATTTTATTGGTACCAGCACTCAACACAAAACAAATCATAAACCAAAATACCTGCCCGGCTAGGCTCTGGCTAGACATAGGTTTCCCTATCTCACCTCTAATAAGACGCTGTTCACAAGCAGCTTTTGTTGCGGCTTCCCTCAGCCGTCTGGGTCAGCCGCTTCCAGGCCGTGACCTCCACACAAATTCAGTCTCGGGAGAGATGCGGCTATACGTAGCCCGTGGTCCCTTTCAGCCCGCCTGGCTGAGACCACACAAGCCTCACTGGCTTCACCCTCTCTCAGGGTTAGTGCCTCTCCACAGACTGACACACTGGAGGATTACTTATTCCTCCCAGATTACACCAGCTGGCCTCACCTGGGATCTCCTCAGGCCAGAGAAAAGACATGCCCTGGAATTGGGTGGGTTGGAAAGGTCCCACTGCCGACCTACCTTCCCAACCCAAATAAAATCCAGCCCAGCTATTACTATCAAAATAGCTCCAGCAACTAAGTTTGCTGAAGCCAGCACAGTCTACCTGGATTTTATTTATCTCACCCAGTTGAGGAACCTGAGTGAGATATACACCCCTTCCAGCTTTCCAGTACACATCACCACAGCCTGCTTTTCATCAGCAGGGACAGGGAAGATGGTTAAAATTGATGGGAAGATGGATGGAGCCACTACAGGACCATTCTGGATGAAAACCTGTTGGAGTCTGCAAAAGACCTGAGACTAGGACGGAGAATTAATCTTCCAACAAGACAATGATCCCAAACATAAAGCAAAATCTACAATGGAATGGTTCAAAAATAAACATATCCAGGTCTTAGAATGGCCAAGTCAAAGTCCAGACCTGAATCCAATTGAGAATATGTGGAAAGAGCTGAAAACTGCTGTTCACAAACGCTCTCCATCCAACCTCAAAGAGCTCGAGCTGTTTTGCAAGGAAGAACGGGCAAGAATTTCAGTCTCTAGATGTGCAAAACTGATAGAGACTTACCCCAAGTGACTGGCAGCAAAAGGTGGCGCAACAAAGTATTAATGCAAGGGGGCCTAATAATTTTGCACGCCCAACTTTTCAGTTTTATTATTGCAAAAAAAAGTTTAAATGATCCAATAAATTTCGTTCCACTTCAATATTGTGACCCACTTGTTGATTCTTCACAAAAAATTTAAAATGTTATATCTTTTTGTTTGAAGCCTGAAATGTGGCAAAAGGTTAAAAAGTTCCAGGGGCTGAATACTTTCGCAAGGCACTGTAAGTCTTCTCTGTGGCCCACACAGACCAGACCTACCGCTTCATGCGAAAAGACACATATTGGAAACAAGAATAAATCGGAACTGCATTATTGTTATACCTACCATATAAAAATTAGATGTTTCCACACTTTTTTGATCAAAAATGTTTTGGGCCAATCTACCAGCGACAAGGTGGCTTCCAACAGATGGGACATACACTTGCCTATCCTGGGTCTAAGCCTACAAATTTCAGGGCAATGTAGAATCCAGCTATATCATACTTTGATTAAAAGCATTTTTGCATTGTACGTTTAGGGGAGTGGCTGCCTCCCTTTTGACTGTCCAGTCTGACCCATCTGCCCAGGGCTTTTAATCAATGAATATAGCTGTATTTTACACCTTTTTTTATGACCCGTCAAACTGTTTAAAAGTTGAATATTTACTTGTCAAAGAAGATATTCAGAGGTGTGCAACATTAGATATGCCTCTCACTGCGTGTCCACCTGCAACGAATTCATTTTATTGCTATGCAGTACAGTGCTAGTGCTTATCGCAGTTTTACTTGGGACCCTCCAGAGGTATGATCATGTAAAGTACAAAGAAGATTGATACAGAAATTGATTGGCCTCCCACCGACTGGAAATATGAAACAAACTTCATCTTTATGGTTCTTAGTCCTGTACCTTCAGCAGCACCCACACAATGTGTCAGGGGAAGCACCACTACCCTGCTCAAGTATATCAACACTGCTCAGAACTTTGTTTCACATTTTGCCACATTCTTAACATTTCAAGTAATGTTTAGATGCACGGTTTGATGAAAGCCTGGTCAGTGATCACATGGGTCATCTCAGGGATTAACATTTTAGGGTGCAATTACACTGCCATCTCTGTTTTGTGTGTACGTGTGCGCCTGGTTCATGCGGCTGTCTCACAAAAGATAGGACATGACCTATATTTGGCCACAACATGAAAATCGTGGACCCATTGATGCAGGGAGCAGCATACTGTGCTGGTTACAGGACTCAGGGTTGTACCTAGCCATTCTGCTGCCTGAGGCGAAAACTGAAAGGGCGCCCCCACTCCCCAATGTCAATTTCTTAACCTAACACCTTCCCTTCAGCCCATGGCCCTTCTGCTGCATCCCTCTTGCCCCTACCTGGTGCTGCCTGAGGTGATAGCCTCACCTGGCCTCATTGGTGGTGCACCCCTGACAGGCCCCGAGACATCTGGTCGCCCTAGCATTTGCAACTGAGGAAGAGGTCTGGCTTAAGCCTGGACAGTCTGGCTCCCTGGCTCCTGGTCCCGTATTTTAGAATATCAAGGAACTACTACTCCCACCATATCCAAGCTGTTATTGTAGGCTATCAGAGAAGAAAACTACAACTTCCAGCATGTACAGATACTACTGTAATCTATTAGAGGAGAGAACTACGACTACAAGCATATCTTTTTCTCAGTGGAAGAAGGAGATGAAACACTGAACCCATAACGTTTACATTTTCCTCTCCTCCATACAAAGCTCTGCTCGTCATGTCAGACAACATCATCACAGGTCCTTTCCCACCTCTTGCCCTCTCCCCTGCTGAGCTCTACCCCTTCTTGCACTGGTCATATGATGGCGACGTCATCACAGGTTCTCCAGCTCTTTCAGTGCAGCAGATACAGAGCAGGTTGCAGTCGGTAGTCACTGCTCTTGTTCCTTCAGTCAGTCTGTCGCTTCAGCTGGGACTCAGTGTATTGTTGCTGTCTGAGCGCACTAAGCGACAGAAAAGGAGGACTTCCAGGAACCAGGAAGGGAGGAACAGATAGGCAGGGAGAAGGCGAGTATGATTGTTTCATTAGGTACCGCATACTAAGCAAGAACAATTAAAAAAGAGCCACAATCCTGGAATACCCCTTTAAAGTTACAGGAAAAAAAAGTAGAAATAAACACAATTTTTTACTGCCTTAACATTAAAATGATATCAATATACTGCTGGAATATGGGGAAACAAAATAAAAACAACAAAAACTAAGGGACAGATTTATTAAGACTGGCGTTTCAGACGCCGGTCTTAATAAAGCCCTGCATTGGCAATGGATCCGCCGAAGTTATGAAGAGACGCAGGCACCGCCGCTTCTAAATGTAAGACATCTCCCTTTTTGTCTTACATTTAGACCATTTTCTACACCTAAAACAGGCATAGAAAATGGTAAATGAGACAGGCCTGTTGGCCCGTCCCCTTCCCTGCCCACGCTATGCCCTCTTTTTTAGACCTGGCATGAGTGGGGAGAAGTCGCAGATTGCGGCGCAAAAGACCTTTGCACTGAAATTTGTACCATAAATACAACTAATTTAGGCATATTTCTGTTTAATAAATGACCCCCTATATCTGTTGGTGGCTTTTAGTCCTCAAAGGAGATTTCTTAGGACACCTCTTAGCATAAGTCCATTATTTTAGCTCTTCACTGATTCACTTTTTTTTCTAACTTGTCTGTTTTAAAACATTTACATTTTTGAACTTTAGTGCATCTATACAAATGTAAATGAGGTACACAAATCAGCTCTTGAATTGGATTTTATATACTAAAACTTGCATTCCCAAGTGTTTCCAATACACTGTATTCTTTAAGTTTAAGTGTATTACACCTCTGTGTCAAGAGGACATTACACGGCAGGATTACCTCTATGGACTGTTTGAGATATTTTTTTCAGCATACTTAAATTATTCTTCCTTTTCATATTGTCTTTGTTCAGAAGGAAAAACACTTGTTCTTGAGCAGACCAGAATTTACAATTGCCCAGCAGATGGTGCTCACAGACTTGTAGGCGAAAACACCTCCTTGGCAAGAGGAATGTAGAATCCAGCATCTTCTGCCTGCACAAAATGTCTGAGTCTGCCTTCAATTGCAGAACAACCGCCTGGGCATCTTATATGCTGTGGCTTGTGGGATGCAGTTTACTGTGCTATTCTCACGGATATGTGATTGTAAATTCAGTGTCATGGTCAGTCACCAATGAGGTAGAAGAAGAATTGGACAGCTCTTCCACTGAAGATGCCTTACCAGCATTACTCGAAGACACAATCAGCATGTGGAAGCAGAGCTACCCAGCTTCAGCTTACAAGGAGGAAAGGGAGATGAAGTCCAGGCCAGGGCCTGATGTGTCCAAACAGATGATCTCACCATCTAGGATGTTCTCCTACAAGAGAGAGAGCAGCACAGTCACGGAGAGCCCTTCTTCTTTAGCTGGCCTCCAGCACAAGCTGCTAACAAATGCCAGAATATTAGCCCACAAAAGCAAATGGGGGACCCTGGCAACTCTTTCAACTCAGGAGACTGTAAGTTCTTTGTGTCTACAATTTGCAGCTACATTCATACATCCCTGATATTCAGGGTTCATTGTCTTGGTTTACATCTGCTGTACAGTTACTGTATGACATGTCTTTTGTTTTATGCGCTTTTATGCTGATTTGCTGCCTGAAAGACATAGCTTTATACATCAATGATCCTTGTTACATGGATAATGTTCTACTGTCGCATGAATGAATGAATTTATTTCACCATTTTATTTTGCTTGCAAAAAATTATAATTTAGAAATACAATACTGAGTCTAGTCTATCTGGAGAAGACATCAACAAAATGCTAAATACTAAGACTGGAGATTTCTCATGAGGGGAATTCTATCAGTCAGTTTTGTTTGAGTCTGTGTTGTACTCATTTGCCTCAAATTAATCAAAATATCACACATTGTTTGATACATTTTGTGCATCTTTTAATATAACATGTTTGTCTAAAAATGTTACTCAACTAACACCCTCCCCCTGACACACACCCACTCACTTTTCAAAAAATGGCGAGAACAACATAAAAATCTCCAACAATTGCAAATTTTTGTTCAAAAATGGCATGCACCAAAATTTGCAACATTTTTTATACCAGAAAACCAGGGTACAGGGCTTGATAAACCAATTTGATGTTCCAAAGCTTTAGATGAGGGTATGCCACTGTTGCGGTATCTGAAAAACGTATATAACATGAGGTACCTGAATTACATTGGCTTACTTGCTGTAACTGAGAAAAAAATGCGTAAGCATATGTTACTAAGCATATTTGATGGCTAGTTTGATGGGGCACATGTTAAAATAAGAAGCAGCACAATTTGGAATATTTTTGGTTATTTTGCAATATAAAAGAATAAAAAATAGCCTAGTTGAAACATAAAAATATTTGAGCAATAGGATGAAAGCATGTTGGCAGCATGCTCTAGGTGAGCTGTGAACAGCAGTAATAGATACTTGCTTTACAATAGCCACTTGTATTGTCGTAATCAGTAAATGACATACTGGCTTCTATAGCAGAGTTTTTGGGGACATTTTTTGTGACGTTTCATGGTTAGGGTGGGTTCACATATGTGTTATATATTCTGTCATACCACTCTGTCTACAGGACTTTTTTTCCGTCTTACGTAATGGAACAAGACAGAATCGTTATTTGTGCCAGTAGAACTCTATTAGGACGGAATGCCTCTAAAGGGTTCCGTTTTGCATTCCATCCTTAAATTACATTATATTCCATTACAACCATGTTATAACAGAACGGTGTTAAAAAATATATAATGCATATGTGAACCCACCCTTACTGACAGGGGAGGTGAGCTATCCCCAATCAGTGTCCGACTGGCCCAGCAGGGAACTGGGGGGATCCTCTGGTTGGCCCAACCCTCCTAATACTAGTACTTCTCCTTGGTACATTGTGTACTTGCAGAGGAGGAAGCAGCTATTTTCTATCAGGAAAAGAAAATCTTCCACATAGCATCTCTCATCTTTCCTGGAAGGAACCATACAGATCCTGTTTCCACCAACCTGTCCTACAACATGTTACAACTGCTAGGAGGGAGTAACTGGATACAACCTATCAGTCAAGATGGACAGGTGAGGGAGAGGGAGGAACACCATAGACAGAGAAAGCTCTACTCTTCTACTCAACCATGTACCTGCTTCTCCAGGAAAAGGGCATGATGGCCAGACTTCAACTGCCTAAAGAAGAGTAAAGGCTGTATTAGATTAAATGAAGTAGCAGATGATTGTCGGAAGCGAAGAGTTCCTTCCTGGCAATCGCCTCTTCATTAGTGGAGGAGACAGCTGCTATAACTTGCAGAGATCTCCTCCACAGCATGGGGAGGAGCAATTGCTAATGCCATCACTTGTCCCCAAACTGAATCATTGTTTGTATACAGCAGATTGTGATTAGACAGCATGATCTGCTGCCGGCAAAAGTTTTTTAAGCATGATTAAAAATCTGGATTGCCCGATAAACAAGTGTTTGCTCGTCCATTGGGTAATCTGTGACAGTATTACACTGTCAGATGATCTTTAACGAGCATTCCTGCGAACACTCCCCATAAGCTGGGCCCCTCACAATGAATATACTTACCTGGCTCCCCACTCCCTGCACCACTCCTGGTCCCCATACTGCTGCTTCAGCCCCATGCACCCCGTGCATGGATGAAAACATCTAGTGTCAGGGGGAGCAGCCAGCGGCGCAGGGAGCCAGGCAAGTATATTCAATGTGAGTGGCCCAACATATGGGGGAGCTTTTTATAGTCTCGGATAACCCCTTAAATATGCTGACTGAGGCCTGTAGCGTCTTGGATGTAGCTCTTGGGTTTTTTACAATTTCTCTGAGCACTGCACGTTCTGACCTTGGGGTGAATTTGCTGGGACATTACACGTTGCAGGAAAAGCACTTTTATTCTGCTGAAAAATGGTTCCCAAGTGGCCAGCTGGATGAGCATTGCTTTGCTTTGGGCACTTGTAACAGTAAAGCCTGCCCAGCTTGGCACTTGGGAGCAGTGTTTCAGCAAAATAAGGCCTCATGGACACGGTTATGACAGTAATGCGGCCCACAAACAGCGGGCAGGGCGGATTGGCCATAGACCTTACAGGGAAATTTCCTGGTGGGCCGATGCCCAGGGGGCCACCTGAGCCCTCCTCATGACCGGCCAGTGGAAGTTTTGTGGCTGTATTTTGTGATGGACTGTGGTATTTGGCTCTTTTGGGGTGATATAATGTGTCACAATATGGTATTGCTGGCCCTGTCTACTTGTGTTGGCCCTGACTTCCAACAATTTGGACCTGACTAGAAAACAGGGCTACTTTTAGTATATAAGTTCCCAGTCCACCCCTGACAGCGGGTCCACAATATCGGGCCCCGCCGGGTGTGCACCACATTGTGGATGCTGACCCATTCAATGTGGCAGCCGCATGGATGGTGCCCAAGCATTGTGGTCCTCACATTGCGGTCCCCAATGTGCGGAATGGCAGTGTGCATGAGGCCTAAAAGTACATTTTCTGGACATACAATAAAAACACAAGGGGGGTTATTTACAAACACATATATGCCACTTTCCCCTTTTCTGCTGCTCACGCCAGGTCTAAAAAAGGGGGCATGGCATGGGTGGGGAAAAGGACAGGCCACAAGACCCCTCTCTGTTTTAGGCATAGAAAACAGTTTAAATTTATACTAGCAAGGGAGTTGACGTAGATTTAGACAAGTGTACAGTCCGCCTTAGTTGGGTAGAACCCGGCATCTCTACATAACTTAGGCGGATGAACCACCAGCACAGGAAGGACGAAGACCGATGTTTAAATTGCCGGTTTTTATAAATATCCCCCAAAGTGCACACAGGTATGTTTAGAATGCATCGGCAATCTTCTGTGGGGCAATGCTGTTAGTTTTATTGGTGAAAATGCTTTGACAAACTCCATTTAAGTTCCTGAGTTGTGTGTCAGTTTGGTGTTTTAGTTCTTCCTGAAGCAACATTATCTGTTGGGCCTGTTTGGTTCTGTCTGCCTTGTTCCTGAAACCAATGCCTTTAGTCTTTGTGTTCCTTCCAAGTACATCTGGATTTCAGAAGTTTTTGACAAGTCTCAATGTGCTACTAATCGGTATGTTCGGGTCCCTGTAGTTATTACTGTTGGGCTGATTTCCTGTGGTGTGTGTGAGGTTTCTTCTAGCCTAAGTGTCTGTTCAGTCTGTGCATTTTTGGACCTTGTGTTCCACCCAGTAGGTCAGCTGCCTTCTATTCCGGAATCCTCCTTTGTGGTGTCTTCCCGATTATTAAGCATAGTGGTTCCACACTACCTGATCCGTAACAGTGACAAGTGGCGATAACTGGCGTGTTGACAAATAGGAGGCATTAACTAAAAAAAACTTTGCTTTCATTCTGGCTTTATGCCCCTCCCATATACCACAGATTGGAGCTAGTTGCTTGAAAATTAGATCATCTGAAGATTTTAGTGACACCTATTTCCTTGATTTACATAATTGTATGGCTTGTCCTTCTTGGTATTGCAATTTCAATTATGAGGAGTGTATGTTAGACCAGGATATAACTGCATGAAGGTGAAGGTAAAACACTACCTTGTAGTAATATACAGTGATCCCTCAAGATACAATGGCCTCAGGATACAATATTTTCTTTTTTTTTTTTATAATTGTATTTTTATTTAAATACAAAAGAGAGTCAGAGTATCAGGATACAATATTTTCAACATACAATGGTCTTTTCTGACCCATCATAAGTTGAAACTAGACTCAACATACAATGTCTCAGACTCAGATCCAACCAATCCAGGACACTTCTCTGGTAAAATAGTATTAGGCTTCTTTCACATTAGCGTTATTGCTGGATCCGGCAGGGTTCAGCAATTACGCTTCCAATACTGATAATACAACCATGTGGATCCGTAATGAACGAATCCGGTTGTATTATCTTTAACATCGCTGGGACGGATCCATCATGAACTCCATTGCAAGTCAATGGGGGACGGATCTGTTTACTACTGTGTCACACCAAACGTCTTGGTGCGGATCCCCAGGATGGAGAGCAAACCTCAGCATGTTGCAGTTTGCTCTCCGGTCTGGAGACGCAAGTGAACTGAACGGAATGCATTTAGGAGCATTCCGTTGTCTTCAGTTCAGTTTTGTCTCCATTGACAATGAATGGGGACAAAACTGAAGCGTTTTATTCCAGTATTGAGCCCCTATGATGGAGCTCAATACCGGAAAAAGGAAACGCTAGTGTGAAAGTAGCCTTAGGGTACTTTCACACTTGCGTTTACAAATTCACGGGCATCCGCACCAAGACGGATCTGGAATGACCCCCAATGCAAGTCAATGGGGACGGATCCGTTTGGTGTGACGCAATAGTAAACGGATCCGTCCTCCATTGACTTTCAATGGAGTTTATGATGGATCCGTCACCTTGCACTCTTCCCCACAGCTCCCTCCAGCAGAGGGTGCTGTGGGGAATCTTCCCTTCTATTGTGCGCGTCGTCCGGAGCTGCTGGGACACAAGCTGGGGCCTCTGACAACTGGACACCGGGAGCCTAGTAAGTACCAAGCACCACTTTCAACTATCCACAATTATAGCTTAAGATACAGTGAGACTGTGTCTGACACGTGTGGGGCCGGAACGCGGTTCCGGCCCCACATGTGCACCTGCGGCAGTACGGATACGGCGGGACCCTTCACCCGCCGGATCCGTGCTGCCGCTAGTGTTAAAGTAGCCTTAGATGACTGTTATATGTAAGGACTTGTTCTATCTGTCTCAGTTATCTGCTTATTTTTCTTAAATCTTCATTTTCTCTTATCTTGGATGACATTTTGGGGCTTTGTAACCAATTACTCAACTTAAAATGGTTTGAACATACAATGGTCGTCCTGGAACCAATTAATATTGTAACTTGAGGAACCACTGTGATTCTATATGCTAAGCACGCTAGAGATGTATTTCACTAGAAAACATAAATTCAGGAGAGCGCAGATAATATTTCGGTAATGTGTCTTGTATATGTCACTTTCTTTTGTCCTATTTTCAGATACATGGAGTGCCTTTTGGGCAAGTTCTCTTAACCAGCGATGGCCCTATGGATAACAGTACTGGAGTTCCACACTTCTGTATTACTCCAAAGTCAAGCTTCATTACAGATTTGATGAAGAATCCAATTGTATCTTTCACATTTGCAGATCCAGATGGAGATATTTGCAGGTAACAAGAGAAATACTTCCTTGCAAGTGTACTTACTTATTTATGTTCCCACATTGTCAGACCCCCATCAGCCCTCAGATCAGCCCTCAATGTTATACCCCATCAGACCTCAGATCAGCCCACATTGTCAGACCCCCATCAGCCCTCAGATCAGCCCTCAATGTTAGACCCCATCAGACCTCAGATCAGCCCATATTGTCAGACCCCCATCAGCCCTCAGATTAGTCCTCAAGGTTATACCCCATCAGACCTCAGATCAGCCCACATTGTCAGACCCCCATCAGTCCTCAGATCAGCCCTCAATGTTAGACCCCATCAGACCTCAGATCAGCCCTCAATGTTAGACCCTATCAAACCTCAGATCAGCCCTCAACGTTAGACCCCATCAGACCTCAGATCAGATTAAGATAAAAACCTCCTCTTACCTGTCGCGCAGAAGTCGCGCTCCCCCATCTTCCCGGCCTGTGCTGCTCTTTCACCTGACTGTGTGCAGCGTCAGGTCATAGTGCGTGCACTACGGCCTGACACTGTACAGGGTCGGGTTAGTGAAGCATCGGCCCCAGGAGGGAAGACCAGGGAGGGTGAGTACCACAAGCCCTTGCGGCGCTTTCCTCCCCGCACCTAATGCATACTAGTGAGCGCTTCCATAATGGAAGCGGTCACTAGTATTCCCTTTATAAGACGCATGGACATTTCCCCCCCACTTTTGGGGAAAAAAAGTGCATCTTCTAAAGCAAAAAATACTGTACTTAAAGGGGTTGCCCGGTTTTCCGATATTGATGACTTATCCTCAGTATAGGTCATCAATATCAGATCAGAGGGGGTCCAATTACCAGCACCACAAAAAATCAGCTGTTTGAGCCTCTGTTGCAGATTTGGAAAAAAAAGACAGTATTTTGTCTGGCAAAATGCTAATGCTAATGTCAGCAATGTACCTGTATTCTGTCACTATGACAGAACAGAATGCAGGAATCCTAGCGCAGATGTGCACCAAGCCTAACTTTAGTAATTCCAGGCCCAATACAATAAATAACAAAATTTGGACATTTTAGGAAGTGTGGGTAAAATGCAAACAGTGTAACAGCCAAAGTATGAAACTAAATGATACACAATATGCACACCAAAAATCAGCAACAAACTACAATACATATGAATTGGGTTAGCATCTTCCCATCGCAGCAGTCACTATTCTACTCCTAACAGATTAAAACCCGTTTCTACAAGGACTTTCTGTTCTCCCTCCCCTGTTTTTTTTTTTTTGCTACTGACATTAGCTTTGGCACTTTCCTAGAGATACCTGAGCCAGTTAGCGACCTGTGTTCACCATGATTAATCCCTTTAGTGCTGATCCTACTACTGAAAAATGCTGATCACAGTGTTGATGGATTTACTGTATATGTATAGACCATGGTATAACAAAGGACTCCAAGGCAGTCCAGAAAAATTCATGTAAGGGCATATGTAAGATATGTCCCAACAGATGCCTGTGTATTTTATATGCACAGACATCAATATAATATTATGTAGCATAATGGCAAGGCACTATAGTTTAAAGTAAAGGTCTCCAAATGGGATTTAAAAAATGTTCAAAACAATTCAAGTTTATGATAATAAGTCTATGGTCACATCTTCACGTATTATTTCTGTTGTTCTGTACCCTTATAGGAGCAGAATAACAAAAGTAACAGTAGAGGCCTGACAGACACTACTGACTATAATAGAAACCGATGAGTACCAGTTACAGAGTCCAGGATTTTACCAGACAAGTTAATAAGCGAAAACAAAATAGACATCTATGATATATTTATGTTCCTAACAATTCTTTAAATAAATGTATATCAATCTGCTCAGCTTCTCCTGCCCTACAGAGCGGTGCTTTCACATTACACTGCATTTTTGGTGACAGGTCCTCTTTAATCAGGAGAACTACATGTGTCTATGCAAAAAGTTAGATAGGGAGGTTGCTGGTGACAGATTCCCTTTAAATATTGTCCTTCTAATTTCAGAGGTAAACATTCTAAATGGGAGAGCACAGTAATCTCAGGGAAAGGTTATCTGCAACTTAATTCTCATTAGAATAATAGTTGGAGGATTGGAATGACTGATTGAATGACAACTCTACTGTTATCTTAACATGCCAAGATAAATTTACAAACATTGTATTAAGATTGTTCAGGGATAAAAAGAAATAGAAATTAAAGCAATGTAAATGTATAATATAAGAGGCCCTGACCAGCCACATTACTGGGATAGCATAGTGGAGGTGTGATGCTATAACTGAGTAACCACCCATCACTCCTCCCTGGTCTGACTTATGGCCTGACAAAAAAAGTGTCGTGTGAGCCTCTCTGTCCTCTCTGCCATGCAAGTCCAGACAGAGGGGAAATTAAAGACTCTGGACAGGAAATACAAACATAATAGAAAAAAATACATTGATCAATGCAGACTATTTGCATATACTTGCTAATATGTAATAAAGAAGACTGATTGAAGTTTTACTTTAGGCTCCATTCACACATCCGCAGAATGTGCCCGCATCCGTTCCGCAAAATTGCGGAACGGGTGCGGACCCATTAATTTTCAATGGGGCCGCAAAAGATGCGGACGGCACACAGTGTGCCGTCCGCATCCGCACTTCCGGTCCGCGGCCCCGCAAAAATATAGAACATGTCCTATTCTTGTCCGGAGCCACGGACAAGAAAAGGCATCTCTATAATAGAGCCGGCCATGTGCGGTCCGCAAATGCGGATCGCACATGGCCGGTGTCCGTGTTTTGCGGATCCGCAATTTGCGGACCGCAAAACACACACGGATGTGTGAATGTACCTTATTTAAAGTGGCTTTCCAGGAAACAATTACCCACCAATCCTCCAACTTTGCCCTTCCAACACTGCTCCTGTCCCCACTGCTCTCAACTTCCTGGTCCGGGACTTGAAAGAGGAAATCAGTTGGACTGTCCACTAAGCCAATCAGGTAGGTAGGTAGGCTGTCAGAGTGGGCAATCTAAGCCATTTCATGTGTGTCAACCCATGACCAGGAGATGGAGAGCTGCAGCCTTATTTGAGACTAATGACTTGGGATTGCTTATTTTCTTGCAGAAGATAAATAAGGCATTTGTTGGTGCTGTATTTACAGAGAGACTGTCACAGACCCACAGGATCCACAATGTGCTGCATTAACACTCATAGGCCAAATGGTGAATGTACCACCAGAGGAAACAGATTTTGCCAAGAAGGCTCTATATTCCAGGTATCAACTTTGTTTTAACATAAAATGCTAAGCATACTATGCTAAGTGTAGATAGAGGGCTTGTCTCATCTTAGACATTGGAGGCAAATCCCTAGAATATGCCACCAATGTCACATAGGTGTGGGTCATACCTGCACCTATGTCCATAATGTGAATGCATGGCCACCCTCCATTCATTTCTATGGGACTGCCAAAAATGAGAGAGAGAGCTGGTTTGGCTATCTCCAGCAGTCCCATTTTGGAGATAGGTGCGGGTCTCAGGGGTCGGACCTTCACCTATCTGACTTTGATGGCATATCCTAGTGATATGCCATTCCAGTCTAAGATGACACATCCCCTTTAGGCCTCGCTCACATTTTCACATCCATTTGACGTTAATGGAAAAATCCATCTGTGCTTCATCTGTTAAGATGTCCGTGAAGGATCTGTGTTTGGTCCGTGTATCTGTTCGCATTCCAAGGACAATGCTGAGCTGAAAATTAATTTCCACAAGGGGTCAGTGATACACAGATCAAACACGGAGGCAATGTGTTGTGTAAGTGTGATTTTTCATAGACCCATAGACTTAAATAGACATGATTGGTCAGCATCACAGACCAAACCAGTGCATGTTCCTATGATTCTGATGTGTGAACTTAAAGTCAATGGGGACATGTGCTGTCTGTGGAAAATGCAGATTGCACACACCAGTGGAAAACTTTTTCTTCTACTTAGAGAGCTTGAGATTTATGCGTTTAATTGTGGCAGTCCATGAAAGCAGTAAGCACAGCCATATTAGTTGTCACTTTTGAATCAGTTTCTTAGTAGGACAGTATGCTGTATTATTAAGAATCATCCATTTCTTTTAAAAAAATGTCAGTTTTTAAGAAGCTAATTCAAAAGTAACAAATGCTACAGCTGCATTTCCTGCATATAAAAATAACAAACTTATGCTGATGGTTTAAAAACTAAAGTTAATCCCGTGTTTGTCCTTTGGAATAACACCAGCACATGATATCACTGGCAGTAGGTTTCTGTGTTGGTGAATCTTTTGACATGCATCTGACTGCTAATGTCTCTAATCGTGATGCCACCTGGCTGGTATTACCATCAGGAGGCCGGTGCCAGTATTTAAGTTTTACCAGCACATAGAAGTGCTGGTCATTTTCAGTAGCCAAAGAGGTGCGAGATACCTCCTTGCTACTAACCGTATATTGTTACCATAATGTTACCATATATCTCAGGCTGTTTAGCAGCTAGAGGTAATACCTGCAGAACTCACTCCCAACCAAGTTTCTAAGAGCTATATCTGGGCTGTGAAGTCAGTTTGATTCCGTTCATTATCTGTGGGAACATGACAGAAAGAAGCTTCCTGTATAAAATGTGTTTGCATTGTGATATAATTGTGACATTAGTTGACGATTCATTTTTTAACTTTGCAATTTTGACCGTGCTAACCAAGGCCCAACCCTGGAAAAAGCCTTGTTTGTGATATAATCTCTAACCTCAACAGACAAATATTATTTTTTATCTCCTGTCTATCACAGGCATCCTGTCATGAAAAAGTGGTCTCAGAGTTACAGCTGCCTTCTCATGAAGATGAACATGGAGCACATCTATGTAACAGACTGCTCTGGAGGGATGTACAGCCTGCCACTGGAAGAGTATTACAAAGTGAATGCAAAATAAGAGGGACAGTTCTTCACCGTTACATAGCATGACCCTACACGTGACAACAGTTTATGATATTGCAACAAAAAGACTGACATTTACCTACTTGCCAACAGTGTTATTGCAGTGAAGCAGCCACAGTATATCTCTGTACATGTGTTTCAGAGAGTATGTATGTACTGAAGTATTTTGTCCATTGTGCGAAAACCGTTGAACTTTAATAATGAACAAAAAGAGTGTTTGCAACGTCAGACATCATTTTCTAATGAGGCAAAAATTATCAAAGCCTATACATGCCAGCAAAATGTAATATACCCAGTATTAGAGCCCATGGACAACTGATGACTGATTATAGAAGTATCCTGTTCCATCCTGCAGTAAACAGTGTCAGATGCCCAGCAATGAGTTCCAAAGTTGATCCGAAAGCCATCCACAAATGTAACTGCCAATTTTGCCTTACTTGGCAAAATTATCAGCGGGGATATTTGCACAAATTGATAATTTACAAAGCCCAGTAGCACTTTCTGAAAACAGTGCCTGCTAAAGATCTGCTGTTCTCTTGGTTCCCTGGGCAATTACAAAAAAGTATAGTCTTATGCCTCATTCACACATCAGTGTTTTGGTCAGTGATTTCCATCAGTGATTTTCAGCCAAAACCTGGTGCGGCTTTAAACACAGAACAGGAGCAGATCTTTCCCTTACACCTCATGTCTGTGGAGGCTCCAATCCTGGTTTTGGCTCATAATCACTGATGGAAATCACTGACCAAACACTGATGTGTTAATGAGGCATTAGGGTTGAGAGGGCATAAGTTAGCAGGTACAGTAGATGAATTTGCAGCAATGCTGCTTCTTGGGCACCGACTAGATTATTCATATGACCAATCATCCATGGGAAAGCTACTTTTCATCTTATACCTTAAAGCAACCATCCGGTTCAAGAAAAAAAAATAAAAAAATCACATAAACCAGGGAATGAAAAGAACACTTACCTGGTGCCCTCCTAAATCCACAGACTTCCGACTCATCTTCTGCCATTCAAAATGGCTACACTGATTTTACAGTGCTAGCCTACTTGAGGGCAGCAGGAAGAGTCCAACTATCAGATGCACATCTTGGATAGCAGAAGAGGAGCCTGGAAATCACCAGATATTCAGCTGAGAAGATGTAAGGTAAGTGTTTTGGTCATTTCCCAGTTAATGTGAATTTATTTATTTTTTTGAACCAAGGAGTCTCTCTATTCCAGAGCACAAAATCTAGATTTTTAAGGGTTCAATTAGCAAGATTCAGTCCTCCGCTCCACACCACTTCATATTATGTGGATTACAGACCCATTCAAGTGAATGGGTTCACAGCTGTGATAAGGTGTGCACATGGCAGGTGCCCGTATATTGCGGACCCGCTGTTTGCAAGCCGCAATACGGGCACAGGCTTATTTTGTTGATACTTTGATCGAGATAAGGATCTGTACTAAAGTTATTACTGTTCTGCATCTGCAACTTCTTATCAACAATTGTATTCATACAAATAGGGACGAAATATAATTTCACAGAGTCAGTTACTCTACAGTGGAATGTAAATGTGCTATTGTGCATGCAAAACACTGGAAATCTGTCAAAAAATATAATTCTTTTTAATGGAAGTTTAATATTTTCTTTAACAAAGGAAGGGCATAATACACAGTTCAGCAGACTTGCTGTCTCTCAGACTTTGCACACACACATGGCCACTTGTTCAGGACACTTGAACATATATTGGCAGTATGCATACTCCACAGTGCAGCAGTGTACGACCGCTGTGCCATGCCATGCCCTGCTCTGCCCTGCCATGCTCTAGCCCAGGGGTGGGGAACATTTTCGCAGCCGAGGGCCATTTGGATATTTGTAACATTGTTCGGGGGCTATACAAAATTCTCAACTTAAAAATTTGACGGCTATATTTGGTCAAACATATAAGTGACTTTGGGGTAAATTACAGAAATTGTGCTTCAATTAAAAAATTCTAGAGCGCTGTATTTTTGCAGCACAAAATGGAGACTGAACTATATATTACAATAGTACAGGCACCATTTTGACCACATATAGCAGTCTAATTTTTAAACTATGTTATATATTTAGTTTTTTATTTGGCATTAATGGCAGCTAAGCTAAACCCAGAAGGGTCCAGAGAGGGGTTCACCCAATGTTCACTCTCCCTGCCACTGTCCCTGCCTTTGTCCGTTTCTCAGCCTCAGATCTGCCCCCCACCCCAAACAAACTCCTATCAGACCCCCCAGCCTACATCAGCCTCATATCAGACCCTCTTCAGCCTTAGATCAGACCCCCAGCCTCAGATCACACCCCCATACCTCAAAGCACATCCTCCTTAGCCTCAGATCAGCCCCCATCAGATCTCCAGCCTCAGATCAGACCCTCATCAGACGCTCCAGCCTCAGATCAGACCCCCCAGCCTCAGATCAGTCCCCCCAGTCTTAGATCAGACCCTCAATAGGACCCTACCCTCAGATCAGACCCCCAGCCTCAGATCAGACCCCCATCAGAAACCCCAGCCTCAGATGAGCCCCCATCAGACCTCAGATCAGACATTTAAAATAAAACAAATAACCTTCTCTCTCCAGCTCCGGACAGCGCTGCCTCTTGTGGCAGGTTCACTTACCCTCCTTGGTCTTCTTCCCACCACGCTGTACTGTGACCTGACAGCGCACAGCATCAGGTCATAGTGCGCGTCTATGTGCACTACATCCCGACGCTGTATGTGTCATGACACAGCGTGGGGCCGGAAAAAGACCAGGAAGGTGAGGATAGCCAGTGATCATTAGTATTTTCACAATATGAAAATTTTGGCTCTAGCCAATGGCCACACAATTTTACCACAAGATTGTGAGGCTAATGGATTTTGTGGGTGAGCATGGTTAGGTTGCATGAGGCCTGTGGCCTGATACTCTTAGTATTAATTAATGCTAGGGGCATCATGTACTTATGCACCTGGGGCTTGTGGTGGAAAGTGCCCTCCTGCATTCAACTGGACTGTGATACAGTTGAATAAATATATTGAAGCTTGGATGGTGGTACTTTATGCTGGACAGTGGTATTTGGTTCTGTTGGAGAGGTATTTTATGCTGCACTACAGTACTGCTGGCCATACCTACTTATGTTCTACTCATCTTCTGTCGATTTGGACCCATCTAAAACATGGAGGCGTCTTAAGATCCAGTCTGCCCCTGGCATGAGGCCAGTTGCACCATGGGGTTGCACCCTAACAGTGGGACTCTACAGAACACCAATCACTGATGATCATGGGGCCAAAATGAAGATGTAATTTTATTTTTCTTGTTAAAAAGATGGAGAAAGACTAACACGGTAGCCATCTCACTAGCAAGCGTGCGCTGTAGTATGATCAAAATACCTTCAGATCGTTTGCATTTTTCTGCAATACATAAATGATCATTAATGCATAGAAGAGCAGCAATAAGGCTCAGTTCACTTATGAACATCCCTGATGGACTCTATTAAAATCACTGAGGTCCATCAACCTTCGGTTGGATTTGTTTAAATATGGAATCATCAGTAGCTATGATGGTGGCATAAACAAAGCCTAGCATGCTTTGCAGCATCCATAAAGCATGGTGTTGACAAATGAAGAGTTAAATACAGTCTCTAGACTGTAACATTTTTAGTGTCAGTGTAATATTATTATGCGGGGCGGACGACTGACCATATACCCTACAGGGAAATTTGCCGGTGAGCCGATGCCCGGGGGGTCGTGTGAGGCCTCCTCACAGCCGCTAGAGAGGTACATAGTGATCTGATGCTCTCAGCATTAATTAATCCTAGGAGCATCATATACTTATGCACCTGGTCAGCAGCCACAGGTGCCATCCTGCATTCAACTGTCACCATCCTCAGAGTAGTGATATGGCAGTATTTTATGCCGCAATGTGGTATTTGGTTTTCCAGGGGCCCACGCCTACTTCTGCCTACTTGTGTTACCCCATCTTCTGTCAATTCAGACTCGCCTAAAACATGAGGCCACTTTTAGTTTTTTTTTTTGTTTCCAGGGCCACTTTAAGTTCCCAGTCTCCCTTGTGAATATGACTGTCCAAAGCATGTTACTTGTAAGCATGAATGAATGTAAAGAACACATGAATGTAACGTGTTTTTAGATCTACATAGAAAATCTAAAACCTCTCTGTTTACTTCATTGATCTTACTAAAATATTCAAGATACCAATAAGTGCAGAAGAAAATACAGTAAGATAAAAATAAGTAATTACAGTAAGATAAAAATACAGTAAGATAAAAATAAGTAATTTTATACAAAGCAATCCAAGCACTAAACATTAAAAAAAAGAAAACAAAACATTTTCATTCCTCCTACACCGATTCTTTGGGCAATCTGATTTTGTCAGACGGAGGGGAAACGAGGATTCTGGGATCCATTTGTAAGGACTTGAGAAAGTGTCTGCTGATGTGAAACAGCCATAGGCAGGTTTGTGTGTATCAAGTTATACCTGTGATATGCACCCGCTGTGGAGCAAGTAAAAGAAAGTGAATTTGTCCCAAGGCAAGTGCCATGCAGTTTCTTCCTATCTTGGATGTATTGCAGTATCTTCTATTGAGCACAGAGCACCCATGGACATTGTGGAACCACAAGTCTAAGGATATCCACTGAGGTTAGCGGTAGTGCTGACTATTTTTACTGAAAAAATGGGGAAGGGTTTGTACAAAAGTAGCAAAAATTTGACAAGATGGATTTGTAGTTTATTGGACTGCTTAGTGGGTATTATATGCCCTAATTCACAGACAGCTCACCCTAGTAACAGATTCTCTTTACACTTTTTATACATACTTTGAATATTTTTTTAAGGATTGTTACATTGCACACCCTGAACATGGTTTAATTAAAAAAAAAATAGGTCCCTGCAAGGTTTGGATACATTTAACAAGTAACCTTTATGAATATCTCAAAACCCTTTGGCATTTGTTCTACAACCCACTTGTATTGTGTTTTATGAAAGGAGCTGTTGTTCTTTGGTACTTTTAATTAAGCTCCAAAATTAGGATCAGATTTTTATTACCCTCTTTAATGACTCATCCAAAAGCAATCTGCTGTTCAGTTCTTGCACTGGTCCAGCCAACATGTACAACCCCAGTTACAAAAAAGCTGGGACGCTGTGTAAAATGTAATTAAATGCAAATAAAAACAGAATTAAATGATTTGTAAATCTCACAGACCAGTATTTTATTCACAATGTAGAACACATAACAGGTACACAGGGGCGGACTGGAAACGTAAAGGGGCCCTGGAAAAAATACTAAAAGTGGCCCCGTTTTGTAGTCGGGTCCAAATTGATGGAAGGCAGGGTCAGCAATACCATATTCTGGCACATTATACCACCCCAACAGAGCCAAATACCACAGTCCATCACAAAACATCCCCCAAAACTTCCACTGGCCAGCAATGAGGAGAGTTCAGGAGGCCCCCTGGGCATCGGCCCACCGGGAAATTTCCCTGCAAGGTCTATGGCCAATCCGCCCCTGCAGGTACAGTTATGTCCCTATATACTGTATAGCAGCTTCACCCTGCGTCCCGGCACTGCTTGCAGTGAGCGCTTACTGCTCGGACAGGCATCGCTCCCGGTGGTTGGTTCATTAGTCAGCACACCAGGAGTGCAGAGGGAAAGTTTACTGACAGCGCTGGTCAGTGAGAATGTAGACAGTGTAGAAGTCCATATTTTATAAAAAGGGGTAATGTATATACTTTATAAACACAACCTGTGCCCACCAGGTTGTGAGTGAGCAGGGCAGGCAGAAGCCCGCAGCTCCAGCACAGCCAGACTCTCCTCTGCTGATACAAGACAGATGTCCCTGCTAAGGGACATTTCAGCCCCAGTTTTCTACCACAAATAAACATTTTCCCTAAATAAAGTATACTACAAAAATGTTCCCTGTCACTGTCCCTACACAAGTCCCAAAAAAAAAAAGACCAATTTTCAGCCAGCAGGAACTTGCAGAGTTCAGGTCTCAGGATCTTCAGTAGAGACCTCAGGTTTAGATTGGGAACCCTGTTTTCTTCCAGACTTATTCACGGAACAAATTGGATCTACGGATGAGTACTCCTCCCAGGGTCACCTTGCAGAGGGTGCTTCAGGAAGGTGAAGTGGTCCCTAGAGTTCTTTTTGTAATGAGAGGACAAGTCTCCTTCGCAAGAAAATCCTCAGCATCAGTAGAGTCATGGAAAGTCACAAATGAACTATCTTGTTAGTGAACTCTCAGGAATGCTAGGCAATTTGGAATTTGATGCCCTGTTTAAATAGGGTGGCACACACCCCACTAAATGCTTGCCTCTTCATGGTCACCACTGCAGAATAGTCTCCAAATATGAGCACCTTGGCAGAAATTCTTTCATTTGATAGGCCGGCAGGATATCCTCTTTGTATGTGAAGTTCAAATACGATGCTGCATCTCAGTACGGATCTCAAGCAGGTCTCCTCTGTGCGCTCCTGGTTTCAGCTCTCCACATGGCAGCGAGGTCGACCCCAGATTAGATTCAGTCTGCATCCCCATTTTACAATCTGCTGCTTTTTCTACTGCACAGTAGGTATCACTCCATGTATTAACTGCCCAGGAGTCTAAGTTTTGCTTCCCAGGTCAAAAGAAACAGGTAAAATTATGGGTGTAGTCTGGGGAGACGTTAAGGAGTCCAGAGGGAAGAGGAGCTCCTCACCATGCCACCTCACATACCACAGCTGGAAGTGGAAGTCAACTGTGTTCAGTTTTGATTGCAGGACAGAAACTATGAATATTAACATTGAGTTAAAGACAACTAAGTAAGTTTCAGCCTCTTTCAATTAAACTGGTGGGCACAATAACACCAAAACATGTCAGGGGCTTCCTGTAAAAAATACTTTTAAAAGATCATTCAATGTCATACTAAAAGTTATCCCAAACGTATATAGTAAGACCTCTACAAAGAAATATCTGTTAATTTTTAATGCAAAGTACTCATTATATCCTTTTATTTACGGACATGGATAGTTAAAGGGTCACTGAGTTTTCAGAAAACTTTTAATGTGTCATAGAGACATATCAAAATGCCACGTTAGATAGCAGCGAACTCTGAACAAGCACCATCTCTACCTATTGCACGATCCACTTTAGTAGCAACCCACACCTGGACGACAATTCCTACCTAGGTATGTGAAGGGGCCGATCAGGGAAGAAACACGGGGGCAAAAATAACAAATAACTAGTGACACAAAGTCACAACCAGGAATTTGTGTCAGGACCAAATCACCAGGCAATAAACCAGAACTATTATATCAAAAAGAGAGGAGCACGCACTCAATATCTGGAAACTAGCAGTGGTATTTATTCCATCAACATATATGTAAAATATTGAACATTAAACATTACTAGACAATAAACATATATTAGACCATCTCGTGGTCTCTCTATAAAAATATCTCTGATGCAAGGTCACATAAAACAATGCTAAAAAAAACTCGTGAAATATTGCCGCATGAGATCGCTAATAAAGGTTAGAACATCATATAAAGTCATACAGTTATACTTGATGCTCTATCACATAAGTCCCAAGGGATTTCCTTTTATAATATGCCTCTGAGCTAGATATATCCTCCTTGTGTTGAAGATATGGAACTTTGATTGTATTAATTGCAATACCTTTATAGGGAAAATGTTATGCTACGTGGCGTCCCACAGTAGTATAACTATATGATGATATTGTGTCCACAATGTACTCACAGTTCCTCTCCAGTATGGAGTATTGGTATAGGCTGCGGTTCACTGTGCGCTTTTCCCCGAGTCTCACCGGTCCCACGGAACCTCCAGCCGTATGAATGTAATGGCGCGGTATCTTGAACAAGCGTGGTATGTAGCGTCCCACGTGACTGGATAGGTCAAGTGACCAAACCCCTCAGCGGTCCCGCCGGCAGTGATTCCGCTAGATATTACAAGTGGATATCAAGTACTTTCTTTATGAGATGAATCCATATAAGATTGTTGCAATGGAGAATATAGCTTAGTATATCTTCTTATGCCAGACGCGTTTCGAGACGGGGGGGTCCTTCGCTTGACGAGATATCAGTAGTACTTGTTGAATACGGTGTCCTGATTTCTCCTCGAGCGGTGGCCCTCCCCATTTACCCTTTCTCACCATGCCTTGGATGAATGTCTAAACTGTAGACTGATGTGACTATAAAATGTCAAAAGTATAAATACAGATGGTTTAAAACAATATCAGATTAATGTCCTCGCTCGTTTACTAGATTTTTAATATTTGTATTATATTTTCTGTTATATTATATATTTATAATTTTATTATATATTTATTTAATGTACGCTATATTAAGGTGTTTAGCTAGGGATATTAATGAAAATGAGATATTGAAGCAACTGTTGATATCAAGGAATATTGGTTACAAGAGAAAACGCATGAGCAGAAAAAAACGCATTGATACCGCATGCAAAACGCAGATATATAGAAAATATGGAATTTAAGGCTAAATATGGAGGAAAAGCTTTACAAAGAAAAACAAAAGATTGATCAAAGAAAGAAATCAAAAAGTATTGTAGTAAAGCCTAAAAGACTAAGTGTGTATAATCAAGACTAAATCCATTTCGGATTTTATATCATACCAGTTGAAGGGGATATAAAAAGATGGTGGAGATATGGCTAAATATACAGCCACTGAGGAAGAGACTGGTACGTCTCGAAACGCGTCTGGCATAAGAAGATATACTAAGCTATATTCTCCATTGCAACAATCTTATATGGATTCATCCCATAAAGAAAGTACTTGATATCCACTTGTAATATCTAGCGGAATCACTGCCGGCGGGACCGCTGAGGGGTTTGGTCACTTGACCTATCCAGTCACCTGGGACGCTACATACCACGCTTGTTCAAGATACCGCGCCATTACATCCATACGGCTGGAGGTTCCGTGGGACCGGCGAGACTCGGGGAAAAGCGCACAGTGAACCGCAGCCTATACCAATACTCCATACTGGAGAGGAACTGTGAGTACATTGTGGACACAATATCATCATATAGTTATACTACTGTGGGACGCCACGTAGCATAACATTTTCCCTATAAAGGTATTGCAATTAATACAATCAAAGTTCCATATCTTCAACACAAGGAGGATATATCTAGCTCAGAGGCATATTATAAAAGGAAATCCCTTGGGACTTATGTGATAGAGCATCAAGTATAACTGCCTGACTTTATATGATGTTCTAACCTTTATTAGCGATCTCATGCGGCAATATTTCACGAGTTTTTTTTAGCATTGTTTTATGTGACCTTGCATCAGAGATATTTTTATAGAGAGACCACGAGATGGTCTAATATATGTTTATTGTCTAGTAATGTTTAATGTTCAATATTTTACATATATGTTGATGGAATAAATACCACTGCTAGTTTCCAGATATTGAGTGCGTGCTCCTCTCTTTTTGATATAATAATTTTCCCTTTTTGGACCTGGTAGGCTGGTCCTGGAGCAGAGCACCGTTCCATTAATAGTTTGAGTGAGCACCAAAGAACTCCAGGAACAGAAAAGCAGACTAGTGTGACGTACAAAAAAGACAATTACAGGCAACTGTTGTCAGCAGTTAAATAGGCCACGCTTCCAATTACGTGACCCGGCCCACGTCACCATGCTGGAAGTGCTAGTGCTTTCCCTCATTGGCTAGTGCTTCTGTACACAGAAGCCCAGCCCATTCATACCTGTAACCAGCAGTGCTGAATACGGAGCTGCACACTTGCTGGCCCTGCTATGTACAAGTGCATCTCAATAAATTAGATTATCATCAAAAAGTTTTTTTTCAGTAATTCAATTCAAAAAGTGAAACACATATATTATATAGAGTCATTACAAACAGAGTGAACTTTTTCAAGTGTTTATTTCTGTTAATGTTGATGATTATGGCTTATAGCCAAGGAAAAAACAAAAGTCATTATCTCAGAAAATTAGAATATTATATTAGACCAACTGTAATTTTTTTTTGAAACACAGAAATGTTGGCCAAATTAAAAGTAGGTACAGTAAATGCACTCAATACTTGGTTGAGGCCCCTTTTGCATGAGTGACTGCATCACTGCGGCGTGGCATGGAGGCGATCAGCCTGTGGCACTGCAGAGGTGATATGGAAGCCCAGGTTGCTTTGATAGCAGCATTCAGCTCGTCTGCATTGTTGGGTCTGGTGTCTCTCCTGTTCCTCTTGAAAATACCCATAGATTCTCTATGGGGTTAAGGTCAGGCGAGTTTGCTGGCCAATCAAGCACAGTGATACTGTGGTTAATAAACCAGGTATTGGTACTTTTCGAAGTGTGAACAGGTCCTGCTGGAAAATAAAAATTCCATCTCCAAAAAGCTTGTCAGCAAAGGAAAGCATGAAGTGCTCTAAGATTTTCTGGTAGACGGCTGCACTGACTTTGGTTTAGATAAAACACAGTAGACCTACACCAGCAGATCACATGGCTCCCCAAACCATCACTGATTGTGTAAACTTCACACTATACCTCAAGCAGCTTGGATCGAGTGCCTCTCCACTCTTCCTCCAGACTCTGGGACATTGATTTGGAAAATGAAATGCAAAAATTACTTTCATCTGAGAACAAAACCTTTGACCACTGAGCAACAGTCCAGTTCTTTTTCTCCTTGGCCCAGGTAAGACGCTTCTGGCGTGGTCTATTGGTTATGAGTGGCTTGACACATGGAATGCGACACTTGTAGCCCATGTCGTGGATACGTCTGTGTGTGGTGGCTCTTGAAGCACTGACTCCAGCAGCAGTCCACTCCTTGTGAATCTCCACCAAATTTAGGAAAGCCCTTTTCTTAACAATCCTATGAAGGCTGCGGTTCTCCCTGTTGCTTGTGCACCTTTTTCTACCACCGTTTTTCCTTCCACTCAACTTTCCATTAATACGCTTTGATACAGCACTTTGTGAACAGCCAGCTTCTTTAGCAATGACCTTTTGTGGCTTACCCTCCTTGTGGAGTGTGTCAATGACAGCCTTCTGGAGATCTGTCAAGTCAGCAGTCTTCCTCATAATTGTTTTGCCTACTGAACCAGACTAAGGGACATTTTAAAGGCTTAGGAAGCCCTTGCAGGTGTTTTGGGTTAATTTTTCTAATTTTCTGAGATAATGAATTTTGGGTTTTCCTTGGCTGTAAGCCATAATCATCAACATTAACATAAACAGTTGAAAAAGTTCACTGTTTGTAATGACTCTATATAATATATGTGTTTCACTTTTTGAACTGAATTACTGAAAAAATTTTTTTTAATGATATTCTAATTTATTGAAATGCACTTGTAGGTGACACAAAAGCTTTGATTGGTTGGGGTCTGAGTGCTGGGGCCTCCACTGATTGCTAGCACGAGGAGAGAGAAATACTCACATATCACAATCTCTCTGCTCACTGCACAAAATTGAATCTAGATCAGTGTTCCTCAACCCCAGTGTCACGAACGTGCCTGCTTCAGGTGGCAGGCATTCGGCTAGGCTTTCAAAAGTGACATAATTTGACGTTTTCCTCTTGGTTTGGTTGCTGTTTACCACATCCCTTCCCCTCAGCTGTTGCGGGTGTGGTGATTATCTTTCCCCTATTTATCCCTTCCTCTCCCAGTATTCCTTGCGGTTTATACTTTCTGCTTACTTTGTTGTGTGTGGTGTGGATCTCGGCTGAGATCTGGTTGCTGCAATATCTGCATTAAGATAAGTGTCATTTTCCCTATTGTGTTTATCCTACTTTTCCCTGTTGTGGTTTTGCCTCCTGGAGTCTCCTGTTCGTCCGTCCTCTTGGATGAACGGGTTAACTCTTTCCCCTGTCACTAGCTGCAGGGTTCTATAGGGTGAGTTTGTTCTTAGGTTCCTGTGTATGAACTCTCCTACCACTAAGGCCTGTTCATACTGGTAGTCAGTCAGGGACTAGTTTCAGGGTTCCCTGCAGGAGGTGACCGTTTCTCTTGTTTGGTCTTTTCCCTTCTGTCTTACACTTGGTGTGGCTATTTCCTCCACACCAGAGCGTGACACCCAGTCCTCAGAGCCCACCTGCCGGTCATGTTTTCCTTAGTATCGAGTAGGTGATATAATTACTGTCAGAGCTTTAGGATATACCACAGATATTCATTCTGTGGTATTTTCTCAAATCATGACCAGTAGGTGGGCCCCGAGGACTGGAGTTGAGGAACACTGATCTAGATGGACCCATAGACTTGCTATTGAGTTTGTCTCGCTTCCTCTCCTGCAGGAAGTGAAGAGAAAGAATGCAATATGAGAGCGCTCCTCTCTACTCATGCTAGTGATTAGTTGAGGTCTCAGCATTCAGACCCCCAACGTTCAAAAATGTTGATATGTATCCATGACATAGGTAATCTTAGTGACCCTTTAAATTTGGAAGTCTTCAGTTCTTGACAACTCTCATCCTGACCACTAGCTGGTGCTAGGTGGCTTCTTTTCATACAGATTGTAATTTGGATAATCTGAAAAATGTACCCTTTTTCTTTAGGTACACCACTGTCCTGACCAAATTTAAAGGGGTGTGAACAGTTTTTTTACTCACATATCTGGAGGACTTGCTTGCCCTTCTGTGGGTGGGCAGCATCTTGTTAACCCAATCATTTATTATTTATTTTACACACATATATAGCGCTGCTATATTCCACAGCACTTTATGTACATTAGCATCAAGCTGTCCTGAGTGGGTCATTTCTCACCTGTATACAAACTAGTCCCTCACATATAGCCCCAGAGATACATATGGTATGTAATGCCCCCACAATTTCCTTCTCCACTGTTGAGAGAGAGAGATATAGCAAAATACTTCTACGAATGTAGAAGTAAAGATGAATGAATTAAAGGTGTCTGGCCCTCTTTACCTGCATTTCTATATGTTCACTACTCCAAGCTACTGAGCATGTTAGTCCACCTCTGAATGAAGGAGAAGCTGTACCAGAAGGATAGACAGCAGAGCTGCTATCGCTTCGGTCTTCTTTAAATGACTAGGGTTTAGTATTACTTCTGCAATCCTCTTTTCCAGTTTCTAGATACTGATCTATCCTCAGGATAGGTGATCAATATCAGTCTGGTGGGGGACAGCCAGCACTCCCAAGATCAGCTGTTTTTGGCAGCTGCCGACACCAGAAGCAATACAGTAGTATTGTGGAAACAAAAAGTTCCATCCACTGTGTAGTGGCCATGCTGACTTACTTTCATTTCTGCTCCAATTAATGACCTATCCTCAGGCTCTATAAAAAGGATCAGATAACTAGAAAATGGAAAACAACTTTAAATACAGTCATGATTAAAACAAATTAAACCTCTTTAAATTCTATGGTTTAGTATCAGTAAGTACATAACAAAAAAGTATCTGGTCCTTAAGTCTAAAAATTAGATAAATGCAACCTCAGATGAACAACACACAACAGATTCCACTGTTTTATTATGTATTCAAGGAGCAGTTCACCAGCTCACGTGGGTTCTTAATACAGAGATACTGTCAGTGCAATGGCTATAGTGAACAGACTGTAAATATGTCCGCTGGATTCCAGCACCAGAGTGCCACAAAATAGGTAGAGAATAGTGTAGCCCTGAGCTTCACCCACACCACTATCACTACCTACTTGTACGGTTCATCCTAACTGACGGTGCGCAACTGGATGTCGGTCCCTAGCTCACGTAAGTGCAGGGTCTTACAGGTAGGGGTAAAAACAACAAACTAAGACAGACAACACAGATGCGTAAACGTTTACCAGGCTGGGTCAGATACTGAGAAGTCAACAATCCAAACATAAGCGAAAACCGGAATGAGCGGAAGCAGAGGTCAAGAGCCAGGAAGTTGCGTCAGTACAAAGCGGTATCACAAGATCGAAATCAAGTACAAGCCGAGGACAAGAGCCAGGAGTTTGCGTCAGTACAGGGGGCGTATCACAAGATCGAAGTCAAATACAAGCCGAGGTCAATAAACAATAGTGACATATACAAGGAAACTAGTGAGGCAAGTAACACCAATCACAGGCAACCTGTGGCTAGCAGTTTGCATGTTTAAATAGGCCAGATTGATGGGTCATGTGATGTGGCCAGCGTCACGTGACCCACGTCAGAAATGGCCACACACCTGAACGCAAACTCATTTATGTCGGTGCTCAATTCTTCCCCTGCTCAATGTCTAGGGTATGGGGGACTCCGGACGCCGCCCCCCCTTGATGTCATGGAGACGATGACGCCGGCCGCGTCTGATGACAGGTCCTCGCTCCTCCTAACTAGTGGGATGCCGCTGGCTCCCCGTTACACAGAGCTTGCACTCTTTCAGATACAAATATGTAATACATAGATACTTTATACTACACACATTTTTTCTTTCCTTACAAAACAAACACAAGTTTCACCATGTGTGATATGTAGCCAGGGTTGTTCCATAGGATGTTGGGTAAATATTCTTCCATTGTTGCCAAAGATTAAAAACTTGATTTGCAATCTGTTGTGGCCATCAACTTCTCATCTTTTCACAGGGAATTTCTTCACAGCTGCAATAATTGACCTTCTCATGCACTCTGTAAAGATTTTGACATTTTTTAAATATATATAACTATATGAAGCAGTGACACAATATCTGTACCAACAAAGGTTTAATGTCCAGGTTGCCAAAGGCACAGGGGTTATCTCATGAAGACAAACTGCTTGTTGTATGGATGCCAGCCAGGCAACACATTGACTGCTGCAGGTCCACTGGGGGAGGCCACGTATGGCTATACATTTCTCATATGAATGGCCATACATGTAATACATGCTGGGGCAGCCAGAGGTGTTATCAGTGATTGATAGCATTCTCTGTGTAAGGCCCCATTCACACGACCGTATTGAATGGGGCCGTATCTATCCGCAAAAATGTGGGAATAGATGCGGCCCCATTCACCTCTATGGGGCCGGGAGCCGCCAAACGGAGCTAGCTCCGTGCCGCGGCTCTTTTGAAGTATGTCCTATACTAGTCCGTGCGCACGGACAAGTATAGGCATTTTCAATGGGGCTGCACGGCGTGTGTTCCGAGCGCTGTGGAACACACGCCGGGCGGCCCCCGTATATTTGCGGGTTCGCAGTGATGCGGGCCTGCAAATATACGGTCGTGTGAATGGGGCCTAAGTGTGTATACATAGATAGCTGGGGGGGGGGTTAAAGTTAAAATAAAACAACCATGATGCCTGAAGATTGCACTGCATTTTGTGGTGACAGGTCCTCTTTAAAGGGAATCTGTCACCTGGCTAATAGCTATTAAACCAAAAGTATGTCCTTCCAGCACTTCATACTTGCTTTCCACATGTGCTTTTTTTGTCCCTTGCAGCTTGCTTTTTTTTTTTTTTTTAAACTTTTCTACATCAGAAAACAGGCATAGTACCTTTAATAAATTACCCCACTCAACATTTCGCTCAATTCATCACAAATAACATCATTGCCGCTAACAAAGCTGGTTTTAAAAATACCCCACGGTGTTCATGCTTTGTCTAGATCAGGATGGTTAAAATGACTGGCCCGTCAGAACAACCCCTTATCTAAAATGCAGACTGAGGCTACTTTCACACTGGCGGCAGGCCTGATCCGGCAGGTGAAGGGTGCTGCCGGATCAGGCCTGCCGCAGTGACATGTGTGGAGCCGGAACCGCGCTCCGGCCCCACACATGTCACACAGTACATACATATACATACACATAAACATACACACACATATAGACATACAAACACACATACATACTTACATGCTCCCCGGCAGGTCTTCGGAGCGTCAGGACGGCTCACACAGGTCACGATTCCCCACAGCGCCCTCTGCTGGGCGCCTGGTGGAATCGTCATCTGACGATTCCACCAGGCGCCCAGCAGAGGGCGCTGTGGGGAATCGTGACCTGTGTGAGCCGTCCTGACGCTCCGAAGACCTGCCGGGGAGCATGTAAGTATGTATGTGTGTTTGTATGTCTTTATGTGTGTGTATGTTTATGTCTGTATGTGTCTATGTGTACCCGGATCCGTAATGGACTCCATTTAAAGTCAATGGAGGGCGGATCCGGTTACCATTATGGTCACACCAGACGGATCCACCCCCATTGACTTGCATTGGGGGTCATTCCGGATCCGTCTTGGTGCGGATGCCTGGACCGGAGAGCAAACCGCAGCATGCTGCGGTTTGTTCTCCGGTCTGAAGACGGAACGGAATGCTTTCAGGAGCATTCCGTTGTCTTCAGTTCAGTTTTGTCCCCATTGACAATGAATGGGGACAAAACTGAAGCGTTTTATTCCGGTATTGAGCCCCTATGACGGAACTCAATACCGGAATTTTAAAACGCTAGTGTGAAAGTAGCCTGACTAGCAGTAAGCTGATCACCATGATTAGTGCAAATGAAATCGCCAGCAACCAGATAGTATCACAGGGGAGGTTGTCATTACCACACAATACGATAAAAAACAGTCTTCGTTCATCAACATGTTCAGCCCGGCCCACCACCTCCAGTAATTTATTTCAAGGGAATCGCTATTAAACCAAAAGTATGTCCTTCCAGCACTTCATACCTGCTTTCCACATGACAAACAGCAAGAGACTACACACAGGGATAGTTGCACGAAAATACATCAGAATCAGGCAGATAACACAGTAGAAAAACATTATACAGAGAGTAGTCAAAAGAAAAGCCAAGATGAAATACCAGACCGGATGCACAGGACAAATCAAGTAAGACAGAGAGTGGTCAAAAGACAAGCCAAGGTCAAAAGCACAAACAAATCCAAATGAATCCAAGAACCAGTAACCTCGCTAGTGAGCCCAAACAAGACTTCACTGGCACTGGTATATGGCCAGGAAGGGGTTTAAATATAGCATCGAGTCCCAGGATCAGAACGTGATAGGTCAGGACTCGGAGCACCATTAGTCTGAACACTAGCACATAGGAATAGATCAGCTGAGCAATCTGCCCACTGCTAGTCTCCTCCAGCACATACCCGCTGTAGGAAGAAAGAGCATTGCATCCAGTTGCTAAGGTGCCATCATCGGGGGCGTTGCTTACCGGTGGGTCTCTTCCGGCGCAGTCATGCCGAAGCTGGAAATCTTGTCGCTGGTGCCAGGACTGTAAGTTTGTGAAAGTACATGGCTCAACAGAGCAGAGGGGAGGGGCTACACTTTAGTTTTATGGGTTTTGCTTTTACAGCATTCTCTGGTCAGACCTGGTACAGGTCAGTATGATTACAGTGATACCACATTTGTATAGTTTTTTATTTTATTGTGTTTTAATACTGAAGAGAAATAAAAACTTTTCATCGCATATTCTGACCCACCCCTAACTTTTTACGGCGTTGCGTGGGGGGCTCATCTTTTGCGAGGTGATTTGCAGTTTTTATTTTGACATGTTAAAATATTGTTATAGTTTAACCCCTGGGATACCGTTTTTTTTGTTTTTTTTATCGTTTTCATTTTTCTTCCCTGTCTTCCCAGAGTCATAACTTTTTTACTTTTCCGTTCACATAGCTGTATGAGGACTTGTTTTTTGCAGGAAAAGTTGCACTTTCTAATGCCACCATTTAATAGCATGCAATGTAGTGGGAAGTGGGGTGCGGCGATGCCCATGATGTTTATATTTTTTATTATGTTTTTTTTTATTTTTTATTCTAGGGAAAGGGGGGTGATTTAAGTACAGCAAGGAGCAGCAGGGGGTATGGGGCCCTTGTTCTTGTGATTAGTGGGGGTCCCAGAGGTAGGACCCACCCCGATCTGATTCTTATTCCCTATAATGATTTATTCTGAGGAAAGGGAGTGATTTGGATTTTTATATATATTTTTTTATTTTACCAGCCATAGGCCTAGAATATGCGATGTTCACTTCACTGCTTTTAGTTTACATTGCTGTGCTTTACCAATGTATTGTAAGCGCTATTTTCTGTTATCCTATGGAGCCCTGGCACCTACAGGCCTCCATAGTAACTACAGCACTGATACCCTGGATTTCTTCAGAGAGACTTAGGGTGCATCAGAGCGAAGGAATGGCCCCAAATGCCTCGAAGGGGAGCTGTTCTAGGCCCAGAAGCGTTTTCAGCTCTCAGATGGAGTGGTCACATTTGACCATGTGATCTGAGGGGTATTCCAATGCCAATAACTCCCCAATGCCTGGGGACCTCATATAGGTTATATTTACCCTGCTTCGATGGCACCTGGGTCGCTTCTGATCCCTGCATGGCTGATGCTGCATCTCCCCGTCGAGCGGAGCAAAACATCTGGTGAAGGGAGGACAGGGGGTTAAGACAATAGCACTAGTGTCACCTGCGAGGTTCATCCCTGTTGCGGCTTGCTATTGGCTGCCTCCCTGGATAACCCCTTTAAATTTCCGCACCGATCGCAGACATTGGCACCGTTTAAACAGCAGAAACCTGGCGGCTATGGTGCCCACTGTGCTCTTGAGCAGATGCAATATTTATAGTGACAACTCATGTTGTACATGTACATCAACGGTTAATGAAAGCTACACAAAAGGTATGTTTGCCCTGTTCTCCCCAGTTCATACCTAGTGCTGTGAGTCACGCTGGGATCCAATTCATTTCTATGGCTGCACTGCGATCCTTAATCATGTGATGGCCCTCGCTCCCAAGATCGGCATGTGGCCCCAGTCTTACAAGGGTTGGCTATTGGGAACAAACCTTCATACAAACGCTCATTCCTGATAATCAGCCAAACACTGAAATAGGGTAAAAGCATAGCACCCAAAATAATCATTTCAGGCAGGTAGTCTTATGAATCAATATGGGGCCAAATGATCACACCAGTGATCGCTCATACCCACACAGTGGAGGTGATCACAGCAGGAAAATGCAGCTCTCACCTCCTCTGATGGGCAGACATGTGTAAATGGGCTTTAAAATGGTGCAAAGATTTCATAAATCCCTGCCAAGGAGAAAGCCACACCCACTTGTCACACCACCTTTACAAACTGATATGCATGGCGCAAATAGTTAAAAGGGGTTCTCCAGGAATGATTTATGTCCACCAGCAACCTGTCCCAGAATTTGAACAGGCCTGGTTGTCACTATTCGCAGAGCTGCCAAAGGGTGAGAGGGTAGGGTTTCAATATATATATTATGCTCTGGCACTACATATTGGTGAGTGATCCTGTCAGGCTGCTCAGCCATGATGGCATATCATAGGTAGGATCATACCATTATCATTTATTGTAGAGGAGGGCAGTGTGTCGTGAGGCCTCACCCCCTAACCAGCTCTGGATGTCACGAATCAGCAGGTGTGAACCCACTGTGCCTCGTGCCCTACCTTCTCTAAGGGCGTTGTCTAAGTGAACCCCTCGATCTTCACAATACCCCTGATGGTGGGGATAGACTTTCTGAGGGTAGCACCAGGTCGCTATCTCTTGAGGAGGCCAGGACCGCGGCGGTAAGCAGGGGAACAGCAGCGCACAGCAGCCGCTGTTACACTGGAAATGAAGGCAACCGGTCCTGCTCATATTCTAGGACATGTTGCTAATGGCCATCATTTTAAAGCATTCCCGGTGAACCACTTTAATAAATGTGTCCCACGGCAGATAAAGCACAATTTTGCAGTAAACAGGCCACAAAAAACGTACAAATACATTGATAAATGTGGGCCACTATATTCTGTCTTAGGCCAGTTATACGTGCACCCTTTGGTGTCATACTAGAGCCACTATGGCAATGCCTGGATTTAGAGCCTTCCCATTAACAAAGTTTATGGACGTCTACGGATCTGTAATGATCACTGGGGGTCCAACTGCTGGAGTGTCCACCAATTAGGAGAATGGGGTCCCCAAGCCCCCTGAGTTAGTGTTGGCACACATGCCTGACCATTCACGTCTGTGGTACTGCCATGTACAGCTCAGCAGTCTCATAAAGGTGAATAGACTAGTGGTCACCCATGTTCACCACTATGATCTATGGGAATCCCAGCAGTGGAACCCCCAGTGATCACCTAGCCTCTGGATAAAGGTAATTAAATGTAAGGTAAGGGTAAGTATCCATACAAGGAGCCCGGGCATTGGTCGGCTCGTTATAGGGGTCGGAAAACCCCTTTAATGGGAAAAACCACTTTAATCTACAGTCACGTGGGGCAGATGTTGGTGTATATGCGCTTAAAATCTGCACTGTAGGTCAACTTTTTTAAGTAGAGGGAAATACACAGCATTTCCACCCCATGTGGTCAAGCCCTTGAAGTGATTCAACAGTACAGGTCAGCCGAACCCTATGATGATGTACACTGCTACGTCTAGGTGTTGCAACCATAACTGCAGCGGTGTGACAGCAGCTTCAGTCTCCGTTCACACTAGCGTCACTCTCCTGTTTGTAACATATCAGGACAGATGTTTTCTACTTCTCCACTAACTTCAATGGCTTCTTTACCTGGTAGAATACTATAGCCGCCTACCCTAATCTAATTGCCAAAAATAAAACAGAATCCCCCTCCAATTTTCACCTCAGCCGGTATCAGGTATAGGGCACCAATGCTAAGTAACCAAATGATGAGGGGGAAAAAAAATCACATATTAATGGAAAGGCTTCTCTCTAGAGAAGAGAGTAATGTAGAGATGGCCTCCAGTGTGAACAGCGCGTACATTCCCTCCTGTGAGGTTCCAGGCGGCTGTATGTTAGCGCTGTGCCCTAGCACCTCGCTGTAGCGGGAGCCGCCGGGAGAAGCAGTGTCTGTGCACCGGGGAAGAGGAAAGGGAGGAGTCACCGGGGTGAGGGGAGGAGGAGTAGGGGGCGGCTTGTACCTGTGCGAACATAACAGTCACAGCTTGGACCGGCTGAGACGGCGGAGGCTGCGGGCAGTCAGTGCTAGAGGACGAGCAAGGTGCCCGGAGTACAAAGGGTCAATGCCCGGCGCCGCTGCCAGGTGCTGACAGGCAGAAGACGATGTGGAGCTGGCTGTGCGCTCTCTCCCTGCTGTGCGCCCTGTACCCCGGCTCCTCCAGCCGCTCTCTGGAGTGGTTCACTGCACTGGTGCGCACGGAGTACACCGACCCACTGACCAACACCACGGTGCTGGGCACCACCGAGAGCGGCCGCTATGGGGACAGCTCCCCCAAGGAGAGCGTCCAGGGCTTGGTGGGATTCCCCCGGGATCCGGGGCAGCTGGAGGGCTGTCACCCCGATGTCCAGTACGCGGTACCCGGTATGAGCGCCAGGGCCATGGAGGACGGGGAGCCCTGGATAGCTCTGGTGGCACGGGGAGGCTGCACCTTCAAAGACAAAGTGGTGAACGCAGCCCGCAGGAGGGCATCGGCCGTGGTCATCTACAACGAGGCCAAGAACGGCAACGGCACTGTCCCTATGGCACACCTAGGTAAGTGCCCCCTGCTGTTACACTGGTGCCAGGAGGTGCCCTTTCCACCTGTCCGTGACGTCACATGACCAGTAGGGTCTGCTCTGTATTTCTATTGTCACCTCTCCTGTCATGTCAGCTTTAGTAACTACCTGCCTTCCCCATGCAGTGGGAGAATCTGTTCTTATGATGTGCCATTCCTCTATTATTCCTGCTAGAAGTTTACAAATACATTTCCAGCAGTTTGCAGTAAAGGTACTGCTGGGTGTTACTAGTAGTGGATGTGTCTGACTCTGTCTAATCAGTGCTGCTAGTGTCACTCCCCCAACTGGTAACAGGCATCTGTACCCTTACTGCAGGCTGCTAGCAATTCATTCATAACTTCTAGCAGGAATCATAGAGGGATGACACAACATAGAACTATAAGAATAGATGTTCCAGACTTGTTATTGCATGGGGGATGCATGAAGCTATTAAACGGACATGTCTGGAGTGATGAAAGGTTCTGTTTACAGGGACCATTTGCCATGTTGAACCAGTTATATGGCGCTGTCCGTCACATTACAGCAATCATCTGACTCTGAGCGCTATATGAGCTATTTGCTCCCTTTATATTTGGCTATGTGAGTCTACTGTAATGTCTGCCAGGTTGCTGGGCTATTTCTGTAGCTGCTATGGCAGTTATGTATCCAGCATGCCCGGACTGCCCGCTGCTTACCAGCCGTGAAAGGCTGAGATTGGAATAATCCTGTAAAGTAACATCTGGCCGCACTAAAACGCTGTGCGTGACTCCAGCCCAGGCGGACGGTCGCACTTTGGATTCTCCTCGGTGCATGCGGAAAATCCACCTCTTTTACATTAGCAACAAAGTGGTTGAGAATTTAAAAAAGCCTTGTCCGCAGTGCAATGGAATCCGCACGTAATATCAAGATACGCGATTCCGATTTTACGCTGCACGTTTCACCCTTTACAGAGGGTAAAATCTGTGACAAATCTCCTGCCAGGTTTATACCTGAGGGCAGGGGAAAGTATGGCAGACACTCTGGGAGCTGGTAGTCCTTGTATTTGTGAGTGGCGGCTCCCTCCGCTGATTGACAGCTTTCTCCTTATTGCTGTGTGTGGACTGAAAGGTGGAAATTGGCAGCGGGAGGACTGCTATCCTCATCCTCCTCTACTACTTACAGTAGGCTGCTCTCAGGATAGCCTAAACCTGGCGACAGGTACTGTGTTATAGAGGGAGACGTGCCCAGTGATCATAGTGAGGAATACCAGTCTGATCCTGACATGGTCCATAGTAATAGGATTGTGCAGCAAGTGTTAAAGGGGTTGTCTCATCACGGACATTGGGGCATATTGCTAGGATATGCCCCCATTGTATGATAGGTGAGGGTCACATCACTGGGACCCGCACCTATATTGAGAACAGAGCCCCGCTAGGTGGTGACTGGAGGACTCTGGTCCGGCCACCAACAAGTGCGCTCCCCATAGAAGTGAATGGGAACCGCGCAATACCATCCACCGCTCCCATTCACTTCTATAGGCCCAACGGAAATAGCCGAGCCAGTGGCCCCATAGAAAATGAATGGAGGGCGCAGTGCGACCTTTAACGCTTTTGGGTGTCAGTTCTCGATATTGGTGTGGTACCTATAAGACAATGGCCCCCATATCCTAGCAATACGCCGCATTGTCTGTGATGAGACAACCCCTTTAATGCCATGTGGAATATCTTGAAGTCTGATGAAGGAACTCCACATGCCCCTTCTTAATACACTGTTTATAGCAAGCAGCTTGTCTCCATTATGATGATGAGGAAACGCAATTCAGCATCTTCAATTTAACCAAATTCTTCTGGCCTATACATCAGACATGCCTATAGACTATCATTAGCCAGCCGTATGCCGAGAGGGTCTCCATTAGGCCCACACTTCTGTATACAACTCTCTTCTGATTACTTTTCAAGAAAAATATGTCGGGCGAATTCCCCAAAGTGTGTCACTTTATAGAGGTTCCTGTCACCACTCCTGACATGTCTGGTTTAATAACTATATACCTTCCCCTTGTAATTACAATTCTGGAGCATCTATTCTTGACTCTGTGTTGTGTCATTCCTTCATTATTCCTGCTAGAAGTTATGAATGAATTATGTACTTTCAGTTTGCCGTGAAGTCCAGATGGGTATTTCCAGTTAGGGGTGTGTCCTGCACAATCTGACACTGTCCAGTCAGTGCTGCTACTGTCAGACTGTGCAGGGACACACCCTCTACTGGTAACACCCTACTGGACCATAACATCTAGCAGAAATAATACAGGAATAGTACAATGTCATAAGAATAGATGTTCCAGAACTTTAGAGAAAAGCCTATTGATATATTCATTACAGCTCTGTTCTGAAATATGAGTCAGTGATGCCCGTATTCACTTGTACAGCAAAGACTCCCCACATTCAGCAGGTCGGTTTGGGCTGTCCGAAAGTGCTTGAGTGTGGTGTGAATCCAGGGCTGAGCAAAATAATGACGACTGTGATGTCTGATTCAGTCTTTTTGTAGTGGTAAGAACTGCATGGAAATAATGAGGCAAGGCCGCATTCATGGAGCAGATTTCCGGGCAGTATTTGGAATTCTGGAGGAGAACCCGAACTGATAAAAAGCCAGAAGGCTACCTGCACACGTTGAATTTTACGCGCATTTTTTTCCGTGTGGATTTTCCTGTGGAAAAACCGCAGCATAATACAGTACCAGCAAAGAGAATGATCTTTGACAAATCTCATCCATGTTGTGGAGGCCCTCTTGGTTTTGGCTTAGGCTACTTTCACACAAGCGGCAGCACGGATCCGGCGGGTGAAGGGTCCCGCCGGATCCGTGCTACCGCAGGTGCATGTGTGGGGCCGGAACCGCGCTCCGGCCCCACGTGTGTCAGACTGTCTCTTACCTGTCCCAGCAGCTCCAGACACCACAGGAGGAGGAGGACGGCGTGCACAATGGAAGGGAGTGTAAGATTCCCCACAGCGCGAACACAGCGCCCCCTGCTGGAGGGAGGAGGGAGCTGTGGGAAAAGTGCAAGGTGATGGATCCATCATGAACTCCATTGAAAGTCAATGGAGGACGGATCCGTTTACTATTGTGTCTCACCGAACGGATCTGTCCCCATTGACTTGCATTGGGGGTCATTCTGGATCTGTCTTGGTGCGGATGCCCAGACTGGAGAGCAAACTGCAGCATGTTGCGGTTTACTCTCTGGTCTGGAGACTGAAGAGAACTGAACGGAATGCATTTAGGAGCATTCCGTTCTCTTCAGTTCAGTTTTGTCCCCATTGACAATGAATGGGGACAAAACTGAAGCGTTTTATTCCGGTATTGAGCCCCTATGACGGAGCTCAATACCAGAATTTGTAAACGCTAGTGTGAAAGTAGCCTTAAAATTGTGATGTAAAATACTGACTGAAATGTTAGTGCATTGACTATAATGTGTTCGTGTTTAGTGCACGGGCTGTCTGTTCTACACTCAGACAGCATAGAGACTGGCTGTATAAAGAGAGTGCAGTGCTCCTGCAAGCTCTGCGTCGCTATAGCTCCTCCGCACCATTCACTCGAATGGGATGGAGTGTAACTATAATTGCTGTGTACCATTCAAGTGAATGGGACAGAGGAGCTGTAAATACACAGATCTGCTGAGGTCCATCCCCCGGCACCTTTGCTGTTCAAATCGAGCGCTGCGTTCTCTTCACGATTTAACTGCTCACCGCCAATATTGCAGTGGCGAGCAGTGTAATTACAGCTCTTCCGTCACATTCACTTGACTGGTACACAGCAATTATAGTTACACTTTATCCCATTCAAGTGAATTGTGCGGAGGAGCTGTAATGTCGACAGTGAGCAGGTAAACTGTGAAGAGAACGCAGAGCTTGCAGGAGCACTAAGCTCTCCTTATACAGCTGATCAGCATGGGTGCCGGGAGTCAGGCCCTGCTGATCTGATATTGATGACGTATTCTGAGGATAGGTCATTAATATGGGAAAAGCAGAAAACCCCTATAATTTATGTCATAAATTAGGCGCATCCCCTGGCAGGCTGTGCACCTAGACTGAAATCTGCTTCAGTCTCTAGGTGGAGTAGATTTCAGTCATCATTTACAGCAGGAAACTTTATCGGTCCTGAATTTTCAAGGGCGGCGTCAAAATGTCACACACCTAAATTTAGGCGCCTAGGCTTTCAGAAAGTAGAAATACTGGGTCTGCAGCTTTTTAACACCAGTTTCTGGCATAGAGGGCATAAGAAATGACCCCCTAAGTGGTTCATGGCCTTCATATCATAGGAGGATGTGTGGAGTGTGGCTACAAGGTATGAACGATGCCACATAGGCTCTGTCCTGTATCCGCTTCTGAATGTACTGCTGAAGCAGCTGACTGACCTCACAGCAAAGCTATTTCAGCGAGAAGGCCATCTCCGTCATGTGTTTCTCTTCCCATTTATTGTATAGTAATTACTGTATGTTGCTAATAAAGACTTTTCTTCAGGACATGGTATAATTAGGAACACGCTGCAGAAGATCTGACTGCATTACTGGTCATTGAGTCATACGACGGAATAGGTGTCTACTGTTTCTAGTCTTACTTGCATTGCAGCTACTGGTGATGATACTGGAATTAAAGGAAGCATCTTCTTTCCCTAAAATTAGAGGTGGTCCCCATCTTTTTTTTGCACCAAGGACAGGTTTCATACAAGAAATTTTTTCCCCACGGACTTGGGGAGGGCACGGAGGTTAATCACTCACATAATAAAACACAATAAAGTATGTATTAGAGAATACGTAGCCAACATTGCCAATAACATTTTATAAAGGCCAAATGATACCGCTACACCAGTTACCCAGTCATTAAAGAAGAAAGAAAAATTTTTATTCCATGTCCTGCCAGAAATGTACATGATGTAATGTGTAGTGAATGTCATTTTCTTACCAGTAGCTGAATTTTTGAGTTATATCATCCTTCTTATCTGTCATGTGACTATGAATTAGACCCACCAACTCACACAGCTCCTTATGTGTGGACAGGAAGTCTAATTTTCTATGCATTCCTATGGGAGCCTCACTTTCAGTCTCATAGGAATGAATAGAGAAGTGACTGGCTTGCTGTCCTGGGTCAGTTGGAGGTCAGGGAGTTGGTCACATGACACAGCTACAATAAGAAGAGAGACCAAACTCTCAATTTCAGCCTCTGATAAGAAAATGACATTCACTACAGATTATATCATGCACCTTTCTAACAGGTCAGAGAATAAAAATGTTTGCGGGAGTTCTTCTTTAATAGTCCCAATTAGGCCCCCATTCAGTGACTTGTATGTGATGTCTCCTGTGGGTAGAGGCGTTCTCTTTCCTTTTTCCTCAGTCCTACAGATCACCATGATCCACACACATATTTAGTATTAATGGCTCCTTTTATTCCCCTACTTGGTAATCATCCCTTATTTAGGGCCCAGTAGATATAATGCCCCCCCTCCCCAGTAGTACCCTATGTAAATACAATGCCTCCCATTAGTGCCCTCTTTACATATAATGCCCTCCAGTAGTTGCCGCTTTACATATAATGCCCCTCAGGTTTGGCTACTTTACATATAATGTCCCTTAAATATAGTAGGGGGCTCGCTGTTCTAGACAATAGTCTGGCAGGCTCAGACCTTGGGTTGCGTTAAATCTCTGATTTTTTTCGATAATGAATGGTATTTCACCATCTTATGTCACATTGATTTATTTTACGTTACTGAACTTTTTTTTTAGGCTCTCTTTACATCACCATCATAGTTTCTGATCTTACATGTCTAAAATGCTTGTGCGGTGGGGAAAAATGTTTTGAAAGAGCAGTACTCACCTCAGCAATGTCCTAGATGCTTCCTTTCCAACACCAGGTCCTTACTGATCAATACTTACTAGTCCTGTGTTGACATGTTAGGAAATGCCAGGGAATAGCCGCTTAGCCAGTAACTGGCTGAGGCAGGTCACCACTGCTACAAGAAATTGGGCATTCCCTGTCTGTTGAGATGGTACCATGTTTTGCTGACTGTAGTTGGAATGGCTGTCAGAATTCTGCCTTAAAGGAGTTGTCTAGTTTCCTGTATTGATGAACTTCTAGGAGAAAAGTGGGCCATGCCGTTACTCCTAGAGGCTCAGCATCTACTGCGCCCTCTACACGGTGACGGGGCCAGGCAATGTAAACGTGATCCCTGTCAATCAAAATGCAGGGGGCGTGACAGGTGCAGAGAGAGCTGAACCTCTAGGAGCAATGATAACACCCCTGTTGCTCCTAGAGGCTCATTTGCATATATTAAAACGTCATTTTTGTCAGCAGTGTGGACACATATGAACATGTGACCAACAAAGATGCCTTCAACTGCCAAATCCACGTGCGACAGGTCAGCCAGTTTTATAGGTACAAAACTGCTGACTGATGCACTTTAAGGGCTCATGCACATGACTGTTGGATACACGGATACCGGCCGTGTGCCTTCCATGTTTTGCGGAATGGCCATAGAAATGCCTATCTTTGTCTGTAATGCAGACAAGAATAGGACATGCTGTATTTTTTGCGGGGCCACAGAACAGACATACGGATGTAGACGGCACACAGGAGTGCTGTCCGCGTCTTTTGCGGTCATATTGAAATGAATGGGTCCGCATCCAACCCGCAAAAAATGCGGCTCAGATGCGGACCAAAAATACTTTCATGTGCATGAGCCCTAACAGTCATGTCAGCTGTGGATCGGTTTACATAACTGGTACTGGTGGAATAGCTGTCAACCAGATGAGCTAGTGTTATTCTCCTCTCCCTGTGTTTATGGAGGAGATGTGACACTAGCGTTTTCAATTCCGCTACTGAGATCTGTCATAGGATCTCAGTAGCGGATGAAAACGCTTTAGTTTTGTCCCCATGAACAAAACGGAATGCACCATAATGCATTCCTCTCCGTTTGGTTGCATTCCCAACGCGGACAGAATAACGCTGTAAGCAGTGTTTTTCTGTCCGCTATGTGGTGCGGAGCAAGATGATAGGGACAGATCCATTTTCTCTGACACAATAGAAAACTGAGCCGTCCTCCATTGACTTTCAGTGCTGTTCATGATGGATCCGTCATAGCTATATAAGACATAATATAACCGGATGCGTTCATAACGGATGCATGCGGTTGTAATATTATAACGGAAGCGTTTTTGCAGATCGATGACTGAGCCACATTTGAAAGTAGCCTTAGTGTAACATCTTTTTCTTTTTAAAAGCCAGAGGAGCGTGCTTTCTGCATCCGTGCAACAAAATGGTGCAGCGTGCCACACAGAAACGTGCACAAGGTTACGGTCCATCGCAGGCCCTCTCCCAAAGGAGAAGGGCCCCCCAGAACTTTTCCCAGTCCCTCTGGGCCAGAAGGCTCCTGCAAGGGACCAAGACAAAATAGGCAGCTCCCAGCTGAAGCCGGGAGTATGCCCAGACAACCCTCAGCCGAGGGTATGCCACATCTGTGCTCCGACTTCCACCCAAGGTGTTGGCACGGAGCTTCAACTACTAGGCTGGTCCCTCCCCGAAGGGAGAAACCAAGAGGTTTTGCAGGGAGGTGCGGAACCTCTAGGGGGTACCCATGAGGGCGCAGTAACCCCAGAAAATCCTTGTGACAAAAACAAACGTGGAAAGTAAAGTAGTGCATGTGTGCCAGTTACGGCCCGGACACTCGACCGGAGTTATAAAAATTTCTCGTCTTTTCAGGGCTGAAGCCAAGCAAAGAGAGGTGTGTGTGAGCTCAAAATGTGAGAAAGTGAAGTGTGTGCAAATGTGTCGTCACTCAGTGGGCTCCTGAGGATAGTTCATCAATAAATTTAACTGGGAGAACCCCTTTAACCAAAAGGCCGAGAAGCGATTAGTGTAACACCCAGGTTGGAGTCGCCTGTGCTTGCTATGCTTCTGGCACAGTGTTCTGTACAGCTACCTTAGGTTTTAAGCAGGACTTTACCATTTTGATGATATCATTTTGTATTTTTGTTTGTAATAGCAGTTTGTCCTTGGAGAGCGAGCAGACAAAGTGTGTGAGAACAATAGAGACGCAATGAGGAAACATCTGGGGACTGATAGTCTGCTGACCTGAATTCATGGATGCAGACAGGAACATAAATTTTCTTTAACTGAAGATAAAGTTCCTCCTTTTTTCCCAATATTACCCTGTCCTTGGCTTGGATGTAAGAGAACAAATACGTGTGCGGCAATACAGGTCAACACGGCATGTCTTCTGCAGACATCATACTTGTTTGACCTGTGTAAATAAGTAACTTCAGCTTTGGATATTGAGGACATTGCTGTGCTGTTCAGTAGAGCCCTGCTGTCCAGTGTCCACATGTGTAATAGGAATGTAGTGAATAATACAGAGGCTTATGTATCATCGAGACCGCGCGACTCAGACCAGCCATATAATAACAAGACTTCACCTTTCAGCGCAGGTGTAGTACACACACGTATCTCAATAATGATTAAAAGAGCATTTCTACATAAAAATGTGAGAATAATACTGTAAATGCAGTGAATTATCTCTGAGATAGATGCCTCTACTAGATGCCTCTACTAATGTCTGCCATCACCCCCCCCCCACAAAACACACACCACACACTACCCCCCCCCCCCCCAGATAGTTTCTGTAAACCGTAAACATTTTGTGGTCTACAAACCACAGATCTACAAAACCAGGCGTGTTCATGCCACGTTACGGTACAGACCTCATTGTCTTCAGTAGGTCCATGGTCTGCATGTTGTGACGAAGTATAGGATATGTCCAGTCTTATGCGGCATGGATGTGGAAGCACACACAAGGAATAGCCCTTTAAGAACCTTGGGGGGAATTTATCGTCAGGGTAATAAAATATGGTGTTAAATTCTCCCCTTACTGTGCACGGTACGCTTGAAAACGTGACAAATGACTACTTTACCTGATGCTGATGTCGTGAAAACCTGCTCCTCATGAACTGCAGCCCATGTTTCTCATTGAAATTAATGGGATACGGTTTGTGGCAGTATTTCATGTCTATGTCCTCAACAAATACACTTGACATTATACCTTGTCAACATTTCTTAAAGGGGATGTCTAGGAATACCTAAGTTTTAACTGATGCCCACAGCCTGCCTCTGCTATTGAAAGACTGGCTCTCCAGTCCTGCATACTGGCTCCTAGGTGTCCATCCTCCAGTCCGGGTCTTGTTTTCTTCCTCTCCGGCCTCGTCATAATCACCTGTTCCGCTGCAGCCAATGACTGACTTCATCGGTGATGTGTCCACAAGAGACCTGTCACCGCTGAAGCCAGTGGTTGACTGCAGTGGAGGAAGTGACCATGCCTGGGAGGAAATAAATAAGTTGCAGGGCAGGACAGGCTGTGGGCATTAAAGGTTAGGTATTCCCTGGCAACCCCTTTAAGACGCAGCATCTGGGACATCCGTTTCAGGGAAATTCTATTTATGCTGCGTGCAAAAATGTGGAAATGTCTCCTAGCGTCATTGAAAAAGAAGACCAGAGAGAAGATTTGCTGGTATTTACACGTAACGCTAGATGTACAGGGTTTATTGAGCACTAGACATCTGTTCTCCATATGGATCAGGTCGGTGACCTCTTGGTGTGCACTGATTCCTGGTCAAATGTTTGCTCATACCCTGCAAATAGAAAGGAGCAAAGAGAACCGAACCCCTACACTGACTGAAATACACATGGGTGTGTGAGTTCTCTACCTATATGTAATAGGCTGAGAGGAAGAGTGTCATGGGCTGCGACCCGCTGCTAGTTCACTTCTCTGTTGGCAACACCATGGCACTTCCTTTTACAGGATTGCCGGATAGCATTCTAGCTTTGTCAGGGGTATACATAGGGAAGATTTCCTGGTCTATACCTCTGATGGAAGGCTACAGTGTATGCCGATGTCTAGGCCTACAGTGGCAGTGTTTGTCCATAGGCCACAATGGCTTACTGTATGGGAAACCAAAGTCTGCTGCACTTCTACATGGTATGGGAAAAAAAAGGTTATACTGGCCTGGGCTAAGGCCTTTTTCACCCAGGAGTAGGACCAAAACACAGAACAGACGCACATCTTTCCATTTATACCTTATCTCTGTGTAGGCACCACTCCTGGTTTTCCCTATTTCTTACTGGTTCGTAACCATATTATTTCTATAAACATTTAGGTGGGGAATTTCATCTTTCTGTTAAATGATATGATGACCTATCTTCAGGATATATATAAAATCATTGTCACATTGTAACGTTCCAAGTCCTGGCGAATCTCTGAGCACAGCCGACCCTCAGCAGCTTTTCAAGCACAGCACAGCACATAGTATAGAAGCTGTGCTTGGTTTTGCAGCTCGTTCACTTCAACTAAGCCATGTGACCGATGTACAGGGATATCACTGGACTAGGAAGAGCGCCCGCCTCTTCTAATGGCTGATTGACTGCAAACTGGTATGTAATTTGTGTGTAAGGGATGTTTGGAAGTAACGTTGCCAGGTCATTAATGAACGCTGCTTGTCGATATAAAAGTCGATTAATGCTCATTTAAAGGGCCGCAGAGGGCGCTGTGGGGAATCGTCACCTGTGCGTGCCGTCCTGTCCCTCCGACACTCTGAAGACCTGCCGGGAACATGTAAGTATGTATGTGTATTTGTCTGTGTATATGTGTGTGTATGTTTATGTGTATGTATGTACTGTGTGACATGTGTGGGGCCGGAGCGCGGTTATGGCTCCACACATGTCACTCAGGGTTGCCAACCAGAATTATTCTTTTTTTCTGGACAACTTATCCCAAAATCACGGACAGCCAACATTTTTTACGGACAAATTGGAAAACCATTATGAAGGATAAATATTATAAGTAATACAGGTCTATAGCTCAATATACTGATCAGAACTCATTGCCAGCATTTACTGGGAGCTGTAAAATGATTATATTTACCACCAAAATAATCTAGTCAAGTATCACCAGCCTCAAAAAAATCACGGACACCTCTATTTTTTTTCACGGACAGAGGAAAAAAGTCACCCATTTTTATGGACTGTCCAGAAATTTCTAGACGGTTGGCAACCCTGATGTCACTGCGGCAGGCCTGATCCGGCAGCACCCTTCACCTGCCGGATCAGGCCTGCCGCTAGTGTGAAAGTAGCCTTAACACAAATTTTAAGTGCCGCATGAAAGATATGATCACCCAACAAGCGTTTGGCTCGTTTCTCATGAAATTAACGCCTCGTTTTGTACAAACGTTTGTTATCCTTTCAGCGATTACGCCTTCACTTCTGTATCACTACCTTCGACCATAGTAAAAGCTTCCTGTAAACTTCCCAGCAAACAAAGGCCTTCTTCACACGTCGGTGAATCATGGTTGTGTGCTGTGTGTGTTCTCTGCAGACAGCACTTATTCCTATTGATTTTAATGTTTGTTTGCACAGCTAGTAGAAAAGCTATTGCACTACTTTGGTCTCTGATGCGGACCAAACACTCCCAGGTTTGTGAAAAGCACTGACAACATGAATGGCATCCATGTTTGGTCCCTGGGAGATGATCTGGAAGCTAATTTTCAGCCTAGCAATGTACATGGAATACTGATCACGCACAGAGGTCAAAAAGTGGACACCTGGACCAAACATGGATTCTTCACTTGTCACGGACTGGAACGTGTTTGAGGCCTCTTGTAATCCTCCCACATGCCACACAGCAGGGTGTAGTGTGTGCCATAATGCTGTTTGCCATGACTGGACTATCATTTTATTTTTTTTAAAGTTGAATTTGCCCTTAAAGGGTTTCTGTCACCACAATTTATCATATTAAACAGAATGACATTTCCAATGCGCAAATGTCATTTGATGCTTAATATGTAAATTATTTTATTGTCCCTTGCCCTGTTTTTGAGAAAAATTAACTTTTATAATATGTAAATTAGCCTCCTAGGAGCGGGGGGGGGGGGACTGGGTGGTAACCCTGCTCCTAGAGGTGCTGTTTTACCCACCTTCAATAACACCTTCTTTTTCTTGATGGAAATCTGATCCAAATCCCATGCCTGCGCCATGCATCCTTCATTCGGCACAGGCGCAGTGAGTGTAGCAGGCTCCCGGCTTCCTCACTGTGGCCTGCACCGACTACGTCACAGTCCACTCGGAAGAGAAGGCAGCGCAGGTGCAGTGAGGAAGCCGGGAGCCTGCTACACTCACTGTGCCTGCGCTGAATGAAGGACGCAAGACGCAGGCGTGGGATTTGGATTGGACAGGGCTGGCAGCAGATGGAGCCAGCTGCCTGGCACTGTCAATCAAGAAAAAGAAGGCGTTATTGAAGGTGGGTAAAACGGCACCTCTAGAAGCTGGGTTACAGCCCCCCCCCCCCCCCCCCTGCACCTAGGAGGCTAATTTACATATTATAAAAGTTAATTTTACTCAAAACGGGGCAAGGAACAAGAAAATACACCATGTTCCAAATTATTATTCAAATTGTATTTAAGTGTTGTAAAGATTAAGCTTTTTGTTTTTCAATGAAACTCATTGATGGTCTTGTGTCTCAGGGCTCTTTGGATCACTGAAATCAATCTCAGATACCTGTGATAATTAGTTTGCCAGGTGAGCCCAATTAAAGGAAAACTGGATGTTCCACAATATTAAGCAGGCCACTGTTTTCAAGTAAAATGGGAAAGAAAAAGGATCTCTCTGCTGCCGAAAAGCATCAAATAGTGCAATGCCTTGGATAAGGGATGCAAACATTAGATATTTCACGAAACTTAAGCATGATCATCGTACTGTGAAGAGATTTGTGGCTGATTCAGAGCACAGACGTGTTCCTGCTGATAAAGGCAGAATGAGGAAGGTTTCTGCCAGGCAAGTTCATCGGATTAAGGCTCCATTCACACATCCTGTTTTTCTTTCCTGATTTGATCCTGATCTGGATCCATTCATTTCAATGGGTCCTGAAAAAATCAGGATCGAATCAGGAAAGAAAAACAGGACGTGTGAATGGAGCCTAAGGGCTCATTCAGACGGCCGTATGATGTCCGTAAAAATACGGATCCGTTTTTTTTGCGGATGTCCGCAAAAAAACGGATAGCATTCCGTTTTTTTGCGGACCCATAGACTTTAATGGGGTTATGTCCTGATTTTCACGGATAAGTATAGGACATGTTTCATTTGTTTTGCGGAGCCATGGAATGGAAAAAAAGGGCCCATAGAAGTGAATGGGTCAGTATGTAATCCGCAAAAAAACGGATATGCATTTTTGCGGATATCATACAGTCGCCTGAATGAGCCCTAAGAGAGTAGCTGCTAAAAAGCCATTACAAACCAGCAAACAGATATTTGAAGCTGCTGCTGTCTCTGGAGTCCCTCGAACCTCAAGGTGTAGGATCCTTCAAAGGCCTGCTGTGGTTCATAAACCTATTCGGCCACCCCTAACCAGTGCTCACAAGCAGAAACGGTTGCAGTGGGCCCAGACATACATGAAGACTAATTTTCAAACAGTCTTGTTTACTGATGAGGAGTCATGTTTTGGGCCGGAATCATGGGGAGAGAGCTGGTAGGCCCCTTTAGGGTTCCTGAAGGTGTGAAAATGACCTCTGCAAAGTATATAGAGTTTCTGACAGACAACTTTCTTCCATGGTACAAAAAGCAGAAACGTGCCTTCAGGAGCAAAATCTTCTTCATGCATGACAATGCACTGTCTCATGCTGCAAAGAATACCTCTGTGTCATTGGCTGCTATGGGTATAAAAGGAGATAAACTCATGGTGTGGCCACCATCTTCCCCTGACCTCAACCCTATAGAGAACCTTTGGAGTATCATCAAGCAAAAGATCTATGAGGTTGGGAGGCAGTTCACATCAAAACAGCAGCTCTAGGAGGCTACTCTGACATCATGCAAAGAAATTCAAGCAGAAACTCTCCAAAAACTCACAAGTTCAATGGATGCAAGAATTGTGAAGGTGATATCAAAGAAGGGTTCCTATGTTAACATGTAACTTGGCCTGTTAGGATGATTTGGATTGAAACAGCTTTTTATTTCAGTAAATGTGACCTCCTAATGCTGCAAATTCCACAAATGAGCATTTTCAGTTCTTAAAAACATATAAAATGTTTAGAAACTCTACTGTGCATAATAATTTGGGACAGTGCATTTTGAGTTTTTTTTAATTTTTGAAGAATATACTGTTATCATTGGGAGGTTTGTTCAATAAAATTCGATGTATACTCTAACGGGTGATGACTTTTATTATACTGACTGTCGTTTGCACCGACCATTTAGGAAAATCAGAGATAAATATCATTTGCATAATAATTTGGTGTAATTTACATATTAAGCATCAAATGACATTTGCGCATTGGAAATGTCATTCTGTTTAATATGATACATTGTGGTGACAGAAACCCTTTAAAACCCCTCAATGTCAGTCTGTAGTTGTGTTGAGTCGCCAGGGAGGTCCAAACGAGACCACCAGTGAGGTAGTAAACCTAAGCAATACATCCTTATTCTGCCGGGGTGAGGCCTGCCAGTCTCCACATACTCCTACCACTTCCAGGAAAATCAGCTCAGAATACCCACCATGTGTCTTTTTTTAGGCCAGTTTGTGAGATTGTCAGTGACCTTTTTTGTATACACCAGTTATTTGTGCGGAAATTATAGTTTAGCTGTTTATCCACATCCTTAGGCATGGTGGTACTGTTTTCCTGTGTTGTCACAGAATAAACTGAAGCTTGTGACCGCACTTGTAATATGGAAGGGTAAACGGTAGTTCTTTTGGTGTCTGTGTCTGATATATCTGGGGAATCTCTTAAAGTGACACCCGGGATGATATCAGACCTAGGTATGGAGGATCTTTAAAGCTTCTTCTGTTTCAGGTATGAATAGCAGGACGCTCCGAGAGCAGTTTCAGCTTCTCTCCTGTGTACGGGTGACCTGGATACATTTACCGTAGCACTTGTGGTGAACCCTGCCACTGGCACTACTGCTGATGAAATATTTACATAGCTCATGTCCTAGGATCAAGCGTTCTCTTTTTATGCTTTTTTTTTTTTTTTGTAAAACACAAAAACTAGTCAGTTACAGGAAACTGAACAATTGAAAAAAAAATTGGCTTTGGTCACATTTGTCTTGTGCTCTCCTTTTTAGATTTATTCACAAAAATATTGCAGGAGAACCTGGACCCCATTATAAGCCAAAGACATGGAAAGAAATTTGTTGGGATCTGTTCAAGAATGAGTCAGTCATGGTTCTGTACTGTGTGAACAGCGTTTTACAATGACTGTTTCCCTGTACTGCATAGGAACATTTATATTCTAATATGGACAGCGCTGTACTTACTATTGGGCACCTAATCTCTCCCTTAAAGTGTTTCATTGATTTACATATCGTAGTACTTTTGAGCATATCTAAACCATATATTACTTCCATCACACAGTAAAGGGGGTTCTCCAGGCATTTAATCTAATTTAGTACCTGGCAATAACCTGTGGAAAGAAGATCTTTTACATAGTACTTAACCGTCCCTCGCTATGCTGATGCCACAGTCTCTTTTGCACCGACACAGGCTGAGGGCTCTTTTGCCCGGGTTCTGACCTTATGTGGTCACTACTAGGCAGCTGGAGAAGCGGGCACATCTGATCGGGACCCGGGCAGAAGAGTCCGCAGCCTGTGTCAGCAGAGCAGGGACTGCGGCATCAGCGTAGCAAGGGACGAGTATGTACTATGTAAAAGATCTTCTTTCCACTGGTTATTGCCAGGTACTGTACCAATGAAATGAAATGCCCAGAGAACCCCTTTAAAGCAAGGAAAGGTTCCTTATTTCGCTTGTCCTCATACAGCTGTATTCTTTTTGGGCAGCAGATTGCTGTTTAGATGGCACGATCTGCTGCCCAGTTACAAGTTACCAGGCACTAACGCCGGTTTCACCACATGAATGAGGTGATCGGCTGCACCTTTAGACAGGCAGATTTCCGGGAAGGAGCTTTCTTCCCCGATAATATGCCCGAATATCGGGCCTTGTTAATCTACCTTTAGCCATTGATGGCATATCGCTATGATATGCCATCAATGTCAGATAGGAGTGGGTCCCAGATGTGGGACCTGCACCTATCTCCAGAATGCGCAGCCACTATCCATTCACTGTTATGAGAGTTCCAAAATATAGCAATTTCCAGCAGTCCTATAGCGTTGAATGGAGTGGTCGCTCACTCAGCTGTTTTCAGAACTCCCATAGTGATGTACAGAGAGCATGTCTCGCATGCACAGTGTGCTCTCCTTCAATTTGGGGGACCCTTTTCTGGAGATAGGCATGGGTCCCACTTCTGGGACCTGCTTCTATCTGACATTGGTGGCGTGTCCTAGCGATATGTCGTCAGTTTCTGAGAAGGGCTAAGTGCAAGCTTTTCTGGTGAGATGGTATTTTTATTCTGAATTCACATTTCAAGTGTACCAGAATTACCTGACTGTATCTGTGCTGTCAGAAGTGCTGAAACTGTAGAGAGTTATTTTCAGCTTCTGATTGATTGCTGACTTCTATGTGGTTACACTGCATATTCACTTTCTAAATAGACTTGGTCAAGATTGAACTCCTAATTGATGCACTTGGTCATAAAATAAAAACGTTTAATGGCCTCTAAGTAAGGTCACCCTGCCGTATATCTGAAGGAAAGCTCGTCACAGTGACCCAAATAATTCCTCAGTATTTTTTTCCAGAGTTTCAATGATGCTAAGCAATTGAGATATTTTAATGGTACTACGCAATTGAGATCTTTAAATTTTTTTTCTGTAAATTAAAAAAAAAATTTGAAATTTAATGAACTGGTTACTTTCTATGACCTGAAAAAGGATGTCGTGGATTCATTGACATTCAAAGGTTTGGTCATCCAATTCCGGCATTTTATTTTGAGCCCACCACATGTACCCTCAAAGTCATATAGGTTTGGGGCCAGCCACCAAACTGCTTGAATGGATATAGACCCATTCATTTCAATGGGGACAAGACACCATGTGCTGTCCGCATCCGTATGTCCATTCTGCGGCCCCACAACAAAATAGAACTTTTCCTATTGTTCATTTTGTGGACAAGAATAGGCATTTCTAATGTGCTGATCTGCAAAATGCGGGACACACAGGGCCGGTACCGGTGTTTCGTAAATCCGCAATTTGAGACCGCAAAACAAATATGAGCGTGTGAATGTCCCCTAGCACCATGCATGTTAAAAGGATTGTCCAGCTGTTAATATCAGGGCTGTGGCGTCGGAGTCGGTGTCCATTTTGGTGGAGTTGGAGTCGGTATAAAATGGACCGACTCCCACTCCACAAATATAGAATAAATTGGTAGGTACAGTTAGTTCAATGAAAATGATGAAATGTCCTATAAATGCCTGTTCTATTCCTGATCTAAGGATCTAGGCTTTTAGTTGAGATGACTGTGTGCTGCCCTTTATGTAGATGCTCAGAAGTGAAGCTCCTCTGCTACAGATCAGAGGAAAAGGGCACTAGGAAGGAATAGCTGCACTGACCTCAAATCTACTAGAGAAAACAGGATTAAAGGGGTTTTCTCACTACTTACAAAGATTAGCTTTCAGGCACAGTTAAAAGAAGACATTTTCTAAATACATTGGTCAGTCATGAACTATAGACAGTTCAGCAGGTCTCTCACTGCACACAGGTTTCTATGGTAACCTGCAGACCAGAAAGACTGTTATCTGATTGTCTGACAGCAGTGAAGAATGATGGGACTGAGCTCTGAGTGATTACCTGCAGTAAGCAAAAGGTCCAAGTGTTGTGAGGACTGAGAAGCATGGCTTTACCTGTAATTGTGTTAGAGATCAGTCTCCTGCTCTGTCAGAGTAAGTTTATATATGCTAATTACTGCTGGAGACCCACCCATAGCCTGAGGAGACAGAGTGAGTGCAAACTGCCTGTCAGCCAGTGAATCAACCTGCTGAGAAAACCCCTTTAAAGGGGTGGTCTCACTTCAGTAAGTTGCATCTATCATGTAGAGAAAGTTAATACAAGCCACTTACTAATGTATTGTGCTTGTCCATATTTCCTCCTTTACTGGCTGGATTCATTTTTCCATCACATTATACACTGCTCGTTTCCATGGTTACATGCCACCCTGCAATCCATCAGTGATGGCTGTGCTTCCACAATATAGGAAAAAGCACTAGCTTATGTGCGCTCCCATGGTCCCAGCCACTAGAGGGGCTGATGCTTTTGCCTATAGTGTGAAAGCACGACCACCACTGATGGATGGTCTGTAACCCTGGAAACGAGCAGTGTATAATGTGATGGAAAAATGAATCCTGCCAGCAAAGGAAGCAATATGGACAATCACAATACATTAGTAAGTGCCTTGTATTAAAGGGGTATTCTCATCTTGGACAATGGGGGCATATCGCTAGGATATGTCCTATAGGTGCGGGTCCCGCCGCTGGGACCCGCACCTATAACTAGAACGGGGCCCCCAAAGTGAAGAAGTGCGCACCGCGCAAGCGCGGCCCGCTCTCCATTCACTTCTATGGGGCCGCCGCAAATAGCCGAGCACTGGCTCGGCTATCTCCGTCGGCTCCATAGAAATGAATGGGAGCGGTGGCCGTGCATGCGCAGTGCGCTCCCATTCATTTCTATGGAGCCGACGGAGATAGCCGAGCCATTTGCGGCGGCCCCATAGAAGTGAATGGAGAGCGGGCCGCGCTTGCGCGGTGCGCACTTATTCACTTCGGGGGCCCCGTTCTCGATATAGGTGCGGGTCCCAGCGGCGGGACCCGCACCTATAGGACAATGGGGGCATATCCTAGCGATATGCTTCCATTGTCCAAGATGAGAATACCCCTTTAACTTTGTCTACATTATAAATGTCACTTGCTAACGTGAGACAACCCCTTTAAGGCAAGTACTTCTTAGTGTATCTAAACTTTCAATAAACTGTGCATAAATCAATTGTCCAGTGCATGTTCTCCCTGTATGCTTTATGTTTTAGTTTGCTTTTCCTCTGATGTAAAACACCTCGGACCTTAGGTATGAAAACTGTCTAGGTGTAGAAGTTTCTTTGTTGCCCATAAAAAAAACAATCAGAGCTCCCCTTTCAATTCATATAGTGCTCTGGAGAAATGAAAGAGGAGCTCTGATTGGTTGCTATGGGCAACAAAGAAAGTCTTAGACCTAGACAGTGTTCATACATCAGGCCCTTAGTGAGCTGTACCCAGAGAAGCCTGATACTGGAGTAAAGATATCTAGTAAAACATATATTACAAACCTTTTTTTGTCAGGACATATCTGTACTATTGATTTATGCAAAGTTTTTTTTTAAAGTTATCACTTAAACATGCGCCATGTATGAGGTCGTCGGGAGTCTGAGTTAGGGAAAATTGAGGAGTTGGAGTCGGGGCTTTGGCTTACCGACTCCACAGCCCTGGTTAATATTGCTGACCTATCGTCAGGATAGGTAAAGGCCCTTTTACACGGAAAGATAAATCGTATTAGCGATCGTATATTAATGAACGATCGAACGATGCAATGTAAATACCGTTTACATTGAAAGAGAAGTCGTTCACAATCTTCGTACTTTCGGTCGTTTTATAATCGTTATTACGATCGTTCCTTGCTTTTACATTAACCGATGTATTGCTTACAGGGGAGGGGAAAGGTGTGAGTGAATTAAAAAGTGAAAAGAAGTAGGTGTTTACAGGTGTTCAATTACCACCCATGAACCGCCCTCATAACCTCCTACTGTACAAAAATACAAGATTTCGCCAATGATGGCACAGCACAATGGCGGATGAAGTTGCGAGCGCAATAGCGAGCAGAATGGAGGACGAAATACGAACGCAACAACGAGCCAATCTTCGCGCCGAAATAAAACCAGGTTTGAAATTCAAACTATTCATACGCGAGAAGAAGACACGTATTTCCGGTCGCTACGTGAGCCAATGGAATTTTAATGGGACGTGCCGAACTATTGGACTAATTAGAATGAATAACGCCTATATAAACAATTGACTCCTCCCATTACCATCTGCCAACGACTAAACGATTTTCGTTTAAACTGGAAGATTTTCGAACGATTAATTTATTGGCAGGACAAAAGATGCGATCAACAAGAAGCGAACGAAATCTCGTTCGTCGTTAAACCGTTAACCGTGTTTATACACAACAATAATCGTGCAAATTCGAACGTTTTAACGATTATTTGAACGATAATCGGCTCGTGTAAAAGGGCCTTAATCAATATCTGATCGGTGGGGGTCCGCCACTCGGGACCCCTGCCGATCAAATGTGAGACGAGGAAGCAGCGCTCCATGCGACCGCCGCTTCCTGGTCTTTACACTACGCCACATAACCTGTGGTGCGGTGGCGGAGTGTAATTACAAGTACCAGCTCCATTCACTTGAATACAGCAATACTTGTATTACATTGCACTTTGATACAGTATGATAAAAGTGCATATAAAAGGCATGTCCATGTAATGTAGGAATCAATAAATCATCTCAAAAGAACAAAATAAAATGTACTAAAATATAGTAATTAGAACTTGTGGTTGATAACTGGTCCGAGTTGGCTACAGTGGCCGTTCTGAGATATTCATTTGATCGATCGCCATTATCTTGGAGATGTAGAGGGCAATAATCACAATCTGTAGTAGCTCAATAGGGATTTCTTAAAATGGTGATGTAAGTTGCTCGATTACAGTACCCTAATGTGGTGATTTAAAAAATGATACTGTTGAACGCCCCACTTTTAGCTTATCTTCTCAATTTAGACCTCGCACATAATCACTTTTTTATGATCTTCATTTCTAATTTGAGATGGGTGGGAAGTAAGGAGAAAGTAAGTTTATAGATTCATCAGCATGTTATGCTCTTGTGTAAAACCCGGTGCACAAACAAACAAATGTTGAGCTTCTTTCCGCCCGTTCTTCTCTTTGATGTCCTGCCAATTAGGGGAGGCTAGTCACATGAAGAAAGCTTAGCTTCAGGCTCGCCTCCTAAATGTTACACAAAGGCTTTTGTTCAAAAAGAATTTTAGAACAATCCGTTCCAGGCAGATTATTTAGCACCAAATGTGGGGACGAGGTTATTATCTGTAATTTCTGATGATTGATGTACTGTAATGTTGCAAAATTGCCTCAATTGATGATAAATTTGCCTTGGCAGTGTTTGCTCACGATATAGAAAAATGCTGTTCCCTTACGAAAGATCAGTTTGCGATATTCTAAAAGCTATAGGTTTTAAAACTGATGTCAACCTTTGTGTTTTACTTAAAGGGCATCTGTCAGCAGATTTGAACCTATCACGCTGGCTGACCTGTTACATGTACATTTGGCAGCTGAAGACATCTGTGTTAGTCCCATGTTCATATGTGTCCACATTGATGAGAAGAATGATCTTTTAATATATGCAAATTAGCCTCTAGGAGCAATGGGGGCGTTGCTGTTACACCTAGAGGCTCTGCTCTCTCTGCAACTTCCTCACCCTCTACACTTTGACTTCAAGAGGCCAAATGAGTATGAAGAGCTCTTGACATGATCTGTTGGAATAGAGAAGAATTGGTTGTATTGAAGTTCAGTGCCCAATCCTTTTGGAGAGAAGCCGCCACCAGTGGTGTCTGGTAACGGTTTTTGGCTTCTCTCCTCAAAGGAAACACATACACTTTTGACAGAAGCAAGCGTCTGTGTGTATGGGGAACAAGGCAGCTTAAAGGGGTGTTTCGGTTCTAGAAAGATATCCCCTTTCTAGAAGTGGTATAGCCCTTTAAGGCACTATTCTCATCTGCATTGGCTGCTCTGTCATGGCAGCAGAACAGTGAAAATGTTGGCAGTGCTGGATCCATCATTTGACAGGCACAAAGCCTGCAATGAAGTAGACTTCATTGCAGGCTGCTCTATGTTTTGTCTGAAATTTTTGATGGAATCTGTGACGGAGGCTCCAGGGTAGATACAAACACAGTTCAAGGTCCACATTTGTATTTGTAGTTTTTAAGCTGGCTATAACGATTAGATGCATGGCTGTAACCATACCTTATCCTGCTGGCTTTTTATGTGATCCATTGGCCAGCCACAGTAGAGACGTCTGGGGAAGCAATGCTGATCATACTCATAAGGCTAGCTGCACACTAGTGGTGGCGATCCGGCAGTTTTCTTCCAGCTGATTCTCGGCATATTTGCTGGAATGCATCCGGATCTCCGCTGGTCCATACTATAGTGAATGGGACCGGATGGAGCCTTATAAACCTCCGGCAATGTCGGAGGGCACAGAGATCCGGCAGGCTGTTCCCTGCCAGAACAGCCCATTGAATCACTGCCGCTAGTGTGCAACTAACCTTAAGGCTGTATTAGATAGCCAGATCAGGTAAGCAATTGTCAGAAGGGAAGCGTTCCTTCCCAGCAATTGCCTATTTGTCAGCAGAGGAGACCGATGCTCCACAGTATGGGGAGGAGCAATCTACTGAATCATATAGTCTATGGGGGTCCAGTTATGTGCCGAATCCGTCCTTTCTGTTCTCCTGCTCCTAAATGGAGCAGGAGAACGGAAAGGCTGAACGGTGATGTGAATGAAGCCTAATACAGCCTTTAGATTTATGTTGGCCAAACCAAATTATTTCAGTGGGACTGGCCGATTTTATGTGTGTGAGATTCTCCTGGCTCTCCCCTGATGGCAGATATCAGGGCTGATAAAAATTGGGCACTTGGATTTCAATTGTCCGATCCTCTTGTTTGTGGTGAGATAAGGAGCTGCCATAAAGTCTGGTAGTGGCTTCCTTCCCCCTTCTTCCTACTGAAAACACATGCTGGAAAAGCTTATGTATGAGGAGACTGGTAGTGATAGCTGTCGGAGGAGCTGCCTGGGTTTGATCCTTCCTTTTTATTTTTTTGAAGTCTGTTTGTTTGGCCAAACTGACCAGTCATGTTTGAGCCTTTAGAGAAGGTTGTGTAGCCAGCTTTATGGTCAGAGAAGCAGCTGTCTTTTGGTGCCTTCCTCAGTGCACCTTAGCTGGCACAGTGCAGACACCTAAGGTGATATTTCTGTCTTTTGTTCTTTCATATCTAATGCTTATAGTGGTGTTAAGTGTTAACAAAATATTTGGCCTGGATGGAGAGATTGCTCTGTGCATGGAAAACTTCAGGGGTCTTTCAGAAGAGCAGTCTGAAACGCCTTTGTCTTCCAACCAGTAAAAAGCTTTTCTCACATACCCGTTCACTTCAATGAGGCTTACGGGAAACTGGAGCTGCAATTAATATATATATATAATTATTTTTTTATTTTTTTTTTAAATATATATATATATATATATATATATATATATATATATATATATATATATATATATATATATACTTTTTTTTTAATTTTTTTATTTTTTATTTTTTTCAAATCGCACAAATGAATTTGCCAATTGGCCATAATGGGTCAGTATGCACTCCGGCTGCTATCTGTTTTACACCTGGACATGAACATCGCCCTTTGTAATGGGCCGTAAGTTCTGATCATTTGCTTTCCTTGCCGGGAATAGTACTAGTGGTGTCTGGCAGCCACATACATTTCTTAGGAAGACCATGGCCCTTTTGGATAGCAGATTACTGTACCCTAGGAAGTACTTGAAACTTATCTTTTTAAATGAATTCAGTACATGAAACATATCTCAAAGGAATACACCAAAGTCTTGGCTTTTTAATATCATGCAAGTTAATTAAATGAGGAGTAGTCATAGTTTGGCAGTACTACACGTCAGAGCCTGCACAGATGGAGGAGTGTTATTGAAGCATGGCATAACCTGGTGCTTGGCACATGGACCCTCTCATGTACTTGTGTATATACTGAGTGGGGGAGAGCAGTTTGCCTCTTCAGCTCTATGCTGGATTGCCCTGTGCTGTATTATTCAGTCCAGTGCTTTATATGCACCTAGAGAGTCCCTCTGCCATCCAGCTTCTCTGTGTGTTGGCAAATGAAGGTGTCCTGCACATTGTGCTTTGCAGTGATGTCTTATTCTGGGGTCTAGATATGTGTCTCACATATAGATTTAGGAAAAAAAAAAAGATCTGTTAAGCAGCAGTTTGAGTGTAAAATGTACATGAATATCTAAGGTTCTTGAAGCAACATAGGCCCATGGTCTTACTGTATATTAACTCTTCACCACTAAGACCATGGGCACGTACAGTGGATATTATAACAGGCAGTCCATGGCAGTTTGCAAAATCTGGGACGAAATCTGCAACAAAAATCCACAGATTTTTACAACAGCTTGGGAGTTAGCTAAAATGTTTAATTAGGTTTTACTTGCAGTGAAATTGACATCTTTCCGGTTTTTTTGCATGATCGTTTTTGAAAAAAATGGTAACAGGAGGCGCTGTCATCAGTTTACAGACGCTAGTAAATTGTCGTGTTTTATTGATTAAATCAGCTGACAAAACGACAAGCGTTTGTGAGTTTCCTTTTGCCGTTTTTGCAAAGAATGGTTCCCACAGAAAAATACCGGTATGTAGATACACTTAGGCTAAGGCTACACGGCGACACTGGTCGCAGCCAGGTTCTCAGAGTAGCAGTGATCCCATAGAAATGAATGGCATTGCCATGCGATTTTCCAGAAATCCAACACTGCTGGATTTCTTGCGACGGGCGTGTGGCGATCCCATTTATTTCTACTCTGCGAACCTGGCCGTGACCAGTGTCGCCATGTAGCCCTAGCCTTCAGTAAAATAACATGAATGATCAGGCTATTGCTGTACCTTCTACTTTAGGCTACTTTCACACTAGCGTTAGTTTTCCAGTATTGAGTTCCGTCATAGGGGCTTAATATCGGGGGAAAAAAAACGCTTCAGTTTTGTCCCCATTCATTGTCAATGGGGACAAAATATAACTGAACAGAACGGAGTGCTCAAAAATGCATTCCATTCTGTGTTCATACCGGAGCGCAAACCTCAGCATGTTGTAGTTTGCGTTACGTCCTGGGGATCCGGAGGAAGACTGATCTGTCATGACCCACAATGCAAGTCAATGGGAATGGATCCATTTCTCTGACACAATAGAAAACAGATCCATCCTCCATTGACTTTCAATGGAGTTAATGACGGATCCGTCCCGGCAATATTAAAGATAATACAACCGGATCCATTCATAACGGATGCAGATGGTTGTATTATCAGTAACGGAGGCGTTTTTGCTGAATCCTGCCGGATCCAGCATAAAAGCTAGTGTGAAAATAGCCTTACTTCTATGGCTAATTTTATGCTTTGGGTGGCATTTCTTTTTAAAGGTTGCCCTCTTCTCAGGTATGGGTGATGCAGAGATAAAGGAGGCTGGTGTTGCTAATATCACCCAGTTAATCGCTGGCTTCAGTGGTCACGTGCTGGAACAGCATGGCACTGTTAGTGTGACATTATAGTGATGAGCCGTGGTATGACTGCTGAGACCAGTGATTGGCCACAGCGGTCATGGGACCAAGCCATTTCCAGTCTGGCAGGGAACAGGACAGTTTTTACTTGACCGCAGGTTACTACCATTGGGTTTGTCTGCTCCTAGGCTGGACAACCCTTTTAAAGCTGGACATTAGACGTTAGATTAATGTGGGCTGAACCTGCCAGTTTTGGTGGTACCAGCCGACCATCTATATGTGTATGTGGACATCCTGATTCTATATCAGTGGGAGGAGAGATGGAGTGGGCAGTTGAATTTCAACAGGCCCATTCCTTTTGTTCTTGGGGAAACAATCCAGCAGTATTGGTAGTGGCTATTTTGCTAGACACATCTCTAAAGTGTATTAGCAGCTTGTGCCTACTGTATGTGGGCTTTCATCAGGTACTCCAATTTCCTCCCAGATGCCAAAAAAGAGAGACGGGGGGCATAAGATTGTGAATGGGGACTGATGTGATGATGGATAGGATAACTGTGTCTGTATCGTGATAAAGATTGTGTTGACCACAAATAATATAATATTCATAAATACATTTTTGCTGAAGACATGGAGGCCAGGCAGTCATGGACGATTCTTTAGAGGTCGTCTCCCCATTTTGTCCTTTAGTTCTTTAGTCGTCAAGAAAATGTGCATTATGTCCACAAGAAAGTACCAAAGCAGCATCTTCCTTCTACATTTCATAGAACCGTACAGGGAAAACTGCTTAGGGGGTGTCCTCATAATGCTGTGCATTGCTGGACCCACACAGGGCGAGAGATATTGCGTCTCTTGTGGGTAAGGGAGGGCTGTGGTAGACCTCACTTTCTTTAGTGACGTTACAATGAACTGTGTAGAAAAGTAAAAGAAACTCCTCAAGAACATAAATTCTCTTCACTTAGAGGCTCACTTTAATTGTGCTTCAAATATCTCATTAAAAGCAAGAAGAATGGAAGGAAAAGACGGGGCCCTAATGTGTGTAATCAGCCTAGGAGAACAAATTGTGTTTCTCGATTTAATGTTTCTTTCTTATGGGACACAATTATTCGGCTTGAGATTGCACATGTAAACAGAAGGGGATAATACTCATTGCCGAAGGCTCAAACAGAGTGAAAGCCGGATGACTTAAAGCCCATTTACAGGGAGTGATGGCCAATTGGCTGGCACATAGAGACTTCTAATATTTACCGTAAATGTATACAGGCACCTTAAATCAACTTTGTGGACAGTAGACCGCTGAATCCACCTCATTCGCGCATGCGCAAGGGACATTAGTTCTGGTCCCGTCCACAGCATCTCCCCTGTAATTAAGGTAAGTTTGCAGAGCATGTTGGGTACTGAGAACCCAGCTAAGGGGTGTATCTCAAAATCATGGTATAGGTGAAAAATGTTAAATCGGCGGAAGTCCCTACTGCCCTTATCAAAACATTTCTGGTAGTTCTCCATGGCTATTGCAGTTAGTCTAATTTGGCTGTCCTCATTATCGAACTGTGCATGCGCCAATTGTACCATTACCAGCAAATCCGCGGGATTTCAGGGTTGACTACTAGGCAGTGAGGCCCTGTCAGTCAGGTGGGGGAGAGAGAGTTTTAACAAAGGAGGAGGAGGTGAAGCAGTGCTCTGATGGTTAAACCACCCCCCCAGTGCTCCAAGCACCTAATTTGCATAATAACAATAGTAACGGATGCTCTTTAAAGTTCATTAGCAGAATGTCAGTCACCACAGAGGGGGATAAGGGGAGTGCTCCCCTCATGAATACACCAGTCTTATAATTATGAGTCTGCTGTCATCCCTCAGTGCTACTATGAGACAAATGACAAACCCCGCCATCTTAAAAAACACCCTACTAAGCTCATACTTTGAGGAATACTGCAAATGCACCAGAATTCTGATTTAAGGGTAGGTTTACATCTTCAGCGGAGATTATGCAGAGGTATTCTGTCCTGCAGAATGCTGATATCCGTGCCAGAAACCCCATGGGACCCCATCATAGTAAAGGGAATCCAACTGTGTCCCGCCTATGCCGGTTGCTGGAACAGAATACTGGAATTTCGGCACTTATGTGAACTTAGCCTCAGATTGCAATAATAGGTGGCTTATAGGTGGTATAAACTTAGCCTAAAGGTATGCAGGATTTATCATCCAGTAACAGCCACTGTGATAAATCTGTGTCTAAATTTTAGACAGTATTCACTCTTTCTAAAACCTGACACTCACTTTAGATTATCACAGATGTATGTAATCCTGTTGAATATGAGCAACGCAGAAGTAGCCCCTTATTTTCAAAAATGGAAAGTAGACCCACACACTACTTTTACCTCAGGGGACATTTTGAATATGTGTGCGTTCTCTCATGGATTATCTCTAGCTACTCATGCAAAAGAAAAGCATTTTAAGATCCTTTCTCGGTGGTATTACTGCCCAGTGATCCTGCACCGAATGTTTCCTACTGTATCCAGTCTATGCTGGAGATGTTGCCGGGAGGAGGGAACCATACTGCACGTATGGTGGTCTTGCCCTTTTCGTAAACAATTTTTGGACCCAGATATTTCAGGTTTATGGCAAATTCTCAGGGAAGTCGGTGTCCAACATACCGAAGTTGATCCCAGGGACTCTGGACCAAGTGAAGAAGAGTGCTTTAAAGGGGTTCTGCAGTTCTGTAAACCGCAGGCCAGTGACGTCACGACGTCCATTCAAGTGAACAGAGCTTAGCCCCACCCAGGCCAGTGATACTAGTCGTGACGTCACTGGCCTGCGGTAAACACAGAGAAGGCCGCGGCGCTCCTGCAGCGCCACTGCCTTCTCAAACAGCTGATCGGTGGGGGTCCCGGGTGTCGGACCGCCGCCGATCAGAGGCTGATGATTTATCCAGAGGATAGATCATCAGTTTTAAAGAACTACAGAACCCCTTTAAGGTTCTTTCTCACTGCAGCACGGTTGGTGATACCAAGGCCCTGGAAATCGAGGGTTGCACCCTCTCTCTGTTAATGGGATACTGAGGTCAGACATTTATTTCGAATGGAAGAGCTGGTTGCATTTTCTCATGATCAAGAGGATGGGTTTCATTCTAGATGGAAATCTCTCTCTTTTTCTTTACTCTGCAGAGTTTTCCTATCTTGTAGGAGAGTTGTCTGAGTGAGATTTGGAAATTGATATTGTGAAACTACCACATATTGAAATGAGTGGGGCGAGTCTAGCATCTTGAAGGGCGAACTAAGAATTAGCTTTACACTCCTTTTTCTGTTATTATCCATTTGCTTTTCCCTTATTACTTCTTATTATATCTTTTCTATATCTTCTTTTCCTTCTCTTTTTGTTTTCCCTTCCCTCTTTCTATCTCTTTGTCTTATGTTCTACATATTTCATAAGATTGTTGATCATACGTTGAATATGACCACTTCTGCTGAATTGTACCAGCGTTACACCTGATGGTATTCTTGATACCAAATAAGTACCTTATGTTTTATTTTTCTTTCATTGATTCAATATGCACCTTCAATGTACAAAAATTACTTGACTGAAAAGTTTGTAAAAGGTTTTTGCTTAAATAAAATAAGAATAAACATACATTTTAGACAGTTGTTAAATCTAAGACACACACATGTACATGAGTGACGTGCCTAGTGTCATGGTCAAGGTCAGCAGTGTCTTCTCTTATGTGAGAAGTCTACGGTGTCCTTAGGATTATTATTAGTGTTTATCTCACAGTCGTGTCTGGGCGCAGTTGTAGGAAATGTACTCTCTGGATACTTCCCAGTGGGTCTCATGACATAGTTTTGCCAACAAATATGGACTGGACCTGCTCCAGCATGTACAGAGACTTCTTCTCGCACCTGTCCCATCTGGAACCTGTTATGTGCATGAGGCTAGCATTTTCAGGTAAATGTTTTAAAGGGGAATTCTACTTTAGTATCTCTTTGGTCATAAAGGCATGTTACAAAACAACAATACTTGACCTTAAAGGGGTATTAACATCTCAAAATGGAGACTTTCCCACTGGAGTGGAAAGTTACAGAAACAATGTAGCTCTGCTTTCTTGACGGTTTCCATAATTACAACCACTGCAGTTCAGCTGAAGGGGGTGGTGGTGGAACCTGATATAGATGGAGTTGTGGGGACTGCAGGTATATCCTGTGGATGGGATGGGAATACCCCTTTAATTTCCGCATTAATTACAGAAGCACCCAAACCCTTTTTGGCTCTGGTCAGATGCCTCTGTAACACTGCGGTCAATATACAAAGTTCTTGATCTCTCTATGGCATTTTGGAAGATATGAGGTGGGATCCCCCATCAAGTGGCCAGTCCATGATTGTTACGCAGAAACTGCTTAATGAGTTGGTACCGATTGTGCAGCATTAATGTTACTTGGTCTGCTGCTTCTTAAAGGTATGTGCAGCCTAAATATTATAATGCTAGATTGGTGGGTCTCCAAAGCCACCAGTCAGTGGGCATCATTCCAGTGTAATCATGTTAGCTGTGGAGGGAAGTAGGATAGGGAGAAGAAGGAAATGCATGTTATAGATGACTATGGTGATCTCACAAGTTGGATTCAATCAAACATTCATTATCTATCAGGGGTAGAGATTTTATATTTTAAACTAATGAAGAATAGCACATCAAAGGACTTTGCTGTTTTAACAGTAATGGCTGCTTTGTGCTCATAGACCACAATAGTCAGAAGATGTCTATTGACTTCTATGGGAGAGTATTCCAGACATGTTCTGTGACCTGTGCAATCCACCAAATCCCCCAAAGGTGGTATATATAATTGGATACTGATACCTGTAGTTATCCTGAAAAAGATAATGATGACTTATGCTTGGGATAGGCCATCAATATCACATCAGCTGAAGTTGTAGCACCCCAAACAATCAGCTGTTTCACGGAGCGGCTGCGCTCACCGTAGCTCTGGTCAGTGATGCAGGCTCCCAGCAGCTCTTCAAGAACAGCGCCGTACAATGTATAGTGGCAGTGCTTGGTATTGCAGCTCTGCCCCATTGACTTGAACAGGGTTGAGCTGAAACTAGGCCATGTGACCGATGTACAGTGATGTACATGGTCTCTTCTAACAGCTGATGGGGTTTCCAGGTGTCGTACACCCGCAGATTTGATACTGATGACTGATGTTAAGTGATTTGAGCTTCGGATCATAGATAGCACTTTGTTTTAATGAGGTATGGAGGCCTGTCTCCGTACAAAATTAAAATGTATTGCCTCCGCAGAGGCAAAATCCGTACCAACCGGTCCCAAACCTGACTTCGGATTCCAATTTTTAAATGTTTTTAAAGATGCAGAAATTAATACTACATTGATTTATCGAAGTCTCGCGCAACTTCGGCTGAAACTCATTTTGAATGAACCGACCTCGGATCTATGACCCGAAGCTCAATTCGCTCAAGCTTACTGATGACCTATCCTGAGGATAAGTCACAAATATTTTTTCCTGGATAACCCCTTTTAAAAAGTATTCACCTACCTCATCGTGTGGCGATACTGAATCAAAAGAGGATATAGTTAGTCTCTCTGACACTGATTACTTTACAGTAATTACATCAGAAATAGCTGATCACCCTCATTAAACCATTGCTGAAATAGCTAGTTGCTCCTTGGCAATCCCATCATTTGCCAAGAACGTGTTGTGCAGGTATTTCAAGTGATGGGCAATTTTATGAAAAAATGCACCTAGAGGGCCTGGCCGGAAACTACAGCAGGAAAAATCGCTAAATTTGGCAGCAGGTAAGTCAATAATTGATTAACTCTTGGCTCTTACTGAGGGAGGCCACCAGGAGACCTATGACTACTTATGAGGCTGAAATTGGAGACTGTGCTTCACTAGTTGCAGATTTTTGGAGTGTGCCATTTTGGGGGGAAAAGCTCTCACAAGATCCATCAGCCACGGTTTGGTAAAAGTCATTTAGAAAATGATAAGACTGAAGGAGGTTTTGATCTTGAAAAAACTACCAATTTAAAAGGGAATGTGTCACCACCTTCATGCTGCCATATTTGACTGAAACACTGGGTCCTTTCGGCTTCATGTGTGTGACTACCGCCATACGGCTGTTTTCAAAACCATTCCAGTCTATGGGGCGACTACCTCTGCGCATGCAAGTGGATGACGTCAGTGATGTTTGTTTTTCAGGAAAAAAAATGACAGCTGAGAACCACTATGGGGGGGTTGTTTATGGTCCATTATGGGGGACATTATATACACTGGAGGGGGCGGAATTTTATTTTAAAAAGCCAATGAAATTCATCCATTTTTAACGGCCATAAGAAACTGATGCAAAACGGCCATTAAAGATGGACAGACGGCCACAAAATGAATGCACAAATGGTTAAATGGCCAAGAAAGTCTTTTTGGCCCAGTTAGAGCACCTTCACAAGCTGCAGATTTTGTTGCAGACAATTTCTGCGACTGAAAATCGGTTCCATTCACTTGAATGTGTCTGCCTGCCTGTTTGTGTGCTGCAGAAGGATGCACTTAATTTATTATGAAGTGCACTGCTCGACATAAATTACTGACATCCTCTGGCAGTTCATACTCCTAGAAGGAAATGTACTCCTGCTTGTAGCTGGTGTAGCTTTCGGACATCATTTATGGCAGAAAACTGGAGTAAATGATAAATCTGCTGGGTCCGATGGCCACCCTTACCCCATGTTCCCCTTTGGGAAAGTGGTGAGGGAGGTGTGAATTTGTGACTTTTTTTTTTTCTTTTTTTTTTTTTGACCTATGGGAATTGATAAATCTTTCTATATCCTGTCACTAATGGAAGTCATTGGTAGTTTATGCTTGTCTTCCATAAGACTAGATGTACATCATGGCAGTCCATTGTACTAAATGATTGTGCATCATTCTTTCCTGTGCATTGTTCTTTCCTTCACTCTTCTCTGATCTTGCAATTTCTGTTCTGCCTCACCACATAACTACGTTACCAGCATAACAGAAGTCCTATTGTCTGTTATGTCGAACAAACCTCTTATGTAGTCTGGCCTGAAATACAGATAGAACAAGTCTGTTCAGCTTATCAAATAGCTCAAATACCAATATTCATGTTCACTATAAGCGTTAGTCATCTGATCCAAGGTAGGACAATGACATTTCCTACTGAGAATAGTAGTATAATAGGTACATATCTGTATGAAGAAAAAATGTCGACATGTACTTGCATTGTCTAATCAGAATCTGAGTAATGTCACAGATACTCCAAATGCAGAAATAGACGACCAGCTGCATCTCTGCAGGTGCTGTAGCATGCTGGTTTTCTCCAGAGCAGTTCTGAAGGTGGACCCTGACATTTGGGGGTCCTAGAAAGGAATATTTTTGGAAACCTTGGTAGCTAAAAACCAAAGTGTTGAGTGTTCGAAATAGATCCTGGATGTGACCATTAGTCAGTGTAGTATGTTTATGCTGGATGATTTACCTGGTTTCCCTTTTATTTTCTATGTATAGTTCTTTCTGCCCTTGTGGTATATTAGGCTGGCTTTTCATTGTGTTTTACCCTTCCTCAAGGTTTTCATTGGGGGTAAAGGCCCGAATACCAAAAATGGTATACAGAAGTATATTGTGAGAAGGATTCATTGGACAACGTTTGACCTGCTTTCCATTTCTTTCTGACTTTTAATCCGGACAGAATATTGTGGCAGGCTGATACTAAAACGCAGTGTGAACCAACCTTATAGTACATTAAAAAATGCCTCTAATTGATGATTTTTATTTTATATTTTTTTTTAAATCTCTTGCAGGGACTGGTAACACTGTGGTAATAATGGTTGGGTACCCAAAAGGAATGGATATCATGGAGCTTCTGAGGAGAAACATACCAGTAAAGATGATCATCACTGTGGGAACCAGACATGTTCAGGAATTCATCAGTGGTCAGTCGGTGGTGTTTGTGGCCATTGCCTTCATCACAATGATGATTATATCTCTGGCCTGGTTAATATTCTACTATATCCAACGCTTCCTATATACCGGAGCTCAGTATGGAAATCAGGTAATTATAACTGACATGTCTGATTATTCTTTTCCTCAATATCTGCAGTTAGGAGATGGTCAGGTGGCCCCCATTCAAATGTATGTGGTCACTTGTAGTCATACTTACCGTGTGGCTAACTTTGGCTGGTTGATCACGGTTTTCTTCTATGATTAGCCTGGATATGCCCTCAACATATACACTTCTTTTTTTTTTTTTTTTTTTTTTTTTTTTAAATATTGTTCTTCACTGATATATTACAGCCCAATGGAGGCCAAAATTACACTCTTTTGGTCTTCATTTGACTATAGAAGTCTATGAACACATTTGTGCACATCAGGAGCTTTCCCAGTATACCGGCTAAACGTAGAAGGAAAATCGTGATGTCAGCCCAGCCCATCTGTTAATGAATACTTAAGAAGATTTTTTTTTTCTGACTTGTATCTCCTATTCCTGCACAGTCTCATCCTGTACCCCCTCCTTGCCCACTATACTTTGTGAGCATATTTACCGCAAAATAAAGTTTATTAGAAATAAAAATAATCTGAAGTTAGCTGTCTGCTGTTCTCCTCCAGTAACATGGATTAAAAGGAGGGGGGTTATAAGTACTATACAGTCTTTGGGGTGGTGGAATTCCTGCAAATTAACCTCCCCGCTTCCCTCCCTGTGCAGGGCTGTTGATCTCACTGAGGAACATGGCAAACTGTTACCTGACTTAGTCTTCTTGGAAGACTCCAGCACCCTATGTCCAACCTGGAGGGCTTCTTGTACTGCCCCTAAAAGACAGGTTGATGGAGAAGAAGGAACTTCTACCAGGCAACATAGACACGGTAACAGGCCTGTAGGACTCTTATCCCTTCCTCCTCCTCTGCACTGCCTGGCACAGAGAATGCAGTCTGATACGGAGGAAGCAGGTGTTGCAAGAGCAGCCAAAAGACGGTCCCTCAAATACAGCCAAGGAGATCTGCTGATGATTTCCTGTAGCTGTAGACTTCATACTCCTGTTTAGAATCCTGATGCTCTGTCCAGGGACTCCTGTTGCTTTTTTTTATCTGCCCAGGAAGCTCCATACAATGGCCAAATACATTATTGGAGCTTCTCCAGGCGGCATAAAAACCAACTGATGTCCCCAGACTGCTTTGAAGTTCTTGCTTTGAGACACCATTGACTGTGCGGGACCCCACTGAGGACTGCAGGAAGAGACTCTGGTGATGATATTAGCAATATGAGCTAACTGTGTGGGTCAAGGCTCAGAACTTTACACTGAACAAGTAAGGAGCCAAGGTATCCCTTCAACTAACAGAGAGAGTCTGGGGAGGTGCTATCCCGGTTTATTTTATAGGGTCTGCAGCTGGTGGGCACAGATAGAACATGTCTTATAATGGAATTTTATTTTTGTTGTTTTGGTAATGTATTCCTATAACATGGTTTATATTTTAGCCTTCCATCAGAGGTATATTTTGGAAGTCCTTCCTGCATAGCATATACCTCTGGTGTGGGCTACATAATATGTTGTGAACAGTGTCTGAACTGGAATTTTCAACTGTTGTTCATATATCGGCAACCATTTGCATGTAAAACTAGTCATATTATTAAGAAATTTATAGTCACACATTTTATGTGCTTTTGTTTCAAAGGGAAATCGGAAAGAAACTAAAAAAGCCATCAGCCAACTTCAACTGCACAGAGTAAAGAGAGGAGAGAAGGTAAAAAAATAAATTATATGTATAATTTGAATTGAGTGATATGGGAAGGGCCATTTCTTTTCAACGTTTCCATTATATTGGCTTTGGTAAAGTGTTACTAAAAATGTTATCTGCCAGTTAAAACCAGATAGCACATCTATTACCTTCTCTGCAGCTCAACATCCTGTTGATGGGGCTATATAACTGCTGCAGCCAATCACTGGCTGCAGCGGTGACCTGTCACCCATGCGACACCTAACCCAGTGGCATATGTGAAATTTTGCTGCATTGATGTCTTATTTTAAACCAAGCTATTTATGGGTTATTATCTTATTGTCTTTCTAGAGGAACTTTCAGAAGTGGAATGTCCTCAAATCTGATGACCAATTAGTGGGATATTGGATACTACCTCCTCCCACAGCAGAAAATCCTGCACAGGATAATGACTGTGCTGCAGATTTTAAAAATCTAAACCATGCTTGTTGTTTGAGGAGATTCCACATGGAAACATCTTGACTTTGCCCCATGAGAATAGGGGTAATCCTTCTGTGGATCCGCTTGCACATAGGTCTACACTAATCCTGAACATCAACCTATACAAAAACCCTATAACAGGGCAAAAGTAAGCAGGACTCAAACCTTGTATATAAAAAATATTATATTCTTTATTGCAACATATATAAATAAGTAGACCTAAATCATGTAAAATGGCGTCAAAACATCTAGATATGGAACAATGTCCACGCCGTACTGTATGGAGTATGGATCCCCAAGCGCCCACATATCTCCCACAAAAGATGGAAATACATGTACATTACACAAATGTAGATCCGGAAATAATATCAGATCTACATAGCAAACCTAATGCTACAGAGGGGGTGATGTAACATACCCACACAAAGGGTTAACCACCCCTAAGTCACTGTAGGACCAAGAGAAACCTGAAAAGGAAAAAAAAAACAAATATAACAAAATCCGAGGTCAGGACAATAACCAACCTGTGGACATGTTTGAGGTGCAACTTGAGTGGGATTTTCCTCAGATGGGAATTTCATGAAAGTTCAATTCATCTACAGTAAGCAGAGAAAATGAAGATAAACAATTCAGGGGCGTAGCTATAGATGAAGCAGCTGCTTTGGGACCCAAATGCAAAAGGAGCCCACCCAGCAGGAGGACTAAAGGATTTTATTGTCAGGGCCTCTCAGCAGTGTTTTAAAATGAGATTATATACAGAGACACTTTAGGAAATGGACGGAGCTGCTGCTGGGCCTCGTCTATGAGTGCGATCTTGACTAGCCACAGGAGGAGGTGGCTGCAAAGAAGTTGCTGCTGGGGGGAGGCCAGTTCAAAAATTTGCTGTGGAGCCCAGTCATTTCTAGTTACGCCACTGAAACAATTCTTATGTAATCGGTGGACTGTTGATGTAATACGTGGGTGTATTAACTCCGAATTCCATATTAGAGTTCCGCAGAATTTATTTTTTCTGACCAGTCAGATGCGAAAATTTATAGAAAATGAGAACTTTCCTAGAAATGTGATTACTCAGAAGTGTGTTAATGAGGGAGTTGGTTGCTTCTTGTTTTTCCATTGTGATTCATTACAATGTCATTATTGTTTTGTACAGTATAATTAAATATTGCATGGAATGTGTTATAATAATTTCTTTGGAATCATTGACATGGTTGAGGGCCTCCAGGGTGCTGCGTTAGCCCCTCTGTTCTCTGCACACAGACACTTTTACTATGCTGGCACCACCAACACTGGAAAAACAACACTTTTTTTTATATTTTTAATCTTTCTTTGCTATCAAGATTTGTCAGGGTGGTAGAGTGTCCCAAGATGAAAAATCCTGCAATTTTCGCATGGAACACTAAACCGAATATGCTGATACATTCTGTTCTGTAGAGATCACTTCTCAGCAGTCATCTCATTATCATCGCAGACATGATTACAATGCGATAACACCTTTGTATAGATAACAAAGCATCCACCCTTCACAGTAGGTGATGAACACCACTATCTTATCTAATACCTCTCTATACTATGACCTCTGCGCAGGCCACAGAGCGTAATAGTACTAGAACTCCCATGGAGATGAATGGAGCAGTCACGCACATGCCTGACTGGCGACTGTGTTCATTTTGGGGACTTCACAGGGTACGGGGCCCTTGTTCTCTTGATCACTAGGGATCCCAGTGGTAGGACCCCACCGACCTAATAGTCCACAGGATAGGGAATAACTTTATATTACCGGAGTACTCCTTTAACTCCCAACCCAGCTCTCCTCCAGGATTCCGGACTGTCAGGCAGTTCTGGTGCTCGGTCTAGTCTAACAATGCAGATTATAGACATACACCACCATAAATTGACATGTGCACTTGGTGGTATACCTATGTCGTCATCACCAATCAGTGCCATAAAGTATTAATTACATATTTTGAGTTCTACCAGAAATGTAGTCGTCAAAATTGTAGAAATTGAGTTTTTTTCTTTTGTACCGTGCTGATAAATATTCAGTCTCTAAGTTCCAGTTATCATTGTATCTTGACTCAGGCATTTTTATCACTTTATTATTTGCTTTTTAAATATGATGTTAGAATTGGAAACGACAAATCTCATGACATTTACTGAGTGATTGGGAGGAACTGGACTGAATCATTAGGCAAACTCTGGCAGTGCTGCGTGTACACGTGTGCGTTCCTCCAACTTGTTTCATGGAGTAGTGGTATAAGAAGAGAATCCGTCTGGACAAGTCAGTATGTCATGTTTTCAGCACCGCTGCCATCATTCAGGGTAGAAATATTTGCAGTGTAATCTCCGCAGGATGTGACTCACGTCTTCTTATTGGGCTCTTGCAATCAATGTTTCATACATAATGTTGTAATTACTGAATTGCTTCATTATTTTTTATTTATTTTTTTTATTGTTTTTGGGTCAATCCAGGGTATCGACATTGAAGCCGAAAACTGTGCAGTGTGCATAGAGAGCTACAAACCCAAAGATGTTGTTCGCATCCTCCCATGCAAGTATGTTCTATATTTTCTATTCTAACATCCACATTACAGGCAGAGTTATTAAATATTCACGAGGGTTCGTGGGTAGAAAGTGTACTGAGCAATGCCAATAACCGTACACACAGCTGTATCAAGTCTATTAGAAGTTGAAAATGAAAATACATTGAAATGAACACTTTTTTTTTTTTGTTGGGCTCAGCAAGGTGTGGCAACATTTTTGTAAAGTGCTCAGAGTGGTTTAAAATTACAAAAGAATCCACACTCGCCCATACCAGTTCCCCAATGTTCGGACACCTAACAGGTGGGCACTATGCAGTCTTTCTGGTCTGGTTTCCTCCACCCCCACTGATGAGATACTGATGATCTATCCTGAGGAGAGGTCATCAGTAGTTTGACCTGCTCAGTGAGACAGACACAAAATAAGTAAAATAACAAACAGCAGGTGGCGCTATACAGATACATTTTATTGAATAGCTCACTAGCTATACCATAATTGCAGGTAATGAAAAATTCTGAAGTATTCAGATCCAGATGCTGGTTTGAAAAACATAGAATATGTTTTGTGACACCACCCCTTTAACCCTTACGCTACCAGCGTGTACGGCGCTGGAGCGATGTGGGAGCGCGCTTCCGGGTGTTGTGCAGACACTCCGTGTGGTCAATCGGGGTGTCTGCACTTGATCTGAAAGCTGTAAACCTCGCTGATGAGGTTTACAGCTTTCAATCTGCAATTCTTATTTTGACCACCAGATGGCAGGCCATGATAAGAAATGAGCAAAGGGGACTTAAATTTGAGTTTTAAAAATCCCTGATTGCTCAAAATTAAAAATTAAAAAACATTTTATATATTTATATATATATATATATATATATATATATATATATATATATATATATATGTATGATCATATATGATCCTTAAAATAATCACAAAAAAAAGTTAAAAAATATAAAAATAAAAAAATATAAAAGTTTAAATCACCCCCATTTTCGTATAATTAAAAAATAAATACCTAAATAACAATAAATATAAACATCATAGGTATCACCGCGACTAAAAACACCCGTACTTTTAAAATATCAAAAAAAAATTCCAATACGGCAAATTGTGTGACGGAAAAAAGGGTCAAAATGGCTGATTTGCCATTTTTTCACTACTTCTCTTACCCCCAAAAAATGTAATAAAATGTGATCAAAAAGTCACGCACACTCCAAAATGGTATCAATAAAAACTTTGGATTGTCCCACAAAAAATGAACCCCTAAACAGCTTAGTGGATGTAACGAAAAAAAGTTATGGGGGTCGGAATATGACGAAGTAAAAAACAATATATTTTTTTTCAAAGTTTAAATTTATTTTTACACTATTTAAACATAACAAACCTACACATATGAGGTATCGTTGTAATTGTACTGACCCAGAGAACGAAGGGCAAGGGTCAGTTTTGCTGCAAACGGAACGCCGTGGGAACAAAACTCATAAAACAGTGGAGGAATTGCGTTTTTCCAATTCCCCCTATTTGGAATTTTTCTACCGCTTCCCACAACATTTTATGCCATAATTAATGGCAGCATTAGAAAGTATAAAAAGTCCCGCAAAAAATAAGTCCTCATACAGCTACAGTATGTGAACAAAAATATAAAAAAGTTAGGGCTCACAGAAAATAGGGAAGAAAAATGAAAACGCAAAACCGAAAAAACCTCCGGTATCCAAAGAGTTAAAGCAAATTGGGAAAAAAACATTTCTAAATAACTTATGTGCACCTAAAACCCTAGTGGGGACTGTGGGCAAAGTGTGTTGCACGAATAGTCATATAACTGTAGCTATTAAGTCTCAAGTTAAAGTAATCAATGGAAGCATAATAACGATAAAAATGAATAATTTATTCTGAGGGTCAGAATAAGGCCTCATAAACATGACCATATCTGTTTTGCAGCCCCCAAGTTTCAGATTCCTGCCATGTGCATGCCGACAATCTTTTACGTTTTTATTACTCGTGTAGAAAAGTCTGTCCTTATCCGGAACATGGATAAGAACAGGACATGTTCTATTTTTGCTGGGTCATGGAACGGACACATGGCTGTGGACAGTACACGGTGAAATGAATGATGTGGACTGAACATATGGTGGTGTGTATGAGGCCTAAGGTCTCTTCCTCATGAGCGATACGGATTGTGTCAAGATCTGTCCAAGAAAAAACTGATGGTTTTGCACACAAGTTGAATCAGTTTTTTTTGTGATTGCATTAATTGTGTGCATGTTTTTTCTGTCCAGATTTGTATGTGTTTTGCATGCGCATGTAGAAAAACTGAAGAATAGCAACATCTCCTAGCAACCATTAGTGAAAAACGCTCTGCATCCGGATGCCTTACGTTTTTCAGACATGCCCTTTTCATTTCTATGGAGCCAGAGCTGCATGAAAAACACGCAGAGATGAAAAACGACACTCATGTACACAGACCCATTGAAATGAATAGGTCAGGATTCAGTCTGGATGCTATGCTTTCACTACATCCATCGCATCTGGACTGCAAACTCACTTGTGTGAAAAAGCCCTGAGGCCTCATGCACACGACCGTATTTTCCATCTGTGGACTATCAACATTTTTTGCGGATTGCACACGGATCCATTCATTTTCATGTCAACCGCGTGCTGTCCGCGTCGCGAAATAATAGGACGTGTCCCGCTGTCCATTTTGATGATAAGAAAAGTAATCTCTGGTGGGAGTGAAAAAAAATGTGGGTTGCCATGGAAGTTTCTGTATTTTGCAGGTCTGATTGTGTATAAAAGCCTAAGTAATAATAAAATAATGGCAGGAACACATTTTTTGTTTTCTTGCTGATGTCATATTTTATTTCTGTTGTTCATGTGAATCTGGTTTAATACAAGTATACTGACCTTTTTTTTTTTTTTTTTTTGTCACCCCCCCCCTTTACTTAGACATATCTTCCATCGACTGTGTATAGACCCATGGTTGCTCGAGCACAGGACATGTCCCATGTGTAAACTGGATGTTATTAAAGCTCTTGGATTCTGGGTAGGTCAATTAGAACTACAGTGTATGTAACAGGAGGAAAGCCAACTTTAAAAAAAAACAACAAAACAAAATCTGTTAATTTCTGTATATGATATATGGGGGTCATATTATTTCCATATTAGTTCCTCATGGTTTTCAGGATTTCTTCTTGCTGCTTATATTCTGGAAATCTGAGGTGCACTTGTGTGAGAGGCAACACATATTTTTAGATTAGGTTTGCAACCTCTGAATGGAAATAAAAGCACATAGTACATGCGTTTAAAATTATTCTTAAAGTAATTGCAGGTGGCACTTATAGTAATAGTCCTCAGCACCACTTACATAGATGGATTCCTTGTTTGCTTAGCAGTGAAAAATCAAATACCCCAAGAACTACAATGTAGAAAAACAATTATGTAATTATGTATTATGTAATAATATTCTGTATAGTGTCTGCCTTGTATGGCATCTTTTATTACTCTTTTATTTTCATAATATTTAATGAATAAATAGTGCTCACACAATAGCATGTGCTGAATAGGATGAAAACCTCCATAACTTTTGCGACAAGCACAGTTCTTTTGCTAAAAATGGTGGGGATGTACATTGTACAGATTATTTCCATAGGTCAGAGCATGATGACATTTTATTGAGAAACTGTCTATGATTTGGAAAAGCCATTGAGGGACTTTACTAAAATTCCCTTTTTATACACCAGTCTTAGGCCCCTTTCACACGACTGTATGCCCTCCAAGACATACGGTCCTAGAGCGGGCCATATGTCCCGGAGCGGCATCGATCGTGCGCACAGGAGCGCACAGCATCATTGATTAGAATGATGCTGTGCACGTCGGGCCGCCCACGGGGCTATTGTCCCGCACTCATAAAATCATATACAATATACAATAGTCCCGCGGCCGGACGTGCACAGCATCATTGTAATCAATTATGCTGTGCGCTCCCTGATCAATGCCGCTCCGGAAATATGACCCGCTCACGAACCGTATGTCTAGGAGGGCATATGGTCGTGTGCAAGGGCCCTAATCAGGGGTTTGCTGGAGCAAGATTGGTCAAATTTATTAAAGGGGTTGTCCGGGTTCAGAGCTGAACCCGGACCTACCCTTACTTTCACCCAGGCAGCCCGCCTGACTAGGGCATCGGAGCATCTCATGCTCCGATGCCCTCCTTTGCCCTGCGCTAATTAGCGCAGGGCAAAGGCATTTAGCCCGGTTCCGGTGACGAACCGGGCTCTGCCGGGCGGAGGCTTCCGCCCAGCAGTGAGCTCAGTGACGTCACTGGCGCTGATGGGCGGGCTTTAGCCGCCCTAGCCAGTAAAATGGCTAGGGCAGTGCTAAAGCCGGCCCATTACAGCCGGTGACGTCACCGAGCGTGTATAATGTAAACAAAAAACCCTTGCTTTGTGCGATCCAGTCAGGCGGGCTGCCTGGGTGAATTTAGGGGTATGTCCGGGTTCAGCTGTGAACCTGGACAACCCCTTTAAGTGACGCAGAGCTCTTAATACATTTGGCACATATTCTGGCATTGTAGTCTGTGCACCATAAAAATGTATCCGTGCCAGCTGGTGTAGATTTGCGCTACTATTTAAGGCAGTTTCTGGCATAAATTATGGTTACTCTATTGGTCTTGGAGGCACCACCGCTCTCACTAAGTCCACCCATTGTTTTAAAAAAAATAAGGCAAGAGTGGCATAAAATTGAAAAAAAGAACTAAAAATAAATAAATATATATATACACACACTGTATTTTTCGCCCTATAAGACGCACTTCCCCTCCCCCACAAAAGTAGGGGGAAAAATTCTGTGCGTCTTATAGGGCGAATACAAGTGAGCATCAGTGTCAGGTCATAGTGCGCGCCGGCAGGGAAGAGAGCGGAGCGCGGGACCGGAGGGCAGCGCAGGACAGGTAAGTAAGGTTTTATAAGTGGCTGGGTGGGCTGATTTGAGGTCTGATGGGGGCACAAGACGCTGGTCTGAGGTCTGATGGGGGCACAAGACTCTGCTCTGAGGTCTGATGGGGGCACAAGACGCTGCTCTGCGGTCTGATGGGGGCACGACGCTGCTCTGATGGGGGCACATTCTGCTGATCTGAGCTCTGATGGGGGCACATTCTGCTGATCTGAGGTCTGATGGGGGCACATTCTGCTGATCTGAGGTCTGATGGGGACACAGTGGGCTGATCTGAGGTCTGGTGGGCGCACAGTGGGCTGATCTGAGGTCTGGTGGGCGCACAGTGAGATGGTATGGGGGCACAGTGGGCTCATATGGGGCCATAGTGGGCTGATCTGAGGTCTGTTGGGGGTCTGACATGGAGGGCTGATATGGGGGTCTGATGTGATGTCCTGAAATTTATGGGCAGTCTGATAAGAGGATCTGATGAAAAAATATTTTTTTCTTATTTTCCTATTCTAAAACCTAAGTGCGTCTTATGGGCCGGTGCATCTTATAGGGCGAAAAATACGGTATATATATATATATATATATATATATATATATATAACCCCACTGCATGCTTATTTAATGATATCAATACACATACGGTACCTAGAATTAAAGAAGTGGTTGTATGAGATTGGAAAAAGTCTGCTTTTGTTTCAAGAGATACCACCACATGTGAATAACACTTGATTAGGTTGAGCTGAAATACCAGATGAGGACAAGCATGGTGGCATATCTGGGAAAACCCTTAAGGGGTATTGCGTGGTATGATCTTTTGCTGCCCGCTCACATTGGAATGAATGGGGCCGCACCTATTCCGCAAAATTGCTGAATGTATGAAACTACACAACCCCTTTAAAATGGTGTCCTTTTTGTACACACATTGCCTAAGGGGAATGCATTCCGTCATAGAATTGCGTTATGGTCCATGGTAACGGAATCCATAACGTAATTCAGTATATACCACAACACGAACCGGCACACGAACTTCAAAATATAAAATTCGCTCATCCCTAGGGGCCATGTAGCAGCCAGAAATAGGTGATAAGTTGTACAGTACATATTATACGCTTGATTAGTGGAGTTACATAAATGGCGTGAAGTATCATTGTCCTAGATGACGGTCAGGATGTGGCGTTTCAGTTATTTATTATGCAGCTCTAGCACTTTTTCTATCCTGGTTGTACTATGCACTAGGGTCTATTTTCGTCTTTGTAACATAATGTCTGAATATTTTTAGATGATGTCTGTAACTTGCTGTTCTGTACAAGTCCACGAAGAAAGTGATTACACAGAGCTTTTGTGCATCTGTATACATTGGCACTTGTAGTTCTCGTTCTGGGTGCAGCATTGAGGTGGTTGCAAATAGAAAGCCCTTGTGTTCTGGTGGTTGGGACAAATGGAGCTTGTGAGAGCATAAAAAAAAGTCCTGTCCTGAAAAAAACAACCTGTCTTTATAAACTTTCTTCCAGGTGCAACCTGCTGCCATCTGCCCTGCTCAGTACAATTAATGGCTATGGATCAAGAATTGAAAGTACAATTTCTTGAAGAGATTAAATAAGACAATCATTCCCCTTCCCAAAATTTGAACGGAATCTGTTCAATGTTCATCAGAACCTCCCACATAGCTTTTCCTAGAGCAAAACAAGAGTAATTTATGTTCTCTGCTGTCTTCTACTACACCATGATCTCAAGAATCCAGTGCTGCATGAATGAATGCTGTATCCATGCAGACAGCCATAAGAAAAATAGCTGTGCAGATTGTGCCTCCTAAGGTTGCATGTGATACGGTACCCATGCTGAACGCCATAGTAGTATTTGTTCCATTTTGTTCTGGATATGTACCGTATGAAAACAGAGAAATGTGTCCCATGTGATGTGCTTGTAGTTAAAGGCGTTCTTCAGGAATTTAGAAAATGAAATTACTTACATATTTCTTTATAATAAATATATTCCCAAATACCTTTCATTAGTTATAATGGCTTGTTTTGTCGAGAGAGCAAACATTAGGAGAAATAAAATGGCTGCTGTCCTATTAGTGCGCACATTGATTGTGTCAGGCCATGTAGGCCCCTGCCCCTCCCACCCACTTTTTTTTTTTAAAAAAAAGCAGCAGGCTTGGTATGAAAGGGCAAAAAGTCAGTTTTTGAGCAAAATGGGGATTAATAAATTTTCACTTTGAGGGAAATTGGCATCTATCCATCCAGTTGAGTATGCAGTGTTTTTTCATGTGCAAGCACATGGACTGCAGGAATAAAAACCTCCATAGTAAAACATTATTGCTGTATTGTGGATCTGTTCGACATGGAACTTGAACGCATCTGTAAAATGGTGTTCATGAAGCCTAAAGATCAGATCAGTCATAGAAACAAATGTGAGGGAATGCTTGTTGAATCAAAGAAAAATCTCATGGTCTAAGGCAGTGGTGGAGAACCTATGGCACTGGTGCTAGAGGCGGCACTCAGAGCCCTCTCTGTGGGCACCCGCACCCTGGATAAAGTCTATGGTGTACCAATATACCTTAGACTTTTCCTGCCATTCATCAGCACAGGGCACATTATGAACAGCACAGGCAGCGCACTCAATGTAGGTAGGCTATTATAGCTAAATGATAAAGTACATAGAAGATATACTATATACTATATTGGACTGTAGTATTTAGGGTAAATTGCCTTGTTGGCACTTTGCGATAAATAAGTGGGTTTTTGGTTGCAGTTTGGGCACTCAGTCTCCAAAAGATTTGTCATCACTGGTCTAGGAGTGCAAGTGTTTCTACTCACTTGGCAGTAAGATGGATTTGACCAGCCAGTCACCCCCTCAAGTAAGCATGCCACCGGTTGCCCAATTAGTGTCAAAACAATGATGCTATAGCACCGCACAACATGTACGCTGCATGGGGGATGACCAAAAACAAGCTGCTGTAGTTGTACAGTTAGGACAAGGACTTCATGTGACTAGCTTGAGAACTTTGACATCAGTGAGTGGCTGTACAGATGTAGCATCCATTAACACTTAAATGGGGTTTTCTGGGAGTGACAACCTATCCTCTGGATCTGTATCGATATGTATCTGATCGATGGTCCGACACCCAGGACCCCCGCCGATCAGCTGTTTGAGAAGGCACCAGCACTCACAGTAGCTCCACGGCCTTCTCTAAACAAACCAAGTACTAAGCCTTACTTGTTATCGCAGCACAGCCCCATTCACTCCTATAGGGCTGAGTTGTGCCTAGACCACGTGACCGAAAAACGTGATGTCACATGGCCTAGGCAAAACCGCAAGATGGCCGCAGTGCTACTGCGAGTTTAGCTGGCTTCTCAAACAGCTGATCAGTGGATGGTCACAGTTGTCCGACCCCCACTGATCAGATACTGATGACCAATCCAGAGGATAGGTCATCAGTGTAAAACTCCCAGAAAACCCAATTAATTAATAAAATACACAGTTGCAGCAAACATTTTTTTTTCAAAGGCTTTTGTTAAGAGGTTAAAGAGGTTGTCCTATGTGGACATTTATTGATGGGACAGGGCCCAGCCCTCCCATAGCAGTGAATGGGGAAAGCAGCATGTGCACAACCTCTTCTCCAGCCCTAACTGTCAATTTAAGGGCTCATGCACACGGCCGTTGCCTGGCCTTGGCCGTATTATGGCTCTCACATGCACCGGCCGTCTGCACCCCGCATCACAGATTCATTTGAATGGGTCCGCAATCCGGAAGGTCAGTGGAGAACGGGGGCACGGAAGCACTACAGATCACTACATAGTGCTTCCATGGGGTTCTGTCCGTGCCTCCGCATCACAAAAAAGTAGTTACGTGCACTACTTTTCTTTGCAGTGCAGACCCCATTCAAGTGAATGGGACCACGGTCCGCATGCGGCGGCTCTACAGTCAGTGCCTGTGCATTGCGCACGTTTGTGTGCATAAGCCCTAAGTCTGCAACTGTGTATTCAATGTGTTAAAGGGGTTGTCCAATATCATAAACTGCCCCCCCATGTGCCGGGCCCCTCACACGGAATATACTTACCTGGCTGCCTGCTTTCATCAGCGTGCAGGGACCAGGAACGGCGCAGAGAGCAGGCTAAGTATATTCACTGTGAGGGGCCCGGAACATGGGGGGACAGTTTATAGTATTGGATAACCCCTTTAAATTTGTTGTCCAGTTTAGGAGCCAACAACTCCAATGGTCGTAACCTGGGGCCAATTAAAAAAAAAAAACAAACCCTTTAGCTGTCAAGGTAACATTTGCTACATATTTATGGGAATTTAGGGCAAGGGTTATCTGTGTCATAAATATCAATAAATATCTTACAGGTGGAGCCTGAAGAAACGCTTGAAATCCCTGTGCCTGAGTCCATCGCTGGCAGCAGCCTTTCTGTTGGGACCTTAAGTTTTGCCCAAGAGGAGAATAGAAGTGAAATAAACAACCTGCCTACTTCTTTAACAGGAGACACTTTACAGCAGTGTAACAGTGCCAAGGAAGACGCAGGGGAGACCACTGCACTGCTAGGTGAGTGTATTGCTGGGCACGGCGCAGTTCTCCTGAGAATTGGGCTCATTTGCTTCTTCACACTGCATGGTTACCGAAGGTGTTTTTCTCTCTCTCTATCTATCTCTTACCTTACCTGATAAACATAAATGTCATATTGAAGCAGCAAAGAACTGGTGGAAAATGTGAGCTTGTCCGTCTCTAGGAATGGTGAGGCGTTACTCACACAGCTATATGCCTGCTGGTGACAGAGCTGCTTGGAGACATAGCGGTTTTTCTGTGTTTGTGCATGCTACCAAATCTCAGCCCTGTTCACTTTATAAACCACAAAGGGGCTGTGATGCTTGTTTAAAGGTATGGCCCCCTTTCTCCAATTGATTGGGGATTGTAGAGGTTAGACACCCTCCACACACATTACATGTACAGTGGAGGAAATAAGTATTTGATCAACCACTGACTTTAAAAGTTTTAATACTAAAAAATAAATGAAACGTCTCATAATTTTATGCCAGCTTTATTTTAACAGTGCCACATAGAATATCAAAAGAAAAACGGAGAAAATTACATGAAATGAGAAATAAAAAATAATTTTCATTTCTTTGAGGGAAATAAGTATTTGATCCCTTAGGAAAACATCATTTAATACTTGGTGGCAAAACCCTTGTTGGCAAGTACAGCAGTCAGACGTTTCTTATAGTTTTTTTATAAGGTTTGCACACACTTCAGGAGTAATTTTGGCCCACTCCTCTCTGCAAATCATCTCCATATCCTTAAGGTTTTTAGGCATGCATTTGGAAACGCGAAGCTTCAGCTCTCTCCATAGATTTTCGATGGGATTGAGGTCAGGAGACTGGCTAGGCCATTCCATGACCTTGATATGCTTCTTATGGAGCCACTCCTTTGTTTTCTTGGCTGTATGTTTTGGGTCATGCTGAAATACCCATCCACGACCCATTTTCAGTGCACTGGCGGAGGCAAGGAGGTTGTTGCCCAGGATTTTGCGATACATGGCCCCGTTCATCTTCCTGTCAATGCGGTGAAGTTGGCCTGTGCCCTTAGAAGAAAAACACCCCCAAAACATAATACTTCCACCACCATGCTTGACGGTGGGGATGGTATTTTTAGGGTCATATTCTGTATTTTTCTTCCTCCAAACACGTCGAGTTGAGGCCAAAGAGCTCAATTTTGGTCTCATCTGACCACAGCACCTTCTCCCAGTCTCTCTGAGTCATTAATATGTTCATTGGCAAACTTGAGGCGGGCCTGGACGTGAGCCTTCTTGAGCAGAGGAACCTTGCGTGCACTGCAGGATTTTAAACCATTACGCCTCAGTGTATTACCAATGGTTTTTTTGGAGACTGTGGTCCCAGCTGCCTTGAGATCATTACTCAGCTCCTCCCGTGTAGTTCTTGGCTGATTTTTAGCCTTTCTCATGATCAATGAGACTCCACAAGGTGATATCTTGCATGGAGCTCCAGGCCTGGGTCGATTGACAGTAATGTTGTACTTCTTCCACTTCCGAATAATTGCACCAACAGTTGTCACCTTCTCATCCAGTTTCTTACTTATGGCTTTGTAGCCCATTCCAGCCTTGTGTAGGTCAACAATTTTGTCCCTGACATCTTTAGACAGCTCTTTAGTCTTGCCCATGGTGGAGATGTTGGCGTGTCACTGAGACTGTTGGCAGGTGGCCTTTTATACAGGTGACAATTTGGGACAGGTGTCTCCCATCCAGGTAACGACTTCACTGTGATTAGGGTGTGTCAGTGGTCTGTGGGAGCCAACATTAGTCATGGTTTTACTAGGGTATCAAATACTTATTTCCCTCAAAGAAATGCAAATTAGTCAGTGGGGGATCAAATACTTATTTCCTCCACTGTAGATGCACTATCCTAATGATGGGGCATCCATGTATTTCCTCAGAATATTTCTTCAGGGTATGGCCACGTATAGTGTATTATCCGCAGCGGATTTCTTTATTCTGCTTATTTTTTTCACAGTGTTTGGATAAGACTTTTTTTTTTTTTTTTTTTTTTTTTTTTTTTTTTAAAATATTCACTTTGCTGGTGCTGCAAACAATCAATTGTGTATCTGCTTGGACATACCCTCAAGGTGACCTTAAGAAAGAAAACTGCTTTTTAATGCTTTTAATGAAGTACAAATACCTGTTAGTTGATCCGGGCTATTAGAGCAGAAGTCTGGCTGTCGTACTAGAGTCCAGCTTCTGTTCTCTACTGCACGGTAGACCTGTGCAGCACTTAGACTAGACTGCCAGAAAAAGGCAACAGCCTATCCTTTAGGGCCATAGTGACCACTGGAAAAAAAGTATATTGGCGGTCAATAAGAGGTTAAAGAGAGCAGAGCGCCCATGCCAACAGCTGGTGAATAGCTCTGTGCCCTTGGGCTATCGTTAAATATACCCCCCTACCTGGAAAGAAAAACTTGAAAGCTGCTAGCAAGATTTATAGGCCTGACTAGTAAATACTAACTGAAGCCAAATGACTCCATTAGGGTATGAGTTTACTGGAGGTCTAATGTTCCAATTAACCGTGAATCTCCAAATAATTGGGTGTTGTGTCCTGTAATATGGAAATGTTAAAGGGTTTGATGCTGCTGCTATTGGGTACTATATGCAATTACAAATGTTACATCAGATGTATAGTCATATCTACCATAGCTTTAAAAGGGTTGTGCCATTAAATGTTGCTTTAATATAATCCAGCATGTAAAAACGAGTTTGTTTTGTAATTTACTTCAGTTCTTAAATATTCTTTTTAATATAATGGCACCTTCTGGTGTTTAATCTGTGTAGTAATGCGCACGTCCACTTATTGAGGTGGTCGCACATGCTCCGTTCTTTCCTTCAAATGTCACCAGCCATATTTACTGTTAGAAGATGTGACAAGTAAAAGTAGAGTCCTGCAGCAGAAAGGACACACCACCTAAGCTGCCAGTGTGAAGTTGGCAGAGCAATGAATGGGGGAGACCTTTGATTCCATGTGAGGGCTGTTCTAGCTTTGTTAGAAACAGATGTAAAAAAATAAAATAAAAATTACATCGGTCATGGTATAAGGATTTGTATAATAAAACTGAATTATATTAACATACATCCTTATTTTGAGAGCATATAGTTGTGGAAAGTATGTGTAACCTACAATTATGGAGTTTGATGCGCTCATAATCTTAGTGGGTAATGTGATGATCATGGAGACTACATTCAGCTCTGTGCTTAGGCCTCTTTCACACAACAGTATTTTTTGCGGGCTCCGATCCGCATTTCTCACATGAAAAATGCGGACCCATTCATTTCTATGGGTCCGCAAAAAATACTGAGAACATACTGTGTGCTGTCCGCATCCGTTTGCCCGTTCCGTAGCCCCGCAAAAAAAATAGAACATGTCCTATTCTTGTCCGTTTTGCGGACAAGGATAGGCATTGTTACAATGGATCCGCAAAAAATACGGATGCCATACGGACGCCATCCGTTTTTTGTTTTTTTTGCGGATCCACAATTTGTGGACCGCAAAAAACACAGCGTTCGTGTGAAAGTAGCCTTAATCACAGAGTGAAGCAGCTTCCCTGCCTCTACCCTAGCAGGAAGTGTTAGCAAAGCCTGATGCTACAATGAGCCTCTGAGTAACATTCAGCTGCCTGCACACCATTCTTGTCTTGTCCTAAAGGTCCCTTTACAAAGGCTAGTGATTGGGGCAATTATCAGGAATGAGTATTTCTAGGCATTTTCCTTCTCAGTAATTGCCCTTTGTGGTCACCAAATGCAGGTTCATTGTGGGAAAGCATTAGTGGTGCAGTCACCTAAGGCTACTTCCACACTAGCGTTGTTTTATTCCGGTATAGAGCTCCGTCATAGGGGCTCAATACCGGAATAAAACGCTTCAGTTTTGTCCCCATTCATTGTCAATGGGGACAAAAATGAACTGAAGAGCACGGAATGCTCCTAAAAGCGTTCCGTCTTCAGACCAGAGAGCAAACCGCAACATGCTGCGGTTTGCTCTCCGTACTGGGTATCTGCACCAAGACGGATCCGGAATGACCCCCAATGCAAGTCAATGGGGACGGATCCGTTTGGTGTGACCATAATGGTAACCGGATCCGTCCTCCGTTGACTTTCAATGGAGTTAATTCCGGATCCGTTTAAAAGATGTTAAAAATAATACAACCGGATCCGTTCATTACGGATCTACAAGGTTGTATTATCACTACAGATCCGGCGGGCCTCTTCAACCGCCAGATCCGTAGTAAAGGCTAGTGTGAAAGTAGCTTTAGGCTACTTTTACACTAGTGGCAGCCCGGATCCGGCTGGTGAAGAGTGCCACCAGATCTGTGCTGCCGCAGGGACATGTGTGGGGCCGGAACCGCTCTCCGGCCCCACATGTCACACAGTACAGACACAGATGCACACACACATATACACATACAAATAAACATACATACTTACATGCTCCTGGCAGGTCTCCACAGCACAGCACAATACAGGAGCAGGACGGCGCACACATAGGACGATTCCCCACAGCGCCCTCTGCTGGGCGCCGGGTGGAATCGTCCTATGTGTACGCCGTCCTGCTCCTCCTGCGCTATGGTGACCTGCCAGGAGCATGTAAGTATGTATGTGTATACAGTATGTCTGTATGTGACGGATCCGTCATGAACTCCATTGAAAGTCAATGGAGGACGGATCTGTTCACGATTGTGTCACACCAAACGGATCCGTCCCCATTGACTTTAATTGGGGGTCATTCCGGATCCGTCTTGGTGCGGATGCCTGGACCGGAGAGCAAACCGCAGCATGCTGCGGTTTGTTCTCCGGTCTGAAGACGGAACGGAATGCTTTCAGGAGCATTCCGTTGTCTTCAGTTCAGTTTTGTCCCCATTGACAACGAATGGGGATAAAACTGAAGCGTTTTATTCCGGTATTGAGCCCCTATGACGGAACTTAATACTGGAATTATAAAACGCTAGTGTGAAAGTAGCCTTAGCCATTGTTTCTGGGCAGCAGATTGTCTTGTGTAAATGGCGACCTGCTGCCCAGAAACAGTGAATCTGTATGGGTATGAGTGATCGCTTGTTCCCATACAACGGAGAATGCAGCTTTTACTTTTCCTTTGTCCTCACCTCCAGTGGCAACCAGTATTTTATAGCCCACTGAACATAAGTAATTTGTAATTTTTGTCCTGTCACACTGTAAAAAAAGAAGAAAAAAATCTGGATCTTCTATACTGTACTTGTCCTTAAATACTGAATGTGACCTATTGTAGAGCTGTGTGTGTGTATATATGTATATGTGTGTGTATGTATATATATATATATATATATATATATATATATATATATATATAGCTGTGATGTATGGGAATATACAGTTCACTTAGAATACCTTTTCCTTTACAGATGATCCTGGCAGTGAGGATGTATCCGGGGAACAAGCACAGAATTCTGGAATTCCTACTGCCCTCTAACCTCCCTGATGAAGGCCCTTCAGACTGTGCTAGAAATTTTACGGGTTTCATAAGCCATGAAGTGACATTTTGGTTTAATGAGAAGAATCTGAGGCTTGTAACAGCCGGATACTTATTATAATATTATTCTATTTAATTTAACATACAAGTCCTTTCTTCAAGCACATACACGTGGTATGTGTTACATGTTTGTCTATGGTCTGCATAAGAGAGCAGAAGTACTGGAGATAGTCACCCCTCGTGTCCAGCTATGGATTATGTGCATTCCTCGAGGTGAAAGAATGCCTAAACCTTTAGTGGACTAGATTGTACCTGTGATGTGCTAGTCCCCCCTTCCTGTATACCTGGACTCCATGAAAACAAAGCACTTATTAAAGGAGACTGCCTGGTACTAAACCTGTCGTCTTGATACCCGTGCAAGTGTACGTGATGTCTGGTTCTGGAAATCCGGCTCAGGAATTCTGTATACACAGCAGTCATGAACAAATCCTCTTCTACTCGGTCCACCTCAGGAATCAGGACACCTCCAGTGATCAACAAGTTCAGTTCTGTTGAATCCGGCTCATGGATCCAGGCATCTGCAATGTTGAATACGTTCCGTTTTGGATCCAGCTCAGGAATTTGTGTGGTTGTGGTGATGAACAGATTCTATTGTTGTGGATTGAAAATGGAAGAGTCACAATTTTAGGTGGATACGCTCATCAGACTCTGTTAACGGTTTACTCCCTGTTTAGTTTGACCAAAGGCTGCTGAATAATTTTGTTTTCCTTTTGTTTACATTTAGGACTAAAGCAAATAACATAATTACGACTTAATGTACTGTGCTGAATATAAGAAAGAGGAATTAAAGCCTTTTTATTGGTTGTAATACATGTTACATTGACTTGTGTGTTTATTTTAGGACCTATTCAAGGCAATTAATGGTTAATGAAAAAGATTAGATACTCCTGGCCCTTTTTCATAGACTGAGGATAAGGCCAGGTATCGCTTGGTCCTGATCAGACAAGTGACTAAGCAGCAAGTTTGTACTGGAAAATAGAAGGCAGATGCGGTAATATACTGCTTCTGTCTTCTTCTCCGGATCCTTGGTTGTTTGACAGCTCTAGACCTGACCTGCTCCTGCTAGACTGCAAGAGCGTTAAACCTGCAGCATACGTACATGTACCACGCACTATGCATGTATGGCACATGGTCGATAGCAGGGTTGCCAACTGTATAGAAATTTATGGACAGTCCTTAAAAATGGGTGACTTTTTTTCCCTATGTCTGTCAAAAAAAAAAGACGCGCCCGCAAATTTTTTTTTTTTTTAGGCTGGTGGTGCTTGACTATTTTGGTGGTAATTATTTTACAGCTCACAGTAAATGCTGGTGATGAGTTCTTATCAGTATATTGAGCCATAGATATGTATTACTTAAAATCTTTACCATTCATTTATCCGTAAAAATTGGATGTACGAGATTTTAGGAACAGCTGTCCAGAAAAGACAAAAATTCTGGTTGGCAACCCTGGTCAATGGTGAGTTAGCACGGTTTCTGGAAAACCTGAAAACCTCTGTCTCTCTATGTGCTGCAGTACCAGACACAGCCCATTCTCACTAAGGCACTGTAAATGGGACAGGACTGCAATACGAGAAAGAGTCCATGGACAGACATACAGCTGTTTCTGGGGAGAAAAAAAAAATGGTGGCTCATATGGGGTGGGGGGGGGGCGTGAGTGTCAAACATATCTATCAGCAATTTTATCTATTTGACTTCAGTGGCCTGGTCTACAATACATCCTACACAAGATTTTGCAAAAGGCGGGGTCAGGACAAACTTTAAGTCCAAAGTCGTGCAAAACTTTGATGAATAACTTTGCCCTTCGATTCTATGACTTTAAAGTCATAGGGGTAGATTTATCAAAACTGGTGTATAGGAGAACTGGTTTAGTTGCCCATAGCAACCAATTATTTTTCACTTTTCATTTTCCAGAGCTCCTCTGGAAAATGAAAGGTTGAATCTGATTGGTTGTTATGGGCAACTAAGCCAGTTTTCCTTTACACCAGTTTGATAAATCTCCCCCATAGTCTGAAGTCTGCTTCTCTACCGAAGTACCAGCCAGTACTGATGCTGACTTGGGGTTCATGTTTTAAAATGTTTTTAAGACGAACGAGTGAACTTCCAGCACTGCCGGGGTCACATAGCATTATATTGATTTATGATGCTGTGTAACCCTTAGCGATCTGCAATTTATTAGATAACACTGACGGCATTATGTAAAAGCTGGAATCAGGGGGGCCATGAGAACTGGAGTCGAGGAACCCTGTCCTAAGTATTACACTATACAATGAAATCCGTGTGTGATCTGGGCCCTCTATTTCTTGGCTACCTTCTCAATCACAGGGTTCAATTTCACACCTTCCTTGGAGACTCTGTCCAGTCACAGACGTTCATTGGGTAACACAGGCTGAAAAAAAGACATCCACCCAGTTCAGCCTGTTATCCTGCAGCGCTGATCTAGAGGAAGGCAAAAAAACACTCATGAGGTAGAAGCCAATTTTTCGGATTTTAGGGGAAAAATTACTTTCTGAATAGGCAATCAGAATAACTCCCTGGTTCAATGACCCTTCTCTAAAAATCTAGTAATAACCTGTAATATTACACTCTAGAAATACAACCAGGCCCCTCTTAAACTCTTTTAGTGAACTCACCATCACCACCTCCTCAGGCAGAGAGTTCCATAGTCTCACTGCTCTTACCGTAAAGAATACCCTTGTAGGTTGATGGAGAAACAGAGTTTCCACTAGACTCAGAGAATGTCCCCTCGTCACAGTACTGGGGATAAATAGATCATGGGAGAGATCTCTGTACTGACCCCTGATATATTTATACATTGTTATTAGATCTCCCCTCAGTCGTCTTTTTCCTAAAGGGAATAAGCCTAATTTTGATAATCTTTCTGGGTACTGTAGTCCACCCATTCCAGTTATTACTTTAGTTGCCCTCCTCTGAACCCTCTCTAGCTCTGCTATGTCTGCCTTGTTCACAGGAGCCCAGAATTGTACACAGTACTCCATGTGTGGTCTGACTAGTGATTTGTAAAGTGGCAAGACTATGTTCTCATCACGGGCATCTGTGCCTCTTTTGATGCAACCCATTATCTTATTGGCCTTGGCAGCAGCTGTCTGACACTGGTTTCTACAGCTTAGTTTACTGTCAACTAAAATTCTTAAAGGGTTATTCTCATTTTAGACAATGGGGGCATATCGCTAGGATATGCCCCCATTGTCTTATAGGTGCGGGTCCCACCGCTGGGACCCGCCCCTATATCGAGAATGGAGCCCCTGAAGTGAATGAGGGCGCACTGCGCATGCGCAGCCGCCCTCCATTCATTTCTATGGGGCCGCCGAAAATAGCCGAGCGCTGGCTCGGCTACTTCCGTCGGCTCCATAGAAAAGAATGGGAGCCGACCGCGCATGCACGGCCCGGCTCCCATTCATTCCTATGAGCGGCGCAGGGAGCTGCGCCTGGTGGTGGCCGGACCCCCGGAAACCTGGGGTCCTCCAGGCGCAGCGCTCCCCGCTCCGTTCTGGCTATAGGTGCGGGTCCCAGCGGTGGGACCCGCACCTATAAGACAATGGGGCATATCCTAGCGATATGCCCCCATTGTCTAAGATGAGAATACCCCTTTAAGTCCTTTTCCATGTCAGTGTTACCCAGTGTTTTACCATTCAGTATGTACTGGTGACTTGCATTATTCCTTCCTATCTGCATAACCTTACATTTGTCAGTGTTAAACCTCATCTGCCACTTCTCTGCCCAAGCCTCCAGTCTATCCAGATCCATCTGTAGCAGTGTACTGTCCTCTTCTGTGTTAATTACTTTACACAGTTTAGTGTCATCTGCAAAAATTGATATTTTACTATACAAGCCTTCTACAAGATCAGTAATAAATATATTGAAGATAATAGGGCCCAATACTGACCCCTGTGGTGCCCCACTAGTGACAGTGACCCAATCTGAGTATGTACCATTAATAACCACTCTCTGTTTTCTATCACTGAGCCAGTTACTTACCCACATACAGACATTTTCTCCTAGGCCAAGCATTCTCATTTTATATACTAACCTTTTATGCGGCACAATATAAAATACATTGGAGAAGTCAAGATATGACCTCACTTCTTCATAGAAGCTGATTGGATTAGTTTGACAGGACCGATCCCTCATAAACTCATGCTGTAACAGTTATATGCTTATTTTCACTGTGATACTCCAGAATAGCATCTCTTAGAAAACCTTCAGTTTACCCACAACAGATGTTAAAGTGCATCTGTCAGCAGATTTGTACCTATGAAACTGGCTGACCTGTTACATGTGCACTTGGCAGCTGAAGACGTCTGTGTTGGTCCCATGTTCATATCTGCCCGCGTTTCTGAGAAAAATGATGTTTTAGTATATGCAAAGGAGCATTTAGGAGCAAAAGGGGCGTTGCCTTCTAGCGGCTCTGCTCTCTGCAATGCCTACAGCTGCCAAGCACACATGCAATAGGTCAGCCAGTTTCATAGATAAAAACCTGCTGACAGATGCTATTTAAACTTGCTGGTCTATAGTTTCCAGGGATTTTTGACACCATTTTGAATATTGGCACCCTATAATGCCTCATTCACATGTCAGTGTTTTGGTCAGTGATTTGAGCCAATACCAGGTGTGGCTCTAAACACAGAACAGGTGCAGATCTTTCCCTTATACCTTGTCTCTGTGGAGGCTCCAGTACTGGTTTTGGCTCACAATCACTGATGGAAATAACTGACCAAACACTGATGTGCTAATGAGGATTAACTTCTCCCTTATCACTCCCTTAAAAGGCCAACTATTTCAGGTTTAAACTTTTTACCATTTATATAATTACCATTAATTTATTACCATTTTATGGTTAGTTTTACTCTCTTTGGCTACTCTCTGTATACAGTTTAGCTGCCTTTATGTCCTTTACATATTCTATTTTTTTCTTTGTAATTTTTTAGTGCTTCTTTGCTACATTCCTGTAACTAAAATGCTTTCTTTTTGTCCCCTTTACATTTCGATTTATCGACTTTTTTTTGTTTTGTTCCTAAGCCTTTTATTCTCATAGGGTATGTATCTTCTTTTTCAGAAGTTCAGTGCTTTTGTGCCTTCCTGAAGAAACACTCTTGAATAACATTTGGAAGTTTATTTTATGGTCACTATTTCTCAGGTGTACCCCCCCCAACCTGCACGTCTGTTGTTCTGTCAGGTCTATTGGTGAAGGCTTATGCACACAACCGTTGGTTGCCTGTCCCAATGCACGGGCAACATCCGTGCGGATTCCACAGACGGATCCAGACTAGAGATGAGCGAGCAGTGCTCGATACGAGCACTGTAACGCTCGGGTCCCGTCTGCAATGCCCGCAGGCATTGCGGATCCGTCCTCATCTGCATGTAAGTCAATGAGGACGGATCGTTTGGTATGACACTCATACCAAACAGTTCCGTCCTCACCCGTCTTAAAGTCAGTGGGGACGGAACCGTTTGGTAGGAGTGTCATACCAAACGATCCGTCCTCATTGACTTACATGCAGATGAGGACGGATCCGCAATGCCTGCGGGCATTGCAGACGGGACCCGAGCGTTACAGTGCTCGCTCATCTCTAATCCAGACCCATTCAATTGAATGAGTCTGTGATCCATCTGCACTGCAAAAATAAATAAATAAACAGAACATGGTCTATTTTATTGCGGTGCGGAGGCAACGAGAGAAAACCCCACAGAAGCACTCTGCAGTGCCTCAGTTCCAAAACAGACTTTCTGGATTGCAGACCCATTCAAGTGAATGGGTACGTATCCGTGATACACATGACCGATGCCTGCATATTGCAACAGCCATGTACATGAGCCCTTAGGAATAAGTCCAGTATGGCCGTCCCTCGAGTCGGGTTCTGAACCAGTTGGGAAAGGTAATTGTCTTTGGTTATTTCCAAGAACCTGTTTCCTTTGAGATATACAGGTGTCAGTTTCCCAGTCTATATCTGGGTAGTTGAAGTCCCCCATAATAACGACCGCATTATGATTTGCCGCCTCTTCTATTTCATTTAGAAGTAGATTTTCTGTGGACTCTGGTATATTAGATGGTTTATAATAAACTCCTATTAGTATTTTATTATTGTTTTTGGCTCCATTTATTTCTACCCACAGTGACTCCACATCTTCCTGGAATGTGGGCTCTAGGTTTCATGCACACAAATGTGTGCTGGCTGTGCCCATATTGTGTTTTTATTAATATATACATTAACCCCTTCAACCCCAGGCCTGTTTCCAAATTTCAGTTTCTCTACTTTCAAAATACATAGTAATACCTCCAAAAATAGTTATTTTACATTCCCCTTATGTTGGCATCATTTTATAAATGTCATTTTACTTTTTTTCGGACGTTAGAAGTTTAGAAGTAATTTTTCAAATTTTCCATAAAGTTTCCAAAACCATTTTTTAAGCACCAATTCAGATATAAAGTGATTTTGAGGGGCTTATGTAATGGAAACCACCCATAAATGACCCCATTTTAGAAACTACACTTCAAATAAAAAAAAAACAAAAAACTGATGTTACAAACTGTGTTAACCCTTGAGGCGTTCCACAAGAATTAAAGGAAAATTTCACTTTTTTGGTAGATTATTCATGTTAATTTTTTTCTTGCAAAACAGCAAGGGTTAACAGCAAACTAAACCTCAATATACATTGCTCTGATTCTGCAGTTTACAGAAATACCCCATATGTGGTGGTAAACGTCTCTATGGGTTTGTGGCAGTGGTCAGAAGGAAAGGAGCACCATACGGATTTTGGAGGCAGATTTTGCTAGAATGGTTTTTAGGCACCATTTTGTAATTGAGAGACCCTGACGTACCCCTACAGTGGAAACCCTCAAAAAGTGACCCCATTTTGGAAACTACACCCTTCAAAGAATATATTAGGGGGGGTACTGACCACTTTGACCCCCTAAGCATTTTACGGAATTTGGAAACGGCTGTGAAAATGAAAAGTTTCATTTCTTCCAATAAAATGTTGCTTTAGCCCCAAATTTTTCATTTTCACAAGGGGTAACAGGAGAAAAGCACCCCATAATTTGTTCCCCATTTTCTCCTGAATATGGCAACACCCCATATGTGGTGGTAAACTGCTGTGGGGGCACATGGCAGAAGGAGCGCCATATGGATTTTGCAGCATAGATTTTGATGGATTGGTTCTCGGGAGCCATTGATTTTTATTTTTTGAGTTATTGTCTTATGTAGGGGCTCATTTTTTGCAGGAGAGGTGATGTTTTCATTGGTACCATTTTGGGGTACATAAGACTTTTTGATCGCTTGGTATTACTCTTTTTGTGAGTCAAAGTGAAAAACAATAGCTGTTTTGGCATAGTTTTTTAAAAAAATTTTTTACAGCATTCACCTGAGAGGGCAAATCATGTGATATTTTTATAGAGCAGGTTGTTACAGACGCGGCGATACCCAATATGTCTACCATTTTTATTTTTGTTAAATGTTACACAGATTTATTTTTGAACAGAATAAAATCTTTTTTTGTGTTGCCGTTTTCTGAGAGCCATATTTTTTTAATTTTTTGGGTGATTGTCTTAGCGAGGGTGTCATTTTTTGTGGGACAAGATGACGGTTTGATTGGTACCATTTTGGGATAAATACGCTTTTTTGATCACCTGCTATTACACTTTTTGTAAGGAAAGGTGACCAAAAAATGGTCTGCGTTCACCTGGCGGGGTGGATGATGTGATATTTTATAGAGCCGGTCGATACAGACGCAGCAATACCTAATATGTCTTTCTTTTTTTCCCTATTTTTTAAAATTTTTGTTTATTTTGTGAAAAGGACTTTTTTTGTTTTTTTGGGAACTTGAAACTTTTTTGTAAAACTATTTTTTTCACACTTTAACTTTTGGGGGTCTGATCCCCTTTACAATACATTACAATACTTCTGTATTGTAATGCATTGGCTATAAGTGTATTACTCAATGTAATACACTTACAGCCTTTTGCCTGTGAGATCCAGGGGGCTGGATCTCACAGGCTTCCGCAGATGGCAGCCGGATGGTATCTAAGCCATCGGGTCCCCATCACAGCAGTGCAGGGACCCGATGGACACCCCTTCCCACCGCATGTGCTGGCTTTCACCGATGCCAGTGCATACAGCAGGGGTCCGGCTACTGGGCACAGCCGGACCCCCGCCGCTGATCGGGCGCAGCTCCTGCACCCATCCGATCAGCGCGCCTTAGCACTACAGCGCTGGTCAGAATGTCGCTCCCCGCAGCACCGTACATGGTGGGGGTCCAACATCTGGGACCCCGTGCTAATCAGCTGTCTGAGAAGGCAGTGCTGCGGCCTTCTCGCAGATTATCAAGCGGACTGCCGTACATTGTATTGTATATACGCTTCTATGGGGCTGAGCACGATACAAAACACAATTGCTATACAATGTACAGAGCTGTGTAGGTAAGCTCACGGGAGCACTGGTGCAAACAGCTGATCAGCAGGGGTCCCAGGTGTCAGACTGCCACGTTCAGATATGACCTATCCTGAGGATAAGTCTTCAGTATCAAAACCTCAGAAAACCCTTTGAAGAAAATTGCTTTATGGCAGCCACATAGAATAGAGAAACTCTGACTAGGACTGCAGCTATCGATTATTTTAGTAATCAAGTATGCTACCGATTAATCCAACAATTAATCGAGTACTCTATAATAAGAAAAATACTAATTAAAAGAATATTTTCTATAAAAACTCATCAGCGCACCCCCCAGTTCCATTAGTTCCTCCAGTAGTGCCCCTAGCTTCCCCATGTCATCAGTTGCTCCCCCTCCCAGTGGTATCAGCTACCCCTCCAATGCCTCCAGCTCCCCCCCCTAGTCATCAGTGCCAATGAACTAAAATACTTACCTCTCCTGTAGAGGTGCTGCTAATACTCCAGAGATATTCCATCCTCTTCTTCACGCTCTGCACTGGGACCTGACACACAGCATCAAGTCATAGTGTATGTAAGCGCGCACTATGTCCTGACGATGTGTGTACATCAGGGTCCACTGCAGCAAGGTACGGGCAACCACAGAGCACGAGTAATAGCAAGCTCTTCACTCACACTCCATGGTCACATGGCACAAATGAATCATTGATGCAAAAAAGTTGCAGAGGATTTTTTTGTGTTGAGTTAATCGATTCGAGCAATCGTTCAGCCCTTAGGCCTCATTCACACGTCCGTGAAATTCGTCCACATCCGATCCGCAATTTGCGGACCGTTTATGCGGATCCATTCATTTCAATGGGTGTTGGAAAAATGCGGACAGTACACAGTGTGCTGTCCGCATCCGTGTGTCTGTTCCGACTGTCCGTATAAAGAAATACTCCTGTCCTACTTCTATCCTGATTTTGCGGTCCGTTGCCCAATGAAAGTCTATGGATCCGCAAAAAATGCGGAAGACATGCGGAAAGGCATCCGCATGTCATCCGTATTTGCGGATTCCGTTCCAGGAGGAGTGAAAAAAAAAAAAAAAAGATGTTATTCATCCTTCCGTTTTTTGCGGATCCGCAAAAAACGGATGACATATGGATACATCCTTTCAGTTTTTTACGGAAAAACGGAACAGATGTCCTGGAAAAACTGAGTTTTTTGCGTAACAACGGATCCGCAAAAAACTGACCGTTTTCCAGGATGTGCAAAAATACGGACGTGTGAATGGGGCCTAACTCTGACAATCACCTATTGTGAATGGGGGATCCTGTCTTTTCTATACACAGAGGATATCATTACAGGCAGGATTAGAATGACAGATAAGCAGGTAACTGCAGTAAGTGGATCTGTACACACCATGAAGTGGCTTCGTGGCCAGTGTAAAAACTGCAGGATTTTATGGTTTTTGTTTGAATATAAATATTGACATTAAAACATTAAATAAAAATTCTTAAATATGTTAAACAAAAACATGATTTAAACAAACAATAGGTCATTTTCTGATGACACATTTCCTTTAAGGCAAAACACACACTTGGGACCAAAACACACTGACATGCCTGCAAGCTCACCTCTGTCTTCTTATAAAGCTGCTATTACCCTTCAACTGCAAAGTGTCATTTTATTTTTCTCCAAATTCGAAGGGGTGGCATACAAGAGTCAGACAGACACTTATATATGCCACATCATGCCCCAATTGACCTGAACCACTCTACATAAAAGAAAACTATTCAACCATGGATTGAGGGAGCTGAAGACCACATTTCACAACTTGTCTAATAACCAAGAAATGTTCTTTACATCTTCTATTTCATAAAAATGTTTTTTTTTTGTATTTCAGTGAATATGACAGACTTTCAGGACATCTCAGATTATTTTAATTTTTGCATAAAAAAAAAAAAACAGCAATGTGGTATTTGTTAACATGACAAAAACCAATGCATGAGAAAGACGTTGTAGACTACATACAATACCTTGCAATAGTCTTTACTTGCAGAATATTTTGGTAATATTGTAGAGATAGATGACTTAAAAATCACAAGTGTCACGTATATTTACATTATGTCTCCCCCTTATATAACCCAGGCCACGTTCAGAGAGAAATAGTGTCTGCAGTGTCCAATTATTTCCATCCAGGGACCAACAGTCTATGGCAAACAGGTAAGGACCCCCGATATATTCACTAGCTTCATTGTTAATATAACAATCAATGTGTGTCATTTCACTTCACTCCAAACCACGGCATCTTCAGGCTGAAATTAAGATCACCACAGCAAAATATGATTACATATGCACATTCAAGATATGTACAACATGGTGGTAAGTTGACTGGCCACGTCTGGGACCCTCTTACAACTACATACTGCTTGCAGATGAAAGCATCTATGTTCACTCCGGTCACAGATTATATAGAAGTAGATTCTAATCTTCCTGTACAGGTGGAAGAAGTGAAATTCTGGGCATTAAATTTCATCACACAGATACAAATATCCAGGTAGCACCTGCTTGGATCTGAACCGGACATACAAGTACTGTTATGCCATAAACAGAGATGGGGGAGGGGCAAGATACAAGAAAAGATCAGTTCAATGACCAAGAACGTGGATTATTTCGCAGGTTTTGCTTCTGTTGGGTTTTCTCCGGTATCCAAAGTCTTCAGGAGCCTGAACAGACCAGCTGCTTCCCGGATCCTGCTGAACTCTATGCAGAATGCCTGCACCTCTATGAACAAGTCCTGGACGTTAATTATTTTATTCCTAATTAAAGACTGCAGGAAAACGCACACTAGTCTCACCAGACGATTCTGAGGGAAGGAAAAAATAAAAAATAAAAATTTATATATATATATATTATATATAATGATCAGATAGATATAGACAGATGCCATTAGTTCTGGTAAGGAGCTCTGGGCCTCATTCAGATGACCGTGTCATGTTTTGAGGTCCGCAAAACACGGATACCGGCCGTGTGCGTTCCGCAATTTGTGCTATATAGAAAATGCCTATTCTTTTCTGAGATTGTGGACAAGAATAGGATATGCTCTCTAATTTTTGCAAATAAATGGGTCCGCGCCCGTTCCGCAAAATTGCAGAATGGATGAGGAACCATTCATACGGTCGTGTGCATGAGCCCTTACAGGTATAATCAGGGGGCATTACATGATGTATGTCACTTTCACCAAGCATGCATTTCCCATTATTTAAAATAAAAAGTAAGTACATCACAAGGTATACCCTTTTTACTGTACAGGAAAGAGCAGCGTACTACACTTTCTTATACAATACATAACAAAATATACGTTAAGAACAGCCAATCATATGCCAAAAGGATACATGCACCCAGCATATGTTGGGTGTAAGGGATCCGATGGATAGGTTTGAAGTAGGGCTGGGCGATTAATCGAATTAATTTGATTAATTCGCCAATTGAAAGCCTCACGATTTTATTTTTTAGAAAAATTGTGAACTCTATTTTCCTAAAATGGCGCCCGCCAGATAAAATAAAAAAAAAATCTCTCACCTGTCCTGCGCCGCGGCTCCGCTCTGGTGTCCGGCGCTGCGCTGCACTGTCCTGACCGCGTGCAGCGTCAGGACGTAGTGCGCGCACTCTGACCTGACGCTGCACGCAGTCGGGTGACAGTGCAGCGCCGGGAGAAGAAGACTGAGGAGCGCAGGACAGGTAAGGGATTTTTTTATTTTATTCTTATGGTGGCTGATCGGAGGTCTGAACTACTGTGGGCTGTTCTGAGGTCTACAGGGGCACTACTGTGGGCTAATCTGAGGTCTCAGGGGGGCACTACTGTGGGCTAATCTGAGGTCTCAGGGGGGCACTACTGTGGGCTAATCTGAGGTCTCAGGGGGGCACTACTGTGGGCTAATCTGAGGTCTCAGGGGGGCACTACTGTGGGCTAATCTGAGGTCTCAGGGGGGCACTACTGTGGGCTAATCTGAGGTCTCAGGGGGGTACTACTGTGGGCTAATCTGAGGTCTCAGGGGGGCACTACTGTGGGCTAATCTGAGGTCTCAGGGGGGCACTACTGTGGGCTAATCTGAGGTCTCAAGGGGGCACTACTGTGGGCTGATCTGAGGTCTGATGGGGGTATAGTGGGCTGATGTGAGGTCTGATGGGGGTATAGTGGGCTGATGTGAGGTCTGATGGGGTATAGTGGGCTGATGTGAGGTCTGATGGGGGTATAGTGGGCTGTGTGAGGTCTGATGGGGGTATAGTGGGCTATGTGAGGTCTGAAGGGGGCATAGTGGGCTGATGTGAGGTCTGATGGGGGTATAGTGGGCTGATGTGAGGTCTGATGGGGGTATAGTGGGCTGATGTGAGGTCTGGTGGGGCACAGTGGGCTTTTTTTACTTATTTTTTTATATTTTTAATAACATAAGAAAAATCGAGATTTAAATCGTGAATCGTCCAAAAATTTTTTTGGCCATATCGCCTAGCTCTAGTTTGAAGTATGCACAAGAACTTTTCAATGGATAGCAAGGGGTATTCCGGTTCTAGAAAGTTACCCCTTAGCCACAGGATAGGGTATAACTATGTGATCGGTGGGGGTCCTAATGCTAGGACCCCCACCGATCACAACCATGGAGCACCCCTGAAGTGGATGGAGCGACTGGTCAGAAAAGTGCGCCACCGCTCCATTCATTTTTATTAGAGTGCAGGTGATAGTGGGTACAGAGCCATTTATTCCTATGTGCAAACAAATTGAGCAGTGGCATGCTTTTCTGACCAGCTGCTCTGTCCTCTTCAGGGGGACTCCATGGAGTATGGGGGCCCCATTCTTTTGATCAGTGGGGGACCTAGTGGTAGGTGGATAGGGGATAACTTTCTAGAACCAGAATACCCCCTTTAAAAAGGAGAAAACAAGGTCTGAACAGAGCCTAGTAGGTAGACATTTATTTCTACATGCAAATACCTCTTTTGGGCATATTATCCAGTTGCTTTCAACCAGTGGGCAAGACCTCACAGCCTGACAAAGCTGGCAGTCACACATTTTTAAAGACATCTTTTTTCTAATGCCCAACGTACATAAGGCTCATCTCTGAAGATATAGGATTGCATCCTCCCTGTAAAGACTGTGTATAAGGCCCCATTCACACGACCGTATTGAATGGGGCCGTATCTATCCGCAAAATTGCGGGAATAGATGCGGCCCCATTCACCTCTATGGGGCCGGGAGCCGCGGCACGTAGCTAGCTCCGTGCCGCGGCTCTTTTGAAGCATGTCCTATACTTGTCTGTGCGCACGGACAAGTATAGGCATTTTCAATGGGGCCACGCATACAGTATTTTCAATGGGGCCGCACGTTCGTGTGAATGGGGCCTAAGGGGTCTCATTCCAAATCATGATGCAATTCACTTACCTGCATATATTTGTCCTTAATTTGCTCACAAGTGGATATACAATTGGAGATATAAAGATGGATGAATTCAGGTGGCAGATCAACTGCTGTAGTTAGTCTGCAGAATAAAACAAAGCATCAGCATACATACAACCCATAAATGTAAGCTTCACTTCTCTCTGCTAAAGACAGTCGCCCCATCAATCTGATCTCATCAATCATCTGTTCCAGCCAAAGTAAGCTGTGGCCGGCCATAGATTTCCTCTCAATGGGTAATTTATTACTGTATGCTGGCCATTTAAATGAATGACAAACCTGCAGTACATGGAGAGACCAGGCCGACTCCTACCCCCACTGATAAACTGTTTGCAGGGGCAGTGGTACACTTTTTTAATATTTACCCTACTACATCTATCTGCGTGCCCTCTACTTAGTAGCGGTGGTGCTGCAGCATAGTTCACTGGAATAGGATGAAGCCACAATACTCTGCACCGATGCTATTATATGCAGGGCGTGCAGGTAGACCACAGCGAGTGCCATGGCCACGCTCACTCAGCTGACTGGTGAGGGCACCTAAAGTTGAACCTACACTAATCTAATATTGATGGTCCATCCAGCGGATAAGCAATCTATATGCTGGTCGTGGAAACCCCTTCAATTGTGAAGCCCAGTACTGACAGATGCCCTGCACTTACTGTTTTTAATCTTGTGAATGCATTGAAGATAGAATTTTGTAGCGTATGTACCACTGTGCCACTATTTCCTGCCACAAATACTGACTGGCCATGCAGAGTACATCGTGGAACCTCAGGTGACAGCATGGGCAGAACAGACACAAGGATGGGTGACTATACTGAACCACTGATTCGTTTTACTTTCCGATTATACATTGGCTTTAGAGACGATCAGCTTGGCAATATATTGAAAGAATATTTTGCACTTATTTCTACATTTTATGTAACGGCTTTTAATGCTCGTGAGTCACATCTTTTACTAAAATGCGAGAGGTCACAAGTCGCGACGTCTCATATTTTAGTAAAGTATGTGAATGTTCACCAGCACTGAAACGTTTCCTTCACTGGTCCAGAACTTTACGCTGCACAAAAAACCCTCAATAATAAGCATCTAACAACGCAAACACTTACCGATTAACTACTTCCATCGAATGCAGGGACATATCCATGTTGACCAGAACAGAAAAATACTCCGTAATTTGACTAGACTGCATCAACTTCAGCAACATTTCAATGGCAACCAAGGGATTATTTTCCACCAGATCGGGAAGCTTAGCTGGGGTGAGGCCGATGTGGTAAACCAGTTTGGGGTCTTTCTCCAACTCCCCAAGTAGCTGTAAGCAGGAAAGATGAAGAGAAATGGTATTCATACATTTTCTGAAGATGGCACTAAGAGGCAGCAGAAACCAGGCTCCATTAAAAAAATCTACTCTATTAATTCACTCATTCACTAACAATGTTTTATTAGTGAAAAAGGCAAGTTTTAGAAATGGAATTGTATAAAATCCTGAAACACCCTCCTCCCATCATCTCCCCACTGCCAACTACATTTGTAATTCAATGCAGCTACTGTATAAGCTAAAGCCAGACAGAAAATGGTGAGGCTTGAGTCCTCACCCGTGGCCATAGTCCAAGCCAAAAATAAAAATATAGCACAGTGTTATCTGCTGAACCCAGTATAACATTAAATTAAGCACGCAAGGAGTCAAATGAACCAGAGACATATGACTACATATAAAACACTAGCAATTACGTAAAGCTTTATCCATATGGCGGTATTGCTGCTCCCTGTCACACTAGTGTCATATAAGGTACCTATAAGGGTGCACAGGGTGTCAGATTTGAAAATCATTGAATAAGTGACACGCTCCATCAGATGCTGTATGCTTTTTGGGAGAATAGCTCCGTATGGTGGTAAATGACTGAGCATACATCCTCTTGGTACAGCCTCTGTCATGTGCACAACACTTAAAGGGAATCTGTCACCAGGATAATCGCTATTGAAGTAAAGCCTTAGCCTAATAGCACTTAGTACCTTATTTCCAGATGTGCCTTTGTTTCAGCAATAGATGTTTTCTATCTTCTGAAAATCCAGTTTATTTGGTATGCAAATGAGCCAGTAAGGTGCCCAGAGGGGCGTGACTCTTGCAGGAAGGAGCCCAGGCACGCCTCCTACATCACACTCAAGCCATAACTCCGCCCCCCTTTTCCCTGCTCCCAGCATGAGGGCGGGCTTGGGCACTAGCAAGGGGTGTGCCTGCGCTCCTTCCTGCAAGAGTGATGCCCCTCTGGACACCTTACTGGCTTATTTGCATACCAAATAAACAGGATTTTCAGAAGATAGAAAACATCTATTGCTGAAACAAAGGCACATCTGGAAATAAGGTACTAAGTACTATTAGGCCATGGCTTTACCTCAATAGCGATTATCCTGGTGACAGATTCCGTTTAAAGAAAATAGTTTTTATATTGTACAGCCTCATCAAGTGCCAACCATGCTGCAGACCGCAATTTGCACAGGCACCCGCCGTTTGTGGACGCATTTACACATGCACTACTCTTTGCAGTGCGGAGGCACGGACAGAAAACCCACGGAAGCACTCCTTAGTGCTTCCGATCCGTGCCTCCGTTGTGCACCGTATCCACCGAATTGCAGACCCATTCAAGTGAATCGCCACGGACCTGCTACATTATTGTGCATTAAGCCTTAAAGGGGTTGTCTCATTTTATCATGTAGAGAAAGTTAATACAAAGCACTTACTAATGTATTGTTATTCTCTATCTTGCTTCACCTGCTGGCTGGATTCCTTTTTCTATCACATTATACACTGCTCGTTTCCATGGCTACAGACCACCCTGCAATCCACCAGTGGTAGTCATGCTTGCACAATATCGTAAAAAGCACTAGCCTATGTGCACTCCCATGTTCCCGGCCACCAGAGAGGCTGACGCTTTCTCCTATAGTGTGCAAACATGACCACCACTGATGGATTGGAGGGTGGTCATAACCATGTAAACGAGCAGTGTATAATGTGATGGAAAAATGAATCCAGACAGCAAAGGAGGCAATATCGATGAGAATAATACATTATTAAGTGCATTTATCATGTAGAGAAAGTTAATACGAGACATTTTACTGAAGTGAGACAAATCCTTAAAGGGGTATTCCCATCTCACAAATGTAGTTTGTATATAGTTAGATATAGCCATACCAATATTATTACTAATAGAATGTATTTATATAAAATGTACCGTTTAGAAGATTTACCTATTTGTATATACATTGTCCCACACACATAAGTCAGGCCGTTGCCCCTGGTTACAACCACCGCGGCCATGTAGTAGTGGTGGCCGGCTTGCTCCTGTTCAAACCCGCTCTGAGGTAACTGTTGTATTGTGAACACATTACATGAGCATGCGGAGACACATCTTAGGGTTCTAGCATTTTTGTCTGCGCTTCCAAAATGCAGAGAAACGGATCCTGTTCCAAGATCAATTCATCTCTATGGAGCAGGATCCGTCCAAAACGCAGACTTTATAAACGGATCCTGCTCCATGACCATTGTGTTTTGGACTGGTAGCGTCCAAAATGCTGATGTGAAAGTATCCTAAGACGTGTCTCCCCATGCTCCTGCAATGTGCGTTCACAATACAGCAGTTAGCTCAGAGCGGGTTTGAAAAGGAGCAAGCTGAACACCACTACTACATGGCTGTGGTGGTCGTAACCAGGGGCAACGGCCTGACTGATGTGTGTGGGACAATGGATATACAAATAGGAAAATCTTCTAAACGGTACATTTTATATAAATACATTCTATTAGTAATAATATTGGTATGGCTATATCTAACTGTACAAACTACATTTGTGAGATGGGAATACCCCTTTAAGTCAGATTTTTCCTACACTGTACGTGTGGAGGTTGGGAGTATTACTCCAGTTACAAATCTTCTATAAGCAGCGATATATACCCTTCATAATTAGAAGCCTCCGACTTACTAGAACTGTTGTCTCTAGCTGTAAGTATGCAGTGAATGTGTAAACCATCTGGTTATTAAAACTGGTTGACGTTATTCCCATGTAATAACTGATTATAAAATAACTAATAAATGCAAAAAGGAAAAATCCCATTCTTGGAATGTACACAGCACGGCAATCAGCTGTTATTTCCTAGGGAAAGTAGCATTACATGACTCCTGTACAAATGAGTCTGCACAGAGGCCACCATAGCGAGAGCTGATCTGCGCTGCAGTTCCTGACTCTGGTTGATAGAGGGGGCTCTCCCCCAAGGCATTTGTATGGAAAGGGGAAAGCTGACTGAACAAGATGCAGCTTCTGGAATAAGACATTCACCTGTGTCTGCTGAGGAGAAGACAGTGGGCTTTTGAAGGCTTTGGCCATTATACGTTTGATCTCAACACCGGTGCTGTTCTTCACACACATTGACTTGTCCCATTTGACGGCATGATCAGGTTCAATTGGATTCAACCAAGCAAGCTCATCTTCACAGATATGCAAAGGTGGAGGAGGACGAATGAACTCTGGGCGAAAATGGCCTGGAAAGAATAATTACCAAAATCACAAATTAATCACTTTACATTGTGATACGTTATTCATTTCTGTCTGAAATATGTTATCACAGTTTAAAAGGGGTTGTCCAAGTTAATATTTTGTTCTTTGCATGTTTCTAACTAAGTTAAGGGGTTTTCAATTCACTGACCTCATCTACAATCGCCCTGGTCTCCTAGTTGGCTGAGCGTCACATGAAGTCTTTGTTGACACCCACAAATATTCATGAGGAGGAAAACCTCAGAGATTGTTGCTAAACACCCCCACAGCTCTGCAACTGCATGTCAACAAGGGACCAAAACAGAACTACAGAAATGAAGTTTTGCCTAAAACTTGCTTAGCTTATTATATTTACACTAATTATATATATATAAATTAAAGGGATTAAAGGGATACTGTGTAGTGGATGGACCTGGTTACTGCAGCTCTGCTTCCATTTACTACATCTGGAGCAGCTCTGTCCACTACACAACTGATAGATCTGCAGTTCTGGCACTGAAACAGAACAGCAAATCAGTAGGGATTCGACCCCGAATGATCTGATATTAAAGGCATATCCTTAGGATAGGTTATCAATATCAAAACCCTGGACAACCCCTTTAAAATATGTTTGTCACCATATCATGCTTATCCTACAATCTTGAAATTCATTTACTTTATAACAATTTCTAAGAAGAGAGAGGAGATGACAAATGGTAGCGACCATGACACAGAAGAGGACAAGTGAAATGATGAAACTGTTCAGAAAATCTGACAAAATATGGAGACACAAATGTACTTACAGAGCACTTGTCACTTCTACGTTTTAGTAAATAATTGCATTCCCCTTGTAATAACAATTCTGCAGCATCTATTATATAATTATTTTGTGCCAATCCTCCTATTATTACTATAATTATTACTATAATTACTCCTACTAGCAGTTTACAAATAAATCTGGGTCTGGCTATTACCAGCTGAGGGTGTGTCCCCGGTCTGACATTACCCAATCAAAGCTGCTAGTGTCAGATTGTAAATATAAAAATTGAATTGGTGGCAATTATACCAATTGAGGACTCAGTGTAATGTTGGCACTCCAGACCTGACACAGTGTTCCTAATGGATATATTTAATGTACATCATGTCCTACGGACAGTGTGTGTGTCAGGTATGGAGTTACATGGAGTAAGCAATTACTACAACAGACAGTGACGTATAAAATCTAATATAAAATCCCTATATTGTAAATCTGCAGTTACAATTAAAAATAAAGTACAAACATCAGCATACGACCATGATGTTCAGTTTATTTTGGCAATAAAAGCTGCTACCAAATCCAAGTGTGACTCATGAAGTACACCATGCACCCTGTGGAGCTGTTCTAGTTATGTAACTGTCTACAGATCTCTGTAAAGAGGCCAGGCATTGTAGTGAAGGGATCAGCAACCTTAGGCACTCCAGCTGATGTGAAACTACAACTCCCAGCATGCACACTTTCTTGGCTGTCCTAGTAACTCCCATGGAAGTGAAAGGAGGATTCTGTTAGTTGTAGTTTAAGAACTAGGAGGTTGCTGATCCTCACCGTAGACAGTTATCAGCAAAACCTCATTCAGCTGACAGCTATTCCTCCTGCCTCCTCCATACACATGCACTCACAATGGACGAGCATGCATGTGTTCTCAATGGGGAGGCAGAACTAAGCCTCTACCTGGCAACTACTGAGAGAAAAAGCAAATGCTGAAATCAAACATGTCTGATCCTTCATTGCTGCCTGACATCAAATGTTAGCGGAAATCGGCTGCTTTGGCCTATGTACATACAGTGTGTATGACCAACTTTAGATAAGTCCTCTGAGCTTTGCAGGGCTCTGTTCACACTATAAAAACAGAGTCAGACGGACCCCAATGACTTAATATGGGCTTTGTCAAGCTTCCACAAGCAGAAATGATGTTACCATAAGGCAGCTGCTCAAGTAGCTTTGCTCTAAGACAATATGGATTTCTAAAGGTCTGCTCATCCCTTGCCATGACACGACCGAGAAGAGTAAAAGTAACATATGAACACTGACTAACATCTGCCCTTTCGTTTGTCGGGGTGATACATACTTTCTATGGGTGGCTTCGGGCCACTAACCAAAGCCTCAGTGATTTGTGAAGCCACCGAACTGTCAAATCCAGAATTAGAAGAATCAGGATCCGGGTCGCTCAGGATGCTCGGGAAACTGGCCTTGCTCTGTGTCGGGAGCTCAGACTGCCGCTCTAAAAGAGAACACAATCGTCATTAATAAAGGTCTGCAAATCCGTCCGGTATCCATTTTTGCAGATTTGCCGACTGCAAAACAAATACAGTTATGTGCATGAGGCCTTAAAGGGGTTGTCTCACTTCAGCAAATGTCATTTATCATGTAGAGGAAGTTAATACAAGGCACTTACTAATGTATTGTGATTGTCCATATTGCCTCCTTTGCTGGCTGGATTCATTTTTCTATTACATTACACACCGCTCGTTTCCATGGTTACGACCACCCTGCAATCCATCAGTGGTGGCCGCGCTTCCACACTATAGGAAAAAGCACTAGCCTATGTACACTCCCGACAGATAGGCTGACACTTGTTATGTCACAGTGTGCAAGCGTGACCGCCACTGATGGTCATAACCAGTGTATAATGCGATGGAAAAAAACTAATCCAGCCAGCAAAGTAAGCAACATGGACAATCACAATACATTAGTAAGTCCCTGGTATTCACTTTCTCCATATGATAAATGCTATTTGCTCAGGTAAGATAAACCCTTTAAGGCCATTTCACATGAGCGTGTGCAGTCCGGAATTCAGGCTCCATGCGTCAGCGTGATCCACCGTTCTGGACACTGCTCGTCTTGTGCATGGCATTATACTGATTTAGGCTCCACGACCGTATGTATGCCGTGTCCGTATAAAACCGGAACGGAAGACATACGGAAAGTCTTCCGTAGTGTTCCGTAATTTTGCGGACCCATTGACTTTAATGGGGCTACGGACGTGTTTTGCGGCCAAGTATAGGACATGTTTCCTTTTTTTTTGCGGGAGAACTTCCGTAATATACGGATGCGGAATGCACACGGTGTGCATTCCGCATTTTTTTTTCTCCTATGGAAAAATGAATGGGTCCGTATGGTTCCGCATCTTATCCGCAAAAATGCAGATAAGATACGGAAATGAACATACGGTCGTGTGAATGGGGCCTTATAATACTGTGTGCATCTGTTTGAACTTACTGATACAGGCTCATAATGACAGCTGAATGTCACTATAATTCTGTAGATACAGGTCAAGCAGAGACACACAGCATTATAAATCAGTATAATGCCATGCACTCCTGCAAGTCCAGTATGGAGGATCATGCTCCCACACGGAGTGTGGATTTCCAGAGTGTACACGCTCGTGTGAAACCGCCCTTAGCAGACAAGTGGTGGTGTATAACAGAAGGTTATGCCCCAGGTTACATAAGACTGGGTACATTGGAATGAACCCCTGGGGTTTTAAGTGCATCCTGATATCCTGTGCCTCAATGTCACTATCTGGTCAGTGGCCGTATACAAATATACCTTTACATTAAGCTGACAATAGTACATGACAATCTCTTTCTAACAAAGCTAGAACCAGCCCTGTACCTCACATGGATCCAGAGATCTCCACATTCTCTGCTCTGCTAGATTTATATTACGCTGACCGCTCAGGAGTCGGGTACTAATGCCGTACTTCTCTGCCTACCACAGTTCAGGAAGCATGTCCTTTCTCAGAGGGAGTCCTTTCTGCTGAAGCTCTCTCCCTATAACTGTCACAGCTTCTAATAGTAGATACAGCTTGTGGGATTATAGGTCTGTAAATGAACACGTGCGACCAGCTCAGCAAGGTGGACAAATAAGGGAAAGAACAGCAGGTGGCGCTATACAGATACGTTTTAGTGAATAGCGCACTAGCTGTACTTAATTTTTAATTACCTGCAATTTCAAAAAAAAAAATTCTGATCCAGGTGCAGGTTTAAAAAACGTAGTATAATTTTGTAGGACAACGCCTTCAACCTGATCAGTGGACGCTATAGCAGCATTTATTGATTATACATTGTGACTGACCAAATATAACTATGGTATAAGGTCCCTTCTTCTGAAAATTTTTTTTTATTGTGGGTTACGAATATTGGACCAGATTTATTAATCTATCTGCTCCAAAAAAAAAAAAATCAGCAACCTTCGGCACTCCAGTTTCCGTGAAACTACAACTCCCAGAATGCACATGGCTGTTCTTGTAATTCCCATAGAGGTGGAAGGAGGATTCTGGGAGTTGCAGTTCCAGAACAGCTGAAGTGCCGGAAGTTGCTGATCCCTGCCCTACATAGTATGGTTCCGTCTGAACAGATTCTTCTTCTAGGAGGAATAACAGAGGGATGGCACAATTCAGAGTTCCAAGAACACATGCTTCAGTTCAGTTATAGGAACACAATTATTTAGTAAAACAGACATGTCTGTGGAGCTGACAGATCCTCTGTCATATGCATGCTGTGACACCGCGCCTGTTACCTGCAAGCGCTAACTGCAGTCCACTGATGTCCACAGGTTGGGCCAGATTGGCCACATCCATAACCGCGATTTGCCTGGGGGTCTTTTTAAACAGTTCCCTGGGTGGTGCAAGCATTAGCTGCGAGAGGAAGAATTTTTCAGGCGGAGTGATAGGTGGCAAGAACCCTGTAGAGATAAGACGTTTTCAGTTATAAGTCAGTTAATGAATCATTTTCACTTCATAACCTCAAAGTAATGGCTCAGATAAAACATGTAAACTGGAAATATGCAAAACTGCTACAAACCAAGCAAAGGCTTATTCATATGGGCAGGTAGTGCGCTGCGCAGGCGAAAACTTCTCTGGAAGAGACATTTGGTTGAAGTAAACCAGATTTGGTTGTGCGGCTTGCTTTTTTTGACTATACGGCTCGGTAACTGCACGTGTCAATACACCCCTATACATGTTCCTCATCATTAGTGATGCCCAGTAGATTTTGTCAGCTGGAGGCGGGGTTATCAGATTCCTGAAATGCTGCACCATACGTTCTGACCCCTCACACACAACATACTTGCCTTGTTCCCTGGCACCTGCATCGCTACTGGTCCCCGCTGCTTCTCCCTGAATCAGGGGGGCAGCCAATGGCCGGTCTTTAGGAGGAGAAGCAGTGGCAGCCATGCGGAGACCAGCAGCGATGCGGGTGCCAGGGAACAAGGCAAGTATATTGTGTGTGAGGGGTCTGGGTTTATGGTGCAGAATTTCAGGGGTTGGATAATGCCTTTAAAGAAGAACTCCCGCAAAAATTTTTATTCTCTGACCTGTTAGAAAGGTGCATGATATCTGTAGTGAATGTCATTTTCTTATCAGAGGCTGAAATTGAGAGTTTCCACTCTTTTCTTATTGTAGCTGGGTCATGTGACCAACTCCCTGACCTCCAACTGACCCAGGACAGCAAGCCAGTCACTTCTCTATTTATTCCTATGAGACTGAAAGTGAGGCTCCCATAGGAATGCATAGAAAATTAGACTTCCTGTCCACACATAAGGTGCTGTGTGAGTTGGTGGGTCTAATTCCTAGTCACATGACACAGATAAGAAACTTCAGGATGATATAAGTCAAAAATTCAGCTACTGGTAAGAAAATGACACTGACTACAGATTACATCATGTACATTTCCAGCAGGACATGGAATACATTTTTTTGTGGGAGTTCTTCTTTAAAGGAAATGCGTCATCAGAAAATGACATATTGTTTAAATCACATTTTTGTGTTTAACATATCTTTAAAGAATTTTGATGGTGTTTTTATTGACACCACTTCCAGTGCCAACTTAGATAGTCCGAACCTTGTTTGCTGGACTTGAAACACAAATTCCCTCAACACTAGTCCTCTTTTATATGTGGAGCAACAGTTTTTTAATTACCACAATGAATACAAGATTTAGAGGAAAACTGCCAAAAATGGTTGTCAGGGAGAAAAAAAACAAGCAGTAACGGACTCATTCCAAGGGGTTGTCTAGGAGAGGTCATCAATATCTGATCAGCGGGTGTCTGACTCCCTGCACCCCCGCAGAGCTGAAACTACACATTGAAGTGGATGGGAGCAGCGCTGCGGTAAACTGCTCCATCCAATACACAATGCATGGAGCCGTGTAGGTCTGGAGCTACTCAGAACAGCAGACTGTCGGACCTCTGACGATCAAATATTGCTTGACTATCCTAGAGATAAACTATCAATATAAAAGTATAGGAGCACCTTGTGCCAAGTATGAATGTTATAAACAGGAACTAAGTGATCGGTGGGAGTCCGACGTCTGGGACTACCACCAACGAGGATCCCACGTTTCCATCCTGAAGGAGTAGCAGGTGGAGCATTCGGTGCACCTAGCCATGGGCTGCCCGAAATAGCCTAGTATCAGGACGGGAATGTGGGATCCCCATTCTCGGGATCGGAGGGTGTCCTAGCGGTCAGGCCCCTCTAATCAGTTGGTTATCTCCTATCTTGTGGATACAGGATATCCCTCATACTCCGCACAAGTCCTTTAAAGGCTTAATCATACAAGTGACGCAAAAGTCATCCACCTTCTATTGGCTTAAAAAGGATGGTTTTCCATCCGTGATTAATCGGGTCGCGGCTGCGTTCAGTTAGTCCACGTGGCATCGGTATGGCATTCGTTTTCAAATGAAAAAAATAAAATAAAATGGAAGAACGCAGACTTCGTGCCTCCTAATAGTCTTGAGCAAAGCGAGCTTTGGATGCTTTATCTGAAGTTGCTTCGTTCAAAACTTTGGAAAAATACTGTACGGAGATCCGTCTCCATACAGTATTAGAATGTATGGGCTCCGATGAGCTGAACTTTGTTATTCACCAAGTCACGTGGGACTTGGATGAATAACTTTGGCAGCTGATTTTTAAAGTGGAAAACCGCTTTAAAGCTTGGTACTAGTACCTCAGACCTGAAGCAGAGTTCGCTTTCAAGTTTTAAAGAGAACCTTTCACCACTCCTGACATGCCTGTTTTAATAGCTCCATACATTCCCCATGTAATAACAAGTCTGGAACATCTATTCTTATGGCTCTATGTTGTGCCATTCCTCTATTATTTCTACTAGAAGTTCTGAATGAATTGCTATTTGTCTTCAGTAAGGGTACAGAGGGGAGGTAACCAGTTATGGGGTGTGTACCTGCACAGTCTGAACATGGCAGCCCTGATTGGCTAGAGTCTGTCTGTGTAGGGACACACCCCCAACTGGTCACCTCCCCTCTGTTCCTTTACTGAAGGCAAATAGCAATTCATTCAGAACTTCTAGTAGAAATAATAAAGGAATGGCACAACATAGAGACATAAGAATAGATGTTCCAGAATTGTTATTACATGGGGAATGCATGGGGCTATTAAAACAGACATGTCAGGAGAGGTGAAAGGTCCTCTTTAAAGTAGTTTTCAAATTTAAAAATCAACTTCTATGCAACTTCGTGAATCACTAACTTCGGCTCATCAGAGCCCAAACATTCAACAGAAGATGCTGGGACTTTCTCAGAATGGACCAACAGTTCATGGAAGCAAACTCCCAGGAGAACTGGTCCATCAGTGTTCAGCCTGGGTATGGGAAAACTGTTCCTCTGAATGAGCCCTTAAAGGGGTTTTCCCATCTTGTACAATGGGGGCATATCGCTAGGATATGCCCCCATTGTCTTATAGGTGCGGGTCCCACCGCTCCCATACTGAGAACGCGGCCCCAGAAGAGAAGGAGGGCGCACCGCGCAAGCGCAGCCCGGCTCCCATTAGTTTCTATGGAGCCAACGGAAATAGCCGAGCCAGCGCTTGGCTATTATCAGCGGCCCCATAGAAATGAATGGAGGACAGCCACGCATGCGCGGTGCGCCCTCCTTCTCTTCTGGGGCCACGTTCTCAATAAAGGTTCGGGTCACAGCGGTGGGACCCGCACCTATAAGACAATGGGGGCATATCCTAGCGATATGTCCCCATTGTACAAGATGGGAAAACCCCTTTAAAGGGGTTGTCTCACTTCAGCAAATAGCATTTATTATGTAGAGGAAGTTCATACAAGTCACTTACTAATGTGTTGTTCTTATCCATATTGCTTCCTTTGCTGGCTGGATTCATTTTTCCATTACGTTATACATGTCTCGTTTCCACGATTACAACCACCCTGCAATCCAGCAGTGGTGGCAGTGCTTGCACACTATGTGAGCTCCCACAGTCCTGGCCACCAGAGATGCCTTTTTTTCCCCCTTTAGTGTGTAAGCTCGACCACCACTGATGGATTGCAGGGTGGTCGTAACCATGGAAACGAGCAACACATAATGTCATGGAAAAATGAATCAAGCCAGCAAAGGAAGCAATATGGACAATCAAAATACATTAGTAAGTGCCTTGTATTAGCATTTATCAGGTAGAGAAAGTTATATGCTGAAGTGAGACAACCCCTTTAAAGGCCCAGTCTGGTTTAGACAACCCCTTGTAAGGGCCAAAGGAGATCAGCTGCTGAAGCCCTAAAAACTGAAGCAGTGCATGGCCTGGAATGAATGTGCGACCATGTAAAGCATGGTGGAACAGCAGCTGTGACATCTCCATGGAGTCTGCGCCTCCTGTCATTTATAAACTGCAGGAACTTCTATGGACTAACCGAGGAACTACAAGTCCCAGCATGGCTTCACGATGTAACCCAGCCTGTGCTCACCTGACAGCGGCCTCTCAGCTTCCTCCGAGGGCGGGGGGTTCAAGAGGTGGGCGAAGACCGCGGCAAATGGGTTAGCGGCCATGGGCTCGGTGCGGTACATCTCCCACAACAGGTAGAGGGCGGTGAGGCGCTGCGGGGAGGTGGGCAAGAGGTCAGGCTGCTGCAGGAGCATCACCAACACCGATCCAACCCGAAAATGGTCGGTCTTCGTGAAGTAATGGTGGAAAGCGGTGGAGAGGCCCTCGAATGTATTACTGCACGCCTCCTCCGTCATGATGCCCAGCAGATTGGACAGCTCCTTTCCACACAGATTCATGGCGAGGCCGGCCCGAGTCCAACTGTTACTGCCGCAGCTGCTCTCCCGCCTCTTCTCTCATTTGCCTTGAAGAACTAGTCCTGCTGTGTTGCTGTTACTGTAACCAGTCTGGTTTTCCTTTTTTTCTTGGCAATAAAGCTGTTGAAAAAAAAAATCAGTGAACGCCTGGCGCTGCTGCGAAATGACGTCACGTACACACGTAGGAAGCGTCGTGCTCGCGCCTGTTACGGGCGCATTCATGAAGCGGGCTTTCTGTTTGTGCATTGTATAGGAGTGCGCATGTGCAGGAGAGGTGCGAGAGAATGATTTGAAGTCAGTCTTTCAGTTTTTGGGGTTACAAGAAATGCAGAAGCACAGATATGGGTTTCTTTATAACTATTGCTTTGGCTATATGAGTTGCAGTAGCACATAATTGTCAACCATTTTTGATGCAAATGGTCAGTGAGTATGGAATCTGTCACCTCCGACAAGAGCTATTAAAGGGGTTGTCTGGCCTAGGAGCTGAATTAAAGGAGTTGTCTGGCCTAGGCGCTGAACTAGTGCCTGTGATATGTGCACTCACCAGTCCACTCTTCCAGCGCCTTGGCCCACTTCCCAGCTGCTTCAGGTCCCCTCCAGTCCAGACATGGCTTGGTCCCTTGACTTCTGTGGCCAAACTCCGGTCTTGGTAGTCATATCACAAGAATCAGTCATATTAAACCAGGATTAGTGTGTGGTAGAGATAATCCTAATTAAAGGCATTACTTATGTTATAAAGATCATTCTTGAGAGAAAAATAACTTGCCTCCCAAATTTTGTACATAAGGAAGAGGGACATTTCTTCTGCACTAGGCCATGCCTCTAACTCTGCCCAAAACATAACTAAACACCTAATCCCAGCCAGTCCCCTAAACGCCCCCACATAGTAATTATTCCCCCTTGTGTTACCTACCACACAGTAGTCATGCCAGCATTGTGACCCTTCACAGATTATGCCCAGATATGTGCCCCCTCACAGTAGTTATGGCCAGATATATGTCCCCTCACAGTAGTTATGGCCATATATATGTCCCCTTACAGTAGCGATTCCCAGATATATGCCCCCTCACGGTAGCGATGTCCAGATATGTGCCCTTACAGTAGCGATTCCCAGATATATGTCCCCTCGCAGTAGTTATGGCCATATATATGCCCCCTCACAGTAGTTATGGCCAGATATATGCCCCCTCACGGTAGCGATGTCCAGATATGTGCCCCCTCACAGTAGCGATGCCCAGATATGTGCCCCCTCACAGTAGTTATGGCCAGATATGTGCCCCCCCTTACAGTAGCGATGCCTAGATATGTGGCCCCTCACAGTAGTTATGCCCGGATATCTGTCCCCCTTACAGTAGCAATGCCCAGATATGTGCCCCCTCACTGTATCGATGCCAAGATATGTTTCCCCTTACAGTAGCAATGCCCAGATATGTGCCCCCCTTACAGTAGCAATTCCCAGATATGTGCCACCTCACTGTATCAATGCCAAGATATGGTTCCCCTTACAGTAGCGATGTAGATATGTGCCCTGATATATGCCACCTCACAGCAATATGCCCAGATATATTCCCCTTCACATTAATATGCCCAGTTGTGCCCTATCACAGTAATATGCCCAGAATTGTGCCCCCTCAAACTAATATGCCCAGGACTTTTTCCCCTCTCAGTAATATGCCCAGTAAGGTGCCCCCTTCACAGGAATTAAAAATAATAAACTCCACATACTTACCTCTTTTCCCAACAGCAGCAGGATACATGAAGATGCTGGACAGCCCCGCTCCCTGACCAGACCTGCAGTGTGGAGCGCAGACAAGGGGAAGGAATGATGGAGCAGGGAGCCGACCGCTCTCTGCTTCATCATTACAGGCAACTGTCTCTGCTTCCTATGGAAGCAGGGACAGCTGCCAGAATGCAGGACATAGCTCCCCCGTACCGGGACAACGGACAGCCACTGAAATCCAGGACTGTCCCGCTGGATCCGAGATGGTTGGGAGGTAAAACTGTAATCCATATGCAAGTGAGCAGTTAAGTGCACCAAGGGTGGACCCAAACCGCTATGTGCACTCTTGCTCCTTCTGCTTCCTTTGCCAGCCCTTCCCTCCTGATTGTCGGGGCCTCTCGCCTGTCCCTGTCAATCAAGCTAAGAAAGAATACAGAGCACATACATTGGGTGATACCCAACACACAGGGTGTGATAATACAGTGAAATTATGCCCACCTACTGGTGTAAGAAGTCACAAAAACCAAAGACACATGCTTATACATGACCATACGTCTTCATTTCCCCAGACATGTACTGTTTTTGAGACCTAAAAAACACGTCAAGGATTTTTTAAATAACCAGGAATGTCCAGGATTCTCAAGGGGGGTACTTACAACTTTATTTTAATGTGTATGTATTTTTTTTTTTCTGGCAGTGACAATACAGGAGACCGGGGAGCAGTAAGTATAGCACTGCTAGAGCAGTTATTACTCACCACTCCCTGGTCTTCTGCTCCAGGTGCCACGCTATGCTGTGTCCTGACAGTGTTCAGCATGAGGCGCGCACTGTGACCTCACACTGAGCGACGTTGGGTTAGTACAGAGCTGAGAGAGGAGTGGACCGGATCTCTAGAGTGCTGGCACTTGATCTGTGGGGTCTGATTTATGGAGAGGGGGAGTGTTATAGGGGACTTTACTTTGTGGTATGATCTAAGGTCTGATTGATGGAGGGAGAGTGTTATAGGTGGCCATGACATTGGGGTATAATCTGAGGTCTGATTGATGGAGGGGGGGATTATATCAGGACCATGATTTTGGGGTCTGATTGATGCAGGTGGGGGGAGTGTTATAGGGGACAATGACGTTGGGGTCTGATTGATGGAGTGGGGGTGTTATATAGAGGCCATGAATTTGGGGTCTGATCTGAGGTCTGATTTAAGGGGTGGAGTGGTGGGGGTTATAGGGAGCCACATGAATTGGGGCTTGTATCTATTTGAGGCTAATCTGGGGTGTGTATTCATTTTTGGGGTCTGGTCTGGGCATTGATGGTTAAAGTCTGCATCATTGTCTAGTTCTGTAGCTGTACCATTTGGCACTACAGTATTTTCAGGGCAGCAGCGGACATAGTATTGGTGGATGGCAGTATTAAAGGGGTTTTCCAATGCTACATGTTTGATCTGCGCGACAGAGGGATGCAGCGGCGGCTGCGCGGGCATCAGGTGCGTGGAGGGTGCCGGGGTAAGTGTAACCTGTATGAGGTGCCCGGGCATTATAGAGGTTGGATAAACCCTTTAAAGGGGCAGCTGTGTAGGGGTTTCTTTGCTATGAGGGTGGGGATGGTGGGAATGAGTCAAGTCAGAGGTGTAACCTAAGCTCCTGGGCCCTAATATAAAATCTGTAACAGGTCCTATCTACCATGTGCCATTTATTAATCCTGGTGCCTTCTTATATGGCAGAGGGGTAAGGGGGTGACCAAAGACATTTGTGCATGATGGTCTGGATAGGTCATAAATTTATTTACCTTAGAGAAGAACTCCCGCAAAAATGTTTATTTCATGTCCTGCTAGAAATGTACATGATGTAATCTGTAGTGAATGTCATTTTCTTACCAGTGTCTGTATTTTTGACTTATATCATCCTGAAGGTTCTTATCTGTGTCATGTGACTAGGAATTAGACCCACCAACTCACACATAGACTTATGTGTGGACAGGAAGTCTAATTCTCTATGTATTCCTATGGGAGCCTCACTTTCAGTCTCATAGGAATGAATAGGCCAGTGACTGGCTTCCTGTCCTGGGTCAGTTGGAGGTCAGGGTGTTGGTCACATGACCCACCTACAACAAGAAGAAAGTGAATAACTCTCAATTAGAGTTTCTGATATGAAGATTGCATTCACTACAGATTATATCATGCACCTTTCTAATAGGTCAGAGAATAAAAATGTTTGCGGGAGTTCTTCTTTAATAGAATACCTGCTACTGACTCCGGATCAGTCACTTGTATGCCGATACCTCGGTCACAGAGAGGAGACCTAGAGTGGAGTGCTCAGGAATTCTCTCATCCCAGGGCCACTTATCCAGAGTATCCAGATACACATGACTGGTCAGTTTCACTCATGTCATTTACTGTACTTAGTAGAACTTGTCAAATGGGACAGATTCTCCAAAAATTCAGGCACGATGATAAATAACATCCTCGCCTGGTTCCTCCAGCATACGGACTGATGAAGGGCACCTTAACAGGGCCCGAAACGTTGCTACAACTGTATCACTGGTGTTGAGCATGTACCAATAAAAGCATATTATTGAATTCACATCGGTGTGCTATCTCAAAATTGAAGATTAAGATAATAAATAATGACACATACTCACTGACTTTATCCCCTGCTACTTCCGATCCTCCTTGTCGGGCTGTCTTTGTTTGGCTGCAGCAATGACATCCCCATATACTTCACATGACGGCAGCAGCTAATCACTGACCTCAGTGGCCACATACTACTAAGGCCAGTGACTGGCTGCAGTGGTGTCCAAGGTAAACAGGCATGCCATCACTGACGCCAAGAAACTGACTCAATTTTTTGAATTTTCTCCTGGTTTTGGCTTCCAAAACTGCATCAGGAACCCTGACCTTGAAGCTGTACCCTTAGGGCTCCGTGTCCCCTGCAAAATTATAGAATATGTCCTATTATTGTCTGCATAATGGACAAGGATTGGACTGTTCTGTTATGGTCGATATCCGTGTTTTGCGGATCCACAATTTGCGAACTGCAAAAACGGCTATGAGCCCTTACTTTTCTTGTCAAAGCTCTGGATTCCAGATACCGAGCAGTAATAAATATGTACCACCAGCAGGTGGCGCACTTTCCAACAGAAATAATGTAGCTGAGGGATGATGTCTGATCTTATCCTGGAGGAAATCTGTCATCACTTTTCGTTTTGCTTTTTAAATATATATATATATATTTGTTTTGTTCATTGATATTTCCACAATGTCATCAGGTAAAACGAAAATGCAGGAATTAGTAATACATCTTTTTTACCAGCAGTAAATTGATTTGTCAGTTGCTTAGACAAAAAGACTTGATTTAAAAATATATACGGTGAAATTCCTATCCTATTGTTGCCGGATTAAAGGACTTTAACTGTATATATTGCGAATGTGATGTTAGATTTCTGATGGCCCTTGACGCCTTCAGATGTTCTCATTCCTCTCTATGTGTAGAAACTGGTTGTAAGCCCATAGCTGGCTCCAAGTGTCCAAGCTTAGCTCATCTTTGTCCACTGTACGTCAGTACATAGGAAAGTGTATTGAAGATCAACTGGCTATTTTTTCCTATACTTGGCATTCCAGTTACTTATGTGTAACATTGCAGGAGAGTTGTCCCATGTTGTATAGACTTAGCCTTACCACAGGGGTTGAAAGTACAGTCATGGCCAAAAGTTTTGAGAATGATACAAATATTAATTTTTACAAAGTCTACTGCTTCAGTTTTTATAATGGCAATTTGCATATACTCCAGAATGTTATAAACAGTGATCAGCTTAACAGCAATTACTTGCAAAGTCAATATTTGCCTAGAAAATGAACTTTATCCCCCAAAACACATTTCAACATCATTGCAGCCCTGCCTTAAAAGGACCAGCTAACATCGTTTCAGTGATTGCTCCATTAACACAGGTGTGGGTGTTGATGAGGACAGGGCTGGAGATCAATCTGTCATGATTAAGTAAGAATGACACCACTGGACACTTTAAAAGGAGGCTGGTGCTTGGCATCATTGTTTCTCTTCTGTTAACCATGGTTATCTCTAAAGAAACACGTGCAGTCATCATTGCACTGCACAAAAATGGCCTAACAGGGAAGAGTATCGCGGCTAGAAAGATTGCACCTCAGTCAACAATCTATCGCATCATCAAGAACTTCAAGGAGAGAGGTTCCATTGTTGCCAAAAAGGCTCCAGGGCGCCCAAGAAAGACCAGCAAGCGCCAGGACCGTCTCTTAAAAGTGTTTCAGCTGCAGGATCGGGCTACCAGCAGTGCAGAGCTTGCTCAGGAATGGCAGCAGGCAGGTGTGAGTGCATCTGCACACACTGTGAGGCAGAGACTCTTGGAGCAAGGCCTGGTCTCAAGGAGGGCAGCAAAGAAGCCACTTCTCTCCAGAAAAAACATCAGGGACAGACTGATATTCTGCAAAAGGTACAGGGAGTGGACTGCTGAGGACTGGGGTAAAGTCATTTTCTCTGATGAATCCCCTTTTCGACTGTTTGGGACATCTGGAAAACAGCTTATTCGGAGAAGACGAGGTGAGCGCTACCACCAGTCTTGTCTCATGCCAACTGTAAAGCATCCTGAAACCATTCATGTGTGGGGTTGCTTCTCAGCCAAGGGAATCGGCTCTCTCACAGTCTTGCCTAAAAACACAGCCATGAATAAAGAATGGTACCAGAATGTCCTCCGAGAGCAACTTCTCCCAACCGTCCAAGAGCAGTTTGGCGATCAACAGTGCCTTTTCCAGCATGATGGAGCACCTTGCCATAAAGCAAAGGTGATAACTAAATGGATCAGGGAACAAAACATAGAGATTTTGGGTCCATGGCCTGGAAACTCCCCAGATCTTAATCCCATTGAGAACTTGTGGTCAATCATCAAGAGACGGGTGGACAAACAAAAACCTACAAATTCTGACAAAATGCAAGCATTGATTGTGCAAGAATGGACGGTTATCAGTCAGGATTTGGTCCAGAAGTTGATTGAGAGCATGCCAGGGAGAATTGCAGAGGTCCTGAAGAAGAAGGGTCAACACTGCAAATATTGACTTGCTGCATTAACTCTAACTGTCAATATAAGCTTTTGTTACTCATAATATGATTGCAATTATATTTCTGTATGTGATAAAAACATCTGACAAACCCACATAAAAACCAGAGGGCAGCAGATCATGTGAAAATATAATATTTGTGTTATTCTCAAATCTTTTGGCCGTGACTGTAGTGTCATGGAAATTTGGAACAGTTGCCCCTAGTTTTGATAAATTCAGGTTTTTCTTTTTTGGTTTAAGGCTGACATCTAGTGGTTGTTTTCTTGGAAGACGGTTTCATATTCAGTAAGACTGGTCTGATAAATATGTGCAAGAGCGCTGAAATTAGGAGCTGAAAGTAGGCGCTTAAAACTCAAAATAGGCACAAATAACTCCAAGATAGGGGTAAAATCAGTTAGTAAATGAGACAGTCGGAAACAGCGTTTTTACTTATGAAGACAGGCACAGACATAGTAAATGTCCCCCAATGTCTTGTAGGGGGATAGCTCACGTTTCATTTAGGCCACATGTATACAACCGAGTGCAGTCTGAGAAACACGGCGCGTCGGATGCGTCTTCTGGACAGAAGGTTGGTCCTCTGACACGAACTGACTGCATCATAATGAGGCGGACTGACCATAGACCTTACAGGGAAATTCCCTGGTGGGCTGCCCGAGTCCTCCTCACCACCGCTGTCCAGGTACATAGTGATCTGGTGCTCTCAACAGTAACTGGCGCTGGGAGCATCAGGTACTTATGTACCCGGCTGGTGTCCGCAGATACTGCTGAATTCAGGAGGGTGATCCAGTGGAATACAGCAGTATGGCACAGGCCACTATATGACGGAATAATAATAAGCAGTAATAGCACTGATGAATGCTTTCTCCCCGACAATCTGCGTCTGTATCGTCCCGTGTAAAGAGACCTTTAGGCAATTCCTGCGGTGTTCCCATTTACAAGGTGACAATGGGAATGTGGAAGGTGGTAGAGGGATTCTTCCTATTTATGACTCTATTAAAGGGGTTATCCATGGCTATAAACTGCCTCCCCATGTGCCAGGCCCCTCACATTGAATCTACTTACCTGGTCCCCGCACCGCCGCTGCAGCAACTTCTCCCTGTGTGCGGATGAAAACATCCGGTGGCGGGTGCAGCCAATGGCAGGTGGGGGACGAGCCTCCCTAACATCACGGGTGACGCTAGGGAGGCTTGTTCCCGTCCGCTATTGGCTGCTCCCCCCGATACCGGATGTTTTCATCCGCGCACGAGGAGAGGCTGCAGCGGCGGTGCGGGGATCAGGTAAGTAGATTCAATGTGAGGGGCGCAGCACATGGGGAAGCAGTTTATAGCCTTGGATAACCCCCAATATGCAATATACAGCTGGATCCAGGAGGGCAGCTGTGGTCCCCAGCCAGGTACATAACTGCCTGACTCCCCCAGCATTAAGTCTGGTAGTGACAGATCATTAGGAGGGCTTAGGACAGGGGTCAGCAACCTCCGGCACTCCAGGTGTTGTGAAACTACATCTCCCATCATGCACACTTGCTTGGCTGTTCTCTGAACTCCCACAGAAGTGAACAGAGCAGGCTGGAAGTTGTAGTTTCACAACAGCTGGAGTGCTGGAGGTTGCAGGATATTTCCCTGTAGAGTCTATGGCCAATCTCCCCAGTCCTAATATCTGCTCCCCATCATTGCCCCCTGTAAATATCCCCCCATTACAGGAATGCTGATTAGTTGGTTGCATGTATGATAGAAATCATGGTTTGTGGGCAGCACATCTCCTGTGTAAGGTGAGCAGTGCTAGGGACATATACTATGGCTGCACAGGCGGTGCCATCCACCTCCTATACCATTGATGGTGCTTGTGAATGAGCCCCAGGAGAGCAGCCACAGTGATTACTGTGATCCAGACTTCCAGCTATAGATTACTATTCCCAGTGAGCGCAGGGCAGAGGATGGGAGTGATAGTGCAGGCACAGTCCAGGATCCGTACAGGGCTGGCTGGGGATGAACTTCCTCTCTGGATGCCGGAACTGTACGTGTAGTGCAGGCGAGGAACAACAACACGGACTGGCACCGTGCATGTCAGCGGCTGCGGGGACAGGTAGGTCCATAGCTCAGGATAATGGGAGTTGTCCCCGGCGGACTGCGTAGTGTATGACTATGGCACTGCGTGACAGGAGCTGAGGGATCTCCCGGGCGGGCAGGGAGAAGCTCTGATTGCGGGGGCTCGGGCAGGACACGACCGTTGTGCCCTCACTGCTCTCTCTCTCTAGCAGGGCGGCAGGACATGAGGCGGGAGTAGCGGCCGCACACACGGGCGAGATGTGGCTGAAGCCGGAGGAGGTTCTGCTGAAGAACGCGCTGCGGCTCTGGGTCACCCACAGGTCCAACCAGTACTTCATCCTGCAGCGCCGCCGCGGACATGGGGACAGCGGGGCCAAGTTCACGGGTGAGTACAGCGCCGAGCACACAGGCCCACAGCTGCTGGGGGCTGCATGTCCATGAGAGGCAGTGTATTCAGTGTGTGGACTGAGCCTCAGCAGGCTGGGGGAAGGTAATGGGGACCTTATCATTCCAGGTACTTGTAATGTCATTTTTATTTTATTTGTGAATGACAGTACCCTGGGGGTTACCTGATGTTCTGCATGTCTGGCTGTGACATTTTTTGTGGCATTTAAAAATGTTGTACTTCCTAAATGTGTCATAAAAAAGGATCTAGTTGCCGAAACAGCTATTTTTCAGTTGAGAGCTCACAAAAAGGGGCACCATTAGTCGCATGTTACACTATTGTTTTTTTCACGCTAGAAAACTTGCGTAGCAGTGTGGATAAATGTCCCCCAATATCCATACATTTATACCAGGTGTTCACTTTCCCTATGAGAGACACCAGTTGTAGCGCACAGCTCTTTGATCCTGTACAGTAGGGGACGATGGGCACCAGTTCCAGCCGCCAGACTTATACCGGTGAAGCATGTATGACGTACCCTATGTACCGGTCGGAACCTGTAGTAAGGGCTAAGTGGTCTTACATATAAGAATCATCATTAGGGCTCATGCACACTAATGTATTTTTTTTTCCATCTCCATTCTGCTTTTTCTTGCGTAAACATTAATTTCAATGGTTCCGCAAAAAAAGGAAGGTACTCTGTGTGCATTCTGTTTCCGTATGTCCGTTCTGCAAAAAAATAGAACATGTCCTATTATTGTCCGCTTAACAGACAAGGACTGGACTGTTCTATTAGGGGCCAACTGTTCTGTTCCGCAAAATACAGAATGCACATGGATGTCATCCGTTTTTTAGGCGGACTGCAAAATACATACGTTCGTGTGTGTGAGCCCTTAAAGCAGTTCTCCAGGGCTACAGTTTTCCTTATCCGTCCTTTCTGAATAACCCACTGATGTTTAGTCAAGGGGGTTTGAAGCTTGGGACCCCTGCGGATCATCAGAATGCCGGGTGTGTGCGGTCATGCCGCTCAGTGATGCTAAGTGTTCCTCATTGCAGTGCCGGGTACTGAAATGGACATTACTGATCTTTATATGATAATGAAAGAGGTATTCCAGAGTGAAGCATTTGTCATCTGGACCATGGATGGAGCACGTGCCCGTCCACTTCATTCAAAGTCCATGGCGCTGATGTAGTCTTTGAATGGTGCAGCAGCTCCCTATACAGATACTGGAGGCAAATTACTGGTGCCTCTTGACCAGTTCAACACAAGACTGTATCCATGCCACCTTGGAATAACAGCGCTGTAGATCCTTATTGGTCGTAAGGCGATGTCATTTATGTACATCACACTCAGAGTGTAACTTGGGGTCTCCAACGGGTGATGTTAGACATCTGTCTTCATCCCAAATCAAACTCGTGCAGAGCTGATGACTGCCACCTTCTTGATGCTGCTCCACCTGTAAAGTCGGGCAAACTCACAAATCGTAAAGCAGAAAGATAGGCGCAAACAATCCAGGATCATTATACAAACTGGATCTCTACCACCAACCCAAGGATCCAGGTGTAGTTCTTTTAAAGGGGTTCACTTGAAACATTAAAGGGATTGTCTCACTTCAGTAAGTGACATTTATCATGTAGAGAAAGTTAATACAAGGCACTTACTAATGTATTGTGATTGTCCATATTGCCTCCTTTACTGGCTGGATTCATTTTTTCTTCACATTAAACACTGCTTGTTTCCATGGTTATGACCACCCTTCAATCCATCAGCGGTGGTCGTGCTTATAGGAAATGGCGCTGGCCTCTCTGGTGGCCGGGGCTGTGGGAGAGCACCTGATATCTGTGCAGCATTGGTGGCCATAACCCCTGGAAATGAATAGTGAATAATGTAATTAAAAAATGAATCCAGACAGCAAAGGAGGCAATATGGAGAATCACAATACATTAGTAAGTGGCTTGTATTAGCTTTCTCTACATGATAAATGCCACTTACTGAAGTGAGACAACCCCTTTAAATCTGCTGGTAGGAAGGCCTCCTGCTGATTGGCATCACCTCATGCTTCACTGTTGGAGACATTCCTCTCTAACTTCTTCCTTCTAGGAAATTTTAAAGAGAAAAGTCTTGGATTTAGAGAACTGGATTCTTGGGTTGATAGTAGATGCGCTGTAGACTGCATTGTGACTGTTAAAGGGGTTTTCCGTAGTACAGTATTAATAACCTATCCTCAGGGAATGAAACCCCCACCATTTAGCTATTGATGTCATTTACTCAGGATTGGATACCGTTATTCTGGAAAATACCTTTACAGCAAACCTCCAGTATTACAAGAAAAGCAATGATCCTGCAGGACTGTACAATCATTTTTCTAATAACTTGCTGATAAGGTGAAGCATAGACCGGCTGAGGCCTGTGCTGTGGGCCGCATCTAATGAAGAACATAGCGTCCCAGTCTGTCATGCACATGAATTATCGTATATTTGCACAGAAGGAACCATTTCTGTTATTTCAAAACTCCATCAATGTCCACTGGTGAGGACCCCCACAAATACTGGACTGTGGAGCCTCACGTGGCCCGTGTATGGGTTTAAAAGACATGCACAGAATATTGTAAAGTCTTGTGGGAGCGCCCTAAAATAAAATACTAGGTTTAGGCCTCATTAAACATGACCATATTTTTGGTCCGCGTTTGATCTGCACTTTTATAGCTTGGACATGGTCCCATTTGTTTCTATGTCATCCATGTGCTGGCCACATCCGTGTGTCCGTCCTGCAAATTATAGGCTGTGTCCTATTGTCCATTTTGCAGACAAGAATAGGTCTTTTTACTATTGGGCCCTCTAAAAATGTGGACGTTAGCCATATTTTATTGATCCACGGATTGCAGACCGCAAAATACATACGGTCGTGTGCATAAGACCTTATGGAGGGCACAGGTAGTAGAATGTGTGTTACAGCAGACGTTAGTTGATTACCGTTATTATAAAACATGAGGTAGGTACATTGGATAATGAGTGCCGGTCATAAGTGGCTGTGACACTGATGGGTTCCCTGGAAATCCTGTGACTTTTCAGTAAACCGTTGCTGCTTTCACTTTCCTCATAGGTCATTACAGGGTTTGTTCAGCATTCATGACATTCTTTTGTGTCTTCTCTTTCTCTAGTCGCTCTCTTAAGGAATGTTATTTATATATAGGCTTTTTGTTTTATATGGAAATAGAAAAAGTACCTGGGCAGCGCCAGTCTCAGTCTGTGGATGTTCACTGGATTTTTTTTTTTTTGTGTATGGGAAAATTGCTAATAGCCCACGACTGCGACCTTACAGTGAATGGATGGCAACCCCTTTCTTCACTGGAGGCACACCCTGGTATTGGGGGCTCCCGCCTGGTGGTGGTGGTTGGGGTGCCCTTGATAGTGTATAGTTTGCAGGGTGCAAGGCAGGAGGGTAGATGTAGAGCCAGCGGATAATGAAAGCAATGACCAGGCCCAGTTTAGTGATGATAAAGAAGTCTTTTTACTGCAGATGATGGGTGATGCAGTACGAGCACATCTCAGGCACAATTCTGAGGTATTTCACAGAGTGGTATTATGTCTGAAAACGGACAGCTGCAATGGGCGAGGATTTCTGTAATGCAGATGTCCATAGCAGCCAATCAGATAGCAGCTTTAAAGGGCTTCTTTGGGAATTTAGAAGATGAAACTACTTAAATATTACTTTATTATAAATATATTCTCCAATACCTTTCATTAGTTATAATGGCTTGTTTTGTCATTAGGAGAAATAAAATGGCCACTGTCCTATTAGTGCACACAAAACCTCTCCTAATCACACAGTAGGACAAGTTACTTCAGGACACTGAGGAAAAGAGCCGCCTCATCATCCTCTCTATTTGTCAGGTATTCTGATCCTGAATACAGTTTAATATGATCTTCAGCTGAATCTCTATAGGAATGGAGTTCATGAGGAGACATGAAGTACAGAGAGGGCAGACTGTGGTAATGGAGACTGCTGCTCATTAGACACATCTTCACCTTCTCTCTGTACTTCATGTCTCCTCATGAACTCCGTACGTACAGAGATTCAGCTGAAGATCATATTAAAATGTATTCAGGATCATAATCCCTGATAAGCAGAGCAGAGAAGAGGATGAAGCAACTCTTTACCTCAGTGTTGTGAAGTAACTTGTCCTGCTATGTGATAAGGACAGGCTTTGCGTGCACTAATAGTATGGCAGCCATTTTATTTCCGCTGATGATTGCTCCCTATACAAAACCAGCCATTATAACTAATGAAAGATATTTGAGTAAATATATTTATAATGAAGTAATATTTAAGTATTTTCATTTTCTAAATTCCCGGAGAACCCCTTGAAGCGGATATCTCATTGGCTGCTATGGGTATCTGCATTATTTTTCTTTTACACCAGTTGACAGAAATCTTCCCCTATTGCAGCTAGTTCCTGGAGAACCCCTTTAATCTTTCAAAAGCCCCTTTGAAAATGAAAGTGGTAATCTGATTCACCGATCCACTGTAACTTTCCATCTAGGATTATCTAGTAAAGTAAATCTGCTAGTGTTAAGTGTTAGATAAAAGTGCTAGTGTTAGATAAAAACAGACAAATTAGAAGCTTTGAGTCCTGGAGACCGCACCAGACAAAGGCGGGAATATGGGCCATTTTTGTACCAATATTATGGCCACAAATCCTGAAGTAATGGTATATCTATACTATAGTGCTGTTGTATGTATACAATCCTCTGATAATAGTTGATAACAGAGAAGAACAGTGAGCAGGTGGGGTATTATATGTGTGTATGTATAATATTATAGCGGAGAACAGCAAGCACGTGTGTGGCGGTGTCTGTGAGAAGAAGATAGCGTCCTCATGTCATTCCTACCGTACCCAGTGGTATCTGGCAAGTTCAGGATCTTTACAAAAACCTTCCCGGACACCAGATTTACATATCTGCCAAAGTTGCTGTGCCTATGAGAAGATATTAGAAGGAAGGTGGAGACATTGTAACTGTGGCTGGAGATTGTGCCCTCTTGTCATGCCTACTGCCACCCACCAAAATCGGGAGCCTTACCTTCCCGGACACTACCTGTGTGCAAATTTGAGGTCAGATGGTTCAGGTGATTGGATACCTATAGAGGACAGACAAATGGACATTCCTTTTTATAATATAGATATGTACCTGGCTCACAGGACGGCTATGCGCCTATCATGTCCTCCTCTCTGCCCCCCCCTTCATCTCCAGAGCGGTATATCAAGCCGTTGTCTCCATCTCATAGATTTAACTGCCTGTGATCTAGTGATGGTTCTGACATGAATCACCTTGTTAATGGTTCAATAGACTTTAATTACGGGATAATGGAGGCAGTTTATGGCGGTCCATTAGCCCATTATTGCTTTACTGTGTGTAATCTTCTGTGTACTTTAATTTAACTCAAGCCACCTTCCATGTTATATATCAGAGTAATGTCCCATTACTGCCATCTTTGACCTTATAGTACTAGCCCGCTTCTTCTATTTCAGGCATCTTTGTTCTGAAGTCATGGTTTCTCCATCATAAGAGAAAATGCAGTGTACGGGGTATGAAGAACATATTTTACTCTACATCATACAGCTGTATTAAAATCTTCTCCATTATTTTCTGGAGCCATAGGGAGAATGCAACCTCCAATAGAACACACTGAATATTGAGAAATACTGGCCCCCATTATTACCGTTTGTTTCATATTTCCACATATGGAACGTATGCTAATATGTTTTAGGTATGAGGAGGTTGTATTAGATGTGTATAGAAGATAATAAGAAGTGAGGAATACGTATGATCCTGTGCTGCTCACCTCCACCAAAAGCAGCATCCTCTATGGAGGACAGTATGGACTGAGGTTCACTCCTGCTGTGATTGTCCAAATAACAGTCCCACAAATTCCACTAGTGATCCCAATTCTGAAAAAGTGTGGACGCAATGTAAAATGTAAATGAAGGTGAATAAAAACAGCGCAATTGGTTTCTAAAAAGTTGATTTGTCTGACCACAGAACTTTCTGGAAGTGTTCCTGAGTCCATGCAGTGATTTCCAGCACAGAACCATGCCTGTTTTTAATGCAGTACTGCCTGGGGGGCCCATAGATGACGTGCATCCAATATTGACCGTCGGTCCTTATGCGCATGGATTTCTCCAGATTCTCTCCTTCTTTTGATGATATTATGTACTGTAGGTGGTGAGATATTCATAGCCTTAGCAATTTTACATAGAGGAACATTTTTCTGAAATTGTTCCACAATTTGTAAATGCAGTTTTTCGCCAATTGGTGAACCTCTGCACATCTTTGCTTCTAAGAAACTTTGCTTCTCTAAGGCTAGTTTCACACCTCCAGTGTGAATTTCGACAGGCTGTTCTGGCAGACAATGCCAGAGATTGTCCGGACACAAACCACAGCATTCAGCGGGTTGTGTCTGTCCGATCCTTCGCATTGTCTGCCGGAATGCGGCCAGACCCAATTGTGCTTAAGGCAATGCATCTGGCAATGCCTGATGCGGTGAATTCCAGCAGGCTGTTCTCTGCCAGAACAGCCTGCCGGAATTTATACCGCAGGTGTGAAATTAGCCTAACACAGTGATGGCTAACCTCCGGCACTACAGCATGCTCCATTCATTTCTATGGACTTCTGAGAACAGCCAAGCAAGTATGCATCTTGGTTGTACTTTTACCACAGCTGGAGTGCCGGAGGTTAGCCATCACAGACCTAACTTTCTCTTTTTAGAAAGAAAAACTTAATTCCAATACTTTACGGAGCAGGAGCTCCGTACACTATTAGAATGTATTGGCTCCGATGAGCTGAAGTTATTGTTTCGTGAAAAAACATTTCCCGAACTCGGGTTCGGTTCCAAGATACCATGTGGAACCGAACCAGAGTTCAGGAAATGGTTTATTACAGTACAAATTAATTTATAAAGTTATTACGGACCTTGCAAAGCAATAACTTCGGCTCATTAGAGCAAATACATTCTAATAGTGTACGAAGCTCCTGCTCTGTAAAGTATTCGAATTAAGTTTTATGCAAATCGACTTTGGATGTTTCATTCGAAGTCGATTCGCTCATCCCTGATGTATATACACTGTACATTTAACCATTCCTGGTCTGTCATTGGTTAAAGTGCATGTCTGAAAAAAAATCAGTCATCATAGTAACCTTTAATATTAACTTACAGTTACCTTAAAGAAGAACTCCTGCAAAAAATGTTATTCTCTGACCTGCTAGAAGGGTACATGATGTAATGTGTAGTGAATGTCATTTTCTTACCAGTGTCTGTATTTGTGAGTTATATCTCCCTAAAGCTTCTCATCTATGTCATGTGACCAGCAATCAGATAACACAGCATCTTATGTGTGGACAGGAAGTCTATTTCTCTATGTATTTCTATGGGAGCCTCACTTTCAGTCTCATAGAAATCAATAGAGACATAACTGACTTCCTGTCCTGGGTCAGTTGCAGATCAGAGAGTTGGTCACCTGACACAGCTACAATTAGAAGCGAGGGGATAACTCACAAATACAGACACTGATGAGAAGATTACATTCACTACAGATTACATCATGCACCTTTCTAACAGGTCAGAGAATAAAATTTTTTGTGGGAGTTCTACTTTAAATCATGGCCATTATGAACATTATTCCTGGAATAATGTTAGAATAGCGCCACTTGCTGTTTTCAATGAACAGCCTCTCTGTGACCATCTTCGTTGCATATGGTCAGTCTTGCTGTTTTAGGTATGTGGATGGATTCCTGATTCTGAGCTGCTGTGTCTGCAGTGAGCCAGCATTTTTCTTAGATGGACACAGAAAGGATGTTTAATAGAAACAGCAGATGGCGCTATTCTATTCTTCAATGTCTGGGTGTATGAGGTTTTGTTTTTTTTGTAGATGTAAAAATGCAAAATATATTCATAATATTGGGCTGTCCAGGATTTTACTACTAGTGGCCTACTTAGGTCAGAAATACCTGAAGGTCGGGGATTCTGGCTCCTGACTCCCCACCAACCAGCTGTTCTTCTGTAGCTCTGAACTGGAAGTTGGTGCCTGAACTACACAGCTCCGTCCATTGTGTAGTGGACTGAGCTTCTGCTTGAAAGTCAGATCTGAGTGCGTAGTTTATAAGGTTATGTTTTCTGACCGATGAGCCATTGAATGTCACAAATGCTTAAGGAATGTAATGTCAATGAGCCAAGGAACACTTCAGGCTGGAGTGTCTGGTTCCTGTTATGTTTCTTTTATAGGAAGATCAGGATATGGAAAATGGCCCCTACGGTGATGTTTTTGAAATATTTTTTTCTTTATGTACTTAGTTTATGTTGCGGGAACTTCAGTCTTATTTTATGAAACGTTACTATTGCATTGGAGTTGGCTTTACAGTTTTTATACTGTTTAATGCTTTATAACCAGGTTCACATTATGACGGTTAAGTGAATGGGCCTGCATCTGTGATACGCTGTGCACACAGCCGGTGCCTGTCTGTTGCAGACCCTCTGTTTGCGGGACACAATACGGGCCCAGCCGACACAAGGTTGTGTGCATAAGCCCTTAGTCCTAGGGCAGTATTTATGGGGGGGATTCATCATGAGGGTAATATTTGAAGTCAGTTTTGCTTGAGTCTGCACAGGCATACTTTGCACTAACTTCTCAAATGTCGCACATTGTTAGGTAACTTTGTTACATCTTTAAACTGTTTTGTCTAGAAATGTTCCTCCAGTTTTTTTTTTTTTACTTCATCCCCTACTGGAGTGATTTTTTTAATTTTATTTTTTTATTGCTGTGATCAGTCAGCAGTGAAACCGCCAACAACTCTCCCACCAACTTTTCAAAACTGGAGTGAGTGATGTAAAAATGAAAAATTTGCTAATTTTTTTTTTTTTTTTAACAGGTGAAGCTAAAATGTTACAAAGCCCCTATTTTGCAACTTTTTGAAGTCACAATTCCAGAGTGTATGGTGTGATAATTTCCCCCCATTGGCTTATTTAATACAAGTCATGGTCTGTCCAGGGACAAACTGATAGTCTTGCATGCAAGTTGAATCAGTTTTTTTCTGTAATTGTGTTGAGTGTTTTAGTTTTTTTTCTGCGCATTTGGATGCGTTTTCCATGCACATGAAGAAAAACTAAAGAATAACCCCCCACATCTCCTAGTAACCATCAGTGGTAAACGCATTGCATCTGGACGCTTCCGTTTTTCACGCAAACTCCATTCACTTCTGTGGAACCAAAGCAGCGTGAAAACAAAATATAGAACGTGCTGCAATTTTCCCTGAAATCTGCAGTAAACAATGGTCAAGTATACAGACCCATTGAAATGACAGGAATCGGTCCGTTCACAAGCATCACATCTGGGGGGAAAACAGAACACAGAATTTTCTGACGTGCACTTGTTTTGCAGACGTTTATGTGTATATTAAATGGGGCAGTAGTTTCCATTACATATTCTTCATGTTGTATTTAATAATGCTCTGTCATCTGAATCCAGACGGTTGTTTCGTATTGTCCTGTGGCCAGGTACAGGAACTGTGCAATCTCCCATCAGATGGCAGAAGCTGTTCTCCGTGTGCAGTATCGGGGTATACACAGATCAGATTGTGTATTTGAGCACTTGTTATGACGGCTACTAACACACTTTGACCTGTTACCATAGTAACACATGACTGATCCGCCCCAGACCACCATTTCCTCCTGTTTCATAAAAGAAAAAACAGTAGTCTGAAGCCTTTCCGCTAGATCCTGCTATTGCCTAACATTAGACATATGTGGCGGTGCTGGGAAATGAATGGAGCCAGTTTCCAGGCTTACGTGATGGATTTGCCAATACATGTCAAGTCACATAATCATGTCACCACAGCATCGACACCGGCATTATGCTGCTTCTAGGGGTGAGTAAATCGCGCTTCGGATCCAAAATATGAAGTCGATTTGTTCCCCAGCTTCGTTTTAATGCTGTACAGAGACCAATAAAATGTATGAGCTTCAGTAAGGTCAACTTCGCTAAGTCCAAAGTCGTGTGAGACTTCGGTGAAGAACTTCAGGCTTCCATTCTAAAACTTTAAAAACAGCAATCCGAAGTCAGCTTTGGTACCAGCTGGTACCTCGGTGCAGAAGCTGACTTCGGATTGCTGTTTTAAAATGTATTTAAAGGGGTTCTCCGGGAATTAAGAAAATTAAAATACTTAAATATTACTTTAGTATAAATATATTCCCAAATACCTTTCATTAGTTATAATGGTTCATTTTGTCTTTGGAGCGATCATTAGGAGAAACAAAATGGCTGCCATCCTATCAGTACACACAGAACCTGCCCTAATCACACAGCAGGACAAGTTACTTCACATCACTGAGGTAAAGAGCTGCCTCATCCTCCTCTCTGCTCTGTTCGTCAGGGATTATGATCCTGAATACAGATAATAAGATCAGCTGAATCTCTGTAGGAATGGATTTCATGAGGAGACATGAAGTACAGAGAGGACGGACAGGACAGACTGTGGTAATGAAGATTGCATACCAGTACTGCTGCTCATTAGCTTCACCCTCATTCTCCTCTCTGTACTTAATATCCCCTCATGAACTCCATTCCTACAGAGATTCAGCTGAAGATCTTATTATCTGTATTCAGGATCATAATCCCTGAAAGAGAGGAAGATGGCGCAGCTCTTTAACTTGCCCTACTGTGTGATTAGGACAGGTTTTGTGTGGACTGATAGGACGGCGGCCATTTTGTTTTTCCCAATGATTGCTCCCCAGACAAAACAAGCCATTATAAATAATGAAAGGTATTTGGGAATATATTTATAATAAAGTAATATTTAAGTATTTTAATTTTCTTAATTCCCAGAGAATCCCTTTAAAGTTGTAGAATCGAAGCTCAAAGTTCTTCACTGAAGTCTCACGCAACTTCGGACTTAGCGAAGTTTGCCTCTACAAAGCCCATACATACAGGTATCAGTACAACATTAAAACGAATCAACTTTGGATCTTGAATCCGAAGCACGATTTGCTCACCCCTATTGGCTGCTCATCAGACCCCATTGTAGTGGTGATCTGGCAACATTGTAGCATTATTTGGCTGTGCCAGATACTGTTAAGGTTAGTTTCACACTAGCGTTTGAGAGTTCCGGCAGCAGTTTTCCTCTGGCCGCCCCTCGGCATATTTGCTGGGTTGCAGCCGGATCTCCACTGGTCCCCATTATAGTTAATGGGGCTGGCAGCTTCCGGCGGACTATTCCCTGATGTAGTTCTCAAACGCTAGTGTGAAACTGGCCAACTCCAGCAGGCTGTTCTACTACCGGAACAAGCTGCCAGATTTCGCAACGCGGATGTGAATGTAGGGTTAGAGAGAGGCATTTTCTAGAACTGAGATAATTGGGAGACTGGTATAATCTATCAAGATGTAATGAATTGCTTATGACTGTATTAGCAGGCTCATACATTATTATGGGGTTCATTAATATTTGTGTCTTTTTCCTTGGGTGACTCTTGTATCTTCTGGCTTTTCTGCAGCACTTATTTCATATTTTGGGACTTTTTCATGTAATCCGTGGCTCCTTCCTCTCTAGATAAGCGCAGTATATACACATAGTTGGCCAACAGACCTAATGTCTGCCTCCGTATTATTCACAGCAGTGAATGAGGAAGTAACACGCAGCGCCGAGTTTCCTGTGGTGTTTCTCCTGCTCAAGTAGTATCTCAGCCCATTTTATTTATTTGTTTTTATTTTTTATTTAGCCTCCGTTTATTCATTTAAATACAATGTGTTTAAAATATAAGCCATTGCCTAGTTTGAATACACACACATGCTATCAGTGTGTGACCTGGCTTCTTAGTCGTGAGGGTCATATGATTGGAGGGGCTGACGTCTTGAAGCCCGTTTAAGGGGTCCGTTCTGGCGTGATGCTTCTGCTGGCTGTATCATAAGATGATCAGAAGATGTTGCAGTGGTGAGGAAGAATCAGCTGAATGGTACCAGGCCATCTCGCCTGGAGCCATACAGTGTGGTGCATTATCTTAATATAGAAGCATACCTCAGCAGTCAGTCATGTGGCAGGCAGACTCCAGGCTGATTATATTACACAGTAAATATAGGGAAAGCTCTTTGCAGTATAAACTGCACACGCTGAAAATAGCCGCATGTTGTGCTGTGCTTCACAAGTGACCAGGGGCTTCCAGCCATCAAAATGCAGTTTACTAAATGAGTTGTGTTGTATAGGGTTTCACAGCGAAGCATACAAATCTGCTATAAAAGGTCCATTTATGCTGGGGCAGCCAGTGACATTAGTTTAATATGTCCAGGATTGTATATTTATATATAAATCTGGGTTCCAGGGTATTAGGGTGGCAGGGTGCTGTACCATTACTACATCAAAAAACCTGACACTGGACTTGTCTGCCGTCCTCGTGTGTTTCTTTTAGTAAACATGTGTATTCTTCATAATATAATAAATCCTGGGCATTTCTTCTTAGAACTCAGTGTTGTGCCGTTTTCCTGTTAAACCTCCTAGAAATTAATGAATAAATTGACAGCTGGGTATTACTGGTTGGGGGGGGGGGGTCGCTCTACTCTCTAACACTGTCCAGTCAGAGCTGACAAAGTGTATGAAAAGCCAATCTTAATAAATTCCCCCTACTATGTATAGTACTGTAAGGCTAATTTCATACTAGCGCTATGTATCCATCTGTTCTGGCAAGGAACGCGCAGCGGTTTTCTTCTGGCTGGATGGGTTGCAGCTGGATCTCCACCGATCCCCATTACAATTAATGGTGCTCGGATAGCGACGTTTAAGCTTCCGGCAATGCCGGATACATAGCACTAGTGTGAAAACTAGCCTTAGGCAGATTTGTTGCAGACATTTCTGTGACTGAATGCCCATTCTGTTCATCTGAATGAGGTTGCTTCTCCAGCAAACACATTACTTTTTGTAAGTCACATTCAGGGGTCATGCACACGATCATATGTATTTTGCGGTCTGCAAAACAATGGATGACGTCCGTGTTGCGTCCATTTCTATAGCGGATCCATTGTGACAATGTCTTTCTTTATCCGCAAAATGGAAAAGAATAAGACGTTCTATTTTTGGACATACGGACACGGAATGCACACAGAGTTATTTCTGGATTTTTTTTTTCAAGCCCAATTGAAATTAATGCTTCTTTATACAGACCTGTAAAAAATGGAATTATTGTATTATATAAATAATTAGATTTATGTTTATCCTCCAGAAAATGCCACATGTGAACCAAGGGTTTTCTAAAATGCAGTCTTCTCTTGCTATTTGTGTGCATAGGCTCCTGAATGTCAGTAATGAGAACCATGCTATTTACAGCGTCTCACAACAGATGGGGCCTGCTTGTGTACACTTGCAGTCTGTACGTGGGTAGACAAGCATGTCTGGGAGCTTCTTATACCATTTAATATACTATTTTTGCTGTTTTTTTTCTTGCATTTGAATGCTGAAAAAAAATAAAAACCTTGGCTTAGGCTCATCACTATGAATGAACGCCTTCCCCGATCTCTGCCGGGAGGAGGCGTTGAAGCCTGTGAAGCGCACGCTTCCAGGTTTCCGGCTTGACATTTGACCATGGCATCTGAGAGGTTAAGTGTCCGCGGACGGCATTACCGCGGGTGTCTGCTGCATGACACAGCAGGCACCAGCTGGCTATGGCTCTCGCTCTGCTCCGGAGTGAGCACCATTTTTAAAGACCCGACATCCGCTGTTCAACCTCTTTATGTGCGTCAATCATGTGGGAGTGGCACAGTCACTGAGTAGGACTGCCCCCAAGAGCAAATTACATATTTCATGGAATCTTTTCCCATAAAACTATATATCAATCTGCTCAGCTCCTCCCCGCAGATTGTGATGACAGGCTCCCTTTAACATCTGGCTAATTTGTGTGTAATGATGGCAGATGCAGTTATAATTATTTTATGTAAACCCACAGATACATTATGAATGATGCTTTAAGAGTTTTTTACTATTTTATTGTTATAGGTCGCCTTGTGGGTGCCCTGGATGCTGTGCTGGATTCCAATGCCCGAGTTGCCCCATTTCGAATACTACTTCAGGTCCCTGGATCACAAGTTTACTCAAGCATCGCTTGTGGTGAGTCAGAGGTATACTGGGCCCTAGCAATTGGTGAGTTTCATCCAAAGCATGCCCTGTGCCTGCATGATACTGGATGGTAAGGTAACATAATAACCGTGTTGTGTGCAGTGGTTCACTGACTAATAAACTGCTAAAACCATCAAATATACAGCAGTGTAATCTCTATTCATTCCTGTCATGTAGTACGAGGTTGTAAATGCAGTCAGTAAATCACTCTTAGGGCTCTTTCAGATGCACGGTTTTAGATGGGCATTACATGCATCTCTTCACCAAAGCAAATTAGACGTCAGCAATCCTGCAGAATCTGTTCATTATTGCGCCCTCATCATTACGCTTCACAAGTGTAACGATAAAGGTTCAATAAAGAACAGATTCTGCAGGCATGCTGACATCTGATCTAATGAAGTCTTCTGGACGGGTATGCGCTAGCTCTATGGGATGGACTGTTGTATGTTACCTGCTGTCTCCAATGTATTAGTGACCGTCTGTGTTGCCCCCTCACCATTTTTTCCAATTTTCACAAAGATGTCGTCCTTGTGCTGTCCATTTTTTCCTCACAGACCCATTCACTGAGCTCTTCGTGAGTCTTGTGGGAAAATTGGAGCTGGATGGTGTATGTTGAGATTTTCTGAGCACAGACCAATAGCTTGTGGGAAACAATGCACATGTGAATTGGCCCGTTGACTGTAAAGGGTCAGTGTTCAGTCCGGGTGCTGTCCATTCTATATTCGGACATCTCCTGTCTGATTAAGTCCTTATGCCTTGTTCGTGCAGAAGCATAGTAAATGTAGTAGTAATGGTGTTTAAAATAACATGCAATATTACAACTGCATATTTCTTAGCACCTGGAACGGCATATTGGGGTTTGGTTTTGCATTGCAGTCACTGCAGCATGGCACATGTGCATTTGTTTCACTTGGTTGTGAGGAGCTGAGTAAAGGTGCCCATACACCTTCAGTAATTGTCAGCTGAATAGTCGCTTCACATGCTCGTTCAGCTCACAGCTATCTCTCCCAACTCCCCCATACATGCACTGTGCCCTGAAAAAGTATTCATACCCCTTGAACTTTTCCACATTTTTTTCATGTTACACCCACAAACTTAAATGTATTTTATTTAAGTAGCAAGTATGTGTGAAGAGAAAAGAAAATGATACATGGTTTTCAAAATTATTAACAAATAAAAATGTGAAAAGTGAGGTGCGCATTTGTATTCAGCCCCCTACACTTTGATACTCCTAAATAAAATCCAGTGGGACCAATTACCTGAAGAAGTCACCTAATTAGTAAATAGAGTCCACCTGTGTGTAATTTATTCTCAGTTTACCTACAGATGTTCTGTGAAGGCCTCAGAGGTTTGTTAGTGAACATTTGTTATCAAACAGCATCATGAAAACCAAGGAACACCCCAGACAGGTCAGGGATAAAATTGTGGAGAAGTGTAAAGCAGGGTTAGGTTATAAAAAATATCCCAAGCTCTGAACATCTCATGGAGCACTGTTAAATCCATCATCCAAAAACGGAAGGAGTATGGCACAAGTGCAAACCCACCAAGACATGGCCTAAACTGACAGCCCAGGCAAGGAGAGCACTAATTAGAGAAGCAGCTAAGAAGCCCATGGTCACTCTGGAGGAACTGTATAGATCCACAGCTCCTGTGGGAGAAGTAGAACACACCATCCCCACTATGAAAGGCGGTGGCAGCATCATGCTGTGGGGATGCTTTTCTTCAGCAGGGACAGGGAAGCTGCTCAGAGTTGATAGAAAGATGGATGGAGCCAAATACAGGCCAGTCCTGGAGGAAAACCTGGTGCAAAAGACTTGGGCACAGGTTTACCTTCCAGCAGGACCCTAAACATACAGCCAGAGTGGCAATGGAATGGTTTACATTAAAGCATATTCATGTGTTAGGATGGCCCAGTCAAAGTCCAGACCTAAGATAGCTTGAGAAGAATGGGCAAAACGTTCAGCCTCTAGATATACAAAGCTGGTAGAGACATAACCCAAAAGACCTGCAGTTGTAATTGCACCGAAAGGTGACCCTATTGACTCAAGGGGACTGAATACAAACGTACACCACACTTTCCAGATTTTTATTTTTTAAAAATTTTGAAAACCATGTATAATTTTCTTCACTTCACACATACTTGCTACTTTGTGTTGGTCTATCACATAAAATCCCAATAAAATACATTTAAAGGGAACCTGTCATCTCCGAAACACCCTCTGAACTAGAGTAAGTGTTGTATAGTGTAAGTGATACTGAATCCGAATATGTAAGTTTTATCTTCATACTCACTTCCGTTCTGACGCTGTGCTCCCACAAACCTGCAGTAAAATGCATTGAGAGGACTCTTCTTTGAGTCCTCTCCATTATGTGAGTGAGCACTGGAGTCCACTGAGTGCATTTTACTGCAGGTTTGTGGGAGCACAACATCAGAATGGAAGCGAGTATGAAAATAAAACGTACATATTCGGATTCAGCATCATTTACACTATACACCGCTTACTCTAGTTTAGGAGGTGTTTCGGAGATGACAGGTTCCCTTTAAGTTTGTGGGTGTAACGTGAAAAAATGTGGAAAAGTTCACGTGGTATGAATACTTTTTCAAGGCGTGGTATTTGCTGGGTTTGGCTGAGCCTGTATGTGTTTTCAATGGGGAGAGAGGGAGAAATCCACTGCCAGGCATCTCTAGCAACGACTTATCTCACAGGAGAACAAATGGATCAGGCATTGAAATTCATCACGGGGGACAGTTGGGGGCACCGTGTATACATCACACTGTCAGATAAACCTGCAGTTTGTCTTTGACAGATGTAGATTTCTGATGGTCTTTACTGAGAACATTTGTATTATGACTGTGACTCACTCAGCAAGTTAGTTCCTGTGGTCCCTACACTGAATCTGTACAGTATATGTAATATACATCCTTTCAAAAATATACTGCATGGCCAAAAGTATGTAGACGCCATGAAAAACGGCCAATAAAAACAGACAGACGGCCAGAAAATGGAAGCACAAATGGTTGAAAAATAGCCATGAAAATCTGACAGTGTGTCCGTTTTTTTCACTGTTGTGTGCATGTAGCCTTGTTGTGGTATTACTTCTCATCTGCTTCTGAACAATTTCCTTATTCCTACGTCTTCCGACATTGGTTGGTGTGTAAAACAACAACTGACAACTTGTAATGGCATGTCTAGAAGATGTTCCTGTCTCCCAGTAAAGTGTATGAACAAGGAAATTGACTACAATAGGAGCTTTGCAGCAGAAATTTCCTGCTTAATATGCATGCTTAGGGGACAGGCCACGTGACAGGATCCAGTTGAAGTGTGCAGCATCGGTGTCTGCGCTGCTCAGTAAGGAAGAGGAACTTACTATTACTCTAAAGATGGCCATACATATTCAGTAGCTGTGGGCCTAACCATCCCTTGGCTGATCTCTGCTGACTAGCCCATACACAGACAAGTTTCTATCCCCCATCATCATTTGTAGGGGGAGAGTTGGGAGCTCCCTATACACAGTAGACTATCGGCTGAACCCGCCATCCTCAGTGAGTTCAGCAGACAATATCCTAATGGGGGTCTTAAAGGGTTTCTCTTTCCAGTTTTTTGCCTGTGTCAGGCTGACAAAAGAGATGTGCTAATGTCACCTGATTCTAACTATGTATATCTTTTATGCAATAGTGCCCCCGTTTTTCTACAATATTAACTTTTATTTTATGCTAATAAGCCTCTAGAAACGCCCCCTTTCGTCTTGAGTGACAGGGCCAGGCAGCTTTCTTCTCCTCCTGCCAGCCCTGTCCTCAGTTTAAGTCCCAAGCCTGTGTTCCATTCATTATTCGGCACAGTGCTTGACTGTGACGTATTCGGCGCAGGCGCAATGAGGAAGCCGGGTGCCTGCCAGCATCCCCCACTCACTGCGTCTGCACAGGCTCGGGACTTAGACCGAGGACAGGCCCGGCAGGAGGAGAAGAAAGCTGCTTGGCCCTGTCACTCAAGACAAAGGGGGTGTTTCTAAAGGTGGGCGAACAGAGCCTCTAGGAGCAAGGGTAACGCCCTCAGACCCCCAATCTGTATGAAACCTCAGATCAGACCCCCAATCTCTATCAAACCTCAGCTCCCCCCCCCCCCCCCAATCTTGATCAGACCTCAAATCGAACATAAAATAAATAAATCAACTTCCCTCTCCTGCCCTGGACGGCAGGCTCTTCCTGCACTCACCGCTCCCTGGTCTTCTGCCAGCCCGAATTTCACTGTGACCTGATGTTGCACAATGTCAGGTCATAGCACATGTCTATATCTACAACATCCTGACAATATACGCAGTCAGGACACAGTGCAGTGTGGCACCCCCCGAAGAAGACCCGGGAGCAGTGAAAACAGCCAGCATTGCTACAGTCACCGCTCTCCATGCCTCCTGCATAGTATTTGCTTTATAAGGCGCACTGCCAGTTTCCTCCACTTTTCCCCACTTTTTGTGTGTTTTGTCATTAATTAAAATAAGTAAATCAGTTTAGTACATTTGAATTCAGGCGGGGGGCTTCTATTTGTTTTTATTTTTTCATGGTTATGTGGTTATTTTATACTAGTGTTTTTGTTTCTTTAGAATGAACTATTGAAATGATTCTAACATTTCATTGTTTTTTGTTTTTTCTTTTTGAAGATTGGGACATTCTCACATTGTCATTGTCTTCCCTTTTCAAGATTTTCCTGTTTCCGAAATTCTTAGCCAGCTGGCTGTCTTTCTGGAAAAAATGGAAACTATTGCTATTGAAGTTTTGCTTTTATGTGGACTGTTCTCATTACAAGGAATCCACGTGGTTTATAGTGAATCAGTTGTACACTTTGTTTTGAAAAGACGACTTTTAGGTGTTATGACTTGTTATTTCGACCTTACATAGACTACAGGAATACAATGTGCATTCCATTTTACCAGGAGCCACCATGGAAGAGATTCTCCAGCACTGGGAATGGCTAGAACAAAACTTGCTGCACACTCTATCGGTGTTTGATAATAAAGAGGACATAGCTAACTTTGTAAAGGGCAAGGTTAAGGTAAGGCCTAATGACTTTTTTAATTTAAAGTGTCAATTGAATCGAAGAATTTTCTTATTTACCTGACTATAGGTGGACACATGCATTTCAGCCGATCTCCACTCAATTGTGACTGTTATTTATGATTATGTCTATTGTGTCTGCAGTTGGATTTTAATATTTGATTACTATTATATATGGAAAGTTTCTCTTTTCTGTAGTCAGTATTGATTTGGCTGCTTGTGAATCTCAAGTTGATTTCACGTACGTTAATACATCTGGGCCACAGGTTGTCTCTTTTAACACAATTGAAGAGCAGGCCGCCTAATGTTTCATAATTTATGAATATTTTTATTATTTAATTTATAAACTCTTAATATAGCATAGGGCTCATTCACACGTCCATATTTTTCTTCAATGTGCTGTCCATTTTGTTTCACAGTTAGCCCACCAAGCCATTAGTTTCTATGGGGCAACTCGCACCTCAGTTTTTCACAGATCAGTCTGCCCAATCACAAATCTCAATGCGTTACTTTTATCCGTATTTGCTGATGAGAATAACCCTTTCTGTTGGTAGAAGAAAAAAAAAAAAATTTACATGGAAAGTATCCATTTTTGGCGGATTCATTTTTTTGCAGATTGGAAATCGGATATGGCCACGTGCTTGAGGTCTCACTACCAGATACAGTACTAGTGAGGAACTTGAGCTCCAGCAGGTTATAGAACTGTTAGATTGATCGTGCTTATATATGGCAGATGATGTGATGTGATGATGTTTGACCACACAATCCACCCTTAAATCATTGGTTTTGTCAGATTACATAAGGGATACCTTAGTCAGAAATTATGATTGCTGTACAATTACTCGCTAATTCCTATCATGTAAAGTGATGTCATATTGCTATGATATGCCATCAGTTTATGACTGGTGGGACTCCATCGGTCCTGATAATGAAGGGGCTGCATTACTGGTTTAGTGCTGTGTCCTCTTAAAGAAGAACTCCCGCCCAAAATTTTATTCCATGTCCTGCTAGAAATGTACATGATGTAATCTGTAGTGAATGTCATTTTCTTACCAGTGTCTGAATTTTTGAGTTATATCTCCCTGATGCGTCTCATCTGTGTCATGTGACCAGCAATTAGACCCACCAACTCATACAGCACCTTATGTGTGGAACGGAAGTCTAAATTTATATGTATTCCTATGGGAGCCTCACTTTCAGTCTCATAGGAATGAATAGAGCAGTTACTGGCTTCCTGTCCTGGGTCAGTTGGAGGTCAGGGAGTTGGTCACATGACCCAGCTACAATAAGAAGAGAGGTTTTTACTCACAGAAACAGTCACTGATAAGAAAATGACATTCACTACAGATTATATCATGCATAGAGATGAGCGAACGTGCTCGAAACGAGCACTGTACCGCTCGGCTCTCCTGCGCTCGCATGGGGAGGACGGAAGCGGCTGCCTGCGCCCATGCGAGCGCAGGGGAGCCGAGCGGTACAGTGCTCGTTTCAAGCTAGTTCGCTCATCTCTAATCATGCACCTTTCTAACAGGTCAAAGAATAAAAATTTTTGCGGGAGTTCTTCTTTAAGTTTGTCCTGCACAGCAGCGCTCCTGTTCTGATCACTTGAATGGGCTTTAGTTCTCTGCAGACTGTTTGGATTGTCTCTACCTCTCCATTTAGTACATAAGAATAATACTTGATATATCCAGACAGGTGACGGTCACTCAAAGTAAATCAAGAATAATAAGAGGAAAGAGAACGGAAAAAGTCTGTGTGATAAATATTATCTAATATATTCTGATGTGCATAAAGGGGTTCTCCGGGCTCTTGTTCAGGGCACCTGCCTAATTCATCTACTCATTGGCAAGCTGTATCGATATACTCCTACTTTACAAAGCTTTATATTGGTTATTGCTATTGTTCCCTGGTAGCAGCCACAGCCGTGCTCCAATCAGCTGATCCCATGCATGGGGTGAGCACCATTAATTGGTTAACAGGCAAAGTGAGACAAGCAAAAACCCATGACTTTATTTGCTTGTGCACAGGGTGACTGCATCATGAGATTCCTGAATGACTCTATATCATTGCTGAGAGCAGGATCTGATCCCTGCTTGTGTCGCAGTAGTGTATGGTGGTATATGGGCTGGAGCTGCTCATAGCGGTGGGCAGTGCAGAGCTCAGGGTGGATTTGGTATTTCTGGTGCCCCAAGCAAAGTTACTTCTAGGGGCCCCTGTTACACTTGCACCCCATAGCAACTCTAAGCTCCATCCTATCACACCACTAATATAGTGACCCCTTATATGCCCCCCACACAGTATAATTCCCCATGGTGTGTCTCCAACACAGCATGACACTTCATATATACTGTATTGGGGGCACATGTAGAGGCATTATACTGTATGAGGGGCATAAGTAGGTGGTATTATATAGTATAATGCCTCCTGCATGTACCCTTCATATAGTATAATGCCCCCTGCATGTGCCCCTCATCTCTTAATAATATAAAAATGAGTTTCTGTCTGTCTGTCTGTCTGTCTGTCTGTTCTCTATGCGCGACCAAACTACTGGACCGATTTTCACCAAATTCGGCACACAGGTACATCAGGTGTCCGGGAAGGTTTTAGACCAGGTCTCATCTCTCTAGGACGTACCGTTCCCGAGATATTCCCAAAATATGATCTCCATTAGCCAACATTACAACTGGGAGCATTGGTTTTAAACTCCAACTGCCATTCTCTGCACAGACACACACGGGGAGGGCAGGTTTCCATAACAACCAGGTAATTATCAGCAGCTGAGGATCTCATCCATTTCTATTCACTGACACTGTTAAAGGTATTCCGGTTACCATAAATATAACTGATGTTTTTTTCTATTACTACAGTTCAGTAGTAATAAAAGATGTTTTCCTCCACTGCTGCCTATTGCGTGGGCTCATAAATAAGCATGGTATTGACCTTTAATTCAGGCCACCCTAAAAGAAGTACTTAAAACCCCCGCCCCAGGTCTCACTAAGCCACACCCCCAACTCTGTCAGGCCACACCCCCTTTCACTCCGCAGCCAACAGAGATTGAAAAAATAAAGGTAAAAATCAACTTCTGTCAGCTGCAGGGATGGGTGGGAGGTTGACTTTCTTTCTGCAACAACACACACAAACATTAAATAAAATAGATTAAATCCACCCATGCGAAGCGTCTTGCTAATCCACGCCCCCGACTCTGTCAGGTCATGCCCCCTCCCACTCCGCAGCCAATGGGAATTTAAAAAATGAAGGTAAAAATAAACTTCTGTTTGCTGCAGGGGTGGGAGGGTGAATTTCTCTCTGCAACGACACACAAAAATTTTAGATGAAATAGACTGATTATAGACTACAACCGTTCAAAGCCTTTTGCTAAGCCACGCCCCGTCTCTGTCAGGCCACGTCCCCTCTCACTCCGCAGCCATTCTGCAACGACACACAGAAACATTAAATGAAATAGATTAAATGCACCTATGCGAAGCGCTTTGCTAAGCCACGCCCCGACTCTGTAAGGCCACGCCCCCTGCCACTCCGCAGCCAACAGGGATTGAAAAAATAAAGGTAAAAATCAACTGTCAGCTGCAGGGATGGGTGGGAGGTTGACTTTCTTTCTGCAATGACACACAGAAACATTAAATGAAATAGATTAAATACACCCATGTGAAGCGTCTTGCTAATCCACGCCCCCGACTCTGTCAGGTTACGCCCCCTCCCACTCCGCAGCCAATGGGGATTGAAAAAATAAAGGTAAAAATAAACTTCTGTTTGCTGCAGGGGTGGGAGGGTGAATTTCTCTCTGCAACGACACACAAAAATTTTAGATAAAATAGACTAATTATAGACTACAACTGTTCGAATCGTCTTGCTAAGTCACGCCCCCAACTCTCAGACCACGCCCCCTCCCACTCTGCAGCCATTCTGCAACGACACACAGAAACATTAAATGAAATAGATTAAATCACCTAGACGAAGCGCTTTGCTAAGCCACACCCCCAACTCTGTCAGGTCACGCCCCCTCCCACTCCGCAGCCAACAGGGATTGAAAGAATGAAGGTAAAAATAAACTTCTGTCAGCTGCAGGGGTGGGAGGGTGAATTTCTCTCTGCAATGACACACAAAATTTTAGATGAAATAGACTAATTTCAGACTACAACCGTTCGAAGCATCTTGATAATCCACACCCCCAACTCTGCCAGGCCACGCCCCCTCCCACTCCGCAGGCAACGGGGATTGAAAAAAATCAGCTGCAGGGGTGGGAGGGTGAATTTCTCTCTGCAACGACACACAAAAATCGTAGATGAAATTGACTAATTTTAGACTACGACCATTCAGTACTAATAAAAGATGTTTTTTTCCACTGCTACCCATTGCGGGTCCCCATAAATTACCATGTCATCGACCTGTAATTCATGCCACTCAGACCCCCGCCCCAGATCTCGCGAAACCACGCTCCGACTCTGTCAGGCCACGCCCCCTCCCACTCCGCAGCCAACGGGGATTGAAAAAATGAAGGTAAAAATCAACATCTGTCAGCTGCAGGGATGGGAGGGAGGATGACTTTCTCTCTGCAACGACACACAGAAACATTAAATGAAATAGATGAAATATACCCAGGCGAAGCCGGGTCTTTCTGCTAGTAAAATATAAATTATATTGTATGAGGAGCATTTGTAGAGGCCATTATAGTGTATAATATGCCCCTCATATAGTATAATGCAATGTGCCTTCTGTGCCCCCTACACAGGGCATACTCACCTAGCCCACGTTCCCACAATGCACAAAGCGGATCTCTAACTGCATATCTACGCTCTTCTGTCTGGCAGCTAGACGCAGCAGGCCTGATGACGTCACTTCATTGTACCTGCCTGCACCAAACCGCTTGTCCAGACTGAATGGTGAGCGAGGGGCTGACGGCCGTATTGAGCTATATCTATATTCTAGTACCCTGCATGGTGGATCAGTGGGGAACTGCTGGGCATCACCAAATCCGCACTATGACCCCTTCATTCTCAGAATTAGCGGGGCGGTCATCCATCATTAAGTGCTGGCATCACTTTCTGAGATGAGAATACCTCAGATAGACATAGATTATAGTTGTAGGTTCTTGGGTCAATTCTTAATAATCTTGTGATTTTGAAGGCGTAGAGGAATTACTGCACTTGAAAAGAAAACTATAAGTCTCATCATTCAGTATTATTCTCAGCCTGTATTTCCTCAACGTGATGATGATAGGTATCATGTCCCAGTTCTTTATTCTATATTTTTCCACAGGGTCTTATTGCGGAAGAGACCAGCAGCAGGTTGGCAGAACAAGAGGAGGATCCTGAAAAATTCCGTGAAGGATTGGTAAAATTTGAGAGCAGATTCAACTTCCCAGAGGCTGAAAAGCTGATCACGTTTTACTCCTGCTGCTGCTGGAAGGGAAGAGTGCCACGCCAGGGGTGGCTGTACCTGAGCATCAACCACCTTTGTTTCTACTCCTTCTTTCTGGGAAAAGAATGTAAGTTGTCAAAGTCATGAATTCTGATATCTGTATGTACTGGTAAAAATCCAAATGCAACCTTCAATGACATGTTAACAGTGTTGCCACCTTGTTGGTTTTATTTAAAGCCTGCAATTTCTGACTAGAGGGCTTGTCTCACTTCAGCAAATAAAGTTAATACAAGCCACTTACTAATGTATTGTGATTATCCATATTGCCTCCTTTGGGATGTACTTTTCCATCACATTACATACTGCTTGTTTCCATGGTTACAGACCACCCTGCAATCCATCAGCTGTGGTCATGCTTGCACACTTTAGGAAAAAGTGCCAGCCTCTTTGGTTGGCAGGACCGTGGGAGCACACATGGGCTGGTGCTTTTTCCGTTGTGTATGGGAGCACGGAATCCCCTGTGGCTGCACTGACCACTGTACAGGCAGGAGCTCCATAACAGATGGTTGCCCCTGCCTGTGCCAGCCACACTGTCTTAAAGCCTGGCATAGTTGGGCAGAAGAACAATGTACCATGTGAGCCCCTGCCCTGCGCTCGGCTCTGCTAATAGCCTCTATAAAATGTAGTGCTATGGAACGCCTTCTTGTATTATAATTGTTTTTTACTTTGCATACCGTACCTTCCCTGTCTAGGAACAATACTATCGGAAATTTTTAATCTTTAATATTTTGTCTTAACAATTCCCATTAAGATGTTGCCTAATTTTGGAGAGCAGGAAGCAGGAAGAATTTAGAGATGTCAGAATATAGTCCCATGTATCGGTTGTCACACAACCTAGTGGTTTTCTAATGGACTGTCAATCGTCCCATGTGACCATTCCAGATAAGTCAGCTGGGTTGTGTAGAGACAGGTGTGGGACCAGGCAACAAAGCCAGGGATCCGCTTGGGGGGTTGAGTATTCTGTTTGTTTGTTTTTGGTATATATATATATATATTTCAGCAGAAGAATAGGAGCGGCCCCATCCATATAATAGTAGTGAGGAGTGCCAGCGGTCAAGATGTAACCACCCACATTAGCCCACGCGACGTTTCGGTCCGCTTAATGGGACCGTTCTCAAGCTATATATAAAATTTATTTTCACTATTCACCTGTTTGCCGCAGCTGAATTCCATAAGCACGTCGGCACAATTTCATACAGGTTTGCTGTTGCAGATTTCATGGTTTCAGGTGAATGGGAATAAGCTGCAATATCAAAACCAGTCACTATACAATGGATGGCATGTGCTTAATATGCTATGAAGAGGTTGCAGCATTTACCCAAGTGCTGTGGCCCCTTCAAACTGCTGATCAGCAAGGGTTGCTGGTTGTTTGTATCCCACCTATCTGATATTGGCCACCTATCTTGTGGATAGGACATCATTATTTAGTTCCTGGAAAACCCCTTTAAACAGCACTTATCACCACAAAATGCAGTACAATCCACAGACAGCAGGTTACAGAGCAGGAGGAGCTGATACATTTAAATATCTACTTTTTCGGAACTTTCTTTTTTTTTTTCATTTTTGTATTTTCGTTTTTCATTCCCTGCTTTTCCCAAAGCCAGAACATTTTTTTACCTTTCTGTTCACATAGCCGTATGAGGGCTTGTTTTTTGCGAGGCAAGTTGTACTTTCTAATTCCACCATTTAATATTTCATACAATGTAGTTGGGAATTGGAAAAAAATTCCAAATGAGGTGAAAATGGAAAACAAAAAACGCAATTCCCCAACAGTTTTATGGGTTTTGTTTTTACAGTGTTCTCTATATGGTAAAAATAACTTGTTACTTTCATTCTCCAGGTCAAAACGATTAGTTTTGTATAGTTTTTCTTGCGTTTTAATACGGAATAAAAAAATAAAAACCTATTTTACGGAGCCGTGTGAGGGCTCATTTTTTATGTGCGGCGAACTGTACTTTTCATTGATTTCTGGGTGTGGATGACTTTTTGATTTAATTTCATTTTTTTGTGGCGAAAAGGGAGTCATTTGAATGTTTTTTTTCATTTGTTTATAGTTCACATAGGCACCATAACAAGCAATCATCAGATAAGCATTGGGTATGAGAAATGCACTATGGGGGACATTTACTAATCTGAAATACGCTTATTACGCCTATGCCTATTTCAGGCATATATAGTGACACAATGGTTAGTTGCACTGCTATCTGCGACTTTCTTCGTTCATGCCAGGTCTAAAATTGTTGGCGGGGAAGAGGAGGGGCTGGCAGGCTGTCTCATATTCATCATTTTCTATGTCTGTTTGAGGCATAGAAAATGGTCTAAATGTTAGACGGCTCGGAGGCTATCTTACATTTAGAACTGGCTCTGGATGAGCCGAAGTTATGGAGAGGCCTGCACCTCTTCATAACTTTGGCGGATCCACCACCAGCTAGGGGCCTAAAACGCCCGTCTTAATAAATGTGCCCCATTGTTCCTATGGAGCCCTGCCACAGGTGGGAGCTCCATAGGAACTAATGCTCAGCAGCCTCTTGTCATTCAGGAGGACAGCGGGTGCCGCCCACTGTTTGACCACGGCATCTGAAGCAATAAATGTCCACGATCAGTGTTACCTCCTGTCACAGACATTAGTCCCTTACTCTGCACACAAGTGGATGCCATCTTTAAAGTCCTGGACTTGCTGTACATATACGGTGCTGGTTGGGAAGGGGTAAAGACCACCCCGTGTACAGTGGTCTATCTGTTAGTAGCAGATAACTATCTTTGTATACACACCCAGAGAATGCAATCAATCACTGATAAGTTTTACTGAGTCTTTTCACATAAAACTATATATCAATCTGCCCAGCTCCTCCTGCTCTATAACATGCTGAGTGCAGATTACACTGCATTTTCATGGAGACAGGTTCTCTTTAACTATCTTTTCTCCAAACTAGATAATAAAATGTGGCAGTCATGTTATACGTGTATTTAAACAAGATTGACTGAAGGCATCTCATTTTCTGTAGTTTTTCATGTACAGACAGGATCTGTCCTCGGTGGCTTGATGTTACTGGTCCTGAACAATAGGGCTCATTCATGCAGGTTTCTACGAAGTTCACAAGCCTATCTTTAATTCTCCTTGTGTCAGTGGCCTCAGAATATTCTTGTTCTGAAACTAGTAGAACCTGTTTTATATCTGCTTTTTCCTAGAAACCATTTTGCTTTGTCTTCTCTCCTGTTCTTTATTTTGCTTGTTTTAATTTCCATGAAATGATAACTAATTTTCAGGATGAAGAAATGGGACATTTTTCACTATAATATAGTCATTTTGGAGTTCTAACATGAATGATAATGTCAGACCAAGGAAAGCATACACTGGGTGACAGCTAATGGTTGGAAATTGTATAGAAGATATTTGGCCACAATAGCAACACTCTTTAATGTCATGATTAGTGCTGGCTACTTCCCTCAGAGCTGGAACCAAGGCCTATAACCCCCATACACAAGTATGGAGACAGTTATGACCCAGCCAGCTATTGAAGGTTGTGTCAGCAGCAACTTGGGGAAACTCTTCTGCAGCATCTTAAAGAGGGGGATCCACCACTTCCTCACCTAGCACAGTGTCCTCCGCAAAAGCCAAGCAGATTCCATGCCAAATCACCGCACCATGGACTTGCATCTACACCCTGCACAACCTCATCAAGAGCCATATCCATAATACAAAGCATGGAAAGATCTATACCTGCTTTGTGGACTTTAAGAAGGCCGTTGACAAACATATGTCATCAGAAGCTCCTACACTGAGAACCGATGCAGCGTTAGGGTAAATGGGAGGAGAATGGCTTATTTTCTGAAGAGCTGAGGAGTCAGACAGGGCCGCAGCCTCAGTCCAACCCTGTTCAACAACTACATCAGTGAGCTGGTGTGGCCCTGGAATTCTCCTCAGCATAAGGTCTCCCTCCATGACACAGAGGTGATATTTTTGCTTTATTCAGATAACCTTGTGCTACTGTCATCCAAATGAGAGAGGTTTTTAAGATAACCTGGAAATTCTGGAAAAAAATAGCACCACGTGGCCATTGCCCATCAATGTAAAGAAAACCAACATCATGGTGTTCCAGAAGAGAAAGCAGAAGCCAATCGAGCATCCTTCCTTCTTGCTAAACAACTGTCCACTTACAGAAACCAATAGGTACACCTACCTGTGAATAGAAATTAGCCATAGAAGCAAGCCATATAAATACTGAAAGACAAGGTGTGGAAAACCTTCTAGGCCATCGGAAGGCATCTGTACCATCTCAAAGCATCAGTTACCATCTGGCTTAAAATCTTTGGTAGCATCATCACCCCAATCCTCCTATATGGCAGCGAAGTCTGAGGCCCAGACTGGTCAAAGTGGGCCAACAGAAATATTACACCTAGAATTACGCAGAGGTATCTGCCCAGGGAGAGCAGACTGTTGCAGTGCCCCAAATACTTCACAGTGAGGCACACTCGCTTCAGGAGACTAATCTCTTCCCAGACTTCACCTCCATAGAGGAGGAAGAGAGACCATCCTTACTGCTGAGGGAAGAGGAGAACACAGCAGCCATAGCAGCACAATATGTCAGTCTGCCATAGACTGAGAGGAGCCTGATATGCCATGGACTCCCCTACCCAGTAGAATGGCACTGGAGGTTGCCATGCCATCATCGCGACACTGAGTCACGGGAGGCATGAAGATGTGGTCAGTATGTGACTACATCAATGTGCCAGCAGTGACTTGTCACAGGAGGTCTTGGTGATGTAATTGCAACCGCCTGCGCCGGGACAACTCCGACCACACATGAGAGGAGAAATGTGGCCTCCATCACAGATGGCAGTGAAGAACAGGACACAGGTGAGTATCATGTTTGTGTTTTTTTTTTTATATATATGTATATAGGGCACTATGGGCGGGATACATTATATATGTGGGGGGCGCATTACGCTACATAGGGAGAGCATTATATATACGGGGGAGAGCATTATATATATGAGACACTATGCTACAGGCGACTATAGTGGGGAAGAGCTTTATATATATGGGGGCTATTATATTACGGCGGTAGAGCATTATATAACCAGGGGCATTATACTGTTGAGGGGAGAGCATTATATATACGGAGGCATTATAACACAAAGGGTAGGGCATTATGTATATGGGGGCATTATACTACAAATGGGGGGAGCATTATATACAGTGACATGCAAAAGTTTGGGCACCCCTGGTCAAAATTACTGGGTGATGCTAGGGAGGCTTGTCCCCTGCCATTGGCTCCCCCCCCCACCACCACCATAGGATGTTTTCATCCCTGTACAGTGAGAAGCAGTAGCAGTGGTGCGGGGACCAGGAGCAGCGCATAGTAAAGATTAATATTTAAAACAGTTTATTAAGCAGGTGCCAATATGTCTGAAACATCATTGTGTCATTGACTGCAAAGAATTACTGAAACTGAAGAACCATCAATTGTAATAAAAGTCAGTACACATTACGTGTGTACACAGTGCGAGTCAATATCAGCAATGGGAGCCTGTTTCAGTAATCATCCGGTAACCTTTATTAATATTGGATCCTACCATCTCATATGATTGGTTGTATGCAGTTTCTTTAGGGAAACATCTGATTTTATTGTGTTATTGATCCTATTGTCTCGGACAAGTGCTTCATATCCTGTGCAGTATTTGGTTATATAAACAGTGCCTTTGTATCTTTGTTGTCGTGTGAGCATCTTATTTTTCCGGTCTAAAGTTGATTCTTTTAGTAAAATGACCTATCTGCCACCTATTCTAGACATGCTGAGATTTTGATACTAGCTTACAGATTTTGTGTGTAATACCTGTAAAAATCTCTGTTGATTTGTAGTATACTGTATTTTCTCAAAGTGTACATAAATGTATTTCATTGTCCTGAGACGCCATTTTTCCACAGTGTATGGCTGCAAAGAGAAGGTGCCTGAATGGAGCAGCAGTCAAGCGTGTGCCCTCCCATGCCATTCAAAGGCGGGGACCGCATATGTTCGACCACCACTCCATTAATTGTCATTTTAACAGTGCGGATCAAAATCCTATAATGATAGGTAACTGTTTACTTACGGCTGCTGTAAGAGAAAGATATTGTCTGTTAGTAAAATAGTTGGTGGGTAGAATTAGAATAACAGTACGACAGCTCTATTATTCTCTTGATAGACTGTGAAAGATGTCCACAGAATAGCATTTCACTTATCATTGCAATCTTTGATGCTCTACCCTCCCTTCCCTCTCTGGCCACAGTGAGTGATCTGAATACATAGAATGACTTAAAAAAAAAAATAAAATAAGAAAACCATCCCCATTGTAAAGTTTACAATTTAGAATATTCACATATAGGCTGCTATTATGTGAGCGTTGCGGCCTCATTGCAGCTTACCGAGCACAGTGCCATCCATTTAGTAGTGGCCGCGCTTGGTATTGAAAAGTGAACTTTGACATCACTGACCTAGGAAAAGACCGTGGTGCTAACCCGGAACGCCACAACCTCTTTAAGTAGCTGTTTGGTTGGGGTGCCAGGAGTTGGACCCCTGACAGACACTGATTACTTATCCTGAGGTTAAGTCATCAGCTTTAAACACTCGGACAACCCCTTTAATATAAAGTCTGAATAAATAATTTGGTTAATTTTATTGGGATTAGTTGGCAGCACTTTTTCATTATATTTTTTATTTTTCTCTTTTAAGTAAAACTCGTGATCCCCTGGGTGGACGTTCAGAAACTCGAAAGAGCATCAAATGTCCTTATGGCGGATATCATCATGGTATATACACATGGGAAAGAACGTGAATTCTCCATGTTTCTTGATATCAATGAGGTGTTCAGAATAATGGAGCAGCTTGCAGATGTGACGGTCAGGAGGCTGCTGGACAATGAAGTCTATGAACTAGACCAAAATCTGCAGCAGCCATCACAAATCACTAAGAGGTAAGTGTTTGTAATTTGATGCAGCTCTCTCACCATACATCATACTATGGAGATGGGTCCGGTGCCAAAAAAAGCAACACAAATACTGTTCCCACTTAGGCAAGTAGCACAAAACAGATATTGTGTTATATGACTAATAGCAGAGAATACAGAAAACTCATAGTTACATGTTTTTTGTATTCATGATAGGTGCGCTCTGCTAATTATAGTACAAATGAGAAAGTTCAATGACATGACTTATTTTATGTCTACACTGTTTGCCCGTTACTGTAAATAGTGGTACAGTTCACAGAATAGCCACTACATTGTAGCAAATCACTAAGGGGTTTTCCGAGATTTATAAAAGGTTATCAGTATTTCATTGGCAAGGATCCTCGCCGATCATCTGTTTGAGAAGGCACTGGCGCACACAGTAGCGCAGCGGCCTTCTCACAGCTTTGCCTAGGCCAGTGACGACACGTTAAAGTGAATGGGGCTGAGCTGTGATACGAAGCACAGCTGCTGTACAATGTATGTTGCTGTGCTTGGTGAGCTGAGAGAAGGCTGTGGCGATGCTGTGAGCGCTGGTGCCTTCTCAAACAGCTGATCGGCGGGAGTTCCTGGTGTCGGACCCCCACCAGATCAGATACTGATGACCTACCGTTAAAAAATAACTGCCCATGAATACTAGTTATTACTTATCCACAGCATAAGACCTCCACTAATCACGAGAATGTGAATTCTGTGGAACTTGTTGAGTACATTGGTGGGCTATCTTAGGAGTCCCCGTTCTTGTGACTGTAGGGGTCCCTGCGATCAGACCTCCAGCAATCATATATGTATGACCTATCCTGTGGTATGAATGCTGTTCATGGGCAAACACCTTTAAACGCCTATTACTTTGAAACTTCAGAAATGTTATTCTATGTATCTACATATTTCCTATATGCGGAGTATACAGACTACAGACCAGACCACCTTCAGGTTTGTTGATGCAGTTTTTGAAGCCAAAGCCAGGAGACAGATTGTAAATGGAGGACACCTATACCTAAAAGACCTAGTGGTCTCCTCTTTTTGTATACATTCCTGGCTTTGGCATCAAAAACTGCATACAAATCCTGCTTGATTCACATTTTAGAGATTAGATAGTAAGTTACAATTTTTATCGATTCATCTTGACCTTGAAAGATCTGGTTTTGGCATGTCTTCTTTTTTTACTTTGTCGCAGGGACTGTCGGTGTATTGCGCTTCCTGGCAGTCCAGATCTGTACGCACATGAATAGTTAATGAATCAATCTTTAATAGTCATTAAAAATACTCTTCTGGCTCTGCTCATGAGCACATAATAATTATGGCTACTAGGCATCCTGCTGCTTATTGACTTTCCATCCCTCCCGTTTCTTTTCTTCCTTTAATCTCAGACTGATGTTGCGGGGTACATCTGGCTTAGGTTTTGCAAATGGATTGAAGTGGTATAATTTATAATTGAAATTTGGTGTGGACTGGAGCACTAATGCTCGCTGTAATGTGCTGTGCACATTGTTAACATTTCAAATCCTGGGAAGCCATTATTTGGCATCTTCTAATAAATTTAAAGGGATACTTGGTTCCTTGTTGTGCTAGGCCATCCAGCAAATTCTCTAACTATTCAGTCCTTTACTGCAGTCAATAAATATCAAGGACATGTCCTGAATTTGTGAACTCCATTAAAGTTTCCAGTGCTGGTAATAGCTGGGTGGCGCACAACATACAAGTGTATTTCTATAGATTAGAATGTCATCAAAAAGTTGTTTTTTTCAGTAATTCAATTCAAAACGTGAAACACATATATTATATAGAGTCATTACAAACAGAGTGAACTTTTTCAAGGGTTTTTTTATGTTAATGTTGATGATTATGACTTACAGCCAAGGAAAACCCAAAAGTCATTATCTCAGAAAATTAGAATATTATATTAGACCAACTGTAATTTTTTTTTTAAACACAGAAATGTTGGCCACATGAAAAGTATGTACAGTAAATGCACTCAATACTTGGTTGGGGCTTCTTTTGCATGAATTACTGCATCAATGTGGCGTGGCATGGAGGTGATCAGCCTGTGGCACTGCAGAGGTCATATGGAAGCCCAAGTTGCTTTGATAGTCTGCATTGTTGGGTCTGGTGTCTCTCATCTTCCTCTTGACAATACCCCATAGATTCACTAGGGGTTAAGGTCAGGTGAGTTTGCTGGCCAATCAAACACAGTGATACTGTGGTTATTAAAACAGGTATTTGTACTTTTGGCAGTGTGGACAGGTGCCAAGTCCTGCTGGAAAATAAAAATTTCATCTCCAAAAAGCTTGTCGGCAGAGGGAAGCATGAAGTGCTCTAAAATGTCCTGGTAGACGGCTACACTGACTTTGGTCTTGATAAAACAGAGTGGACTTACACCAGCAGATGACATGGCTCCCCAAACAATCACTGATTGTGGAAACTTCACACTAGACCCCAAGCAGCTTGGATTGAGTGGCTCTCCACTCTTCCTCCAGCCTCTGGGACCTTGATTTCCAAATGAAATGCAAAATTTACTTTCCTCTGAGAACAACACCTTTGACCACTGAGCAACAGTCCAGTTCTTTTTCTCCTTGGCCCAGGTAAGACGCTTCTGGCGTGGTCTATTGGTCATGAGTGGCTTGACACATGGAATGCTACACTTGTAGCCCATGTCCTGGATACGACTGTGTGTGGTGGCTCTTGAAGCACTGACTCCAGCAGCAGTCCACTCAAATTTAGGAAAGGCCTTTTCTTAACAATCCTATCAAGGCTGTGGTTCTCCCTGTTGCTTGTGCACATTTTCTTCCACCCTTTTTCCTTCCACTCAACTTTCCATTAATATGCTTTGATACAGCACTCTGTGAACAGCCAGCTTCTTTAGCAATGACCTTTTGTGGCTTACCCTCCTTGTGCAGTGTGTCAATGACAGCCTTCTGGACATCTGTCAGCAGTCTTCCCCATGATTGTGTCGCCTACTGAACCAGACTAAGGGACATTTTTAAAGGCTTAGGAACCTTTACAGGTGTTTTGAGATTATGAATTTTGGGTTTTCCTTGGCTGTAAGCCATAAGCATCAACATTAACATAAACAGCTGAAAAAGTTCACTCTGTTTGTAATGACTATATATAATATATGTGTTTCACTTTTTGAACTGAATTACTGAAAAAAAAAACAACTGATGAGATTCTAATTTATTGAGATGCACTTGTACCCGTACAGTGGCACAATATATACGTGTCTGTGAAGGTGAGATTTTATAATGCTGTAGAGATCTCCCAGCACAAACAGTAGCAGATAGTAATGGGAAATAGGATGCAGATGTGTACCTGTGAGTGCTGGTGAGTTCTTTTTATCCATACAGTTGCTTCCTACTTATTGCAGATGACACAAAACTGTGTAGAATCCTTTAAACCCAGGTTGATATTACAGAAACACCTAGATAAGCTGGCAGCATGGGCAAGAACGTGGCAAATTAATTTTAATGGTAATGTAAAGTAATGCACCTAGGCCACATCATTTGGCATATCTGTATGTATACACATTACATGGAGAAGGACAAGAAAAGGACTTGTATATTCTGGTTACAAGTAAGCTGGGTAACAGTACTCAATGTCAGGCAGCAGCTGCAAATGCAAATATGATTTTGGGGTATTTAAAAAGAGAGAGAAAACCCATGATCCCAATATAATATTACTCATTTAGAAATAGCTTGTAAGGCCAATTTTGACCTAATATAAAGGATATAGGAGAGCTAGGGGTTTGAAGCGGGTGACCAGATAATTAAATGAGATGGAAGGCTTAAAAAATTGGGATCTTATTTATATGTATAATTACATGTGTGGTCAGTACAAAGAGCTGGCATATGATTTAATCATTGTAAGGACTTTACAAAGGACCAGGGGGCATTCATTACGTGTGATTTACGCATCAATACAGGAAAGGATTCTTTATAGTTAGAGCAGTGAAACTATGGAATGTCCTAACCCAAGAGGTAATAATGGCAAATATGGCAACATGTAAGTAAAAAAGGGGCTAGATGCTTATCTAATAACAAATGGCATTGAGAGTTACCATTAAAGCGATTGTGCAGTGGCTTAATATTGATGATTTATCCTCAGGTCATCAATATCAGATCGGTGGGGGTCGTGTAAGCGCTGATTCTTCTTCAAAATCATTGATATTGATGACCTACCCTGAGGACACGACATCACTATTAAGACACTACACAGATTCTTAAAAGTAGCAATTAATGCTGCGCAGTTGATCTGAGAAAGGTTGTATGTAACTTCTAGAACCTGAACAATGCAGAGAAGCCTTGGTACAGAGAACAGTATTGCTGTCGCTTTGCACACAGGACTTCTGCTTTCACAGACATTTCCTAGAATAGAACTGTATTATTCTTTATGACATTTAGGTTGGGGCTCTTTATGTTCTTCATGGAAGGAGGAAGCAGTGTCATCTGCTTTTAGAGTTCATTGCTGGGAATTTTTTTCAAGCTATTTATTTAGATCATTTCAGGGCTTAGGGTTTATGGGGGTTCAGTGGTGGGAAGGGATTTATTAGGTCGGGTATTTCATACATCAGTCTTTCACACTAGCATTTTCAATTCCGCTATTGAGCTCCATCATAAGATCTCAGTATGATGAAAACGCTTCAGTTTTGTCACCAATCATTGTCAATGCAAGCAGCATTTTTCTGTCTGCGATGTGGTGCGGAGCAAGACGGATCAGTCCTGACACACAATGTAAGTCAGTAGGGATGGATCCATTTTCTCTCATAGAAATCAGATCCGTCGTGGTATAGAAGACCTAATACAACCGGATCCGTTCACGACAGATGTACGAAGTTGTATTATTGTAATGGAAACGTTTTTGCAGATCCATGACGGATCCGCAAAAAAAACTCTAGTGTCAAAAGTAGCCTAGGATTGGGACAGGAAAATCTTGGTATTACAATGGCGGTTCATGGCCACCGCTATCCCGTGTACATGGGCCCCGGCTACCTGTGTGTACAATAGGATTTTTGTTTATTGTATCTCTCCTCAATTGCAGTACTGCAGAGGTTGACCTTCTCCTGCTCTGTGAGCTGCTGCCAGGCTGTTTCCAGTTGCCCATCACCCTGGGCTATAAATGCTCTGCTGTTTCTTTCACTTCTTGCCTGAGCAATAGGTTTCAGTAGAACTTGTTAGGTCTCTCTAGCTTGTTAGAGCCTGTAAAGAGCTGTAATCCTTTTGTCTGCCTGTGTACCAACCTCTACCTGCTTCCTTGTTTTTGAGTCTACCTTCCCTGACCTCTGCCTGTTTCCTATGAATATTGCATGATCCCTCAGCGCTTTGCACCGGTGTCTCTGACCCAGGGGGCCATCACTGTAATGTTCCTGGTTCAAGTCTCTGAATAAATTCTGTATAACTTCTGGGAGTCCGGGAGCAAGAACATCTCTGGTGTAGATTTGCACTATAATTTATGGGAAGCTCCACTCCTTCCTATAAAATTGAACAAGTCAAACATTTTAGCACAAAACCACTGTGCCATAAAATTGGCAAATAAATACTCTCCTATGTGTATTGGGGGCAGGCTGTAAATTTACTTACGCACTTCAAATTGTGCTGTTGTGTTGGAAGATTACTGCACACACCATTCTAAACCATTATGTACAAACAATAGATATATATATATGCCAAAAGCACAGTGATACATAAAGAGATTGTCTCACTTCAGCAAACAGCATTTATCATGTAGAGAAAGTGAATACAAGACACTTACTAATGTATTGTGATTGTCCATATTGCCTCCTTTGCTGGCTGGATTCTTTTTCCATCACATTATACACTTCTCGTTTGCATGGTTACGACCAACCTGCAATCCAGTAGTGGTGGTCGTGCTTGCACAATATAGGAAATAGCGCCAGCCTATGTGTGCTCCCATGGTCCCGGTCAGCACTTTTTCTTATAGTGTGCAAGTACGACCGCTGTGGCTAGATTGCAGGGTGGTCATAACCATGGAAACAGGCAGTGTATAATGTGATGGAAAAATGAATCCAGCCAAAAAACAAACAATGTGGACAATCACAATACATTAGTAAGTGCCTTGTATTAACTTTCTGTACATGATAAATGCTGCTTGATGAAGCGAGACAACCCCTTTAAGTCTCTCAGAATCATACACTGAATGTCTGAAAATATTTTATTGTGGGTATAACAGGCACCTAGAGCAGAGCTGTGAATCACATTGCAGTCCTTTCTCCGTCTAGGTGCTAATAGGGCAACACATCAGTGATGTTTGTTTTGTGGTACGCAATCTTCCTGAGATCCCCAAAAAAATGCATACAGGCTTTGTGTGAGTGTCATTACTCCTGCTCATGACGGAGCCATCAGCGCTGTGCACAGTTTTCTGATATGACACATTATAATCCTGATGAAACCCTATGGCAGTGATGGCGAACCTATTGCATAGGTGCCAGAGGTGGCACTCTGAGCCCTCTCTGTGGGCACCCACGCCTTGGAAAAAGTCTATGGTGTACCAATATACCTTAGACATTTCCTGCCATTCATCAGCGCAGGGCGCATTATGAACAGCACAGGCAGCGCACTGAATGTAGGCAGGCTATTATAGCTAAATGATAAAGTACATAGAAGATATACTATATACTATACTATATGGACTGTAGTATTCAGGGTAAATTGCCAAGTTGGCACTTTGCAATAAATAAGTGGGTTTTGGGTTGCAGTTTGGGCACTTAGAGGGGAATTTATCATTAGGAAAATATTTGAAGTCAGTTTTGCTTCAGTCTGTGTTGGAGTACTTTGTGCCACATTTATCAAATGTCACCGGTTGTTTGATAAATGTGGTTTGTCCTTAAACCTAACACTTTAAAAAAGTCTCAATGATCAATCTGGAGTGAAACTCATTAACATAGCTAACCACACCCACTTTTCCACTCGCATTACAAAACTGGAGTGAGCGGTGTACACATGCAAAAAGTCTCAAAATTTTGCGCAAGTGAGTGTAAAAAGTCGCAAAATTTTTGCGCAATCGCATTAATTTTGCGCACGGTAGTGCAAAAAAGTCGCAAAAGCCATATTTTGTGACTTTTTGATGCCAGAATTCTGGAGTGAAGGTATGATAAATCAGGGCCTATGTCTCTAAAAAGTTCACCATCACTGCCCTATGGGGTCTGTCCGCTTGTCAGCTATCTCTCTGTCTACTTTATTCGCAGTGGAAGAAAAGTTCCTGCACTCCAAAGATTGCTTTAATCAAGAAGTTTTTTATTTGTCTTTATGCGCTTTAGATAACAGCAGTGTTCAGAGAACGTTTTCGGCAATATAGCCTTTTTCAATATGCTGTGGAGAGCGCGAGGTACCGAAGAATGCCGGAATTCCGGTTGCTATATCGTGCTTGAAGAAGCAGTGCACAGTGGGCAATAGGCTGCTGCCAGTTAGAAAGGCGCCGGTGGCTTCGGTACCTCGCGCTTTCCACATCATATTGAAAAAGGCTATATTGCCGAAAACGTTCTCTGAACACTGCTGTTATCTAAAGCGCATAAAGACAAATAAAAAACTTCTTGATTAAAGCAATCTTTGGAGTGCAGGAACTTTTCTTCCATTGGTATATTTGGCGTGGGAACCATTTCCTGCTTCTACTCCTACACCTCCTTGAGTGTGACCTGACCTGTCTCAAGTATACTTTATTCGCAGATCAGCAGATTCTCTGATACGCTTTATGCTGCTTTTAGTCTGAATATTTTTTACAGGATCTTGAGAAGCAATTACAGAGACATTTGCTGTAATGAATGATATTTGGCAGTTCATTAAATATGATTACTGTCTATTATTCAGTAATAGCAACAGGCAAGGGGCTATGAAATCTTCTCATTTGGGCTTTCTCATGTAATTGACCCTATTAAAAAATGTCATATCCATATCCATGTGATGCGGTCTGTGTGATGGCTACATCTTCTGGACCAACCGTGGCTCTTGGGAGTTGAACTCACTACACCATAAATCACTATGATGCTTTGAGTTCTGCTCACTTGAACCTCAGGTGGTCCAAAAAATGCGGCCATCACATGGACTGCATTTCACAGACCACACACAGCCGTGTGAAAGGAGGTTTGCAACATCGATTGTTTTCAAATAATATAGGTTCGTTGACATTGTACTTTGGTTGATATCAAAAGAAAATTGCATAGGAAATAAAGAGTAATCTGGTGTTTCTTGTCAAAGGGATCTAGAAGCAAGAGCACAAAAGGAGTTCTTTCGAGCCATGTTTAAGCTTCCAAGAATTGAGAGCTTGTATGATGTTGTGGATTGTTCTCTGTGGACTCCCTTCAGCCGATGCCATACACCTGGCAGGATATATACTTCTGACAGCTATCTCTGCTTTGCCAGTAAGGAAGATGGAGTTTGCAACGTTATTATACCGCTCAAAGAGGTAGGACTTTGATCATTTTGCCATTTATGTTTTCCTGCTTAGTGTTTTGATGTGGGTACGGCATCGGATGCATAAGATGATCTTATTTTCTGTTCTGATTCAGAGTAGCCTTTATCTACCAATTAGATGGCCATTTTCATTTTCCAAAGGAGCATTAGGATAATGAAAGCTATAATCTGATTTGTTTCTAGAGACCAGGGATGCACAACCTTTTCTGGTCTGAGAGCCACATTGTCTGAACCAATTCCAAGGACTGCAATAACCACCTGAGACTTTTATGGCAAATCAAAAGTATATCATATGTGGTAGTTCCACTTCTAGGACTCGGTTTGTTTGGAGAATGAGGGTCTCCTCCTTCCCCATTTGCACTCTATATAGAAAAAGACAATGACATGACAATGTATTTGTTCAGTAGTAGTGTCTGTGACTGATTAATACTTCCATAAAATTACAATGAAGATAGTCACACACATACATGGCCATCTCATCTACTCTATCGCCACCATGGCAGCGCAAGTACGAGGTGGCTGAGTTGGGAGCTGCTGTGCATGTGCCTTTGCGCTCTCTCACTGTAACTTCCGATCACCAGAGAGGCCAGCGCTTTTTCCTATAGTGTGCAAGGATGGCCACCACTGATGGATGATAGGGTGGAAACGAGCAGTGTATAATGTGATAGGAAAATGAATCCAGCCAGCAAAGGAAGCAATATGGATAATAACATTATATTAGCAAGTGCCTTGTATTAACTTTCTCTACATGATAAATGCTATTTGATAAAGTGAGACAACCCCTTTAACCCTTTCGGGGCCGGAGGTTTTTTCGGTTATGCATTTTCGTTTTGCGCTCCCTGCCTTCAAACAGCCATAACTCTTTTATTTTTCTGTTCACATAGCTGTATGAGGGCTTGTTTTTTGCGGGACAAGTTGTACTTTCCAACGCCACCATTTATTATTGCATATGGTGTAGTGGGAAGCGGGAAAAAAATTCCAAACCGGGTGAAATTGCAAAGAAAACGCTATTCCGCTACAGTTCTACGGGTTTCTTATTTACAGCGTTCGATGTGCATTAAAACTGATCCGTTACTTTCATTCTACTGGTCAGTACGAATCCGGCAATACCTAATATGTATAGTTTTTCCTGCGTTTTCATAGTGATAAAATAATTAGAAAGTTGCCTTTTTTTTTTTTTCCTTGTCAAATCTTGACCCCTATAACTTTTTGGTATTTATGTGTACAGAGCTGTATGGGGGCTCATTTTTTGCGGGACAATCTGAAGTTTTTATTGATACCATTCTGGGGTGTGTATGACTTTTTGATCACTTTTTATTTATTTTTTTTTAGAAAAAAAGCGACAAAAAACGGCAAATCGCCATTTGGACGCTTTTTTCCGCCACACAATTCGCCGTATTGGAATTTTTTTATATATATTTTAAAAGTACGGGCGTTTTCGGTCACGGTGATACCCATGATGTCTATATTTATTGTTATTTAGGTATTTATTTTTTAATTATACAGAAAGGGGGGTGATTTTTTTTTTTTTTTTAATTTTGTAACCTTTTTTTTTTTTTTACTTTTTTTTACTATTTGAAAGCTCAAATATGGGCTTATATATTGTGTTTTTTTTTTTTCTTTATGAGCAATGCTCATAAAGAAATGCTTCCGGGTTGAGACGCAACTAGATGCCGTGATCACGTGTGATCACGGCATCTAAACTCCCAGGAAGACGCCGCCGATGGCGGTAAGTAGCGGCAAGTCTCTGCTGTTAGAAACAGCAGAGACTTGCTGGCCATGATGCCCGCTGCACTTGCGAGCGGGCGCCATGTGCCCGTATCGCCCCAGCGCCGTACATGTACGGCGCTGGGCGCGAAGGGGTTAAATGGAGTCTTGTCACCTTGATTAAGACTATTATCTGCAGTACCACATGAGTAGTACTGTGATAAGGAATATGGATCGCTAATTTTTATATTCATACTGCCCCACGGTGGACGCACATAAAGGACGGGACCTTCTGAGAGTGAGAGTTGGTAAGGAAGTTGTTAGAAATTCCCACGCCCCTTCTTTTTGTATCACATGGCATTGTTAGCTGGTGGACACTTGATGGTATGTTATTCTGCCAGTATAAACGGATTTGTAGGATAGAATCGATTAATTTCCTAAATACTTCTCACCTGAAAATGTTAGTGGATTGCATAAACATGTTTCTAGATATTAGGACTTTTCCTGCTTCATTTGTATCAGTATGGAAAGATTTTTTGTGTACAGTCATGGCCAAAAGTTTTGAGAATGACACAAATATTATATTTTCACATGATCTGCTGCCCTCTGGTTTTTATGTGTGTTTGTCAGATGTTTTTATCACATACAGAAATATAATTGCAATCATATTATGAGTAACACAAGCTTATATTGACAGTTAGACTGAGTTAATGCAGGAAGTCAATATTTGCAGTGTTGACCCTTCTTCTTCAGGACCTCTGCAATTCTCCCTGGCATGCTCTCAATCAACTTCTGGACCAAATCCTGACTGATAGCCGTCCATTCTTGCACAATCAATGCTTGCATTTTGTCAGAATTTGTAGGTTTTTGTTTGTCCACCCGTCTCTTGATGATTGACCACAAGTTCTCAATGGGATTAAGATCTGGGGAGTTTCCAGACCATGGACCCCAAATCTCTATGTTTTGTTCCCTGAGCCATTTAGTTATCACCTTTGCTTTATGGCAAGGTGCTCCATCATGCTGGAAAAGGCATTGTTGATCGCCAAACTGCTCTTGGACGGTTGGGAGAAGTTGCTCTCGGAGGACATTCTGGTACCATTCTTTATTCATGGCTGTGTTTTTAGGCAAGACTGTGAGAGAGCCGATTCCCTTGGCTGAGAAGCAACCCCACACATGAATGGTTTCAGGATGCTTTACAGTTGGCATGAGACAAGACTGGTGGTAGCGCTCACCTCGTCTTCTCCGAATAAGCTGTTTTCCAGATGTCCCAAACAATCGAAAAGGGGATTCATCAGAGAAAATGACTTTACCCCAGTCCTCAGCAGTCCACTCCCTGTACCTTTTGCAGAATATCAGTCTGTCCCTGATGTTTTTTTCTGGAGAGAAGTGGCTTCTTTGCTGCCCTCCTTGAGACCAGGCCTTGCTCCAAGAGTCTCCGCCTCACAGTGCGTGCAGATGCACTCACACCTGCCTGCTGCCATTCCTGAGCAAGCTCTGCACTGCTGGTAGCCCGGTCCCGCGGCTGAAACACTTTTAAGAGACGGTCCTGGCGCTTGCTGGTCTTTCTTGGGCGCCCTGGAGCCTTTTTGGCAACAATGGAACCTCTCTCCTTGAAGTTCTTGATGATGCGATAGATTGTTGACTGAGGTGCAATCTTTCTAGCTGCGATACTCTTCCCTGTTAGACCATTTTTGTGCAGTGCAATGATGACTGCACGTGTTTCTTTAGAGATAACCATGGTTAACAGAAGAGAAACAATGATGCAAAGCACCAGCCTCCTTTTAAAGTGTCCAGTGGTGTCATTCTTACTTAATCATGACAGATTGATCTCCAGCCCTGTCCTCATCAACACCCACACCTGTGTAAATGGAGCAATCACTGAAACAATGTTAGCTGGTCCTTTTAAGGCAGGGCTGCAATGATGTTGAAATGTGTTTTGGGGGATAAAGTTCATTTTGTAGGCAAATATTGACTTTGCAAGTAATTGCTGTTAAGCTGATCACTCTTTATAACATTCTGGAGTATATGCAAATTGCCATTATAAAAACAGAAGCAGTAGACTTTGTAAAAATTAATATTTGTATCATTCTCAAAACTTTTGGCCATGACTGTATATGTGTGAAAATGAGTATCTGGCAAAAGAGTCTGATTTGGTTTAAATTCTCCCTTTTGTGTGAATTATTTTTCCTTGATTGAAGGTAGTAAGTGTGGAGAAGATGGAGGACACCAGTCTTCTGCCAAACCCAATCATTATCAGCATACGGCAACAGATGGCTTTCCAGTTTATTGAGCTGAAAGACCGAGAGAGTCTGGTTAATGGTTTACTCCAGCGGCTTCAGCAAGTCAATGCGAGCACAGTGTGCCCAAGAAACAGAGACCTGGTACCGTATACACATAATGGCTCATTCTTATTCCAATTCTTTTATGAACACATAGGGGGGATTTATCATTTGTGGTATTTTTGGTGCCAGTCTGTCTTTGCTTTATGAGGTTGCGCCAAATTTATGAAATGGTGCAAAGTAATAATATATTTGGCGCAAGAGCAATGTGGTATACACCTATGTCTGGTGCCTGGCATGGAGACGCAATTTTTTAAAATGTCGCACATCATAAATGAGACTTAAAGATGTTCTAATCTGAAATCCTGACCTACTTTTCACTCCACTTCTAAAAATGGCAAGGCTCACCAAATGTCACAATATATATACCAGGGATGCTCAACCAGCGGCCCTCCAGCTGTTGCAAAACTACAAGTCCCAGCATGTCCAGGCATGCTGGTAGTTGTAGTTTTGCAACAGCTGGAGGGCCGCAAGTTGAGCATTCCTGATATATGCCGTCATTGTGGCCACCATGTTGATTTGTCATAGAGCTTGGTGCTTTAAAATATTTGGAACCTACTCTATGTCTTTCAGAGGTGACTTTGATTGGATAAATATTGCACGGTCATCTTACTCCTGTAACTGGTGTGAGTGAGCACAATCTGCAAAATGTAACCAAGGCCTTTAAGTGCCTGAATGGTCACATCAACATTTCAACTTTTCGAAACAGTACTTTTAATGAAGACTATGGCCCTGATTTATCACACCTTCACTCCAGAATTCTGTCTTCAAAAAGTCGCACGATAGGGCTTTTGCGACTTTTTTGCGCATTTTTTTGCGACTTTTTGCATGTGTACACCACTCACTCCAGTTTGTAATATGGGTGGAAAAGTGGGTGTGGTTAGCCATGTTAATGAGTTTCACTCCAGATTTATCATTGCGACTTTTTTCAAAAAGTCGCAAAATAGTCGCAATCTCACTCCAGGAGGAGGGTGGAGTAGGAAAAGTGGATTAGCTTCTCTAGACAGAAGTGTTAGGTTTAAGGACAAGCCACATTTATCAAACAACCTGTGACGTTTGATAAATGTGGCACAAAGTACTCCAACACAGACTGAAGCAAAACTGACTTCAAATATTTTCCTAATGATAAATTCCCCCCTATTTCTTTATTTAATTCTTTTCTTGCAGATTTTCAGTGTCTGTACATAGTTCGCTGTGGTAAATTGCATTATTAAAGGGTTTCTGTCATCAGGATTTACCATAGTAAACCGAGTGTCATTTGCAATGTGCAAATGACACCTGATGACAGATATGTTTGTTTTATACTTTTCTGTAAAGTAGTTTTTGTGAAAATTCCGTTTTTATAATATGTAAATTACCTCCCCTAAGTGCAGTAGGCGTGAACCCTGCACCTAGTAGCGGCCGTCATTCCTCCTCCGAACCCTCCTCCGTAGCGTTGATTGACAGGGCCAGGCAGCCAGCTCTTTCGGCTCCCGGCCCTGTTCGAGTTCCAAATCCCGCGCCTGCGCACTGCGATCAGCAATCCGCGCGTTGAGCCGCCGGCTCCCGGCTTCCTCAATGCGCCCGCATTGCTGATCGCAATGCGCAGGCACGGATTTGGAACTCGAATAGGGCCGGGAGCCGAAAGAGCTGGCTGCCTGGCCCTGTCAATCACCGCTACGGAGGAGGGTTCGGAGGAGGAATGACGGCCGCTACTAGGTGCAGGGTTCACGCCTACTGCACTTAGGGGAGGTAATTTACATATTATAAAAATGGAATTTTCACAAAAACTACTTTACTGAGGAGTATAAAAAATACAGATCTGTCATCAGGTGTCATTTGCACATTGCAAATGACACTCGGTTTACTATGGTAAATCCTGATGACAGAAACCCTTTTGTCTTTATTCAGTTTTGTCTTTATTCAGGTTAACAGAGGGCTCCAAGTGTGACATCCGACCTGCGGTCGCGTGCACCACAGCAGCCATTCATTTTCATCAGCAATGATGTGTCCCCAAGTGTCACAAGACTGCCGAGGCTCAGAGGTCACGCGTCACTTGGGAACATGTCACCACTGGGTTCAGTGAATGGCTGTAGCAGTGCACGTTTACACGGATGGGACGTCACACTTCCCATACCCATCCAGTAGGTGAATGGGTTTTTTCTTTTGATTACTTCTGGCCCTCACTAATTTTCTTTTTTTTGGGGGGGGGACCCCTTTAAACATAATATAGGCTGTCAGTGCATAAAACCCCCTTTAACTTTGTTGGCAGCAGCAGTACAAGAAATATGCGCAACCTTACTTGATTATAGAAAAAGGTAACCATTTCTAACATAGATTTGTCCTCGTGATTAGGTGTTTGGTAAAGAAGGCTTTGGTAATATGAACATAATGGGTAATCAAGATGTGGAAGGTGGAAATGAAAAGGAGAAGTTGCCAACAAATGCAGAAGCTTTGATGTCCTCCTTTCATCAGACTGGAACTGGGAATCCCGATGCTGGAATGGTACAGTATATTTGCTTCATAGATCTTTGACAACTGAAAGGAGGAACTAGACGCAAACGGAGGACTTCCTTATTTAGCTGTAAAATCTCATTATCTGTAACATGGGTGCACAGCCCTATGCTGTTTCTGTATACAGACTTGCATGTCTGAGTCCCAATGGTACAGAAAGATGCGGTTGTTAAACCAACAGCAGCATCTTTCTGAGGGCTCATGTCCATGGCCATTGTTCGTCCGCGCCCGTATTGCGGCCCGCAGACAGCGGGTCTGACATGTTTGGGCACCAGCCGTGTGCACCCTGCATCACAGATGCGGACCCATTCACTTGAATGGGTCCGCAATCTGGAAGGTTGGTGCAGAACGGAGACACTACAAATTGCTTCCGTGGGTTTTCTCTCCGTGCCTCCGCACCGCCAAAAAATATGTTCCGTGTTCTATTTTTTTTTTTTGCGGTGCAGACGGGTCACAGACACATTGAAATTGAACGGGTCTGGATCCTTCACAGCAGCCGCATGGTTGGTGCCTGTTCATTGGGACCCCCAATGCATGGAACAGCCGAACAACAGCCGTGTGAATGAGCTCTGATGCAGAGAATGGAGTGCTATAATTTCACGGCCGCTCAGTTCTTAACAATGATTGTGTGGTGGGTGGCTTTAACGGGCAGGGAGAGTTATGAGGTACACTGTGGCTTTCACTGTTATCACAGCACTTTGGCTATGGTTAAAACTGATAACACTGTGTTATAGTGCCTTGTGAAAATATGCACCCCTTTGGCTTTTTTCCTGTTTTGTTGCATTGCAGCCTAGAATAAAAAGGGATTAGAATTTAGATTTTATGTAATGGATATGACAAAATTATCCAGGTATTCAGAGTGGAATGAAAAACAAATACCGTATTTTTCGCCCTATAAGACGCACCGGCTCATAAGGCGCACCTAGGTTTTAGAGTAGGAAAATAAGAAAAAAATATTTTTCATCAGATCCTCTTATCAGACTGCCTATAAATTTCAGTACATCACATCAGACCCCCATATCAGTGTCAGGTCATAGTGCGCGCCGGCAGGGAAAAGAGTAGAGCGCGGGACCGGAGGGCAGCGGCAGCGCAGGACAGGTAAGTAAGGTTTTTATAAGTGGCTGGGTGGGCTGATCTGAGGTCTGATGGGGGTCCCTACGTACAAGTGAGCGCTTCCTTAAGGATGCGCTCATTTGTATTCGCCCTATAAGACGCACCGCATTTTTCCCCCTACTTTTGGGGGAAAAAAAGTGCATCTTATAGGGCGAAAAATACGGTACTTAAATAAATGAATACTTAAAAACTGAAACGTTGAGTGCATGTGTAATCACCCCCATTGCCATGAAACCACTAAGTAAGGTCTGATCCAATTAATTTTAGAAGGTACATAAGTAGTTGAATAAGGTCCCTTTGTGAGCAGTCAGTGTCACGTGATGTGAGCATAAATACACGTGTCCTGAAAGGTCCTTGAGTCATACAGGTCAGAGACATAGATACATAGATCAGAGCTTAGTTACAAAAATATATCCCAGCAAATCCATGATAACAAAATGAAAAGAATATGGCACAACTACAAACGTATTTAATTGTTATTATTGGCTTGTAACAATTTTACATCATGAAATTAAAAGTGAGTTTGTGGCTGCCAGAGCCCCAACCGGTGCTCCTCTGTGAAATTCCTGGCTGATAACAGGCTGATAATCCACTGCCTGTTTCCTGTGTACAACTGGAATACTTTTTCTTTTGAGTTACCTTTGGGAAGGTTTTCAGCCCATACTATTGAGTTTCATATATTTTACCTTGGCCATCCAATAATTCAGAATGCGGAATAATCCAGCACCTATTCACTCCCAGTGATGCCAAATTAAAGGAGTTGTGCTGTAATTACCATTAGGCCTCATGTCTGTAAATACGGATGCGGGCCACGTGCCGCACGCATCTTATTTGCGGACCCGTTGTTTTCAGTGGCTCCGCATTTTGCAGACATAATCTATCTTTTTGCAGATCGGACATATGGATGCTCAAAGCACGTGGATGATCCTTCTGCTTTTCGCATCCGTATGTCCGTTCGCAAAAAGATAGAACATGTCGTATACTTGTCCCCAAAATGCAGACCGAGGACCCGTTTAAGTCAGTGGATCTGCAAAATGATATAAAAATTTTATTTCATGTCCTGCTAGAAATGTACATGATGTTATCTGTAGTGAATGTCATTTTCTTACCAGTGTCTGAATTTTTTACTTCTATCATCCTGAAGTTTCTTATCTGTGTCATGTGACCAGCAATTAGACCCACCAACTCACACCTAGACTTATGTGTGGACAGGAAGTCTAATTCTCTATGTATTCCTATGAGACTGAAAGTGAGGCTCCCATAGGAATAAATAGAGCAGTTACTGGCTTTCTGTCCTGGATCAGTTGGAGGTCAGGGAGTTGGTCACATGACCCAGCTACAATAAGAAGAGAGGTTATTACTCACAGAAACAGTCACTGATAAGAAAATGACATTCACTACAGATTATATCATGCACCTTTCTAACAGGTCAGAGAATAAAAATGTTTGCGGGAGTTCTTCTTTAAGCCTGATAAAATGCAGAGATTGGTAAAACAGTGCTGATCTTCCTGGCATCATAACTGTCTGGTGGGCGCAGTGTATGTGCCCTCTCTGTGGGTCAGGAATGTGAAACACTGCAGAATGCTCACATTATCCTACACAAACTGCAACACAAATACAAGATTTATCGGTTAAGAAATATTTTGCTTATTGCCATTTGTCATGTTATGCGATAAACATAGCATCCAGTGCACTTTTATAGCTGACATGTCAGATGATGGAGCTCATGGTATGGCAAGGCGGAAAGAGTCATGGCTGTACTTCTCATTGTGTCCATCTAAGAGGTTGTCACTGATAGATAGCATCTCCTCTTTCCTTGGGTGAGCTTTTTTAATGGCAAAGTGTATGTTTTTTGTTTTCTTTTACTAACCTTTTATATAGTTGTCATGTCAGTGCATTATACAGACTACCCAGTGATCTAAAGAGAGCTGTGTGTGCTTTCCATGTGGTGGCGCTGGCGGGGAGGTGAACACTTGCTGCTTTGTTCCCCCATAGGTTTCAGCTGATCACTTGTGGCCCCAGCTGCTAGACGCCCATAGATTCTTGTGGGACTCTTGTCATACAAATGTTGCTTAAAGTGCATAACCCTTTATGACGGATGTCAACTTTAGCACTGCTAGAGTTCGCGCTGAAATCATTTGGCATCCATTTTTCTAGATGGACATGTCCAGTGCTCCAGACAACAGAACTGGGCGTGGTACTGTTTAAGCAGAGACATTCTCTGGCAAGCAGAAGACTCAGAAGCTTTCTCTGTAGTAAATAGCTCTACATGATGAAAGTGCTGATGTGCATATGTTCTTTAAACTATATTTAGCATCAAAGAGGATCATTTTTCTCTTTTCTACTTCTTCCTTTAATAGCTTGAGTGACTTCTATCAAGAATGCCCTAGTTTTGGGTTTTCCTTTTATCTCTGAATATCAGGAAACAAACATTACTTTGCAGTTTTAACTCGCCTACTAATACTGAATGAGACACAAATTTATAGGGTAGCCTAAATGAACCTGCCATTGGACCAGAAGTAGTTCACCAAATTTCAATTAGTATAAGGGATCATGCACACAACCGTTGGATGTTTTGCGGTCTGCAAATTGCTGATCCGCAAAACAACAATACCGGTTGTATGCAGATTGTGGATCCACAAAACACGGATACTGGTTGGGTGCATTCTGCATTTTGCGAAACGGCCAGCCCCTAATAGAACAGTCCTATTCTTGTCCAATATGTGGATATATGGACACGGAAAGCACACTGAGACATTTCTGTTTTTTGAGGCCCCGTTGAAGTGAATAGTTCAGCATACTGGCGAAAGAAACAAAACTAAACTGACGCAGTTTGTGTGTATGAGCCCTAAATTAGGCAGGTCAATCAAAGCATTGTTTATAAGGGTAAGGACACCTGTCAGGTTTCCTGTTGTGGGTTTTTTCAGCCAAAATCAGGAGTGGATCATAGAGAGAGAGAAAGTATAAAGGACAGACACATCGTGTTTTTTTTTTTTGTTTTTTGTTTTTTTAAATTCACTCCTGGTTTTGGCTTCACAAACCTGACCATGTGGTTGTATCCTAAGAGATCCTCTAGTCCAGTGTTCCTCAACTCAGGGCCCACCTGTCGGTCATGATTTGAGAATATTCCACAGAATGAATACCTGTGGTAAGTGGCTTGTTAAAGTGCATCTGTCAGCAGATTTGTACCTATGACGCTGGCTGACCTGTTACATGTGTACTTGGCAGCTGAAGACATCTGTGTTGGTCCCATGTTCATATGTATCTGCATTGCTGAGAAAAGCTAAGTTTTAATATATGCAATTGGGGTGTTGCCATTACACCTAGAGGCTCTGCTCTGTCTGCAACTGCAGCGCCCTCTCCACTCTGATTTACAGGGCCAAGCAGTCAAAACATCACACCTGTCCCCGTCAATCAGAGTGAAGTGGGAACGGCAGTTACAGAGAGAGCAGAGCCTCTAGGTGTAATGGCAACTCCCCCATTGCTCCTAGAGGATCATCTGCATATATTAAAACATCATTTTTCTCAGCAATGCGGGCACATATGAACATGGGAACAACACAGATGTCTTCAGCTGCCAAGTGCACATGTAACAGGTCAGACAGCGTCATAGGTACAAATCTGCTGCCAGATGTCCTTTAAATTCCTTGTTGCTGTGGTAGTCCCCAGCAGTCTTTCTTTACTTTGCAGCTGCAATGACATGCCCATAAATCCATATGACTACTGCAGCCATTTACTGGCCTCAGCGCTCCACTGCCATACCTGTTCTCTAAAGGCCCTTTTTACAGCATGTATTGGGTTCCTTTCAAGGTTTTTTTAAAGTACAAAATAATTGTAGAATACAAATATAACAAACATGACTATATATCCCCCAACACTACTACTGATGTGGCCGTGTACAGTACTTGGACTGAGCTTCCTCCTTTAGAGTTTCTGATTTGGCTTCGGTTTGACTGCATTCACAGACACGAGAACAGATAAAGGAGCGCTTGTGGACGGACCACTTTGCAGAGTTTGGGAGGACAGTTTGTATGTTCCGCACGGAGAAAATCCGGAAGCTTGTTGCTATGGGAATACCTGAATCACTGCGTGGAGAACTCTGGCTCATCTTTTCAGGTAGTCAATAAAGTCTTTATCTGAAAAGCATTAGGAGTATTTATTTGCTTGTATTCACTTATATATGAGTTTTTATTCCTCAGTCCACATAGACCACTGCTTTTGCCTTGAGATGTATATATTTTGCCCACAGCCTGTGTGTGACTACATATAACCTTGTGATACCCACATTCCTGCAGTGTGGTTAGAAATCTAAAGTTTTGCCGCAGTAATCATTGAGAAATAAATGGCCTGCTATTAGACGTGGTCGGAAAGGTATAAATGTATATGTGTGCTGTGACACTGATGGAGGCCATGGACCACATAAACGGTCTGTCTGCATCCTATACCCCTAAAAACGATGAGGTCTGTGTTCTGTGATTCCTAATTACCATTGTGTTTCCTTATGTATAGATGCAGTGACGGACCTGGCCACTCATCCAGGTTACTACAGCAGACTGGTAGATGAGTCGATGGGTAAGAGTTGTTTGGTGACAGAAGAGATAGAGCGTGATCTGCACCGATCGCTACCCGAGCATCCAGCCTTCCAGAATGAAACTGGCATTGCGGCTCTGAGAAGAGTTCTTACTGCTTACGCCTACAGGAACCCTAAAATAGGATACTGTCAGGTAAAGCACTGGAGCATAGCGTAATATCTCTTCAGCAACATCTTAAAGGGGCTTTCCTACACTTAATGCTCATGCACAAGACCGTCTGTATTATAAAAAAAAAAAACGGATGACATCTGTGTTACATCCGTATTTTTTGCGGATCCATTGTAACAATGCCTGTCCTTGTGTGCAAAACAGACAAGAGTAGGACATATTCAGTCATTTCCGTTTTTATGCTGCCCCATTGAAATGAATGGTTTTGCATACAGGCCGCCAAAAAAAGGAATGGACAGAGACAAAAAATATGTTTGTGTGCACGAGCCCTTAGGTTAAGGTTAGATCAGTGGGGGTCCTGCCAGGAATCAGTGCTGCTCCCAGTGATTAGACCCTGCACCATTCACTTATGAGGTGGATAGATGGTAAATGTTAATATCACAACATCGGTGCTTAGAAAATTCTCTGACCATAAATTTCATTTGATGACTATTCATTCTTTATAATACGTTTGTTCTATCCCGGGTCAGACCTTTTTAGATATTACTATGTATCTTATTATATCATGACTTTGATACACACCCATGTATTATGATTGTTCATCTCATGCTTTCACGCCAAAAGGCCAAATCATGAGGACACGTCTCTGTTTAAACATGCCCTGATCTGACAAGTAGAGTCCACATGGTTCATGTATATTTCTTTTCTCTGATTTAGTCTATGAATATCATCACTTCAGTCTTACTTCTGTATGCCAAGGAAGAAGAGGCATTTTGGCTCTTGGTTGCAGTATGTGAAAGGATGCTTCCAGATTATTTCAATCATAGGGTCTTGGGTGAGTCTAAGTTGTCATTGAGATTTCTGCCATCTTCTGGTGAAGAAAAGAATTACAGTTTATTTGATGTCTTAGTTTAGTAGTAAAGAAATGCTGCCATCACATGGATTAAGAAAGGATTTAAAAAAAAAAAAAAGTAGTTGAATTTAATTACATCTCCATCGTGGGTTAGGCCTCATAGACATGACCATAAACATGTGATGTCCGTGTCGCTGACCCATTGACTTCAGTAGGTCTGTGGTCCACATTATGCAGCCAAGAATGGGACATGTTCTAACTTTTTGCAGAATGACCACATGTATTTTTTTTTTTTTTTTTGCGGACCCATAGAAATGAATGGGGCAAAAAAATGCAGATTGGACATTGTCTGAGACCGTTGGTTAGAGGACATGCCGTAGTAGTGTTAAGCGCTTATGTTGCATTTTACTTGCAGGGGAATTACTGTATTCTGTCCCTGAAGAGAGGAGTTGTCTCCCTACTACAAACACCCTTCTCCCCACTGGCAGAATATATGCACCAGTTAGGGATTCTATATTTGGTCAATGGTTTAAGAAGTGCAGGGCAGGGAATTTGATTTCCAGATCGCTTCCTTCCACTATTGGACCACTTTCACATGGTCAGTATTTATAAGCTGAAACCAGAAGAGGCACAGATCTTTCCATTAGGCCCCATTCACACGACCGTATTGAATGGGGCTGTATCTATCTGCAAAATTGCGGAATAGATGCGGCCCCATTCACCTCTATGGGGCCGGGAGCCGCAGGCTCATTTGAAGCATGTCCTATACTTGTCTGTACGCACGGACAAGTATAGGCATTTTCAATGGGGCCGCCTGGCGTGTGTTCCGAGCGCTGCGGAACACACGCCGGGCAGCCCCCGTATATTTGCGGGTCCGCAATAATGCGGACCCTCAAATATACGTTCGTGTAATTGGACCCTTATACTTTCTCTTTGTAGGTGCCACTCCTGTTTTTTTACCAAATACTGGCCATGGTTTTAGAAATGCTAAGGAATTGCTAGTAATATACGTGACATATTCAACAAGTATTACAGATCGTTAATGACAATGGCAGCAAGAAAGATTTATCAAAACGTGTGCAAAGGAAAAGAGCAGTTGCCTTTAGCAACCACTGAAACTGAGAGCTGGACTGTGATTGGCTGCTATGGTCAGCTGCTCACTTTTTTTGCGCTAGTTTTGATACAACTCCCCAACTGTTGGGACTTGTAAGTTGGCGCAACCTGATTAAAGGGCAGTTTCTTCTGCATTGCTTTTGGTGAGTAAAGGCCAGTAAATAAGTATTCAGTGTAATAATACCGCTCGTTTTGATCTTTCTTCCTGTCTTAGCAGTATTTCTTATCAGAGATACAGGTGTCCAGGTGCAGAAATGTAAAATGTTACATTTTAAGTTGTATTGGTGTCCTTACTTCTTGAAATATTCTTGACACAGGGGCCCAGGTTGACCAGTCTGTTTTTGAAGAACTCATACATGAGCGGCTTCCTGAGCTAGCGGAGCATATCACTGACTTATCCACTTTGGCTTCCATATCCTTGTCCTGGTTCCTCACACTGTTTATCAGCATTATGCCCTTGCAGAGCGCTGTCAATGTTGTGGACTGCTTCTTCTTCGATGGCATTAGGGCCATTTTCCAGATCGGACTGGCAGTTCTAGATGCAACAGCTGTGGAGCTGTGTAGCAGTAAAGATGATGGACAGGCGCTAATGATTCTGAGCCGGTAAGATTTACCTCATGTTTCTTTGTTGCTTTAGTTCAGAGCTACACACCTGCCCATAAGGCACACACCTAAGTTTTAGAGGAAGAAAATAAGAAAAAAAATGTTTTTCATCAGCTCTCAGCTCAGACCCCCAATGTTAATCAGACCTCAGAACAGACCCCCAATGTTAATAAGGTCCCTGTTTAGACCTATATCAGACCGCCAATCACACCTTAGATCAGATGCCCAATTTTTATAAGACCTTCCCCCCCAATCAGACCTCCATGTTAATAAGTCGCCCGTGTTTATCAGACCTCAGGTCATAGAAAAAAAAATCAACTTACCCCTCCTGCTCTGGATGCCTCCACTGCTCGAGAGCTCCAGCACTCTTCCTGCCCCGCCGTGCTGTGACCCGATGCCGTACAGCATGAGGTCTCAGAGTGCTGACGTCCTCACACTGTGCGTGGCCGAGGGAGACCAGTAGCAGTGAGTACAGAGCCCGCACGGAGAACACTGCATACACCGCTCCCCTATCCTCCTGTACTAATGAGCAATTCCAAACTGGAAGCGCTCATTAGTATTCACCCCATAAGACACACTGATACCCCCCCACCCCACTTTGGGGGGAAAAAGTGCATCTTATAGGGCAAAAAATGCAGTAATTATTGGAAATAATAATGATAACTTCTATATCATGCTATATTATGTCAGAATGTATATATCCAGCAATTAGTTTTTTGATTGAATAGATCCTTGCTGCATAGAAATACCATAAGGCCTGGGCTACACTGTGACATTTTGCAGCACTACTAATTGATATTAACTATTGAGTGGCAGCTGCCGCCCGTAAGACTCCATATGTCCTAATGCATTCCTTTGGACTGCAGCTGTCGCTCTATAGCAATCAGTAGTACAACAAAAAGTTGCAGTGTAGCCGGAGACTTCCGAGTTGTGTATTACTAGGCATTTGCTATACTGATATGATTGCTGTGCTGCTTATATTTTGCACTTGCTAATGGAAAATGTTTCTGTGAATAGGTTTCTAGAGCATGTCAGGAATGAGGAGAGCCCTTTGCCACAGACGGGAAACGTGCACAGTTTACTTAATAACGATCAGGAGCCTTACCCGGTGACTGACATTGCAGATTTAATAAGGGATTCATATGAGGTATGTATGTGTGTGCCTAAAATAATGACTGAAAGACAATAAATGACCTACAGTATGTATGGAATCATCTCACTCTTACTTAAGTGATTGGCCTAGATATACTAATGTGTCTGCACAAAAATAAGTGTCACAATGTGTCACATCTAGGGTTTGTACACTTTTTTTCTGACTTGCTTTAGTGGAAAGGGAACAGGCCTAAGATGCACCAATTTGCACCACAATTCTGCCGTATAAAATTGTCTCCAAGTAAGCCAACCAATAGTTGTTATAAAGTCAAAGAAAAGTGTCTATTCCTTCTCCAGATTTATCCTCCAACCTTGAACAGCCTGTCTATGCTTACACCATCTATAGGATTAGTAAATCTGGGCAATTGTTTTTTTTTTTTCTCAATATGTTATCATCATTTGCTATGTGTCATTCCAGAAATTTGGCAACAGTTCTGTTGAGCAAATTGAACACTTACGTTGTAAACATAGGATCCGTGTTCTTCAGAGCCATGAGGAGACCACAAAACAAAATGTGGTGAGTACCTTTTGAAGGGTTGATGGAGTAACCATTGTAACCACTGCTCCAGATCCCCCTATAACAAACACATTCAGCTGAGCTCAGATGAGATCAGATATTTGGGAACAATAGAGCACAGATTGTTACTAATAAAGGGAACTACAACACGTCTCATAAAAGTGACTATTATTAAAGGTCTGAACCCGGACATACCCACATTTTCACCCAGGCAGCCTACCTGACAAGAGCATCGGAGAATTTCAAAGGCGTTTTGCCCAGTTCCGGTGACGAACCGCGCTCCGCCAGGCGGAGGCTTCCGCCCAGCAGTGAGCCCGGTGACGTCACCGTCACTGATGGGCGGGCTTTAGTGCTACCTTAGCCAGTAAAACAGCTAGGGCGGCGCTAAAGCTGGCCCACCAGAGCCGGTGACGTCACCGAACACACTGCCGGGTGGAAGCCTCCGCCTGGCAGTGTGTGTTAGTAAACAAAGGAGCCCTTTCCCTGTGCGATCCAGCTGTTGTCAGGCAGGCTGCCTGGGTGAAATCCTGGGTATGTCCGGGTTTAGCTCTGAACCCGGACAACCCCTTTAACTAATGGACAGTGTTGGTATTGTTTATGCCAGTATGCAGTTAGGGAAAAAGTTTTCTGTGGTAAGAGCTACATCACTATTTCATTGTTGACATGAAGAGATTAAAGAGGTTGTCCGGGATTAGAAAACCATGGCTGCTTTCTTCCAAAAACAGCACCAACCCTGTCCGCAGCTGCTGTCTGCCCCATTGACTGCAATGGAGCTGGGTTGCAATATCAGACATGACCCATGGACAGGGGTGTTGCTGTTTTTAGAAAAAGAAGCTGTGTCCTTGACAACCCCTTTAATGGGATTTCCCAATGGGCTTATCTGTCTAATGTCTGACATTTATAAATATAACTTATTTCTTGAGTGTTCCTTTGGGCACAGTAAATGTCCCCTTTCTTTAATCTTTAGCTTAGAGTTGTTGCACCTGATGTGTCCTTTCTTCATGAAGATTTAGAAGACCTGTTTGACATGTTTAAGGTAAGGGTCGGGCTGGGCTGCAATCAGAAATATCTGGGTCCCTGGTGTGAGGCTACTTTCACACTAGCGTTATGGAATTCCGGTATTGAGCTCCGTCATAGGGGCTCAATACCGGAATAAAACGCTTCCGTTTTGTCCCCATTCATTGTCAATGGGGACAAAACTGAACTGAAGACAACGGAATGCTCCTGAAAGCATTCCGTTCAGTCTTCAGACCGGAGAGCAAACCGCAACATGTTGCGGTTTGCTCTCCGTACTAGTTATCCGCACCTAAACGGATCCGGAATGACCCCCAATGCAAGTCAATGGGGACGGATCCGTTAGGTGTGGACACACTTGTAAACGGATCCGTCCTCCATTGACTTTCAATAGAGGTTATTCCGGATCCGTTTAAACGCTAATACAACCGGATCCGGAATTACGGATCCACAAGGTTGTATTACTCAGTACGGATCCGGCGGGTGAAGGGACCCGCCGGATCCGTACTAACGCTAGTGTGAAAGAGGCCTGACTGTGAGGTCACTATCTTCATGTCACTTTATTGCTGTGCCTTACTTACTTATCAGCCAAGTAAATTTCAGTGTTTAAAGAGTATTAGATACCCAGATGCTTCTAGCGACTGTCAGCAATCGGCAGGTAGCTAGCAGAGTACACCACTGCTGTTCTATAGTGATGTCCTCCGCAACATGGGGACAAGCGATCGCTATGCCATCACTCATCCCCATGCAGGATAGTGGAGTGCCTGTGGCAGATCTCTATTAGACAAATCCAGGCATGCTCGAGCTCAAACTCGTTAATTGGTCATTTAGAGGCAGTATTAGACTGCCAGATGATCAGTAACAAGCGTTCATAGGAACGCACATTACCAATCATCGGGCATAAAATCTGGCAGTCTAACACACCCTTAACTTTTGCCCATACTGTCAGCTTTACTACTATGCTAGTTCCATTACTAGGGGAAAGAGCTGCAGTACAGTCTTGCTGTCATCTTTTCTGCATGAAGGCATTGCCATACGCTGTTTATACTCCTACTTTTCTCTCATACACCAGTTATATGGTTCCACATTTTCCTGAAGAGTATTGCTGGTAAAAGTGTTGAGCACAGTTTCCAGTGAACTTTGTTTCCTATAACCACGTTATTCTCTTGTTAATTTTTTATGTTATTAAGGTTTATACTTTGGCCTCTGATCACACTTCCATGTATGGCAGTATCTGCACTCTCCTCAACTGTAAATGAGTAGGTGCTGGGTGACGATTCTTGACAAATGGCATCCAAGAACAGAGAAATACAAAACAGCTGCAAATATTAAAAAAAAATAGTGTTCCATAATCGGGGGCAACATTTCTAACCTAATGATATCCTAGGGGCTTTTCACATAACGTTTTTGTCCCACATTTAACAACCATCCTGCAGCGTCAAGCAAAAAAAAATGTTTACGGTTACATATTTTTTTTTTACAGTGGAACTCTCTGATGACAGTTGCCACTGTATGCCATGCATCCGAGGCATCTGTTTAACATATACGTCGTGTGTATATGCTAAACATGGGACAAAACTGCGATGTGAACACAGTTTTAAAGGGAATCAGTCATCAGTTTTATGCTGCCTGGCTACCTAGTCCTAACAGCTCCAGCACATGCTGATGAGTCCTGATATTCATGAGCTCCTGGCTCTTCCCATTCCCCTTGCTGCTGATTGATAGTATTTTTCCAACTGAAATCGGGAGCTCATGAATATCAGGACTCATCAGCATGCACTGGAACTGTTCAGTATAAAATTTTAGCAATACAGTTGGGACAATTAAAAAAAAAAGCAATGAAGTGTTTTGCTAAAGGGATCTGTCACCAGTTTATGTTGCCCTTCGTGAGGACACTATAAAGCGAGTGATAGATTGCATTTAAAGGGGTATTCCCATCTCACAAATGTAGTTTGTGTAGTTAGATATAGCCATACCAATATTATTACTAATAGAATGTATTTATATAAAATGTACCGTTTAGAAGATTTTCCTATTTGTATATCCATTGTCCCACCCACAGTCAGGCTGTTGCCCCTGGTTACGACCACCACAGCCATGTAGTAGTGGTGGCCGGCTTGCTCTTGTTCAAACCCGCTCTGAGGTAACTGCTGTACTGTGAACGCACATTGCATGAACATGCGGAGACACATCTTAGGGTTGTAGTATTTTTGTCTTTGCTTCCAAAACACAGAGAAACGGATCCTGTTCCAAGATCAGTTCACCTCTATGGAGCAGGATCCGTTTATAAAGCCTGAGTTTTGGATGGATCCTGACCATTGCGTTGTGGACTGGTAGCGTCCAAAACGCAGATGTGAAAGTACGCTAAGATGTGTCTTCGCATGCTCCTGCAATGTGCGTTCACAATACAGCAGTTACCTCAGAGCGGGTTTGAACAAGAGCAAGCTGACCACCACTACTACATGGCCACCGTGGTCGTAACCAGGGGCAACGGCCTGACTCATAGGTGGGACAATGGATATACAAATAGACAAATCTTCTAAACGGTACATTTTATAAAAATACATTTTATTAGTAATAATATTGGTATGGCTATATCTAACTGTACAAACTACATTTGTGAGATGGGAATACCCCTTTAAGGCCTGGCTAAATAGTAAAAAGGAGCGTGAGCATGGCAGGATGGCATTCCGGAATTCAGAACTGTGCAGTTCTCATTCCCGGGCAGAGCATGCTATGCTCTTCTATCCAGTAAATATGAACATTTGACAGTCCTGTTGATCAATAGAATGCAATGCTTCACAAAATAGAACATATATATATACTTCAAAAAGCGAGGCAGCACTCCGAACTGTGAAACAATGTTGGACTCTTTATTCCCACACAAACTGCAACGTTTCGGTATTCTCAATGATACTTGAGGAAGGGGCAAGGATAGCCCTGAAACGCGTCTGGTTTGAGAGACTATTATTCTGTGGATTGCAAATCACGGCACAACAAAGAGTATTTGTAACAACTAAATGATACATGGTTTCTAAGTGACACACTGTATACAGAGCAACCAGTACATCTAGCAGAGAGACTAACTAAATAGAACGGCTGGAGCAGCATTTGAATCCACTATTACAGCGCCGAAACAAAGTGAGAACGCCTGGAGCGATTATTCAACTTAATCCATCAACATAGCGCTAGCGAGGACAGCACCCAACGGGAGAAACTGCCGAAGCAGACACCTAACTCTGGCACGCTCCCCAGATTCAAATAGCGCGCCAACTCACCCATACGCCGGACGGCCACCCACGTGGGACGCCACTAGGGAGAGCCGGGCTCCGGCCGGACTTACACAGAGCGGAGTCCCTACAACACACCGCTAGTGTGGAATCCAGACTTCTACAGGAGGGTAACGTATTGAACCTCCTTTTCCACAAATTGACTGATACCTGTTCCATACTCTCCCATACTTTGGAGATATATCGGAGCAGTACAGAATATATACAATCTGATATTTTGAATACTGCTACCCCGTTAAGGGACAAACTACGTTGATATATATCTTTTTCTTACCCCATGTTTTATTCCCTATTTTCCATATCTGAATTTTTTATATGTACCAGCGCTGGGGGTATTATCTAAATTTATTTAATGTTATCTGATACTGCACTGACAAATAAATGTTATAATTCTTTACCCAACTACATAGTATCTCTCTCTCTCTCTCTCTCTCTCTCTCTATATATATATATATATATATATATATATATATATATATATATACACTCACCGGCCACTTTATTAGGTACACCATGCTAGTAACGGGTTGGACCCCCTTTTGCCTTCAGAACTGCCTCAATTCTTCGTGGCATAGATTCAACAAGGTGCTGGAAGCATTCCTCAGAGACTTTGGCCCATATTGACATGATGGCATCACACAGTTGCCGCAGATTTGTCGGCTGCACATCCATGATGCGAATCTCCCGTTCCACCACATCCCAAAGATGCTCTATTGGATTGAGATCTGGTGACTGTGGAGGCCATTTGAGTACAGTGAACTCATTGTCATGTTCAAGAAACCAGTCTGAGATGATTCCAGCTTTATGACATGGCGCATTATCCTGCTGAAAGTAGCCATCAGATGTTGGGTACATTGTGGTCATAAAGGGATGGACATGGTCAGCAACAATACTCAGGTAGGCTGTGGCGTTGCAACGATGCTCAATTGGTACCAAGGCGCCCAAAGAGTGCCAAGAAAATATTCCCCACACCATGACACCACCACCACCAGCTTGAACCGTTGATACAAGGCAGGATGGATCCATGCTTTCATGTTGTTGACGTCAAATTCTGACCCTACCATCCGAATGTCGCAGCAGAAATCGAGACTCATCAGACCAGGCAACGTTTTTCCAATCTTCTACTGTCCAATTTCGATGAGCTTGTGCAAATTGTAGCCTCAGTTTCCTGTTCTTAGCTGAAAGGAGTGGCACCCGGTGTGGTCTTCTGCTGCTGTAGCCCATCTGCCTCAAAGTTCGACGTACTGTGCGTTCAGAGATGCTCTTCTGCCTACCTTGGTTGTAACGGGTGGCAATTTGAGTCACTGTTGCCTTTCTATCAGCTCGAACCAGTCTGCCCATTCTCCTCTGACCTCTGGCATCAACAGGGCATTTCCGCCCACAGAACTGCCGCTCACTGGATGTTTTTTCTTTTTCGGACCATTCTCTGTAAACCCTAGAGATGGTTGTGCGTGAAAATCCCAGTAGATCAGCAGTTTCTGAAATACTCAGACCAGCCCTTCTGGCACCAACAACCATGCCACGTTCAAAGGCACTCAAATCACCTTTCTTCCCCATACTGATGCTCGGTTTGAACTGCAGGAGATTGTCTTGACCATGTCTACATGCCTAAATGCACTGAGTTGCCGCCATGTGATTGGCTAATTAGAAATTAAGTGTTAACGAGCAGTTGGACAGGTGTACCTAATAAAGTGGCCGGTGAGTGTATATATTTATATTCAAGTCATACAGCAGGCCCTCTAACACCCCAATATTCCTACATATACAGACACAATTACAGCCCCATATTAAATAAATGTAATGTGAGTGCTCATCACACATCTACCTCATTTACATAGAAACCATTTAGGCTAAGGGTATAGCCCAGTGATTAGAAGCACCACACTAAGCATTATTCACAAACTGGTGAGCCACTACTCATATCTATATCTTTCAAATCCAAATATATATATATATATATCCATCATTGCTCCAATGCCGCTATATGATTGGAGCCCACACGCAGGAGCCAGAAAACATATATGCAAATGAAACAGGGTCTGTAGCTTGTAATGTCCTCAATATTATATGTGATGGATAGATAGATAGATAGATAGATAGATAGATAGATAGATAGATAGATAGATAGATAGATAGATAGATAGATAGATGTATTTAATGAAGACTAATATAAACTGATGTTCATTGGCATCAGTTTGAGTCCCATAGAATTCAGTAGGATCAATAAAAAGGGTGTAAAAGTCAGAGGCACAGATTCTCATTGTACAGATAAATTGCTTGTAATTACTGAGCTCACACAGTGCTGTTGGACGGGTGCCAGACAAATAGAGACTAGTGGAAAGCTTTATATTTATCTCATATACTGTTCTGTAGCATTCTTACTCATATACTTTACTGATCCTAACTATAAGCCATTTTAACTCATAAGTGTCTGTTTTCTCCTTGTTGCTTTGTTTCAGAGAGAGCATTTCATGAGTTGTTACTGGGAAGGGATCTCTTCATTAGTGGAGCGCCATGACCCTCGTAGGCCCTATGCAGAACAGTACAAGATTGATAGTCGACAGTTTGTGTCCCTCTTCAGATTGTGCTCGCCCTGGCCCTGGGGTTCCCACACAGAAGTTTTAGCAGAAAGAATGTTTCGTTTACTGGATGAGAATCAGGATCTTCTCGTTGAGTTTAAGTCATTTGCATGGTGTTTAGGTAAATTGATATGTGTATGTGATTATAATCAGGATCACAGAGTGTACACATGTTGTATCAGATCAGTCTTATATCTATATTGTGTTTTTTCTCCCCAGACGTTATTTATTATGGTGAGATGAATGAAAAAATCAAGTTGCTATATCGACTCCATATCCCACCAGGTGAGTCTTCCAGATCATGAAAAGATCAACGTGTACTCAGTCTACTGCCAAGTAGAGATTGCAGAATAAAATATCAGACATTGTCAGTATTTCATAAATATATGAAGATGGTGAATTTCTTAGCCTTAAACTTTCATTTGGTCTTGAAAGCGGACCTCCAATAATTATTGGGGCCGTGTCTCCTGCCTGAAGTTTAAATGGAACCTGTCAGCTACTTCATGCTGCGCCTTCTGAGTTTGAGAAGTACGTTTCTTTCTTTGAAGGTGTTTAAAGTTTGGTATAACTACTTCTTAATGATAAATGTTTATTAACAAACTAGGTGACAGCCAGTATACAGCTTGAGTGAGGCGCCGCTCTTATGTAGGTTCGTCTTGCTGGTTTGATTAAACTTGACAATTTTTATATTTTTTGACAGCTCTTACAGAGAATGACCATGACTGTCAGTCACCACTCAAGGGGCCACTTTTATCCACTACTAGACCACTGAAGCTTACAAAACCAAACAGTATGTGCCATTCATTTTTCTCATTGGCAACAAAATGTTTCATTAGTTACTCAAACCTTCTCAGATGGAATATCTCCTGCTATCATGTGTGCAGCCTTCATTTACTGTACAGGATTTATACGGGCAGAGGTTTCTTTTACTCCAGTTGAATAGTTAGTGCAGGGACACCCAACTTGCGGCCCTCCAGCCGTTGCAAAACTACAACTTTTGCAACAGCCGGAGGGCCACAGGTTGCACATCCATGAGTTAGTGTGAAGCAACAGCTGCTTCACAAGAAACACGAAAAAGCTGGGAAATGTGAATTGAAACCTCATTTTATCTTCTCCACAGGTGGAGAAAAGGATTATCAAAAACAACTAAAGCAGATGCTTAAAGACTTGGCAAAGGAAAAAGATAAAAGCACCGAAAAAGAACTACCCAAAATGACCCAGGTATTGTTTCTCCTTTCCATCCCTGAAACCTCTTGACACATTGGAGAGCCAGCTCAATGTGAAGCAAACACTTATCATGCCGTACACCAATGTTCCTCAACTCCAGTCCTCAGGGCCCACCTCCCAGTCATGTTTTCAGGATTTCTTTAGTATTCAGCAGGTGATATCATTAGTTTCAATGCATCAGGACTTACCACAGGTATTCATTTTGTGGGATATTCTCAAATCATGACTGTTAGGTGGGACCTGAGGACTGGAGTTGGGGAACACTGCCGTACACCACAAATGACCAAAGATTATTGACTACAGTTAGGATTATGACTGATGGAGCTATTCTATTGGTCAGCTGTTTGAACAGGATGCTTTTCATAGCTTATCAAGTACAGCACCACACGATTATTGTATAGCGGCTGTCCTTGCTGTTGCAGCCCAGGCCAGTTCACTTGAATGGGACTGAGCTGCACCCAGGCCATGTGACCGATTAACATGTCACTGGCCTAGGAAGTCATCAAAGAGCTGATCAGTGGGGGTGATGGGAGGTAGACCCCCACTGATCAGATATTCATGGCATATCTTGAGGATAGGCCATCAATTTTAAACTTGTGGGAAACCCTTTTTAAAAGTTCATGCACATTGACACAAAGCTTGTATGTCTCCTTTAGTTTGGAAGCATACAGCCTTTGCCGGTCTCTCCATGTACATGGAGATATTCTGCCTTAGAAGCATTGCTTGTACATACCTAGTCAAACTCCATCTGAAATCTGAACTGCTGAAAAGTCTGAAATATAATGTGAATATTCCATTATTGACAGTGCAGTCCAGTGCACATCTTGTCTGATGTATGCAGTCCTGGAACAGTCGTTTAAGGGTGCATATCTTTGTTCAAAATGTGAGCAAATTGCCCCTTTGGAATCGCTCATCGTGTATCTAACTGGGCGAATTTCAACGCTGAGAAGCACTGACAATTTGGAAAAGAGTTTGCTGTTCACTGAGCAAGCACTCTATGGGGTAGATGCGGGGGAGGGTGGTAGTGAGGAGGCCCAGGAAAGTGAGGTAGCTAGCTGGGTAAGAGTTGGAAAGCGGGTTAGAGGGAAAAGTGCCAGGGAGGCTAGCCCTGATCTGACACACCCCAACAAGTTTGTAAGTTTGGCAGATGAGGGGGATAGCAGGGATATTCAGGGATAGCACTGCTGCAGCCGGACACTTCCTCTGCCAGTCGGGAATGTCAGCTCCAGTAAGCAGGGGACAAGGAAAGCAGGGCAGGCCAGACAAGTGCTGGTAGTGGGAGACTCAATTATTAGGGGAACAGAGAGGGCACTCTGTCACAAAGACCAGGATCGTCGAACGGTGTGTTGCCTTCCTGGTGCTCGAGTTCGGCACATTGTGGATCGGGTTGACAGATTACTGGGAGGGGCTGGAGAAGATCCAGAAGTCATGGTCCATATCGGAACCAATGACAAAGTTAGAGGTAGGTGGAGCGTCCTTAAAAATGATTTTAGGGATTTAGGTAATAAGCTTAGGGCAAGGACGTCAAAGGTAGTGTTTTCCGAAATACTGCCTGTACCACGAGCCACACAAGAAAGGCAGCGGGAGATTAGGGAGGTTAACAAGTGGCTCAAGAACTGGTGTAGGAAGGAGGGATTTGGGTTCCTGGAGAACTGGGCCAACTTCTCGTCGGCTACAGGCTCTACCGTAGGGATGGGCTGCACCTCAATGGGGAAGGGGCAGCTGTTTTGGGGGAGAAGATGGCTAGAAGGCTGGAGGAGTGTTTAAAGGGACACTATCGTGAAGAAAAAAATTTTGATATGTTTTACAACATAACAGAAGCAGGTTTTAACATAATGTATTTTTCAAATTGTCTAAATGTTTTTTTTTTATTCAGTTTTCTTGCCTTACATGGGGGCTGCCATGTTGGAAGTAAAGTGTGACAGTCTGGGTTTACAACACAATGGCACCTCACTTACGGCAGGCATGTACATAGGTTTCCTCAGTCACTGCCGACCCTATAGAGAATGAATGGAAGACGTGAGCCCGCCCCTGTGATGACACCAGTAACACACAGCCAGGTCCTCCCTCCTTGCTGCTGGGGGAAGCCCACTGTGCCTGCTCCTCACTCCTGCAGCAGTGTCTTTGTCTTCATTAGGCTGCCTGTTCTAAATTCTATGGCAGCTCACCCCAGCAGTGCAGACAATTTTTGCTGAGTGTACTGCTGGGGTGAGCGGCCCAGGACTCAGAAACAGAGTAGATGGAGGTTCTTGGGGCTGTAGGACCTTAGTGATGTAATTGGCCATGTGACCAGTGGGAGAGTAGCCTGAGGAGCAGAGATCTGTGTTTTTGTAACGAACCCATTGTCTCATCTTATCTTGCTGAAGCAGTGATGTCACCGCTGAAGGTGTGAATTAGTGATGTCATTGGTACCACCCACTTTTTTGCAGCATGCCTACTTACAGGTTGCTCAAAGCCTCATTTGGCCAGCAGAGGGATCACAAGGACCAGATGGCATATTGTAAGAGAATTAAGTAATGTCATCGCCAATCCCTTATTTCTGATATTTAAGGACTCTATAATGACAGGGAGTGTTCCACAGGATTGGCGCATAGCAAATGTGGTGCCAATATTCAAAAAGAGTCAAAAAACAGAGCCCAGGAACTATAGGCCGGTAAGTTTAACATCTGTTGTGGGTAAACTATTTGAGGGTTTTCTAAGAGATGCTATCTTGGAGTATCTCAATGAAAATAAGCAAATAACTCCATAACAGAGGGTGGTTATTAACGGCACACACTCAGATCAGGGCCACTGTCACTAGTGGGGTACCACAGGGGTCAGTATTGGGCCCTATTCTCTTCAATATATTTATTAATGATTTTGTAGAAGGCTTGCACAGTAAAATATCAATTTTTGCAGATGACACTAAACTGTGTAAAGTAATTAACACAGAAGAGGACAGTATACTGCTACAGATGGATCTGGATAGACTGGAGGCTTGGGCAGAGAAGTGGCAGATGAGGTTTAACACTGACAAATGTAAGGTTCTGCATATGGGAAGGAATAATGCAAGTCACCAGTACATACTAAATGGTAAAACACTGGGTAACTCTGACATGGAAAAGGACCAAGGAATTTTAGTAAACAGCAAACTAAGCTGTAGAAACCAGTGTCAGACAGCTGCTGCCAAGGCCAATAAGATAATGGGTTGCATCAAAAGAGGCATAGATGCCCGTGATGAGAACATAGTCCTGCCACTTTACAAATCACTAGTCAGACCACACATGGAGTATTGTGTACAGTTCTGGGCTCCTGTGAACAAGGCAGACATAGCAGAGCTGGAGAGGGTTCAGAGGAGGGCAACTAAAGTCATAACTGGAATGGGTGGACTACAGTACCCAGAAAGATTATCAAAATTAGGGTTATTCACTTTAGAAAAAAGACGACTGAGGGGAGATCTAATAACGATGTATAAATATATCAGGGGTCAGTACAGAGATCTCTCCCATGATCTCTTTATCCCGAGGACTGTGACTGTGACGAGGGGACATCCTCTGCGTCTGGAGGTAAGAAGGTTTGTACACAAACATAGAAGAGGATTCTTTACGGTAAGAGCAGTGAGACTATGGAACTCTCTGCCTCAGGAGATGGTGATGGTAAGTTCACTAAAAAAGTACAAGAGGGGCCTGGATGTATTTCTGGAGGGAAATAATATTACAGGTTATAGTTACTAGAGAGGGGTCGTTGATCCAGGGAGTTATTCTGATTGCCTGATTGGAGTTGGGAAGGAATATTTTCCCTAAAGTGAGGAAAATTGGCTTCTACCTCACAGGATTTTTTGCCTTCCTCTGGATAAACTTGTAGGAAAACAGGCTGAACTGGATGGACAGATGTCTTTTTTTTGGCCTTATAAACTATGTTACTATGTAATATGATTACCTGAAATGTCTGTTCACGTCCTTTATAAAGCTTCTAAGTACTTTTCTTTAATTTGCATTATCAGAAGGAATTCATCCAGTTCTGCAAAACATTGTACAGCCTATTTCATGAAGACCCCGAAGAAAATGACCTGTATCAAGCCATTGCCACGGTGACGACCCTTCTACTCCAGATTGGAGAGGTTGGACAGCGCAGCAGTAGCATGAGCTCAGGCAGTGCGTCAGATGAATTTGTAGATTCAGAAAACGGCGCCTGCTCTTCAGACCAAGACTGTGTTTTCTCCGAGACCACTAGTACTCCAACCCATCCACTGCCTGAAGCTGACTGGGCAGTTTCTCTGGAACACATATTGGCCTCTCTCCTAACAGAACAGTCATTGGTGAATTTCTTTGAGAAACCGTGGGAACTGAAGCCAAAATTAGAAAGTGCTAAAATGAATCCTTACAGCCTCAAGACTACAAATGGATTTAGCCAGCAGTCCCCCATGTTGTCCTGAAGGAATGGAAATCTTGCTGTCTCCTGGGGTCCGGCTGCCAGTGTGAAGGGAACAAAGTGTGAACTGCACTGCTGATAATCAATACATTATATATATATTCCAGCAAGTGTTTTAGCAACCTAGTAGAAAGCCCCACGAACATTGTTGTTTCTAGATGTGAAGCTAAAGTAAGGAAACTTTGGACAGGATTAACTTCCAGACAAGTGGTTCCACCACTGACCTTCTGTATTCTTGAGTAACCAAAGCACACTGGATGACTTCTCATTCTTAAGATGCGTCATTTCTGTGAAGCCATCCTGAGGAGATGTCTACTGAACTCCAAAAACTCATTTGTATCCAGTACTGGCATGCCAAACATTTCTTATTGTTGAACTTTGTTCAGGGTTTGTGTCATTTGTCCAATATTTTGTATATGTGAGTTTCAGTTACGTTTTGTGTTTGCACTAATGTTTCAATGCTGGAAATTGAAACTTTTATTCTGTTCAGTTTGCATTCAAATTTTTATGTCGTTAAAACGTCAACTTGACCGACTTGTGCTTTTTGTCTTGATTTGTGAACAGCTGCACTTTTCAATAAACTTGTTTTTTTACATTATAGCTTGTTTTACCAAAGCCCATTTACTACCCGCACAGTCTGACAATGGCAGCACTGATTGGCTAGAGTCAGTCTGTGCAGGTACACACCCCATAACTGGTTACCTCCCCTCTGTACCCTAACTGAAGGCTAATAGCAATTCATTCAGAACTTCTAGTAGAAATAATAGAGGAATGGCACAACATACAGCCATAAGAATAGATGTTCCAGAATTGTTATTACATGGGGAATGCATGAAGCTATTAAAACAGGCATGTCAGGAGTGGTGAAAGGTCCTCTTTAAGAGTAGTTCACACTTCATTGTTTGTTTAATCATTTCCATCACTCCTTCTCAAGCATACCTACAAGTGTAAAGGCCCTTTTAGACGGGCCGATGTGTCTCTCTGCCCGAGCACCGATCAGCGATATCGGCGCTCGGGCAGGGAGCCTTTACACAGCCCGATGAATCGAGCGCCGGGCCGCACGAGTGATCGCTGTATCACTCGTGCGGCCGGGAAGCTCCATACTGTCAGGCGCACATCGCCTGTTTACACAGGCAAATGTGCGCCCGACAGATTGGATCTTTTGTAGAAACCAAAAGATCCAATCAGCCGACGAACGAGCGTTTTGCTCGTTCGTCGGCTGATTAGGGCCACTTTTACACGGGCCGATTATCGGCACTAGCGTTCCTAGGAACGATTTTTCGGCCGATAATCGGCCCGTGTAAAAGGACCTTAAGACTATGCACAGTGTTTACTTCTGTTTGAGGGTGGTTCCTGAGTGTGACCCCAGACTTTCTATAGCCATATGCTGATGTAATTGTACTCAAATGAGATAATTGTGTGTTTTGCAGTGATAAGAGGCCCACAAGCCAGAAGGATATCGCTCCATGGAATTAATTCAGACCTCATAGCGTGAACTTTCTGCAAAACTATATAGTATGGCCGAATAGGTATTGAGGGAGTACATTTTTGGATGTTAGCACCCCCCCTAGAGGGGGTGAGTAGAACTATTATGAGTAGAACTGAAACAATTACTCGATTGAATCGAGTAATTTGACAAAAAAATCCTTGATGCAAATTTTTAGCATCGAATATTTGTTTGTGTCATGTGACCACAGAGCAGGCGTGAAGCGCTATTACTCACCGCTCTGTGGTCAACTGCCGGCCTGCATGCTGCACTGGATCCTGACACATCGTCAGGACATAGTGCACGTATGCGTGCACTATGACCTGACACTGCATGACGGAACAACAGTGCAGCACGCGGAGAAGACAAAGGAGTTGTGGCGCGGCGCCCCTACAGGAGAGGTAAGTATTAAAGGGCTGCTGGAGACTAGGAGCGGAGATAGAGGCACTGGGGAAGCTGAGAGCACGTTGGCACTGAGGACTCATGGCCTTGGGGATGCTGATGGCACATGTGGTCTGATGACTTTATAAAGGAAAACATTCTTTATTAGTTTTTTCTTATTGAGTACTCAATCGTTGGATTAATCAATAGATTACTTCATTACTAAAATAATTGATAGCTGCAGTATTAGGAGTATATGCAGGGGAGTGGGAGCTATTAAGTTTATCAGTAGGGATGAGCAAATCGACTTCGGATGACACATCCTAAGAGCTCATGCACATGAACATATTTTCTTTGTGTCCGTTCCATTTTTTTTGCGGAAACATGCATTTCAATGGGTCCGCAAAAAAAAAAAAAAAAAAGGAAGGTACTCCGTGTGCATTCCGTTTCCATATTTCCATTCCACAAAAAAGATAGAACATGTCCTATTATTGTCCTCATTACGGACAAGGACAGGACTGTTCTATTAGGGGACAGTTGATCAGTTCCGCAAAATACAGAATGCACACGGATGCCATCCGTATTTTTTTGTGGATCCGTTTTTTCATACGGTCGTGTGCATGAGGCCTAAGTCGATTTGCCAAATACTTCATTTGAATACTGTATGGAAAGAGCGCTATACACTAATACTGTACGGGGCGCTCGCTCCATACAGTATTCAAATGAAGTCAATTTGCTCATCCCTATTTATCAGCCCATAATTTTGTTTAAATAAAATTATGGGTACAATTTAAACCAACCTAGACCTTCAGGACTATTGGATAACCCAATATAAGTGGGAACACTGACTCATTCTTAAACACACACCCTACTGAGTTGTCACCCTATAATAGACCATCCCAGTCCAATGCTTACGATTGTAGCCAGCCAATAGGCAATCATATGTAATCCATATGGCACAAGTAAGGGTGGGTTTGCACTAGCGTTATTCCGTTTATAATGGAATATAATGGAACAGCCAGACGGAAGCCTTTAAAGGGAGTCTGTCACCTACCTGACCGGTTTTAAACAGATCCATAGCTCAGTGGGACACAGACATGACACAGATGTTACCTGTGTTTACTTTTTCAGATCCATCAAATCAGTCAAAAAGTTGTTTTTATGATATGCTAATGAGCCGTCGCAAGTGCCCAAGTTCCCCTACCTCATTGTGCCCCTCAGTAAGCTCTGGCCAGCCCTGTTGCCTCATATTTCCCTATATCCCCTTCGTGCAGCACTGCCGGGCCCAGACATACGCATTCTTCTGCCCACTGTGGGCAGAGGTACAGAGATATGCCATACGCATGCACCAGTGCAACCGAGTGTACCGAGTACTTTGACCCCACAGGCGTTTCATACAATTTAGAATCACTTGGCTGTGAAAATGAAAAGTTACATTTTTCCTTTTAAATGTTTTAGCCCCTGATTTTTCATTTTCACAATGGGTAACGTGAGAAAAAGCACCTCGGAATGTGTTACCCATCTTCTCCTAAACACAGCAACATCCCGTATGTTGTCATAGCAACAAGCTGTCCCATTGAAATGAATGGGGCGGCTTGTAATTACACCTGCTGACCGCTGTGGATGTGACGGCGAGCAGGTAAGCAATGAAGGGAAGGCTGCGCTCGCACACAGTGCGGCCATCCCTTCAGCCAGCTGTTGGACCCCCAATGATCTGAGACACTACGAAGTCCACACAAATCAAATAGCAAAACAAAAAAGACACATGCCGACTAATGTATGGTTTTAGTTTTTTTTATTTCAACAATGAAGAGACAAATTAGTTTTCATCCACGTTGACTGTCTGGAGACCTGGAAACAAAGAAATGATGGATTAACAACAGTGACTACATTCTGCTTTTCAGTTAGGCCATAAACAATTGTAGGCAACGATGAAAACTACTAGTTAAACATAATCCAGGATTCTTGTACGGCACATGCTGATCTTCATGTAGACACTGGACAGGTGAGTCTATACAATATTCTAGGCTACATCTACACATGGGTCTCACACTGAGATCTCTATTCACAGGAATGCATTGAGTACCGTAAAAATCTCTGCAAAATCTCTCCTGTGTTGCGACTCACTAGACTAAATCGATAGATGCTGTGATTTCTAAGAGACTTCCAAAAAAGTAATTTCTACTTTCTCCTCTACAGCATAACAAAAAGCACTAGTTAAGCCATGGTCTACTCTGCAGAAAGGGGTCTTAACTTGTATTCGGCAAGGGTTACATTATTTCATAACCGTATCCCACTCACTACTGCCCAACATAAACCCACAAATAAACTATTTGACCTATGTAAGTTCTTTAATTGCAAAGGCATGCATCATGAGTAAGAGCAGACCTGATCAGTACACCCTGTATATACATTTTTTATAGAATTAATTTTTTTATTTTGCTGACTTTTTACTGCTTTTTTTTAGGCAGAAATGTCTGCTCTCTATGGCTGTGCATACAGAGATCTGTCAATCACCGAAATCACTCCATGACTTCAAAGACCAGAGCAGGAATTTAAATGCCTGAAGTACCAGTTATACTGAATCTTTTTCTATAAAACTGTATACTTATCTGCTCAGCTTCTCCTGCTCTATAGCATACTGCCTGCAGATAAATTCACATTTTTTATGGTACAAGGTTCCCTTTAAAATTATATTAGGGCTCTTTTACACGAGCGGATTCAGTCCGAGAAATCCGCAGTGTGTAGGAGAGCCAAGCCCCATTCTGGACAGAGGAGGCATGGAGCATTATCAATCATGTTAATGCTTCGTGCCTCTGCTGTCCAGAAAGGAGCTTGGCTCTCCTACACACTGCGGATTTCTCGGACTGAATCTGCTCATGTAAAAGAGCCCTTATGCTCCTAGTCTACAGATTAAAACTGCCAGGTGATAAAACATGCTATGTACCAAGATGCAATGGAAGAGCAAATAAGGTGTCAAACAACTTCCAGTGGTTTAGTACCTTTGTATGTTGTAACTGGCACATATGTGACCAGTGTGTACAGTTTGTTGGGAGAATCTTCATCCTCATTACGCTTCCTGGACAAACGCACACGTATACGGTAAGGTACATTCCTATAAAGAAAAGCAAAAAATAATTTATAATATGTATAAAATATACATTATATATTTCTTTTTCCAGGATAACTACTGTAACTTGGGAAAACCAGAAGCTTCTTCAGGACAAAAAGTACAATGCTATTTTTTACAACCTGTAAAACTAAAATGTACTGGTTGTTACAGGATGATATCAATACAGCCCATGCAGCACAGGATGTATAGTACTGTAGTAGTTACTATGTGCAAGAGATGTACAAAAATTTAGACATCCAAATATGACTAATACTGAGATAACAGCGTTTAATGAATTAGTCCATGACCACAGCCTCACAATTAAACCCGCGGACAAAGGGGGTGCGGTTGTGGTCATGGACACTTCTAAATATCTGGCAGAAGCATATAAACAACTTGATGATTTGGTTGTATATAAAAAATTACATTGTGATCCCAAATGGGATATAGCTAGGAAAATAGCGGATACCTTGAACATGGGATTAATAGGAGGGATAATAGATGAAAAACTAAAAGAATTCTTAACTGTAACGCATCCAATAACACCTATGTTATATCTTTTGCCTAAAATCCACAAGGACTTGGTGAATCCCCCGGGGAGACCTATTGTCTCTGGGAGGGGATCTATACTGAGTAATATCGCCATTTTTTTGGATAAAATATTACGCACGTATGCTACTACGGCCACATCATATATACAGGATTCTTCAGATTTTTTGACTAAATTAAATCAGGTAGCAATACCAGGGGGGGCCTTTCTGGCTTCCTTAGATATTGCTAGCCTGTATACGTCAATTAGACATGATTTTGGCATGAGGGTGGTAAAAGAAGCTCTTTCAACATCACAATATTCTCAGGCGTGCCAGAATTTTATTCTGGAGTTACTGCAGATTGTTTTGACATACAATTATTTCCTTTTTGGGGATCAATTTTTTATGCAAATGCGGGGGACGGCCATGGGGTCCAATGTGGCCCCGACCTATGCCAACATGGCCGTCTCCCATTTAGAGGAGGCGTCGATCTATGTATCCCACCATTTCAGACATGTTCTGAGATGGTGGAGATACATAGACGACGTCTTTCTCATATGGACAGGTACTGAGGAGGGACTGCTAGCTTTCTTCTCCTTCCTTAATACGATTGATGATGATATAAAATTTACATTGGAGTTTTCTCAGACCCAAATACACTTTTTGGACATTGCAATTTTGTTTGAAGATGGTCTGATACACACTGATGTCTTTGTGAAACCGACTGATAGGAACACTCTTTTAAGATTCGAAAGTGCTCATCCTAGAGCAATGGTCAAATCTTTACCACTCAGTCAATACTTGAGGGCAAAAAGGATAGTCAGCAATCCTGAACAATTAGATAGCACTTTGAGCAGGATGACAAAATCATTCCAAGCTAGAGGCTTTCCAAGAACAATCTTGGATAAACATCTGCAGACTGTAAATCAACTGAAGAAACCCGCTTTATTTGAAAAAAAGATAAAAATGAGACAGAATCATAGAATACCCATTGTAACCACCCATTCGGAGGGGAGCAATGAGCTACGCACTATTATAAACAGACATTGGTCCCTCATCAAAAATGGTTTCCCTAATGTAGATATTCTACAGAGACAACCCCTGATGTCATATCGGAGGCCGACTAATCTGGGTGACAGGTTGGTCCGTACTGACATCGGGCCTCAAAAAACATTGCGTCAAACTTTTATACATACACAGAAGAAGGGATGCTACCCATGTCTGAATTGCATCAATTGCAAATATTTGAAGAAGGGTAGCTCTCTTCTCCATCCAAATACTAATCAATCCTTCAAGATTGACCATTATTTAACTTGTGAATCTACTTTCATTATATATGTTCTATGGTGTCCTTGCCCTCTCCTATATGTGGGAGAAACGACATTAGATTTCAAAACCCGCATAAATCATCATAGGTACACAATACGAAAGAAAAGAATGGACCTACCAGTTCCAAAACATTTTAGTGATATGGAACATAGGGAATCCGATTTGACATGCATGTTGATAGATCATGTACCAATTTCACGTAGAGGGGGGAATCGAAGTTTACTGTTAAAACAAAGGGAGTTGAAGTGGATAATGAAACTCAACACATTGAGACCATATGGCCTCAATGTGGATTTTAGACCTTGGATCTTCTCAGGACGCTCATAATTCTCGATACCCATTCAATGTGTAATTACTATGGTGCAGGTAAATTTATTACCACTATATATTTTGACTAGTGTATATTTTTTTTCTCTTACAGATTGATTCTTACAAAGATTTCTCTTTGTCACCGGCATTTTTCCCATCATGACCACTGGACATTCTCGGTTGAAGTATCACAAGTCTGGATCTTCTTTCATTCAAAAATTTTTTTTCTTTTTTCATGTTTATTTAATTAATGTGATAAATACTGAAACACATGTATAAATAGATATGGAGCACCATTGTATGTATATCACTGCTTGAGAAAAGTCCCAGAAAGTGGACTGAAACGTCGCTCTGGTGAATAAAGAACACCTACGTTGATCACATTTTTGGAAGTGCCGTGGAATTTGTTTTTTCTATAGTACTGTAGTAGGAGAGGGGGACTACTACTGATACCAGATGTGATGCACAGACTGACCACCTACAGATTAAACAAGCACCTACTGATGGGGTCTTCCAGACAACTGTATGCACTGCAACAGCCTATGACATCCTAAGTGGGTGTGGTTTGGCTCTTCAAAGGCAGAGATGAATGGGCAAACGTGTACGTACCGGATATTTTTCACCCCATAAACCACCCTCCCACCAAAAGGGAGTCTAATCTGCGGCATGAGGTGAAAAATACGGTATATATATCCACACCACCACAATTAGACAGTAAAGTGAAAAACTTGATTTAAAGGGCCTGAGCAGTTGAACCATAAATAGGGACATGGATTTTGGATGTGCAGTATTATTTATGGAGATGTCTCAGGGACACTTTTAGCTGGTAGTCCAATAGGGTATATGGACAGAGGCTGCCTTCTTGAAACACCTTCAACTCCTTATGAACCAGCCTAATTTTTGTTTTTTGCATTTTTCCTTTCTACTTTCCAAAAATCACAACTTTTTAAATTGAGGACGTCAATGGCCTAGGACTGTGATGGCTAACCTCCGGCACTCCAGCTGTGGTAAAACTACAACTAGAGATGCACACTTGCTTGGCTGTTCTCAGAACTCCATAGAAATGAATGGAGCATGCTGAGAGTCGTAGTTTCACCACAGCTGGAGTGCCAGAGGTTCGCCATCATGGGCTTAGGGTAAGCAGCAAGGCCATGCTGCTCACAGTAGAGCTGTGGTGTTCTGACCTCTACTGGATAGAGGCTTATGACCTATTCAGAGGACAAGCCCTTTAAGTCTGGAAAGGAGCAGTTGGCAGTGTAAAATAAACTTAAATTTTCCTGCCACTCCAGACCCCACTTACCCTGTAGCGGTCACTTCACAATTTCTGTCACTGCTGCAGCCAATTACTGGTCTCCATGGTCACATGCCATACAAGCACACCTGACCACTGAGGTCAGTTAATGGCTGCAGGGAACCAGCAGGGAAGGAAGTACGTTACAAGAGTGGCAGGACATGGTTTTCATTATTTTACAAAGCACTCTTTAACAAGCCATATGCACAGTACAGGAATAGTGCCTGATCATCAATACACCAGCCACCATGGCAAGCAAGAGATCGTAGAAGAGAAAACAGTCCTTGTAGGTCACCAACAGTCCAGATCCTGTGCCCCACGGACTGTGGTAAACAGCAACAATTCAGTAGATGTACCTCCATACTGCAGGGAGAATATAAAATGATTTGCGTGCTTCAGTTATGTCCACACAAATGAAATGCTATAAATTTTCTGGCGTAATGGATTACCCATCTATATTTCTTGCATTGACTACTAAAGGAGGACAATGTTTTGTAATTTTCAATGGCACAGTACCGCGGAAATGAAAAAAAACAAAACCTGCTTTCTATGAATATGTATTTTAAAAAAATTAATTTTTCGCCCTATAAGACGCACCGGCCCATAAGACGCACCTAGGTTTTAGTGTAGGAAAATAAGAAAAAAATATTTTTTATCAGACCCCCATATCAGCCCCCTGTGCCCCCATACCATCTCACTGTGCCCCCACCAGACCTCAGATCAGCAGAATGTGCCCCCATCAGACCTCAGATCAGCAGAATGTGCCCCCATCAGACCTCAGATCAGCAGAATGTGCCCCCATCAGACCTCAGATCAGCAGAATGTGCCCCCATCAGACCTCATATCAGCAGAATGTGCCCCCATCAGACCTCAGATCAGCAGAATGTGCCCCCATCAGACCTCACATCAGCAGAATGTGCCCCCATCAGACCTCACATCAGCAGAATGTGCCCCCATCAGACCTCACATCAGCAGAATGTGCCCCCATCAGACCTCACATCAGCAGAATATGCCCCCAACAGACCTCAGATTAGCATATTGTGCCCCCAACAGACCTCAGATTAGCATATTGTGCCCCCAACAGACCTCAGATTAGCGTCTTGTGCCCCTATCAGACCTCAGATCAGCCCACCCAGCCACTTAAAGACCATACTTACCTGTTCAGCGGCAGCGTCAGGTCATAGTGCGTGCCGGCAGGGAAGAGAGAGGAGCGTGGGACCGGACGGCAGCGGCAGCGCAGAACAGGTAAGTATGGTCTTTAAGTGGCTGGGTGGGCTGATTTGAGGTCTGATGGGGGTCCCTACGTACAAGTGAGCGCTTCCTTATGGAAGCGCTCACTTGTATTCGCCCTATAAGACGCACTTATAGTGCGTCTTATAGGGCGAAAAATACGGTACTCCTTTCTAATGGAAGCATCCCTTTAAAGAGGTCCGATTTTTTTGCATTTTAGTACAAGTCTCAGATAGTGAAAACCTGATGTCAGACTCACACCAGTGTCTTATTGCTGTAGTTACCATAGTTTTGGAGATTGTAATCCAGTATCACTGATAATTGTACATGGGGGAGGTGTTATCAGTGGTTGATAGCATTCTCTGTGTAAGTGTGTATATATAGATAGCTGTCATTCACTGAACACCTCCTCTGTGTACTGGGAGCTGTTCATGGGGGTGGTCTTTAACGAGGCCCTCAGCATCTGATCCATTGGGGGTCTCACATTCTCTCAGTGCCACTGACTTCTTAAACAGCTGAAAGGTGGGGAACCCAAGTGTAAAACTACCAACCATCAGATGGTTTTAGATCATCAGTTACTAAGAGTTGGATAACCCCTTTAAGTCAGAAAAAAAATGAATAAATTACCAGTTGTACAAAATCTTTTCCCACAAAACTATCAATCTGCTAAGCCCTTCCTGGTCTATAAATGCTGCATGCAGACTGAGCTGCAATTGGTGGTGACAGGTTCTCTTTAAACCAAGTAGACTGCCATGTACTGTTGTAGGAGCAATACTGCGCTTCATATAAAGCCTCACCTGATGCCTTTGGCCCACACTGCTTTGTTCAGTCTTGTGTCGATACGTACGTCAGGAGTACGCATCTCTTTCATTGCAAATTTACGGATTTCCTTAAGAGCACGGGGAGCCCGCTTTTTGAAGCCACTAAAAAGAAAAATGAACTACATGAGTCATGGAGAAGAACGGCAGACAAGTCAATGTGCTTGGTAGAGACCATAAAGAAATGGACGTTCAAATGGCATTTACTAGGATGGATGGAAAAATACATTACATCCACAGCTCAGTCTGCATCTACCAGCTACGGGTGCACATATATACCTCACCCCCAATTACATTGACTTCTATATAGTTGCCACCAATATACCAGCACAAGAGGATCTCCACCCAAAATGTAACACTGGTAAGGCTTTATTCACATCATATATGCCGATACTGGTACATTAAACGGGTGCCTTACAGTAGCATAGGTCACTGACAGGTCCACTCTAAAGAGGGTGTGTGTTTAGCTTCTGGCACTATACTGACAATACTACAAGTAACCTAATGTAACCCCTATAGACACATTTAGTATGTATGCCAGGAGCTTTCCCGGGATACACTAAATGAATAGGAAAGAACAGATTAGTTTTTTTTACACACATAATGGCATGTTACTATTATGTGGCTATACACAACAGGAAGCTCGGCCATATTGGTTGTTACTGGTTTAAGAACTCCTGCAAAAAATGTTATTCCATGTCCTGCTAGAAATGTACATGATGTAATCTATAGTGAATGTCATTTTCTTACCAGTAGCTGAATTTTTGAGTTATATCATCATGAAGTTTATCTGTGTCATGTGACTAGGAATTAGACCCACCAACTCACACAGCTCCTTATGTGTGGACAGGAAGTCTAATTCTCTATGCATTCCTATGGGAGCCTCACTTTCAGTCTCATAGGAATGAATAGAGCAGTGACTGGCTTCCTGTCCTGGGTCAGTTGGAGGTCAGGGAGTTGGTCACATGACCCAGCTACAATAAGGAGAGAGGTTATTACTCACAGAAACAGTCACTGATAAGAAAAAGACAATCACTACAGATTATATCATGCTCCTTTCTAACAGGTCAGAGAATAAAAAATTTTGTGGGAGTTCTTTAATTGACAATAGAAATGGATGGCAAATATAGAAATATAGTCAGTAGGGGAAACTTATTAAGCTTCTATGCCACTTTTCTCACACAGGAAAGCTACACATTTAGGTGCAAGTCTCAGTTTGTGACTTTCTCCCCGATCCTTCACCCTTGCAACTTTTGAAAAAAAAAAAAAAAGTAAAAAAAAAAAAATGGGTGATGCATGGGAGGGCCACATTTAACAATATGGCACACGTTACACCTGTAATCTACTCCTGCTTCTGGCACCACTAACATTTTATCAGATTCCCTATTACAACCCTTGACCATTCCCTGCCGAGAAGCAAATTCTCAAGTAAGAACCAACATGGCTGCACTTCCTGATGTCACAGCTTACAACACAGCTCTGGCTTCTTTCATGTATGGTCCTACACATCTTAGACGGACACTCACCACGCATAGTGCTACACGTTCATCAAATCACATGGACTAGGCTCAAAGTGTTCTTCAAGCTCCAATACCCATAAGATCAGGATTCAGTCAATGAGCTGAGAGGTCTAGGACGGTGTCAGATCAGTCACACTAATGTGTATATACAAGGCCCCTTTACACTGGGCAATTTTGCAGGTGATTGCTGGAAAGGAAGTGTTCCTTCTCGGTAAGAGTATAGGAGAATGTTACATTTATATGCAGCGATCTCCTCCACAGTATAGGGAGGAGTGATCACTAATGCCATCGTGCTTTCCCATGCTGACTCATTTGCCACCAGCTGATTGTTATTACACAGCACGATCTGCTGCCGGCAGACGATGATTTAGGAGCCTACACAAAATCTAATAACACGATGGTCAAGCATTCTGCTCATTTATCGGGTTATTGGCAGCACCTTTACACCGGCAGATAATCCTAACGAGGTTCCTATGAATTCTCGTTAAATACTTTTTGGTGGATTCTCAGCCGTTACTGTATAGACAATGCTTCCTTATAAGCCACTGTACAGACATGCAAAACTCTGATCCTAGATATATAATGGGGGTGCTGACATCCTACCTCTGTATACAAAGCCCTGCCTCTATAAACGCCTCCGCACTAATGTGCACCCGTCCCTAACCAAGGATCCCAAAGTCTATACCAGGGATGGACAACCTGCAGCTCTCCAGCTGTTGTAAAACTACAACTCCCACCATGCCCTGCTGTAGGCTGATTGCCGTTAGCAGTCTGGGCATGCTGCAACAAGTGGCACTTTACTATGGGAAAACCTTTCATAGTCACATCAAAAGTTTTAACCGGTTGGTGTCCAATCACATATATACTCCCTCTCCTCGCTGCAGGACACACTGATGGGGCCAATTACTATTAATGGGGGCACTAATGGGGCCATTATGCAGAAAGTCTATGACTGCGTCTGTCTACCATGACGACCAGGCCTCAGAGGTGTCACTGTGGAAAGTGTTCAGTGACAAGGTCCATCCACTACAACCAGGGCAGCTCTGCTACATCACGCGTGCACATAAATGCCACTCACATGCCATGGATCCGCTTGTGAATGTTGATGGTGTATTCCCTAGTGACCACCTCATTGATGGCAGAGCGCCCCTTCTTCTTCTCGCCTCCCTTCTTTGCAGGAGCCATCTCTGTAGACACAAGCACAGCAGGTTAGGGCAGTAGACAAGGACAGAGGAAGACCCGCTCAGGGTATAGGAACGGCCGAGGACAGGGTTAGTAGTAATGGTGTCACTTCATGTATCCCACACCCGTACGATGGCGCCCCGGCACATAAACAATAGTACACAACGGGAATACAAGGGGACACCGCCCTGAACCGACTGCCGGGGCGCTGAGGTTTGTGGGGAGCTCAGGAGGGGCGGATGGTGACAGATAGAATTGAGGAGATCCCCGGCCCCCATACTCACTCGTCTAGGGACAATGTCGGAAAGGAAGGAGAAAGGGATTGTGGGAGAAGTGTAAACCTCGCACGTAAAGAATACTTCCGGGTTATAAATGTGGGCATGCGCACTACGTCTATAGCGTTTAAAGCGCCAGTTACATGGGAGATACGGTCTATTTGTTGAATTGAGCGCTAGTGGCGTTCTTAGTGCGGGATTACATGAAAGATATGGACACCAGGGAGATGTATCAAAACTGATGTAAAGGAAAACTGATTTAGTTGCCCATAGCAACCAGAGTCCATCTTTTATTTTCCAATAGAGCAGTGAAAAATGAAAGGTGGGATCTGATTGGTTGCTATGGGCAACTAAACCAATTTTCCATTAACCAGTTTTGAAAAATCTCCCCGACTGAATTTCTAGATAGCAATCACTATTTTATGCTTTTCACAGCTTTTAGTAACTGCAGAGGACAGTACATAAGGTCTCAACATTAAATCATGAATGTGTTAGGTGATAGTGTGGTCATGTATGTACTGTATGTATATGTGTTCCTGTGATTTCATGTTCTCTCTGAAGCTACAGTAATGTTTGTAAAAATGTACATGCCCTGTGCATGTGCTTTGCCGTACGTACCAGGTCGTGTGCTTCATGTACATATATATTCTCCTCTAATAGCAATGCTTTATGGTAGAGTACCACCTAGGGCAGTGATGGCTTATCATGGTTAAACTCTGGCACTCCGGCTGTGCTGAAAGTATGACTCCCAGCATGCTCCATTCTTTTCTATGGAACAGCCAAGCAAGGGGGCATCTTGGGAGTTATTTTTACCACAGCTGGAGTGTCGGAGGTTAGCCACCACAGACCTAGAGTTTCCACCTTTACCCAACAAAAAATATCAGCCAAGTTAAGCCCAAAGGGGGTTTGGTTGTGAGGGCGTGGCTTAACACGGGTTGCCTTTATTAGAGCCGCCCAGAATTAATAATGGCCCCATTAGTGCCCCCAGTAATATTAATGCCCCCAATAGTGCTGCCCAGAATTAATAATGCCCCCATAAGTGCAACCCCAGAATTAATATTGCCCCCGCTAGTGCCCCCCAGAATTAAAGGGGTTCTGCAGTTTTTTCAAACTGATGATCTATCCTCTGGATAGATCATCAGCATCTGATCGGCGGGGGTCCGACACCCGGGACCCCTGCCGATCAGCTGTTTGAGAAGGCAGCGGCGCTGCAGGAGCGCCATCGCCTTCTCTGTGTTTACCGCAGGCCCAGTGACGTCACGACTAGTGTCACTGGCCTGGGCGCGGCTAAGCTCCATTCATGTGAACGGAGTTTAGCCCCGCCCAGGCCAGCGATAGTAGTCGTGACGTCACTGGGCCTGCGGTAAACACAGAGAATGCCGTGGCGCTCCTGCAGCGCCGCTGCCTTCTCAAACAGCTGATCGGCAGGGGTCCCGGTGTCGGACCCCCGCCGATCAGATGCTGATGATCTATCCAGAGGATAGATCATCAGTTTGAAAAAACTGCAGAACCCCTTTAATATTACCCCCATTAGTGCCCCCCAATAATATTAATGCCCCCATTAGCATCCCCTAGAACTAATAATGCCCCCATTAGCATCCCCTAGAAATAATACTAACCCCATTAGTGCCCCCTGTAATAGTAATGCCCCCATTAGTGCAACCCAGAATTAATGCCCCCCATTTTGGTACTGACATTTAAACCCATTTTTTGTACCTGGTGAAAGGGAGTAGTTTGTGATCCCAGGTGCTATAAATTGCATAGCTAAACTCTTCTAGAGCTTTCTCTGAATTTGGGCTTGCTTTGTAAGTGGGCTGTGTATAAGTGGAGTTATAAGTGGAGTTAAAGAACCGGAGTCAAGGAGCAAAAAAAAATTAAGGTTGGAGAGATTTTCCTTGTGTGTTGTTAACTTCATTTGAGCTAGTCCTCCAACTACAGCAAACCACATCTTATCGCATATTTACTGTTTTTTCTGTACTGTACTGTATATCCCCATCTAGCAGGTGCTTCATGGACAATGCTACTAAGTGTGTGTCCTGTGCAATGTATGCATGCCTTGAAGAGCCATTCGAGGGTGAATACATTTGCACTAGATGCAATCACATTGCATATTTGGAAGCCCAGATCTTGGATCTAAATAAGCAGCTTGACATACTTAGGGATTGTTCACATATCAGTTATTTGATCAGTTATTTCCATCAGTTATTGTGAGCAAAAACCAGGTGTGGGTCACAAACACAGGTGCAGATATTTTCATTATACCTGATCTCTGTTTAGTGTCCACTCCTGGTTTTGGCTCACAATAACTGATGGAAATAACTGATCAAATAACTGATATGTGAACGACCCCTTAGGCTCCATTCACACTTCCTGTTTTTCTTTCCTGATTCGATCCTGATTTTTTCAGGACCCATTGAAATGAATGGATCCAGATCAGGATCAGGATCGAATCAGGAAAGAAAAACAGGATGTGTGAATGGAGCCTTAGGGGCAGTAAAAAACTGGAGAGAGGCTTAGACCTCACAGTGCAGGCACTGGCTGGGGCCAGTGAAAAGGAGGTGGGAGGAGAAGGGCAAGAGCAGGACTATCAGGTCAGCAGTTGGGTTAATGTAGTAAGGAGGGGTAGAGGGATAAGTGCCAGGGAGGCTAGTCCTAAGCTGGAACGCCCTAGTAAATATGCCTGTTTGGCTGATATTAGGGATGAAAGCCCAGGACCAGCGACACTGCAGCAGGGCATTTCTCCTAGAAACCAGGAGGATGATCGCTGTAGGAAGGATGGGAAAAGGAGAGCAGCAAAGGACAGATGCTGTTGGTAGGGGACTCTATTATTAGGCGGACAGGATCATCTGTCGCCGAGACCATGAATGCCAAACAGTGTGTTGTCTCCTGGGTGCTTGGGTTTGGCATATTGTGGATCGGATTGGCAGATTGCTGGGTGGGGCTGGGGAAGACCCGGCGGTCATGGTACACATTGGCACCAATGACAAAGTCAGGGGGAGATGGAAGGTCCTTAAAAATGATTTTAGGGAAGTAGGAGAGAAGCTCAAGTCCAGGACCTCCAAGGTAGTGTTTTCAGAAATACTACCAGTGCCACGAGCGTCACTAGAGAGACAACGGGAGATTAGGGAGTTAAATAAGTGGCTCAGAGGCTGGTGCAGGAAGGAAGGGTTTGGGTTCATGGAGAACTGGGCCGACTTCTCTGTCAGCTACAGACTCTACAGTAGGGACGGCTTCACCTTAATGGGGAGGTGTAGGGGGGAAAAAAATTGTTTACCTTGAGGCTTTTTAAACTAGGATCTGGGGCGGGTGGGTCATTATAAATGAGATAGTGTAGTAGAGCGATATAGGTGGGACGGGGTTACTGAGGAATGTAGGGAAAAATAAACAAAACATCAAAAAGGGATATAGTCACTCACAGGTAATAGTAGTAAGGGGTGGGAAAAAAACATATGTAAACCTCCTTAATATAATGCCCAAAACCAAGAAAACTAAAACTGCCGGAATGAAATTAGTGAGTGTGCTTTAGGACTATGACAATAAAAAACTGAGATGGCTGGAATGATAGCTATGACTGGGCAGTTAACGTACAGGGTTACAATCTGGTGAAGGGAGGATCGCCGGAGAAGGGGATCTGGAGTGGGAATTACACTGTAACTCCTGGAAGATACACTCTGGAGAGCGTGAGGGACATAAGAGTACATCCAAAAAATACATGGAAGCAAATTATAAAAATCTAGATAACCATCTCCCACTCTTAATTACAGAGTCCACTGTGGGCGAAATTCGTTATTATGGGCGGCCAAAACATTAAACTACCCAGATATAATGGGGACTTCAACACCTCATACTACAGGTCTTGAATAGACAGTTTCCTCAAAAGGTTTCAGGGGGGAGGGAATACCCAGAACTGGTGGACCCGACTACAGGGAGATCCATACTGGGGGGATTAACCAAAAAAGACAACATAGATATTCCGTCCTGGGGTCACCGAAACGGATATTAATAACCCTTCCCAACTTCAAAGATTGCAAAGGTTGTTAAGAGGGATAAATAGTAAATAACTTAAAACAAAATTGCCAACTGTCTATAGGCGTTTCTTTTAAAAGGAATACAAATCAGCCAAAAGGTACGAGGGAAAAAAGAGAGGAGAAAATAATGGATAAGAAAAAAAGCCAAAGGGAAAAAAGAAAATAAACAGAACTGCCTGGTGGGGGGGTGGTCATACTAATAAGGGGATAGATAGTGTAGATAGAGAGTGGGTCATAGGAGGGGAGAGTGGGGACTGGGGTTAGTGAGGAATGTAGGGAGAATATTGGGCAAAACATCAACCAAAGTAACCCAAAAAACCCCGGATATTCACTTCACAGGTAATAGTAATTTAAAAAGTGGGGTAAAAAAAATATACATAAACCTCTTAATTGTATGTACACTAATGCCAGAAACCTGACTAATAAAACTGGTGAACTGGAATTAGTGATGTGTGAGGAGGACTATGACATAGTGGGAATAACTGAGACATGGCTGGATGATAGCTATGACTGGGCAGTTAACGTACAGGGTTACAATCTTTTTAGAAGGGATCGCCAAAACCGGAGAGGGGGAGGGGTCTGCCTTTATGTAAAGTCCTGTCTAAAGCCCACACTCTGGGAAGATATAAGTGAGGGACATAAAGATGTGGAGTCACTGTGGGTAGAAATACATGGAGCCAAAAACAATAATAAAATACTAATAGGAGTTTATTATAAACCATCTAATATACCAGAGTCCACAGAAAATCTACTTCTTAATGAAATAGAAGAGGCGGCAAATCATAATGCGGTCGTTATTATGGGGGACTTCAACTACCCAGATATAGACTGGAAAACTGACACCTGTATATCTCATAAAGGAAACAGGTTCTTGGAAATAAAGACAATTACCTTTCCCAACTGGTTCAGGACCCGACTAGAGGGACGGCCATACTGGACTTAGTATTAACCAATAGACCTGACAGAATAACAGATGTGCAGGTTGGGGGACACCTGGGAAATAGTGACCATAATATAATAACCTTCCAACTGTCATTCAAAAGAGCGTTTCTTCAGGGAGGAACAAAAATACCAAACTTCAAAAAAGCAAAATTCAGTCAACTAAGAGAGGCCATAGGCCTAACTAACTGGGACAAAGTCCTCAAAAATACAAATACAGCCACAAAATGGGAGATTTTTAAAAGCATCCTAATATCTAATTGTGAGAGGTACATACCTTATGGGAATAAAAGGTTAAGGAACAAGAAAAAACCAATGTGGATAAACAGAACTGTAAAGAAAGCAATAAATGACAAACAGAAAGCATTTAAATCACTAAAATAGGAGGGGAGCGAGGAAGCATTAAAAAACTATAAGGAAAAAAATAGAATATGTAAAAGACAAATAAAAGCAGCCAAACTAGAGACCGAGAGATTAATCGCCAAAGAGAGTAAAACTAACCCTAAAATGTTCTTCAATTATATAAATACTAAAAAGTATAAATCTGAAGGTGTCGGCCCCTTACAGAGTAATGAGGAGGGGGGGGGGGGTTGCAGAGAACGATGAGGAGAAAGCAAAACTATTAAATATTTTTTTCTCCACTGTATTCACTGAGGAAAATAAAGTGTCAGATGAAATGCAGAATATAAAAGTAAATTCCCCTTTAAAAGTGTCCTGTCTGACCCAGGAAGAAGTACAGCGACGTCTTAAAAAGATTAAAATAGACAAATCGCCAGGACCGGATGGCATACACCCCCGTATCCTAAGAGAATTAAGTAATGTCATCGCCAGACCCTTATTTCTGATATTTAAGGACTCTATACTGACAGGGAGTGTTCCACAGGATTGGCACATAGCAAATGTGGTGCCAATATTCAAAAAGGGTCCAAAAACAGAGCCTGGAAACTATAGGCCAGTAAGTTTAACTTCTGTTGTGGGTAAACTGTTTGAAGTTTTCCTAAGAGATGCTATCTTGGAGTACCTCAATGAAAATAAGCAAATAACTCCATATCAGCATAGCTTCATGAGGGATCAGTCATGTCAAACCAATTTAATCAGTTTCTATGAGGAGATAAGTTCTAGACTTGACCGCGGTGAATCAATGGATGCCGTATATCTGGACTTCTCCAAAGCATTTGACACGGTACCACATAAAAGGTTAGTATACAAAATGAGAATGCTTAGCCTGGGAGAAAATATCTGTATGTGGGTAAGTAAATGGCTCAGTGATAGAAAACAGAGGGTGGTTATTAACGGTACATACTCAGATTGGGTCACTGTCACTAGTGGGGTACCACAGGGATCAGTACTGGGCCCTATTCTCTTCAATATATTTATTAATGATCTTGTAGAAGGCTTGCACAGTGAAATATCAATTTTTGCAGATGACACTAAACACTGCTATAGATGGATCTGGATAGACTGGAGGCTTGGGCAGAGAAGTGGCAGATGAGGTTTAACACTGACAAATGTAAGGTTCTGCACATAGGAAGAAAATGCAAGTCACATATAACATACAAAAAACAAGCCATGATCTGTGTCATATGGGCCTTTTTAGTGACAGGTTATTCCCAAATTAGCCATTCATGGCTGAGATGGGAGTACCCGTTTGTGCAGCAGAGAGAGGTGTCTGGAAATTTGTGAAAAGCTGAACTAGCTATGCACACTGTTCCTGTAACACCCATGGATGTGATTGGAAGTTATGGAAACAACATAGCAAAGCCATTTTGGCTGTTTCTGTAATTCTGGCCACCGCATACATAAAGGAATTCTTATCTCAGCCATAATTGATTTTACACCTATCGACAGGGCCCCCAGTGATCCTGAAAACGGAGGTCCTCAAGTCCCCTGTTAGAATAGAGCAGCAGTGCATATGATAGTCTGCCCCACCATTCACTTCTATGAGGCTGACATAGACAGGAGGGTATTTTCTCTGCACAGTCCAGTGATCCATGCAGAAATTAATCCTTCTGAATGTATCCATTGAATTTAATTGGTGTGTAATCTGAATGGGGTTGAGCTGCGTTTACTGGCTTCTCTTGGCCACATCGCTCAAAGGAGCACAGGGGCTTTCTTAAACAGCTGATTGCGGGAATCCCTGGTGTCAGACCTCCACCGATCAGATGCTGATGACCTATTAGTTTCAAAGAGTTGGATAACCCCATTAAAGGAGTTGTCCAATTAAGACAACATATATCCTGTCCACAGGGATGCTAGGGAGGCTCGTCTCCATCTCAGCCTGCTATTGGCAGAACACCCTCCCGAAAACCCCTTCTTGCAAGCTGTTAAGATGTTCTGGACCTAGACAGCGGTTGTCGATCTGCTGGGATCCTGTACAAGAAATAATGCAGTAGTACTACTACTAAACTAGAAGTACCACAAGTACTACCTACATTTCATGTGTATATGTGTTCTGGTGCATGACAGGGTGTATGATCTTTTCTGTTTGTATCTTGTCCAGTGTCATGTTAATAAGGCCCTCAATTAGACCTCAGATCAGGCCCCAATATGAATGGTAAAACATAAAAAATGCAACAGCACTCTGCGAACACAGACAATAAATTGAGTACATATAATATTGCCATACTCACCATCTACACGATGCTAGCGCTACATTGTAAATGTGAGATTCTTGGCAGATAATTTTGCACAGAAAATTATCTGTGCCTGTCTGCCCTACATCAAGGCGATCTCTTTAAGACGGGAACCTAAAAACTCCAAACGCTCAAGGAATGCAGGTTCCATATAATGCTAAGTCCACTCTGTTCCACCTCTCCTGGTACCAGTTAGGTCTCCAATGCATATGGGGAGAGCAGGACACAGCTTTATCCTAGCACTAATTAGCCAGTAGGGCAAACAGGTTAGTTAGGAGTGCACGACCGAAAAGGTAGTGGAGTCAGCCACGCCTCCACCTAAACTGCAAGAAAAACTGGGGGTCAGTCAGCACATCCAAGTATTCAGGTGCACGTCACATAAGAGTGGCTGCAAAATAGAATGGTAAAACATAAAAAATGCAACAGCACTCTGCGAACACAGACAATAAATTGAGTACATATAATATTGCCATACTCACCATCTACACGATGCTAGCGCTACATTGTAAATGTGAGATTCTTGGCAGATAATTTTGTACGTTTGAGCGTTTGGAGTTTTTAGGTTCCCGTCTTAAAGAGATCGCCTTGATGTATGGCAGACGGGCACAGATAATTTTCTGTGCAAAATTATCTGCCAAGAATCTCACATTTACAATGTAGCGCTAGCATCGTGTAGATGGTGAGTATGGCAATATTATATGTACTCAATTTATTGTCTGTGTTCGCAGAGTGCTGTTGCATTTTTTATGTTTTACCATTCTATTTTGCAGCCATGTGACGTGCACCTGAATACTTGGATGTGTTGACTGACCCCCAGTTTTTCTTGCAGTTTAGGTGGAGGCGTGGCTGACTCCACTACCATTTCGGTCGTGCACTCCTAACTAACCTGTTTGCCCTACTGGCTAATTAGTGCTAGGATAAAGCTTTGTCCTGCTCTCCCCATATGCATTGGAGACCTAACTGGTACCAGGAGAGGTGGAACAGAGTGGACTTAGCATTATATGGAACCTGCATTCCTTGAGCGTTTGGAGTTTTTAGGTTCCCGTCTTAAAGAGATCGCCTTGATGTATGGCAGACGGGCACAGATAATTTTCTGTACAAAATTATCTGCCAAGAATCTCACATTTACAATGTAGCGCTAGCATCGTGTAGATGGTGAGTATGGCAATATTATATGTACCGTACTCAATTTATTGTCTGTGTTCGCAGAGTGCTGTTGCATTTTTTATGTTTTACCATTCTATTTTGCAGCCACTCTTATGTGATGTGCACCTGCATACTTGGATGTGCTGACTGACCCCCAGTTTTTCTTGCAGGCCCCAATATGAATAACCCCCAATCAGACCTCAGATCAGGCCCCAATATAAATACCTCAGATGAGATCCCCATACCTCATATCAGCCCCAGCCTCATATCAGCCTCCTGCCTCATATCAGCCCCCAGCCTAATATAAGCCGCCAGCCATATATCAGCCCGCAGCCTCATATCATCAGCCCCCAGCCTCAGATCACATACAATAAAAAATCAATTTACCTCTCATTCTCCGGACGACGACGCTCCTCACCTCCAGAGCTCTCTCTTCTTCTTTCGGCTGTGCTGTCACGCGACACGCACAGCGACAGCACAGCCGACTAGGAAGTGGTAAGTACAGAGCCTGGGTAGCACTGCATTCACCGCTTACCGGTCCCCTGATACTAATGATAGCTTCCATAATGGAAGCGCTCATTAGTATTCGCTCCATAAGACGCAGTGACATTTTCCCCCACTTTGGGGGAAAAAAAGTGCGTCTTATGGGACAAAAAATACGGTAATAACTATTAGCCACCTTAGGGGCTAGAACCTTTGTCGTATTCACCCTAATCGAGAAATATTAGCGTGAATAGGATCTTACACTGTCCCTGCTGCCCAGTGCTTTGTGCACACAGCAGCAGGGAGCTTACCATGGCAGCCATGGATGGCTTTAGTAGCTTCCTGGCTGCCATGGTAACTGATTGGAGCCAAGAGATTTCACTGCTGCGGTTCCGATCGGAAGCTGCCACTGCCACCAGTGAAAATACTTTGGCGGGGGGCCCTATGGCCACTGCGCCACCAATGACTATAATTAACCCCAAATACAAATGTACATAGCCTTAATGACAGGGAACGGCAAACTCCATCAATTAACCCCACAGGTGAGCCCCCTCCCCTTAATCTTTTAATTGGTGGTAGTGGCGGCCGCGTTACAGAGGAAAGGAGTCCCTCCTTCTGCTGTGTGCCGACTGATGAGAACATGGTGCACGCCGAGCGCAGAGCGCACCATGTTCTCTAAAAGGTACTAGGCTGCGCAGTAGGATGCAGGGGTCATACTTTCCTGCTAAAGTGTATTGATTTAAGATCAAATGAAGCCATAGATCCTTCTTGCATTGTGTCTGTATTATCTTCTCCTGACTGTCCTGGCAGATAGTGTCGGACTGGGACGCTATGGACCTACCAGTAAAATTTGTTCTGGGGGCCCACTGAAAAGCTACATGCAAATATTATCTGCTCACACAGTGACAGGCAGCAGCAAGACACTACAAGATGATCGGTTATATATATAAGGATACTGATGTCACACATTTAGTGAAACTGTTACACAATGAACGAGGTAAGTTGAGAGAAGACTTTCCAGTCATTAAGAAGCTGAACACATACAGTGCCAGCAGATAATGCGGAGGTTGTCCTGCATTTAGTCATCCAGTGACGACTTGAGTGATTTATGTGGTTACCATGATTATATTTACACAAGACACTTGTCCCTTCCTACTTCTTAATGATTCATTGACGTCAGCACAGGCTTTAAAGGGAACCTGTCATCTCCGAAACACCCCGTGAACTAGAGTAAGTGTTGTATAGTGTAAGTGATGCTGAATCCAAATATATAAGTTTTATCTTCATACTCTCTTCCATTCTGATGTTGTGCTCCCACAAACCTGCAGTAAAATGCACTCAGTGGACTCCAGTGCTCACTCATATAATGGAGAGGACTCAAAGAAGAGTTCTCTCAATGCATTTTACCTCAGGTTTGTGTGACATCAGTATCCCTATATATATAACCGATCATCTTGTAGTGTCTTGCTGCTGCCTGTCACTGTGTGAGCAGATAATATTTGCATGTAGCTTTTCAGTGGGCCCCCAGAACAAATTTTACTGGTGGGTCCAAAGCGTACCAGTCCGACACCATCTGCCAGGACAGTCAGGAGAAGACAATACAGGCACAATGCAAGAAGGATCTATGGCTTCATTTGATCTTAAATCAATACACTTTAGCAGGAAAGTATGACCCCTGCATCCTACTGCGCAGCCTAGTATCTTTTAGAGAACATGGTGCGCTCTGCCTGCATCTTTAACTAACACATGATACAATTTATTCTACAATATCATTAAATATAATTCACTAGGCCTCTTAGGAATCGTTAGTACTAACTGAAGAAAGTGATCCACATTTATTACAACTGAACGTATATATTAATGATGATTTAAAGGAATAGACCATCATTTCCTTTAGGTCAGGCAAAACATAACTGTCTAGAGTTGCTTTTACATAATTGTTCTGGCGGCCCCTAGTGTTTATTTGTTTCTTCCTCAGAACATCCACCCAATCTTCTAGAGCAGTGTTTCTCAACCTTCTCATACCAAGTACCCCCTAGTGGCAAGAAGTTCGAACCGAGTACCCCCAATGTCAACAAAATAAGGCTGTTCTCATGCCGCTGTCATAGGCTTTGTTCTAAGCCTCTGTCCTTCAGATTTGACAGAAAGAATAGCACAGCATGCAACATACTATAGTGCCAATATATCCAGAAACACTTTACAAATAGTCATAAAAAACATAGCAACAAACAAGTCAAATATTAAACCATGAAGAAAAAGGTCCCTGCATGCAAGAGCTTACAATCTATGAGGAGATGTGGTGACGCATAAGGTAAAAAGTGCTTGTTTTGTACAATGGTGCGCCCATCTTAAAACAATAGGGGAGTAGATATAAAGCTGCATGAGCCAGTCACCAGCCAATATCTGTAGTGCCTCTGGGCACATGGGGTGTGGTGGATACCGATTAATCAGGTTCAGAGGAATAATTCTAAAGGGGGAGGCTGAGAAGAGTTAGATCAGGGGATGCGATGGGCCAGGATCAGCAACCTCCGGCACTCCAGTTGTTCTGAAAATACAACTCCCAGAATCCTCCTTTCACTTCTATAGGAGTTACAAGAACAGCCAAGTAAGTGAGCGTGCTGGGAGTTGCAGTTTCACAGCAGCTGGAGTGGCAAAGGTTGTGTTTTTCGGGAACACCTAAAACTGTGGATTTTGTGAATTAACCTAATTGCTTGGGGTAGGGCATTTCACAGAACTGGTGCAGGGAGAAGTCATGAAGAAGGGAGTGAGTGGGTGATAGTCGTAAGTCATTGGCTGAGCAGAGATCTTGGGTAGGGTGGTAGATAGAAAATGAGGGAGGAGATGTAGGGGGTGTGTAGGCACTGTGGAGAGCTTTGAGAGTGAGAATGAGCAGTTTAAATGGAATATTATATGGACATCCAGTGCAATGACTGGTAAAGGACATAGGAGCCAGAGTAGCGGTTAAGTGATGCTAGTGTCTGCACTATATTAGTGAGTATAATAAATAAAATAAGTAGATCAGCCTGGCTGCTGTTTTCAGGATAGATTGGAGAGGCAAAAGTCTGGAGATGGGGAGACCAATTAGTAAGAAGTAACTGTAATTGAGGCATGAATGCATCAGGGCAACAATGAGAGTTTTTGTTGTTTCCACAGTAAGAAAGGGACAGATTCTAGAGATGTTATTGAGGTGCAGGCGGGATGATTGTCTATAGAGGGTAAAGGAAAGATTGGTGTCAAACATAACATAAGCATAAACGTGCTGCCTAGGCGCCATGGTAGTGCCACACATTGAGATGGAGATATCAGGTTTTGGTAGGTTAGTAGATGGAGAAAGCACCAGTAATTCAGTTTTTGAAATATTCAGTTTCAGATATAGAGAAGACATGATGTTAGAGATAACAGACAGACAGTCACTGGTGTTTTGCAGTAATGCAGGGGTGATGCCACAGGATGAAGTGCATAGTTGGGTGTCTTCAGTATAGATATGGTACTGAAAACCAAATCTGTCTGTCCAATGGGTTCTGTGCAGATAGAAAAGAGGAGAGGACTAAGGCTACTTTCACACTAGCGTTTTTATTTTCCGGTATTGAGTTCCGTCATAGGGGCTCAATACCGGAAAAAAATGCTTCCGTTTTGTCCCCATTCATTGTCAATGGGGACAAAACTGAACTGAAAACAACGGAATGCTCCTAAAAGCATTCCGTTCCATCTTCAGACCGGAGAAAAAACCGCAGCATGCTGCGGTTTGCTCTCCGGTCCAGGCATCCACACCAAAACGGATCCGGAATGACCCCCAATGTAAGTCAATGGGGACGGATCCGTTTGGTGTGACACACCAGTAATCTGGATCTGTCCTCCATTGACTTGCAATGGGGGGTCATTCCGGATCTGGCTACACATATACAGAGATACATACAGACATACATACACACACAAACACATACATACTCACATACTCCAGGCAGGGACGCTGGCAGCATGTCTTCACGCGCCTTCTGCGCGCAGCTATGACGTTTCCCCACTGCGCCCAGCAGTTGCCCAGCGCTGCTCCGGCTCCACACATGTACCAGTGGCAGCATGGATCCGGCGGCACCCTTTAGCTGCCGGATCCATGCTGCCGCTAGTGTGAAAGAGGCCTTAGGACTGAATCCTGAGAAACCCCAACAGCAATAAGGAGAGGAGGTAAAGTAGAGCCAGCAAATGACATACTGAAGGAGCATCCAGAGAGATAGAAAGAAAACCAAGAGAGAACGGTGTCCTTAAAGCTGATAGATTGGAGCATGATGAGGAGGACATGGTGATCTACAGTGTCAAATGCAGTGGAGAGATCAAGGAGAATGAGCAGAGAGTAGTCACCTTTTGCATTTAGCTGTCAGGAGGTTGTTTGTCAGTTTGGTGAGGGCAGTTTCTGCAGAATGTAGCATTCGAAAACTAGATTGTAATGGATCAAGGAGCGAGTTAGCGGAGAGATAGCGCATGATGCAAGAGTAGATCACATGCTCCAGGAGTTTAGAGATGAAGGGGATATTAGAGACAGGTCTGTAGTTAGCTGTGCAGGATGGCTCAAGAAAAGGTTTTTTTTTTAAATAAATGGGTTATGACAGTGTTAGAAACAATAGTGGAAGATACTAGAGAGAGATAGGTTGAAGATTTTAGGTGAGTAGTGACATTAGTGATAGGTGAAGGGCAGAGTTTTAAGTTGTCAGTATAAAGCGAATCATCCTGTCAAAATAGATACCACATTAGGGCCATAATGGATGATTATACAGTAACTTTCTAAATTGCATTCTACGCTACCAAACAGAAGAACACAGCACTACATACCTATACCATCCAGTGACATCTCCTCTGATATGGACGTTCTCTTTCCTCATCTTCTCCATTCACACCAGACCGCGATGATGACTTCTTTCAGCCACGTGTTGCGGATCCTCTTATTATGGGTCAAAACATAATGTGGAACCATTGGATTAATAGATAGATATAGGGGAAAAAACCCTTACCAGCTCCAACTCAGGATCAAATTGTATGGTAGTAGGTTTGTGGTGTCACAGTGAGTAGAAACTCCCACAAATTGATAAACAAAAGTCCAGCACTGCAGTTATTGGAACTGGAGACTTTATTGAAATGTACACAGGTGATAAAAAATGCAATATCTGACTTAATGAATCCCTTCCCCTACGCCTTATTTAGCCTTAAAGGCTATATACACGTTCAGAGGAAATTTTCGTATTGTTGCATTTTACTCATATTGGGCTAAAGATCATTTTCAATTGGTCTTTATTAAAAAAATATTGAGCAATTCTGTCACAAAGAATTATCTGTTTTTCTAGCTGTGTGAATCCTACTTTCACTTTGTGCTGGTCATATAATAACCCTTATCTCTAAATTAACAAGAGGTCATAAACACTTATTTAAGCCACATTCAGTAAGATAAGAACTGAGTGTCACGCTGTGGTGTGGGGGGAAAAGCCACACCGAGCGTATGAGGGAAGGGGACAGACAAAACCAGGGAACCGGTCACCTCCTGCAGAGGACCCTGTGACTAGGCCCTAGGCTGACTACCAGTATGAACAATCCTGGATGGTAGGAATGTTCATACACAGGAACCTAATCTAAATACACCCTAGGAACCCCTGCAGGCTAGTGACACCAGAGAGTACACCCGTTCCTCCAAGCGTAAGGAGGAACAGGAGACTCAAACAGGAAAACAACAAATGAAGAAAGAAAACTTAACTTAGGCCGAACTCAGCAACAGGATCTCAGCCGAGATCCACACCACTCTCAACCCAGTAGGTAGAAGATATAAACCACAAGGGATACTGGGAGAGGAAGGGGTAAATAGGGGAAAGCTGATTGCCAAGCGGCAACAGCTGAGGGGAAGAGGTGTGGTGAAGAGCACACAAACAAAGGGAAAGCCTGTCAAATATGTCACTTCGAAAGCCGCGCAGAACGTCTGATCCCAGACGCAGGCCTACTCGTGACATTACCCCCCCTTTTACGGGTGACCTCCGGACACCCAGGACCAACTTTCTCAGGATGACACCTGTGAAAGGCTTTCACCAAACGACTGGCATTCACGTCAGATGCCGGTACCCATGACCTCTCCTCAGGACCATAACCCTTCCAATGAACCAGATATTGAAGGGTCCCCCGAAGAACTCGAGAATCAATTATCTTGACAATCTGAAATTCCAAATTACCATCCACCAAGACAGGTACGGGTGGTAAGGGAGATGGCTCCAGAGGTTCAACATACCTCTTCAACAAAGATCTGTGAAACACATTATGGATTTTCAGGGCCTGAGGAAGTTCAAGACGAAATGCTACAGGATTAATAATGGCCATGATCTTATATGGGCCAATAAATCTTGGACCCAACTTCCAAGAAGGAACTTTCAACTTAATGTTCCTAGTAGACAGCCACACAGAATCACCCACATTTAGGTCCGGACCATCCATGCGTCTCCTGTCAGCCACACGTTTGTACTTGTTACCCATATTTATCAAGTTATTTTGAATTTTTCGCCATATGGAAGACAATGATGACGAAAAACGTTCTTCCTCAGGAATACCAGAAGTATCCGAGCCAGAAAATGTGCCAAACTGCGGGTGAAAGCCATATGCACCAAAAAATGGTGACTTACCAGTGGAGTCCTGTCTGCGATTATTTATGGCAAACTCAGCCAGAGACAAAAACGAGGACCACTCCTCCTGGTTCTCAGAGACAAAACATCTCAAGTAAGTCTTCAGATTCTGATTGGTACGCTCAGTCTGTCCATTCGTCTGGGGGTGAAAGGCAGAGGAAAAAGACAGTTGCACCCCGAGCCGAGTACAGAACGCCCTCCAGAATCTGGACACAAACTGAGTCCCACGATCAGAGACCACGTCAGTGGGAATACCATGAAGTTTCACAATGTTGTCAACAAACACTTGTGCAAGAGTCTTAGCATTGGGGAGACCGGGTAATGCAATAAAGTGCGCCATTTTACTAAAACGATCTATAACCACCAGAATAACTGTCTTACCAGACGACTCAGGCAGATCAGTAATGAAGTCCATGGATAGGTGGGTCCATGGTCTGGACGGGATGGGTAATGGAAGTAGGGGTCCAGAGGGACGGGTATGTGTCACCTTAGAGCGTGCGCAGACACTACAGGCTGACACATATTCCTCAACACACTTACGCAGCCCAGGCCACCAGAATCTACGAGATATGAGGTCGACAGTGGATTTACTCCCAGGGTGTCCAGCAAGCACCGAAGAATGATGCTCCTCAAACACCTTATGACACAAATCCGAAGGAACAAACAACTTCCTGGGAGGGCAAGACTCTGGCGCATCTCCCTGGGCCTCAAACACTTTAGCCTCAAGATCAGGGTAAAGAGCGGATATCACCACTCCTTCAGACAATATAGGGCTCGGATCTTCAAAATCACCACCCCCGGGAAAACTACGTGACAAGGCATCTGCCTTCACATTCTTAACCCCAGGACGGTATGTGACAATGAAATTAAATCTGGTAAAGAACAAAGACCATCTGGCCTGCCTCGGATTAAGTCGTCTAGCAGACTCCAGGTAAGCCAGATTTTTGTGATCCGTGAATACCGTGATTGGATGACTCGCCCCTTCCAACCAATGACGCCATTCCTCAAAAGCCAACTTAATGGCCAGTAACTCTCTGTTACCCACATCATAATTTCTCTCCGCCGCAGAGAGTTTTTTCGAAAAAAAAGCACATGGGCGCCATTTACCAGGTGACGGGCCCTGTGATAACACCGCTCCTACCCCCACATCGGATGCGTCAACCTCCACAATGAAAGGTTGTGACACATCTGGCTGCACCAATATAGGGGCAGAAGAAAAGCACTCCTTTACAGCGGAGAAGGCTTGCAACGCTGCATCAGACCACACAGAGACATCCGTCCCTTTCTTAGTCATATCAGTTAAGGGTTTAACTATAGTCAAATAGTTCTTAATAAATTTTCGGTAATAGTTGGTGAACCCCAAAAATCGCATAAGAGCCTTCAGATTTTCAGGTCGGTCCCAGTTCAGAACTGCACCGACTTTCTCTGGATCCATACGAAAACCTGAAGATGAAAGCAGGTATCCTAAGAATTGCACCTCATGTACAGCAAAAGCACATTTCTCTAATTTTGCATACAACTTGTTATCTCTTAAGATTTGCAACACCTGCCTCACATGATCCTGATGTGTCCCAATATCTGGAGAATAGATTAGTAATGTCGTCCAAATACACGACTACAAACCTCCCCACAAGATGATGAAAAATGTCATTAACAAAATGCTGGAAGACAGCAGGAGCATTGGTCAACCCAAAAGGCATGACCAGGTTCTCAAAGTGGCCCTCAGGAGTGTTAAAGGCCGTCTTCCATTCATCCCCTTCTTTGATCCTGACCAGATTATATGCCCCCCTTAAGTCCAACTTGGAGAACACCTTGGCATCCACAATCTGGTTGAACAAGTCAGGAATCAAAGGAAGGGGATATGGATCACGGACAGTAATCCTATTGAGTTCACGGAAATCCAGACATGGCCTAAGGGTTCCGTCCTTTTTTTTAACAAAAAAGAACCCTGCTGCCACCGGAGATTTGGAAGGCCTAATATGTCCTTTGGCCAAACTCTCAGCAATATATTCCTTCATGGCCGTTCTCTCAGGTCCAGAAAGGTTATATAGTCTAGATTTGGGCAATTTTGCTCCAGGGATAAGATTGATAGGACAATCGTATTCCCGGTGAGGGGGTAAATCCTGACATCCACCTTCAGAAAATACATCAGAAAAATCCGATATAAAAGAAGGAAGAGTCCTAGTAGTTAAAGCAGAAAAAGATGTATTAAGGCAATTGTCAACACAATAATCGCCCCAATCCACAATTTGTCTAGTATGCCAGTCAATGGACGGATTATGTTTGCTTAACCACGGTAAACCCAACACCACAGGAGCAGGAAGACCTTCCAACACAAAACATGAAATAAGCTCCTGATGAAATTCACCCACTCTTAATTTGATATCATGCACCATCTGAGACAAACACTTCTGAGAGAGAGGTGCAGAATCAATGGCGAACACAGAAATCCTCTTATCCAAAGAACTTGGCGACAATCCATGCATACGGACAAACTGAGCATCAATCAAGTTCACCCCTGCCCCGCTGTCAATAAACACCTCAATTTTCACAACTTTTGACTCTAGCGCCACCTCGGCAGTCAGGAGAAAACGGGTACTACAGGATGAAGACAAATGCACATCTTCAGTCTCCCTACCCACCCCACCAAGAGTGAGATGAGAATCCAACGCCCCCTTTTCTCTTCTCTCTTTTAGAGATAGGAAGCAAGGACATACATTGATAAAGTGTCCTTTCTGACCACAGAAAAAACACACTCCCTTTTTATTACCAAGATGTTTACGGGTGGAGACAGGAGTGGCTCCCCCTAATTGCATAGGTTCATCCCCAGACATCAACCTAGGGGAATATTCACCCAAAGTGTCATAGGAAGCTGGTACACTATGTCCTGAGAGCGGGGGCCCCTAGATCGCTCTCTCAGGCGCCTATCCATGCGCACAGCAAGAGACATAGCGGCCTCCAAAGACACAGGAGTTTCCTGAAAGGCCAAAGCGTCCTTCAGCCTTTCAGACAAACCTTGACAGAATTGGCTACGTAAAGCCGGATCGTTCCATTCAGTATTGGTCGCCCACCTCCGAAACTCAGAGCAATAAGTCTCAACCGGCCTCTCACCCTGACAAAGGTTACGTATCTGGGTCTCCGCCAGGGAGATACGATCCGGGTCATCATAGATAATCCCTAGGGTCTTGAAAAATTCATCTACCGACCGGAGAGACAGCGATCTGGCCGGCAGAGAAAAGGCCCATGACTGCGCATCCCCTTTAAGCAGCGAGATGACCACACCAACCTTCTGTTCCTCATTACCAGAAGAATGTGGACGCAGTCTGAAATACAATTTGCACGCCTCCCTAAATAGAACAAAATTATCACATTCCCCAGAAAATCTATCCGGGAGGGGGACCTTAGGCTCCAAACAGGCCTGACACTCAGCACCCCCAGAACCACCGGTCTCTGAATCTGGTTGCGGATGTCAGCCACCTCCAAGCTGAGTCCCTGCAGCCGTTCAGCCAGTGTAGCAATAGCATCCATGTCAGCACAAAAATGACATAAATTTTTGTTAGTGGGCGGTTTATAATGTCACGCTCTGGTGTGGGGGGAAAAGCCACACCGAGCGTATGAGGGAAGGGGACAGACAAAACCAGGGAACCGGTCACCTCCTGCAGAGGACCCTGTGACTAGGCCCTAGGCTGACTACCAGTATGAACAATCCTGGATGGTAGGAATGTTCATACACAGGAACCTAATCTAAATACACCCTAGGAACCCCTGCAGGCTAGTGACACCAGAGAGTACACCCGTTCCTCCAAGCGTAAGGAGGAACAGGAGACTCAAACAGGAAAACAACAAATGAAGAAAGAAAACTTAACTTAGGCCGAACTCAGCAACAGGATCTCAGCCAAGATCCACACCACTCTCAACCCAGTAGGTAGAAGATATAAACCGCAAGGGATACTGGGAGAGGAAGGGGTAAATAGGGGAAAGCTGATTGCCAAGCGGCAACAGCTGAGGGGAAGAGGTGTGGTGAAGAGCACACAAACAAAGGGAAAGCCTGTCAAATATGTCACTTCGAAAGCCGCGCAGAACGTCTGATCCCAGACGCAGGCCTACTCGTGACACTGAGCCAGGGGTGTTGCTAGCCTAAAACATTTGGGCCCCTGATGTTTTGTCCCAGGCCCCGAATGTCCTGGCTGTCAGACAGATAAAACTGTATTGCCGTCCTGAGGACGGCAATACAATTGAATCTAATGCACTGCAAAAGCTGAAGGACATGTGATGACATCACAGGTCATGTGATCAGTGCAGAAGGCAGGGGTTGAGAAGGACCTGCGATGATGTTACCATCATGTGACCAGTGTAGGAGAGGAGGGCTCTCAGCAGAGAGGAGGAAAAGTCATGGAGAAGAAGCTATGGTGAGGTCTGCTGCATGAGGAGAGGTAAGTGGAGGGAGAGGCAGAGCAATGGTGGGAGTTGATGTTATTTAACAGTGACCAGTGCAGGAGAAGAGGGCTCTCATCAGGGAGGAGAAAAAGTTGTGGGGAAGAAGCTATGGTGAGGTAAGTGGAGGGAGAGGCAGAGCAATGCTGGGAGTTGTGGTTATTTAACTAGGACTGGAGGGATGTTACTATCATGGCTGGGGCAGGGTTATGTTATTTACATGGGACCGTATATTGGAGGGGCTGAAGGCTGGGAAGTGATGTTATTTACATGGGACTGTATGTTGATGGCGGCTTTGGGAGGGAGTGATGTTATTTACGTGGTGCTGTGTGTTGATGGAGGCTGGGGAGGGTGTGATGTTATTTACATGGGAATGTATGTTGAAGGCTGCCATCAGAGGGAGTGATGTTATTTACATGGGACTATATATTTATGGTGGCTGGGGGAGGGAGTGATGTTATTTACATGGGACTGTATGTTGAGAGGGTGATGTTGTTTACATGGGATTGCATGTGGAGGTGGCTGGAGAGTGGGTAAGATTATTTACATGGGAATGTATATTGGAGGGGCTGAAGGGAGGGGAGTGACATTATTTACATGGGACTGTATTTTGAGGGTCTGTAGATAGAGAGGGATGTTATTTACATGGGGCTGTATATTGGAGGGGGCTGGAGAGATGGTGTAATGTTATTTACATGGGACTCTACGGCGGAGGGAGGGAAATAGTGTTATTTACATGGGACTGTATCGTGGAGGGGGCTGATGGATTATAATTTGTGAGGACACTAAAGGGAGGAATACACTACAGGGGGCACTGCAGGGAAGAGTATTATAACAGGAGTGGGCAATACAAATACTGGGGGAACTGTGGAGGCATTTTAAATCCAGGGTACATTATAGGCATTCTTATTACTACTGGGGCCTCTATAGGAGGGGCTTATAGATCCACCTTATTTCTACTAAGAGCACTATGTGGGCCTTATTACTACTGAGGGGTCTGTAGAGAGCTTTATTGCCACTGAGGGAACAATAGGAGGCCTTATTTCTACTGGCAGCTCTGTGAGGGCATTATTAATACTGGAGGGCACTTCTACTAATGGAGGCACTCTTGTGGATCATTATCACTGTTTGGAGCACTGTAGGGGACACTATTACTAATGAGGGCACTCTAGAATGGAATTACTATTGGTGGGACTTTGAGGAGCTCTATTACTATGGGGGGACTATTGTATAGCAGGAATATTTCTTTAGGACAGTATTTGGGGGTATTGGGGAGCACAGCCAGCAGCAGGATAATGCTGTGGGGACTCCAGGTTGGGGGATGATGATAGAAAAGTGAGGAAGCTAAAATGTCGGTGGGTCACACTCTGCAGAGACGAGACGCAGCTGAAAGAAGGTGTCTGGACCGAATGGAGAAGATGATAACATAGAAGATCTACATCAGAGGAGACGTCACCTGGAGGCCCTGGATGTGACAGGTATATGCTGATGTGTAGCAAATACAGTACATGGCGGGGGGGGGGGACTTAGAGAATTGGGCCATATTCATTGGGGCTTGGGCCCGGATCTTTTGAGACCCTAGTAACGCCCCTGAACTGAGCTATAATGAGTGTTTATAAGGTCACAGAGCAGAGATAAGGAGCCCGTCAGCTCCCTGCTTGATGGAAGAGTGAGAAAATTCAGATCCTGCTAATAGAGCATCTCAGCTTTGTACAGGGAAAAGAGCTCAAAGGCGTACATAAATACAAGACAACTAGCCCCATGTTTTTATCCTGTATTACACCAGCAGATTATCTGACCATTTTCTGTTCAATCAGACCAATAGTTGGTGTGTATAACAAAAGGTGTGTGTGTGTAAACGACCATGTGACCAATAATTGGTCAGAAAATCTGTTGGTGTAATACAGGCCTTAACAGGTTGTTTTGATTAGTTATTTCTTTTGATAATTTAATAATTTCCCCAGGAGATAAAACACATCATAATAAAATCAGGAATAGGCCCCTCACTTTTTGGCAATAAATTAAAATGTAGCAATGTGAATATCAGCATATATACTTTTATTTGAGCAGAAATCGGTGATGTATGGTAAAGTATAGTGTCAAGGATGGTTCAGGAGATAGTATTCCTGGTGAAATCCCTGGACCTTTAAGGTGGCTGTAGATAATACCTAAGGAGGCCTAGTCTAGATTACAGGATAGGTCCTAGTGTGTATTAAAGATTAAAGGGAATCTATCACAAAAACCTGTTCTATATTTTATTTATGCTAAAAAAATCTATTATATATTTGTAAGAAATAATAAATAAATAAATAAAAATTCCAATGTGTCAAATATTATAAATAAATATTAGATTTTACCATATTTACCATCTTTGGTCACCAGGGGGAGCTCTGCTGGCCAAATGAGGCTTTGAGCAACCTGTAAGTAGGCATGCTGCAAAAAAGTGGGTGGTACCAATGACATTACCAATTCACACCTTCAGCGGTGACATCACTGCTTCAGCAAGATAAGATGAGACAATGGCTTCGTTACAAAAACACAGATCTCTGCTCCTCAGGCTCCTCCCCCACTGGTCACATGGCCGATTACATCACTAAGGTCCTACAGCCCCAAGAACCTCCATCTACTCTGTTTCTGAGTCCTGGGCTGCTCACCCCAGCAGTACACTCAGCAAAAATTGTCTGCACTGCTGGGGTGAGCTGCCATAGCATTTAGAACAGGTAGCCTAATGAAGACAAGGACGCTGCTGCAGGAGTGAGGAGCAGGCACAGTGGGCTTCCCCCAGCAGCAAGGAGGGAGGACCTGGCTGTGTGTTACTGGTGTCATCACAGGGGCGGGCTCACGTCTTCCATTCATTCTCTATAGGGTCGGCAGCGACTGAGGAAACCTATGTACATGCCTGCCGTAAGTGAGGTGCCATTGTGTTGTAAACCCAGACTGTCACACTTTACTTCCAACATGGCAGCCCCCATGTAAGGCAAGAAAACTGAATAATAAAAAAAAAACATTTAGACAATTTGAAAAATACATTATGTTAAAACCTGCTTTTGTTATGTTGTAAAACATATCAAAATTTTTTTCTTTGCGATAGTGTCCCTTTAAGACCTGATCTGGGGGTTAGGACTAAAGTGTATATCAATAATAGCCATAAGAATATGTATAAGGAGCTCCAACGGCAGGCAGAAAGGATTTTACAATTTACTGTATAGATATGTGGCTACATCTCCTGAATGTGCTGCTCCTGTGCTTGAGTGGCCTCCCTCAACCTTTGAGCACCATAATATTCTGCGTTCATTTCATGTTTTACCTTCCTAAGCCTTCCATGTCCTGTTCCAGGATAGTATCCTGCAGGATGCCGCCATCATCTTGTAGAGTTCACTCAATCTTTTCAGGTTTATATCAGTCTCACTCATGCCTTTCTGTTCAAATCCGCTAGAAAATATTGTTTTGCCAATTTTCCTTCAATCTGCAGCTAATAAAGCACCCAGGTATGCTCATTTGTCGTCTGATCTCTAAAATTGCCCGCTGGTTGTATATACAGGGGATATGCTACCAACATAAGATAAAGATTAGCTGCTGGACCTTGCTACAGGAGCCTCTGTTGCAGATTCTGGCAAAAGAAAGAAAGAAATACAGCTTTATGCAGCATTATTTTGTCTAGCAAAATGCTGGTATTCACACTGGACAATGACAAAATGGGATCCACTGGGCGACGGCATATGCCAGATCCAGAGGTTCCAGTATTCTGTTAGTAATTAATGTAGACCACTTTGTTAACCTTTGTGTGACACTGGACAACAGGTATAGTCTCCTTTTAAAACAGAAGTACACACTAAGCAAGACAAGGAAATGGAAACCTCAAGTATTCTGAAGAAATCCGTAGCGCAACTCTGACGAATATATTACCAAAGAATGCATAATAAAGAACCGTTTGTATGGTGTACTTAAACAGTGAAAGTTCACAGCAAACTAGACAAGGACATCTGTAGCAACACTGAAAATGTATTACCAAATGATATGTGCTCTGCTGTTGGCTAAAAATCTGTGTTTTTTTTAAATAAATTGTTTAAAGCCATTTTTAACCACCATATTTCAGTGGTATGATAGGGTCTGTTCTAGTGATGTACTGGTGGCCCCACACATTGCCTTTTTGTCTCTAATTCCAAGTCCCCCATCCAAAGCAAAGAAAATTCTTTATAAACACTTTTTAAAGGGCATCTGTCAGCAGTTTTGTACCTATGACACTGGCTGACCTGCTACATGTGCGCTTGGCAGCTTAAGACATCTGTATTGGTCCCATGTCCATATTTGCCTGCATTGCTGAAATAAATTATGTTTTAATTTATGCAAATGAGCCACTAGGAGCTACGGGGGTGTTGCCATTTCACTTAAAGGCTCCACTCTCTGCAACTGCTGCGTCCTCTGCACTTTGACGTTTACACTGCCTGGTCCTGTCAATCAAAGTTCAGAAGGCAGTTGCAGAGAGAGTGGAGCCTCTAAGTGTAACGGCAACGCCCCTGTTGCTCCTAGAGGCTCATTTGCATATATTAAAACTTCATTTTTTTCAGCAATGCAGGCACATATGAACATGGGACCAACACAGATGTCTTCAGCTGCCAAGCGCACATGTACCAGCTCACCCAGTGTCATAGGTAAAAAACTGCTGACAGATGCCCTTTAACCCCTTCGCGCCCAGCGCCGTACATGTACGGCGCTGGGGCGATGCGGGCACATGGCGCCCGCTCGCAAGTGCGGCGGGCGTCATGGCCGGCAAGTCTCTGCTGTTTCTAACAGCAGAGACTTGCTGCTACTTACCGCCATCGGCGGCGTCTTCCTGGGAGTTTAGATGCCGTGATCACACGTAATCACGGCATCTAGTTGCGTCTCAACCCGGAAGCATTCGCTTCCGGGTGGTGTACAGACACCCCGTGTGGCCAATCGGGGTGTCTGTACACCATATGAAAACTGTAATCCTCGCTGGTGAGGATTAGTTTTCAAAGTGCAATTCTTATTCTGGCCACTAGATGGCAGGCCAGGATAAGAAATGAGCAATTCTTGGATTTCTGAGTCTAGAAAATCCCTGATTGCTCATAAAGAAAAAAAAAAGCCACAATATATAAGCCCATATTTGAGCTTTCAAATAGTAAAAAAAAAATTAAAAAAAAAGTTAAAAAATATATAAAAAATAAAAAAGATATAAAAGTTCAAATCACCCCCCCTTTCCGTATAATTAAAAAATAAATACCTAAATAACAATAAATATAGACATCATGGGTATCACCGTGACCGAAAACGCCTGTACTTTTAAAATATAAAAAAAAAATTCCAATACGGCGAATTGTGTGGCGGAAAAAAGCGTCCAAATGGCGATTTGCCGTTTTTTTGTCGCTTTTTTTTTTCTAAAAAAAATTAAATAAAAAGTGATCAAAAAGTCATACACACCCCAGAATGGTATCAATAAAAACTTCAGATCGTCCCGCAAAAAATGAGCCCCCATACAGCTCTGTACACATAAATACCAAAAAGTTATAGGGGTCAAGATTTGACAAGGAAAAAAAAAAAAAAAAAAAAGGGCAACTTTCTAATTATTTTATCACTATGAAAACGCAGGAAAAACTATACATATTAGGTATTGCCGGATTCGTACTGACCAGTAGAATGAAAGTAATGGATCAGTTTTAATGCACATCGAACGCTGTAAATAAGAAACCCGTAGAACTGTAGCGGAATAGCGTTTTCTTTGCAATTTCACCCGGTTTGGGATTTTTTTTCCCGCTTTCCACTACACCATATGCAATATTAAATGGTGGCGTTGGAAAGTACAACTTGTCCCGCAAAAAACAAGCCCTCATACAGCTATGTGAACAGAAAAATAAAAGAGTTATGGCTGTTTGAAGGCAGGGAGCGCAAAACGATAATGCATAACCAAAAAAACGTTCCGGGCGCGAAAGGGTTAAGGACACCCAGATACTGGCAATATACACAATATGTATATATACTCAAAACAGAATTCTTTGAAATCTTATACCGTATACATAGAATTGAGGAACTACTGATGGTTGACCATGATACCACAGATGCATTCTGAAAACTATGGTACAACTGGAATATCTTTAGGAATATTTGATTGCCCCTGGAGTTGAAAAGTCACTTATCCTGATAAGTAGGAATAGGGGTTAGAGGAAGTGTTGCAATTTTCTTCCTGCTCCCTTTTTCTATCTTTGTCCCATATATTTTATCTCTCTTTTGGAATGTCTTATTGTCCTTGGAGCTGAAAAGTAACTCATCTTGATTAGGAGGAATAAGAGTTAGGGGAAGGATTACATTTTCCTCCCTGCTGATCCTCTTTTTCTCTCTTTGTCCGTGTTTCCCTGAAAATAAGAACTACCCCAATAATAAGCCCTAGCGCTATTTTGGCCTGTTTTTGGAGTAGGCTTAAAATATAAGGCCTACTCCAAAAATAAGCCCTAGGTACATTGAGGAGGCTAGCGTATGTGATGTGACGTCACGATCACTGAGAATAGGGTTACGGTCCGGGCCTGGCGCCCGGGGGGGGTTTGGGCCCGCAAGTGATTTTAATGGCCAGTCAGGGCCTTTTTGCTGATGGTACTACCTGCACAATGCTACTATAGTACGCAGCACTGCGCAGTTAGTTACCTATACACACACCTATACCCATACCCTATCCGGCGCTGCAAGACGTTTCCCCTGTGATGATCCCATGAGACGTGACCTCAGTGCTGGGTCTCGCGGGATCGTGCTGGTTGACGGGATGACGCAGCGCCAGATGACATGATTGGGTGAGAAGAAGAAGTCTGGAGTGGAGCCGAGTTCAGGTAAGTATATTTTTTGTCTGTGTGTGCACAGGGGCCCGGGGGCAAAAAAATGACATACCGGTATATGTTCAGAGGGGCCAAAATTACATACATATCCAGGGGGGCAAAAATGACAAATACGGTATGATCAGTGGGGGGCAAAATAAGACCTACCCTGATAATAAGCCCTAAGCCTTTTTTCTGAAAAAAAAAATAAAATAAGACCCTGTCTTATTTTTGGGGAAACACGGTATTACAGCAAGGCCTTGTTAAAATGTATGTACATGCTGACTTATACCACATTTCCAATCAACAATGTATGAATCCACTGGGGATAATGACTGGAGACTTGTTCCTTTGTACCCCTAGTGTATAATAGCACAGCAACAGTGGCGTACCTCCAATAGGAGGTGGAGGATAGGCCCAGCCCCCTAATTACAATCATTATATCCAGCTCCAGTATGGTATCCTACCATCGGTGGAAAAAACTAAAGGACCTGTGATTATGTCATTACAGGTTCTGCACATGTAGTAAAGGAACTGCAGAAAGAATTATGTAGTTCCTAGGTTAGATAGGAGCATCTGCCAGGACCTTCCATCAACATGGAAGATGAGCTCTCCACTGAGACTAGAATGGAGTGGTAAGAGGAGGTCCTCCTTTCTCTTCATTTGCCCCCCTATTCCCTATTTTCACACATATATATATATCTATATATCTACAGTACAGACCAAAAGTTTGGACACACCTTCTCATTCAAAGAGTTTTCTGTATTTCCATGACTATGAAAATTGTAGATTCACACTGAAGGCATCAAAACTATGAATTAACACATGTGGAATTATATACTTAAAAAACTGTGAAACAACTGAAAATATGTCTTATATTCTAGGTTCTTCAAAGTAGCCACCTTTTGCTTTGATTACTGCTTTGCACACACTTGGCATTCTCTTGATGAGCTTCAAGAGGTAGTCACCTGAAATGGTTTCCACTTCACAGGTGTGCCCTGTCAGGTTTAATAAGTGGGATTTCTTGCCTTATAAATGGGGTTGGGACCATGAGTTGTGTTGGGCAGAAGTCAGGTGGATACAAAGCTGATAGTCCTACTAAATAGACTGTTAGAATTTGAATTATGCCACAATTTACTATGGAAAGATATATATATCATATATATCTTTCCATAGTAAATTGTGGTGTAGTTGCTAGTGTTAATATTCTATGGATTTTTCCCTGGTAATTTTTCAGGTAATGAGGTACTAATAGGCTTTTTGGTTGTAGAATTTGAATTATGGTAAGAAAAAAGCAGCTAAGTAAAGAAAAACAAGTGGCCATCATTACTTTAAGAAATTAAGGTCAGTCAGTCCGAAAAATTGGGAAAACTTTGAAAGTGTCCCCAAGTGCAGTCGCAAAAACCATCAAGCGCTACAAAGAAACTGGCTCACATGAGGACCGCCCCAGGAAAGGAAGACCAAGAGTCACCTCTGGTGCGGAAGATAAGTTCATCCGAGTCACCAGCCTCAGAAATCGCAGGTTAACAGCAGCTCAGATTAGAGACCAGGTCAATGCCACACAGAGTTCTAGCAGCAGACACATCTCTACAACAACTGTTAAGAGGAGACTGTGTGCAGCTGCATGCTATTCCATCCTGTTTGAGTTGGACCATCATTTATTTATCAACAGGACAATGACCCTAAACACACCTCCAGGCTGTGTAAGGGCTATTTGACCAAGAAGGAGAGTGATGGGGTGCTACGCCAGATGACCTAACCCCCACAGTCACCAGACCTGAACCCAATCCAGATGGTTTGGGGTGAGCTGGACCGCAGAGTGAAGGCAAAAGGGCCAACAAGTGCTAAGCATCTCTCGGAACTCCTTCAAGACTGTTGGAATACCATTTCAGGTGACTACCTCTTGAAGCTCATCAAGAGAATGCCAAGAGTGTGCAAAGCAGTAATCAAAGCAAAAGGTGGCTACTTTGAAGAACCTAGAATATAAGACATATTTTCAGTTGTTTCACACTTTTTTGTTAAGTATATAATTCCACATGTGTTAATTCATAGTTTTGATGCCTTCAGTGTTAATCTACAATTTTCATAGTCATGAAAATACAGAAAACTCTTTGAATGAGAAGGTGTGTCCAAACTTTTGGTCTGTACTGTATATCTGTGCACACTGCATCTATTATACCTTGTGCTTCTCACATCAGTACACTGCTCTCTCTCTCTATGTATGTATATATACACATAAATACACACACACACACACACACACATACTGCATCTATAATAGATGCAGTGGACACAAGTATATAGTATATATACCAGTATACCGATATGTGAGTTATGAGGTATAATTGATGCAGTGTATACAGATATGTAGTATATCCAGCAGTGTACTGATATGTGAGGTACGAGCTACAATTTATACGTCATACCTCACATATCAGTACATTGCTGACCAGGAACAGGTAGTGGGAGGGGCTATCAATGGGTCATGGGGACCCAATTTAGATTCTTGATATGGGGCCCAGTGACTTCTATGTATGTCCCTGAGCACAGATAAAGCCCAATAAGTACTGAGCCATTTGTCAAACTTACATACAGCGTTTTTGGATTAATAGCCTTTGTCATTGCATGATATGGAAGCCGTATCTCTATGAGGTCAGGACTTGGGAGGTCTCTCCTAGATGGGCCCAACTTTAATCTTATGTTTATTGGCACCAGAGAGCTGTGCATAAACCTGCAATTTTCAGGATGCATATTCATTTTTCTGAGATCACCAAAAAATGTGATCAAGGGGGAGAAATGCCATAGAATAATAAAAGACCCACCTGATACTCCCCCACTGTTCCAACAGCATTGTTCCAGTGGTCCCCATCGATTTGTGTTCACTGTGCTGCAGCAAAAATGTGCCTGCCTATCCACCTCTGAGTTCAGTGATTCGCTGCAGCAGTCACATGAGTAGACAGACACATCATTGCTGCAGACAGTTAAGCAAAGACCGGCATGGACCACTGGAGCTGTGGTGCTGGAATATCAGGTCAGGAATGGATCTTTTGTTATTTTATAGATTCTTCCCAAGTGAAATTGCTGCTCACCTTGGAAAACCCCTTTAAGGACAAAGCATATTTTTTTCACATTGTCACATTCCAGAAGTTATACGTTTTTGTTATTTTTATATACCCTGGCTTCTTTTTCAGTGGTATCATTCTGGGTACTTAGTATTCATTGATTCACTTTTATTCATCTTTTTTAGTGGTGGTGGTGGTGGTGGGGAGGAGGGAAAAAGCAGCCATACCACCATTGTTTATTTTTTTAATGCTGATCATTGTGTTTTAATATTTTTTAATCTATAGGTTGTTACTTTTACATTTTCTCTTTCTTTATGGTCTTCCACTGTGTGGTATAAATAGCACCATAGCTTTAAATTATACATGTCTTTACAAATACAGTAATATCAAATATATATACAGTACTGTGCAAAAGTTTAGATAGTTTGGGAAAAAATGCTGTAGAGAAATGAGGGTATTGCATGATGGAAACGTATCATTTTTGGATAACTCGTTTTTTCAACATCTGCACAGTACTGTATTTTTATTTACTTACACATTTTTTTTATTAACATTATTATTATTTTTTTTATTTTAGGTACACTGTGGAACTGTGTGATCTGATCACATATAAAACACTGCAAATATGTGTAAAAAGGCCAGGATTGGATTAAGTGATTGCCAGTAGATGTTTGTTGATAACACACCACATAACTGTTATTGAGGCTCTGATAAATGAAATATAGAATTGAAGGAGATCATACTGTATTTTTCTCCTGATTTGTGTACTTACAAAAAATGCATGAAACAGCTGTCTATGGATTGATATTTGGCTTGACTATTTTCCTTGTCATGTCCCAGGGTTTGTTAAAAAGGACTTTGCCTCTTAGTGTAGTACCCTGGAGTGGGGCACTACCATTGTGTCACCTCGCTATGGGTTCCTCTGTCTAGCAATGTATCCCATCATTATATTTATTGCAAGATCTTCCCATTTAGTGCCTTAATATTGTTATGCAACTGTTTTTACATGTTATGTGCCTGGATTTCCAGCAGGTGGCATATGTTCTGGCAGATTCCATTAGAAAGAATAGAACTAACCATTTAATTCTGTCCTCCTTTGGGCAGAAGTGGGTTTTCCTATTTTCCACCAAAGTAGTGGTTTTTAAGGAAGTTAGAGAAGTTGAATGAGAGGGTCCAAAGAGAGCAGACAAGGTGCAGTGAGGGAAGCATTTTCCCCTCCTGCTACCAGAGCTTCCGGAAAGCAGCTAGTAGAGCAGCACACTCCTGCTATTAATAGAACTTTGTATCTTAAAAGGTGACATCGGGTCCAAGATGCCCCACTCTGTTTGAGACAATAACCAAAACTTGAAGCTAAAGCATTACAGAATAAACAGTCAATGCCAACTGCCAGAGCCGTGCTTACTGCTGGAACAAAGAAGGAGAAATATCAAGTACCGTTATGTTACTGCAATTCTATTCCAAGTAAAGAAAAGTTTAACTTCAAAGTCTGGACTTTATTTCTTTCCTCGCTCCAACTCAATCTCTGCAATAGAGACTGACCCCCAGGAAGCGACAGTCTGAAGGTAGGAGTACTGTGACACAATAAGTCTTCATATATTGCTTGTCCTTTAATGAGAGCCAGTACCCTACCTAAGCCCTATATAAAACATACGAGTACTAGAAATAGCTTCTCTTCAGTGTTGTTTCTTGGAAACGAGTTGCATAATTCCTTTTTGAGAAACATACTCATCCATGATATATAAACAGTGGTCTAATCATATGTCAGTATTTTACAATAACTCTTCTCCTTTCTATTGTATGAATAATATGGGCCCTTTTTAGGTTTGAAAGTCAAATAGATAGTAAAAGTTCACTAGTTGCCTGTGGTTCATGACTTGATTTCTATATGTTGTGCATTGTAATACACCTTTACTTCAATGGGTAATGTCCATTTAAAGTGAGAGAGATCATTTGTGGTCAAATGTAGTATATAGTTTGGTATACAAGTAGAGAGATCACCTGTTGTTGTCATATGTAAAAGATGGTTCAGTATACAAGGAAAGAGACCAACCGTGGTCAGATGTAATACATGTTTTGGTATGCAAAGAGAAAGATCAGTCATGGTTAGATGTAATACATACCTCCCAAGTGACCCTCTTTTGGAGGGACAGTCCCTCTTTTTGACCCATGTCCCTTTGTCCCTCTTTTATCCTTAAATATCCCTCTTTTTGACCTGGAGGATTAATGCATAAAAGTACATTAATAAATTTACTAAATTGCTCCTTACTAAAGTGTCTATACCTATAAATTAGATCAGAACTTCATTATTTGGTGTAATTTGGACCTTAAAATATCTATAATCTGATCGGCAGCAGGACCCCCCTCGTGGAGAGATCTGAACTGCAGCTGGTCTTCAAATGGGGGTGAGTGGTGGGGGTACACCCCGTGCTTACAGGGCCACTTTGACTTTTGGCCTCCACTTCCCTACACTTTCCCTACAGATATCTGCCTTTAAAGTGAAAGGAGATGCACTGCCTCCATTTTTTTTACATCTTTATATGAATACAGCCCCGCAATAGGCCCTTTTTCTATATACGCTATTTTGAGGACTTGAGCATCAAGATATTTTTGACAACTCACAGGGGCTTATTTGCATTACCGCAGTGACTATATATTTGAGAACACGCTTCCCCTCTATACTGCAGAAATATCATGCTTTATGTACTTAAGTGGAACTGTTCCTACACCTTGCCACTTCTCCTCGTGGTGATGAATCATCCCTGAAGTATTCTGCATTACTCCGCGGCGCAATGTGATTTTTTCTTACTCTGTTCTTTTTTCTGAAGGCAGTACTCTCCCTTGTGTCTTTCTTTACCTCTCATCAGTCCTATAATTACCTTATGATTTGATTATACTGCTGCACCAACCGTCCAATAACGGCATGCCTGCAAGGTCGCAAAAGAAAAAAACGCAGGGTCTCTCCTTATCTTGCCAAACCTTACCGGAGCTTTTCTGTACTCCACAACCCTCTAACATGGAGCGTCCAGACTCTCCAACTGATAGCTCTAGTTCGTTACTACCATCGGAACCTAAACTAGCTGTTGACCCACCTGCTCCGGTCTTTGACCCGACCGAACTTTACAACAACATAAAGTCCCTCTTCACCATGGAACTGTCTAAGGCTGTGACAGATTTCACCAAGCAGATACAGGACTTGGGTACTAGAGTTTCTGACCTGGAAGAGAGGATGGATAATGTAGCGGACGCAATGGAAGTGGACAATACACGCCTGGACGGCCATGCTCAGAGGCTGGAAGCCTTAGAATATAAACTGGAAGATTTGGAAAACTGCAACCGTAGAGCTAACCTTAGAATACGAGGTATGCCGGAAACTATTACAGCACTACAACCTACGGTCCTCAACTTGTTCCAAGCTCTGCTACCCCAAGTGGACTCTATTATGTTCCGGATAGACCGGGTTCATAGGGCTTTGGGGAGACCTAGGAATCCCATTGTGCCACGTGATATTATCCTGAAACCCCATTACCCTGAAATGCGTGACCAACTTTTGGCTGCTGCTCGCAACTTACAAGCCCTTCCGGGGGTTGACACCTCGGTACAATTGTATGCGGACTTAGCACCGGTCACCCTTGAAAAGCGAAGATCGATGAGATCAGTGACACTTGCCCTTCAGAGGGCCCAAATACGTTATTGTTGGGGCTTCCCTTTCCACATCGCCTGCAAAATCGGCTCTCGCTATTAAAGATCTCTCAGAGGGTTTGGACATCCTGCAACAAGAAGGCATCCCATATGATCGGCCTCCTTCCTCAGCTCCTTTACCGAGACGACCGGAGCGATCCTGGCATACCCGTCAAGCTCCTCCTCTCGCCTTACCAGCTCTCCCTGGATATTCCCGGGATTTATCTTGAACCTGGCTTCCTGCAGAAAGATGGGATGCGAAGCTGGTCTCTTACTTGACCTTACGGGAGGTTGGCAATACCTGTTAAAACTTTGGCAGGAATCTGTATTCTGGTTGCTAGTTTTGACTGTTGGAGTTTTTCTTCTGCTTTTTGTTATGACTAACTTGTTTTCTTATCGCTGATAGAGCAGACATCCCCCCCCCCCGCTGCGGAAAACAGAGACACGCCACTTGAGACGCTACCATGGTTCGGTTTGCTGTGGTGATCAGGGGTGAGAGGCCGCACACCCCGCAAGTCTTTTTCGCTATTGAACTATCTTTTGCACTATAGTCTTAGCTAAAACTTGTTTCATCCCGATACGATTGTATTGGTGCTTTCCCTTACCGTGGGTGGCGACCGAGATCGAGATAGGCGGATTATTACGCGCCTGGTCCGGTGTTGATACCCGGGGTGCGGGTACACGCCACGTACTGTACACTACTATGTTCTGTATGATTTATTTACTTCTGCTCTATTTGAAGGTTTGATCCCTTTATACATGTCACTCAGCTAATATGTAGATATTATATGTCGGCATGTTGACCCTACAGGCCTTCTTGCCCGTCTGGGGCTGAGACATCCACGGTGGCATTAAGTAACACGGTTGTCCTCCGGGGTTTAGCTGGTCTGGCCCTGGTGGGTGCAACTATGCACTCTTGTAGTTGGTTGGCCACATGGATCGCCTCCGCCCTAGCACTGGACGGAAACTCTTTTCATCTTACCATACTTTCCCAGTCTCTCTTCCTCCCCGTCCTCTTCCCTCTTCCCTCCTCCCCCCCCCTTTTTTTCTTCCTCCCACTGCTTTCCTTCATACTGCCTTGTATGACCTTACCACAGCATTTCAACATATAATGTTCTAACTGGTTGCCATGGAACTTATGCCCCATGTTCCCCCTACGCCGAGTGCGTTTCAGGACACGATGCCGACGTGTTTGGTTCGGCACGTGGTACCTGACTGTTGTTACTTTTGTTGTTCTATGGTATTCCCTATTCTCTATTTTTGATCTACCTGGCATGCGAACTCATTTGTGGGCTCTCCCGGTCTCTACCCTACCCTGTTTCACCTTCACTAGTCACTTCCTATGCTCTGGACTTGAGGTCCTATTACAGGGACTCGGCATATCCTACATCCTTAACCATGTGTAGGATCATTACGCATAATGTTAGGGGGTTCAATTCGCCATAGAAGAGACGCAAAGCTTTCCTCCAATACAATAAACTATGGCCTGACATTATTTGTATTCAAGAGTCACATTTTACTCCTACCTCTTATCCCAAATATTTCCATAGCCGATATACCATGTTACTCCATGCTCCATATCCCACTAAATGTAGAGGAGTAGCTATATTTATAAAAAATTCTTTACCTTTCCAGATTGAGACCACGGTTGTTGACCCAGAGGATACATACATAATTGTCACAGGTTCCCTATACAATACTCCTTTATGCTTAGTCAACTCCTATGCTCCCAATAGTCAGCCTGCCTCGTTTCTTCGTTCCCTGGGTAAAATGCTTGACCGATACTTTCCTTCCTCCATTATATGGTGTGGGGACTTTAACATGACGTTTAATGCACATTTAGACAGATCTTTACCTGTAGCCGACAAATTGTCCTCTAAATCCAAAAGCGGGGTGAGGCAGGTGATGCGGGAACTGGACATAGCTGACTGTTGGAGAGAGTACAATGGGTCTTAACGTGGATACACTTATTTCTCCCCTGTTCATCACCATTATACGAGAATTGACTGGATATTGGCCTCCAGACATTTGCTTTCCCGTCTTTTGTACGCCAGACACATTCCCTGTGCATGGTCAGATCATGACATGGTCCTGATAGAACTAAACCTGGACTCTCCCTCACGGTGCCATTTTACCTGGAGACTTAATGAGTCTCTTCTTACTGACCCTTCTATAGTTGAACACGTAACATCTCCTCTCAAGGATTTTTTTACTTTTAATAAACCCTCTGATACTACACCTGCAATTAATTGGGCTGCTCATAAGCCTGTCATAAGGGGGATCCTCATAGCTGAGGCGTCTAAGTTAAAAAGGGAGCATTCTAAGGTTCAGTCTGATTTGGAAACCAAGCTTTCTCGTTTAGAGATGGCTAATCAGAGACGGCCTTCCCTTTTCCTTATTAAAGCTATTAAGGACGTTAAACTTCAATTAGATGCCACTCTGCTACATCGTACAGAGAAAGCCTTGAGATGGACTCAGGCGAGATTTTATAGACTAGCTAACAAGCCAGATAGATTGCTAGTGGCAAAGTTAAGGGCTCGGCAACATTTAAACACAATATACCAAATTAAAGATACGACAGGACAAACCACCTCTAACCCAAATACCATTTACCAGCAATTCCATACCTTTTACCAAAAATTATATTCTCCACCCTCCGACCCCCCCATGGGAGAAATCGCTTCTTTTCTTGCTACACTACCAATCCCAACATTATCCGCATCAGCTAGAGAATCCATTAACTGTGATGTTACTGATGAGTAAATTGATTTAGCCATAAATTCTCTTAAACTAGGTAAATCCCCAGGCCCCGACGGGTTCTCGGCGATCTATTTTAAAAAATTTAAAGACGTCCTAATGCCCCATCTCAAGACCTTATGTAACTATATACTCCATGGAGGTCTGTTGCCGCCGGATATGCTTAATGCGCTAATCACAGTTATACCTAAACCTGATAAGGACCCCTTGCTCCCTGCTAATTATCGACCTATTTCCCTGCTTAATGTTGACTTGAAGATCTTTACCACCATTCTGGCTACTCGTCTTAACCGCCACCTCCCCAATCTCATTCATTATGACCAGGTGGGTTTTATCCCTGGCAGACAAGCACCTGATAATGTGAGGAAAGTATGTTACATCATCCAATGGGTGAACACGAATTCTAAACCCCTTTCCCTTTTAGCTTTAGATATTGAAAAAGCCTTCGATAGCCTTTCTTGGAATTATCTATATCAGGTGCTGTCAGTAATGGGTATATCTGGCCCCTTTTTTGCGTTCTCTACAGACACTCTATACGTCTCCTGCAGCTTACCTTAAATTGCCGACTACTGAACCCATGTCCATACCCATTTGCAGGGGGACTCGACAGGGCTGTCCCCTCTCCCCAGCTCTTTTTGCTTTGGCTATTGAACCATTGGCTATAATGATCCATAATGACCCAAACATAGCAGGAGTAAAAATCGGGCCTCGTGAATATAAAGTTAGTCTCTTTGCAGATGACATGCTTCTTACCATTACATGGCCTTTAACGACATTACCTAACTTGTTGAAATGTTTGGACACTTTAGGTCACTATTCGAGCCTTCGGATCAACACCAAAAAATCAGAGATAATGCACTGTAACCTACAAGCAAACACCCGAGACTTGATATCACTAAATTCTGGCTTTAAAACTAGAGATGATTATCTACCCTACTTGGGAATTAATTTGCCAAAAACTTTAGATACCACTTTCAAGTGGAACTATGCTCGCCTCATCCCAAGACTCCTTCAAGAATTAACCACCTGGAGCTCTCCAACTCTTGGATTGGCAGAATACATACTGTCAGTTACACTACCTTGGATATTATATCTTTTTCGATCCCTTCCCATCCCGTTATCTGGTACGGCCCTCAAGTCCTTACAGACGGAAATATTTCGTTTTATTTGGGCATATAAAAAACCACGTATAGCCAGGAATACCATGCATCTTCACAAACGGGTGGGAGGATTGTCCCTTCCCCACCTATATAAATACTACCTAGCAGCCAGAATGACGCAATTAGTGTCATTTCACATAGGCTCTACCGCACCACAATGGGTAGTTTTGGAGTCAGACTTGTTGCAACCAACTTCCCCATTGGCATTGATTTGGTCCCCGGATGCCCCTTTGCGGTCTGTAGACCCAGCTGCAAAAATTCCTTACCTCATGCTGCAACTCTGGAGGAAAGTGAGGTTTAAATACAAACTACAAAGTCATATTTCCCCCATGATGCCCCTGTTTGGGAACCCCCTATTCCCACCAGGTTTACCACCAACAGCTTTTACCTGGTGGAAACATTCCAGACTGCGATATGTTGGTGATAGGGATGAGCGAACCGAACCGTAACGAACCAGATTCGTTACGAACTTTCCCAAAAGTTCGGTTCGTCACCGAACCGAATTTTGACAAAGTTCGTAACGAATCTGGTTAAAATAACGGCGACGCAAAATATACGCATATTTATTGAGAATGTACGCTAATGCGTACGTATTCCATTAAGTAGCGTACTTTTAACAACGCTACACTGTATGTTCGTTACTTGAGTAGGAATGTTCGCAGACGCAGTATATGAGTACGCTAATGCGTACATATTCAGTTAAGTAGCGTACCTTTGACAACGCTAGACTGTATGTTCGTTACTTGTGTAGGAATGTTTGCGGACGCAGTGCATGCGTACGCTAATGCGTACATATTCATTTAGTTAAGTAGCGTACCTTTGACAACGCTAGACTGTATGTTCGTTATTTGTGCGGGAATGTTCGCATTAGCGTACGCATTAGTGTAGATTCTAAAATATGCGTAGATTTTGCGTCGCCGTTGTTGAAGTCACTTGGATTTTTTCCACTTTTTTCATTGTAATAGCAACTGCAAATAAACGAAACTGTACCCTATCTGACTCCCATTATTGTAGAAGCAATTATTCAGCCGTTATAGCAAGGTTCGTTTTAGGTTCGGTTCGTACGAATCCGAACTTCAAGAAAGTTCGCCGAAGCGAACCGAACCGAACTTTTCAAAAGTTCGCTCATCCGTAGTTGGTGATTTTTTGATCCAATCTAAACTCATGTCCAGAGCATACTTTACTTCTGCTTTTTCCCCTCCGTCTTCTGAACTTTTTAGAACCACCCAAATTTTCAATTTTTTGACCTCCCAGATTCGGGAATCTAGAGTAATAGACTACACTGCATTCGAGAGACTTTGCAAATATAGGGCTTTAGAGAAGGGTGCCCTTTCCTTTATCTATTCTATTCTAAACTCACCACTTCCGGACACCAAACTGGCATTTATGCATGGCTGGGAGGTGGACCTGGGAGAAACCCTTACACTTGAACAATGGTACGATTGCTGTAGAACAATCAGTAAGGGTAGTTGGCAGGTTACACTTATGGAAACTTCAATGAAGGTTTTGCATAGGGTCTACTTCGTGCCATCTAGACTGCATCAAATATACCCAGATGTTTCCCCTCTCTGCTTTAGAGGATGCCAGGACACAGGAACAACTCTCCATATTTGGTGGACCTGCCCAGTAGTACGTAGGTTCTGGTCTGATATTGGTAGAGGCCTGTTTGAAGTATTTCAGAAAAATATACCTTTATCAGTGCCCACATACCTCCTTGGCCTTAAAGGGAACCTGTCACCTCCTGTAGGGAAAAAAAACTGTTAGCAGTACCTTAATCTGGTGGCCAGGGTGACGCTAAAGAAGGTCTTGATAAGGAGAAGAGATTCCTGTAAATAGAAGAAATTGATGTTTTAATCCTGTTCAGAACGCTGACTTGACTCGGCTTGAAGTCAAGGGGGCAGCGGCTAGCCAAGAAAACCACTCCCCCTGGTCAACTTGAATGACAGTTGCCGTTGGGCCAGGGATCGCGCAATTCTCGCGCATGCGCGGTGTGCAATTTCTCCCTGCGCGATCCCGGCCCCGGCTCTTCACTTCTGCGGCACTTTTGTCCCTACAGCGCATGCGCTGCAGAAGCAAGCAAGCGCGCTTGCCAGAGCGCGCCCGCCCGCCGTCCCCGCGCGCTCGCTTGCTTCTGCGGCGCATGCGCTGTAGGGACAAAAGCGCCGCAGAAGTGAAGAGCCGGGGCCGGGATCGCGCAGGGAGAAATTGCGCACCGCGCATGCGCGAGAATTGCGCGATCCCCGGCCCAACGGCAGCTGTCATTCAAGTTGACCAGGGGGAGTGGTTTTCTTGGCTAGCCGCTGCCCCCTTGACTTCAAGCCGAGTCAAGTCAGCGTTCTGAACAGGATTAAAACATCAATTTCTTCTATTTACAGGAATCTCTTCTCCTTATCAAGACCTTCTTTAGCGTCACCCTGGCCACCAGATTAAGGTACTGCTAACAGTTTTTTTTCCCTACAGGAGGTGACAGGTTCCCTTTAAGCCGCAAACGCTTAACCATACTGCATATAAACTTCTGCAATATATACTGATGTCTGCTAGGATACATATAGCTTCTAAATGGAGAACACCCTCCCTTTCTTTGGCAGCGGTTATACATAGAGTTAACCATATATCGCTATATGAAAAACTTAATGCTACACTGACTGATTCTCGGGAGCGTTATCAGCACATATGGAGCCCAAGGTTGAATTGTTCCAAGTCTCCTAATTTGCAATACTTCTTGTCTCTCTAACTGAATGCATTGAATTCAGAAGACTTCTGATGTGACCCTGTCCCCTATTCCTCCCTTCCTCTGACTGGGAATGACCCTGAGGGCTATGTCCCTCATTTTTTTTTTTTGATTAATTTTGACATAGGCATGCCGAAAACTACAATAAGTTAAAACTGTTCTTTAATTGTTGAGATTCATTGATCCATATTTTTACACAAGAATATTTTCTGATATGCTGCGAAACTATGAGTATTTTGATAGCATACTTATGTACACTGTATATCATTCAGCCTTTTGTTATTGATGTGCAATCTTTTGCAATCATTTCAATAAATATACTTTGATACTAAACTATCTATAGTCTGATGATTTATGTGCTAATATTTATATGGACAATGAAGCACAAGAAATAAAATTGCATTAGGGGCTCCAGAAATTATGCTAGAGGGGCACACACAGAGTTAGAGGGGTAGCCTAGTATGAAAAAAAACTGCCATGATGCGCGGGGCACACATTGTCCCTCTTTGCAATTTTCAAAAGTTGGGAGGTATGGTAATACAATGTTTGGAACACATAGAGAGAAATTAGCAGTGGTCAGATGTAATGCAAAATTCATTATGCTATACAAGGAAAGAGATCAGCCGTGTTCAGATGTAATGCTGAATTCAGTATGCTATACAAGAAAAGAAAGGAAAGATCAGCCGCGGTCAGATGTAATGCGAAATTCAGTATGCTATACAAGGAAAGAGAGGAAAGAGATCAGCCATGGTCAGATGTAATGCAGAATTCAGTATGCTATACAAGGAAAGAGAGGAAAGAGATTAGCCATGGTCAGATGTAATTCAGAATTCAGTATGCTATACAAGGAAAGAGAGGAAAGATATCAGCCATGGTCAGATGTAATGCAGAATTCAAAATGCTATACAAGGAAAGCGATCAGCTGTGGTCAGATGTAATGCCAAATTCAGTATGCTATACAAAGAAAGAGGAAAGAGATCAACTGTGGTCAGATGTAACGCAGAATTCAGTATGCTATACAAAGAAAGAGGAAAGAGATCAGCTCTGGTCAGATGTAATGCCAAATTCAGTATGCTATACAAGAAAAGAGAGGAAAGAGATCAGCCATGGTCAGATGTAATGCTGAATTCAGTATGTTATACAAGGAAAGAGATCAGCCATGGTCAGATGTAATGCAGAATCCAGTATGCTATACAAGGAAAGGGATCAGCCGTGGTCAGATGTAATGCCGAATTCAGTATGCTATACAAGAAAAGAGAGGAAAGAGATCAACTGTGGTCAGATGTAATGCAGAATTCAGTATGCTATACAAGGAATGAGATCAGCCATGGTCAGATGTAATGCAGAATTCAGTATGCTGTACAAGAAAAGAGAGGAAAGAGATCAACTATGGTCAGATGTAATGCAGAATTCAGTATGCTATACAAGGAATGAGATCAGCCGTGGTCAGATGTAATGCAGAATTCAGTATGCTGTACAAGAAAAGAGAGGAAAGAGATCAACTGTGGTCAGATGTAATGCAGAATTCAGTATGCTATACAAGGAATGAGATCAGCCATGGTCAGATGTAATGCAGAATTCAGTATGCTATACAAGGAAAGAGACCAGCAGTGGTCAGATATAATGCAGAATTCAGTATGCTTAACAAGGAAAGAGAGGACAGAGATCAGCCATGGTCAGATGTAATGCTGAATTTAGTATGCTATACAAGGAAAGAGAGCAGCAGTGGTCAGATATAATGCAGAATTCAGTATGCTCTACAAGAAAAGAGAGGACAGAGATCAGCCTTGGTCAGATGTAATGCTGAATTCAGTATGCCATACAAGGAAAGAGATTAGCCATGGTCAGATATAATGCAGAATTCAGTATGCTGTACAAGAAAAGAGAGGAAAGAGATCAGCCATGGTCAGATGTAATGCGAATTCAGTATGCTATACAAGGAAAGAGGAAAGAGGTCAGCCGTGGTCAGATATAATGCAGAATTCAGTATGCTATACAAGGAAAGAGGAAAGAGGTCAGCCATGGTCAGATATAATGCAGAATTCAGTATGCTATACAAGGAAAGAGGAAAGAGATCAGCCGTGGTCAGATGTAATGCAGAATTCAGTATGCTATACAAGGAAAGAGATCAGCCATGGTCAGATGTAATGCAGAATTCAGTATGTTATACAAGAAAAGAGAGGAAAGAGATCAGCCATGGTCAGATGTAATGCAGAATTCAGTATGCTATACAAGGAAAGAGATCAGCCGTGGTCATATGTAATGCAGAATTCAGAATGCTATAGAAGGAAAGATTTTTATATATGCGATTACAGTATTAGAGGGAAAGGATCCTTTTTTTGGGAAAACTATACAATTGATAGAAGACTCTAGTACCCTGTTGGGCCACCTCTGACCTGGTTACAAGATGAGATACGGTTGGGCATGAAGACATACAGGTTTTGTATGGTATTCTGTAGCACATTTCTCCACAGATATTGCAGCTGGGCCTGTAGATCCTGCATACTATTAGGTTGCTGAAGCTGGCGTCCCATAAATGCTCAATTGTTATCCTTCTGAAAAAATACCAGTTGTGAGCCCTGCCATGAGGCAACACATGTGACTGCAGAATGTCCCTTGTATCCCTACTAGGGGTGACCGATTGTCATATGCAGCTCCATACTCGAACCCAATTGTGTCAGATCCTAAAAAGAACAAGGATTCATTGCTAAAGATGAAATGGTTCCATTCTGTAGCTGTCCACGTTTCTTGTTCAAGACACCATTGCAAACGAACATGACTGTGGCTGGCTGTCAATGTCAGGAAATGTTATGGGCGCCGTGACACCAATTTCCTCCTGGTAAGTGCCTGGAAATCGTCCATCTGATTAGGAGCCCTATATTCATTAAGGTTTGCATGAACACATGTCTAGTAGTCCTCTGTTCCTCTATTTTGCCGTTGAGCTGCTCCACTGTAGTGTTGGCCCACCCTCGCACAACTTCGTAGCCAAAATTCACTGCATCAATGGCACATTGTGCTTTGCAGTGTCACCCCCATTTCCTCATAGATTGTAAGCTTGTGCGAGTGTTTTGTACATGAATCTTCTGAATTTTTAATTTGGAGTATGGTGGCACTTTATAAATAATAATTAGTATTTTTTTTTTTCCATGTTGCTTATTTGCAACTGTTCCATTTGTCCACTCACAATACACTTTGACCAAAACAACACACGAACAGTTCACAAATTTCAGAAATACTGCCACCCTTGGCCTATAAGCCAATTGTCATTCCTTTTTGCAACTCTGATAAATTGCTCCTTTTACTCATGAGAGCAATGAGGGATATGTGTGCAGACAGCCAACTGCACACCTTATATACCCTCCTTCATAAGATATGCACTGCCGATATTGAAAGTAGGATGTGGTCATAATAATGTGTATGAAAGAACCTCTGGACTATAAGTATTTCATCTCTGTGGAGAGATACTGTTGATTAACATTACACCTAAAATAAGATTTTGCAGTGGTGTTTGAAATTCCTTTGCTTTATTCTTAGCACAAAAATGATAACAACAACAACTATTTATATCAATTTATGTTTTAGAAATGTTACTTTCGATGAGTCACATCACGTGGGAAGGTTTTGCCTGGACTTTGACTCATAGGGAGCGACTTCCACAAGGTGGCTCTAGTGAAGTGCCTCTCCTATCCTGGAAGATACCTCTTTGCATATTACTTTCCCATGGTGCATTGCCACTAAGTCTCGATACCATGGAGCATTGCAAATAAGTCTCCATACACAGCTGGTCTGTTCAAGGAAGGCCAGTACCCTGCCTAAGCTGCATCCAAGTCATTGCACTGTGCCGGAATCCTACTCCTGATGAAGGGCAAGCACCCTGAAACAGCTGTCTATGGATTAATATTTGCCTTGGCTATTTACTCTTGTCTTGTCCCAGGGTTTGTTACTTTGACTCATAGGGAGCCACTTCCCAAAGTTGGCGCTAGCAAGATGGTTCTCTTTCCCTGGGACATACCTCTTTGAAAAGTATTTTCCCATAGAGTGGGAAATATACATTGCCAATAAGTCTTCATACGCTGTTGTTCTCTTTATTGAGAGCCAGTACCCTACCTAAGCCCTATATAAAACATACAAGTACTAGATATAGCTTCTCTTCAGTGTGGTTTCTTGGAAAGGAGTTACATAATTCCTTTTTGAGGCACAAACTCATCAATGATATATAAACAGTGGTGTAATCATATGTCAGTATTTTACAATAACACATCTCAGTAAAAGTTCACAAGTTGCCTATGGTTCATGACTTAATTATGATACATTGTGCATTGTAATACACCTTTACTTGTATGGATGAAAATGATGTCCATTTAAAGTGACTGTCCAGTCTGAGGGATCACCCCCTGCACTGGGTATATTAAAGGGGTTGTCTCATGAAAACAGCACGTTATTAATTTGCCCTTCAGTGCCACTTATTTCCTGGGCTATGAAAAGAGACCAGATAGATGTAATGCAGGGTTCAGTATAAAAGGAAAAAGATCATCCATAGTCAGATGTAATGCAGGGTTCAATATACAAGGAGAGAGATCAGCCGTGGTCAGATGTAAAAGATGGTTCAGTATACAAGGAAAGAGATCAGCGATGGTTAGATGTTATAGATGGTTCAGTATACAAGGAAAGAGATCAGCGATGGTTAGATAGTATAGATGGTTCAGTATACAAGGAAAGAGATCAGCGATGGTTAGATGTTATAGATGGTTCAGTATACACAAGGAAAGAGATCAGCGATGGTTAGATGTAATAGATGGTTCAGTATACAAAGTGAGAGATCAGCCATGGTCAGATGTAATATATGATTTGGTACACAAGGAGAGAAATCAGTTGGAGTTAGATATTATGCAGGATTCAGTGTACTGTACAAGGAGAGAGATCATTCATGGTCAGATGTAATGCAGTATGCAATATACAAGGAAGGAGATCAGCTGTGGCCATATGTAATACATGGCTTGGAAAACAAAGCAATATATTATCCGGTGACCACTAATGCAAGATTCAGTTTACTGTACAAGGCAAGAGATCAGCTATGGTCAGGTGTAATGTGAGATTCAGTATAATGTAAAAGGAGAGAGATCAGCTATGGTCAGATGTAATGCAAGATTCAGTGTTCTGTACAAGGAGAGAGATCAGCCATGGTCAGATGTAATGCAAGATTCAGTGTTCTGTACAAGGAGAGAGATCAGCCATGGTCAGATGTAATGCAAGATTCAGTGTTCTGTACAAGGAGAGAGATTAGCCATGGTCAGATGTAATGTGAGATTCAGTGTTCTGTACAAGGAGAGAGATCAGCCATTGTCAGATGTAATGTGAGATTCAGTGTTCTGTACAAGGAGAGAGATCAGCCATTGTCAGATATAATGTGAGATTCAGTGTTCTGTACAAGGAGAGAGATCAGCCATGGTCAGATGTAATGTGAGATTCAGTGTTCTGTACAAGGAGAGAGATCAGCCATTGTCAGATGTAATGTGAGATTCAGTGTTCTGTACAAGGAGAGAGATCAGCCATTGTCAGATGTAATGTGAGATTCAGTGTTCTGTACAAGGAGAGAGATCAGCTATGGTCAGCTATAATGTGAGATTCAGTGTTCTGTACAAGGAGAGAGATCAGCTATTGTCAGATGTAATGTGAGATTCAGTGTTCTGTACAAGGACCTCCTCTAGGGGGGTTGTCGAAGTGAAACCCCTCGATCTTCACAATACCCCTGATGGTGGGGATAGACTTTCCGAGGGGAACACCAGGTCGCTACCTCTTGAGGAAGGTTGGAACACGAGGCAGCTGGTCCAGGCAGACCAGGAGATACCTGCAAAGGTACCAGATGTACAGCATTGGTCAGCAGGCCGGGTCGTTTCCAGGAGCAACTATGCAGGACCGAAGGATGAGGCAGAGGCGAAGTCAGACAGGCTATGGGACAGGGCAGGCAGCACAGGAACAAGTCAGGCAATCCTAGTCGGCAACGAGAAGATCAATGCAGGCAGGCAGGCAAGGATCAGGCAGGTAGAAGAGTCAGATAACAAAGCAAGGGTCAGAACACAGGAACACAAGCAGGGACAGGTACAACCACATGCAAGATAAGGACCTAGACACTGAGGCAACTGGGAAGAGGGCTGAGCGACTTAAATAGGGCCAGGGTTGGTCAATGAGGACACGTGATCCACCCACATGATCTAGCATGGTGACATGATTAAACTACATGATCTAACCTGCTCCAGCCCAGAGGGAGTGATGTAAGGAACAAGGATGTTGTAGCCAGGGCTGAATGGAAACTCTGGAGCGGATCACAGTGCAACAGCACTTACACAGTCAGCGCCCAGGACTGCAGCGGTGAACGGGAAACACAAGCAGCAGCTCACCGCTGAACACGACGCCCAGGACAGCAGCGGTAAGCAGGGGAACAGCGGCACACAGCAGCTGCTGTTACACATTTTCTAAGGATAGTAACATATTTTGTAAGCCTGTATAAAGACATCTGTCGATCTAGTTCAGCCTGTTGCCCTGCAAAGTTGATCCAGTTGAAAGAAAAAAAAAACATGAGGTAGAAGCCAATTTATGTCATTTTATGGGAAAATATTCCTTCCCGACTCCAATCAGGCAGCCAGAATAATTCCCTGGATCAACGACCCATCTCCAGAATTCTCCTAGCTATAACCTTGATGGACTTATGTATTTCTTCAATCATATAAACTATGTAACTATGTAACCTGCAATACTATTAAACTGCAGGAATACATCCAGGTCCCTCTTGAACTCGTTTGGTGAACTTACCATCACCACCTCCTCAGGTAGAGAGTTCCATAGTCTCACTGCTCTTACCATAAAGAATTCTCTTCTATGTTTGTTTACAAACCTTCTTTCCTCCAGACACAGAGGATGTCCACTCGTCACAGTCACAGTCGTGGGGATAAATAGATGATGGGAGAGATCTCTGTACTGACCCTGATACAATTATACATAGTTATTAGATATCCCCTTTCTAAACTAAAAAAACCCTAATTTTGATCATCTTTCTGGGTACTGTAGTCCACCCATTCCAGTTATTACTTTAGTTGCCCTCCTCTGAACCCCCTGTAGCTCTCTTATGTCTTTCTTGTGCACAGAAGCCCAAAATTGTAGGTAATGCTAAATTTGTGGCCTGACTCATGATTTATAACGTCTCTATGTGCATAACCTTACATTTGTCAGTGTTAAACCTCATCTGCCACTTCTCTGCCCAAGCCTCCAGTCTATCCAGATCCTTTTGTAACAGTGTACTGTCCTCTTCCGTGTTAATTACTTTACACATCTGCAAAAATTGATATTTTACTGTGCAAGTCTTCTACAAGATTATTAATAAATATATTAAAGGGAATAGGGCCCAGTACTCACCCCTGTGGTACCCCACTAGTGACAGTGACCCAATCTGAATATGTGCTGTTAATAACCACCCTCTGTTTTCTATCACTGATCCAGTTACTTACCCACATACAGACATTTTCTCCCAGGCCAAGCATTCTCATTTTATATACTAACCTTTTATGTGGTACAGTGTCAAATGGTTTGGAGAGGTCCAGATATACTACATCCATTGATTTGCCGCGGTCACGTCTAGAACTTACCTCCTCATAGAAACTGATTAAATTAGTTTGACATGACTGATCCCTCATGATGCCATGCTGATATGGCGTTATACACTTATTGAGATACTCCAGGACATCATCTCTTAGAAAACCTTCAAACAGTTTACCCACAACAGATGTTAAACCCTTACCGGCCTATAGTTTCGGGGCTCTGTTTTTGACTCCTTTTTAAATATTGGAACCACATTTGCTAAGTGCCAATCCTGTAGAACACTCCCTGTCAATATAGAGTCTTTAAAGGGTTATTCTCATTTTAGACAATGGGGGCATATCGCTAGGATATGCCCCCATTGTCTTATAGGTGCGGGTCCCACCGCTGGGACCCGCACCTATTTCCAGAACGGAGCCCCCGAACTGAATGAGGGCGCACTGCGCATGCGCAGCCGCCCTCCATTCATTTCTATGGGGCCGCCAAAAATAGCCGAGCGCTGGCTTGGCTACTTCCGTCGGCTCCATAGAAATGAATGGGAGCGCAACGCGCATGCACGGCCCGGCTCCCATTCATTTGAGCGGCGCGGGGAGCTGCGCCTGGTGGTGGCCAGACCCCCAGAAACCTGGGGTCCTCCAGGCGCAGCGCTCCCCGCTCCGTTCTGGATATAGGTGCGGGTCCCAGCGGTGGGACCCGCACCTATAAGACAATGGGGGCATATCCTAGCGATATGCCCCCATTGTCTAAGATGAGAATACCCCTTTAAGCCCTTCACGAATATTCATGTACATGTACGCGGGGGAATGCGGTCTTTCGCTGCATCCCCACATGCATGCATGTAATCTGATCGGGTGGGCACAGCTCGGGATCAGCAGCACAGGCATGGCTGTTACTGACACCTGGACCCCTGCTATATCAGCTGGCATGGCTGAAAACACAGAAGCCGGTGGATTAACCTTTCACATGCCAACGCTAACCCCGGCACATGTGGGGTTTACAGAGGAAGGGGGCTCTGACTCCATTGGGCCCCCAAGCTGCGGTGACAGGGAACTGATTGTTGCTATGGCAGCCCCTATGCCTTACCCAGGCATCTGAGCCTGCCAGCTACGGAAGCCTAGGAGATCCAGCCCCCAGGCTGGGTCTCCTAGGCAACTGTAAGTGTACTACACTGATAGTTCAATGCAGTACAATACATCATGCATTGAAACAGGGATCAAAGCCTGAAAGGTTGTCACACAGTGGGACAAAAAGTAAATATAAAAAAGTTTTTAATAAAAAAATTAACATTTGAAGTAAAACAGCCATTTCACCTCATAAAATCCTGCACAAAAAGAAAAGGAAAAAACAGACATATTAGGTATCACCACGTCCAAAACAACCGGCTCTATAAAAATGTTACATGATGTACCCTGTCAGGTGAATGCTGTTAAAAAACATAACAAAGAAACTGTGCCAAAATAGCCATTTTTGTCACCTTGCCTTACAAAAAGCATAATAGCGAGAGATCAAAAAGTCTTGTGCACCCCAAATTGGCATAAATGAAACCATCATCACATCCTGAAAACTCTTGCCATAAAAATACAAAAATATGGCTTTCAGAAAATGGCAACTTAACAAAAATAAAAAAATACACATATTAGGTATCGCCATGTCCTTAATGACTGACTCTATAATAGTGTCACATGATCTACCTCATCATGTGAATGCTGTTAAAAAAATAAATAAAAACTATGCCAAAATAGCAATTTTTTGCCACCTTGCACCCAAAAACTGTAATACTGAATAATCAAAAAATCATATGTACCCAACAATGGTACCAATAAAAACGTCAGCTCTTCCTGTAAAATGATCGGCAAAAAAATAAAAGAAATATAGCTTTCAGAAAATTAAGACACAAGAACATGATTTATTTTTTTCAAAAATGCTTTATTATATAAAACTGAAAAAATAGACATACAGTGCCTTGCGAAAGTATTCGCCCCCCTGGAACTTTTCAACCTTTTGCCACATTTCAGGCTTCAAACAAAAAGGTATAACATTTTAAATTTTTGGTGAAGAATCAACAAGTGGGTCACAATTGTGAAGTGGAAGGAAATTTATTGGATCATTTAAACTTTTTTTGTAATAACAAAACTGAAAAGTTGGGCGTGCAAAATTATTCGGCCCATTTACTTTCAGGTCAGAAAACTCACTCCAGAAGTTCATTGAGGATCTCTGAATGATCCAATGTTGTCCTAAATGACTGATGAAGATAAATAGAATCCACCTGTGTGTAATCAAGTCTCCGTATAAATGCACCTGCTCTGTGATAGTCTCAGGGTTCTGCATCATGAAGACCAAGGAACACACCAGGCAGGTCCATGATACTGTTGTGGAGAAGTTTAAAGCCGGATTTGGATACCAAAAGATTTCCCAAGCTTTAAACATCCCAAGGAGCACTGTGCAAGCGATCATATTCAAATGGAAGGAGTATCAGACCACTGCAAATCTACCAAGACCCGGCTGTCCCTCTAAACTTTCATCTCAAACAAGGAGAAGACTGATCAGAGATGCAGCCAAGAGGCTCATGATCACTCTGGATGAACTGCAGAGATCTACAGCTGAGGTGGGAGAGTCTGTCCATAGGACAACAATCAGTCGAACACTTCACAAATCTGGCCTTTATGGAAGAATGGCAAGAAGAAAGCCATTTCTCAAAGATATCCATAAAAAGTCTCGTTTACAGTTTGCCACAAGCCACCTGGGAGACACACCAAACATGTGGAAGAAGGTGCTCTGGTCAGATGAAACCAAAATCGAACTTTTTGGAAACAATGCAAAACGATGTTTGGCGTAAAAGCAACACAGCTCATCACCCTGAACACACCATCCCCACTGTCAAACATGGTGGTGGCAGCATCATGGTTTTGGCCTGGTTTTCATTAGCAGGGACAGGGAAGATGGTTAAAATTGATGGGAAGATGGATGGAGCCAAATACAGGACCATTCTGGATGAAAACTTGTTGGAGTCTGCAAAAGACTTGAGACTAGGACGGAGATTTATCTTCCAACAAGACAATGATCCCAAACAGAAAGCAAAATCTACAATGGAATGGTTCACAAATAAACTTATCCAGATCTTAGAATGGCCAAGTCAAAGTCCAGACCTGAATCCAATTGAGAATATGTGGACAGAGCTGAAAACTGCTGTTCACAAACGCAAGGGGGGGCCGAATAATTTTGCACGCCCCACTTTTCAGTTTTATTATTACAAAAAAGTTTAAATGATCCAATAAATTTCATTCCACTTCACAATTGTGACCCACTTGTTGTTGATTAGTCACCAAAAATTTAAAATGTTATATCTTTTTGTTTGAAGCCTAAAATGTGGCAAAAGGTTGAAATTGCGTCCGTATCAACCTGCTCTATAAAACAACACATGATCTATCCTGTCAGGAGAATACCATTAAAAACAAAAAATTAAAACGATTCCAGAACAGCTGGTTACCTTGCCTAACAAAAAGCGTAATATAGAGCGATCAAAAATCATATGTACCCAAATATACTAGCAGTAAAACTGTCACTGTATCCCGTGGTTTTTAAAATTAAGTCACTTTTTGGGAGTTTGTACTGTAGGTGTGCATCTGCAAATGCAACATGGCAACTTAAAATTATCCCAGTGAAATCTGCCCTCCAAAATCCATATGGCACTCTTTCAGTTCTGTGCCCTGCCGTGTACAGCAGTTTATGACCACATATGGGGTGTTTCTGTAAACTGCAGGGTAATAAATATTGAGTTTTGTTAACCCTTGCTGTACTACAGGAAATAATGGATAAAAAATGGAAAATCTGCAAAAAAAGTGACATTTTGAAATTTCACCTCTATTTTCCTTTCATTATAACCTAAAGGGTAATTTATAAAATCAGTTTTGAATAATGTGAGGGGAGTAGGTCCTAAAATTGTGCCATTTATGGGTGATTTCTATTATGTAAGCCCCACAAAATGACTTCAAAACTAAATCAGTCTTTAAAAAAGTGGGTATGAAAATTTTCTTTAAAAATTTCAAAATTGCTTCTAAAATTCAAAGCCCTTTAAAAAATAAAATGACATTTACAAGAAAATGCCAACATAAAGTAGATATATGGGGAATAAGTAATATATATTGTATCTGTTTTAATCACTATCCGTCTTAAAAGCAGAGGAATTCAAATTAAGAAAATACTGAATTTTCCTAATTTTACATAAATTTGGGATTTTTTTTATAAATAAAGGTAAAACATGTTGACTCAAATTTACCACTAACATGAAGTATAATATGTCACAAGAAAATATTATTGTAATTGCTTGCATAAGTAAAAGCATTCCAGAGTTATTACCGCATAACGTGAAACATGTCAGATTTACAAAATGTGGCTTGGTCCTTATGGTGAAAACTGGCGTTGTCTTGAATTAAATATGAGAAATAAGGGGTTGTTCACATATCAGTTATTTGATCAGTTATTTCCATCAGTTATTGTGAGACAAAACCAGGTGTGGGTCAAAAACACAGAACAGGTGCAGATCGTTTCGTTATACTTGACCTCTGTGGAGGCTGCACTCCTTTTTTTGGCTCACAAAAACTAATGGAAATAACTGATCAAATAACTTAATCAAGGCCTTAAAAGGGTTTTTCAAGATTTTATGACTGATGACCTATCCTTTGAATGGTCACTATTTCCCAGGTGACCCCGGAGCTGCACATCTATTATTCTGTCAGGCCTATTGGTTAGTAGTAAGTCTAGTATGGCTGCCCCTCTAGTCGGGTCATGAACCAGTTGGGAAAGGTAATCTCGATATCGAGATGGTTTGGGGTGAGCTGGACCGCAAAGTGAAGGCAAAAGGGCCAACAAGTGCTAAGTATCTCTGGGAACTCCTTCAAGAGTCTATATCTGGGTAGTCCACCTTAATAACGACATTATTATTTGCTGGACAAATTGTAATACTGTTGGTAGGCACATTTTCATACAGGAATGGCAATTTATGAATTCATGATATATTTATTATTAAAATGTAATATTAAAAATAATTCATACATATACAGTACAGACCAAAAGTTTGGACACACCTTCTCATTCAAAGAGTTTTCTGTATTTTCATGACTATGAAAATTGTAGATTCACACTGAAGGCATCAAGACTATGAATTCACACATGTGGAATTATATACTTAACAAAAAAGTGTGAAACAACTGAAAATATGTCTTATATTCTAGGTTCTTCAAAGTAGCCACCTTTTGCTTTGATTACTGCTTTGCACACTCTTGGCATTCTCTTCATGAGCTTCAAGAGGTAGTCACCTGAAATGGTTTTCACTTCATAGGTGTGCCCTGTCAGGTTTAATAAGTGGGATTTCTTGGCTAATAAATGAGGTTGGGACCATGAGTTGTGTTGGGCAGAAGTCAGGTGGATACACAGCTGATAGTCCTACTGAATAGACTGTTAGAATTTGTATTATGGGAAGAAAAAAGCAGCTAAGTAAAGAAAAATGAGTGGCCATCATTACTTTAATAAATGAAGGTCAGTCAGTCCGAAAAATTGGGAAAACTTTGAAAGTGTCCCAAAGTACAGTCACAAAAACCATCAAGCGCTACAAAGAAACTGGCTCACATGAGGACCGCCCCAGGAAAGGAAGACCAAGAGTCACCTCTGCTTCCTCAGAAATCGCAGGTTAACAGCAGCTCAGATTAGAGACCAGGTCAATGCCACACAGAGTTCTAGCAGCAGACACATCTCTACAACAACTGTTAAGAGGAGACTGTGTGCAGCAGGGCTTCATGGTAAAATAGCTGCTAGGAAACCACTGCTAAGGACAGGCAACAAGCAGAAGAGTCTTGTTTGGGCTAAAGAACACAAGGAATGGACATTAGACCAGTGGAAATCTGTGCTTTGATCTGATGAGTCCAAATTTGAGATCTTTGGTTCCATCCACCGTGTCTTTGTGCGACGCAGAAAAGGTGAACGGATGGACTCCACATGCCTGGTTCCCATCGTGAAGCATGGAGGAGGAGGTGTGATGGTGTGGGGGTGCTTTTCTGGTGACACTGTTGGGGATTTATTTAAAATTGAAGGCATACTGAACCAGCATGGCTACCACAGCATCTTGCAGCGGCATGCTAATTCCATCCGGTTTGGGTTTAGTTGGACCATCATTTATTTATCAACAGGACAATGACCCCAAACACACCTCCAGGCTGTGTAAGGGCTATTTGACCAAGAAGGAGAGTGATGGGGTGCTACGCCAGATGACCTGGCCTCCACAGTCACCAGACTTGAACCCAATCGAGATGGTTTGGGGTGAGCTGGAACACAGAGTGAAGGCAAAAGGGCCAACAAGTGCTAAGTATCTCTGGGAACTCCTTCAAGACTGTTGGAATACCATTTCAGGTGACTATCTCTTGAAGCTCATCAAGAGAATGCCAAGAGTGTGCAAAGCAGTAATCAAAGCAAAAGGTGGCTACTTTAAAGAACCTAGAATATAAGACATATTTTCAGTTGTTTCACACTTTTTTGTTAAGTATATAATTCCACATGTGTTAATTCATAGTTTTGATGCCTTCAGTGTGAATCTACAATTTTCATAGTCATGAAAAAACAGAAAACTCTTTGAATGAGAAGGTGTGTCCAAACTTTTGGTCTGTACTGTATACAAATATGCATTAAAGGTCCTTACTCTAGTATAACCAAAGACGATGATCCAATGATTTAAAATAAATACATATATAGCTATGAGTGAATGTTAGTGGTCTATGAGGTTCCTGCATCTGTTGCTTAGTATCTGAGCTACTGATGAAGTAGTAGAAATACTCCGAAACGCGTTTGACATATTTGAAATATATGGGTATATAAAATTGCCATTAAAGTCCTCTAACATAGGAGGCTATATTAGTTATAATAAAGTAAGGACTTTTAATGTATATTTGTAGAGATATATAGATATATATATATATATATATATATATATATATATATACACACAATACAAAAAAAAGTGCATACAGAGTGCTGCTACCTTTTTTTGTATTGTATTTGATTAGCTATGGTAGCTTGCACCTGTCTCTCACCTATAGGAGGTGCTGTTCCATTTTTGGATAATTATGTCTATATAGGGGAGTGTAGCTTCCTCTGGGAACTTAGCACTCCTGTTCACATGTAGTAGCTTCTGATCAGGTAAGGAGTTCCTTTTGATTCAGACTTGCTGGTTTATGTAGGATGCAGGTCAGGGTTAGAGTAGGACCCATCTGATTGGAAGCCACCTTGTCAGCTGGTGGATGGGCTCAACATATGCATGATCATTTATATGCGCTAAGAGCTTCCATTTCAGTCTATTTAGCAGTCTATTTAGCAGTAATGCTTTTTCACTTTTTCATATATTCACCTTATTTGTCTTAGTGCATACAGAGTGTTGCTACCTTTTTTTGTATTGTATTTGATTAGCTATGGTAGCTTGCACCTGTCTCTCACCTGTAGGAGGTGCTGTTCCGTTTTTGGATAATTATATAATATATATATATATATATATACTAGCTGAAGGATCCGGCTTCGCCCGGGTATATTTAATCTATTTCATTTAATGTTTGTGTGTGTTGTTAAAAGATATCGAGAGTGACCTCTACAGTGCCCGTCCCTTAACAGAAACATCCACAGCGCCCTCCCCTTTAACGGTGACCTCCACAGCAGCCCGCCCCTTAAAGGGGTTATCCGAGTTATTTTTTTGTCATTTGTATGTTTCTAACTAGTTAAATACAACAGCTTTTCCATACACTTTCAATGAAGGTCACATGACCTGTGATGTCAGCTTGCCTCCCTGCTAATCTTGTATTCGTGCACAGAGCCTATACACGAAACGTCACTGTGCTGGCCACGCCCCTCTGCATTGCCGAGCTTCTGCTATCTGCTCTCCCTGGATTCTTTCAGATAAAACATCAACCCCTTCAGCCAGAACACACTGAAGGCTTTACAACAGCAGCTGCAGATGTAAAGAGACACAGGATCTGCTCTCCTCACCCTACAGACACCCTACAGACACAGAACTGACACTGGAGCTGATCTGGAGGAGATGCAAAGAACAAAGCAGGTAGGGGGAAGATCCTGTGTGTATCAGCAGTATCATTGTACAACTGGGACTTGTAGTCCTACACATACAACATGCTGCTGAGTATCCAGCAGGCATGTCACTAAGGGCAGGCCACCAATAAAATCTAGAGACGAGTTCTTTAGTGGCATTAATACCCGGATGATCGCTTAAAACGGAGTTATGGCACTCATCCAGAAGTCGGAAACGCAGATGAATGAGTACAAAATACTTATCTCTGGGAGAATCAGGTGGAGCCAGATGTTGGCAGAGCAGAGCATGGGGAGGAGCAGGTAAACAAAGACCAGAAGAGAACCAGGGAAATGTGGAAATATAGATTTTTTTTTTAATACAACTTGCTTAACTTAGTATATTGCTGCCCATCAGATTTAAAGTACTATATATTTTTTTTTCATACTGTAACTTGGACAACCCCTTTAACAGAAACATCCACAGCGCCCTCCCCTTTAACTGTGACCTCCACAGCAGCTAGGGTGGCCACTATCTTCAGCCCAGAAAGTTGAACCTCACCGGTCATTCCCCCAAACGTGAAGCAGCACCCCCCGTCCCCATGAAGCCACACCACTAAACATGAGTGTGAGCTACTGAAAGGGTGGACATCCCTACGTCCATCCAGGCACTGCGCCGGATGGAGGACAGGGAGCCAGAAAGCCGGACTGTCCAGCCTAAAGCCAGACATCTGGCCACCCTATCATCAGCCTGCCCCTAGGGGGGCCAGAGGTCTGTTTTTAGGCTGGATAGTCATGTGAAACCTGCATTCCCTGAATTTAATGGAGGCACCAGCAGAGGTAGTATCTAGTGTAGGTTCCTGCCCTAAAGAGATCACCTTGACGCAGGCTTTCAGACTCCCTGTCCACCGTCTGGCGCAGGGCCTGGACAGACACAGGGATGTCCACCCTTTCAGTAGCTCACGCTCAGACAGCTTCTCCTCCGTGTCTTCATGGAACCAGGGGGCGTGGCCTCATGTTTAGAGGTGTGGCTTCATGGGGACCAGTGGCATGGCTTCACGTTGGGGGAAGGCTGGACATTCTGGCTTTCAGACTCCCTGTCCTCTGTCATGCGCAGGGCCTGGATGGACACAGGGATGTCCTTTTGAACAGCTCACTCTCAGCAGCGCTGTGCAGTCTGAGCATGAGCTGCAGGGAGAAAGTCAACCTCCCTCCCACCCCTGCAGTTGACAGAAGGTGATTTTTACCTTCATTTTTGCAATCCCTGTCGGCTTCGGAGTGAGAGGGGGTGTGACCTGACCGGGTCGGGGGCGTGACTTAGTGGGACCTGGAGGTGGGGCTTTTAAGTCCTTCTTTTGAGGGTGACCTGAACTACAGGTTGATGCCTTAGTAATTTAGGAGGAAACACAGTGGGTAGCAGTAGAAGAAAACATTATTACTACTGAACAGTAAATATGTGAAATTTACATTATATGAGGTAATGATTGATGATGAGTTAGTCTAAAACATAAGTTATAGTTATGGTAACCGGAATACTTCTTTAACAGTGTCATCCACAGCACTCTGCCCCTTTAAAGCAGACCTGCAGCAGTGAACTGGCTGTGTTGTTATGGAAACCTGTTGTGTGTGGAGACTAACTGCCTGTGAGCTTCTATTGGCTGATAAGGGTCATGTGACCAGGCTTCTATTGGCTAATGCATTTTTTGGGAATATCTCAGGAACGGTACGTCCTGGAGAGCTGAGACCCGTTCTAAAACCTTCCCGGACACCTGATGTACCTGTGTGCCAAATTTTGTGATTGTAGCTGCGACGGTGTGGATTCCTTTAGTGGACATACGTTGCTATGGCTGATTGCAATGAAAAGGAAAATACATACAATGCAACAGCACACTGCTAACCAGATAAAGCACAAAATGCCATAGAGATATAAAGTATTCTGGAGCTAATGCTATGCTTGTTGGCAAATATATTTTGTACAAAATTATCTGGGCCCGTTCACCAAATCGTCCAGGTGATCTCTGTAGAACGGGAACCTAACACTATTTCCTACCTGTTATGTGCCAACCTTGGCTTCCGTATAATCAGGGGGTGTTTGGTTCCACACCCTGTATTGTTGGAGGCCTTTGAAGCGCTACAAATGGCAGAAGGCAGAGGGGACCCAGCATGCATGTGGAACCAAACACCCCCTGATTATACGGAAGCCAAGGTTGGCACATAACAAGTAGGAAATAGTGTTAGGTTCCCGTTCTACAAAGATCACCTGGACGATTTGGTGAACGGGCCCAGATAATTTTGTACAAAATATATGTCAGGACCGGCAGTCATTGCACCCGTTCTGCTGGTCCTGTCTCTGGCTCTGGTGACGAGGTGGTTGCCCGGGGTCAGGCTTCGTACGCTATTTCGGCAGGCTCCTCCTCCAGCCGGTGGTCTCTGGCTGTGGATGTGCGTCCCAGGCAGGGGACGCGCGCGACGGTCATAGGTGCCAGGGACGTGGCTGGTGCGCACTCTCGCTCGCGGCCTGTTACTGGTCGCCGGAAAACGCGAGCAATATAGTGTCTGTTTATTTTCTGTTCATTTGGTATATCATGAGTTAAGTTTTGGTTCCTTGCTTTCTCCTCCCAGTCAGCTGTTTGGGGTCTGCTAGGTATTTAAGGTCCTCAAATGTTTACCTTGTTGCCAGTGTTTGGAGTTCCTTGCTACTACCTGGTTAGTCATTTGTGGTCTGCAGTTTGGATTCTAGTTGTTCTTGACCCTTGGCGTGTTTTTTGACTACTCTTTGCTTGCTGATTTTGTTCCTGACGTACTCTCCTGATTTTGACGCGGCTTTCTGACTACCCATTTTTGTTGTTTGTCTGTCTTGTTTGTTTTCCCTTCCCCTGCACCTTTACTAGTGTATTTCGAGTCATCTGGTTGTCGACTCAGGGGTTAGCCTGAGTAGGCAATAGGCAGGGAAAGGGGTTGGGATTAAGCTTAGGGATCACCTTCCCCTTGTCTGTGTATCCTAGCCCTGACAATATATTTGCCAAGAATCTCTAATTTACCAAACAAGCATAGCATTAGCTCCAGAATACTTCATATCTCTATGGCATTTTGTGCTTTATCTGGTTAGCAGTGTGCTGTTGCATTGTATGTATTTTCCTTTTTAGTGGACATACACATACACTCAGCTCTGTATAATATATATATATATATATATATATATATATATATATATATATATATATATATATATATATATATATGTGTGTGTCAGAAAATGCCAATGCAAAGAAAATTTAGATTTTTTCAAAGGTTTTTATTTTTTAAGTAATTTAAGGAATTAAGCAAAATAAAAACTATACAAGTTTGGTATTATATTATTGAGCTGCAGAATAAATATGTCATGTCAATTTTAGCACACAGTGAATACCGTGATGACAAAACCCCAAAAACCTTCTGTTTTTTTTTTTTTTCAATTTTACCCCACAAAGATTTTTTTTCCCCTTTTCCAATACAAGACATGGTTTTTTAAATGGTGGCATTAAAAAAAATGCACCTTGTCCCACAAAAAATAAGCCTTCATATGACTGAACAGAAAAATGAAAAAAAATTATGTCTATTGGAATGTGGGGAGGAAAAATCAAAATTGCAAAAATGAAAATAGGTCCATTCTTTAAGGAGTTAAGGAGGAATGAAGCCTTACTTAAAATGTTTAGACTTTTGGCTTTTCTAGGGTAATATATGCTATGTGCATTTGCTTCCAGATTCTCAGTCAATTTGTTCTGGGACATAACAGCCTTTCATTGCTGCTAGCCTTGAAGATTGCTGTTTGTTTGCTGAGTTTGATTTTCGATTTACCTCTGACTTACTGGGTTGTATTGCTCAGCACTAGGGGCGGACTGGGAACTTAAAGTGGCCCTGGAAAAAAATACTAAAAGTGGCCCCGTTTTGTAGTCGAGTCCAAATTGATGGAGGGCAGGGAAATAAATACAATATTGTGGAACAGTATACCACCCCAACAGAGCCAAATACCACAGTCCATCACAGAATACTGCCAGCAGCACAAAATACATCCCCCAAAACTGCCACTAGCCAGCTGTGAGGAGGGCTCAGGCAGCCCCCATGGGCATCGGCCCACCGGGAAACTTTCCTGTAAGGTCTATGGCCAATCCACCCCTGCTCAGCACGGTCAGTTCACTTTCTACCTGAATGCTATTACTGTCTCCCACCTGCTACACTGCTGGACTGTCATCTTCCTTCATCCACTGGCATTAGAACTATGTTCCTGTCATCTCTGGGTGAATTATTTCTGTATATTTGTCTCTAGTGCTTCATATATTTTTCTTCTGATCATTTGGTTATAGTATACTGTAAGTCCTCGGGATGTCTGGGTACCAAAAAGCAAGGTTAATACTTGGGCAAGGCAATTGCTATAGTTGAAGTCTAGTTCTGCAGTCTTATGTACAACTGACATTACAATTACAGGAAGTAGGAGGCATTGCAGTGCAAACCATTAGTCTTGAGGGTTTCCCCAACTTGCACAATAGAAAAAGTAAAAGAACGTAATTGTCTACTTTATTCTAAAAATCTAGCCCCAATGTGTAATTATTAATTGGTGTAAATGTATCAGTGTCTGAAACATCTAGTATTAAGTATTGCAGCAATGCCATATATTTGTGACTAAGGTCAATAATTTGTATGGGGCACACATCACAGACACTTCAGCTGAAAGGATGGGTGGCAGCAACCAAAATCAATACCATTCTTTATACAATTCTACTAAGATGTGCTGCCATTTGCTTACTCATAATTACTTGAAATAAAGCAGAATTGCATTTATTGTTTCTTTTTTATGCACTTAGAATTTAAAAAAAAACAATTAGATACAAAACCAAATTAAAACCTTAGCTTAAAACAAAAGGTGGGTGTTTTTCTAGTTTGTAAAAGAGCTACATTTACAATTAAAATGTTTTCCTATAGAAAAGTTTATGGGAAAATGAAAGAGAAAATACCATACCCAGACCATGCTGTGATTTGAAAAATGCCAAGGGACCAATCAGAGGCGTAGCTAAGGGTTCAGCGATCTTCAGAACATAGAAGTGATTACAGTGCAGTTATATCCAATGACTCACAGTTGACATTTCTGATTGGAGTCATTCTAAAATACATTGGAATACTTTTCCCGTTTTTTCCATTTCGCCTGGACCACCATGACAACTTCCATCTATGACTGGTGTCAGCAGAGATTGTAACAGAAAGAGTGCCCTAGAAAGTAATATAGCCCCTTTTTTGCCCCATGGAAAATAATAAGGCCAAATGTTTGCCCCTTTTAGGGTAATAATGCTGTGAGTGCCCCTAAAAATAAAAGTGCCCACTGTGCCCCATAAAAAATCATAATGCCCCCTTAATGCCCACTAAAAAGTAATAATGTCTCATGTGTCTCCTTAATAAATAGTTATGCCCCTTGTGCAAATAACAAATAATGACATTGGTGCCCCCTGAATAAATAAAACCCCTCATACCCCAATTGCCATCAGAAAAAAATAAACCTTGTAGTCATCTTACCTCAATCTTCTGATGGTTACTATAAGTCATGTGATGACATCTGATATCCTGTGTGGGCTCTGGTGCTCTGTAGGATACATGTCTAAAGTGACCTACAGCTTACAAGATGGAAATTGTAGGGTAGGGAGCTTGTGCAGGGGCATACACAGAATTCATAATGCCCCATAGCAAAACAATACGGGACACCCTTCCCCACCCAGTTTCCCAGTAGGCATACATCAGTCCCACCCAGGAAATGCAGAATGCAAAGTGCAACAACCAGATAAACTTTTTTTGTAAGAAATTTTAATTAAACAAAATTGTAATAAAAAGCCACACCTGACATCACCCAGTTTTTCAGAATAAGTGGAACATGTGTATCATAAATATAGTGCTCATCCTGAACACTATATTTCTAAAGTTATTCACACCAGACAACTGGCATAGATACATTGATAAATGACTTCTTCTCTTCTATTACAAACCTGGCTGTCTGCAGCCACCACTAGGGGGAGCTCGGTGCATAGGAATGTATGCAGTAACAATTGACTAAATTAGAATCTGTAATAATATGTGTGCACTGAGCTACCCCTAGTGTCAGCTACATGAAAATGCAGTGTTTTCACATCAGGAAGAGAAGAATGAGTTCAATGCTAAGCCCCCTTCCAGTTGCATGGTTAGCCTCCTTTAATGGTTTTAAAGGTATGCCACTGAACCTGTGGTTCCCTGGTCTGCCACAGGTTTCAAGTGTGTCTGTGTCCACAGGAAGCAGATACATATGATAGTGGTGCTCACTGGCCACTCCAATTCTGGCAGGGCTTACCATGCCAGTGGACCTAGGGCCACGCCCCCCACCACTAGCAAGCCATCTGGGTCCAAAATACACAAGGAAACTGTTAAAATTGCACTACAAAAATGCAATGTTTGCAGGATGTTTTATAATTTCCTGTTGGCCAGTATGCAGTATCAGGCCTTGATAGGTTCTGGTCCTAAAAGAAAATGTAAACAAAACAAGCATTATTTGAAAAAAACATAGTGTGAAACTATCCTGACAAGGCAATAGTTTAGATTTATAAAGCTTGACCGCCGAGTCATTGAGCGTTATGGTATACGTTCATATCACAAAAAAAGGAACCTGTGATGTGCTTTCCCTTTATATGTCCTAACTTGTGCAATCAGGATATTGATGAGGACCTGGAAAGTGTCTGCTCTATTTTAGACAAGGCATTGATTGAGAAATGTGTGAGGAAGTTCCACCACGCAACACACGGATGTATATATAGGTATATTCATTCATCCCATGTAATCATTCATTCTACTTGGTAGTTGTATACAGAACAACACACACCATTCAAGGAATTTATGTTTTTGTTGTTCTTCAAAGAAGATACCATTGGATTGTGCTATAGAAGGTAAGACCAGATTTAATCATTATGAGGTTTCTCCAGTATAGCCTTACACTCCTTTTTCTCCTACCCTTTAATTCCATATTCATCTTTAATTTCTTATGTAGAAAAATAAATGCTCTGGTTTTGGGGTAGTGTGACTGAAATTCACATTAGGAGACATTAATTGTTGCCTATTTTCACTTCCATCTGGTCGAAGGCAGAACAATTTGGATTTCAGATTGATAAAGAACACAATATTATTTACATACTATCTAAATTACTCATAATCTGATAATTGAAATGATCATATATAACAATATAAACATTTATGAAGATGGACAGCCTATGGCTTATTGGTTAGCACGGTTGCTCTGCAGGGTTGGGGTCCTGGGACCAAGGGCAAGACCTGCATGGAGTTTTGTATGTTCTCTCTGTGTCTGGTGGGTTTTCTCGCACACTCCAAAAACATACTGATAGGTAAATTTGGAATTTCGATTGTGAACCCAATAGAGACAGGTACTCATGTGAGTGATTCCAATCTCTGTGCTGTGGAATACGTTGGCACTATATAAATGACTAAAATAATATTCCAGGATTGGTGTGGTCAATGTGCCTCACAGCCACAAATCGTTAGCTATACCCAAATATACATCATGATACACAGAACAGCCATTTCCGAACATTGTATAGTTACTTTTTTGCACTCATCTTACACACACAACACCTGGATCTCCACTGGTTCATCAGAGTGAATCAGAGCACCAATCAGTTTTTTATAGTGCTCTAACTCCACTTCTGGGGAACTTCAGGAGGACTGGCCCAGTGTTGCATTTATAATACAGGCACAAAAAAGCACCCTTATTATGACTGTCTGAACATGGTCTCATGATTAGCAATCAATCTTTGAAAACATGTAATAGTAAATTAAATTATTTCAATTGTTACTGATAATTTTTGTGCCATAAATGTAATGAGTATCAGATATAATTATTGGTCTGTCAACAAAATGCTTACATTTACCAGCAGGCATAGCACTGTCAAATATATCCAGAAATATGTTTTTGAATAAATGATTAGAGCCCTCACCACTCTCTATTTGCCAGTGTGGTGAGATGCTGGGAAAAGCATTTCCTGCTCTGGTGGACTTGGTGTGATCAAATTTCACATGGTTATCCATTCATTTGAATAGGTGATGTGGGGCAAATGTATGGCATCCCTTAGCTATAGATTGCTGAAGGTTTAAAGGAAATTTGTCACCAGTTTTATGGTGTTCTCACTAAGGCCAACATAAATTAGTGACAGATCCCCTTAGCAAAATACTGGGTTTAATTTCTTTAATTAACTGCTTTACTAAACTCTTGTATTGGACAGCTCCATTGCATGCCGATGAGTCCTGAATATTCATGAGCTCCTGAAAGCCAGAAGCTCATGAATATGAGCACTCGTTGGTATGCGTTGGAGCTGTTGGAACCTAGCAACATGAAATTGGTGACAGATTCCCTTTAAGTAACTAGACCACAGTGATCAGCTGATTGCTGGGGTGGTTTGTGTTTTAAAAAGGAATTGTTCAATTAGTGCAACACTTTAAAGGGGATGTCCAGCTTTGCTGATATAAAAAAAAAAAGATACATACTCACCTGCACCTCACCGCTCTGTTTTGTCTCCCTTCAGCAGTCTTCCAGTACCCCTCCTGTAAACTTCTGGATGGAAGGAGTCACGTGCATTGCTGCAGCCAATGTCTGGCTACAAAGGTGATGTGATTCCAAGCGGCACATGAACCAGCAGTGAAGTGCTGCTTGGGAACACATCACTGAGGCCATTTATTGGCTTCAGCAGTGATGTGACCCCCTCTGTTTGGAAGTTTACAGGTTAGGAAGACCACTGAAGGAAGCCGGAATGGAGTTGCGGGGAGCAATTGAGTCTGAAATTTCAACAGGTACAACACGATATAGGGGTCTGTTAAAAATTTTCCCAAAGCTGGACAACCCCCTTAAGCACTATACCTAGATAGTAAAGACTACAAATGTAAACTTATACCTTGTTGCTCAAAAAAACCTGGTAGTTATCACCATGACTGGTAGTTCTAACCTTTGTCTGCTGTAGTATAGTATAGCCAGAACATTTACTCCCAAACTTCAGTACATGGCATATCTTAGAATTTCTTGGGTTTTTGAACTATTTGGTGGTATTTTTTATGCTCAGTTTTTATTCAGGTTAATGGGTCATCAAAATCATGTCAGTGGAGGTCTGACACCACCCCCCCAAACTCCGATCAGCTGTTTCAGGTAGCTGCTGGCGCTGGAAACTGTACAGTGAACAGTACCGAAAGAAGAAGTTGCAGTACGCTAATGCCAAAAACACAGTGAATAGAGCCTTCTGCTTCTATCTGTCACTGTATAGTTCCCAGTGGCGGTGGCTGACTGAAAAATATTATTCATAGGGGTTCTAGGTGTTGGACTCCCACCGATCTGATGTTGATGACCTATGCTGAGGATGGGACATCAATATCTAAGTCCCAGAAAACGACTTTAAATTCCTACAGAATTTGCAATATGTGTAATTTCACTATACAAAAAGCAATAGTTTTAATTAAATTCACTTATGAAAATGCATGCTTTATGCTTTTCTACATCAGATTATTATGCGTCTCTAAACATAGAGCCAGCACTATGACTCACAGGTTCATTATGCATTTAGTTATTTGCGTCTTGCAGTGACACTGGTGTAAGTAGCATCGTGCGATGACTAATATACTCCTATGCACTTGTAAGCACACATTACCATGGTGAATAAGTGTTACGTTACTATTTGATGTTTTTTTTACAGGAAGATGTGGTTTCCCTTGATCATGTTTGGAACATGTCTTTTAGAGACTTCTGGATTTAATGTTTACCGGTTGAATACTGGAGGTAAAGTGTCTTACATGTCAATAATAACAGTAACATTAAAAAAATAAATGCACATTATTACATTTTATCATTTATGGTTCAAAAGAGAGATAACAAACATACCAGACCAGCAAAAATGGACCAAAAACAAAATACACAGTCCAACCAGTGTTATGTGAACTAAATGAAAAACAAGAAGAGCCTCTCTACAATCATATAGTCATCTGATGTTGATGAGTGTCCCAAGATGGCCAAAGTTTCAGGAATTTATCAGTGGTACCCCGCAAGAGGGCCACAGAGTATTCAAGTGATCGCAGATCTTGAATTCTGACATATAGGTCAAGTCTCGATGGAAGAGCCGAGCACTTTCAGGACAATCACCATTTAGCCACTGTAGGGATGTGGAGGAGTAACCTGGCAACGGGATCCAGAATATTTTTAGGGACCAGATTGAGCAATAATATCAGTGGGAGCTTATAGATATCGGATATAAATCCCTTAACTGAGGGGCACCAAGAGCAAATTCGCTCAAAAGATGAGAGGGATGGTAAAACCATGGAGCTTAATCCTGCCCTATTCTGTGATAGTAAAATGCAGCACTATGTGGAAGACTGAATTCAGACTGAAGGTCAGAGAAAGAAAGTAGGCAGTCAGAATATGGGTCCTTCAAGTCCGTGAAAAAGTACAATCACGCAGCTATCCACAGTCTAGCCATATCTGCTCCCAAGCTATCAGATGAGGGGTGAAGAGGAAGAAAGTAAGAGGCGAGCGCAGGGTAGAGAGGCAGAATCTAACTTTGCACTAGTCACTATCTCCCTAGTAAACAGCATGGGCCCTAGTAACACTGAGGCTGGAACAGAAGCAGGGAGTCCCCAGATGATAATGCCAGGGTGGATTGGGGCCAGCCAGAGCCTCTCAATCTCAGTCTAACGGTTGTAAGAGTGGAGTGTAGACCAAGAGACTATGAGCCTAAGGTGTGTAGCGAAGTAATATAATAAAATACTCGGCAGCGCCATCCCTCCCCGGGAAGTTGGGGCTATTAATGTAAGTTTAGAGAACCTATGTAATTTGTAATTCCATGCAAAGATAACAAATGCGGATTATATAGACTGGAGGACCCCGGCTGGCACCTGAACAGGAACGTTTCGAATAGATAAAAGAACTTGGGTAAGAGTGACATGTTTATTGCTGAAATGCGTCCTAGTAGGGGGATAGGCTGGTGTTTCCATTTAGCAAGTAAGGCGTTCATTTCAGCTATTAATGGGGGAAAATTGGCTCTATATAGTGTAAAATAGCTCAGTGTCAATCTGTCAGGTTCGTCCCAAGGTATTTAATTGAGTGTGTAATGGAAGGAATCTTTAATGCAGAGAGTCGTGTACAGGGGATATTAATCAGCAATCTTCTATCTTGGCAGCATTGATTTTATATCTGGAGAGTTTGCTGTATCGGTTCAAGACCAAGTGTAAGCTGATAGGGCTGATAGGGGTTCAATAGGCAAAGTGTATGGCAGAGGGAACAGAGGACATCCCTTTTGAGTCCCATTATGGACTGAGAGAAATAGAGAGTGGGCGTGTGGTAATTTGTGTAGTGTAAGGCACGGAACATAAACTTTTTCTGTATCTAGGCTCAGCAAAAGGGCCTCCATGCCACCCCTATTAGCCATGTCAATTAGGTTGATCACCCATCTGGTGTTCTCTCCTGCCTGTCGGAAATGGACAAAACCAACTTCATCCTTATGGTTCAGGTGATGGAGCCAACAATTTAAACGGTTCGGCATTAACTTTGTAAATATCTTCAGATCAGAGTTTTAGGGCAGTAGCTGAAGCAGTCAGGGTTTGGGGATAACTCTACCTGATGGGAAGGAATTAAATAGGAACATCATATAAGGTAGTAAGAGTTCTCCAATGGTCTTATAATAACTGTAAGGCAGACCGTCTGGCCCCAGGGATTTACCGCCAGGCAAATCTTTGATGGTATGTCTCAGCTACTCTGGTTTAAAGCCTCCTTGGATACAGCAGGCAGATGGCACTCAGCAAGGAAAGCGCCCAATACTGCATTCCGATCGTCCACTTGGTCTGGAAAGGAGGGAATAAAGGGAGGAGTAGTAGGAGTGAAAAAGTTCTGCAATTCGATATAGTTACTGCAGTGTTGCGAGCTTGCTCAACTAAGCGTAAGGAGCGCGCATAGTTCCAATATTGGGCTTCCCTATCCTTTTTTAAGATGGGAAGAGAGAGAGATACAGCCTCCCCGAAAGATTGCCTTTTGAGCCTCCCACAGAATGCCTTGCAAAGGTACTGTGGATGCGTTGTCTTTAAAATAATTTGTCAGAACATTGACAGTTCAGTACATGTGTGGATTAGCCAGGAGAGTCTCATTCAGACGCCAGTGTGTTTGGCGAAGAGGGGGTGAAGAGAGAGCTAGATTTAAGGTAATTGGGTCATGGTCCAACCAAGTTATTTGTCCGATAGAGGAAGTGGACAAGGCACTGAGTGCCATAATATTGCCGAAAAAATAATCTATCCTACTGTGGGTTTGGTGGTGGTGGGGATATAATACGAATATTGGCAAGAAGTGAGATTGTCCACTCTCTATAAATCATATAGAGAGTGAGTGTGGAAGAGCCTACGAAATCCCTTGGAGAGACATTTAAGATTTAGGGAGGGTGGTGTACGGGATAGAGAGAGCCTATCAGAAGATTCTGAGAACGGTACATTAAAGTCACCACCTATCAGTAGGGCTGACTCACAGATAAAAAACAGAATTAGAGAGCAAGGAGGACAGCAATGATAGCTGGCCAGAGTTAGGAGCATAGACCGTGCAAAGCTGTAACTCGATACCAAAGAGAGTACCTTGTAAAGGAAGATACCTTCCCTGGGGGTCAGCGGGCTGAATGTTGTGGATCGCGGAATCGTGAATGGATCTTCATCCGCAAATAGCAGACATATGGCCAGTGCCCATGCATTGCGGACTGCTATTTGCGGTCCATAGCACAGTCACGGGATGCACTTGTTCATGCGCATGAGCCCTAACTGTGAACCTGCAGGCTGTGAACTATCCCTTTCTGCCCTGACATACTTATTAGTTTAAGCAATAGTATAGAGTGCTTTGTATGTGTAAGATATACAAATATATACACTGTTATTTTTGGCTTTCTTATAAAGATAAAAATTTAGGAATGTTTTGTCTTGAAATCTTTTGTAAGAGTTAGAAAAATTTGATAAGAAAGGAAAAATGTATATGTTTTCATAACTGTCACAGTTTTTTAGAATATTTTTTGTTATATCTCTCATCAGTGGCAGATATCTCAATCAGTAGCACATAAGAAAAGTCTAAGATGTCCGCTAAAAATATCAAATACATGTCGGTTGACTCAGAAATGAATAAGGGCTTGTTCACACATCAGTTATTTGATCAGTTATTTCAATCAGTTATTGTATGCCAAAACCAGGTGTGGGTCAAAAACACAGAACAGGTGCAAATCTTTTCATTACACCTGATCTCTGTGGAGGCTCAGGCTACTTTCACACTAGCGTTTTAAAATTCCGGTATTGAGTTCCGTCATAGGGGCTCAATACCGGAATAAAACGCTTCAGTTTTGTCCCCATTCATTGTCAATGGGGACAAAACTGAACTGAAGACAACGGAATGCTCCTGAAAGCATTCCGTTCCGTCTTCAGACCGGAGAACAAACCGCAGCATGCTGCGGTTTGCTCTCCGGTCCAGGCATCCGCACCAAGACGGATCCGGAATGACCCCCAATGCAAGTCAATGGGGGTGGATCCGTCTGGTGTGACCATAATGGTAACCGGATCCGTCCTCCATTGACTTTCAATGGAGTCCATTACGGATCCGGGTACACATAGACACATACAGACATAAACATACACACACATAAAGACATACAAACACACATACATACTTACATGCTCCCCGGCAGGTCTTCGGAGCGTCAGGACGGCTCACACAGGTCACGATTCCCACAGCGCCCTCTGCTGGGCGCCTGGTGGAATCGTCATCTGACGATTCCACCAGGCGCCCAGCAGAGGGCGCTGTGGGGAATCGTGACCTGTGTGAGCCGTCCTGACGCTCCGAAGACCTGCCGGGGAGCATGTAAGTATGTATGTGTGTTTGTATGTCTATATGTGTGTGTATGTTTATGTGTATGTATATGTATGTACTGTGTGACATGTGTGGGGCCGGAGCGCGGTTCCGGCTCCACACATGTCACTGCGGCAGGCCTGATCCGGCAGCACCCTTCACCTGCCGGATCAGGCCTGCCGCCAGTGTGAAAGTAGCCTCAACTCCTGGTTTTGGCTGACAATAACTGATGGAAATAACTGATCAAATAACTGATGTGTGAACAAGCCCTTAGTTATTTGCAGTTAAATAGGCCCATTGTTAAAACTGAAAAATTGGCCTGATAAGGAAGGAGGATAAACATTCTGGTAATGAAGAGGTTAAACATGCCTAAAATAAGCATATATCTATCCTGAGAGAAAATAAAAACAAAATTATAAAAGGACAGACTGGATTGTCCACTTGTCACTTTTTAAGGCTGTATTACACAGTCCAATGTGACAGACGATTGACGGAAGAGAAACCTTCCCTCCCGGCAATCGCCTGCTCGCTAGCGGAGGAGATCACTGCTATTATATGCAGCGATCTCCTCCACAGCATGAGGAGGAGAGATCACTATGCCATCACTCGTTCTCATGCTGTATAGTGGTTTTCCTGTGGCAGATTGTTATTAGACACCATGATCTGCCATCTGCAAACGATAATTTTTTAACATGTCAAAAGATTTGGACTGCCCGATGATCAAGCATTTGCCCATTCATCGGCAGTCGTCGGCAACATTACACTGCCAGATGATTGGCAGTGTAATACAGGCTTTAGAGTATACACTCAAATAAAATTGCGGGGGATTGAAACTAACAAAAAACATGTCCACAAGCCCCAAAGCAGAAGTATTACGGAAAGCAGAAGTGATACATATTGCATATAAGGTAATGGAAATACAATGAGGCTTTAAGTAAATGTCTCAACAAACAATGCCTGAGGGGGCAGTTAAAATAAAACAAAAAAACTTTATTTAGCTATACAAAATATGAAATGCGGGCTAACACCCTATAATAATTCATGGAAACAATCAGATGGGACATATGGCTGTTGCATAGTAATGGGTGAATGAAACGCTTTCCCCCGTACTACTATTTAAATGTCTGAGCACGTCTAGTTAGAGACCACTGCACTTCCGCTATTTTTATAGTGCTAATGTATGGTGCTGATCCTGTTCAGGTATCAGGGATTATCACATGCCTCAGTAATAAACATAAGACCAGAGTAAAAAAGATATCAGAGGTATATAAAGTGGTGTCACCCCAAAAGGATCAACCCACAGATGTTAGGCAGACTGAGTATAATATAATTAACTTCAAATGAATCTTTGTTAGGACTAGAGCACCCAATCCTGTTACCCACCAGCCGCTTCCAGCGGTGAGTCCTTTGCATCTAATTGCTCATCAGCTTGACTCCATCTCTTGTTTTGCAATGCCCACTGCATACAATTGTGGCTCTCCTCTCCACTCTTTACTGCATTAGGTTAACATGGTAATCTAAGATGACCTCATCCTAACCCCTATTTAAATGGGACTGCTGTCTCACCTTCCGGCCTGAAAATCAAGATTACTTCTTTGCCTGGTCATTGTTCCTGTTGCATGTTGACTCTGTTCATGACTCAGATCTTTACCCTGACCTTATACCTGGATTACCCACTTGTCTCGTTCTTTGGACATAACCGTTGGATGGCCATGCCCGTGTTGCAGACCGCAGATCCACAAAACATGGGCACCGGCAATGTGCAGTCACATCATGGTGTGGACCCCTTGACTTCAATGGGTCCGCAATCCACAACAAAAGAGAGGACCTGTCCTATGTTTTGGGGCACAGAGGCACGTACTTAGAAGCACACGGAAACATATGGAAGCCCACATGTTCTCTTTTCTATGTTCTATGTTCTATCTTTCACCCATCTGGAGGATTGTGGGCAAATTGAAGTCAATGAGTCCGCACTGTGATGCGGGGTGCACATGGCTGGTGCCCATGTTTTGCCAATCCACATATACAACAACATGCACAATCATAACACATTTGTTTGAATGCACCCTAAGTCATTTGATTCTTGGGGTTTGCCGCTGCAAATTTTTTAATACTAAGCCACGCATCTAACTCCGTTCAATGCATAATTATACTCAACCAATCCCACCCAATCCTCTTAGGGTTATGGGTGAATAGCTTAAAATGTAACTTTTACTAATATTCTTAAAAATATTTTTACGCCTGTTTTAGGAGTAAAAATACTAGCAAGCCCCCTTTTTGCAAGTATTTAGGAGTGACAAGGGTGTGACAAGGACCGGGCCCGACACATTTACTATCTTTTAAACCTGAAAACAGGTGTAAAAGAGGAGTAAAAACTACTCCAGGGACCCAAGTAGTTTTTACTCCAGGCACAATGACTGCCGGAGATGCGTCTAATTCATAAATTAGGTTAATCCTCTGGCAGTGCAGAGAGGGATCAAAGATCGGCATAAAAATCCTGTCTTTGTAAATGACCCCCAGTATGTTACCTGATATATTCTATATGGTACACGGCGGTACCGGTACACCTTGCGATAAATGAAAGAACCAACTGGTCCTACCACATCCAGGGTTTTGCTGGTGTATCAGCGTGATGTCTGCTGGAACCTGAACAAGGTCACTGTGGTGACAGAGCAAAAAGAATAATGACATAAGGAAGGGATGGTGACTGTCCCTGTTAAATCCTCAGCATAGTGCGCTGTGCTCGCCCTGGAAAACAAAGCTATCCCAATCTATAACAGAGCAATCAAGGGCATTGCATTCCTCTTAGTGCTACCACACAGTACTAATGGCCAGATTGTGCCCCTCACAGTAGTAATATCTACATTGTGCCTCTCACTGTGGTAATGGCCACATTGTGCCTTCTTCACAGTAGTGATGCCCAACTTATGCCCTTCGCAGTAGTAATGCCCACATTGTGCCTCCTTCACAGTAGTAATACCCACATTGTACCCGTCACAATAGTAATGCCCACATTGTGCTCCTCACAGTAGCCATGTCCACATTGTGCCCCCTCACAGTAGTTTTGTCCACATTGCCCCCCTCACAGTAGAAAAGCCTACATTGTGCTTCCTTCACAGTAGTTATGTCAACCTTGTGCCCTTCTCACAGTAGTAATGCCCACATTGTTCCCTCCTCAGAGTAGTAATGCCCACATTGTGCCCCTCACTGTAGTTAGCCCACATTGTGCTCCCTCACTGTAGAATGCCCACATTGTGCCCCTTACTGTAGTTAGCCCACATTGTGCTCCCTTACAGTAGTTATGACAACACTATGCCTCCTGACTGTAGTGATGCCCACCTTGTGCCCCCTCACAGTAGCTATGTCCACATTGTGCCCTCTCACAGTAGTTATGTCCACATTGTCCCCCTTGCAGTAGAAATACCCGCATTATGCCTCCTACACAGTAGTGATGCCTACCTTGTGCCTCTGTCACAGTAGTAATGCCCACATTGTGCCCAGCCTGACAGTAGTTATGTCGCCCTTGTGCCCCCTGCAAGCAGTCATGTACTACTTGTCCCCCCTGACAGTAGTTATGTCCTCCTTGTGCCCCCCTCACAATAGTTATGTCCTCTTGTGTCCTCCTCACAGTACTAATGTAAATTAACTGCCCTGGCATTCCCTCAACTCTCTGCACCTGGGGCATGTGCCCCATTCCCCACTGCTACGCCTCTGCCCATCAGATTTATTCTTTGACTGTGGCATATACCTGTTTACATAGGGCAATGTGTTACCGGGGAGTTTTTGTGCCACATAAGTAATGATCAACAGACATACAAGTGCTTTGCTTGTTTGTCCCATAATGAGTACCAAATTCACACTAGACAATTATCTGAAAAGGTTGTTTTAGGTAATTTCTATCCCAATAATTGGCCTAATCTTTGGCTTTAAAGTGGCATGCCAGGATTTTACTATTGATGGTCTATCCTCAGGATAAACCATCAATATATGTTTGGAAGGGCTCTCACACCCCACATCCCTGCCAATCAGCTGTTTCAGATTAACTACATCAGTTTTGCAGTTTACTGTGCTTGTAACTGCAGCGCTGCACCCATTCACTTCAATTACTTACACCAATCTGATATTGATGACCAATCCTGAGGATAGATCATCAATACTAAAATCCTGGGATACAGCTCCAAGTCTTAAGGCACTTGTCCATACCATGAAAAATTCAAGGTGTTTTCAGTCCACTGAGTTTCCTACCAATACAATACTAGATCGGTGTAGCTAACAAAGTTTAAATGAAATATATATTTGAATTATAAATGAATCTTCAGGTGAACATGCCATTTAAATGTTGACAAGATACGTTTTATTACTTTTGTATAATGTATGTGGAATGTTAGTGTAACATGTAGTCTATATATTAATTAAAGAAAGTAAACCAACACTTTTTTTTTCACATAGAGAAATGTCAAGTGCGGATCACACATTTTGTGGGTTATTATGTACTAGATGAAGAGTTAGCTACTATCCAGTGTCCAATCTCACAGCATTTGCAATTAGACCGCTCTACATTTCATTTGGTTTGGACTAGAAATGGTTCAGAGACTCTGGATACAGCAGAACAGCCTAGAATACAGCAAAAAGAAGACACCTTGTGGTTCTTGCCAGCTGTAAGAGAAGACACTGGGATATACACTTGTATTTTGAGGTGTGTAATACTTTTAAACTATACTGACTTTCTGCATGGTTTTGGTGCGTTTTTTTCAGCTTTCTATTCATTTCAATGGGAGAATTAGTGCAGATTCCGCTCCCAGATAGAGCATGATGCTTCTTTTTTCAGCTGTTTTTTTTTTCAAAAAAAGCTATTTATGCCTCTCCATGAAATGAATGGGAGGCTTTTTAGAGGTGTCTTTTGGTGTGGATTCTGCACAGAAAATATGTGAAAAACAGCACTAAAAAAGGCTCTAAGGCTACGCTCTCAAGTTCTGTCCAACTTGACTTCTGCCAACATACTGTATCTTCACTACTTTCCAGATACCCCCCCTTCCCTCCCCACACACAACCTCAGCTTTGTCCTTTACCTTTACCCTCTCTAATGCCTTGGTAGAAGCTTTGCCAGGAATTCTGTCCTCTCTTGCAATTTCTTCCCCCATGATTCAGTCCCCATATATAATTTGGGTTATGGGCAGCATCAAATCCTGTTTGATATTAGATAAAGGTTTATTATGGATTTTTTCTTTTTCTGGAAATCTGGAGACGTCTTTTGTAGCAATGAATAACAATTTTATATTATTCATCCAAACTTAATTTCACTTTTCTGTTTTTAGGAATGAATCCTACTGTGTTGAAATATCGATGTCCCTAAAAGTCATGAGTGACACTCCATCATCCTATCCTTATATTAAATATGAACAAATTGGTTTTGGAAACATAGAGTTTGTAATGACTTGCCCTGCTTTACCGAACTTTATAAAAGACCATATCAATGTGAACATAAATTGGTATAAGGTACGGTATGACGTTTACCTGTAAGTGATAACTGCTCATGTCTCATGTAGGATTTCTTTACTGTCAGTAAAACTCTCTCTTTATGTATGTACAATAACTAATTAACATAGATCCTGAATATAGGACTCTGCTCCATTAATCCTCACACAGCCCATGGGCAAGACAAATCGGTTAAAGGCATTGTGACAAATTCTTAATTTATCCCCTTTATCTCTATAGGATAGGTGATACATATCTTATCACTGGGGTACGACCACTGGCACCCACACTTATCCCAAAAATAGGGGTTCTCTTCCCATCATGAATGGACAAGCAAGTTGCCATTGCTTATTTTTTGCTATTTCAATATGCAAAAGCCCTACAAATATTTAATTGGTATTTTAAATCAAGTTTTTATGTTATTTTTAATTTTTTCATGTCGCTATGTTTAAAAAAAATCCTAAAATCCTGCAGTTCTCACACTGACTACTAAGCCTAATAGGTGCCACTACTTGGTACGCTTGGGCCTTTTTTTTTAGAAGTCATCTCCTTATCCATACAGACAGGATTAGAACGACCTATACATAGATAAGACAGGATCTACCATTCACAATAGGTGATTGTCAGAGCTGATCTATTCTTTCCTTGTACAATGACCTCTGCACAGGTCACACAACATGTCTAGAAAACTCTCCCATAGGAGTTAATGAGGTCTTCTCCTGACCATTGTGTCTATGGAACATGGTGGCAGCTCAGGCAAGATACAGCCCCATAATAATGTTCAGGGAATAGAATTAAAAAATCTACAATCAGAAAAAAAATCAGATTAGCAAAAAGGGAAATGTGTCACTGGTTTTAACTAGCAGAAAAACTATATGGCATAATGCCTTTAAATACCATAAAAATATAAAAATATTATCTTGTCATCACTCTGTCATCAGAATAATTCTAGCTTCACAGAGTGCCTTCTAAAATTCTGGGTTTGGGGTAGTGTCTGTTTCCACCAGAGGATGTCACTAGTTTCTTTTGTATTAAACAAGTATAATAGGAGTTAACTCTCCTTCCTGCTTCAGCTGTTTTCTTTCTTTTTTTTTTGCATTTTTGTTTTTTACTCCCTACTTTACCACATCTCTTAACTTTTTTATTATATTTGCGTCACGTTATATGATTTTTGTTTTATATGTTATATGTTTTTTGAGGGACAAGTTGTATTTTCTAATGGCACCAGATAATATTCCATGCAATATATTGATAAGCTGAAATAAAATTATTAATGAGGTGGAATTGGATAAAAAAAATTGCAATTGCTCCATTACAGGTATTTTTTTACGGCATTCGTTGTGCAGTAAAAATGACGTTACCTTTATTCCGTGGGTCACTATGATTATAGCGATACCATATATCTTTTCTTGTGTTTCAACACTAAAAGAACTCTGAAATTTTTTTTTTATTTGCATCGCTTTATGCTGAGGCCAATTATTTTTTGTAGATTTATGTCTACAGAGCTGTGTAAGGGCTCTTTCTCTGCAGGAGTATCTGTACTTTTTATTAATACCATTTTGGGGTATGTATGACTTTTTGATCACTATTCAATTTTTATTTAGCAAAGTGACAAAAAACTGGAATTTTTTTGTTACCGCGTTCACCATACAAGATACTTTATTAGGACGTGCCAATGTGAAACTAGGAAAGAGGATGATTTAAATTTGTTATAAATATATTTTATAAACTTTTTAAAACTTTTTTTACCTCTATTTTTAGTCGCCCCCCCCTCCCCCCAAGGGGACATGAACATGCATAGTTTGTTTCTGCTACAGGCTGAAATGGTAAATGGTATACATATGAGTGCCTTATGATTTTTTTGGCTTAAAAAGAACTAATTTGCTGTTTTCCAGTACATGTATTGAGTAACAAGCAAGATCTCATGCGTAATAAATTATGTCTGATTCAGTCCCAATTTCTATGTAATCTAAAATATAAAGCTGAGTGTCTATGTGTGTATGTATGTCCGCTAAAGGAATCTGCACCGTCGCAGCTACAATCACGAAATTTGGCACACAGCTACATTAGACCGGGTGTCAGCTCCTGAGATATTCTCAAAAAATGCACTAGCCAATAGAAGCTCACAGGCAGTTAGTCTCCACACACACACTGTTTCATACCAGGTTGAAATAACAACCCAACCATTTTCCTTCACTGCTGTAGGTCTGCTTTAAAGGGGCAGAGCGCTGTGGATGACACTGTTAAAGGGGTATTCCGGTTACCATAAATATAACTTATATTTTAGACTAATTAATCATCAATCATTACCTAATATAATGTAAATTTCACATATTTACAGTTCAGTAGTAATAAAAGAGGTTTTCTTCCACTGCTACCCACTGTGTTTCCTCATAAATTATCATGGCATCGACCTGTAATTCAGGCCACCCTCTAAAGAAGAACTTAAACGCCCCGTCCCCAGGTCCAGCTAAGCCACTCCCCTGAGCTGGTCAGGCCACGTCCCCTCCCACTCCGCAGCCAATGGGGATTGAAAAAATGAAGGTAAAAATCACCTTCTCTCAGCTGCAGGGGTGGGAGGGAGGGTGACTTTCTCCCTGCAGCTCATGCTCAGACTGCACAGTACTGCTGTCTGAGAGTAAGCTGTTAAAAAGGACATCCCTGTGTCCGTCCAGGCCCTGCGGCAGGCGGAGGACAGAGAGTCTGAAAGCCGGACTGTACAGCCTAAAACCGGACCTATAGCCACCCTAGGGGCAAGCTGCTGTTGGGGTGGCCAGACGTCGGGGTTTAGGCCGGACAGTTTGGTTTTCTGGTTCCCTGTCCTTATCCGGCTCAGTGCCTGGACGGACGCAGGGATGTCCACCCTTTCAGTAGCTCACGCTCAGACAGCAGCGTTGTGCTGTCTGAGAGTGAGATGCAGCAACTGAGGCTTCTCTCACCCCCAGTCTGTCACTAGAGCCCGCAGACATGGCTCCCTGTGGCTGACTGAGGGGGAGGGAAGCATTGGGCTGTCCCTAGCTCACCTTAAGGTCAGGAACTACTTCTTCTCCTCCGTGTCTTCACAGAGCCGGGGTGTGTGGCTTTATGTTTACAGGTGTGGCTTCATGGGGACCGGGGCGTGGCTTCATGTTTGGGGGCATGGCCGGTGAGGTCCGGCTTTCTGGGGTGAAGCCAGGGGCCACTCTAGCTGCTGTGGAGGTCACAGTTAAAGGGGAGTGTGCTGTCAGTGGCGTAGCTATAGGGGTTGCAGCGGTCGCAGTTGCGATCGGGCCCCTAAGCCAGAGGGGCCCCGAGGCAAGGTGCGGCGCGGCCCTGCACACAGTTGGGGCGGCGGGGCAGAGGGAGATGAGCGCTTCCATTGTGGGAGAGCTCATCTCCATAGTCATCTGTATCGCCGTCCTCAGGACGGCCATACAGATGCCTGTACTGCGGGGCAGGGGAGGGAGAGGCGTCTCCCCTGCCCGTTCTTCTAATAGGCTGTAGGCACTAGGCGCCGCGTGAGCCGTACAGTGCGGGACACAGGCCGGAAGAGGCCTGCATCGCATCGCTGCCAGATAAGTATTAGTGTTTATTATTTTTTATTGTTGCAATCACGGACTGGAGCTCTATTGGGGGCACTGGGGGCATTTTTACTGGCACTGGGGGCATTTCTTACTGGCACTTGGGGGCATTTCTTAATGGCACGGAAGCACTGGGGGCATTTTTACTGGCACTGGGGGCATTTCTTACTGGCACATGGGGGCATTTTTACTGGCACATGGGGGCACTTGGGGCATTTCTTACTAGCACTTGGGGGCATTTCTTAATGGCACGGGAGCACTGGGGGCATTTTTACTGGCACTGGGGGCATTTCTTACTGGCACATGGGGGCACTGGGGTCATTTTTACTGGCACTGGGGGCATTTTTACTGCCACTGGGGGCATTTGTTACTGGCACATAATTTGGGGGGCATTTCTTACTGGCACATAATTTGGGGGGCATCTATGGGGGTGGGACACTTTTTACTGGCACATGATTTTTGGGGTATTAGGCTACATTCACACGAACGTTGTGTTTTGCAGTCTGCAAATTGCGGATCTGCAAAAAAGGATGATGTTCCATATGGCATCTGTTTTTTTTGCAGATCTACTGTAACAATGCCTATCCTTGTCCGCAAAACGGACAAAAATAGGAATGGACATACAGATGCAGACAGCACACAGTGCTCATTTAAGTGAATGGGTCCGCATCTGAGCCACAAAATATGCAGATCGGAGGCTGCAAAAACAACTGTCGTGTGAATGTAGCCTTACCCTGTATGTTATGTAGTGATATACATAATGTTAGGAGGGAAAAGGTTTGGGTGAGAATTTGGCATGGGGGGGGTTTCAATTTTTGACTTGGCCGGCAGAAAAGCTAGGTGCACCATCGCTGAGGGAAGGGGGGAGGGGGCCCAAGCTAAACTCTTGCACCAGGGCCCATGAGCCTTTAGCTACACCCCTGGGCGCTGTGGATGTTACTGTTAAGGGGGAAGGCTGCTGTGGAGGTCACTGTTAAAGGGGAGAGCACTGTGGAGGTCACTGTTAAGGGATAATGGGACTTTGAAGGCCACTATTAAAGGAAGCTGAATACTATGACAGCCACTGTTAAAAGGGCAGTCGCTGTGGAGGTCTCTGTCAAGGGGGCCAGGAATGGTGGAGGTCAGTTAAGGGGACTGTAATCTATGGTCAGTTTTAAGGGGTGTGTGCTGTAGAGGTCACTGTTAAGGGGGCGGGCCCACGGGAAATATTCCCGGGCGAAGCCAGGTCCTTCTGCTAGTTAATTATAAATGTGTCTGGATTTAGGATGTACTATTTTCCATAAGAATAGTTTGTCCTTATGTCTATAATTCCTTGGTACCCATTTTATTTCTGAGCATTATATCCTGTTCTATATTTGCTATTAAAGGGGTATTCTCATCTTGGACAATGGGGGCATATCGCTAGGATATGGCCCCATTGTCCTATAGGTGCGGGTCCCGCCGCTGGGACCCGCACCTATAACGAGAACGGGGCCCCCAAAGTGAAGAAGTACGCACCGCGCAAGCGCGGCCCGCTCTCCATTCACTTCTATGGCTCCGTCGGCTCCATAGAAATGAATGGGAGCGGTGGCCGTGCATGCGCAGTGCGCTCCCATTCATTTCTATGGAGCTGACGGAGATAGCCGAGCCAGCGCTCGGCTATTTGCGGCGGCCCCATAGAAGTGAATGGAGAGCGGGCCGTGCTTGCATGGTGCGCACTTCTTCACTTCGGGGGCCCCGTTCTCGATATAGGTGCGGGTCCCGCCCTAGCGATATGCCCCCATTGTCCAAGATGAGAATACCCCTTTAATGCTACCATTCTGTACTTTTTCAGGAATGAAACAAATGTTGTTGGTCTACACCTTAAATCCTTAAGGTGTAGAGTTGAATTGTCATAAGCTAAACTGCTGCCCAGAGTCTAAGGGAACCTTGGTTTTCACCTTTAATTTATAGTGCCTGATTGGGGCTCCTTGGGTCCATCAGAGAGAATTATTCTGAGAGACCTTCCATCAACACATAACATGTGCATGTCCACTTTTAATGTTAACAGAGCTTGGGGGCACCAGAGGATCCTCTGGCAGGCCAGTCTAACCCTATCGTTAAAAGTTTGCCCAGGATTAGAAAAAAGTTGTCTACTTGGGGCACTGAATAGGGATGAGCTGCAATACCAGAAACTTCCCATGGATAACTGGTGCTGCTTCAAGAAAAACAGACCTTTTTTCCTTATCCTGGAGAACGCCTTGAACCCTAACAAGAAGATACTGACTGCTGGACATCCCTAGGTTCCAGTGCCAAGACTTTAACCTGTGACAGGTGTCAGAATATGGTAGAAACCTGAAGGGAGACATTGTGGTGATGTCATCACAACATGTAGCCTGCGGCCTATGAGGCTGAATGGCAGGGACAGGAGCTATAGGCTTCTATGGCACACTGTAAACTGCCACCCACTGAAAGGCAGTCACAGGCCGCAGATAATAGCCTTAGGGGCTGCTTGTTTGAGACCCCTGGTCTGTTATATGTTTACAGATAATGTAATGATAGATAAACCTCAAAACAATATACACAGCCATTGTATACTTACTGACAAAAAAAATAACGTGTCCATTTTGAACAGTCAATGTCTGGCAGGACTTCCAACTGGTAACTTTCTGCAGGATAATACTTGACCACACACAGCAAGGGTTGAACAATTCCTTGGCCTTTCTGGTTACCAGATTTATGGCCAATTGAGCATTTATGTGATAAGCTGGGACGCCAGCTTCAGCAAACCACGAGTGTGTAGGATCTACAATGCCAGCTGCAACATCTGTGGGCAAATGTGCCACAGGATACCATATGTAACCTGTATGCCTTCATGCCTTAGCATATCTCATCTGGTATCCAGGCTAGAGGTGGCCTAACAGGGTACTAGAACCTCCTTAATAAAATGATCCTTTTCTCTAATGTTGTAATCACTTACATATAACATGATTACATTCGCACATAGTGATTTTTATTCCATTCCAACAACTCGTTCTTAGTACGTTACTTGGTATGTTATATTTTTTTGTCAATCAGTGTATCTCCTATAATACAGAACAATAATATATGGGCATGTCTCTTTGCTTATTAGGATGGAGAACCTTTGCGCATTGACAGCTCCAAATACAGATACCTGGACGGGACTACATATGTGACGATAAATGATGTAGGCTATGAGGATGAAGGCTATTACAAATGTCGGTTAACATTTTCCCTTGAAAATAAAGATTACACCATGTCAAGGATTATCCAATTTGAGATTATTGGTAATTGCCATATAGGAGCTTTGTAATGACCACATTGAATAACACACAGGAAATGTTCTGTACAAGCTGTCCTTGAAAGAAGAACGGAACTTGACGTCATGATTTCATTTTTGTTGTACATTTGTTGCATTTCTTGCAGTTTCATAATTTGCTTTGTAACACGTTTATTCTCTTACATTTTTGTAGATGAAGAGAAGAGACAACAGCCTGTCATTGTGAATACTAATCACAAGACAATAGCAGCTGCCACAGGTATGATATATCTGGCTCAGGATTGTGGCATATGATAGGTCTTATCACTGTGTTAAGATGCTTGAATATGGAAAAGACATTCAAGAGACCAGTGGCTACACAAATGCTATTTTTATATTTCAAGTGACCAATGGACTATCCACTACTCTCCTACTTCTTCAACTCCTATTAGTTCACTATTTATTATGCTGAATTTTTGACAAGCGTATTTTCATATTTTACAAGGTTCCAAGCTAATCATTCCATGCAAGGTATTTGCAGGCCATGATGATGGTAATCTCATGATTTGGTGGACGGCAAATGACTCTTTCATGAGCGATTATTCAAAAGATCACCGGGTGACACAAGGAATGCTACAGTATGTGAACTTATGTAGTTTAAGGGCTGTTTTACAGGGGACAAGGGTTAGGGCAATTATCAAGCATGAACATTCGTACAAGCACTTGTTCCTCTATGTAAATGTGCCTCCAATCACCCAACAAATGAGCAGTAACACTTATTTGCAGGTGATTGCATCTTTTATGTGGCACCAGAATTCCACGTTGTTGAATGCACATTGTGAATGTGGGGTGAACAAATGTAATACCAAACCTTCATAGCCCATTAACTTTGCATCAGGTTATGTGAAAAACCGTTATAAGGACTGACTTGTGGCAGAATCAGGCACTGCTGTTGCCCCTCACCCCACCCACCACTGCAGCCTTTCCAAAGAATAAAACCATCGATAATTGACAGTTATGCGGGGGAAGCAGTAGCTTATGAGTAAGCTACGAAAGGCTGTTAAAAAAAGAAAACACAAAAAACACTTAAAAAATGCTATCAATAGTAAAAATGTCCGTGTCTTTTGTACATTAGCATAGATTTTCATAATACCAAAACTGTTTTTAATTTTCAGTCTAATCATCTTCGTTCTTGTTAATATAAACAACAGATTTTACTTTATTAATGGATTACTTACTTTTTTTTTAAATTACCCAATGATAAAAAATATCTCAGAATGTTTCTTGTCTTAACAAAAATTTGTATGTCTTAGGGTTCAGGGTTAGTAGAACAGTGTTTTCTGTTTTAAAGGGGTTGTCCCACAAAAAATATTCTACAGTTTTCAAACCAGCACCTGGATCTAAATACTTTATAATAGCATGGTCATGTAATTAAAAAATTATTATGACTTCTGAGTTTTTCAGTGTAATGTATCTGTATAGTACCCCATGCTGTTTTTTTAATTTCTCTTTTCACCTTACTGAGGTGGACGCACATGCTCAGTTCCATCCGTTAACTGCAACCTACTGCAGAGGAAATGACAAGCCCCTTTTGCTGCTAGCGTGAAATAAATCTAGCAGAGCAATTGGAGAAATGAATGTGGAGATCTTTGGATCCATGTGAGGTACAGGGCTGGTTCTAGCTTTATGAGAAAGAGATTGTCATGTCCTATATGATGTCTGACATTTTTTTGGATTAATCATGGGATAACCCCTTTACGTTTACACTCAAATTCATTGATATTTAGTTAGTACATACTGTGGCAACCAACATGCTATAGAATCTCTCCACTACATTAACTTTCTGATAGAGAGAGAACATATTTGATCATTCTTCAAACTTTCATTAAGTGTAAATCACCACCTTAATTTTTATCACTGGTATGGTATTTACTGTACTCTTCCCAGAATCCTTATATTGTACTAATAATCATACAAAGCTTCTTTCTTACCAGAGAAACTACAGAGGCTGATGGGCAGTACTTTGAATTACCATTGATTTTTGAAAGGATTGAAGAGGAAGATTTTATTACTGACTTTAAATGTATAGCGTTTAATGACTATGGCCATGAGGTTCTGCCAACCCAGATAAAACAAGCAGGTAACAATAATTCCAATGTGCTTCATGTGATTTAAAAATACAAATGTAATACATCTGCTCAAGAGTAGTGTTGAGCGAACTTGTGTTTTCAAGGTCGACGTACAAGGTTCGGGTTATCTAAGAATTTGGTTATGGATTCCACTACCACGGACCATAACTCTGTGGTAGAGGAATCCATAACGGAATTCTTAGATAACTCAAACCTTGTACGCCGAACTTTAAAACACAAGTTTGCTCAACGCTACTCAAGAGGCATAATTAGCAGGGTTGCCATCCATCCAGAAATTTCTGGATAGTCCGTAAAAATAGGTCTAGTCTTTTTTCTTGTGTCCGTAAAAAAAAAAAAAAAAAAAAAAGATGTGTCCGTGATTATTTTGAGGCTGGTGGTACGTGTCTAGGTTATTTTGGTGGTAATTATCATTTTACAGCTCACTGTAAATGCAGGTAATGAGTTCTTATCACTATATGGAGCTATAGACATGTATCACTTATAATCTTTATCATTCATTATGGTTTTCCAATTTCCCGTAAAAAATGTTGGCTGTCTGTGATTTTGGGAAAAGTTGTCCAGAAAAAAGAAAAATTTTGGTTAGCAACTCTGATTATTATTCCCCTACAAATGCATACAGTCTCCAGTAAAATTACTAGCAAGTAATACACTTGCAGGGTTATTTCATGGTAATAATGTCTTTTAAAAATAGGCGGAATAAGTTAAAAATACAACATAATCATTACTTACCAACCGTCGTTCCCCTTCAATGAGTTGGAATGCTCATTCGGCCAATCACTGGCTGAGGCGGGTCATCACCGTAGCCAGTAATTGGCTGAGCGGGTAGTCCTAGCCTTTTTCTGCTAGGAATCATGAAGTAAAGAGCAGTAGGGACTAAAGCTTTGGCAGAACAGCAGCAGCGGGGATCAGAGGACTAAGTAATGATTAATTTTTATTTTTAACCCATTTTGCCAACTTTTTAAGAATAACAAATATTCCCATGGAATACCTCTCTAAAGGGATATTGGAGTATCAGCAAGTTAGACAGTTTTCCACTACACTTTCTGTATCACATCTTCACGGTTTTCAAGATCTCTGCTTGCTATCATTCTTTCATTGGATAAAATAGTGTCCTAGTCATGATCATAAAAGTGCACAGCTCATATCAAGACAAAGCTCTGCTAACAGGTCCTGAGCATGTGGGTCCATCACATGGCCAGGAGAAAGAACAGCTTTGGGTTTACCTGGCCTTGAAGTTGACAATCCCTGTGAATCTAATGAGTACCCTTTAACATAAAAAACCCAACTAACCTCTCTGTGCTCCCCTTGCCTCTCCTTTTCCACCTGCTTCCTGTCCCTGCAAGACCATTAAGCAGCTTGGTCCCATGACTGCTGAGGCCAATCACAGGCCTCAGTGTTCACATCAGCTTGAACAAGACTGGATAGCCCTTTAAGCTTTGTTTTTTGTATATCACACTGAGGAAAAGTAATACAAAGAAGTACATATTACATTAAAAGCATGAGAAATTAAAGAAGCACTGTAACCACTGATCAAATGATCCGCTGTTACCTTTTTAGTTTTTGGTACATAAATTTCACGGTTTGCATAAGATCTCCTGTACATGACTGTATCCAGCCTGCAAAATATGGAATGCGGTCTGTGTGCATATCGCAATTTTTGCAGGCACCAATGTTACAAAATCCTATTAGGACAGGTTCTATTATTTACAGCCTAACTGCACAGATGCGGACAGCACACAGATGACATCTGTCCTTTTTTTTTGTTTGTTTTTGCGGACCCATAAAATATGGATTGGACAAAGACCAAAAATACGGCCGCCCTAAGTATGTACTGCCTATACTGTGTGATGTCAAGATAGAGAGATGTTAGAGAGGAAGTGGTAACAGGGTGTATATACACATGCAGGTTTTGATGAGGTTTTGTACAGATTTCTTCATGCAATTATCAAAGCCAAAATCAGGTTTTGATCATAACAGGAGGGAAAGTATAAAGGACAAATAGTACTTCTCGTTTTTTTAATCTTCTCCTGGTTTCGGCTTCTAAAATTAAATAAAATAAATCTGAACAAAATCTAACCAAAACCTGCATGTGTGAATTTATCAAATATGCCACTGGCGTAAAATTTGTAATTTCTTCCACAATCAGTATTTTATGCAAAAATTTGAAACGTGCACATTTACTCCATGCTCGCAACTTTACCACAAAGTGGGAATAGGTAGAGCTTCAAGAGAGGGGCATGGCTTCCCATGGATCAGCAAAAACAGTATATGTCGGAAACTGGTATAAATTATACAGTAGCTGAAATCAGGGCTGGATTGTCCATAGACTTTACAGGGAAATTTCCCGGTGAGCTGATGCCCAGGAGGACACCTGGGCCCTCCTCATGGCCAATACGTGGAACTTTTTGGGGTAGTATTTTGTGCTGCTGGCAGTATTTTTACATGGACTGTGGTATTTGGCTCTGTTGGGGTGGTATAATTTGCCACAATATGGTATTGCTGGGCCTGCCTTCCATCAGTTTGGACCCAACTACAAAACGGGTCCACTTTTAGTATTTTTTCCAGGGCCACTTTAAGTTCCCAGTCCGCCCTTGGCTGAAAAATACGCCATAACTGGTGTAGATGTGACTTTCTTTTGACACAGAGGGCCAATGGTGCTCCTAATTTATTAAGAGGCTTGAAACTCAAATTAGGCACATTTCACTCCAGGCAAAGGAGATCAATACAGAAGTATGAAATGCAAGTCTTGAGAAATTACCATTAAGTATGTTAGAAAGTTTCACAACTTATACAATGATTCATCTTTAAGCCTAATGTATATAGCATGGAGGCTATATGGCTCTGTACAATGCATTGCTTCCTGTGGAGAATAGAACTGTGTATGGCACCATTGGGGCCTGCTACAATTTTCATTCTGTTAAATTTTTGTAAAAACCACCAGGATAACCTTTGTACAAAACCTCTTTGAGTATACTATTGAGGTGTAATACAGAAAATGGAGCCATAATGCAGAAGGAAGATAATGCTTATTACAATTTTTATTAGGCAAGCCAAACTTATGTGCAACGTTTTGGTCCATAGGATAGAAACGTCTCACATATGTTCACATTGCATAGTAAAAATTCTAATAAGCATTATTTACTGGAGTTCACAGTTCTTTTTACTACTGTACCCAGCAACCTATTTTGGGAGTACATTAAACCAGTTATGGCCCATAATAAGAAATGTATACAAGACCTTACTGGAAAACCTTTTTACATATGAGGAAGACCTGTTTTCAAACGACCTTAGTTTATTTGCTATATCTGTTGATATGTAATGTGTACTAGTGTACTACTAATGTTTACTGTATGTAACATGGTCTTTACTTTTGTGTTATTAATTTTCCCATATTACAGATATTGTAGAAGACTGGCCTCTTCCTGTTATTGTAAGCTTTTTGTGTTGTATCATATACAGTATTAGTAAGTATGTTTGTTATTTTTCTACTTTTTTACAGCCTCCTCTTTTGCCTGGTACATTGCAGCAGTTCCTGCCCTTGTGGTTTTCCTGATTATAGCGATAATTTTCATAACAAAATACAGGAAATGTGGAAATAAGAACGATTATTCTCCGGCCAAGTCGTAAAAATGGTAAATTTATCTTATTCTTAAACATAAATCACTTAACTGGGAAATTAAGTGTTCATTAATTAACATGACAGATTCACTGAAATGCTTTAATTATTAGTAGACCACCTCAGTATTGTTAAAGGAACATGAGCGGAGCACATAGTAAAATGGCCTGTTAAGATTCTATTTTAGCCATTGTCAGGGAATATTTTTCATTGTATCTCATATTAGTTACACTAAACCATAGTTTTCGTAGTGTTTTTACGAAAGAACACGTGAAGTAATGTTCTGCGAACATGGATGTTATTTGTAACAATATAGATGTTTTCAATTTATTAACTTACCGTACACTGACGAGCAAAAGGGTAACAATGTTTTGAACTTTTGACTTTCAGGCTCCATATCTCACCATTCACTACAGCGTCCAACGTGAGACTATCATCATTTTATAGACAATCATCTTGGCTATTTCATACATAAATTGAACTTGCAACTATTTAGCATATTATTAGTTATGCAGATTATAGTCATGTAACTGCATTGTTACTGTTTTGCTCCTAAAATTCTAAATTTTTATTATTTTGTAAATCCACCTTTGGCTTTCAACGATGCATGAATCCTTCTGAGCACGCACAAACAGTAACAACAGTAGTGGTGGTAGTTGTCTGTCTATAAGGCATAATTTTAGATGGGGCACTAAGTGTATGGTTACATTTACCGGTCATATTTATTGTGGAGTATTTTAGAGGGGCACAATGTGGATAGTGCTGTATATTTACAGTGGATAATTCAGGTGCCTAAAGCCAGCACCATAGAATATTTATGGGGTGGGCAACTGGGTAGTCAGATGTCAGGTTCCACTTTTGTCTTCTCTGTTTTCACTTACACAGTCTTTACTGACCTTTGATGGACAGACCATCAAACAAAAAAGTAAAAAAATAAAATCAAATAAAAGAAATTAAATGAAAAAATACACAAAAAAGCTAAAAACTACTCCAAAAAACTGTACCCTGTGCTAATCGTTGTTGTAACGATAGCCAGGGCCAAAGTACTCTGCATTGAAAAGATCTTTAAATACAGAGCTATATCTGCATAGCTAATTATTGTCCCAAGAGAAGGAAATCCTGCATATGACTATATACATTTTAAATATTGCTCGAAAGATAAGTCTACACTTTGAGTATTTGGGGGGGAATTTATCATTGTAGGTGTATTTGAGGTTAGCTTTTAGATTAGAGTTGCTATGCGTACCTGCTCCAAATTTATTGAGATGGCACACAGTAATAATTTGGTCCAACCACATTGCACTTGTGCCAATGTCAGTAAACATTCACATGGGGAAAACCTGGTGTGGAGTTTCAACTTTTTTGCGACTTTTTAAAAAGTTCCACTTTATAAATTTCTCACAAAAGGGATCTACTCTGAAATTCTGACTAAATTTTCACTCCAAATTTGTATGTGGTGCTGGAAGGCTTAATTAGTACTTAAAAAGTCACAATTTTTTTTGGCACAAGTGACCCCAAAAAGTCACAAAACCCCTATTGGAAAGCTTAGACAGTACTTAAAAATGCACAATTTTTTTGCATGTGACCCCAAAAAGTCACGAAGCCCCTACTTGCGACTTGTTGAAGCAAAAATTCTGGTGCGCAGGGCCTGATAAATTCCCCCCTTTGTTTCTGGATACCATTAAGTGGGTGGTTGAGATAAAAAAAAATCTCAGACAAGCCCTTTAATAAGCTTAAAATAAAAAATCATCTTGCACTCACTCCTTTCTTCATTGCCATTCTCTGCGGTGCTGGGCTAATCTGCTGCTTGTTTGCAAACTGCAACAGGGTCATGCCAACATATGGCATGTGAGCACTATTGCCAATAACTGTCCTCATTAGTCTAATGCCGAGGACAGTTATTGGCTGTTCTGGTCATGTTCCGTACACATGCACGTCACTGTGCATGTCACCGACACGTCACGGCATAGTGATATGCAGGTGTATGTCACCACTGCAGCCAATCACTGTCCCAATGTTAGAGAGCTGACGACACTGATTGGCTGCAGTGGCCACATGCTATATACCGGTACATCCCCGCTACAGTTTGTAAACAAACAGTGTCTGGAAGACCAGCACTGCAGACACTAGAGAAAGAGGTGAGTATAAGATGGTTATTTTATTTTAGGCTATAGAAGGAAACCGCAGCACTCTCAGGTCTTCAATTCATTGCAGGTTTATTCATCAAAATTGCAATTTTGATTAATAAACCTGCAATGAATTGAAGACCCGAGAGTGCTGCGGTTTCCTTCTATTGTCGTTTTGGAATTCTGGGGATACTACAGGCTGGTATTCATCACAGTGAGCACCACCGCTTAATGGACTACTAATCTGTAAATGCTGCTACAAACTACCTTGTGTTACTTGGTTATTTTAGGCTATTGCAGGACTTGCCTGAGATTCTTATTTATTTTGGACAACCCCTTTAAGAACACCCAGCTATTTGGCTCTGTTTTTTATGTAAACTTTCACTGGTAAACAGTGGTTAATATAGTTTATGTATCTTTGGCACAAAAAAGATAACATCTGTTAGGAGAAGGGATGAGGGAAACCACCGTACATTGTGGCGTGCTTTGTGGGGAGGTTTTAAACTGATATTATAAATTTTCAATGAACTTTACTCAAGTTCATTCTGATAAATAGCTCACAAACTTCATGAATTTCCTTTCCCAGACCATTTCTATTCCCTGGAGTTAAGTATTCTAGATAAAATATTACAGTTCAGTAATGCCATTATCAAGCTTCAAAGAATGATTCCATGAGTCAAGAATGAGATCAGAATGTTGGTGTTTTTATGATTTTCTGGAATATTGGATTGCTGTTTTAAAAATAGACACTGATGAATTTCATTGGTAGAGATGATTCAACATGTGTACTCTAAATTTCCCATTAACAACATATATTATCTTTCCACAGAATAAGCAATAAAAGTTTGATGGGGGGGGGCTCACTGGTTATGAGAACAAGGGTCCACCATTCCACTGTGTGAATGGATCAGTGGTGCACATGTCTGACCACTGCTCCGTTCACATCTACGGTACTAACGAGTACAGCACTTGGCTATCTTGGGCTGTCACATAGATCTGAATGGAGTGGTGGTCAAGCATGCAAACTAGCACTTCAATTACACAGGGGACCCCCTGTTCTCATGGTTGGTGGGGATCTCAGCCTCAGCCCTCCCCCATGATCATTCGTTTATCTAAATGTTGATAATGGGCAAATAGAGCCTGCATGGTGACACACAGACTTCCTATGGTTTGATTGAACTGCGGGCCCACAATGTGTCACCATTTGGTGTCTCTGTATGGTACTTTATTTTTCCCTATAAGCAGTGCTTCTAAGAGAGGATACTTCACAAATTTGCCATTTTATGGAACATGATACAGTTTATGTATTTTCTAACTGATTCTGTATGGTATGTACCCGTAAACATCTCTGAGTGCTGTATACAGATACAGGAAAAATTCCAGCACCAATGCTTTTTTATTAATTCAGGAACACTGCAGGCACAGTTTATGCATTCTGGTGTGAAACTTGTCTGTGCAAGGAAAATACACTCCTTAAAAGCACATGACATGACTACAAGTCAGATAAAAGAGAAAGCTTGGAATGGAATCATACATATCAAAACAGTGTAGCTCACACATAAATTTAACAACAATCATTTTCATATTGGTATATTAACTCCTTAGACTCCAAGACTTTTTAACTGATGACTTATCCTCATCAGTATCTGATTGGTGGGGTCCGGCACCTGGGACCCCCTGCCAGTCAGCCATTTGAGAAGGCAGCGGTGCTGCTGTGAGTGCCTTGGCCTTTTCACAGCTAACCAAGCACAGCACAGTACATTATATAGAAGCTTGGTATCACAGCTCAGCACCAGTCACTTCAATGGGGCTTAGCTGCGCCTAGGCCATGTGACCGATGAATATCACATCACTGGTCTAGGGAAAGTTGTGAGAAGGCTGCAATGCTCCTCCTCCTTCTCAAGCAGTTGATTGGCGGGGGTCCTGGGTGTCGGACTCACACCAATCAGATACTGATGACCTATACATTAGTTAAAAAGTCTCTGAAAACCCCTTTAACTCAAAACCATGTACATATATGTAATTTGTAGAGATGAGCGAGTAGTGAAATATTCGAAAGTTCGAAATTCGATTCGAATAGACCGCGAAATTCGACTATTCGACCGGATATCGAATCCCATTAAAGTCTATGGGAAAAAAATGCTCGCCACTTGGAAATCTCAATTCGACCACTTGGAGGTCACCAAGTCCACCCTGGAACCTCAGAAAAGGATGCCAACACTGCTGGAATGCAACTGGGACAGCAGGGGAAGCATGTCTGGGTGCATATAACGCGCCCAAGTCGCACTATTACGCCACTATCACAGCCTCTCAACAATACACTCCAAACACAATCTAACCTCTCTGTAAAGTGAGACCATACAAGGAAACCTTCTTTCCTCTACATTGCCATGGACCCCAAGCCAAACTAGACAAAAAAGAAGATAAAATTCTGCACCCCTTAAAATCACGTTGCCTATGACAACCACAGATGGCATAGGCAAGGGGGAAAGCAAATAGACCCCACCCCTAATTGTCATTGTGTGTGTGTGTGAGATGTGGTCAGACATGTCTTCTTTAAAATGTAAAAACAACTCAAACACATGCAGAAGCCTTAAAATGCCCAAATTGTTGGCGCTTGAGATGTCAGTGACCCGACCTGGCCCAGTGTCATGTCTAGCAGGTAAAGCAGTGGGGATGTTGAGGGATGCGTAGGACCGCAAAAGGCAGGAAGAGGCCGTGGGCTGGCCAGAGGCTCATGGAAAATTTTGTGGAGGCCCAAGAGGTGAGACGTCTTAAAAATTGTGTGGAGGCTAAAGAGGTGAGACGTGTTAAAAATTATGTGGAGGCCCAAGAGGTGACACCTCTTAAAAATTATGTGGAGGCCCGAGAGGTGAGACCTCGAAAACGTTTTGTGGAGGCCCAAGAGGTGACACCTCTTAAAAATTATGTGGAGGCCCAAGAGGTGACACCTCTTAAAAATTATGTGGAGGCCCGAGAGGTGAGACCTCGAAAACGTTTTGTGGAGGCCCAAGAGGTGACACCTCTTAAAAATTATGTGGAGGCCCAAGAGGTGACACCTCTTAAAAATTATGTGGAGGCCCAAGAGGTGAGACGTGTTAAACCTTTTGTGGAGGCCCAAGAGGTGACACCTCTTAAAAATTATGTGGAGGCCCAAGAGGTGACACCTCTTAAAAATTATGTGGAGGCCCGAGAGGTGAGACCTCGAAAACGTTTTGTGGAGGCCCAAGAGGTGACACCTCTTAAAAATTATGTGGAGGCCCAAGAGGTGACACCTCTTAAAAATTATGTGGAGGCCCAAGAGGTGACACCTCTTAAAAATTATGTGGAGGCCCAAGAGGTGACACCTCTTAAAAATTATGTGGAGGCCCAAGAGGTGACACCTCTTAAAAATTATGTGGAGGCCCAAGAGGTGAGACCTCGAAAACGTTTTGTGGAGGCCCAAGAGGTGACACCTCTTAAAAATTATGTGGAGGCCCAAGAGGTGAGACCTCTTAAAAATTATGTGGAGGCCCAAGAGGTGAGACCTCTTAAACATTTTGTGGAGGCCCAAGAGGTGAGACCTCTTAAACATTTTGTGGAGGCCCAAGAGGTGAGCCATAAATATAAAAAATTGTTCTTATTTACGGAGCAATTCTACGGCGGTTAAGGAGGAGGAGGAGGAGGTGGAGGAGGAAATGGCACTTCATACAGATGGCACTTCACTTTTGGCTGCTTTCCACTGTTAACCTCTTAAACCTTTTGTGGAGGCCCAAGAGGTGTTGCTTTTAAAGGCTGCAGTTATCCACAGATTTGCATGCAATGTAAAATGGTTACACTCATTTTATAAAGGCAACTATCATGAAAAATCAGTTTAAATGTATTGAGGGCAGCACAGAGTATTTCTACAGAGGAAGGAGTATTCTTTTTATTTTTTTTCCTTTTTTTTATATGTATATGCTGTTGCCTTCAGTATATGAGAGTTGATTTCATGATGCTACTGCAGCCACTTAAAACGTTTTAAGTCTTGTTTTGTTTTTTTGAATACTGAGAATGCTATTTTGTACCAGATTTTGTATGTAAAGACTGAACACATTAAAATGAGAATGTTACCAAAATTATAATTTATAATTTATTTACCTTTTGTGGAGGCCCAAGAGGTGAGACCTCTTAAAAATTATGTGGTGGCCCAAGAGGTGAGACCTCTTAAAAATTATGTGGTGGCCCAAGAGGGGAGACCCGTTAAAAATTATGTGGAGGCCCAAGAGGTGAGACCTGTTAAACATTTTGTGGAGGCCCAAGAGGTGAGACGTGTTAAACCTTTTGTGGAGGCCCAAGAGGTGAGACCTCTTAAAAATTATGTGGTGGCCCAAGAGGGGAGACCCGTTAAAAATTATGTGGAGGCCCAAGAGGTGAGACCTCTTAAACATTTAGCGCAGGCCCAAGAGGTGAGCCATAAATATATAAATTGTTCTTATTTACGGAGCAATTCTACGGCGGTTAAGGAGGAGGAGGAGGAGGAAATGGCACTTCATACATATGGCACTTTACTTTTGGCTGCTTTCCACGGTTGGAGAAGCAAAGTCCGGGTCAATCCACTTGCTGTTCATTTTGATTAGCGTCAGCCTGTCGGCACTGTCGGTTGACAGGCGGCTGCGCTTATCGGTGATAATGCCCCCGGCAGCGCTGAACACCCTTTCTGATAGCACGCTGGCGGCAGGGCAGGCAAGCACCTCCAAGGCGTACAGGGACAGTTCCAGCCACGTGTCCAACTTGGAGACCCAGTAAGTGTAGGACGCCGAGGGATCGGGGAGGACAGGGTTACGGTCTGCCAGGTACTCCCGCAACATCCGCCGATACTTGTCCCTCCTGCTGATAGCGGGCCCCGCAGTGATGGAAGTTGCACGAGGGGGTGCCATGAACGTGTCCCACACCTTGGAGAGTGTTCCCCTGGTGGCTGTGGGCCTGATCGATGTTGAGGGACTCTGGGAGACCCTCTCCTCTCTGCCGCCAGCGATGGTGGGTGGGAAAATCTCCATCATGTTCTGCACGAGTTCCCTCTGGTATTCCAGCAATCGATTCGTCCTCTCCTCTACCGGAATAAAAGAGGAGACGTTATCTTTATACCGGGGGTCCAGGATTGCGAAGACCCAGTACAGTTTGTTCTCCACTATCCGGACAACACGTGTGTCCCGGGAAAAGCAGCCCAGCATGAAGTCAGCCATGTGTGCCAGACTCTGAATAGGCATGACGTCACTGCCCCCACCAGAAGGATCACTTGCCATTTCCTCCTCTTCCTCTTCCGCCTCCTCTCCGCCCCATCCGCGCTGAACCAATGGGACGCGCACAGCCTGACTGCTACCCTCGCCGCCAGCATCCTCCTCCTCTTCCACAGCCACCTCCACGTCGTCCTCCTCCTCATCCTCCTCCTCCTGCAACTGCCACCGTGAAGCAGACAAAAGTGTGGTCTGACTGTGTAGCTCCGTTGCGTCTCCTCCTACCCCCGTCTCCTCTGCGTGCAATGCGTTCTCCCTTATTGCGATGAGGGATTCTTTAAGGACGCATAGGAGCGGGATGGTTACGCTCACTATAGCGTCCTCGCTGCTGACCTTCTTGGTGGACTCCTCAAAGATACGCAGTACATCGCATACGTCTGCCATCCATGGCCACTCGTGGTTGGCAAACTGAGGGAGCTGAGTTGGAGGCACGCGTGGATTATTAATCTGGTACTCCATCAATGCTCTCTGCTGCTCACACACCCTGGCCAACATGGAATAGGTGGAATTCCAGCGAGTCGGCAGGTCGCACAACAGCCGATGTTCAGGCAAATGGAGGCGTTGCTGGAGTTTTTTTAAGCTAGCAGCAGCTACAGTTGACTTCCGAAAGTGTGCGCACAAGCGCCGCACTTTCACCAGTAGCTCTGCCAGGTTGGGGTAAGTCTTTAGAAATTTTTGGACTACCAGATTAAAAACGTGGGCCAGGCATGGTACGTGATTGAGTTCGGCAAGCTCCAGAGCCGCCACCAGGTTACGGCCGTTATCGCACACGACCATGCCTGGTCCTAGCTGCAGCGGCGACAGCCACATCTCCGTCTGCTGCAGTATGGCGTCCCTCACCTCTGGGGCGCTGTGCTTCCTGTCGCCCAAGCTGATGAGCTTAAGCACCGCCTGCTGACGTCTCCCCGCGCCAGTGCTGCAACGCTTCCAGCTAGCGGCTGAGGGCGATGTTAAGGCACAGGAGGAGGAGGAGGAGGAGGAGGAGGAGGAGGGGGGTTTATCAGAACCCATGCTGGCAATCTTGGGCGGGGGTGGTAGGTAGGCCGTCTCTGTTTGCGACCCCGTCCCCGCCTCCACTACATTCACCCAGTGTGCCGTCAAAGAAATGTATCGTCCCTGGCCGCAAGCGCTTGTCCATGAGTCGGTGGTCAAGTGGACCTTTGCGCTGACTGCGTACCTCAGGGCCCGCCTGATGTTACGCGACACGTGCTGGTGCAGGGCGGGGACGGCACTCCGGGAAAAGTAGTGGCGGCTGGGGACGGAATAGCGAGGTGCGGCAGCCGCCATCAGGTCGCGGAAGGCCTGCGTCTCCACAAGCCTAAACGGCAACATCTCCAGGGCCAGCAGTTTGGAGATGTGGCAGTTTAAGGCTTGGGCTTGGGGGTGACTCGAGGCGTACTTCCGCCTGCGGTCGAACGCCTGCGAGATGGACAGTTGTTGGGACGAGGAGTGTGAAGGTGCAGGCGAAGAGGCGGGGGAAGGGGCGGGGAAGGGGAGGCTGAAGGAGAAGGCCCCAAAGTAGCAGAGGCAGAGGCAGATGTGGAGGTGTCCTGGCTGGAGGTCTGGACCGCAGTGGCAGCACACAACAAAGGGGAAGAGGCAGTGGCAGCAAGACCGGGCGCAGTTTGTATTGCGTTTGCTCTCTCCCACTCAGCCCAGTGCTTGAATTCCAAGTGACGCCGCATGCCTGAGGTGGTCAGATTGCTCTTCTCAGAGCCCCTACTCAGTTTTGAGTGGCAGAGTGTGCAAACCGCGCTCAGTTTGTCATCCGCACAAACATTAAAATATCTCCACACCACAGAAGTACGAGGCCTCGATGGGGGAGCTTCGCGCGACTGGCCGCTGCCGGGAACAGCTTCGGCCCTGCTGGCTGTGGCCTCACTTTTCTGTCTGAACTGTCCTCTGCCTGTGGCCATCCCTCTGCCTGTGGACATCCCTCTGCCTGTGGACATGCCTCTGCCTGTGGACATGCCTCTGCCTGTGGACATGCTTCTGCCTGTGGACATCCCTCTGCCTGTGGACATCCCTCTGCCTGTGGACATCCCTCTGCCTCTTGCTGCCTTTTTCGGTGCTGCGCAGACCACCACCTCTCCACTGCTTTCCTCGCTGGACATCACCCCTGGCCAAGTGGGGTCGGTCATTTCGTCATCCACCAGCTCCTCTTCCACTTCCTCACTCTGCTCCTCCTCCTGCCCACTGGACATTCCAACAGCCTCCCTTGATGGCAACTGCGTCTCATCATCATCATCGCTCATGATAACAGATGCTGGCTCAGGGTCCACATCAGCAGGAGATGGCGAAAACTCCAGTGTTTGGGCATCACTACAAACAAATTCCTCTGCTAGCTCCTGGGATTCTTCCGGCACATCTGAAAAAGGACCCGAAAAGAGCTCCTGGGAGGGGTCAATGGTGGGATGACTCTGTTGGCCAGGTGTGGAGGAAGGAGGGTCAGAGTGAGACTGTGTGGATGACTGGCTGGTGGACAACTGTGTGGAAGCGCTATCGGCTATCCATTGCACCACCTGTTCAACCTGCTCAGGCCTCAACAGCGGTGTAACCCGCCCCCTGCTTAACTGTCCCATAAAGGCAGGGATTCTGGATGAGCGGGATCCTGGCTGATCCTCACCAGCACACATTGTATCCCCACTGGCTTCAACAAGGCCCCCAACAGCATTTCCGCGCCCCCGTCCTCGTCCACGTCCACGTCCTATTCCGCTAGCCCCCCTCCGCATTTTATTTTTTTTTGGTTACAATATTTTGCCTTCACAGCCGTGAAATTAGTTTGCAAGAGAACGCACAGTACAGTTGCCAGTTATAAGGCCTATATATTGTACTTTTCAAGGTACACAGCAGTGTATTAAGTGATCAGACGGTGTGTATGAACACCAGTTATGAGAAATTACTTTGCAAGAGAACGCACAGTACAGTTGCCAGTTATAAGGCCTATATATTGTATTTTTCAAGGTACACAGCCGTGTATTAAGTGATCAGACGGTGTGTATGAACACCAGTTATGAGAAATTACTTTGCAAGAGAACGCACAGTACAGTTGCCAGTTAAGGCCTATATATTGTATTTTTCAAGGTACACAGCAGTGTATTAAGTGATCAGACGGTGTGTATGAACACCAGTTATGAGAAATTACTTTGCAAGAGAACGCACAGTACAGTTGCCAGTTATAAGGCCTATATATTGTATTTTTCAAGGTACACAGCAGTGTATTAAGTGATCAGACGGTGTGTATGAACACCAGTTATGAGAAATTACTTTGCAAGAGAACGCACAGTACAGTTGCCAGTTATAAGGCCTATATATTGTATTTTTCAAGGTACACAGGCCTTTTATTAAGTGATCAGACGGTGTGTATGAACACCAGTTATGAGAAATTACTTTGCAAGAGAACGCACAGTACAGTTGCCAGTTATAAGGCCTATATATTGTATTTTTCAAGGTACACAGCCGTGTATTAAGTGATCAGACGGTGTGTATGAACACTAGTTATGAGAAATTACTTTGCAAGAGAACGCACAGTACAGTTGCCAGTTAAGGCCTATATATTGTATTTTTCAAGGTACACAGCAGTGTATTAAGTGATCAGACGGTGTGTATGAACACCAGTTATGAGAAATTACTTTGCAAGAGAACGCACACAGTACAGTTGCCAGTTATAAGGCCTATATATTGTATTTTTCAAGGTACACAGCAGTGTATTAAGTGATCAGACGGTGTGTATGAACACCAGTTATGAGAAATTACTTTGCAAGAGAACGCACAGTACAGTTGCCAGTTATAAGGCCTATATATTGTATTTTTCAAGGTACACAGCCGTGTATTAAGTGATCAGACGGTGTGTATGAACACCAGTTATGAGAAATTACTTTGCAAGAGAACGCACAGTACAGTTGCCAGTTAAGGCCTATATATTGTATTTTTCAAGGTACACAGCAGTGTATTAAGTGATCAGACGGTGTGTATGAACACCAGTTATGAGAAATTACTTTGCAAGAGAACGCACAGTACAGTTGCCAGTTATAAGGCCTATATATTGTATTTTTCAAGGTACACAGCCGTGTATTAAGTGATCAGACGGTGTGTATGAACACCAGTTATGAGAAATTACTTTGAAGAGAACGCACAGTACAGTTGCCAGTTATAAGGCCTATATATTGTATTTTTCAAGGTACACAGCAGTGTATTAAGTGATCAGACGGTGTGTATGAACACCAGTTATGAGAAATTACTTTGCAAGAGAACGCACAGTACAGTTGCCAGTTATAAGGCCTATATATTGTATTTTTCAAGGTACACAGCAGTAGTGCCAAATATAGTTTGGTATGTAGCAGAGCACCTAATACACCACTAATGCCTCTCTCTGTCCCTACTCCAGCAGCTATCCCTGAATATAGCAGCCGTTCTCTGTAAAGTCTATATTGTAGTAAGCTATCACTGAAGTCCACTGTAGTAGCCCTGATAAGGGCTTTTAATCACGCTCCTGCCTGTCCAACAGCTAAAATCTGTCTCTCCCTTCTCCAGCCTCTGTCCCTGACTAAGTTCACGCAGCATATGCGTACGAGCAGGAAGAGCTGAGTTTTTAATATTCGAGGTCACATGGTTTTTCCAGCCAATGCATGTAGACGCTGTTTTCGCGCTGCCAGCGTGCTCAGCGTGCCTGTCATACCCCCCCTGCATGGTGATTGGTGGAAAAAGAGCGCCAGGGAAGGTGGGAGGGGAAACGAATTCTAAGTGCGCCATCGCCGTTATACTCGAACAAAATCGAGTACGCCGAATATCGTAGTATTCGATCGAATACCAGCTCGATCGAACACTACTCGCTCATCTCTAGTAATTTGTATTAAAAGGATGTATGGAGCATGCTCATTAGCTGAGCAGCTCCATATACAGCTGGTGCACGCTGTATAATGCAGCAGACATTAGCTGGCAGTGACTGGTATTGGAGATGACTCCCATCCTCATCATTTGATTGCTCAGATGCCATGATCAATAGCAACCATAGTATCTGAGGCCTTAGACATCTGTCCTCCAATTGGAAACCTTGCTGCAAAATCATAGCTCTCCAATTGATTGCTGTAGCAGCCTGGGGCCTTCTGAAGACTCTCGCTTAACAGGGGGCCTGTCTCAATCCAATAGACTGTAATAGTATTCTATTGTGGTCTATGGTACAGGCCATTTGAAGTTTGCATTTTCAGGTGCCCTAGAGGATTAAAAATTACAGTGAAAAAATATATTTTTAAAAATATAAAAAACACAAAATAGTAAAGGGCCTCTCAGAGATTATTAGGAATTTAGGGGGTTATTTACTAAGCTGAAATACGCCTAAATTAGGCGTATTTTAGGTGCAGATCTGCGACTTCTCCCTGCTCATGCCAGGTCTAAAATTGTGGGTGTGGCATGGACATCTAGAACTTACATTTATATCTTACATCTTACATTTAGAACTGGCGCTGGATACGCCGAAGCTATGAAGTGGCCTGCGCCTCTTCATAACTTTGGCAGAACCACTGCCAGCTATGGGTCTGTAATAAGACCGGCGTCTAAAACACTGGTGTTAATAAATGTGCCCCTTGGTCCTGTCCTGGGGAAGGAAGACAGTTTAGTTAGTGAATATCCCTCTGTCATGGTGCTGCCATCTCCGCTACACTCACATAGGCTGCGGGCTCTTCCGCTTGGGTTCTGATCAGATGTGTACCCTTCTCTTCCTGTTCAGCTGCATAATAGTATATGCAGTACTGTAATCCCAGTACAAAAGTATGCATTTTTGGATATGTGGTTTCTGTTACTTTTTTTTTTTTTTTTTTTTACCAGTAACTCATCCACAACTCAGACTTACTGATCTGAACGTAAATTACTTAGGCCCCTTTCACACGAGCGTCATGGATTCAGTCCAGATGTGTTCAGGGTGCGCTCTGGAAAACTCGCACCAATCCTCACACAATCACAGTCAGTTTTGACTGCGATTACGTACGTTCGTTCAGTTTTTTCCGAGCGGGTGCGATGCGTATGGATGCATTTCGCACGCGCGTGATAAAAAACTGAATGTTTACAAACAGCATCTCTTAGCAACCATCAGTGAATCACGCATTGCATCCGCACTTGCGTGCGGATGCAATGCGTGATTCACGCAGATCCATTCACTTCAATGGGGCCAGGGCTGCGTGAAAAACGCCGAATATAGAACATGCTGTGATTTTCACGCAACAGCGAACTGATGCATGAAAAACATCGCTGATGTGAAAAGACCCATTGAAATGAATGGGTCAGGAGCGGAAAACTCGCTTGTGTGAAAGAGGCCTTAGGGTTTGATGTAGATCTAAGTTGGGCTCAGTAGAACCTTTAGTGCCCAAGTGCATGAGCTGTTATGGAGATGCAATAATACAGCCTCAGGGCTCATGCACAAAACCATATTTTTCTTTAGTGTACAATCCATTTTTCTACACTGAGGCATTCATTTGTATGGGACAATACAAACATTGATTTTTTTTGAGGATACGTATGCCCAATCCGCAAATCTCAGCGCAGGTCTGATTCTTGTACATATTTGTGGATGGGAACAGCCCTTTCTATTGAGGGGAGTGAGATAAATACTGAATGCACACAAAGCTATCTGTATTATACCAATCCATTTTTTGCAGGCATATGAATATAGCTGTGCGCACAAGGCTTTATAGGGAGCTGATTCCCCATCAATAGGTTTGCACTCCCAAATGGTGTCAACAAAATACAGGACACATTTTTTAAGTAGAATAATGTACATGAATTCGATAAGTTAACAGGATTTCTAAGTTATTAAAAATTTCCCTAAATGCGGTAATGGTGCTAAAATAACAGATAACACATACTTTGCTATTTCATGTCTGCCTTTTTCCAATCCTCCCTTCCACAGTAGCCATAAAATCATCTTTTTGGTTAAAACAATGGCTTGCCCACCCGAGTACCCCAGACACCACTGCAGCCACTCACTGGCCTCAGCAAAACATGACCACCGAGGAAAGTGATTGCATGCAGTGGTCACATGGAATATACCCGCACATCATCACTACATCCAAACACAACACCCATGGGTCAGCTGTCAACTACGCCGAGACAATTCTAAGAGGTAGCAGCCTGGTGGGTTCCCTGCAGTGAAGGCCAGATCCATGTATAGAGTTTAAAGGGTCAAAACCAGGATAGCACCTTCAGGACCAGTGCAAAATCAAACCAGTTAGTTGGTATTGTGGATACACACCCACTGTAACTGCAAATCAGTAAAACTGAAATTCATGTATTTAACTGTGGCAATAATTATTTAGACATCACAATATGCATGTCATATCTTATGCTAAGTTTTACTTTTCAGGTGTTATATTCTGAACATTACTTAAACTACTTAGAAGATCATAACAGATAAAGTACCAGACAAGTAAACCTTAGATGTATGATTCTTGGCAAGATGACATCTAGACTGCTCATTAAGAAGACAGTGCAAGAAAACAAGCTTTACATGTATGGGAAAAAACACTTGTTCATTAAAAAAAGATGTATAGTGAGTATTTGGTTTCTAGAACATTTCAGATCCTGCTCATTTTGTATATGGCATTTGTGGAAATATATGGAAGTAACCTTTTCTAATGAATGAGTATTGTAAATTCACTTAGGCTGGCAATACACTTTAGATTCTGTTGAGGGAAAGGCAAACACCCCCATACTCATTAAATGGGCAGTCAGTTTCTCCAAAATTTGCAGGTTCACCTTACCTAATTTATATGGCCAGATTTAGCGTTTCACATATTGCATTTTGTACACTGAATATATTTTTATTGTGAGCCACATGGTTTGTTCTAGATCTTTTTTTTTAATAAAAATGTTATAATTATTATAGGCGTGTGTAAGTATCAATTTATAGAACTGCATGAACTGTATTTAAAGGAAACCTAAAGGGGTTGTGTACTGATGGCCTATCCTTTGTAACTATGTATAACCACTAATTTACAGCTAAAAGTTACCTTATAAAGACAGCATATCCTTACATCATATCAGGTAAAGGGAAAGCCCAGAATTACCTCTACTCGTATTATCTAAGGAACAGATATTAGATATGTAAGCCTAGATACAAATTGGGGATTTCTGCATAATATATAATAACATTTTTTGTTCTCTTAAAGGTTGTCAGATGGGATTGCTTTTTTTTTTTTAAGCATATGGATACAACTGTTAGAATAGACTGACTCTCCGTGACTGCTGGGAGCCAGCTGAGTTCACCAGAGCTCCAGTACATGTGGCAGCATCCTGAACCAGCTGATGGGCAATGGTGCCGGGACTTGAACTCCCACTGATGTGATAATAATGACCTATCCTGATGATAGGATTGCTCGTTCCTCTCACCCCATCTTGTTTTCTGACCACTCTCTGTCTCTCATTTCGTACTGCATAGCCTGTCTGGTTCTGAACCATTTAAATACGACCCTGTTTTAGTGTTGTTTTGTCTCTTGGTATGTCTGTCTCTGCACGTAAGTAGCACAGGGTCTGTCGACCAGTTGTGGTCTTGCTACCTAGAGCTTGTCTTGCAAGTAGGTAGGGAAAGGGGGCTGGTTTCTATGTCTGGGCTCACTGTCTGTGTCTGTCCCTTCCTACAGGCGTTACAGCATGTTTATTTAATGGGATTGTCTGGGTTCAGAGCTGAAGCACATCCTCCAGCGGCGCAGGAGATACCAAGACCAGGACAGAAAGTGCCAGTCTTGATAAATCTTATGGTGTCACACTCTAATCAGCTAATCAACAAAAAACACATACAAAGGTTTCCTAAGCCTTTAAATGGTCCCTCAGTCCCTCAGGTTCAGTAGGCTACATAATCATGGGAAAAACTGCTGACTTAACAGTTGTCCAGAAGACAGTCATCGTTGCGCCAGCCTCTAGATAACTTCAGCTCATCCACCACTGCTTCTAAATGTAGGACACCTTCCTAGCTGGAGATCTCTTTGATCATTCATTCATATCTAGATTCTAGTGCTGAGTGAATCTGGTTCAGACTGCTGTATCTGAACCCAATTAGTTTGAAAAGTTCATTAACAATATAGCCTCCGTCCTACTGTAAAATTAATGGGCTCCGCAGAGGTCTTTGCGTTTTTTCTGAAAATTCCCCAATATTTACTTGTGTCTCATTAACGAAGAAGAGTTCAGCTTCAGATTTTGACACTGTAATTTATGCACATAACCTAAGTGTCACTTCGTAGACGCAAGACGAAGCAAGTCTTGCAATATTTGCAGCAAGATTGCAAAGATCTCAACAACAACAATCTGAACCCGATTCGCTCAACACTAATAGATTCATTGTTTGTGGGCGGCACATCCTTTTTAACACATACACCTTCTCTATGTGTCCCAGGAGCTCAGCCAAATTCTCCCAGCTCCTACTCATAACCATGGCTGTAAGATAACTGTCTGGAGCAGTCCTTCCCCCTCTGCCCTGTCTGCAGCAGTGTAATGATCGGAGATGCTGCTGCATTTTTTATGCAAAAACAGCCTGTCACATCATAGTGCTGTGTACCTGCAGTGTCCAGCAGAGGGAACTGGAACCAGAGTTTAAGAGACTGCCGTGGAAGCAGCTTCAACCTGGATAGGAAGAGTCTAGACAATGGGGGTCACTTATTGTGACCCCCTATGCTGGAAACTGTCTTAAACACCAATTTGCCTAAATTTATGCATACCCCCATCCACAGGGATCTGATTGTCGGGTTCTCATCAAACTGCACTTTCACTTGACTATCTCTGGCAGCCCCATAGAATTGAATCATACATCCTCCACTCCATTCAAATGGTGGAATATATGGATATGGCATGTTGTAATAGGACAACCCCTTTAAGGATGGTTAATATGAAAATACTTTAGGTGAGAGAGTGGTATTGTTATACAGTATAAATTACTAGGTGGGGTCTAAGGAAATGAATAAAACGGGCAATAATCAAAGAAAGCAAAAAAAAAAAAAAAATACCATTATGTCGCTAACACTATGGTATTGTGACAGCAGTAATATAGTTCTGCCAAATAGGTTTTGCAACAATACAGTAATATGTATTGCATTGCGGGCAGGTGACTAATTCTGGAATTTACATTGTTATAGAATGCAGTTAGAAATTTGCTGCTGTACAGTATGTATTATATTTTATCAAAGGCCTTAGGGCCTAGGGCTGCTCAGAATATATATTATTGTGGCAGACTCTGCAATGAGTTGTGTAGTCCATGCACTATTAATGTGGTTCACTTTGACACACTAAGAACTTTAGGAGTAGCAGCAATAATCGTGGGAGCAGTCTCAAATAGAACCTATCCAATACTTGATGCATACATTTTTTTATACCTTGCCATATTATATAGGACATGCCCCTGATCTATGACTTTTGAATCAGTACAGATGAATCAGTACAAAAATAAATACAAACAATACAGCAAACTTCCTAATCAAATAGAGATTATACACTAGACCTCTAAATAAAGATATAGGGGGTCATATATTAAGATCGGGGTTTTAGACACTGATCTTAATAACCCTTGTGCTGTCGATGGTTATGTAGAGGTTCCAGCCGAAGTTATGTAGAGGCACTGGCCTCTACATAACTTCAGTGCATCCACCGCCAGTCTAAAACTAATCCAAAACTTTGGCATAGATTTAGAACATTTTCTACGCCTAAAACAGGAGTACAAAATGATAAATGAGATGGGCCTGGCCAAGTTAGTCAAGATAATCAATTCATCACAATTTGCTATTAATCAGGTATACTCAGGCCACTCTGCCTTAGGATACGGCCATACGGAGTGGCCGTGCTGCAGACGGGTTGCGGCCTTGTGGTCAGTTAGCTAGCAGCGTCCTTTCATTTAAAAATGAAGACCGCACTGTAAAGTCCTTCTTCATTGTTAATGGCTACACATCACCTTTAATTCACCTTTAAGCAGGGCCTGTTGCTGGTATAGGGCTTGGGTGGTTAGATGGGGGGACAATATGCCTATTATTGCTGTTCTTGCCTGCAATCTCCTGTAGGTTATTTGACAGTAAACACAGAATATTAATCAGCTCTGGCATACCCACATCTCCAACCCAAGCGCTCTCCTGCCCTACAAGTTAGAGCCCTTCTTCTGCCATCTGCTTTTCCTCCTTTTCCATATCATCTAAGACGGATGAGAATATGTCATCAGGAACATCCAGCTCCTCCTCTCTGCATCTTGCTGGCTTTTGTAGGACATGGAGACTTTGAAGTATGATTTGGAAGAAGTAAAGTCAGCAAAAGATAAGGATGGTCATCATTAAGACCTGATTGAAAGAAAATCCCAGCAGTTGTGTCTTGCTTATTAAATGTCCATTTAATTGTATTCCATCATGGGTTGGAGCAGGTATACCAGGATGCGTTTTGGCAAAAATGCCTTTATCAACAGGTAAATAACAAAGGTATACTAACTACATATATAGGAAATGAATGTCAGATGCCCAAAATGGGCGGTAAAACATAAACAAATGTATACAATGAATAACACAAGGTACCCAAGCATACTATGTGATCATATATCAGGGTTCATCAACGGAAAGATGAAGTCTTTGGAAAGAGTACAAAAGTTATTACACAATCTTAGTCAAATTAAAGGTGGATAATCTCATATTCTTTATTTAAACCTCTTGGATATAATGTATCCAGAACATGGATCCAGTAAGCTTCCCTGCGCAATAAAAGTTTTTTAATGTCGCCCCCTCTTCTTGGTCTCTTTATTTGCTCTATCACCTGAAATCTCAACTGAGCTATGGTATGTTTACATTTATCAAAATGAGAAGGTAAGGGTAACAGCAGGTTCTTAGTCCTAATAGTTGACTTGTGCTTGCAGATACGATCTCTGATCGTCTGCATTGTCTCTCCAACATAAAGAAGGCCGCACGGGCATTTTATTAGATACACAACGTTGGAGGACTCGCAAGTGAAGAAACCTTCAACCTGGAAAGCCTGTCCTATATGGGAATGATGGAAAATTGGGCCCTTAATAATGTGGGAACATTGAAGGCAGATTCCTTCGTTGCTCCTAGAGGCTCAATTGCATATAATAAAACATCATTTTTCTCAGCAATGCGGACACATCTGAACATGGGAACAACACAGATGCCTACAACTGCCAAGCGCACTTGCAACAGATCAGCCAGTTCAATTGGCACAAATCTGCTGACAGAGGCTCATTTGCGTATAATAAAACATCATTTTCCTCAGCAATGCAGGTACAGACAAATACGGGACCAACACAGATGCCATCAACTGCCAAGTGCACATGTAAAAGGTCAGCCAGTTTCATAGGTACAAATCTGATGACAAGCTCCCTTTAATAAAAAAAAACATACTCATCTAGGCATTTCCCTGATGATCGGATCACAACTTTCTACCAGACACAAATAGGTCACAGGGCTGTGTCGGAGAAGTGCACAGACTGATTCCCAGGCCTGCACGCTTCTCCCACACAGCCCAGCAGCGTGATGTGTGACTTCCTTGTGCCTGCTGTGGAGCGCTGGCGTTGAATTGATAGCTCCCAGCTTCAACATTGCAAACAACTGTCTCTGCGTTTCAGTTTAGAGATGGACATACCTTGGCCCTCCCTGGACTGCGGGACAGCCACCGAAATCCAGGACTATCCCGCTGGATTGGGGACTGTTGAGAGGTATACCCTTGTACAGGTGAGCTCACAAAGAGCAGAGATATAAATGTAAAAATTACAAGTTTTATTGAATATTTTCTTATAAAACTTTCAATCTGCTCAGCTTCTCTTGCTCAATAACATGCTGCCTTCAGATTGTACTGCATTTAGTGATGACAGGTTCTCTTTAACCTTAACTATTATACTGATTGCCTGTTCTTTCTTAAAAAATACTCAATTTTCCCGTAACATTACAAAGACTAAAATGTTCTGTCCCTTAATTTTCTACATGCCCCACACCATTTTCTGTTGATGCAGGTATTAACTAGTAATCTTCTCAATGTAACTTTATTTAGAAATTTTGGTCGGCTTTACAGGGGGATTTAATTGATTATGCACAATCCTAAACTTTTAATATACTGCTGAGAGTGAGGACCTCTGAGAACTGAATGCCTGATATGCCGACTGCTGCCAGCAGAGGGCTGCATTAACTCTCTTGCTGTGATAACTCTAAGAGAAGGCTGGTAACTAGAAAACTGACGAATGATGGACGGCCCTGTGATGGGCACTTAGGTAAAATACAGGCCCCATGTGGTACTCTGTGGCTACTATTTAATCTAATATGGCTCTGTGTTGGCACTTTGGGTCTTTCTCTTGGCACTGCATGAAATTGTAGTACTACAACAAGACTTTCCAAATGTTGCCAATATGATATGAAATCCTTACCATAAGAATCGTCAGGTGTGTATTGTCAGATTTCTCTGATATTTTGTGTTATAATTTTTTAAACTCAGAGAATAGAGAAAAATACTTCTAGGCAGTGGGCAGTGTTGTAGAGGGTAATAAGTATGTCCTCAGCTACTAGGTTAGATCCTTAAGCCTAATGTAGGAAGTCCGCTTGAGGAATTAGGGTAAAGCTGGAGCAAACACCAAAGAGGGCAGAACTATGGACCAGGTACTGAAAGGGCACACCTGTGAACTGGGAACTTCTTTGGATTTTGCTTGGCCAATTTGGGGCCTATAAGAATGGTAATGCTGAAGAATTGCATTTAAATTCCATTTTCATATTATCTTAGGGGCTAGGAAGTGTACCTGTTTTTAATTTAGGTTACATGTCATGTGTGACACTGTGTTTGCCCCCACTTCCTCACAGCCGTCTTCTGAGTCTCTGTTTCCAGGGATAGATCTTGCCTCACAACAGGTAGCGGACTGTAACCTCATGCACACGACTGTGTGTATTTTACGGTCCACAAAACCGTGATCTGCAAAAAATACGGATGACGTGTGCATTCCGTATTTTGCATAACGGAACAGCTGGCCCCTAATAGAAAAGTCCTATCCTTGTCCATAATGCGGACAATAATAGGATATGTTCTATTTTTTGGGGGAACGGACATATGGAAACGGAAGCACATGGAGTAACTTCTGTTTTTTGCAGACCCATTGAAGTGAATGGTTCCCATACGGTCTGCAAAAAAAAGTCAGTCTTTATGTTGAATTTACATAAAATATTTTATTTAGTAATTGTGGATAAATTATGGCTGCAATGTTACACAGTAACCTAAAACTTTTTCAATATTTTAACTTAAATGTAACCATTTTTGTATTTACTATTTTAGGCGCATGTTGTACTTTTGTTCCGGCCGCCTCTCGGCAGGGTTTGCCGTGCTGCGGCCGGATCCGTGGCCCGCCCCCATTACAGTGAATGAAAACTACGTTCTAGCCTCACACGTGCACCTGCGGCAGCACGGATCCGGTGGGTGAACAGCCTGCCGGAGTCCCCTGACGCAGGTGTGAAACTAGCCTAAGTCTGATAATAGACACCGCTTCTTGGTCTGTGCAAATCACATTACTGCGGTTAAATACCATTCTAAACCTGCCTGCAATGATAAGGAGATATCACCTCCGTGTGTAGAAAAGTCAGGATCCACAATAAACAATAGGTGATTGTCAAAGCATCTGTTCTTTCCTTGTACAATGACCTCTGCACAGGTCTCAAAGCAAGCCTAGAAAACTCTCCAATAGAAGTCAATGGGGTCCCCTTCTGACCAGTATGTTGTTGCTGCAATTTAGGACAAGTCCCAAACTAGGGGACTACACTCGCTGTGGGATTCAAATTAGTTAATAAGTTTTCCCCAGGTGCCAGGGGATGTGGTTGACCTAAATAATCAAACAGACAGACAAACAGGATGCTAGTTACATGATACTCTGCCGGGCCTATGGGGCTGCTGTAAAGCAATTTCTTTAATGCTTTGTAAATGCTGTTAAGAACAGCTCAGGCAAGATGGCAGCCCACATAATAATACCGAATAAAAAATCTGTAATCTGGTTTTAACTGGCAGATAAATTTTTTGGTGACGCATTTCCTTTACGATAAATACCATGAAGGTGCATGTATCAGCCATCAATGCCATGACAGACTTTTTGACCAACCTGTGATTATCAGGATTTTAAGGCCATAAAAAGGCTAAAGTCTGAAATTAAAAAGCCTATTCCTTTCTGGGATTTGTTCTTAAAAAATAGTACTGCCTCCATTTGAACCTTTGTCAGAAGTGAACTTGAAATGGCTCACTCAAAAAGTATTACTGTATTTTTCTCCCTATAAGACTTTCCCCTCAAAAGTGTGTGGGGGGGTGTCTCTGCATCTTATGGGGCGAATGCTAATGAGCGCTTCCATTAAGGAAGCGCTCATTAGTACCGGAGGACAAGGAAGCGGTGAAGACTCTGTACTCACTGCTTCCTGGTCCTCCGCTCGGCTGTTGGCTGTGCAGGGCTGCACACAGCGTGAGGGCGCTCTGTGACCTCACGCTGTGCGCGTCAGTTCACAGCACAGCCAACAGCAGTAGGAAGCAGAACGCGGGCGGTGAGGAGCGCGGCGTCCAGGAGCAGGAGAGGTAAGTGTTTTTTTTATTTTATATGTTCTGCGGCTGGGGGCTAACATAGGAGGCATGGGGACTGATAATAAGAGGCACTGGGGGGGGCTGCTAATAAGAGGCACTGGGGGCTGACATAGGAGGCATGGGGGCTGATAATAAGAGGCATTGGGGGCTGACATAGGAGGCATGGGGGTTGATAATAAGAGGCACTGGGGGCTGATAATAAGAGGCATTGGAGGCTGACATAGGAGGCATGGGGGCCGACATAGGAGGCATGAGGGCTGATAATAAGAGGCACTGGGGGCTGATAATAAGAGCCACTGGGGCCTGATAATAAGAGGCACTGGGGGCTGATAATAAGAGGCACTGGGGGCTGATAAGAGGCATTGGGGGATGAGATTGGAGGCATGGGGCTCTTATCTGAGATCTGATTGGGGTTTATTCACATTGGGGTCTAATCTGAGGTCTGATCTGAGGTCTTATTGGGGTCTTATTAACATTGGGCATCTGATTGGGGCTGTGATCTGAGGTCTGATGAAAAATATTTTTTCTTATTGTCCTCCTCTAAAACAAAGGTGCGTCTTATGGGCTGGTGCGTCTTATAGGGCGAAAAAATATGGTATTTCTTGTAGCAATCACCTCAGCAAGAAGACTAGGGAAGGTTCAAGCCCTATCTTCTAAACATCCTTACCTGACTCAAGAATGTGAATAAAGATTCTTTTCTGCCTGCCTTTTTTCCTAATCTGCAAAATGACAACAAAAAGAGTAGCGCTGCTTGGTTGTGAAAAAAGCTGTAGAAACTTTACTTGGAAAGAACAACGGAATTCGGAAAAGCAGAAAATCTCTTCATGTTGTTCTCTAGTCCTAAAAGAGATTTAAAGGCGGCAAAAGGAACCATTACAGAAGCCTATACAGCTGAAAGTTCATCTCCTCCTTTCCCTATACAAGCTCATTTCACCCGTACAACTGCCACCTCTTGGGTGGAACAGGCTCAGGTATGTATTTAGGATATTTGTGCAGCTGCATCATGGACAACAACCTCCACCTTTGTGAAGCATTATAGGTTGGACGTAGAGGCTTCGAGGAAGGCAGCTTTTAGTTCTAGATGTAGTGTTCCAGACTGAGTAATCCCTCCCCCCTTCTTTTTGAGGTATTTAAATACTGGTGTGTGCTGCCATAGGACAATGAGGAAAGCTGAAATTTGTTCTTACCTGTAATTTTGCTTTCTTCAAGTCAATAGGCAGAACAACTATATCTCTCCCAATAAATATATATTTTGCAGCAATTTAGTCTCTATTTATTACACTGGTTTCAGCAGGAACTCACTTTTATAGGAGCCAGTTATATATGCTCATTTTTGTCATTAGTATTCTAAGTGGTCTGGCCCTAGGGTGGAGACTGGGCACAGAATATCCCGCTCTATTCTGCCTACAGACTCGAGGAAAGAAAAATTACCGATAAAAACAAATTTGCGCTTTAATATACTTCAATAGAAAATATATGGTTTAAACCATGGAATACATATGGAGGCGCCACTAACTTCTATTGAAACAGCTTCATATTGATTGATATTGACCAATTTCAATGAACTTGCTCACAAATCGTTTCTCTGATCTTCTGTGTTCCCTAAGCTTCAGTAAAAGTTAATGTAGCTTGGATGAAATGCAGAAAGGTTGCTCAAGAAACTAACTGGAAATTTATATACAGATACTAATTATGTGGATGTTTACCATTATCTTCATGACTTGTCTGTGTTGCCTGTAGTGTATAATACAACCTCTTGCCTAATATTGGCCCTTGCCACACAATGCAACCAAGCCATGCTCACTCTTGGCTGCCAAAAATGTGCAGCTGCAGTAACCCAGTAGATCACTGCTGAGAGATAATTTACTGCTTTGAGTATGATCCCAAGTGCTGTGCATAGGTGGTGCAGCTAAGCTATTGTCCCATATTCAGTAGTGAGAAGGCTGGACCTTCCCTCTGAGGGAGGACCTGGAATATTCTGATTGAATCAGCCAAGAAGTCTAAGCAGCTTAAAGGGGTTGTCTCACTTCAGTGAATGGCATTTATCATGTAGAAAAATGTAATACATGGTACTTACCAGTGTATTGTGATTGTCTATATTGCCTCCTGTGCCAGCTTGATTTATTTCTCTGTTGTATTATACACTGCCTGTTCTCAGGGGTTATGGCCATGCTTGCACACTATAGGAAAATGCGATGGCTTCACTGGTGGCTAGGATTATGGGAGCATGCATAGGCACGCAAGCTCAGCACCTCCTGTTCTGGACACCTCATATCTGAACTGTAGTGGTGGCTGTAACCTTTGGAAATGAGCAGCGTATAATAAGATGGAAAAATAAATCAAGGCAGCAAAGAAGCAATATGAACAATCACAATACAAGTGCCTTTAAAGGGTCTTTAAAGATGGCGCCTGCTCCAGAGTGGTACTGCTGGGTGGCTGCCGTGACTTTAAAGGAAATCTGTCAACCTGATTTTGCACTGTTATCTATAATAATATATGAGTAGTAAAGATGAGATAATCAGTTCTTAACAAACTGGGTTCTTTAGGAACGTCCCAAAATTTTGTCTGACAGATGCTTTTCAGTTTCATTTCGGACAAATCCAGTAAAACGGCACGCAGCACCATTTTACTGCACAGGCTGGTGGGAAAAGACACTAGGGTGGAAGAAGAAGGATGCTCACATGACCTTAAGAGGAAGCTGGGGTGGGGGTGCTTGCCCTGATTGGCTCACATGCTGACAGACAGCCTAGATGAGCCAATCAATGCTGCAGAACATCATTCTGTGTTGGGCTGTGAATGAGGGTGGATGGGTCTGTGTAGTGACTGACAGAAAGCGATCTTGGCAACAGTGTACAATCACATTCAAGCTTCTATTCTACTGTCAGGGACATTGAAGGGAAAGGCTACATGTGTCTTACAATACAAAGGGTAGTGGTTTAAATCTCTGTGAAAGTATGAACTACTAGTCCAAAATCCATGTCAGGGCAATGGTTTAAATCTCTCAGTGATAACGTGAAATACTAGGCTGAAATCCGTGTTGGTGCATCTCCAGGCAGTTCAAGTGTTAGTGTCGGTGTGTATGTGTGTGTAGGGAGGGCATATAATCTCATAGTAGATTGACAATTTATATTTTAGACTACAGAAAGGTTTTTTCTGAATCTGCATATTTGATTGCACAGAAGACATTAGGCACAAATCTGTTAGTGGCGCCGATACTGCATTATTTCCATAGTCCATGGTCAGTAGCAGTGTGTTAGGTGTGTTTATGAAAAGGAACATTGTATTGTACCTCCCTGTCTATAAGTTCTAGAAAACAGATTTGCAAACTATTAAATACTTTGTGTGACTGTGTGCATTTAGGCCCAAAAATGTCAGGAATACGTAGGGGTTCCAAATAAAAGACCCAGAGTCAGAATATGGGTAGTAGCAGCAACAGCTATCTGGCCAAAAGTAGTAATAGTAGGCCGCAGTTGTCCCTGACTTTGAATAGGTGCAACATTGAGAAGAAAGAAGATGAGATTGTGGATTATATGACTCACTCCTCCTCTCAGTCACAGCAGGATGATGTGGAGGTGACTTCTGAGTTTGACACTATGCCGTGGAGCCAGAGCTTACAGCATTCTTTCACTGCTACCTCCAAATGGAGCACCTTCCTTTTTCCTAAGAAGTACTAAGAAAACCCCACCACAGAAGAGAGTCTCCCTGATGACGACTTGTGTGAGAGCAGTCAGTGTTTGTACTGCCCTGAAGAGGAGGTTCAGGAGGAGGCTGAATAGCCATGGTATTGGCGATGGGGGCAGCAATAGTGGCAGTTGGGGTAAATGCAGAGCAGGGGAGGGGGCCAAGGTGCCCACCGTGATATCTCACAGTCTGATAAAAGCAGAAGGATGAGGACTCTGATGACATTTGTGTGTTGGATAGGAGCTGGGAACTGGATCGGGGTGCTGAGGAGGAAGCAGAATCAGAGGAAGATGGTGGCAGCAGCAGCAATAAAGAGCAGAAGCGACGTATACTGAAGAGAAAAAGGTTAACAATGTTTTGAATGTTTGACTTTCAGGCTCACCATCTCACCATCCACTACAGCTTCGAAAGTGAGACTAACATCATTTTAAAGAAAATAATCTTGGCTATTTCTTACATAAATTGAGCTTGCAACTATGTAGCATATACTAAGTTATGCAGATTTGTGCCATGAATTGATTTGTTACTGTTTTGCTCCTAAATTTCAAAATTTTAATTTTTATTATTTCGTTAGTATTTTTTACATACACCTTTGGCTTTCACAGCTGCCTGAGTCTTTCTATGCATGCTCTCGATCAGATTCAAGCATGTCTGGACCGAGATCTGTTCCCAGGTCTCTTCTACACGTTCCCAATGTTGGTGCATACTGGTCGACTCACTTGGGTATGAATACAGCTTCTTATTCAACTCTACCCACAAGTGTTCTATGGGTGGAGTTCTGGGGACTTTGGGGGCCAATCCAGCACCTCTTCTTCATTGTTATTGAACCATTTCTTTGCCAATCTTGGTGTATGCCTAGTGTTGTTGTCCTGCTGAAATACTATGTCATCATTTTCATACCCATAGTACTCAAGTGTATGAAGTAACTCGTCTTGTAGGATACTCACATACAGCTCACAATTGAGAACATCATCGATCCTGGTCAGGTATCCAACATCTTTGGCTGTGAAACAATTCCATATAATCAGGCTTCCTCCACTGAACTTGACAGTTCCTTCAATTTCTCGACCTGTTCCCTTGTTTCTTACAGACCCATTTGGTTCATTATTATTCACTGAAGTTTTGTGAGACAATATCTGACTTGACATCATCAGAGGCCGTACATTTTAATGCTGTACGGAGACGGATCGAATATCGGGCAATGTAAATACACATTGATTGCCAGATTGGAGTTGGAAAGGAATTTTGTCCCCTAAGATAAGGAAACTTGGCTTCTACCTCATGTTTTTTTTGCCATCTGGATCAACTGGATCAAAAACATACATTTCATCCTTTTTTTAAAGCCCAGAATATAAATGAAGCCTAAAGAGGGCATAAAAAACCACAGCTTAGGTATGCAGGCCTAGGAGAAAGTTATATTGTACTGTTGATAAAGTTTAGCTTTGCATCTGTGAGCGGGAGCATGTTCTTGTAGAAGTTAATATAAACCATGTAGTTGGGGAGGGGGGAGAGTTGCTGCTAGATTCACTGTTGAGCTCATCTGGGTGGAGACTAGGGGGTAGCAAGTTAAAGGGCATCTGTCAGCAGATTTGTATCTATGAAACTAGCTAACCTGTTTAATGTGCACTCGACAGTTGAAGCCATCTATGTTGGTCCCATGTTCATATTTGCTAGCATTGTTGAGAAAAATGAAGTTTTATTGTATGTACATGAGCCTCTAGGAGCAATTGTGGTGTTGCCATTACTCCTAGAAGATCTGCTCTCTGCAACTGCTGTGACCTCTGCACTTTGATTGACAGGACCCGGCAGAGTAAACATCATCACACCTGGCCCTGACTTCTACTAAAGTCAATCAAAGTGCATAGGGTTGCACAGCTTAGCCTCTAGGAGTAATGGTAATGTCGCCCACACCACTGTCCATACCTACCCTCACAATTCATCCTAAATGATGGCCCACAATTGGACGGCAGTCCCTTCCTGACTAAGTGCAGGAAAAAAAAAGACAGGCACCTAAAATAACAGGTGTGAATAGAAAGCCAGAAGAAATAAACAGACGGACCTGGTCAAAACCAGGAGAGAACAACAGAGCCAAATCAATAGACAAAAGGAGTAACAATACCAAACGGTGTCAAAGACAGAGGGTCCTGTCAAGGTCCAATTGCAAACAGATGAAGGGTCAAGATCCAGGCAGAAGTGAGGCAACAGGATTCCCAATGGGAAAATCAGCAGTTAGTGGCAGGTCCAGAAGCACAGTCCCAAGTCCAAAACTAGAGAACAATACTGAGGCAAACAAGCTAGTGAGGCTTAAAGGACAACTATCGTCAAAAATTAGAAATATATCTAAAATGTTAAAACATGCAATGTAAGTTTTAGAATTTTTTGTGCTTATAATTTTTTTTAAAGGAAATATTTAAAAAATTCATAATAATTGTGTAGAACTTCCTATGTTGACCAGCAGAGGGAGCACAACTGAAAAGTTGAGTGTAGGGAAGCCGTCTGTAGCCCAGTGCTGTAAAGTGTTATCTGGCTATTCACACCTCCTGTGACATCACGCTGCTCTTACTTGCTTATCTGATAACAAGAGATTGTCTTCCACAATACAGTGTCCAGCGGCCATCTTGTTGTGGTCTGCACTGTGATAGCATAGGAGGCACAGTCAGCAATGTTATTTCCAATTGTGATGCTGATTATTCCTCCACCACAGGGATTTTCTCCACTGACAGGTAGAGTTAGAGTTAGAGTTAGGGTGGTAGTGCATGACTGAGTTTGATCTGAGAAACTCTTTCACTGTGCTTTACTTCCACCCAGCTTTTCTTGGCACCGCCACCTGGCCTGGGGTCTGCTCTGGGCACCGTCATCAGGTTTGGGGTCTGCACTGGGCACCGCCACCTAATCTGGGGTGGCAGTGCCCAGAGCAGACCTGAGATCAGATGGCAGTACCCAGATCTGGGGTCTGCTCTGGGCACCGCAGTCTGGTCTGTGGTCTGCCGGGTACTAGGCTGTTAGCTGTTAGGCCAATGACTGATGTCTGCATTTTTTTCCCCTTTCTGTAGGACGACCTCGTCTCCGTCCGCACTGGGAATAGAGCATACGACCTAAAGTTATTTGTCTATGTGTCGTTCAGTGACACATAGACACGTGACTATGAAAATAGCAGCCCCCATAAAGTTACAAAAATGTAAAATACACAAAACACACATAATAAACTTCATTATACATATAAAAACTATTTTTAATGTTTTATAACATGTTTTTTATTTTTTCGAGATAGCGTCCCTTTAATAGACTAAATCACAGGCAATTGTGGCCAGCAGTTGCATGTTTAAATACCCCAACCTGCAGGCCATATGATGCACCATGAGTCACGTGACCTACATGACGTCATCTGCATCTGATTGGCCAGCGCTCCTAAACTCTGAGCTCCAGTCTGGTTGCTAACTGGACACTGGCACTGCTGCTTGCTGAGAGTTACAGCTACTGGTGTTCAAGGTCTAACACGGGGTCAATAGTAAGATACAAGGGATGTGTAGTATGTGTAGGCAAAGTATGTGTAGGCAAGTAGCCCAGTCAGCAGCCAGGGAGCTGAGTTGGCAAAGTGTAAATGCAGATTAGGAGCACTGGAGTGCATGCTGAGCACTTTATGAGGTACAGTGAACAAGATATTGGGGCAAAAGGACTGAAAGTGTTGCCACCAGGACTGCTGTGAAAAGACCTATGATTTCTAGCATGTAAATGACTCTGATACCTCAGATGCATTCGCTGTACTTTACAGAGGTACACAATTATACAAGACATTTTGGCAGACAGTTTATCAGCTGTCATACAGCAATGCGTGCAGGCATAGGGAAGTACATTAATATATGATAAAAGTCAAGCTGACTTGTCAAAAATGTTTTCTAACTACTGCATATGATCACTTAGGTCTTGTATTATATTACATTTTACTTAGTGCGTATTTCTTTTTTTTGCTTTTTTGTATGGCGTTTTAAAAGCAGCTTGCTCAGACACCATAGACCTCAATGGGTGGAATTTATCATGAGTGGAATTTTTGAAGTCAGTTTGCACTAAATTTATGAAACGTCGTGGGTTGTTTGATAAATTTGGCGCCTCTTTAAACATAGCACTTTTGTCCAGATAGAGATGTTTAACGTATTTGTATGCCACCCCTGTCCTGAGATTGTGCAGTGTATGTATCCTTTAGAGATGGAAGGCTTGATGTCTGTGTACACAGAGCATTGTTGTGTGTCTAAATCCTTATTATTACTTCCTGTTCACAAGGTATTACTCAACACAAAATTACAAATATATCAGCAGCGTTGATCTTTATTATTGTAATGAAACACTCCTAGTTATTATATGAATGTCAGGTTAATGGAGGTTACAGGAAGTGATGATTATGATAACAACAACCCATCTGTCCTCTCCAGTATGCTTGACTGCCTGTTTTTTTAATACATATTTTAATTGAATATTGTGAAAAAAACCCATATACAATGGGTGCAATATACATAATATAAAAATGCACTGGGACATACAAGCTTCTAACAGCAGAGCTACAGAGTAAGCCTCCCAAGTTACGGTATGTGCAGTTTAGCGCAGACAACTCTTTTTCTTTATTCATCTTTTCTCTGTTGTTTCTGTGGTTTCTACCCCTCTAGCTCGTCTGATTTTTTTCTGTTCTTCCTCTCTTCACCTGCTGCCTCCTTCTTCCGATACTGGAGGGTAAATGTTATCCCGCCTTGACATTGTTCCGCACTGAGGAATCCGATGTGAAGCCTCCATCTTCTATGCACTGTGGCTGAAGGCTAAATGCAGCAGGTCCAGAAAAGATGAGCCCTCTTCTCCAGCCATTCCAGTGATGCTCTTACACTGCCTATTTGTTCTATATTTGACAAGACCCCTGTAGAAGTTACATTGCAGGACCCTTTCCTTTCTCTAAAATAACTACTGCTGGGGCCCTGCTTATACCATCTCAAATTAAATTATATGGGTGGTGGCAGTTGGGTTTTTGTGATTTGGCCTCTGATGGGCAGTACTAGCCATATTGTCCTATTGTCACCAACTACAACCTTAAAAGCTGCTTTTTACTGTCTATTGATTGCATGTAAGAGACTGAGCTAATGTATTCTATGGATCACCCTATATATCCGTATTATTTTTGTGTCACATGAAAATATTTTGCTGTTTGAAAAAACAATGCATTGTTCATTACTGTGGTGTATAAATGGGATTTTATAAACAGTGGTCCCTCATGAAAGGGAACCTGTCGTCTATTCTTGCTGCCCCCTTTGGCTGGAATTTTATTTTTAACAGTGCTTGTCATGTATCATGATAATATTGTTTGGTCACAGTCACACTTCAATACTTGCAGTGCACAGCCAGTACTGTGAAAGAAGGGTCCAATGTATTCATGATATGCAGGCCCCCCTGCCCGCTGATTGACTGCTTTCTCCGTATGCACAGTAACATGAATATATTGGACTATTCCTTCAATGTGCTTGCTGCACACTGCAAGAATCAATCTGCAATATCCAACTGACAACATTATATGCCGGGTCCGCAATACACGGGGACCTGCCGTGTGCAGCCTGCATCACGGATCGCGGACCCATTCACTTCAATGGGTCCGCAATCACGGAGATGCGGAGCCACGTATCGGAACACAACGGAAGCACTATCCGCGATCCGCATCTGACTGTCTGCACCGCAAAAACACAGAACAAGTTCTATGTTTTTGCAGTGTGGAGGCACGGACAGAAACACCACGTAGTGCTTCTGTGGGGTTCCGATCTGTGCCTCCGTTCGGCACCGCACCACATCTCCGTGATTGCGGACCCATTTAACAGAATCCGTGCCCGTGTATTGCGGACCCACCGTATTCGGGCCACACAACGGCCGTGTGAACGAGCCCTTAGGGCTTATTCACACGTCAGTGTTTTGGTCAGTGATCTCCATCAGTGATTCTGAGCCAAAACCAGGTGCGGCTCTAAACACAGAACAGGTGCAAATCTTTCCCTTATACCTTATGTCTGTGGAGGCTCCAATCCTGGTTTTGGCTCACAATCACTGATGGAAATCACTGACCAAAACACTGACGTGTGAATGAGGCCTTACTGACAGGTTTCTGTTAATTGGTTCTGGCATAACCAATGCAAGTTGAAAGTATTGATTTATTGTTTGTGGGTAGCATGTTTCTTTTATCACTTGGGCTTCTCTGTATGTCCAAGAAGCTCACTCCCCTCCCTCTCTGCCCTGTTTTCTCCAGTAGTGTAACGTCCAGAGATGCTGCTGCATTCACTATACATGAAGGGCCTGTCACAGTATTTACTGTAAATGCTGTGTACCTGCAGTGTCAATCAGAAAGCGCTGGAACCAAAGTTTAGGAGACTGCAGTGGAAGTTGCTTCAGCCTGGACAGGAAGAGGCCAGACAAGGTGGGTCATTTATTATGACTCCCTATTCCAGAAACTGGCGTGAAAAAATTGCAAGCTCTCAGTTTGTTACTTTTTCAACACCACCTTGTGTAATTTTAAGCAGACATGGCATTTGTATACCACCCTCACCACTTTTCTGTTGTAAATGACTACTGAAATGTACTCAAATGTACTTGGAGCTGGTGTAGATTTCAGTCTAGTTGCATAAAGTGCTGGAGTATGCGCCTCATTTATGATGAGGCCCATGTTTTGTCATAGATTAGAGACCACTATAGAGAGGATAATAATCTCCACAAGCCAAGGTCAGAACATAGCAGGGCAAGACTGCAACCAAGCCTCATAACTCAGGAGCGGTGTGATATCATTCCAAGCACCGGACTGAAACCCAAAGTCCAAGCCAGGTAACTAATGGGGCACCTGGTATATGAGCTCTACAACTTATAGGAGTGTATACACTGTCATAGAGTGTTATGGTTGTCTCTGGCAGCCAGATATTGTTTCTAGAGGCTGTTCACACACACAGTGCGTCCCGGTCTTGAATATATATATATACACGCACACAGATCCTGATTTATCATCCCTTCACTCCAGAATTGTGAGTCAAAAAGTCACAAAATAGGGCTTTTGTTCTCACTCTTAATGAAGCCCAGAGAGTGTCTCAGATATATCTAATCTACAGGGTCTACAGAACTCCGGCCTTTTTACACAAAATTGGCCTCAGGACAGACTCGCTATGCCCAAGATGTGACAGGCCAGATGCGGACTTGTTACATGTGATGTGGGCCTGTGCTTCGCTTACCTCTTTTTGGGGAAACGTGTTAGACCTGGTGTCTGCGGTGACAAGCATACGTCTACCTAACACAGCCCGGATATGCATACTAGGGCTAACTGATGAAACAATGGAGAGTAATGCACCAATAACTTTATGCATCCAGAGAATGCTCTTTCAGGCCCGAACTTTGATAGCGAAGCACTGGCTTGATAGACTCCCTCCATCGAGACAGGAGTATGTTGGCAGGCTTAACATGATCTTGAGACATGAGCTTGGGGTTTATGTGAAGAGGAAATGTCCTGCTAAGTTTTTCAAAATCTGGCAGGGATGGATAGATGTCCCAAATTTGGTAACCCAGTCTCTTAGGCGAGAATGCATGAATATACAAATCTCTATATCTTAAACCTGCGTTCATCCGGCTATTTTTCTGTACAGGGTGATCTACTTTAGATTTACACTCCTACTTGATATTATGCCTTACTCTGTTGAGCGGAGTTGAGTTGGTATCAGCCGCTGTGGACAGGTGTTCAAAACAAGGGGGAGGACCTCTCTGCGAATGGGGAAGGGGGGGAGGGAGGGGTGTACGTTCTATGGTTTTGTTAATTGTAAAATACATGACAATTGCAAAAATGTTAGGATAATTGGGGCAAGAGTGCTTGTATACGATAATAGAGTTCACATATGACAACAGTGTTCAGGTACGACAACAGGGTTCATACCCGACAACAGAAATGTTTGTATACTTTGACTGCATACCACTGTCATGATTGTTATATACTTTCAATGCCATTCTTATTATGCCTTTGTAACGATCTGTTCTGCTTTGACTTGCCTAATAAACTTCTAATTGATTTAAAAAAAAAATAGGGCTTTTGTGACTTTTTGCACTTGCTTAAGCAAAATTTTAGCGACTCTAGTTTTGTAATGTGGGTGAACAAGTGCGTGTGGTTAGTTATGTTAATGAGGTTTACTCCAGATTTATCCTTTTTTTAAAAAATTGCAAAAAAATTGCAATCCCACTCCAGGAGGAGGGTGGAGTAGGAAAACTGGAGGAGCTTTTCTAGACAAAAGTGTTAGGTTTAGGCCTCTTTCACACGAGCGAGTTTTCCGAGCGGGTGCAATGCGTGACGTGAACGCATAGCACCCGCACTGAAAATTTTTTTTTTCACTCATCAGTTCTGCATTTGCGTGAAAAACGCAGCATGTTCTATATTCTGCGTTTTTCACGCAGCCCTGGCCTTATAGAAGTGAATAGGGCTTCAGTGAAAAACGCATTGCATCCTGAAGCAAGTGCGAATGCAATGCATTTTTCACTGATGGTTGCTAAGAGATGTTGTTTGTAAACCTTCAGTTTCTTTATCACGCGCGTGAAAAACGCATGAAAACGCATTGCACCCGTGCGGAAAAACTTGCTTGCAAAATGGTGCGAGTTTCCCTGAACGCACCCTGAACGCAATCCGTCACGCTCGTGTGAAAGAGGCCTTAAGGATATGACAAATTTATCAAACAACCTGTGATATTTGATAAATGTGGCATAAAGTACGCAATATAGGCTAGAGCAAAACTAACTTCAAATATTTCCCTCATGATAAATTCCTCCCAACAGATTCTATCCTACCACCCCCCCCCCCTTCACCCTAAAAGTGAAGACTTGTCTGCTTCTGTGACTACTTTCTTCTTCCCATGGTCACATTAGCTCTGCGGTCTCCTTAAGAGGTTTGTCCCATTCTGACAACATATACCCTATTAACAGGGTAGGGAATAAGTATCTGATCTTCTTGGATCTGATCAGAATGCACTTGCACTTGGCTATCTCCTGCAATCCCACAGAGCTGAATGGAGCATTCCCCACTCCATTGAAATGGAGGACTATGTGGATATAGGATAAGCTATTATAATGGGACAACCCCTCTAAGGACTTTAGATGAGAGCGTGGAATGGTTATACAGTATAAATGACTGAGTGGAAGCTGTGGAAATGAAGAACATTTTCAATAACAGAAGATAGCAAAAAATAAAATAAAAAAAATAGCATTACGTGGCTAACACAATATTATTGACAAATAGGTTTTGCAATAATACAGTAATATGTATTGCGATGCGGGCAGGTGACTAATTCTGGAATTTACAATGTTGTAGAATACAGTTAGAAATCCGCTGTTGTACAGTATGTTTTTTTTTTTTTTTATTAAGATGCCTATGGTTTATTAGTCAGAATACACATTACTGTGGCAGACTCAGCACTATGGTTTATGCATTATTAATACTGTTCACTGATTCTGTAATCAGTCATCAGTATCTGATGGGTGAGGGTCCAAGACCCAGGACCCCTGCTGATCAGCTGTTTGAGAAGTCAGTGGCGCTCACAGTATCGCCGTGGCCTTCTCACAGCTTCTCTAGACCAATGACGGCACGTTCAACGGTCACGTGGCCTAGGCGCAGCTCAGCACTATTCAAGTCAATGGGGCTTAGCGTGATACCATGTGCTTGGTGAGCTGAGAGAAGGCCATGGTGTCACAGGAGCACGGCTGCCTTCTCAAACAGCTGATAAACAGGGGTCTCAGGTGTCGGACCCCCACCGATCAGATACTGATGACCTATCCTGAGGATAGAAGTACAGTCCCGTATAGAAGTAAATTTGTTAGAAATGTATTCAGTGTGCCAATCTCTAGAGAGGTCCTGAGTTTAGGAATGCTGGAGTTAGGAATGTTGTTTTCTTGTCTTGTACTGCACAGGGTTATACTTATAGCTCTGAGAAATATATTATTTGCTTTCAATATGTCTATCTTACGGTAGAACTCTTTGTCCATAATTCTGGGAATTAGGGATGTAGTGGTGTCAGGGCATTTCAGTGGGCTATACTGGCACGTTTTTTGGCTGCCAGGGTGTGAAGTTAGTGTGGAGAGGTCATGTGATTGGATAGGAAGGGGAAGGGATGGGACACTTAGTGCAGCTCTGTGTAGGGATAAGAAGATGCAGGAAGAAGTTGAGGCAGGGGCAGATTAACCATAGAACCTACAGAGAAATTACCCGGTGGGCCAGAGCCCAAGGGGCCACTGAAGTCCTCTTGATGGCCGCAGGCCAGGTACATAATGATCTGATGCTCAGCGGCCACAGGTGTGGAGTCTGGTAAAAAAATGTATACTTTTATTTTATTTTTTTTACAATGGAACTCTATGGTGATGGATGCTACTGTATAGCAGCAGTCTGAGGCATCCGTTAACATGTAAATTTTTATGGCAAAAACATGATGTGAACCCACCCTTAGAGGTTAGAATTGTTGCCTTGCAGCACTGGGTTCTGGGTTTAAATCTAACCAGGAGCAAGATCTATACGTAGTTACGTAGTTTCTATCTTCTTCCTATGTATGGGTGGGTTTCATTTTTTGCAGATCCATTGTAAAAAAATGCTTGTCCTTGTCTGCAAAATGGATAAGAATAGGACATTTTCTATTTTTTTGTGGAACAGACTTTCGGCCATATGGATACGGAATGCACAAGAAGTCATTTCCTTTTTTGTGGCCCCATTGAAATGAATGATTTCACATATGGGCCACGAAAAAAAATGGAACGGACACGAACAAAAAATAAGTTTCTGTGTATGAGCCCTAACAAACATACTGATTGCTTGATTTGGAATTTAGACTGTGAGCTCCAGTGGGAATGTGTACTGATGTGAGTGATAACAATTGGGAATGGAGAACATGCTGGTGCTACGTACATTAGTTAAATTAATACGTAAATATAGGTGGGACAGGGATAGCTCTTTGGGAGAGGAATGGGAGCCAGTTTGTGAGAGAGGGATGGCATGGGGGAGAAGCCTGTGTGGGGAAAAAGGGAACACGGAGAGCAGTCTGTGTAAGAAAGAAGGGGAATGTGGGCAATCTGTACTAGAAAGGGTGGGACAGGGTAGCAAGCCAGGGGATGACGTTTTATTTGGCAATCAGAACATTTCAACTGAAAAGTAAATAGTAACACCAGTTACACAACATAGGTATTTCATCTGTCTAGTTGACATGGGGACTTCCCCTTTAAGGCTGGTATGCGTGACAATCAGAAATTGCTATCCCTTACACCACCAGTCACTGTCGCAATCTCATGACTAAATCCGATGAACTGTTTAATGGGTTAATTGATCCACAGGGACAGAAGAAGCCTACAATATAGAACAATAAAAAACTTAAGTTAACAGTCTGCCCAGGGTATAAATGTATTTGTGCTGCTATAAAGGCTGGAAATAGCTGCAGAAATAAAGAGGTCTGTAAACTCTACAGGTGTCAGGAGAAGATATTATAGCGAAATGGAGAAGAAAAGGAAAGAGAGCCTCACCTGTGAGCCACTGGATTTAACTGTGCTGTAATCTCGTAAAAAGAAGTCACAAGAGTGTCGCTGTGTAGCCCTAGCCTTACTCTAGGAAAGGTGGACTATGCTACTTGTCATGCTACTTTACACCAATTCATCTTTGAATAAACATGCTTTATTTTCATGAGCATGCCCACACGTATAACTGATGGATTGCCCTGCCCCCGTTGTTAGCTCTGCCTATGGCATGCTGGAAGCACTGTCTATGCTGCCTCAGGACCTATAGCCTTTTGCACTTTTTTGGGTGGGTGGGAGACTACTCCCTGCTGGTAATAGACGTATATTGGATGTATCATTGTTATATTGGATAGTCCACTGTTGGAAGTCGAACTATATGACCTGTATATATAACAGGACATGCTGTACTATTTAAAGGGTTATTCCCATCTCAGACACTGGGGGCATATCGCTAGGACCCGCACCTATATCGAGAACGGGGTCCCGAAAGTCAAGGAGGGTGCACCGTTGGCTCCATAGAAATGAATGGGAGCGCACCGCGCATGCGCGGCCACCCTCCATTCATTTGTATGGGGCCGGCGAAAATAGTTGCAACTATAAAGCTGAGTGATTCGGCATGCATGTTAGTGTCTGCACTCCTGAACTAGGGGAGGCCTTTGTAGCACCAGAAATGGCAAAAGGCAAGTGGACATTACATGCATGTGGAACAAAACACCCCCTGATTATATGGAAGCCAAGACTGGCACGTAACAGGTAGGACAAAGTGTTAGGTTCCCCATTCTGCAGAGACCACCTTGACGATTGTGGTGAATGGGCTCAGATAATTTTGTACAAAATGTATTTGCCAAGAGTCTCTAATTTATTAAACAAGCATAGCATGAGCTTTGGAATATTCTATCACTGTGGCATTTTGTGCTTTATCTGGTAGCGGTGTGTGGCTGCAATTTATGTATATAACTATCTAGCCTGCATGTACCAGTATTATTCTGCTGCTGTAGAAGAACTTGCTCATCCTATTTCTGATTCTTAGGGCTTATGCACACAAACATATTTCTTCCCCGTGTCCGTTCTGTTTTTTTATGTGGCCCATATGCAGAACTATTAAAAATGAAAATGACATTGTGTGCATCACATGTCTGCATGTCTGTTCTGCAAAACAATAGAACATGTCCTATTATTATCCACATTACGTGCAAGGATAGGACAGTTCTTGGGTTTGGCCTTCCGTTCCGCAAAATGCGGAATGCACACGGCTGGTATTTGCGGTTCACAGATCGGCAGTTTGCAGACCACAAAACACATACAGTCGTGTAAATGTACTCTCATTGTGTTGCTGTAGGAGCAGCACAGGTGAATCATATTTTATATACTACCCTGTTTCCCCGAAAATAAGACCTATCCCGATATTAAGCCCTAGTGCTATTTTGTCCTGTTTTTGGAGTAGGCTTAAAATATAAGCCCTACTCCAAAAATAAGCCTAGGTACACTGAGAATAGGGTTACGGTCCGAGCCCGGTGGGGGTAGCTGGGGGGGCGGAGCCCCGCAAGTGATTTTAATGGCCAGTCAGGGCCTCTCTGCTGATGACGCTACCTGCGCAATGCTGCGTACTATAGTACGCAGCGCTGCGCAGTTAGTTACCTCTATACACACACCTATACCCATACCCTATCCTGCAAGACATCTCCCCTGTGACGATCCCGCGAGACGTGACCTCAGCGCCGGGTCTCGTCGGGATCACGCTGGTTGACGGGATGACACAGCACACGCTGAATGATAGGATTGGGGGAGGAGAAGAAGAAGTCCGGAGCAGAGTGTAGGTAAGCATATTTTTTGTCTGTGTGTGCACAGGGGCCCGGGGCAAAACAAAATGACATACTGGTATATATTCAGAGAGGTCAAAAATTACATATATGGCAAAAATAAGACCTACTCTAATAATAAGCCCTAACCCTTTTTCCAGAGAAAAAAAAGAAATAAGACACTGTCTTATTTTCGGGGAAACACGGTATGTAACTTAAGAAGATGACCTACTTCTTTGCATCCTGCCTTCTGCGCACCTGTCTTTAATGTGGGACATTTACATGGACTCTGTATCGTTTTAATAGTTTTTTCACACAGCCCACACAGTTCTCAGAGTTGACTCTTCATAGGGTTGAAGTCTCACATAGCCCACACAGTCTGAGAGACAGAATTCCCAGCCAGCAAATGGACCTTTTCTACATGACAATACTCTGGGCTTGCTACTAAGCCCGCCAGTGGCATAACCAGAAATGACTGGATCCCACAGCAAATGGGGCACCATCCCAAAAAAGTCTTTGCAATTCTCTCCTCCTGTGCAACCCCCACTCCAGTGGCTAGTCAAGATCACTCTCTCAGATGAGGCCCGGCAGCCGCTTCGTCCGTTTCCTACAGAGTTACTGTATATAATGTCTTTCTATAATTCTGTTGAGGGGGCCCGTACAATAAAATAATTTAGTCCTCAATCTGGATGGGCCCCTTTTGAGTTCTGGCCCCAAAGCAGCTGCTTCCCCTTTAGCTACACCGCTCTGGCAATCTTGGACCTTTGAATCTGTGTCTCAACTTCAGGAGAACTACTACATAGCTTTCCTCAGAAATGTCATCATTTCCTTCAGCGTTCAGCACATCTAGGACCAAGCACTGTCTCAGTATAGCTTTACTGCTACCCCCTCCTACTAGCATTGTGGTGCATTACTTCAATTGCACAATGCACAGGTTTTTCTTAGGCCAGTGTTGCTCCTTCAAGCTGGCAGACAAGAAAGTGCTGCCCAGCTACTCTGGTAATGCACCACAGCTACAGTGTTTGCTAAATCTACGTATATAAACATGTGCTAAAGACAGCTTTGCTGCCAGCCAGTGTATATCTGGGTATGTCTTATTTGTGCATAAAATAGCTTGAAGTCATGGTTTGAAGTCTCCCAATCTCTTGGCCTTACAATATTAAACATTAATATAATATTTTGGCACAGCAGGCTTTCTGGAAAAAGGGAAATATACTAGAATATTAAAAAGTGCTTATAATAAAATTCCACCCATAATGATGAATGCGAGTAAATATTGGTCCAGTTGAAGTCGGCACTTTAGATTATATAAAACTGTTCTCACTTCTAATAATAAAGTCCTTCGAATGTCTGTCCAAATGAGCACTCAGGAAGGTGTGCATCAAATATAACACATTTATTTTTACATTTTAATGTCTCTTAGACAGTTTTTATTGGTCAAAAGCAAAACTGACAAATGTCTCCTGGAAAGAAATCTGAGGACACACAGTCATCCTATTCTCAATGTTGGACAAACTAGTGGAAAATCATGAGATAACCATGTTTTCTACTAGAAAGGATGTCTAAAAAGTACACATTTTTTTAGGTAATGTAATGTCTGGTTTGGAAAAGGCATCCCATTTCAGTCAAGCAAGTCCTAATGGCAAAAAGACTGGCATACTGAATCTCATGCCAACATTTGTGTTCACCAAGGGGCAAGCAGATCACTAATAACTAATATGTACACTTTTGTAACCTTTTTTGTTGTTACAGTCTATCTACAATATAAAAATAATGGAATTTTGCCAATTGACTTGTTAAAAAATTTCTCACAGTTTTATGCTTACAGCTCCTGTTCAGACCTACTGTATGTGTCCCCGTGATTACGGAATACAACCAGGCCATATGTATGCTCTATTTCTACAGTTATACAGTACAGACCAAAAGTTTAGACACACCTTCTCATTCAAAGAGTTTTCTGTATTTTCATGACTATGAAAATTGTAGATTCACACTGAAGGCATCAAAACTATGAATTAACACATGTGGAATTATATACTTAACAAAAAAGTGTGAAACAACTGAAAATATGTCTTATATTCTTGGTTCTTCAAAGTAGCCACCTTTTGCTTTGATTACTGCTTTGCACACTCTTGGCATTCTCTTGATGAGCTTCAATGATGAGCATATGTTGTGTTTAGTTTAGACAAACATAGGCTGCGCATTATGGCCAGAAATATCCACTTTGGTCTCTTTTGTCAAAGAACATTGCTGCAGAAGTCTTGTGGTTTGTCCAGATGCAACTGTGTAAACTTAGGCCGTGCTGTCGTGTTCTGTTGAAAAAGAAGAGGCTTTTTCCCGGCAACGCTTCCAAACAAGCCATACTTGTTCAGTCTTTTTCTGATTGTACAGTCATGAACTTGAACATTTAACATGCTGACTTGAGGCCTATAGAGTCTTAGATGTAGCTCTTGGTTTTTTTTTGCAATTTCTCTGAGCATTGCATAGTCTGACCTTGAGATAAATTTGCTGGGGCATCCACTCCGCGAATATTATCAACTCTCTTGAATGTTTTCCAATTAAGGAAATATGTCATCGAAATGTGTCATCAGAAAATGACCTATTGTTTTAATCACATTTTTATGTTTTTTTCTTTTAATATTGTTTAGAAATTGCCTTATAATTCTTCCCAGATTGATGAGCAGCAACAAAATTTCTGCTTTTATAGAGGTGGTCACACTTGCTAATGATCAGTTAATTGAGGGCATTTGATTAGTAGCACCTAGATGTTACTTAACCTCTTAATTCCTATGGAAGCAGTAAGGCAGTAGTTAATTTTTCACACACAGTCTTAAGTTTGAGGAAAAATAAGGAGAATTACCAAATCTCTTTCTGATAACATCTCCAAATGCATGGATGCGACTATTAATGTTACAGATGTCACAGCAGTCCTACATCCATATATTTCTCTACATACATAGATCCATAATCTTGAAAGTATCCAAAGATCCAGTACAACATGGCATTATCATCAACAGGTCTATCATATAAATTATCTGTATAATTAATGGATAATCCCAGTAAAATATTTCCTGTTATGCTGTTTTTCATTGATAAGAAAACATTACTCCTAGTGGGAGTTTTTCCGGTTATGATTTTTACTTTACTTTTTCCCTGGCTTCTAGTTTACAATTTAACATTTAAAATATGTGAGGGTTACAGTTATATGATATAAGTAAAATATATTTGGGCATATTTTTATATGTTATAGCTATTATGTTAGGCTACTTTAACACTAGCGGCAGTCCGGATCCAGCAGGTGACGGGTGCTGCCGGATCCGGACTGCCGGAGGGACATGTGTGGAGCCGGAACCGCGCTCCGGCCCCACACATGTCACACAGTACATACAGACACACACACATATACACAGACAAATACACATACATACTTACATGCTCCCGGGAGGTCTCGAGCGCTGGAGGAGCAGGACGGCACGCACAGATGACGATTCCCCACAGCGCCCTCTGCTGGGCGCCTGGTGGAATCGTCATCTGTGCGCGCCGTCCTGTTCCTCCTGCGCTCTGGAGACATGCCAGGGTGCATGTAAGTATGTGTGTATTTGTATGTATATATGTCTGTGTATGTTTATGTGTATGTCTATGTCTGTATGTGTGTATTGTGTGTATGTGTGCAGGTGACGGATCCGTCATGAACTCCATTGAAAGTCAATGGAGGACGGATCCGTTCACCATTGTGTCACACCAAACAGATCTGTCCCCATTGACTTTCATTGGGGGTCATGACGGATCAGGATGCCTGGACTGGAGAGCAAACCGCAGCATGTTTCGGTTTGCTCTCCGGTCTGAAGACGGAACGGAATGCTTTCAGGAGCATTCAGTTGTCTTCAGTTTAGTTTTGCCCCCATTGACAATGAATGGGGACAAAACTGAAGCGTTTTATTCCGGTATTGAGCCCCTATGACGGAGCTCAATACCGGAATTCCATAACGCTAGTGTGAAAGTAGCCTAAAGTGGTCAGATGTTAGTTCCAGGCAAGTTATGGTGAACTCATTTTGACTAGTAAGTACTGTTAACCCCTTAATGACTGCCAATAAGGGTTTCTACTGGGGTCATTAAGGTGCTTTATTCATAGACTGCCGGTCTCCCATGCAGCGGACAGCAGTGGCTCAGCTCTCACATGAGCAGAGCAATCAGCAGAAGCACAGATTCGGCCACTGACAGAATAATTCTTTGCATAGCATATGCAGTCCAGACAATGAAAGAAGTGATCAAAAGATCGCCTATTAAAGTCCCCTTGCTGGACTATTAAATGGTTAAAAAATTTCAAAAGTTTTATTAAATAAAAAACAATTCCAGGTTAAAAAAGCACACCTTTTTCATTAATAAAATCCTTTTCAATGAAAAAATTGCAAAAATAAAATCTCCACATATTTTTTATCACCATATCGATAACAACCCACACTATATAATTGTGATATAACTTATCTTGTATGGTACGTTCATAAAAAAAAAAAAAAACAATGACAGAATTACTGTTTGCTTTTTCCCCACCAAAAAAAGGAATAAAAAGCGATCAAAAAGTGTTATGTACTCCAAAATAATGCAAATGAAAATTGTGTTGTCCCACTAAAATCAAGCCCTCACACAGCTCAGTAGAAAGAAAAATAAAAAAAGTAGTACCTTTTTTTTAAAAACTATGTAATATTGCTATAATTGTACTGATCCAGAGAGTAAAGATCCCCTTAACTGTTCAGCATTATGTGCCCGCATTTGTATGGAGTGGTCTGCTGTGGTGAGTCTGCTCCATATGTGGCATCTGGCAGGTTCCAGCTGTATAATACAGCAGGTGAAAAGCAAAGGAAAAATACAGTTGTACCCCAAGCCGAGTACAGAACGCCTTCCAGAATCTGGACACAAACTGAGTCCCACGATCAGAGACCACGTCAGCGGGAATGCCATGAAGTTTCACAATGTTGTCAACAAACACTTGTGCAAGGGTTTTAGCATTAGGGAGTCCGGGCAATGCAATAAAGGGCGCCATTTTACTAAACCGATCTACAACCACCAGAATAACTGTCTTTCCAGACAAATTAGGCAGATCAGTGATAAAGTTCATAGACAAGTGAGTCCATGGTCTGGACGGGATGGGCAACGGGAGTAGGGGCCCAGAAGGTTGAGTATGTGTCACTTTAGCGCGTGCACAGACACTACAGGCCGACACATAGTCCTCAACACACTTACACAGCCCTGGCCACCAGAATCTATGAGAGATGAGGTCGACAGTGGACTTACTCCCAGGGTGTCCCGCAAGCACCGTACAGTGATGTTCCTCAAACACCTTATGACGCAATTCAGATGGAACAAACAATTTCCCAGGGGGGCAAGACTCCGGTGCGTCTCCCTGTGCCTCAAACACCTTAGCCTCAAGATCAGGATAAAGATCAGATATCACCACCCCTTCAGACAGTATAGGGCTTGGATCCTCAAAATCACCACCTCCGGGAAAACTACGTGACAAGGCATCTGACGATACATGACAATGAAATTGAATCTGGTGAAGAACAAAGACCATCTGGCCTGCCTCGGGTTAAGTCGTTTCGCCGACTCAAGGTAAGCCAGGTTTTTGTGATCTGTGAATACCGTGATTGGGTAAATCGCCCCTTCCAACCAATGACGCCATTCCTCAAAAGCCAACTTAATGGCCAGTAACTGTCTGTTACCCACATCGGAATTTCTCTCCGCTGCAGAGAGTTTTTTCGAGAAAAAGGCACATGGGTGCCATTCACCTGGTGACGGACCCTGTGACAAAACTGCCCTACCCCCACCTCGGATGCGTCAACCTCCACAATGAAAGGTTGTGACACATCTGGCTGCACCAAAATAGGGGCAGAAGAGAAGCACTTCTTCACAGCGGAAAAGGCTCGCAATGCTGCATCAGACCACACTGAGACATCCGTTCCTTGTCATGTCAGTTAAGGGTTTAACTATTGTCGAATAGTTCTTAATAAACTTTTGGTAATAATTGGTGAACCCCAAAAACCGCATAAGAGCCTTCAAATTTTCAGGTCGATCCCAGTCCAATACAGCACAGACTTTCTCTGGATCCATTTGAAAACCTGAAGATGACAGCAGGTATCCTAAGAATTGCACCTCTTGTACAGCAAAAACACATTTATCAAATTTTTTGTACAATTTGTTATCTCTTAAGATCTGCAACACCTGTCTAGATTAGTATGTCATCCAAATACACGACTACAAACCTCCCCACAAGGTGATGAAAAATGTCATTAACAAAATGCTGGAAGACAGCAGGAGCATTGGTCAACCCAAAAGGCATGACCAGGTTCTCAAAGTGGCCCTCAGGAGTGTTAAAAGCCATCTTCCATTCATCCCCTTCCTTGATCCTGACCATGTTCTCAACTTGGAGAACACCTTGGCATCAACAATCAGGTTAAACAAATCGGGAATCAAAGGAAGAGGGTAAGGATCACGGACAGTAATCCGATTGAGTTCACGGAAATCCAGACATGGCCTAAGAGTTCCGTCCTTTTTCTTTACAAAGAAAAACCCAGCTGCCACTGGAGATTTGGAAGGTCTTATGTGTCCTTTAGCCAAACTCTCAGCAATATATTCTTTCATGGCCGTTCTCTCAGGTCCAAAAAGGTTATACAGCCTAGATTTGGGCAATTTTGCTCCGGGGATAAGATTGATAGGACAATCGTATACCCGATGTGGGGGTAAATCCTGACATCCACCTTCAGAAAATACATCAGCGAAATCAGATATAGAAGCGGGAAGTGTCTTAGTGGTTAACGCAGAAAAAGATGTATTAAGACAATTGTCAACGCAATAATCACCTCAATTCAGAATCTGTCTATTATTCCAATCGATGGTTGGATTGTGTTTGCTTAACCACGGTAAACCGAGCACCACAGGAGCAGAAAGACCTTCCAACACAAAACACAAAATAAGTTCCTGATGAAATTCACCCACTCTTAATCTGATATCATGCACCATCTGAGACAAACACTTTTAAGAAAGAGGCGCAGAATCAATACAACATCAATCAACACAGAAATCCTCTTCTCCAAAGCACTCGGTGACAATCCATGCATACGGACAAACTGAGCATCAATCAGGTTCACCCCTGCCCCGCTGTCAATAAACACCTCAATTCTCACAACCTTTGACTCTAGCGCCACCTCGGTAGTCAGGAGAAAATGGGTACTACAGGATGAAGATAAATTCACATTTTCTGTCTCTCCACCCACTCCTCCAAGAGTGAGATGGGAATTTAACGCTCCCTTTCTTTTTTTCTCTTTTAGAGACTGAATGCATGGACATGCGTTGATAAAGTGTCCTTTCTGTCCGCAGAAAAAACACACTCCCCTTTTATTACCAGAATACTTAAAGGTGGAAGCAGGAGTAGCTCCCCCTAACTGCATGGGTTCGTCCTCATACAACATCAACCCAGGAGTATCTTCACCCGAAGTGTCATAAGAAGACAATACACTATGTGATAGAACGTCCTGAGAGCGGGGCCCCTAGATCTCTCTCTGAGGCGTCTATCCATGCATACAGAGACATACAAGAGACATAGCGGCTTCCAAAGACACTGGAGTTTCATTAAAGGCCAAAGCGTCCTTTAGCCTTTTTGATAACCCTTGACAAAACTGACTACGGAGAGCCGGATCGTTCCATTCGGTATCCGTAGCCCACCTCTGAAACTCAGCGCAATAGATCTCAACAAAGCGCTCACCCTGACGAAGGTCACGTAACTTGGTCTCGGCAAGGGAGATGCGATCCGGGTCATCATAGAAAAGCCCCAAAGCATTGAAAAATTCATCCAAAAACTGGAGACTGCGATCGGGTCGGCAGAGAAAAGGCCCATGACTGTGCATCTCCCTTGATCAGCGAGATCACCACACCAACTCTCTGTTCCTCATTACCAGATGAATGTGGACGCAACCTAAAGTACAATTTGCACGCCTCCCTGAACAAAATAAAGTTATCACGTCCCCCAGAGAATCTATCTGGGAGAGCGACTTTAGGCTCCAGACAGGCCTGGCAACCACCACCCCCGGGACCAACAGCCTGTGGTCTCTGAATATGGGTGACGGTCGTGCAGAAATCAGCTACCTCCAAAGACAGCCCCTGCAGCGGCCCGGCGAGTACAGCAATAGGATCCATGGCTGTACAGATACAAACAACAAAGTGATGGTAATTGGCGGTTTATAATGTCACTCGCAGGTGTGGGGAGGGACACCAAACCAAGCGTAAGAGGGAAAGGAGATTAGGCCTAGAAACTAAGAAAGGAAAATGGACACCTCCTTCAGGAAACCCTGGCTCAATTCCTGTCTATCTACCAGTATGAACAGGCCTCAAATGTAGGCAAGTTCATACACAGGAACCTAAACACCGAACTGACCCTATAGGACCCTGGAAACTAATGACAGGAATGAGTCTACCTGTTCCTCCAAAAGGAAGGACAAACAGGAGTCCCCCTAAGGTCTAATAACAAAACAACAGGAGGGAAAAGGAAACTTATCTTTCAATGAAGAAATGGAGGCTCCAGGATCTCAGCTGCTCACCACCACAACAACTGAAGCTATAAACCGCAAGGAGTAGTGGGAGAAGAAGCAATAAATAGGGGAGGGACAATTACCAGGAACACCTAAGGGAAAAGGGTGTGGTAAAAACCAAGAACAAAAAGGGAAAACATGTCAGATTATACCACGTGTTGCCAATCTGACAGACCTCCTCTTATCTGTCATAGGAATGTCTGTGACAATGGTGATGTAAAGAAAATGATGTAAAGGTTTTTAATTTTTTTTAAAAGTAATAAAACAAAATAAAAAATATACACGTTTGGTAACGCCATAATCATACTGAAAAACAAGGACGTCATGTCATTTTTAGAGCACAGTGAATGCCGGGATGTCAAAACTCCAAAAACCTAGACAGAATTGTTTTTAGGGAATATTTTTCCTGTTTTCCAATACAACACGTGGTAAATGAAATTGTGCCATTAAAAAATGTGTCTTGTCGCACAAAAAATAAGCCCTCATATTGCTATGTGAACGGAAAAAAAAGTTATGGCTACTGGATCATGGGGAGGAAAAATAAAAAATGCAAAAATGAAATTAGGCCCGGTCTTTAAGGAGTTAAAGGGGTTATCCAAGATCTATCATGCCCCCCCGTCATATGCCTGGGCCTCTCACAGAGGGTGTACATACCTTGCTCCCTGGCACCCACGTCGCTTCTCATACCGGCACGGCCACTGCATCGCTCCGTCGTGCGGATGAAAACATCTGGCGCTGGGAGGGGGGGGGGGATTGGGGACAGCCAATAGCAGGCCAATATGGGGACAAGCCTTCCTAGTGTCACCTGCAAGAGTCCCCATTGGTTACCCCATTGCTGCATGTAAGATAGGTAGTAGGACATTGAAGTATATTTTTGTGATTTTGATGTACTGTAGTTTAGGAAGCTTTGTTCTAGAGTGAGGGTACCATATACAGTACAAAAGTCTAGTTTATGTAGTCTTAAAAATGCTGATGTCAGTCTTCTTATATTATGGTTTATATTTTATGTTTTTTTTTGTTTAACTGCACAATTTGTGGTTTCAAATCTGCTCTATTTCACAACTTGTGGTGAACACAATATAGAATTGAAAGCCCTAACATTTCTAAACATAATGTGTATGCTGAAGCACATCCTCTTACTTGATCAAATTAAAGGTGCTGGGTACGATGCCTGTATTCTCAAGATGGAGCGATCAGAGCTGCTATTGCAATGCCTTCAGCATATTAGAGATTTCAAACTCCCTGCCATTACCTAAATCATTCCCGCTTTTAAGGTTTCAGTCACACACATTTTGTCAGCATTTTCAAATGCTTGTAAATACTCCATGAGCTTCAAGTATCTTTCTGGCAATATATTTGGAAGCTACTCCTAATATATTGTATTTAATTGGGGAGCTTTGTTTAATTCTGAACTAATACATTAACTGTTAGCTTGAATCTATTCCAGTGTACCTTTAACTCCAAGCTATGTTTTTTAAAACCATTACCAATCTCCTAAAAATCCTTTTTGTTATATATTTTATTAACTGATTTTATTCTCTTCCTAATAAAACAGCGGCCCTAAGTTCAGGCCTGTCCACAGCGCTCTTCACTGCAGCCATGTATGCGGTGTACGGATTCTGTGTTTTACAATAAATGCTGCAGTGAGCACAGGACAGCGATGTGTGTTCCTGCCTGTGCTCGCTCAACTAAAAGCCAGCCATAGCACATAGGTGCAGGGTATCCTGCACCAAAGTGCTTAACAGAGCTTTGAGCAGAGCGGGCACAGGCATGAGGAGAGATGTACTGTACAGAGCTCCTACCTTTGCCTGCTTCACTCTGCTAAAATCTGGCAGGAGACCCTGCACCTATGTGCTAGGCCTAGCATTTAGTGGAGCGAGGACAAACAGGGGCAGAAATGCGTACTCCTTCCAGTCCTGTGCTGACTGTGGTGTCTATTGTAAAACACAGAGGGGATCATTTATTATCCAGAAATAAATGAAGTTATGGAGAGGCCGGCGCCTCTTCATAACTTCGGCGGATCCACCACCAGATATAGGGGTTATTAAGACCGGACTCTAAAATCCCGGCCTTAATAAATGACCCCCCGAATCCGTACACCACATACATGGCTGCAGTGTACGGTTTGCATAGACTCTGCAGTGAACAACGTTGTAGACGTTGCCTGTTAAGAATAGAGTAAAATCAATGCATAACATATATTACTAAAATGATTTTTAGGGGATTGCCAATAGTTTTAAAGACAGTTTTGTTACACTTTATGTCAAAATAATGCTGCAACCCAACCCTGCCTATTATTTATTAGCAAACACATTTTTACCTTCATTATATTCAATAGTCTCCATAATATTATTTATGATTGACATCTATCATCTAATTGACATCTAGTTGATAGATATGGAGGAGTTGATTGCATCATACAACAAAGAAAATAGGTTATAAAACATTCCTTCCACTGGTATTAAATAACAGCTTCATGTTGGCTGGATTGTACATCATATCTGCCAACTTTTGAGAAGGAAATTCCAAAATGGGTGTACAAAGCCTTAAATTTGTATAGGGCACACCCTTAACCTACAGGGTAGCAATTTGTATATGTTAACCCATTCATCACACCACAAAATGTATACATTTAAAAGACCGGACCACCTAAACTAATACAGGCCAGAGAGCACATCCCAAAAAATAATATAGACCCCAAACCAGATCCCCAAAATATATACAGAACGCATACAGTACCACCCCCATAAACTCATATAGAACAGACCCCTTAAATACAGATCACACACCAGATCCCGTAAACAAATACAGATCACAAACCAGATCCCCTGAATAATACAAATAAATGTAAACCCCCCAACCTTAACAAATACAGAGGCCCAGAGATCCGATAAATACCAGTATAGAGCCCTACGTACTCACAAATTCCTCCAGACACCCTTAATAAATATAGACCCTCCCAGAGCCACAAAACTAAGAGAGACCACCTATCTAAATGCAGACTTCCAACCAAACCCCATAAAAATACAGATCTTAGATCAAATTCCCCTTAATACAAACACTTTACCAGACTCCTTAATAAAAACCTCAGATCACATCCCTCTTAATACAGACTCTAGACCCAACCCTTTTTAATATAGATCCCAAACCACATCGCCTTAATGCAGAACACAGACCTCATTGATATTTAGCTCAGAATAGACTTCCTTTATTTTATGCACTTATAAAGCGCTACTATATTGCGCAGCGCTTTACAGACATTAACATCAAGCTATCCCCAATGGGCCTTACAATCTAAGTTCCCTATCATTATGTCTTTGGAGTGTGGGAGGAAACCGAGTACCCGGAGGAAACACACGCAAACACCCATATACAAACTCCATGCAGATGTTGTCCTTTTCGGATTCTAACCTAGGACCCCAATGCCGGCACTAATGCTAACCACTGAGCCACCATGCTGCTCCTTTTAATACAGACCCCAGACTAGTCCTCACCATTATACAGACTGTAGACCAGACTCCTTCTTTACACAGGCACAAGACCCGACCCCTCTTTTTTCAGACCCCAGAGTAGAAATCCCTCATAACCTGTTAAGTATGCAGCAATTTTGGGCATTCTTTGGTTGTACGGTTTCCAATATTGTTGACCTATCCTCAGGATAGGTCATCAATATCAGATCAATAGGGTTCCCACAGCGAACAGTGTAATTACAGCTCCTCCGTCCCATTCACTTGAATGGGAAGGAGCAGTTGTAGTTACACTACGTCCAATTCAAGTGAATTGGATGGGGGGAGCTGTGATTACACTGCTCGCTGCTGCAATATTGAGGAGAGCAGCTAAACAGTGAAGAAAACGCAGTCCTCATATGAATGCTGTGGTCTCTTCAACCAGTTGATCGGCGGTGGTGCTGGGAGTTAGACCCTAGATGATCTGATATTAATGACCTATCCTGAGGATGTCATTAATATCAGAAACCGAACAATCCCTTTAAGGACACATAGCCATAAAAAAGCCATAGCTTATAGCAGTAGGTCTTGAGTGTTATATGACGACCTGGATTTTTAATAGGCCCAGTACATACCTGTATTATGTATTGTATAACTTCTACCTTTACATTAAAGGGGTATTCTCATCTCACAAATGTAGTTTGTATAGGTAGATATAGCCATACCAATATTATTACTAATAGAATGTATTTATATAAAATGTACAGTTTAGAATATTCGCCTATTTATATATCCATTGTCCCACCCACATCAGTCGTTGCCCCTGGTTACGGCCACTGTGGCCATGTAGTAGTGGTGGTCAGCTTGCTCCTTTTCAAACCCGCTCTGAGGTAACTGCTGTATTGTGAACGCACATTGCATCAGCATGCGCAGACCCATCTTAGGGTACTTTAACATCTGCGTTATGGATGCTACCAGTCCAAAATGCAATGGTCAGGATTAATCCAAAGCACAGAATTTATAAACGGATCCTGCTCCATAGAGATGAATTGATCTCGGAACAGGATCTGTTTCTCTGTGTTTTGGCAGACAAAATGCTATAACCCTAAGATATGTCTGCGCTCATGCAATGTGTGTTCACATTACAGCAGTTACCTCAGAGCAGGTTTGAACAAGAATAAGCCGGCCACCACTACTACATGGCCGCAGTGACCGTAACCAAGGGCAACAGCCTGACTGATGTGTGTGGGACAATGGATATACAAATAGACAAATCTTCTAAACGGTACATTTTATATAAATACATTCTATTAGTAATAATATTGGTATGGCTATATCTAACTATATACAAACTACATTTGTGAGATGGGAATACCCCTTTAAGTTTAGAATGAGGGTCAGTACGATTTAGGCGATATTAAATTTATATATTTTTTTACATTCTATTATTTTTGCACAAAAAAGAAAACATGCAATTTCTCTGCAAACCCATAGCATCCATCGGCAGAAATGTATAAAAAATTTTCTTGCAGGCAGACTTAGTTTGTATTGGTACCATTTTAGGGTGCATTTCACTTTTTGATCACTTTTTATTGCATTTTTAGGAGGTGGGCTGAAGGAAGAAACAATTCTGGCACTGATTTTTATTTTATTTTTATGGCATTCACTATGGGATGAAAATAGACTGTGAGCTTCTGGATCATTGGGTAATTTTGATGATGGAATATGTTGGTGTTATATAAGCAAGAGAAATAAAACTTATCTCCCCACATTAGCTGTCTTTTCTTGCTCTTAGGATAGAGAAGCATGTTGTGTCTTGTTACTAGGCAGATACATTTTCTGTGTTAACATCTAAAAGTGTTCATAGACCATTGATCTGGAGAAGTCAATGGTCTGTAATGTCTTTTTACTATAGATAAATCTTTTGAACAGCAAGTTTACTGTTAATATCATTAGTTTTGTACTGTTTCAGATATATTTAATGTGGGTTGTGCACTTCAAGAAAGTTACTCTTAAAGTATATAAAAAATACCAGTTGTAGTGTGCATGCCTAAGCAAGCCACACATTTAGATCTGAATGTGGTTATGAGTCAGTTAGATGGAGACCCAAGCAGAGACTGAAACGGAAAGAACAGACATGCAACACAAAAAAGCTCAAAACAGAAAGGACAGGGTAAGGCCTTGTTCACACATCCGTTATTTGATCAGTTATTTCCATCAGTTTTTGTGAGCCAAAACCAGGAGTGGAGGCTACACAGAGATAAGGTATAATGGACAGATCTGCACCTGTTCTGTGTTTTTGCCCCGTACCTGGTTTTGGCTCACAATAACTGATCAAATAACTGATGTGTGAACAAGGCCTAAATACTTGCCTTAAAGGGGTTTTCCGTTTGAAAAAATATGTTCTATAGTGCTGAGGGTGCTTAAAAACAAAAAAAAGCAGTACTCACCTCACAGATAACGCATCGTTGCAATTCCAAAGCTGCCCAGTTCCCTGTTGCTCTCTGCTTTCTGACCCAGTGATGATGTTCCGACACAGGGGCATGTGTCCATGGCAGCCAATCCCTAGCTACTGTGGTTACCTGCTACAGCTGGTGATTAGAGATGAGCGAACGTGCTTGTAACGAGCACTGTAGCGCTCGGCTCCCCTGCACTCGCATGGGCGCAGGCATCCGGATCTGTCCTCCTCACCCGACGGATCCGGATGCCTGCGCCCATGCGAGCGCAGGGGAGCCGAGCGCTGCAGTGCTCGTTACGAGCACGTTCGCTCATCTCTACTGGTGATTCATTGAAGTGGTCATATGCCTCTATGTCAGAACATCATAGCTTTGCCAGGAAGCATAGAACGGCGGGGGACCAGGAAGTGTCAATATGGGAACAGTGGGGGATCCGTGAAGTGAGTACTGCTCTTCTATGTTTGCACAGCACCCTCACCACTGTAAAACATACAAAACCCCTCTAAGTTTCTCTGTGTATGGCACCTTTAAAAGTTGTTACATGTGAGTGCTACTAAAATTAAACATGGACTAGGTGCAACAGCTAAGAGCTACTTGTCCATATTATTTGTCTAACTAAATTAACTTAAAGGGAACTTGTCACCATGAAAACGCTAAATAATCTGTGCAGGCAGCATGTTATAGAGCAGGAGATGCTCAGCAGACAGATATATAGTTTTCTGGGAAAAGATTCAGTATAACTTGTATTTCATTAATTTAGGTACCTGCTTACTTTGCGCTTTAAAGGGACACTATCGTGAAGAAAAAATTTTTGATATGTTTTACAACATAACAAAAGCAGGTTTTAACATAATGTATTTTTCAAATTGTGTAAATGTTTTTTTTTATTCAGTTTTCTTGCCTTACATGGGGGCTGTCATGTTGGAAGTAAAGTGTGACAGTCTGGGTTTACAACACAATGGCACCTCACTTACGGCAGGCATGTACATAGGTTTCCTCAGTCGCTGCCGACCCTATAGAGAATGAATGGAAGACGTGAGCCCGCCCCTGTGATGACACCAGTAACACACAGCCAGGTCCTCCCTCCTTGCTGCTGGGGGAAGCCCACTGTGCCTGCTCCTGCAGCAGCGTCCTTGTCTTCATTAGGCTGCCTGTTCTAAACTGTATGGCAGCTCACCCCAGCAGTGCAGACAATTTTTGCTGAGTGTACTGCTGGGGTGAGCGTCCCAGGACTCAGAAACAGAGTAGATGGAGGTTCTTGGGGCTGTAGGACCTTAGTGATGTAATCGGCCATGTGACCAGTGGGGGAGGAGCCTGAGGAGCAGAGATCTGTGTTTTTGTAACGAAGCCATTGTCTCATCTTATCTTGCTGAAGCAGTGATGTCACCGCTGAAGGTGTGGATTGGGGATGTCATTGGTACCACCCACTTTTTTGCAGCATGCCTACTTACAGGTTGCTCAAAGCCTCATTTGGCCAGCAGAGCTCCCCCTGGTGACCAAAGATGGTAAATATGGTAAAATCTAGTATTTCTTTATAATATTTCACACATTGGAATTTTTATTTATTTATTTATTTATTTATTTATTTATTATTTCTTACAAATATATAATAGATTTTTTTAGCATAAATAAAATATAGAACAGGTTTTTGTGATAGATTCCCTTTAAAGTCAAGAAGGCAGTCCTATCAGTGACCTATTGTGATTGTGGATACAGAGATAGCTTTCAATCACTGATAGGACCGCCTCCCTCACTTCAAAGCCCAAAATGAACATGGATATAAATTTATAAATTAAAAAAAATGTTAATGCTCTATAAAATGCTGGCTTCAGCTCAGACACCATCCTCAACCTGATATTCCCTTTAGTAACCTTGAGTGTTATCTGATGACAGGTTTGAAAGAGTCCACTTCAAGGCCAGTGTGCAAGTGGCAGGCAGGATAAAGCAACTGTGACTACATTACTAAGACTTCATTATGCCATGAGAGAAGAGAATAGACCTACACATTGGCAATCTTGCCTTTCCTTCACATTGTGCACTATTGTCACTCAAAATGACTTCTCCAAGACTATGTGCCTCATTGCACCATTTTTGGTGAAGATGTAGTGCTTTGCTCCTTGGCTGGTTGAGTTACCCTTCAACTTAGATAGATTCCTACTTGCAGCTGTTTTCAAAGGGACCCATGACACTCTCTCCACACTTGCATAGATTCAATATGCTTTGGTGACATTGTGTGTGGATGAAAATGGGCTGCCACCAAATTTGAAGACAAAATATACATTTTTTTTATATCATAATAACCTCTCTGGTTTTCAGGTTATTTTTTATTCTCCTATATATTCTCCAACCCTCTTAAAATTTGACACCACTGCACTGCAAATAATTCATTTATATACACAGCCCTCCTGTCCATATAAATTCTCTATCATATTAGTTTTTTATATTAGGACTACTGCTTCAGTTTTACTGTAAGAGTATTCATTTGTATTACCTCTGCATTTCTGTTTAATCATAATTTTAAATCCTTCACTTAATGGACACATAAATTTTTTTTTTTTTTCAGTAAAGTTTTGTACAATTTTAGGGAAAATCACTATATAGTCCTCATATACTCATCCTCCCTTGTCTTGACCTGAAATTAGACACCTCATCCTTAAAAAGAACCCATGACTCAGGGTCAGATTGGAAACTCAAAGTGGCCCTGAAAAAAATAGTAGAAGTGGCCCTATGTTGTAAGCGGAGCCAAACTGGTGGAAGGTGTGGCCAAGAAAGGTGGAGAGGTTTTACAGGACAATCTGTAGTTTTTATTGATACCATTTTGGAATATGCCTTTTCGATTTGATTTTCTGTTCAGTTTTGGGAGAAAAAGTAGCAAATAAATGGTGAGTCCGCAGTTTTTATCTTTTTTCCATTATGCTGTTCACCATACAGAATAAATACATTTATATTTTATAAGTAGGGACATTTTGTGTTCAACAACAATGGTCTTTCTTTTTTATTGCTTAGTTTTGTTATTAATATGGAGAAAGGGGGTGATTAGAATTTTTACAAGCTCCAAATTTTTAATAGTTTTAAAAACTTTTCAATTATTTTAAGTCACCTTATATGCCGGGCCCCTCACATTGAATATACTTACCTGACTCCCCGGCTCCCTGCACTGCTCCTGGTCCCCGCACCACTGCTTCTTCCTGTGAGCAGATGAAAACATCCAGTGAAAGCATCGCTGGTGAAGCTAGGGAGGCTCGTCCCCGTCCCTGCCTGCCATTGGCTGGCACCCCCAACACGGATGTTTTTATGCATTTACAGGAAGAAGCGGCAGTGCAGGGACTAGGAGTGGTGCAGGGAGCGGGGAGTCAGGTAAGTATATTCAGCATGAGGGGCCTGGCATATGGAGAAATTTTATAGGATTAAATAACCCCTTTAAAATAAAAGTAATTCTCCCATATAACTAGAGCCTTGAACATTATAATAGTGATTAAGAACACCCCTTTTATCTAAATTGTCACTGCCCAGTCTTGAACCAGGGACCTTCTGTATCTGAGTTGTAAGCCTTAGTATCTGAGCCACAGGCCTTACAGCTTTATGTAAGTGGAGTTTCTCTAACCAAAAACCTGTACTAGTATTCCTGACCACTGATATCTACAGATCCATCTCTATATACCAGCACACTGGGATAACAGCAAAAGTCTAATCAATTTAGTAATGACAAAGATGTAATGGAGCAAAATAGTTAACTATATATATATATATATATATATATATATATATATATATATATGTAATTTATATTCCTCCAATACATTTGTGCGATTACTAAATAAATCTCATTATTGTGATATCAGAGGACATTACTGGGAAGGGGTATAAGAAGAGAGAACTTCAACTCCCACCATTTCCCTGGCACACACTGAATCCATCTCCACTGTCTTCTCAAGCAAATGAAGCTGTGCCTCCTCATGTCACATACCTTCTTCACAGGTGCTTCATACTACTTCTCCCCTCCACTGCACTGATCATAAGATGGAGACGTAATCATATGTCCTTCACCTCACTGGCTGTCCACCCTCAGGCTACATTCACACTGGGCTGTGGCAGCAGCGCATTCTCAGACAGCACAATGCCGCTGTCTGAGTGTGCCACCCACAAGAAAGGAGGACTCCCAGGCATCTGTCCAGGCCTTTTGCCAGATGGAGGACTGGAACCCAAAAAGTCAGACGTCTGCCCTTGGTGGTGGGGTCCCCCTCCTCAGTGCCTCTGCCTCTGCCATAAGTTGTTAACCAAATCTGACAGATGTGAGCTCCATGGTAGATGGCACCCAAGACATAATAAACCATGTGCACTGACTCTATTTGGATATCTAGATTCCATGCCAAGGTCAAATATATATCAGAAATATGTCTATTAGGCTCAGCGGCAGGGGCTACTTGTCAGTATAACACAAAGAGGAATAATACACTGTAAGGGCTCATGCACATGAACGTATTTTCTTTCCATGTCCAATCCTTTTTTTTTTGCGGACCGTATGTGGCACCATTTCAATGGGTCCCCCAAAAAAATTACTCCGTGTGCATTCCGTTTCCGTATGTCCGTATTTCCGTTCCGCAAAAAAATAGAACATGTCCTATTATTGTCTGCATTACAGACATGGATAGTACTGTTCTATTAGGGGCCAGCAGTTCCATTACGCAGAATACAGAATGCACACGGACGTCATTCGTATTTTTTGCGGACCGCAAAATACATACGGCCGTGTGCATGAGCCCTAATACAGAAGTACTTAAGTGTATTAACAAAATCCTTTCAAAGACACCCCAGTGGGTCTGAAAAAATATAAATATAAAAACCATTTATGCCATAAAATACACAAATGCTATCAGCATCTGCGGCAGCATTCACACTAGACGTGGACTGACAAGGAGCAGTATTTACACTGTACATTAATCTATTTTTAAATTTTGCAAAGTAAATGTCTCCCCTTAGGCAATCATTTAAAATACCTAATATAATTGGCTCACAGACAGTTTTTCAGGCAAATTTGTGCCCGATTCTGAAACATTTTACTCCCCTCTGTGTTACCAATAACATATTTATGTTATGAGTGTGATGGGAGTATGTATGTGAAGGCAGTAATATTTTTAGCTAAAATACAACTAGGGTGGCTGGTTCTATGTTTTCTCTGGGGCTTGTAGAACTCTAGTTACCCCATAGTAATAAATATTATATATATAAAAAATGTAATTCCCTTTAAATTCCATTTATTCTACTCATTAATCAGACTCCCTTCATGTAAGCTTTGGAAATCAAATAGACATGGAAAGAGTTAATGAGTCCAGAGAAAGTATTGGCAGCAGGACACAGTACAAGAGCTGGAAATGCTGGGAAATCTATCTGAGCAAACATGTTCTGTGATGTCGAAATCTTCACGTCTCCTCCTCCTCCCCTACAGGAAAGGAAGTATTTCCAACAGTGATGTCCGCCAGAATGCAGTATAGAAGGTGAGTACTGAGGAACCCTGAAACTTCCTGCAGTGCCAGGGCTGCCTGCCCCCATACTGGGCACACCTCACCCACATATACAGGTACTTTTCTACTTCTTTTCACTGCTGTCACATGGTGTGTGGTTGTACAATGCTGTCTCTCCCTGTTAGTACGTCACTATTAAAGGTACAGGACTGGGGAACATAGAACTCTCTTTCTAGACTCTCATAGTGAGGACCATATACTGTACGCCTGGCACATTGCTCTTTATGTGTACATGCCTACAAGATAATTATAAGATGTGACTGCTGAGGCAAAGATTATCTTTTACGTGGAGATATGTTCAGTGCAGTAACCAACACACAGTAAGGGGTTTAGCGCTGTAATATGTGAGAGTGTCACACCAGTAAAGAGGTGGGAAAAATGGGACAGTATCAACAGCCTTGTAGTGACAACACCAGACCCTTCAATCGTACTCTGGGTGTTGATGCATGCTGTCCGTCACTTATAATTCAAACCTCTACTTCAGTTTATTCTTTGCTGGCCATTATCTGCTTTGAGGCTATATTTCTTCACTTTGGAGTATACAATCTTGCTTAGATATTACTAATAAACTGGCAGACATCTCCCCGACAACTCCGACTTGGCGCAGAGTATGATGTTTATTCATTTATGAATTTTAGTTTGTTGCTTATTATACTATATGTATACTCTTATGACTGATATACTCTGGTGTTATCCAGTCACTATATTGTGGTGTTATCAAGTCACAGTTTGGTGGTATTATTCAGTCATGGTGAAGTATATTATCCGGTCACAATATGATGGTGTTAATCATTCATGGTAAGGTTTTATTTAGTCATGATATAATGGTGTTATCCAGTCACAGTATGGTGGTATTTTTCAGTCATAGCACAGTGTTGTTATACAGTCACCTTATGGAGGTGTTATCCAGTCAGGGTATGGTGATATTGTTTAGTCATGGTATGGTGGTGTTATTCAGTCACCTTATAGTGGTGTTATCCAGTCATGGTATGACAGTATTGTTTAGTCATGGTATGGTGGTGTTATTCTGTCACCTTATAGTGGTGTTGTCCATTCATGGCATGGAGTTACCCAGTGACAGTATGGTGGTGTTTTTCTGTCACCTTATAGTGGTGTTATCTAGTCATGGTATGGTGGTATTGTTTAGTCATGGTATGGTGGTGTTATCCAGTCACAGTATGGTGGTGTTATTCTGTCACCTTATAGTGGTGTTATCCAGTCATGGTATGACAGTATTGTTTAGTCATGGTATGGTGGTGTTATTCTGTCACCTTATAGTGGTGTTTTCCATTCATGGCGTGGTGTTATCCAGTCACAGTATGGTGGTGTTATTCTGTCACCTTATAGTGGTGTTATCTAGTCATGGTATGGTGGTATTATTTAGTCATGGTATGGTGGTGTTATCCAGTCACAGTATGGTGGTGTTATTATGTCACCTTATAGTGGTGTTGTCCAGTCATGGCATGTTTGTGTTTACCATTCACAGTATGGTGATGTTATGCAGTCACTGTCTCGTGGTGTTATCCAGTCATTTGAAAAGGGGTGTTATCCATTCACAGTATATAATAATAATAATCTTTATTTATATAGCGCCAAGATATTCCACAGTGCTTTACATGTGCAAACAGTCATAAATAACATACCAACAGACATGCCAATAATTACGACAAGAGGAATGAGGACCCTGTTTGCAAGAGCTTACAACCTATGAGGAGATGGGGTGACACAAAAGGTTTTGTACAATAGTCCAGCCATGTTGGAAAATTAGGGGAGCAGATATAAAGCTGCATGACCAGTCACTAGCCGATATATGAAGTGCTTCTGGGTGCATGGGTGCGGTGGAGGAGTTTGGTGGAGGATCAGGTTCAGGGAGTGATAAATGAGCTATTTACTGAGAAGAGTTAGATCAGGGGAGGTGATAGGCCACCCTGAAAAGATGTGTTTTTAGGGAGTGCTTAAAACTGTGTATATTGTGATTCAACCTGATTTCTTGGGGTACGGCATTCCAGAGAACCGGTGCAGCTCGGGAGAAATCTTGGAGCTGGGAGTGAGAGGTTCAGATTATGGTGGAAGTCAGTTGTAGGTCAGTGGCTGAACGGGGAACACGGGTAGGGTGGTAAACAGAGATAAGGGAAGAGATGTAGGGTGGTGAAGCACTGTGGAGAGCTTTGTGGGTGAGGATAAGCAGTTTGGATTCTATAGTGTACGGGCAACCAGTATAATGACTGGCACAGAGTGGAGGCATCAGAGTAGAGGTTGGACAGATAGGTGACCCTGGCTGCTGCATTAAGAACATATTGGAGAAGGTAGAGTCTGGTGAGAGGGAGACCAATTAATAGTGAGTTACAATAATCAAGGCGGGAATGGAACAGGGCGACAATGAGAATTTTTGTTGTTTCCATAGTGAGAAAGGGGCGGATTCTATAGATGTTTTTAAGGTGCTGCAGACATGAGCGGGAGAGAGATTGGATGTAGGGGGAGTGAAGGAAAGATCAGTGTCAAACGTCACCCCAAGACAGCGGGCGTGCTGCCTGGGAGTGATGATGGTGTCGCACACTGAGAAGGAGATATCAGGTTTGGGTGGGTTAGTAGATGGAGAGAACACAAAAAGGTCAGTTTTTGAAAGATTTAGTTTCAGATAGATAGAAGACATGATATTAGAGACTGTGGAGAGACAGACACTGGTCTTCTGTAATACAGCAGGGGTGATGTTGGGGGATGACATGTATAGTTGTGTGTCATCAGCCTAGAGATGGTACTGGGGACCAAATCTGCTGATGGTCTGTCCAATTGGGGCTGTGTACAGAGAGAAGACGGCCTAGGACTGAACCCTGAGAAACTCCAACAGCGAGAGGTGGAAAAGTGGAGCCAGCAAATGATACACTGAAAGAGTGACCAGAGAGATAGGAAGAGAACCAGGAGAGTGCGGTGTCCTTTAGGTCGATGGATTGGAGCATGGTGATTAGGAGATGGAGGTCTACGGTGTCAAAAGCTGCGGAGAGGTCAAGGAGAATAAACATAGAGTAGTCACCTTTGTGTTTTGCTGTCAGGAGGTCATTTGTCATTTTGGTGAGGGCAGTTTCTGTCTAATGTAGGGGGCGGAAATCAGATTGTAATGAATCAAGGAGAGAGTGAGCAGAGAGATAGCGGATGGGACGAGAGTAGACCCAGGAGTTTAGAGGTGAAGGTGAAGATTGGAGACTGGTCTGTAGTTAGTTGTGCAGGATGGTGATGTTATCCAATCACGATATGGGGGTGTTATCCATCCATAATATGGTGGTGTAATCTAGTCACAGCATGGTGGTGTTATCCAAACATAGTTCAGTGATATTTTCCAAACATAGTATTGTGGTTTTATTCTGTCACAGTATGGTGGTGTTATCCAGTCACTACATGGTGATTTTATCTAGTTCCAGCATAGTGGTGTTACACAGTTATGGTGTGGTGGTGTATAGTGGTATTATACAGCCACAGTATGGTGCAATTATCCGGTCTTGGTATAGTAGTAATAATTAGTCAATGTATTTATTATTTGAAGTTAGAGCTAATCTGTGTACACAGATTCCAAATTCTGGTACAGCATAGTGTGCCCTGTATTTCCTGAGAGCACATACTGTACATCTTGGGTAATGCTGTCCACACCAATGAACTCCAGGAACTGGCTGTGCTCTAGGCAGTAATGCATTGTGTAAAATCATTATAGGTGCCATTTACATTTATCAATCTCCTCTGTTAACACCAGCCAATTATCCTTATGATTACTCACTTATCAGTAAAATAACCCTATTAACAACCAGCGTAACTGTAAGGTTATGTCCAGATGTCACTGAAACACTGGATTTGCCATTTTGGATTTTCAAGCAGCAAATCTGCAGGATTGCACAGTACCAGAAAACTGAATGAGTTTTTAGCAATTCTCAACCATCTGCTGTGGAAAAAAAATCTGCAGTGGAAATTAACCTGTGGTGCTGATTTTGAACATGCAGCATGTCAAATTTTGTTGTGGATTTTCATTGCAGATTTCTTCATTTGCAATGCATGGAGTGAAATCTGTGTCAAATCAGCAGAGTTTCCATAACAAATCTGCAACCAAAATCATTGGTGTGGTTTCTTTTTCTGCAATTTTCCAAAAGAAACACTGCAGCCGCAATGACCAGAATTGTGGCATCTGAGAGGTTAGACAGAGCAATAGGTCTCCCTTTGCTCTCCAATAGAAACCCTGCAGCAAAATTGCAGGATTCTGATTAGTTGCTGTGAAAGATTGGGGCCTTGGAAAAACTCAGAGGCGTAGCAAACTGCCTGTTAAACTTTGCCTGTAGCAGGCCATCATAGGAAGCCAATAAAATTCCCATAGACTGCCATATAAATACTGTCAATTATTTCAGTCTATGGTATAAGTGATCAAACAACTGCATGTTCAAGCCCCTTAAGGGGACTAGAAATTTAAACAAATCCAATTCTCCGACCTTTTGCCAATTTTACTTATAGAAATACACGTACCAAAAAATAAATATACCTGGTATATCTGCTTTCAAAGATTTAAAAATATTTATCATGTGCGGTGAACACCATAATGGAAAAAAAGGTTGATTTGTCCAAAAAATTGGATAAGTGATCAAAAATGTACCCAAAATGGAACCAATAAATATTACAGCTCGTCTGGTAAAACAAGCCCTGACACAATTCTGTAGATGAAAATATAAAAAAATAGAGGTGTCAGAATAATGCAATCCAAATAAATTTTTTTAAAGGGGTTCTCCGAGTTATATATATATATATATATATATATATGTTGAGCAGGTGTAATTACACCCAACTGCCCCATTCATTTCTATGGGAAGAATCGCTCCCATACAAGTCTATGGAAGCGATTCTTCCCATTGAAATGAATGGGGTGGTGAGGTGTAATTACACCTACTCACCACTACCCCCGTGTCAGCCAGAATGTAAACAGTGAAGAGGAGGAAACAGCTGATCGGCGGGGGTGCCGGGTGTCGGACCCCCGCCGATCTGATATTGATGACCTATCCTGAGGATAGGTCATCAATATATATAACGCGGAGAACCCCTTTAAGTAATAAAACATAAGAAAACTATATAAACTTGAGATTGCTGTAATCTGCAAATTAGGCATTTAGTGCAATGAGGGTGTCACCATTGCTCTTATTGCACCCAAACTCCTTTGCAGCTTTGCCAATCTTAGGTCCTGTCAATCAAAGCAGTGAGGGAAGGGCTTGCCACAAAAAGGAGCGGAATATGGATGCAACAAGGGCAATTGTGATGCCCTTATCGCACTAAATGCCTAATTTGCTTATTAGGAAAAACGATAATAACTCAGGAATGGGACCTGTGAGCAACAAGACAAAAACAGCGCTTTATCGGTTAAGCTACAGCTATGTGTCAATGCAAACAGTTGGCTAGGAAGGTCATAGGTGACAGACTCCCTTTAAGGGGCTTAAAGGGAACCTGTCATCTCCGAAACACCCTCTGAACTAGAGTAAGCGGTGTATAGTGTAAGTGATGCTGAATCCGAATATGTAAGTTTTATCTTCATACTCACTTCTATTCCGACACTGTGCTCCCACAAACCGGCAGTAAAATGCACTCAGTGGACTCCAGTGCTCACTCACATAATGGAGCGGACTCAAAGACGAGTCCTCTCAATGCATTTTACTGCTGGTTTCTGGGAACACAGCGTTGGAATGGAAGTGAGTATGAAGATAAAAATTACATATTCGGATTCAGCATCACTTACACTATACACTGCTTACTCTAGTTCAGGGGGCGTTTATGAGATGACAGGTTCCCTTTAAATTCTAAGAGCCTGATGGATCTCTTCTTGACATCATCATTGGATGAGAGTCGGGAGCTCCAAATACACATGAGATTGTCGGCCCACCCTGCAGAAAGTGGTGGCTGAGATTATCAATAGTAGAAGTATGTATGTGGATGCCGAAGGGCCATGAGCTGAAGGGAAGGGGTTAGATTAAGGAATTGGCATTGAGGAGGGGCGCTGTTTCAGTTTTTGCCTCAGGCAGAGGGAAGGCTAGGTGCACCCCTGTGTGGACGCCAGAGTCATTGTATTTAGGCAGCAGATTGCCCTATGTAAACAGGGATCTGCTGCACAATGAATCACCTCCACTCAGACAATTATCAGGAACATTTGGTCCTTTCCCGTTAATTTCCTGTGCTTTGTACCATGTTATGTTTTCATGTATTTACACATAAATGAATCTTAACTACAGTAGATTAACTCTCTGTGTGACATAGATATTAATGGGAGTGGGGCTGTTAGACAATATTACGGAAATTACAGAGATAATACAGATACTGTGTAGGGCTTCCTTCACAATACATACATTTATATATGTTCTTACATTAAAAATGAACAGTTTATTTAATTTTCATTAACAGTCCTATAAAAAACTGACAGTAGTACAGTGTGACCTCCAAAATAGCAAACCCGGTGCAAAAAAGTCAAAAACTTAGTCAAAACTTTAGCTTAGTCATGGAAAGAAATAAAAACAGCACTTTTTATGTTTTCAAGTAGTAGAAATTATATGAATTTTAAGGGTTTGGCTTATATGAGAGCAATGTTCCCCTAGGATGAAAGGAACATAACTATACATGGGTGAATGAGGTGTTCTACTTCATGGAATGATCAGAGTTGTCATGTTATAGGCTTTAACAGATTGGTATGTGTTATTGTAATTAGTTTCTATCTTCTCTTATCAGAATTCATTTCTTTTGCCTTCCATGGGCTGTTTTTTTTTTTAGCAAAAAGTAGACCACGCTCTGCATGCACTATAATGAACTGGATATTGGTGCATACACAGATAATGGCTGGATGCAATTCTATGATTTCTATAAAAGATGGATGGACGTTCCCTCTTAACTGTTGTGAAGTGCTGTGGAATATATTATTATTATTGCTACTAGAGATGAGTGAATCTATTCGCCACTTCATTCGATACGAATCTTCGTTTCTTTTCAGATTCGCTTCAGAAGATTCTTCTTAAATCTTTGTACGCTAACGCTATGTACGCATACTATAATTTGTACGCTAATGCTATGCATCTAATAATTTGTAAGCTAATGCGTAGGTATTCACTTAAGTAGAGTAGTTTTACTTTATATTCCTTATTGTTGTGGGCCTAGACAATAATAAACTAAAGCTTCGTACGCACTCTTGCGTACGTATTCGCGGGAATGTTCGCAGAACACAAATTTTTTTTTAACGCAACTTGAACCGAATCTTATCCGAGGCGAATCTTTTTAAAAATTCGGCGAATCTTGGAAGATTCGCTCTTCTCTAATTACTACTGTAACTTTTTGCAAATGACTGATTGACTGATTATTATTATATATTTTAAGGCTCTATTCAGGTGAAATACAGAGAGAAACCTGAAATCTCCAGCTCCTCACTGGAGCAGATTTCAGTTCTGGCATGTGTCAGTGGCCCAAAATGCTCCACAATTGATAAGAGACGTGTATCTCTTAATAGTTATGAGACATCTCATGCCAGTGCAGGACTAATAAAGACAGGTGCACAAGCTGGTCCTTATTAATATCCCCCTATATGCATAGGTTTTTTTTTTAATCGCTTTTGTTGTGTTTTGCAGTCAATAGTATTTTTTTTTCAAAATGCAGCATCCTTTAGATATAGTGGTTTTTAAATTCTTCTTTAAAGGACTTGCATTACACGTACAAAATGTCACAAATTAAAATCCACCTCCAAAAATATTTGTAAAAAATAATGCCATTGGAATGAGCCTAAACCTCATCCTGTGGGTTTCTTTGGTTGAAAGATCTTCAGTGAAGCAGGGGAAATTACACTGTATACATTAAAGTCAGTAGATGCCATTCATTTCAGTGGTTGTGTGTAATCTCCTAGATCAGAAAGCTGTGCATTCTGTGGTTAATATAGATGATCCTGTAAATACAGTATGAATAAAATGTAACTTTCATAGTCATGGTGAAATCAGTTGAAATAATATATAAGTACTATGCAGTGGCGTAAACTAGAAATGAGTGGGCCCCACAGCAAATTTTTGAACGCCTCACCCCCACACCCCAGCAACTTCTTCGCAGCCCCCATTCCTGTGGCTAGTCATGATCGCTCTCTCAGACGAAGCCCGGCAGCCGCTCCGTCTTTTTCCTACAGTTTCTTTGTATATAATATCATAGTATCAGTGGCGTACATAGAGAAGTAAGGGCCCCAAAGCTCAAACCAGGCCCCCCACACAGGACAGAAGAGTTTCTGCCTAAACTCCTTTCAATGACCCTTGGGCCATTTTTCCACTGCTTCATTTGCGAAAGTTGTTCTTTTAGAGGGTAGAGTCCTGACCAAGTCTTCACCTCCAGTAGAAAAGGAGATAATCCCAACTAAGACTGGGTCCCCTCTTGCCCTGGGCCCCATAGCAGTCGCCTGATCTGCCGCTGTGATAGTTACATCCCCTGCATTGTATAATACTGTTGAGGGGGCACAGACAATAAAATATTTTAGTCCTTCTCCTGGGTGGGCCCCTTCTGAATTCAGGCCCCAAATCAGCCCAATCAGCTACACCCCTGGTACCATGGTAATGTTTTAAAAATATGCAGACAATTGGTTATTAATATTATCAGTTACATTATTTCCCAACTAATAGTATACTATATGCATAGCAGACTAGTCAATCTCTGTAGGCTCTGGACTACCAAAGGCCATAGTGATATTGATGTCAGTGTAAATCACAGCCTGGACAAGAATGGTAATAGAGGCATAGTCACTTGGGACAGAGTTTAAAAGGTTATTCCCACTTTAGACATTTGTGGGATATCCATGGGATATGCCATAAATGTCTATAATATGTGGTTCCCATTTCTGGGAGCATCACCTATGTCCAGAAGGAGAAGAACAAACCAGGTGAAATAATTGTCAGGAGAAACCCTTTTTTGAGATGGGCATGGGATTATTTGACATTTATGGTATATTCTGTGGAATACTTCTTTAAGAAGTTTGCTTTAGAGGTTAAAGAGATGTAAAGTAGTGGATGCCAAGAACCTCAAGCAATGTAACTTGCTATTTACTGAAGGTTAATTGCATTGTTTTAAAATCTACTTGACTTTAACGGTTGCAGGCAGAGAGTGGCCGGAGAAATCATTTCCTGTGTTGTTGCAAACTGCTGATCAACCAAAGTACATAAAACGTCAACTTGAGAGGACACATCCCTAGCTACTAATTCTTCACATTTTTGTGGCTAACCCAGAAATGGGTTTTTGTCCCCTTTTCGGGGGGTTACAAATTCTCCTTGAGTTCTCCTCAATGACAATTAGTACCCCACCAAAAGGCACCAGTACCCGCTTAGTAGAAGTAAGGAGACTATTAGGCCAGGCAAAGAGCCTCTGGGAAAAAGTTATGCAAATCAGCTCTGTTTGAAAAAAAAAAAAAGAAAAGAAAGCTGTGCCTCTGGAGACACCAATTTTTTTTTTACACCATTCACTCCAGTGGGCATGGTTAGCTGTGTTGATGAGGTATAGGCTCAGAAATTAAAGACATTTATAGCATATCTATAGAATATGCCAAGAATGTCGGATAGGTGCAGGTTCCAACACTGGAACCCTCTTCAATCTCAAGAACAGGACCTCAAAGAGAATTCTCCAGATAGGAATACCCTTAAATTTCTTAACTCTGGCCTACACCTCATTAGCATAGCTAACAATATCCATTTGCACATTTGTCTGTACATAAACCGAAAAAGTTGCCAAAGCAATATTTTGTGACTTTTTAAAGCCAGATCTTAGAGGGGGACAGATGTCTGCACTGATCTGAGTTCGAAACATACATTGATTGCACTCTCGCTGGTGCCTGTGGAAGCTTTTGGGGCCAGGCATCTGAATAGTGAGTATGCTTGGCCCTTTCAATCAGTGTGGGAGGGGAGTGAGGATGAGGGGCAGAGGGAGTGAAGTGGTGCTCCAAAGGACTAGGCAATCTCCTCAATACTCTAAGAGCCTAATTAACATAAATCTAAAAGTAAACATGGCTCTACAAGGTCATCTCTGATTCAGGAGACAATTTAACTTAACATCAGCTCACCACTACTTGAGTGCACGGAGGAAAACCTGACCGGCCACAGGGTATGAGGCCCAAAATCTAGAAAGATAGTTCCAGCACTTCTTTAAAAAAGTATGAATCTTTATTGTTGCATCCTAAAAAAACATCACCACAGGCATAAAAAGATTCTTATGCATTTTGTACATCCACATCTATGTTCTATAAGTCAATTTAAAAAAGAGGTCAGATAGCATTTCCCTTACCATTCTTAGTAAAGACCTTGCTGGAGGAAGATCTGACCAGTTTATTAATAAATGCATGCCTCTTAATACATTTGTCCATGCGCCAGAAAAGAGATCTACTGCAGCCAAGAGCTGGAGTACATTTCTGGTGTTATTGCAGCAAGGGTGTTGGAAAAGCTAATTTGCGACTTTTTTATGCCAAAAAACCCCAGTATCTGTCCTTTGTACTGACTCTCTCTGTATGATCCACATGTATGATTACCATATCAGGAAACCTGCACGTTAAAACATAGGCATTGGGTTCACACAGTTTTTTGTATTCAGATTTGGCTCTGGTTTCTGCCTTGGTTTTAGTTTGAATGCAGCAGATCCGCTTGCAGTTTCAGGTACCTGCTGCAGTTTCCTGTGGCGTCCTTTCTCTTTGAATTGTTTAGCATTGTTTTTCACTGTGTCTGTAGCCATAGATTTATGTGAACTCACATGTCACAAATCATAAACTGCTCTTCCTTTATCACTTTTAACAATCTGTATATTTTACACTCTGTGTATTTCAGTTGCTGCTCAAATGAGTCACTTGAGAATGTTTCTAATGTTTCAGTCCTACTTTCATTAGGAATCATGCTGATCTAACTATTGGGTGGGGAATCTCTTAACTTTTCAAAATGACTTTTCAAAAGTTATTCTTTTACAGGTATCCAAATGTGCTTTTAGGGCTTTGGAGCTAGAGATGAAGAGCTACTGAGGACTTTCTTACCTTGGAGAGGTCAGTCTGTGAATAATATTGTGATCAAAGTATCTTCACTTTTTAATTTTCAGATTTCAATTAAATGTAGTACAATAAGACCTGTCAGCTCCCCATGACATATCTTTCAAATAGAAACTTTGGACACATTTTCTTAGAATGCTGCATTGTACAGTTCCTCTGTTATTTGGCCGGTAAATGTATAAATAAATCAACATCTGGGTCTTTCCCATTGGGAGTGCATCCCTAAGACTTTATACACTATTCAAGCAGTACTGAGAAAGACAGTGAAGGGATATACCCCTTAGACAAGGGCAATAGTAACACCCAGTTGTCAATTTATTCTTAAATTTGTTGTAGGAATAACATAGGAACAGCAGTGTGCAGAACTTGTGCAGTAGCGTCCTCTCCAAAAGAATTACATTCATAGGAAATAAGAGGTTGTGGAATTGGTCTGGAATTATGGAAGGGTGTGGAGGAGGAAATACTTTTCCTACCACCAGATGTAATACACATAAGAATCACATTAGATACTGGAGGTTTTTTCATTTTTTTCATATTTTATTTTTCTTCCCGGTCTTCCCAGAGCCATATTTTTTTATTTTTCTGTTCTCATAGCTGTATAAGGGCTTGTTTTTTGTGGGACAAGTTGTCCTTTCTAATGCCACCATTTAATATGTAGTTCGGAAGCAGGAAAAAAAATTCCAAATGTGGTGGAATAAACCCCAGAAATATGCCATAGTTTTACGGGTTTTTCCTCCACAGCATTCCCTATGCGGTAAACTGACCTGTGCTGTTCGTTGTCTGGGTCTGTATGATTACAACACCACCACATATGTGTAGGTTTTTTGTGTTTTAATACTGAAAAAAACAATAAAAACTTTGTGAAAAAATATCACCATATTCTGACCCACATAACTTTTTTATGGTTTTTATGTTTTTTTGTTTGTTACTTTTTAAATTTTTTTAGCCCCTCTAGGAGGCTACAATATTCGCAAAAAGTGAATTTGCTGTTATCCTATGTTAGGATAAAATAGGAACTGCAGCTCTAATATGGGGGTCTCTTCAGTTTATTAGATAGAAGGACCGGGTTCCCCACAACATGAGCTGGTCTTAAACTGTGTTTTTCCGAGTTTTTCGCTATATAGACGCCATGGTCGAGCTTGACCACAGTATCTAAAGGTTTAAATGCCTGCAATCGGCATTATTGGCAGTTGCAGACATTAGCTCTGGGCCTCTGCTGTTTGAAACAGCAGAGACCCACCGGCTATGGTGCCCTCTGCTCACACTAGTGGTCCAGTACCTGGCACCTCACCAATCAGCTGTATGAAGAGAAGGCAGCATTCGTACGAGTGCTGCCTTCTCTGTTTACCTGCTTCCCGCAGCAATTGCAGTGGCTAGCATGGCATCCTCATTCACTTCTATGGGATGGATCCCATCTGTTCAAGTAAATAGGACGGAGTTGTCTCATAGAAGTGAATGGGGACCCATAGTTGTAATTACACTGCTCACCACTGCAATTGTTGCAACAAGCATGTAAACAGAGAAGAAAAGGCAGCGCTTGTCTCTTTGAACAGCTGATTAACGGGGGTGCTGGGTTTCGTTCCCCGCCAATCTGATATTGATGTCTGATATTGATGACCTATCCTGAGGATATAGTCATCAATAGTAAAAAACGGACAACCCCTTTACTATGGGGTCAGTCAGGGGTATGGTAATAATGATTATAATAATTTTTCTCAAATGGAATGCATATGAGTTACAGAAACTTGTACATTTCAATAATCTCTATGTAAGTCTACCATAGTACCAAGTCCAGGACGTGTTCATTCTTGGAACTGGTGGGTGGTATTTAATCACTAATCTGACATTTGGGAATATCTGACATGTTGTTGATACTTTTTCTTTTCTGTAAAAAAAAAAAGAAACTTTTTCTAATGAATGAATTTTTTTATAAGCGATGATGTTGTGCTGAAGTGTGGTAAGCCTGACACGTCCTGGTTTCGGTATTACTTTATAGACTGAATAAAAATGATACTTTTCCTTTTGTCTGTCAGAAACTGTACTTGTAAATCTAAAACTATGGTAAATTTCTTTTTAATGTTCTTTCCCATAAGATGTAATCACATTGATAGCCAGAATAATGAAAAACTACACAACAATGTCACAGGCTTTTTTTAATCAGCTAATTTTTATCAGCGTTTTTCTTATAAAACTCATTAAAGATAATGTATTATTCTCTATCCTCTCCATCCACTATCATTCCCTAAGATGAAGAGTGTCTATATACATCTCAATCAGATCGTTACATTAACTCTTCAAGATGAATTGCCAGCTCCCTATATCTTGGGGATTGGCATCCAGAATCTTAGATACAATGAATTTATGGGCTTGGTACAGAATTTTGAAGTTGAGGAAGAGTCTCTACATAACCCAGAATATTTACTGTCAGGGTTCTTGTGGAGCAATTGTGAAAGCCAAAAAGATCAAATGAAAAACCATACTCCAAAACCTCTTTAAGGGTACGACCACACGGTCAGGTTTCTGCATGCAACTTTGGCAGCCAAAACCAGGACTGAATTCAACAAAAAGGTGAAGTTTTATGATCCACTCCTGATTTTGGCTTCAAAAACTGCACCAAAAAACATGACTGTGTGGTCGTATCCTAAGGGATGGCACCCTCATATCATATGCGGGAGGTGTGTAAGATCCTCTGAAAATTTAGGGCATCAGAGTATAAGGCCATTTTCTGCAGCAGCAGTAGAACTGAATTCTATGAATTAGAAATCCAAGTCTATGATGGGCCAAATTCAGGAATACTTTAGGTCCATTTGCTCTTAATAGAACCTATTGAATCTATGAAGTCAATTATTACAGACAAGTGTGTCTCAAGACTTTATCCAGCACTGAGCAAGTACATATAGGATGCTACAATTGCAGAAGGAAAGAAAAAAACATTAGGTAACTCAAATTTCTTCTTCTAAGTTTCATTCCTGACATAGTGGAGGCATGTATCGCACTATTCAAATCCTTCCAACTAGTATAATTCCCAGAGGTTCACTGTACGACGGACTTTTTGTTTTGCTTTCTTAGTAATCAATATTAATTATCTTTATTATGTCATATCGTAGTTTTTAATACCTAAGCTGGAGTCTGTCAGCTCTTGTAGCCATTGAGGCTCATTGTTTGCAAAGGGACTTCTCATCACAGACAACCCTTTAGATACTGAAGCTGGCACCGTGCAAACAGTTAATTTTCATGGGAGAAAACCTTCTGTCGCCAGTCATTTCCTCTCCTTACAGATCTGCCCTCCATTCTAGGAATACCGCTATTAATGCAGCATGTCAGTTTTTTTGAAGACCACAAAAATTCTATTTTATGGACCGTTTAAACCGTCATTTCATGTAAAAAATTAACAATAACCTATAACTCACTACATACAGTATATATCAGGTAATACTGAAATAGATATTGTCCTGTTATTAGACATGCCAGACTGGAAGGAAATCCTGGACCCAGTGAAACATGGTGTGAAGAGTGCTGTAAAACACCTTGTACATTTCTGGCAGGTAGTATAGAAATTGATAGTATTTTGAATCACCTACCTAGTGCAGCATTTTATCATTTGGTTGCTCCGGGGATGTTCACTTCCCTGTACAATGTATGCTGTTCCTCATTTACTTTATTTGGAAGACGACCAGCATTGCCAAGCTCAGCGTAACATAGATTTTTTCACTTTTTCACAATTCCCATGAAGGAGATTGTATTAGGAAACTAGTAGAGTCATCTTTTTTTTTTCATCCCTGTGGTTTCTAAAGCACAGCTTGTCGAGCCGCACAGAGAAAAACAGGAAGGCAAAGATCCTGGAGACATCGCCTGTGTATATACAGATATTGAAGTGCATGTACAGAAGCCATATAGCAAAGAAAAAATGGGGGTTAGTCAGCACATCCAGGTGTGCAGGGGCACATCACCATGGCTGGAAGCACAAAAGCAAAAAAATACAATGCAACAGCACTCTGCAAACACAAATAATAAAGTAAATATAGTGCCATACTCACTATAGAAAATGTACTAATGCTACGTTATAAATATGAGATTCTTGACAAATACATTTTGTACAAAATTATTTATGACTGTCCGCCAACGACAAGGCGATCTCTTTAGGACAGGAACCTACACTAAATACTACATCCTCTGGTGCCATACTGGCCTCCATTAAATTCAGGAAATGCAGGTTCCACATGCATGCTGAGTCCAAACTATATAATACCTCTTTTGGTGCTACAGTGGCCTCCATTAAATTCAGGGAATGCATTTACTTTATTATTTGTGTTTGCAGAGTGCTGTTGCATTGTGTTGGTTTTTGCGTTTGTGCTTTCAGCCATGGCAATGTACACCTTTGCACTGGGATGTGCTGACTAACCCCCATTGGAAGTGTAGCTGACTCCATTGGTCATGCTCTCCTGACTAATCTGTCTGTCCCATAGGCTGGTTTTAATTAGTGCTAGTATAAAGCTCTAGCCTTCTCTTCCTGCATTTACTGGAGGCCATTTGACACCAGGAGATGTAAAATACAGAGTGGGTGCAACATATATGGAGCCTGCATTCACTGAATTTAATGTGGCACCAAAAAGGTATAATATAGTGTGAGCTCAGCATGCATGTGGAGCCTGCATTCCCTGAACATAATGGAGGCCAGTGTGGCACCATAAGAGGTATAATATAATGAGGGCTCAGCATGCATGTGAAACCTGCATTCCCTGAATTTAATGGAGGCACCAGCGGAGGTAGTGTCTAGTGTAGGTTCCTGTCCTGAGGAGTTCACCTTTACGCAGGCAGAGAGTTACAAATAATTTTGTACAAAATGTATTTGCCAAGAATCTCACGTTTATAACGTAGCATTAACATTAGTACATTTTCTATCATGAGTATGGCACTCTATTTACTTTATTATTTGTGTTTGCAGAGTGCTGTTGCATTGTTTGTTTTTGCTACAGAAGCCATATAGCAGCATGGCGTTTTATCACTTAAAGGACTTCTTTGGGAATTAGGAAAATGAGGATACTTAAATATTACTTTATTATAAATATATTCCCAAATACCTTTCATTAGTTATAACATCAGCCTGCCCCTAGGGTGGCCAGAGGTCCGGTTTTAGGCTGGACAGTCTGGCTTTCAGGCTCCCTGTCCACCGTCCGGCGCAGAGCCTGGAAAGACACAGGGATGTCCACCCTTTCAATAGCTGACGCTCAGAAAGCTTCTCCTTCACTGAACCAGGAGGCGTGGCCTCGTGTTTAGGGGTGTGGCTTCATGGGGACCGGCGGCATAGCTTCACATTGGGGGGAGGCTGGACAGTCTGGCTTTCAGACTCCCTGTCCTCTGTCATGCGCAGGGCCTGGATGGACACAGGGATGTCCTTTTGAACAGCTCACTCTCAGACAGCAGCACTGTGCAGTCTGATCATGAGCTGCAGGGAGAAAGTCAGCCTCCCTCCCCTGCAGCTGACAGAAGTTGATTTTTACCTTCATTTTTTCAATCCTGGTCGGATGCGGAGGGGAAGGGGCGTGGCCTAACTGAGTTGGGGGCATGACTTATTTGGACCTGGGGGTGGGGCTTTTAAGTCCTTCATTTGAGGGTGGCCTGAATTACAGGTCGATGCCATAGTTAGGAGGAAACACGGTGGGTAGCAGTGGAAGAAAACATCTTTTGTTACTACTGAACGGTAAATATGTGAAATTTACATTATATGAGGTAATGATTAATGATGAATTAGTCTAAAACATAAGTTATAGTTGTGGTAACTGGAATACTCCTTTAACAGTGTCATCCACAGCACTCTGCCCCTTTAAAGCAGACCTACAGCAGTGAACTGGCTAGGTTGTTATGGAAACCTGGTGTGTGGAGACTAAGTGCCTTTGAGCTTCTATTGGCTGATGCATTTTTTTTGAATATCTCAGGAACGGTATGTCCTGGAGAGCTGAGACCCGTTTTTAAACCTATCGTGATTGTAGCTGCGACGGTGCGGATTCCTTTAGCGGACATACATACATACACACATACACTCAGCTTTATATATTAGATAAAGTAATATTTAAATATTTTCAGTAATTTTATTTTCTTAATTCCCAGGGAAGCCCTTTGTCTGCTGTCCAAAACACATTTTGTCATTGTAAACAGAACAAAGACTTATTAATAATAACACATTTACAGGGGCCATATAATGTCCCCTAGGGGTTATCCTATATCACATACAGCCCCCCCCATGTGCCAGGCTCCTCAGAGGCAATATACTTACCCCACTCCCTGCGCTGCTCCTGGTCCCCGCACTGCCGCTGCTGCTTCTGCCTGCACACGGATGAAAACATCTGGTGTTGGGGGGGAAGCAGCCAATGGCAGATGAGGATGGGCCTCCCTAGCATTGTGGGTGACACCAGGGAGGCTCGTCCCCGCCTGCCATTGGCTGCTCCCCCCCGAAACCGGATGTATTCATCCGTGTACAAGGAGAAGGAGCAGCGGCGATGTGGGGACCAGGAGCGGCGCAGGGAGTGGGGACCCGGGTAAGTATATTCACTCTGAGGGGCCTGATATATGGAGGGGGGGGTGTTTGTGATATTGGATAACCCCTTTAAAAATGTAACTTCTGTCATTTCATATAGATTTAACTACTGTTACATTATATGGTTATTGTATCCCTTTAATTCTATTGTATTTTTCTACAGATCCATAAAATGTTGGGTCACCTGCTTGTTTTCACACTTTACATACTGACATGTCTGCCCGTAGATAAAGCTGGTAAGTGCAAGAAAATAACAAATTGAAATGTATTTTGTTTTTCAACATACAAATGTAGTAGACAGGGGTGGACTGGCCATAGACCCTACAGGGAAATTTCCCGGTGGGTCGATGCCCCGGGGGTTGCCAGAGCCCTCCTCGTGGCTGTTGGCCGGGTGCATAACGATTTGATGCTCTAAGCATTAATTAATGCAAGAAGCATCAGGTACTTATGCACCCGTCCAAAGGCAACAGGTGCCTTCCGGAACTCAACTGGTGATACAGTTGAATACTGTGGTGAAGGGGTAGTATTTTGTGCTGCACTGTGCTATTTAGTTCTGCTGGAGTAGAATTTTGTGCTACACCACAGCATTGTAGGCCCCGCATACTTCTGTTGGCCCTGTCTACTTGTGTTGCCTTCCCCCCACAAACTTTTATTTGGACTCAACTACAACATGGGGCCACTTTTAGTTTTTCACCAGGGCCACTTTAAGTACACCAGTCCGCTCATGACGCTGACTTTATGAGATGCTGCAAAGCTATTTGTCATGGGGAACAATGCATCATAGAATTACAATATTTTACTATAATGGGGACTGGCAGAGATCCGGCGACAACCTGGCAAATATGTGATGAATTGCCTGGATGAAAACCACTGTGTGCAGCGGTTTTCATCCAGCCGATACTCGGCAAGTTTGCTGGGTTGCAGCTGGATCTCTGCTGGTCCCCATAATAGTTAATGGAGCCAGTGGGTATCAGGTAGCGTCTGGCAATGCCGCATCCAGACATCTCCGGCAGGCTGCTCCCTGCTGGAACTGCCTGCCAGAGATGTCTTATGCAGATGTGAAACAAGCCTTAGACTAATCATATCATGTTGGATGGCTATGATCTGGGTATTCACCAGGAATACTCCTGGAAAATGTGCCAAATACATACATAAGACCAATGTAAAAAAAGGGAATTATGGCACATGACAGGTAGGAAATAGTGTTAGGTTCCCGTCTTACAGAGATCGCTTTGACGTTTGGCAGACGGGCCCAAATAATTTTGTACAAAATATATTTGCCAAGAATCTCAAATTTACTAGCATTAGCATCAAAATATTTTATATTACTATGGCATTTTTGTACTTTATTTGTAGAGATGAGCGAATCTATTCGCCAATTCGTTGATTCGTATCGAATCTTAGAAATTTTTTAGCTGTGAAGTGAATCCGAATAGTAGGTGATTCGCTTCGGCTTTGTACGCATTCGCTACGTAGTTTGTCCTATAAATTATACGCTATTGCTACGTATAAGTTACTGTTGCGTACAAATTAAATTCATTAGCGAAATTTTACTGTTAGCTTGTTTATCGTGTGCAAAAGCCCAGGAAGAAAGCGGTCACCTGACCTAGTGGGCAGGGCTTGCTCTGATTCGCTCAGGCTCGGTAAGCCAGTGACGCATCACTTTTGCTGCGACTGCTGAGATGAGGAGAAGCACTGTGTGTGAAGTTCTGAGACTCTGAGACTTGTTTTGTGAAAATTGGGGTGTAATTGCTCTGGGAATCCATATTACACATATCAGGGATACTGCAGGGCAAGTGCAGGGCCAGTTCAGGACCAGTAATTAATCAGGCAGGGAGAGAGAGACAGGGAGAGATAGGGAGATACAGGGACAAAGACCAGCTGCAGGACCACAGAGTGAATTGAAAAATGTCTGGAATAAATAGGCAAAAGGGGTCCAGTTCCAGCCAGACCTTGAGCTCTAAAAAAAGGAGAAGGTGGCACAGGGCAGTAGTGCCAAAGGACCTGTAGGCGGAGCATCTACTAGTAGTATTCGCAATACTTGCCCGTTGTTCCACCAGGCTAACCCACCAAGGCGCAAAATTGTAGTGGAGGAGAAAGTAGATGAGGTAGTGGAATGGATGGCACGCTCATCTCAGTCTCAGCCGGATGATCTGCTGTCATCTGCTGATACATATGCAGCCAGGGGTCAGACTCAGAGCATTCCTCCTGCTCCACCATTCCTCTCCAGCAAAGCCCGTCATTTTCGTACGCACTTTGTACGCTTATGCGTACGTGTTCAAAGAGGTTGCGTACCTTTTTACCTGAACGTTCGTTATTAGTGCGCGAATGTTCGCTGAAAGTCATATAATTACATATGTTTTGTACACAAATTCAACGAATCTGTTCGTCGAATATACGAATCTTAGGAAAAGTTCGGCGAATACAATTTTGCATGATTCGCTCATCTCTATTTATTTGGTTTGCCGAGTGCTGTTGCATTGTATTTATTTTCTTTTCTTTGTGTATTTAGCCATAGCAATGTGCACCTGCACACTGGGATGTGCTGACTGACCCCCCCCCCCCTTTTTTCAATGTAAAAAAAGGGAAATCTCCTGTCATGTGTAAAGTCTTTATGTCACACTCTGCAATACATCAAGCTGTACAAATGTTACACAACTTTCATGTGAGGTTGTCTACAATTTAAATACAGTTTTCTATAGAAGATGTGGTGAAAAAAAGTTCATTGTAGCCAAATGGTACCACAATGAGCCCCGACAGCTTGTTGGTCCCACTGGAAATACATCTTTAGTGTTGATTTTTCTCATCGCCGTTCAAACAGTTTGTGATAAATGTAGATGTATGTATGTCATTTATGGTCAGCTTGAAGAATGTGTAGGTGCTGTTCACACAGTATATTTGACAGCTGAATTTGGCTTGGAATCTGTGCATTTTGCAGCATCCATCAGAGTTATATCTCCTTCTGATATATACCTGCAATGCCATTGTACAGTTGTATAGTGGCATCCATCACCTATAGTGTCCCTTTTTTCTCTGTATATAATAGATTGTTCTGGTCAACCATTCGGTACAGCATTAAAATTGTGAAAGTATCTGAAGTATACCAGCCAGATGGAGGCCAAAAGGACAATGTACAAAAGCACACATTGCTAAACACAGTAAAGCTGGTGATTCACGCAGACTTGTGTTTTATCTCATCTGACACATTTCTCTTTTGTACACATATTTTTGTCTATAGTTGTGGCTAGTTATTCACAAGGTCATACATTTCTGATGTGCTTGACATTTCCTGCCATGTCTGAGACAGTTTCTTTTTTATTTCAGTCATACCTAAAAACATAGGGGGTAATTTATGAAACAGAAATATGCCTAAATTAGGTGTATTTCTGGTGCAGAATGCGGCACAAAGGTCCTTTGCGCTGCAATTTGCAATTTCTCCACGCTCAGGGCAGGTCTAAAAACGGGGACATGTCGTGGCCGGGAAAGGGGACGAGACAGCAGGCCTGTCTCATTTACCATTTTCTACACCTGTTTTAGCTGGGTCTGATGGGGGGTGGGCACTGAGTGAGATAGGGGAAAAATTATAAATTCTATTTTATACATGTAAAGTTTTAGAAAGATAGAGGAGAAGGAAGCTTTTAGACGTTAGGCAACTTTCATACTAGCGGCACAAGTGTCCGGCAGGCTGTTCCGGGGGGAGGGTGAACAGCCTGCTGGATCTGTGCTGCCGCTAGTGCACATGTGTGGCCGGAACTACTCTCCGGCCCCATTCACTATAATGGGGTCGGGTCGGAGTTACATGTCATAATTTTAGCACGGCAAACCCTGCTGAGAGGAGGCCGGAACAAAAGTACAGCATGTTGTACTTTTGTTCCGGGCGCCTCTCGGGAGGGTTTACTGTGCTGCGGGCGGATCCTTGGCCGCCCCCATTACAGTAAACTACGCTCCGGCCCCACATGTGCATCTGCGGCAGCACGGATCAGGCGGGCTGTTCACCCGCCGGAACAGCCTGCCGGAGTCCGATGCCACAGGTGTAAAAGTACCCTTAAACGTGTTCAATCATTGTTTAGGATTGTGAGATAAGGAAGATATGAGAGATGTGAAGTAGGCCTGTGTTGCAGCAGTGAGTGTGGACTTGACATTGACCAGTGATTGATTATTTGTATGTGATAAAGTGCTCCTTAGAATGGGTTTTCTTCAATTCACCCTGGAAGTTTGTCTCAGCTCTTTAGTCAGATTGGTGTGGAAGGGTTTCCTATTGATTTTTCGTTTTTTGTTATTTATGAGGGAGGGTGACTGAGTCAAGAGCTGTAGTTAGTGTGGTGTTATACAGTGGTGGCTGCATTTGCATCATGGAGGGAACACATGGCTATAAGGGGCAGAAGAGAGTCAGAAAGCAAATAAAAGTCAAAGGTGTGCCAATTTGTGAACTGAATGGGTTGCAGTGCTGGGGTTCTGGGTTCAAAACCGGGTACCTTAGTTTCATCCCACACTCCAAAGACATGGGAACTTGGATTGTGAGCTCCATTGGGGACATCTTGATGCTAATGTGTGTAAAGCGCTGCAAAATATAGTAGTGCTATATAAGTGCATAAAATAAATAAAAAAATAAGGGGTGAGTTAGAGAGGAGGGGACAGATGTGGGTAAAGATAAGATCCAGTATGTGACAATCTTTGTGGGTGGCAGCAGGGGACCACTGTGAGAGACCAAAGGAGAAAGTAAGTGCTAGAAGTTTAGAGGCAGCTGAGTGGAAAGAGTCAATGGGGATGTTGAAGTCACCCATGTCAGTGGAAAGTGTAGCCAGGTGTTGAAGTGGTCAAAAAAGATGATGTCAGGCCTGGGAAGCGGTAGGTTGGAGGGAGGGTTACAAAGTTACATAGTTACATAGTTAATACGGTTGAAAAAAGACACGTCCATCAAGTTCAACCAAGGGAGGGGGTAGGAGTGATGAAGGGGAGGTGGACGGGTAACCTTAAGACATGACTCATTACATTTCTTAATATGTGGTGACCTTCTTTTTCTCTAAGAATTTATCTAAGCCTGTTTTGAAGCCCTCAGCTGTCTTTGCTGTGACCAGCTCCTGCGGTAGACTGTTCCACAGATTCACAGTTCTATACGAGGGTAGATACGGACAGAGTATATTTCAAATGAAAGGAGCATAATGGAGGGTGGCAGTGGAGTTAGGCTGAAGGAGCAGCTATCTGATAGGAGAAGACCAACTCCTCCACCCTGTTTGCTGGCGGAGTAAAGAGAAATCCACTATAAGAGAGTGCAACAAAGGAGGCAGTGTTAGAGGGTGTCAGCCATGTTCATGTCAAACAAAGGAACAAATGACAGATGAAAAGGTTGTGAATGTTGGAGAATTTGTTGCAGACAGAGAGGGACAGGGGGAGCCTATGGATGGTTTTCAGGTTTAAGGGGTTGCAGAAATTTGTAGAAGGAGATCCATATTGGGAGGTGGATATGATTTTGGGGATTTGCTGAGGAGGGACAGAATTGGGATATATATATCACCAGCAGTAAGGAGAAGCATAGAAAGTTTTAGTAGATGAGTAGGAGAGAGCATGAAGTAGCTGTGTGTTTTTGAAAAGGAAGGCTTTTATGTTAAAAACAGATCTGGTCAGGTCAAAAGGATGGGCAGAATGGAAGAAGAGACAAATAGTTCCTTGCTGCTTCCATGGGTTTTCCATTTTCTACATTCTGTTCATACTGAAGGCACAGTGGCTCAGTGGTTAACACTGGTCCCTTGCAGGACTGGGATCCAAGGACAGCCCCTGAATGGAGTTTGCATGTTCTTCTTGGGTTTGCTTGGGTTCCCTCCCACACTTCAAAGACATACTGATAGGGAACTTAGATTGTGAGCTGCAATGGGGACAGCGAGTGATAATAATGTCTCTATAGTTCTGTAAAATATGTTGGTGCTATATAAGTAAGCAAAGAGATGAAAATAATAAAGGAATGCATATGGAATGAAGTAGTAACCATAAAAAGGTGTTAAACAAACCAGAATATGTTTTATATTTTAGTTTCTTGAAAGCAGCCCCTTTTGGGTTGATGACAGCTACAATCTATATATATATACTGTATACCTTTTAATATTAGTCATAGTTACCAAATACTATCACCATACTGTTACTGAAACCCACTATACCAAGACAAAAGCTGACCGTACTCATTAGATGTATGCTGGCCAAATCCTCCTATCTCAGTGAGTTTGTCTAACCATTTAATGTGTATGAAGGCCTCCCAACTCTCAGTAGATGCCTGGGGAGAGGAGAGTTGTGCATAATGGAGGTAAGTCTCTAGCAGAGGTGTCAGGAGAGATGCTTGTTTGGCCAACATTATGTAAATGTTACTACCATATTTTATGTAAATGTTACCACCCAATAGTGACCTTTGTGCCCACACAAAGTAGTAATGCCCCCCTTTGAGTCCCCAGTGCAATAGTAATGATTGCCTTTGTGTAGTCCACTGTTTGCCCCCACACATTAGTATTCCTATTTCATGCCCCATTGCACCAATGAAAATAAAAAAAAACCTGGTACTCACCGTCACTTCATCATAGTGACTGACTTCTTCAGCATGCTCCCAACCTCTCATAGGCCTCAGACCTAAAGCAACCTATGGTTTACAAGAGGGCAACAAAGTAAAGGCTCTCTAGTCTGTCATAGTTTTCAACTGGTTCAGCACCCTGAACTATATAGAAGATACTCAGAATGCAATACAGTCAGCCCAGAACAACTTTACTTGTTTAACATGTTTTATATTTTATGCAAAATATACTGAAAATAGAGCTTTACTTTTATTGAAACCATACTTGTCAATGTGTTTTTTCATGACAAATGGCTACACAATGTGTATGTTTTTCCTTGTAGAGATCTGTATAGATGAAGGAGTGGAGTTCAACTTTGAATATGCTAGTGTTGGTGAGCCTCTGTATGCTGTTTGCCCACTTCCAGACTTACTTGAGAGAAATAATTTCAGTGTAACCTGGGTACGAATTGATTCACAAACAGAAATCACCTCAGACAAACAAGCAAGAGTTCACCAGGATGAACAATATCTAAAGTTTATCCCTGCGGAGCTACACGATAGCGGATTCTACCAATGTTTTGTCAGGTGAGCCATGATAGGGTTACATTAGAGTTATTTTACTTCCACACGCTTCTGCTTTCATATGGAGGGATTCAGTGGTTCCTTTCTCTAAGGTATAGCACAAATCAGTGGCGTAGCTATAAGGGAAGCAGGGGAAGCAGCTCCTTCGGGGCCCCAGCTCATAAGGGGCCTGGAGCAGAGCAAGCCTCCTGCTATCTGTACGATCTTACAGGCTGCAATACCCTTGCATAGTCCAGCGGGCGCCACCTTCCCTACTGCTTCTGTTCTCCCAGCTCCTGTATCTTCCTCTATTAGAGGTGCTGCGCTGATGGAGCCTGCAGCCCAGGGCCCCAAAGGTTGCCTCTATGGCTAACAAAGCCCCTGACACTACATGGATGGAGCCAGCAGCCCAGGTCTCAGCTCAACTGATATGGCTTCCCCCTTCTAGGTAACCTCTCCTTCCTCCACAACTCTGCTTCTTTCCTGTCTCCCCTCTCTTGCAATCCCCTCCACCATTTCTCCTCCACTTCTTGCTGATCTAGTTTTGCTTCTGCCCCCTTCATCTCTACACTCCTGCACTTCTTCCTGGTGCCTATCCTCTGCTCAATCCTCCACTCACCTCCTCTCCTAGCAGCCCTGGTGTCCCGGAGTCTATGTTCCCCTCCCCCAAACAACATCACAGGGAGGCCTAGTCAGCATCAGAGCAGGGACTTCTAAGCCTGATGTCATCAGAAAGGTAAGTGTATGTATGTATGTGGATGTACAAGTATACATGTATGTATGTAGATACGTAAGTATACATGTACATTATATGTATGTAGATATGTAAGTATACATGTATGTAGATATGAAAGTATACATGTATGTACATATGTAGATATGTAAGTATGCATGTATGTATGTAGATATGTAAGTATACATGTATATGTATGTATGTGCTATATAAATGTATTCTATAAATATATGTGTTTAGTCATAATTACTATATATATTTCATTATTACTGCTCCCCAGACCCTAAAGTGGGGGAAAAATGTCAGTGCGTCTAATGGGGCATATATAGTGGAGCGGTGAATGCAGCGCTCCCCAGGCTCTGTACTCACCGCTTCCTGGTCTTCATGCTGCACTGTGCTATGTCCTGCGCACAGAGTAAGGACATCGGCACGCTCTGTAACCTCACACTGTGCGACGTTGGGTCACAGCGCAGCATGAAGACCAGGAGAGCTGGGTATCAGGAGCAGCGGCGGCGTCCAGAGCAGGAGAGGCGAGTGGTTTTATTTTTTTTCTCTGATCTGAGCATTGGAGTCTGAGGTCTGAATGGGGGGTCACAAAAAAGAAGGGGACACATTTATAAGACCAGGACGACTGAGCAGAATCAGTAGACACTAACAGCCACACTGAGCCAGTAAGGAGCCGGCTTATGACGTGCGCTTGCTGACATCTATTGCTACAGCCCAGTGGTCCCACAACTGCATTTAGGGCTGATTCACACAACTGTGCTTATTTGTATTGCTGGTTTATAAAAGATGGGAGGCTACAGCGCATTGTGCTAAAGAACAACTGTAAATGCTGATCCACACAACTGTGCTCGTGGGGCTATTGCATTGTATTTGCATCACTATATGAGCACAGTACAAAACCTCCTCGATCAGATAGGAAATGATTGGATCATAAATCACTATGATGCAGTCAGGAGAGCTGCGGTCGGCCCAGGAGATGTGTCTGACACATTGACTGTGTTTCCCGGACCCAGCACACAAATATGTCTGAAACTTGTGTCATGCTTCATAGGAAGATGTGTCTATGGAGGTATCCTTCCCTAGAAGCAATACATTTAGGAGAAGATATCTCCACACGTACAGCACCCAGCAGAGCCTGTACAGTGGATGACATACAGTACAGTACTTGCAACAACGGTATACATGTTTTAGCAAATAATACTATTGAGACAAGTTAAATTTCAAATAAATAATTACATTGCTTTGGTTTGCTGGGGGCGGGAGAAGCTTCATCAAAACCCCTCATATTTGTACTAGACTTTTCTTTTAAAGAATAATTTAGGTAATGGTGATAAATGTTTGTTCTAGTGAGTATGGTTATATATCTGGTGTTTTCTCTTCTTTCTAGTACAAATGTTTTCCTTCTTTTATATATAGAAACTCAACAAATTGCATCAAGAAGATAAGACGAGTAAGAGTGATTCGGCATGATAATGATCTCTGCTATAATAATTCAGTAATGTTTCGGAAACAAAAAGCCATAGCTCCATCACTTACAATTGAATGTCCACACCTAGACGTCTATTTTGGTCACAAGAACGTACAAATCAGATGGTATAAGGTACTAATATTATTTCAAGTTCTATTTTTATTTAATTCAATATATTTTACTAGAACTACAAACTAAAAACCAATGGATAACTAAGCTGAAAATCTCAAACATAGGCAACTTCTGTCAGGGGTGTATACGTCAGAATAGCCAAAAATGTATACCATGATGGATATATTTACTTTAGTGGCAATAGGAGTCCAAAGGATTTATTTTTTCAACTCTAGGAAAAATGAAAGCCAAGCAGATCAATCAGCTTCCAAAGTTCAATCCTTTGTTTGCCTCACTGAAATGGCGGATATCCCAATGGGGGTCTAAAATGCAGTCTGAACTCTGCCTAATTCTTTCAAGGTGGTGCTGGAAAGTAGCCATGGTTAGCTTGCCTAATGACTTGGAAAGGCACAACAGGCTCCAGTGTGTGAGAACAGACGTGACCACCCTCAGGATAGACTTCAATGTGGTCGACGTCTCCAATCTCTGTTTGACCAGCCTGCCCTGGGGTGAAGACAGATGTCAAACTCTGTGTCCTTGAATTGTTCAGTAAAAGTTTGTAATTGAAATTCCTGAGTCCTCTCTCTGAGTCCTGAGTCTTACAAACTAATTTTTTTTTTTTTTGGCAACTTAACAGGGTTGTCTAAAATTGTTAAAAATGAGGGTATATTTACCTCTATCTCCAGCGTCATTCTCTGCCCCACCAGTCCAGTCCTCCTGCTGTTGCATGCCAGTATATGGTATATGTATCCACAAACAGAGGACGCGTTTCGGCACGTCCTGCCTTTATGAAGTCTATGTAGAGCTGATAAAGGCAGGACGTGCTGAAACGCGTCCTCTGTTTGTGAATACATATACCCTATGAGAAATAAAAAGCATACTATTGAAAAACCAAGAAGCGTCTGCTGGGATTATCTATTCTACTATTGGGGACTTGGTCCTTTCCCATGACGACGCGCATCTGTAATTGAGTGCCGGCTTTTCCATTCTATATTGCATGCCAGTATATGGCACATGACCACTGCAGCTGTTCCCTATCCTCAGTAGTCTACCTCTGAGGACACCGATTGACTCCAGAAGTGATGTGCCATATACCAGCACATCACCGCTGCAGTTTGTAAACAATTGGCGGTAGGAGGACCGAACCAGTCGTACAGAAAACGGCATTATAGGTCTTAGGGGTTGGATTCTCACTGATAAAATATTTTTAAAGGATACTACATTTATAGTCAAGTACTGCAAAAACTCTTTTATTTTCCATAATAAAATAATCGCCCTCAGATATAGCAACTAAACTTGAGTTGCTCATTGAGACGTCGGACCACTGTTTTTAACTTAAAAATCCAACGGGTCTGATGCTATAATAAGATACCATCTAGATCACCTCAAAGTCTAGAATTTATCAGATATGTGATTTGTAACATGTGAATGCACCCTAAAAATTATTATCCAAGCTTTTGCATTGACAGCACTTACAGGGCATATTATAAGGGATGGACGTGGCTATCTCACCCTCTGCTGGGGGACTGAATTTGATCAGAAGTATTAAGTATAGATTGCATGTAACCACATTGCAGCAATGACAAAGTGACTTCAGTGTTCATACGTTTAGACATATTTGCTTGCTGACATTGATTGAAAAGCGTGTTTTAGGGAAATATATAATTAATGATGTTCTGTTTTTTTCTGGTGAATAACTTGTTTTTATGTACAGGAATGCCAGCCGCTGGATCTGGATAGTAATCGCTACTCAACTTCAACTAAAAACTTGATTATTAAAGATTTGTCCAGTCAAGATAGTGGGAATTACACGTGTGAGGTGTCGTTTGTGTACAATGGTGTAACATATAACATATCCCGTGCCATTGAATACACTATTCTAGGTAACTGTGACCTATATGAACTATATTATTACAGACTACATTTAAAGATAATACATATAGTACCAAACATGGTTGACTTGGGAAATGGATGTATTCATCAAATGACTGCATATAAAGAAAAAATATAAAAGAACCTCGAGGAATCGGTGAATGTTACCTTATGTAAAAATCTTACATTGAACATTCTAGGATGTCTGACATATGTATGGGGAATTATAGATCTTTCATGCATAATTCAATTTAAAGTGGGTTTCTTGGTTATAGATATTAATGACCTAGTCTTAGTATAGGTCATTAATATCAAATCAGCTGTTTTCAGTAGGACCTAACACAGATAATGGAGCTGGAAGCACAGTTCTCTGTGTAGTGTCTGTGCCAGCTAACTGCAGCTCAGCTTCAATTCAAGTGATGTGTGTGCAGCGATAGATACATACAGTCATTGACAAATTAACTTATTGTCTGGAATTGTATTGTCAAGTCACCTAATATCCAACATTCTGATGAGAATGGGATCTGGACCATCATTTTTTGAGAGATACAATTATAGATAGACATCCAATACTCTTTAAAATCTGAACAAGCCCAGAACATATGCACAAAATCGGCTTCAGTTATATCACATCGTGGGCAATTAGAGGAGTCCCTTAAACCCCGTTTATTTAACCAGATCAGTGTAATCGGTGTATAGAGCCTGTGTAAAATATTAAATTGTACTAAAATATGATTAAAATTATGTGACACTAATCTTAAAGAGGCTCTGTCACCAGGATCAACCCTATTAAACCAGGTATACTGTTTGGTAGAGCTCATCATGCTGATTAACACTATACCTTTCTTTTGTCTGTATGTTAAATAGCTGCAGAGAAATCAGTATTTTTAGTTATATGCAAAGTAGCAATTCAAGCACTCAGAAGTGGGGCTGATTATTCTGAGCACTGCTATTTAACACCCCCTGTGCTCTGCACACGCCCCCCTCCCATTGACTGACAGGGATAGACAGCAGGCTGAGGGCAGACCTTTGTGCTAGCAAGTAAATATCACATATACACTATAGGTTCACCACACTGAGATCTGCTCAGAAAGCTAATACACATATTACTGCTTTATTCATAAGCACAATATATACGATTATACAGACACCAGTGATATGTGTTATTTTATAAGCCTAGAAACCAAGCACCTTTATATAGTAATGCTATAGCTTGGTGGTTAAGTGGTTGGTTTGGAATATAGAAATCCCAGGTTTGAATCTTGGGAAAGACATCAAATTTTTTTTTCTTCCACATTTATCCCATAAGAAAAGTCTGTGTCTTTATTATATTTAGAAAGCTAATAAGTATTACTGGTTTGTTTATAATTATATAGTGTATCTGTGAATACACCAGTAATAGGTTTTAGAAAAAAATAAAATAAAAATAGACACTTTTCTCAATATAGTAAGGCCTTATTATTTATAATATAAATAATATGGTTTTGAATAAAAAAAAATAACAGAAAGAAAATGTGCACCCCTTCGGGTATTTGAACCTAGGATCCCTAAATGCAAGGCAGACCACTATACCACTAAGCTATAGCATTAGCTCCTACTGATCTATTGTGTTTTTATGCTTCTAAGGTGACATCACTGGTGTCCGTATAATCATATATTCTGGCCGTGAATAAAGCAGTAATATGTGTATTAGCTCACTGAGCAGATCTCAGTGTGGTGCAGCTGTAGTGTATGTAATATTTTCATGCTAGCAGACAGCTCCTGGACACAGCTCTGCCCTCAGCCTGATGTCTAGACCTGTCAGTCTAAGAGAGGGGGGAGTGTGCAGAGAACAGGGGGTGTTACATAGCAGTGCTAAGAATATTCAGCCCCGCCTCTGAGTGCTTGAATTGCTCATTTGCATATAAATAGAAACGCTGATTTCTCTGCAGCTATTTATCATACAGACAAAAGAAAGGTGCAGTTTTAATCAGCATGATGCACCCTACCAGCCAGTATGCCTGGTTTAATAGGGTTGATCCACGTGACAGAGCCTCTTTAAATTCCCAAATATATTTCTCTGTTCCTCAAACACAATTCTTGAACAATCAACACTCCCAAGGCCCTTTGACCTGGGGAAACAAACTTATTAAATAGTGCCCTAACCAATAATTTGTATAATTGAGATATCTTAACATTTTGACAAAAATTCTAATCATTCAAAGGTGAAGTATAATGTATCACCAGTCGTGCTTTATCATATAAGGTAGAAAGTGCTGACCGTAACTGAAAATACCTAAACCAACCTAAATCACCTAAGTTCAAAGTATGTACTAAACTAGAAAAAGGAAGTATCTCTCCATTCCTAACCACTTGTGAAACATATAAAATATTACTTCTTCAGCTAATTTATTCAATTCCTGTAGGTAATAATTGTGCCAAAGAGGAGTATAAAGAAGAAATCCAGTTAATCCCAACCATCCTCTAATAGCCCACGATCTGGAAAATAACTTAGCAGCCATTTTAGAATCATGATCAATATTAATTAATCGGCCAGATTCCAGAAGAACAAATATATTGTCAAATGGGGAGGACTTTACCAGATACTGGCATAATGCACTTTTTTCCCAATCAGTAAATATCCAAAACTGCCCAGCTATAAAATAACCCTTAAAGTAAGGAAGATTTAACCCTCCCTGTTCCAATGGCTTATAAAAGTATTCCAGTTTTATCCTAACTCGCTTTCGTCCCCAAAGGAGATCATTAATCGTCCTTTCAATAAGCTTAAAAACTTATCCTCAATCCACAATGGGGAATTTCTGAGAATGTAGAGGAGTTGGGGTAAATCACCATCTTAATTAAAGATATTCTGTCAGCTCTGGACAAAGGTAATCGGAGCCATATTGTAATTTTCTATCTCAGTTTTTTTTTCAATGGAACCAAATTAAGCTGAATAAACTCTTCAATCCTAGGCGATATTGTCATACCCAGATATTCAAATGTGTCCACAATATTGTATCGTGTTTAGCGATAAATACAGGTTCTGTTCGGGATTAGATGATGGTCGTGTTTGAGTATGGAGGTCTCGTGGTGAACACTTGAGTCCTGTCTTTGCTATGAAGTGACACACTACCCGAAATGCTGGTGTGATGATCTGGGGATCCATTACATACAACAGTCAGTCACCACTAGTAGTGATGAGGGACACTAACAGCTCAGTGATATGTGCAGAACATCCTGCAGCCACAAGTTTCCTCTCAAGGCTGGGTTTCCAGCTGGCATTTTTCAGCAGGATAATTCTCGTCCACACACAGCAAGGGTTTCTCTGCCAGATTCCAACACTTCCTTTGCTGCCGGATTGCCAGATTTATCACCAATCAAGAATTTATGGGACCAGCTGGGACGCTAGCTTCAGCAACCTCTGAGCGTGAAGGATCTACAGGTCCAGCTGCAACATCTGTGGAGAAATGTGCCGCAGGAAACCATACAGATCCTGTATGTCTCCATACCCAACCATATCTAATCTTTTATCCAGGCTACAGGCAACCCAACAGGGAACTAGAGTCTCTTTTTCATTGTACACTTTTCCCCAATAAATTTATCCTTTCACTCTAATATTGTAATCATTTACTTATGTCTGTCAATGAGCAGATGTCTCTATGTCGGTGCTGTTTAATCCCTTCCCAGACCACCTTACATGTATATACATCAGCAGTCAGGATTTTAAGTCTGCTTGCACATGCAGCGGGTGCCATAGCCACCTGGTGCCTGCTGTTTTGAACAGCAGACACTCGGGGCTAATGTCTGTGACTGGCAGTAACGCCAATCATAGACATTTAATCCTTCTGATGCCACGGTCAAATGTGACCACGGCATAGTCGATGATAAAAACCGGGAGTGCACACTCCTGGCCATGCTGTGGCTCCCCCTGGCGAGTATCAGGGAGCCGGAGTATGTGGGCAGCGCCTCCTGTCCTCCTGTGTGACAGCAGCCTCATGCACGTTGGTTTCTAATAATTGCTTGTTAATAGTTCCCTAGGGGAAAAAAAAAAGTTTTTAAAAATATAAAAAATCTAAAAATTCATATCACCCCCTTTCCAGCAGAATAAACATAATGGGTATCACTGCATTTGAAAACACCTGTACTTTAAAATATAAAAATATTTCTCCCATGCGGTAAATGGCAAAATGAAAAAAAAATCTCAAAACGCAAAAAAAAAAAAATTAACCCTCACACAGCTCCATACACATAACTACAAAAGAGTAAGGCCCCTTTCACACAAGCGTGTCCGGATTTGGTCCGGATGCGTTCAGGAAAATCCGCACGCATCCGCACCAAATCCGCACGCAATTGCAGTCAGTTTTGACTGCGATTGCGTATGTTCTTTCAGTTTTTTCCACGCGGGTGCTGAACGTTTTGATGCGTTTATCACGCGCGTGCGAAAAAAATGAATGTTTACAAACATCTCTAAGCAACCATGCTTTAAAACCGCATTGCACCCGCACTTGTGTGCGGATGCAATGCGATTTTCACGCAGACCCATTCACTTCAATGGGGCCAGTTCTGCGTGAAAAACGCAGAATATAGAACATGCTGCGTTTTTCACGCAACGCAGAAGTGATGCGTGAAAAACATCGCTCATGTACACAGACCCATTGAAATGAATGGGTCAGGATTCAGTGCGGGTGCAATGCGTTCGCATCACGCATTGCACCCGCGCGGAAACATCGCCCGTGTGAAAGGGGCCTAATAGGGGTCAGAGTATGATGACTAAAAATACATTTTTTCAAGGATTTAAAATGTTTTTTTTTTTTTCAGTATAAAAAATGCAACGAAAAAATATAACAGGTCAGTTTTACCATATAGAGACCACTGTAAAAACAAAACCCATAAAACTGTGGCTGAATTGTGTTTTTTTAATTATTCCACCCCATTTGGATTTTTTTCATGCTTCCCACTACATTGTATGCACCTATAAATGATGCCATTAGAAAGTACAACTTGTTCTGCAAAAAAAACAAAACAATACAGCTATTGAATGGAAAAATAAAAAAAAAGTTATGGCTTTGAGAAGGCTGAAAGTAAAAAAAAACAAAATGAAAAAAAAAAAAGTAAAAGGAAAATTTCCCGGTCATAAAGGGTTGAACATTATTAACCATCTTTTTATATTTCATTCTTCAGAGCAAGCAGAACCTGAAGCTGTCATAGTATTCCCAAAAAATAACATCATAGATGTGGAATTAGGTGAGTTACACTCTGCTTTTAAAATAACATGCACCGGTATTTACATGTATTTCCATGCCACATAAGGGCTCATGCACAGTCATATATGGCTGCTGTTTTGTACAGAGCCATGACAGGGTTACCCTATAGGTATTGTACTTCCACAGGCCTCTGATGTCATATGGAGGGATTCAAAGTTTTCTTTTTCTCAGATATGGCACAAATCTGAGTGAAAATTGTGTCATGCTTCATTGGAAGCTGTATCGATGGAGGTATTCCCCCAAGAAGCAATATATCTAGGGGGGAATATCTTCTTCTCACATACAGAACCCAGCAGAGCCCGTACAGTGGATGGAGGCCAGGTGACTCCATAGCATGCAGTGGTGCAGCCATTTTTCTCTTCTGTACAGGATCTGTGGGGAAGGGGGTCATTTGAGGTTTGTAGACCGAGCTGTGGTTTCAGGCTACTCTTCCATGTTCATTTAATTTATTTTATTTCTGGGACAAATTTTCACCATTTAAATATAATCTATGTTAGCAACATGCTATGCATCTGGACAGTGCAAAAAAAAAAAAGTTTCTAAGTGTATCATATGATGTACCTATAGGTTTCTAAGGGCTAACCATGTCCCAAAATTTGGCATGCAATAGACCAATTTAAACCTGTTATGGTTTTTGACAGTATTATACCAGAGGCCCCCGTGAAAGAACTACTGTAAATGTGGACCCTTCTAATTTGTCTCCATCACCACCTCCATCATTGCAGTCCCTTGCATGCACTTACATGTTTACACATGGCCCTATTCAGTGGTGCTAATCCTCATGTTTTAATATGCCACTGTTTCCATGTGGAATCCGGCTAAATACATGTCCTGTTTATAGTGACATGAATTTCAAATCCGCACAGAAAAATCTGTGACGCTTGACGTCGGTTTCCCATTGAAATCAATAGAAAGGCAATTTGTGGATTTGAAGTCAAGAATAACCAGAATTATTTATGTCCACTACTTTTACATGTCCACTGATTTTTACAGGAGCTCCTTTGACACTTACCTGTAAAGTGTTATTTAATGGATCCATTACTGTGTTTTGGACTTACAATAACACTAATATGCTATTCTACACTGAAGATGACAGAGTTGTAATGGGAAGAACAGAGTAAGTAGTATGCACTCTACAATTACAGACTGTAAAACATATTTGCAAAGTGCTGACTCTTGTATGGTACTAGAGCCTATCTTGAGTCTAGTGTGCCTATAACAAGAGCATTCGTGTGATGCCTAGAAAGGTGTAAAGCATAGTGGGCTCTAGTGGGGTAATCAGATACCTGTTTATTGCTTTCATGCCAGGGGTGCTCTCCAGCCAGCATCTTTTGGCAACTTTGATATCACAAACTAGTATTAGTAGTGTGCATTGGTTTTCAGTACAAAAATATATCAACATATTCTTTAAAGAGGATCTTTCACCACTGACATGTCTGTTTTAATATCTTCATGCATTCCCCTTGTAATAACAATTCTGGAACATCTATTATTATGGCTCTATGTTGTGCTATTACTTTATTATTTCTACTAGATGTTATAAATGAATTACTAGCAGTCTGCAGTAAGGGTACATAGGGGTGGTAACAAGTTGGGGGTGTGTACCTGCACAGTCTGAACATGGCAGCACTGATTGGACAGAGTAAGTCTGTGCAGGGACACACCCCCAACAGGTTACCTCCCCTCTGTTCCCTTACTGCAGACTGCTAGTAATTAATTCATAACTTCTAGTGCAAATAATAAAGGAATGGCACAACATAGAGCCATAAGAATAGATGCTCCAAAATTGTTATTACATGGGGTATGCATGAAGCTATTAAAACAGGCATGTCAGGAGTGGTGAAAGGTCCTCTTTAAGTCATTATTTGTAATTTAATGGGGAGATTTAATGGGGTTGTGCAGTGTCATAATTGTCTGTATAGGTCATCAATATCAGATATGTCCACCTTCCAATCAGCACTCCCACCAATCATTCACCTCTACAGTCTACTTCAAAAGTCACAAATTATGGCTGCGGCATAATATGCCTCTTTTGGCTTTTCTAAAGTGGTGAAAAAATGGGAAACTGACATAAATTATATTTGAAGTCTATGCCAGCCACTAATTGGTTTAGATTTCGGTTGTGCACAGAGGGCTAGAGAGCATCTAATTTATTATTATTAATGTTATTGTTGTTATTATTATTATTTAATGAATGTAGAATCTGCTACATTTCTACAAATGTAATATATTATTATATCTTATAATAGCCAAATGTTTACAGAAGATGGGATGCAACATTTCCTAACCCTAAACTTTACTAAAGTTATTGAAGAGGACTACAACAGACAATTTTACTGTCATGCGTGGACGCCAAAAAACAGAGATTTTATGTTTTATATTTCAATGAAAAGGCCAGGTATGAATTGACCTTGTGTTTTGGTGGGTACAAGTATATGGAGACGCAGTGCTATCTCAGCATAGGTGGATTTAAAGTCTTATAGAGGTTGTCTCATTTCAGCAAATAGCATTTATCATGTAGAAAAAGTTAATACAAGGCACTTACTAATGTATTGTGATTGTCCATATTGATTCCTTTGCTGACTGGATTCATTTTTCCATTGCACCATACACTGCTCATATACAGGTGTTACGTCCACTCTGCAATCCAGCAGTTGATAATCAATTGCCTATTTAGTGGAGGATGCACCATTTTAGAGGCAGTATCTCCGTCCACAGGTGGTCGTGCTTGACATAATAGCGTAGTAAGGAGCAATCAGAAGGTGGTCTCAGGGATGAGCCAGCTAAAGATATATGAGCGACCACACAAAGAACTATACAACCACTCATTTCAGGGTTCAGGGGTTAGGAAAGAAAACCAAGTAAGAGCTTATGTCAAAGAAGTGACACTCTACAATAATTGAATCTTCACCAATAGATAAGTCTATGGTCACATATTTTAGCATACACTACAACGGATCAACGGAATGTCATTATTCTCAAAATGATGCCAGGACCTTTGTTTTCGTCCTGCATAGCGGAAATCTTAGACAGATCCACTGAGCTCGCGTACATAAACAGAAAATAATTTCTCTCAGGTTTTTTTTCTATATTGTACACATAGTACCCCAACCCAATCCATGAAAGGAAAAAAAACTCCCCGAGAATCATAACGAATCACCCTACTCGTAGTGGAGTCTCAATGCCTCCCTGAGGCTGCGCTATGTGTGTGTCTTCGTTCGTGCGTACTAGTCCTGGTGTTGAATTAGTTGCATATAGGTACTGCACGCGCTACGTGAGCAGCCAACATGGCCTGAGTACACTTGCAGATTCATATTTTACAATTAATAATTTAATGATATTTTATACATTAAGATAAGCTCAAGTGGAAGTAATCTGTGTGTCAAGAACCATGTAGGTAACATATAGAGAGTTAAGTATATGTGTAATTATAATAATAGATGAGCTTCACAAACACGACGTACAAAGGAACTCTTCATGGGTCATATCGCATCATACATCAATAACTGCTGCAATATTTGATAAAGGTAGTTCGAATTCGACATATTGCAGATAGTGTTATTCTCTCATGCCATCCTTAACAACTACAAAAAGTGGAATACATTAAACGGATGTATGCAGACTAAAGGCGTGATGACTAGTGGTAATTAACAGAACACGCGGCAGTATAAGCTATGACCCTTGTGTTTTTACAGGCACTCACTCGCTAAGTTGATTAGCGTAACAGAAGGCACAGTATTCGGACATGATGAGGATGTGCCTGCACTTTGGCCGGATCTCCCAATGCTATCTCGATTCTGTGACTAGTAAGCGTAGATGATTGGGCGTTCAATCTATCGACGATAGATAAATCTGATGTGAACACCCACTGCGCTGATATGTTGCCTTGTGTTAAATGGAGTCTAGGTTTCACACTTTTTATGGCTATACACCTTTTCTATACTTTCTAGATATTCTTGTACTATATATCTCGCCGCGACACAGCGCGAAATGATTCAGACTAATATTATTCCATTGAACAAGATTATACCTGCCGCGCCATGTCTATAAAGATCTTTGTTTGGCATCTACTAGCGAGTGTAGGTATTCACTCGCTGTTCATCTAGAAAAGCATGCTTATGTATACTCTGCATGAAGATGAGAGTCCAGGTGCGATATAAAGTAACACAACTCGGTATAACACTGTATCGATGTTTAGTGCCCTCAAATTTTCCCAACAAATCAAATGCAGCAAATGTCTTGCATTTTCTACATGGTTGAGAGTTCTAGATTTGTGTACATTTGTTCGCCTAGCGACTCAAACAAGTCATTGTTTTCTGAAAGTGGAGGTAGCCTTATGATCACAGTTGTGTCATCTATATCTCAAATGATGACCTCCTTCATCGCGAACACACTATTTACTTAATTTGTACTATGAACCTCCGCTGCGTGGAGGACGCGCAAACTAAGCACTATATGGACATGAAACAAAGGGCTCTGTCATTGTATCTAGTAATTCGTTATCATACTAGCTATATTTTATGCGAAAATCTCGATAATTGCGTGTCAGAATCTAGTCATATACGCTGTGTAAAAGACTCCATACAAATAAGCTATAATAACTAACATCATGTAGTAAGTATCCTCTATGTGACTCATCGTATCTGTGAGCTTACTCGCTACAATTTATATGGGTGCACAAATGTTGTTTGCCTACAATGACTATAGCTAGACACAGAACATGATAACATGGATTCAACTTTTCATAAGCACGCACCTGCTTGCTCACTCGAGGACATCTATGAGCGACAATCTCTATCATGCGTCAGGTATTCTGTTGCTAGTGAATTCACACCAGTAACTAATCGTGCGAGTGATAACCTATGGTCTGAAACTCGCAGATAGCCTTTTTGCATGACAAGTTTCCAACCATTCTAGTTTTTTAGTTCCTAGAAGCACTTAGAAAAGGCATTAGTACCTTTGCCACGGTATTGTTACCTAATATTATCATTTACTGAGGACTAGTCATTTTGCTCACTTTGTTTTATGTTGCTCACTTTTCGATTATTGTGTTATACTATAATGAGCTTGAGGTTCTCTCTAAGAACTATTCCTACCTATTGTTGTAGAAATACATAGGGTTGTATTATCCGGGTTAACATGAGATGTTATACAAACTATCTCCTAGGTGGTTATACTTTCATTCTCCCATGTCACTACTATATTAAAAAAAATCTTAAAATCCTGCAGTTTTCCACTGGCCACTAAAGCTGATGCTCAACTATGAGTGAGTTATAATTCATAAATGATACTTCGTGCATTCAGTTCACGATCACCATGACACGGCAGACACCAGAACTTTAGCCACCATAGCCTATTGTCCCCACTGCCAGCTTACATCTTACCTAGAGTTTGCACCATCATCGAGCATAAAATCAGTCTTCAATGCAGCCATCTCTGTTCAATGGGGCAATACATATATTCATGCTGCAATACTGCAATTATAAGCGAGTGTACACGTGGCTTCCTGATAGCTACACGCTGGACTCCATGACAACCGATAAGATTCCACCGGCAGCCGCTCCCAAGCAGCTCGCTGCGATGATAGCTCACTCACGGAATTGTCTTTGATCTGTTATGATGATATTGTACAATCCCCAGGCAGTTTCTGGAATGATTGGATTAACAGGATTACATCAACGCATAGGTTTCACTTTGGTTCTATGGATGGAATTCCTATCCGCCTCATTCCAGCATACCTTATAAAGGTTGAGCACTACGTCTAGTCTCAGTCAGCAATCGAGAGTCTATCTAAAACGCATAATGCACTCCAGGTTTCAGTTGGATGGGATCATGCACGGACAGATGAAAGACCTAGCTCCTCTATACTTGCTCTCTCAGAGGGGCTCTGCTAGGGAGAGATAAAATGAGGAGCAGTAATAAAATGTTCCTCGCGATGCCGTGCTTCAGCTAACATGCACAAAGCGCGGACCATTGACACCCATCTATATTTAGAGTCACTAGATATAAAAAGAAAAGGCATAGTAGTAAATATGTTTACTACAGACATTTCCAAAGGATAATATACAAAGGAACTCTAAATCTGTGGCCATAATATTTCTGTGTTGTCTTGTCAAGATCCTATGTCCACCACGGATCATTTTAAATGATGTCATTACTTTGTACAGGACCAAAAGTTGGACACACCTTTCTCATTTCAAAGACGTGTTGTGTTGGAGCGTTCTTTCGGTTACATTTTCTATTTAGTCCTTATTAAGTTGCATCTGATAAGAATATAAGATATATATACGACATTCGATGAGAGTAGTGTCCTACAATAGCTACTCTGAGAATAGTTCACATCGATTTATTCAATCACTAAATTAATAAGACTCTATAACAGGATATAGATATTCGTAGTGACATAACAACACTATAGAATAATAATGATTGTTGCTGTTCTCTTCACTAAAGCCACATTACTCTCTAAGTCCAAAAGTACTCTCACCAAGCTTTGTAATTCTAGGAACATCTATTGCTTATGGCCACTTCTCTTGAGGCACTTTCCTCTCTTTGATAGTGCGAAACGCTATCAAAGCCTCTGTGAGAGACACAAGTGGTCAACTCCGCGTTATTTCGACATTCAACAGCGGTAGATACGACCTGTCTATATATCACACTCGGATTAGCGATCACTAGTTGTATTAAAAGTGGTATTAAGTACCACATGCTGGCCTTGTAATACTTATAAATGGGATGAACGTGTGCTACTGCTGTTAGAAGTGGTGTGAAATGAGAAGAGTGTGCCCAGGGATGGACAACAGTTTCCCCACCCCGCCCATACGCCTCAGCGTCCTCAAGAAAGTTAGCGAGGTTTGTGACAAAAGCAGTGTGGTGGCGTTGGCAACAGATAGTTACCCTCACCAGAGATAGCCCCTCATAGAGACAGTCATCAGGAATCATGTGTAATTTCAGTATGGCATAATAGACAATTATATATAATGCAAGGGCTAGCTATATCTACACCAAGAGAGTTAGAGGAGGGTGCGCCACGTCTCGAGCTAGCTATTACAAGGTATAACGCTATGAAGGTCAGTCAGTCCGTAGTAAAATGCGTGAGAAACACAACTTTTAGAGATATAAGATTTTATGCCTCCAATTTGTGTGCATGCATCTGTCATAACACGAACTTATTACAAAATAAGGCTATATACAAACTAAAGTACAGCAATTGAAGCTTGTAGCCAATATATGAGATTAGTAAGCATACTATCTGCCCATAGTGTGCAACCAGTGAGTTATATAGACCCTATACCCGTAGCTCTCTCAGCTACCGTTGTGATATATCCGTTTGGATGTGTTTCTCTTTTTCCCGAAGTATCACCCAGGCTTCTCCTCAAGTAGACCAAAACATTGTTCTAGTGGTTTAATCACGCGAGTTCACTATGCTCAATGATTATTTTTTGCAGGACAAGTTGTTCTTTTAAGGTACCATTTAATATATTAGCGAGACTCATGGTTACAAATAATAGGTCGCGAAACAACGCACAGGAGGTAAATATACAAGATCTCGACACAAGTACTGGTCTACAGACTACGTACATGGTGAAAGAAGCAGAAATCTTCGTGCAATCTTTGGTGTTCTACCCACAGGACAACTCGAAGTGCAACAAAAATAGACGACCTGGTTGCTTTCTAAGTTTTCCAGCGAGTGTAGTATGAATCTTGACTGGCTTTTTACGTAGTATGTACTCTTACGAATCATAGATTTTGAATCTTTTATATTATTAAACACATAAAAATAAACGAACGAGCCAATTGAAAGCTGCGGTAAGAAAACGACATTTTTTTCTTTTTATCGCCAATGAGTGAGCTGCGACACCCACTCTATGGTTTTTGTATTCACGTCTCCTGTGTTCTAGCGGAGCATTGGGTGGGGAAGGGCTTTTGTGTTTGATTGGATGATACATATCTGTCGTGTGTTGTAGTGGACACCGACTGGTGACTAGCTGTTGGGGATGACTGTATTTTATTTGTATTCTTCTATATGGCTACTATGTATAGTTTTGGTCGCAGGATACTTGAAAACGCCAACGAGACAAATTATTGGAATAATCGCCGTGAAGCATTACTGCCTTTTTTGGCAGCGTTGTGACACTGTGTCTTTTTCCTATTTATATCTTCTCCTCGAAAGAGCATGTTCTCATGTTTGTCCGTTTTTCTCTCACCATTTTTTTAATATTTCACACTATATCAACATGGTAACAACTTGACTCACACCACAAACAACATCACAACCACTGAACCTGATTGTTTTGCATGAGTTAAATGGCATTTGACTAAAAGATGGAGATTATATTAGAACAGAGTTCTGTCTGACTCCTAGATATGACTCCTTGGACCTCCTGAGCTTAGCTACCACTAAGACGGTGGACCTGAAGGCGCCTCAGAGACTATGACTAACTTCTGGTACAGGACTTGCATGACAGTGCAACTACAACGTACCAACGTTCATAAATGAACATAAGCTACACTAGCTAGGCCCGCGGCCTCTCAACACACTCTCTAGGACCGATAACGTTCGCTCGAGCCACCTCAGCGCCCCTGTATGCTAATAGGACCTGTCAGGACGGGGCGCAATACCAATTTCAGGGTATCGCAGAGCTCACACAGCAAGCAAGCCCAATCGAAGCGCGGCTAGAGTGCGTGCAATGTCTGTTCGGAGCAGTAATCCAATGAGCAAAGCCAGAGTCTATCTTGTAGACAGTCCTTTGATACGTATGCGACCCATAGAAATAATGAGGACATATTTTAGTGTTCACACTTTTTTGTGAAGTGTATTTAATATAGATTAGAGACGCAGCTACAATAGTAGTGATACTTACGGTATATTTTTAGGAGAGACTGGCGCTCTCAGTTGAATTCTACAATAGTACCTCGAGTATGAAAAAAATTGAAAATGTACCATTAGACCATAGCATCTGTTTTGAAGTGAAGAAGGTTGGGGGTTCCTTGGATCATGGTATTCATGGTTCCTTAGCCCTATACATCATTCAATACAGCTTAATAAGTTGTCGCAAAATTCATATTATATGAGTTACGCCCTTGTACTGTAGATGAATACAGGCAACATATATACTTACAAGCTGAATAAATACACTCTGATCATTGGCCTATCACTTTGCCAATTGAGGTTCAATGTGGATAAATGTAAAGTAATAATTCTCAGTGCATCTATGTCCTAGGGGATGTAACACGGGAAATCACTTATAGAGAAGGATTGGGGTTTCCTTGTAGATCTTAGATAATAACAGCATAACAATTTTTAATTTCAGCTGCTTCTAGGGCCACCAGGATATTGTCATACAGTTAAACGAGCCTGGCACTCGCAGGGCAGGATGTAATATTACCCACCTCGTACAAAGCGTTTGGTGCGGCCTCGTCCGGAATATGCAGTTTCAGTTCTGGGCACCAGTCAATAGACAAGGATGCTCTGCAGCTGGAATAAAGAACAGAATGAGAGCGACTAAACTGATAACGGGCTTGGAGGGTCTTAGATATGAAAAGAAAGATTAAAAGAAATTGATTGTATTTAGTCTTGAAGAAGAGGACATCTAAGGGACATGATTTAACCTATACAAATATATAAATGGCCAATAAAAAATATGATGAAAAGCTGTTCCATGCAAAATCCCCTCAAAAGACAGGGGCACGCCTCCGACTGGAGAAGAAAAAGTCAGTCTCCAGAGCGTCAAGCTTCTTTATGAAAACGTGAATCTTGGATAGTCTTCCTCAGGATGTGGTCACAGCAGAAGTGGACAGTTTTAAAAAGGGTTTAGATTGAATTATTAAAAGTAAACAAACTTTAATGCTTATGAAAATTTGTAAGAAATCTGAGTCTTTACTTCCTTTCTGGATGTGCGTCCCCCACCCAATCCCTTGGTGAACTTGATGACTTTATGTCTTTTTCTTTTCAACCATATTAACTGTTGTACTATGTACCAGAAGTGTTATTGCAACTTTATGTGACAAGTGAAGAGAACCGTGACTTTATCCCTGTCTCGCTGCTTTTCTATTACATTTACACTGGGTTATACAAACCACTGCCCATAAACATGAGTTTATGTGAAAAACTCCCCGTCCGGGCTCCAGTGGCGCGATCCCTAGCTTCGGTGCAGCCAAGATGCCGCAGAGAAGCGCTGATAAAGCAAGCCCCCTGGTTGATAGTTATCCGTCTGGTTCTGGATCTTGCCTTGTTTCTACAACTATGTTGTGTCTATCATGGACCTTATTTGCTCCAACTGCAATAGCAGCTTCGAGCTATATGTTTCTGACCTAGTATTCGTTCAACAACCTCTTTTGTGTGTGGGTTCTCCTACCTATAGCGTTGTCAAAGAGTTCTGGCGCCATCAATCGAAGGTTACTCTGGCCTTAATATAATGAAATGACGCGTCATCTGTCAGAATCTCCAGTGACACTCATGAGAGTCACACCGGCGAAGAGACAGATAATTCAAAGAAATTGACTATGCGCATACTGAACTGAAGAGACTCAGAATATAGATGATCTATCTAACAGAGAAGATAAGAGAGAAGGAGAGTCAAGACGAAGAGCCAATATAATATATATGAAAACCACACAACAAAAAAAGAATACTCACAAACAGAATAAGTAACAACAAAATCATATATAAACCATAATATAATGGAAGATAATACTATAAATAACATTCCATATAGAGAACCATAATATATTATATAATATGAAGAGAAGATATCATTACATAATATATATATCTTACAAACTCATGCACTCATCCAAACTCTCTGAGGGACATAGATTATGTTATCAATGTAAAGGCATCATATAAGAAACCAATCGGGGTTTATCGTTTGCCTTAACATTCCAGACTATTGAACATAATAAAATTAACTGGTCACTGTGGGATTTATTGGATTATTATGTGACAAATATCCTCCCCAAAATACCTCCAGGAAGTAAAGTGATTGCTTTAAAGCAAATAGCACGGGTCACAAAAGTGCGGTCCTAGAGGAGTAGGAGTCCTACCATGATTAGTGTGCTTTAATACATCTGCGGACTCACGCTAATGAAGGTTTATGAATCTATACTAAGGAACGTAGTCAATTAGCGAATGCACTATACAATCAGTCCTATATTGCAAACATACAATTATCGCTCCTACAATTTGGGTGTGAGCATGGAATCGCCACAGCGATGCAGCATAATACATTTTATCTTGCGGTTTTATGTGCGTAAAAATGGAGTGATTCTCACTTTATATATAAAAAACATGGGGCTATTATCTCGCTTTTACCGCCTACATATATCATCACCCAAACGAGCCTATGATATTTATCAACAATAGAAATAATGACATAGCATTTCCTATATTTCTTGCATCTCTACATTTACTCAACTTTTATAATACATGACGACGTCGACGTACAGCGTGCGCTCAATACACTAAGCGCCCGCTTACAATCTTGAGATAGAGTTTTAGTTTCTCACACTCAGTTTTTACCTTTATCTCACGATGTGTGGCAAGACTGAAGGCGATAATGATGCTGGCTACATTAAGTAACGCCCATAATAAAATCACATTACGTAGAACCGATATCATCTCAATGGAAATGGATCTATTAGTGTTGTCCTGAAGTTGCTGCCAGTGATATTCGGTACTACCACACCAGCCCTCTCCCAGCACCAGATCGTGAAGTATCAGAGTCACGACCTCGTTTATATACATAGTGACGACTGAAATGACTCTCTACCATCGTAGGTATCAAGCCACCGGCGCAAGTATTACTGCGATACTCTTCATGGTGGTCCTATCAATGTCTTTCATAAGCGCAGTGGCGTGCGTAGAAGCTCACACGGAGAACTGGTCCAATCACAGTGATTCAACTTAGTAGTAACTATACGAGCGATATAAATACGATGTCCAAATGGACTGTCAGAGTCTCTGCACCTTCTTCATTCTTTCGGTGTTAGCTACAGATAATACTTCATTCTGTATTGGAATTTTTATCAAGAGAGCCATATGACTGATGAATTGAGTAATTCGTGTGTGTTTTAAAGCAATATACTAAAATGATAAACATAGGGAAAGAGGTCAACTCCAGCCGCAACACATCAAGGACGAGGTATTTCTAGATTAAAAATCTGTACAGTACAAAATCTATCTTACTAGAGCAAACATGTAATGTGACGACACTCATCTCACGACCAATATATAAGGAGTTTCTCTTTGACAACAGCTCCGCATTAGACCTACTGTACTATAAAAAGTTTAATGGTGCCCATTATTACCCTCGAGCATGAGAATGCATTTATCGTAACTTACAATGTAACTATTTATATGCCTAGAAAATTTAACTGCCTGAAAGTATTGATGGTGATCCCTGACAAAGCAGCTTTCTACTTCGAAACGCTATTCTAAATCGTATGGAGCTCCAATTTCCATGGAGGTTCTCGATACCTTTTCTAACATATTACAGAGAGATCTAAGATTCTTGGAGTTTGGCCAAATCCACTTCGAAGGGCATTCGCGCGATACATGATCTCGTAATACAATACTATAGGACGTTGACTAATATTCTCTTCATCTTTTACGTCTGTACATGCCCTGTGCATACAAATGAACATAGTCTTCTTTATTTGACCGAGAAAAGACAAGCATATCTCTGAGGGTTAACGCGAGCGCTTCTGAGACTATTAAATCTATAAAAGAAAGGAGCAGGAGCAGCACGTGTGTGGCAGGAGTGACTTTGGCTACAACACACAATGACGTAGAACTGCAGCAAGTATGCAAGGACAGTGAACAACGACCCTTTTATAAGCAAGTGAAGCCTATATATATGCATTGTACAATATAATGGTAAAATAGTGTATTACAGTACTTAATAAGGTGAACAGAGAGTGGAGGCAAGAAAGGAAAATAGCAATCTAGCGTTATTGTCTGTCTTTAGATAATCACAACCGCTATAGCTGCCATGTCGTTCGCATAAAAGCGGTAGCCATGTACTGCAGCACTCAGTATTCAACCACCAGTGTTTATGACTATTTAATCATTTTAGAACAACTAACTAAAACTGTTAAAAATGTGATAAAAATGGAGTCTTAGATGCATTTTAGTTACCTGTGCCTAGGATCCTGTCAATGCTCAAAGGTCGCAGGCTAGAGCATGTCCTCACTGATATGCACCAGGTTAGCTCAGAGTACAGTGAGCCTCGCACCACTATCTAAGGCTCTCATAAATCTAAAACTACTGGCCTAGAGCGTACAACGAGCTATGCACCCTCTAGTGCTCTACGTGTTAATACAGAGTGGCCAAGTTGTCTACGACTGATACTCACACTCTACATTTCATCACTCAGCAATGCCTGCATGTAGCTATACTATCATAGAACATGCCGATACCATACGTTAAACACTGTCTGGATGCGATAACTGTCAAGTGAGTTGCATTCTAATGATCGAACAAGGTTCGACAGACCTGACTTCATTATATATGAAGCTTTCCTTACAACAATTCGAGTGGAGCGTCTGCAGTCAGTAATGTCCCTTAGTGAAGAGGAACTCTTTCAGGTAATAGTTACTAAATTCTGCGGGCCAAACCGCTGTATAAAAGGAGAGTGTCAGCCGACTTGGAGCCCAGGTGCTGAGTGCGATCAACTAGTTGCCATGGCTCGGTCAATGCTGTAACACTTACTCAATAAGCCTAAATAAGCAATACTTTCGATCTCACTATTCCTGACTTCTGTTGGACTTTATTCAAGATGAGGCGAACTAACTAGTATTTCCCATGTAGTAACATTAGGCAGAACAAGTTCATGACCACACACATCTGTTTCTCTCTATGACATGTTTATATGCGTGTTATTTTGACACATTATCCATTAATGTTTTATTTTATATCATATCTAAATTATTTAGAATGATATGAAGCATTGATGGTCAGTGTACCTCGACAAAGATACAAGGTAGCCAGCAGGTCAATAGACGGTGGTCAACCCATGAGCTTGTAGGGTTCAGGTGGGAAGTTCATGGTGTTAGTTGAGCATAGATTGTAGGACATCATGGCAGCTTGCAAAATGGTCAAGCGATTCATCCGAGGCCCCTCTGCCTGTACCCTTACTGCAGACTGCTTAGCAATTCATTCATAACTTCTCCACTTTCCTGTGAAAAGGCTTACCGACCACAACCCATCAATAATTCGAGATAGAAGCCCCAGTCGCCTATTGAACCAACAATTCACAGTACATGTAAGAGAAAAAAGTAGATAAGAGAGCGACCTCAGGATAACGTGTCACTATTAATCATGTGCCGAGTTGAAAGTTGCAGATACTTTTTGTACCCAAATACATTATAAATCTGGGCCTATGTTTTTGTATTTTAGTCAATTTACATGTAAAACGAGATGCAAATAAAAACAGCACAATGACAATGAGACTTTTTTCACCTCATCGTTGTGTCTATGAGAAAAACAAGCGGTTCTTCCTCTGTCAATGAAGAAAATTCATAACTAACAACAAAAAAAATAACGATTAATTTGACCCTTCTGTAGAACAAACATTATTAACAGTGTTCACAAAGGGTAACTGAAACAACACCTTTATTCTCCATCATCTATTCGACCATGACCATGACACTTGCCAAATAAGGACCAATGTCGACAAAAGCAGAGTTAGATGAGTCATGATTATATTACACATATTGACGAGAAACGAGTTAACTTACTGGGAATACCGTGGTGCGATGATAGAGATGGGTCTTAGAACAGTAAAGAATTCGCCCCATTGCGATGCAGGATAAATGAATCTCGCGCATATAATTCAAATAAAATCAAAGTAGTATTTTATAACTTTGAAATATGAAAGGCAATGATCCAATAATGAAACTTACACCAATCTAGTTATGTCCACTCGCAATTATCCCAATGACTATAAATACCTCAAATGCAAAGATTGCTATGCGATGATGACTTTGTCCTGCCCGATGAGTAACGTGAGGAGTTTCACACAGAAGCTCGCTACTTTCTCCTCCACTTTCATGAATAGCAAGTTCTGGGAAAAACTACGAATTCAATTAACACAGATAGCCTCCATGATATGCCACTTAGTGTTAATAATAAATGACAACCCCCCCAGCGTCACCTACATGACCACACTGAACTTCAGTCCAGAGCGTGAGCATACATTAGGAAGAACAGGTGAGTGAGAGAGTTAAAAGCCAGTATTAAAGACTTGGATAATGAACATTCGTCGTGATTTATCAAACCTTACATGTAATAAAACACTTAGGCCTTGGGTTGGAGCTGATTTAAAGGGGTTATCATTATGAACAAAAAACTTAAAATATGCCAGCCACCATTATTTTAAAGCAATCCTCTGGTTCAAGAAAAAAAAAATAATAGTGCTATGCGATTTAACTAAGGAAAATTAAACCAGATACGACTTTAGTCTCTAACAGTTTTTTAAAGGACTAGCGCGCCCCTAATCTTGTTCGTTATATTATGTATATTACCAGACTACTGCTTAGAGTCTCATCTTGGCTGTCGTACATGGTAAAGATTAGGAACTTCTGCCATTCATGCGAGAGAGAATAGTTGCAACTGAAATTCGACACTTCATTAATTCTACAAAATTCACTACACCAAGTTCATTTTGTGGATGGAGGACATTTCGTCCATCTATTATTATTGACCCATTACTCTACTCTTTGCTACTCTTAAATACTCATCCTCTCTTTGTGTGACTTGTAGAATTCTCAACTGACTATTGACCTGATATATTAATGTTCACATTTTAATAATGTATTTCACTGCACACTATACTATGAGCCCACGCAAGAGAGTTCTTTATTATGCGCTATGAGTGTGTTTCCTACGTATTTACTAATTTTAGGGAGTCCACATCACAATTTGTGACTAGGTTTGTATGACTTGGCAGTATATACTATTAATGAATTGATACTATAATGGAGACTATATGTCAGCATATCATTTAATATTCAGTATTTTATTAGTAATGGCCTCACATTCAGTGTAAAAGAGAGAGATACTTTAGGCTGTATTGAGTGTATGGTCAACCTGATATGAACATGTATATTAATATTTTGACCATTTATCTTCTGTGCGCATAGTGAATACCAAAATGTGTTTCTCTATTTTAACCATTTTGTCCAAAAAAGTCGAGTGGATGCAGTTAGTGCGGAATATCACACCGCTACACAGTTAACCCGAAAGACATCTTTAGTGACGGGTGTCTGAGTCTTCGCATCAACGCGTGCCAGCCAGATGTCGTGGAGCCAATCCCCGGCAAGTTTGTGGACACATAGCCCACCTCACCCAACTTTGCAAGTGGCCAGACCATCTCCCGTGCGAGGACAGGACAAGATGAGCCTGAGCGAATATGAATCACGATTTCGCCGTGAGCCCACTGGATTCTCATAAGCAATCTGATATAGAGTTGTATGTAGTCTCTCCGTCCACAATGTGTGTTCTGCTTCTATGCTTTTCCGCGGCTAACAATCAGTGTGTATCTCTTGTTAGACTATGGTCTATTTCTTGCCAGCAGGAGGACGATTATGATTCTCGTATTTTGCTTAAGCTATTATCATATGACCAATGAGATCAACCAAAACGTCTGCTGCATCCCATGTCGACATGCGTGTCACTACCACCAAGTAATTTTTCCACCCCTTTATATCTCATTTATTCTTATTCCTGTGAAGAATATGGTCTTTTCCCTCTCTGTGGGCAGACAGCAGCTCACCATGTATGAGTGCATTGCGGTCAGGTTGTGCTAAGCATGCCCCTCCAGATGCCAAAGCTTTATTTTCCTGCCTTCCTTCCCAGCATAGAAAACCATCACACACAGCCCTAGCGATACTAGTACTGTATATATCACTGTGGTATGTAATGTATCTCCCAATTTCCTGTGGTAATGGCTGTAGATTTCCATGAATTTAGAAATAGGGGGTGAATGAGTGAAAGGTTTCTGGGCTGCTTTACCTGCTTTTCTATGAGATCACTATGACAGCACTGAAAGGAGGGAGCAGGAAAGCTACTGAACATGTTAGGCCACCTCTGAATGCAAGAGAAGGTCGATCAGAATTTTAGACACAGTCGTAACAGCAGGGGGCGCTACCAGAGAAGAAAATGTAATGTACGTAAAAAACAAACAATATTTTTATTGCATATATATTGCAAAAATACTTCATTTGAAATGTTCTATTCATCATATATATTAATACTATTCATTGGTAACCCCTTTAAGACTGGAGCTATACGTCAACATGTGTCATTTGACAAGTGTTAGGAAAGTCGCACAACCGAAAACATTTGTGTGACTTGTCTGCAACTTGATTTCAAACAATTATCAAACATCTGCAATTTGGCTACAGCACAGTTAAATTCCACAAACGTACCAGAAAGGTCACAGTCACATGCGACTTGTATTGTGGTCGTCCATGATGAAAGTCACGTTTGACCTGCGACCAAAAATCCATCAGTGTTAGATTTTCTGCGATTGTCGTAGCATGTCGCATCGCAGCCCCTCTTACAATCATTAGATGAGATGTCACATGTTGCCCTAGCCTTAGTTGACAAAAAGCATCAGCACATTCCTCTGATATTCTCCATACCAAAACTATGATCACCTTGACCATTCCAATGATACAGTATCTTTGTCCGCTATGTCACAAATGTCACCATTTCAGGTACTACCTCCTATTATTATAGCTGCGCTTTCATAAGCTTTCTGTTAGGTCTTTATTCCTAGAAAAGAGGGAACAACCCTGTTTATCAGGTATTACTTGTACATATTTGTGGCATTCACTTCAGACATAAAATGCACCTGATGAAATGCAGTAATGGGATATATATGTAGAAATCAGTTTTTTTACTGTTTAGTCCATTAAGATAATGGGAGCCATACATATTCAATACATTGGAAGAAATATGTGCCTACTCATTGAAACGTTTAAGTTCCGGAAATGAACAGAACAGCTACCTCAGATCGAAGTGTATATCTATGTAAATGCAGTACAAAAGAAAGAGACAAAATGTTGTGAAGGATGTCAAAAATGAAAAGATCCCCTATGTCACTTTTCCTTGTAAATATCATCCTAATTGTAGAAAAAGAATCAAAAAGATTAAATAGTTTTGGTTACATAAAAATGCATTTTGTTTTTTCTATTGATCATATGTATTAGGCGTGTAAGATTTGTTGTAGAAATGTATTTTTTACATCTGATTATGGGTTATTTATGCAGTTTGTGCATGAATTTCTGCAAACCATTTTTAGATGATTGGGGCAGTCACAGAAATTTACCCAACAAATCTGTAACATACAAATATAGTTACAGATAATGATTCCAGTAAAATGAATTGACCAGGTTTGATCAGTGTCTGAAACCTCTGTTCTGTGCTTACCAGTGACCTACTGTGGTATAACACTGGAGGGGACCGCTGAACTCCTCCTGGTAAGAAAATAATGTATTTCCATGCAGCTACCACCAGAGGGAGCTCAAACCAAAGAGATTATTTTAGCTTCCAGTAAACGGTAAATGTATGCACTGAGTTCCCCCTAGTGGTGGCTACAGGTAGACAGTTTTGTAATAGAAATGAAGCAGGAGATTTATCAATGTATTTTTGCCAACGAGCACCAAATTTATAAAATACCTATTCCACCATAGAAGGTGGATAAAAGGGTGAGATAGAGGGGTTAGCCACTTTCAAGTTAATTCTGAGATGATGTTAGTGAGATGATTATATGGCACTTACTAATATAGCTTTTGTTGAAATTCTGCACCTTTTTCTATATTTTATAAGTTATTCCCCCTTGTTTAAGTCTTTTGTGCTATCTACAGAGATCCTGTCCATAAGATGGCTGCTGATGGAGGGTCATGTGACCAGGCAAATCATCTCCATGTGATGTTTCCTCTGTTCAAACACACTGCACATGCTGCCTGCACTTTATTGCTGGTAGTTTAGTTCAGGTGCAGTGTATTAAAATGGAAGAGACATCACATAGAGGTGATTTGCCTGGTCGCATGACCCTCCATCAACAGCCATATTATGGACAGAACCTTGATGTGGACAGCAGAAAAGACTTTGTAAGAAAGGGGACAGATCTCATAAAATATAGAAAATAGTGTAGAATTTCAACAGTAGCAATATTAGTAATTGCCATATAATCATCTCACAAACACATTGGTTAACAGTAATCAGAAAGTGGCTTTTTATTTAAGTAAAAAAAAATAAAATTACTGTCATAAATCTGGGGAGTTATGCTTTGCACAGCCTGGGAGTGATTGTTGCACACATACTGGGAAATTGGGTGGGGCGGTGGGACCCATGTTAGTTAGGGCCCTTTCACACAACCGTATGCCCTCCGAGACATACAGTCCATGAGCAGGCCATATGTCCCGAATCGGCATCGATCGTGCACAAGGGAGCGCACAGCATCATTGATTACAATGATGCTGTGCACGTCGGGCCGCCCGCAGGACTATTGTCCTGTACTCATATGATTTTATGAGTGCTGGACAATAGCCCCGCGGGCGGCCCGTCGTGCACAGCATCATTGTAATCAATGATGCTGTGCGTTCTGGTGCACACGATCAATGCCGCTCCGGGACATATGGCCCACTCACAGACCGTATGTCTCGGAGGGCATACGGTCGTGTGAAAGGCCCCTACACTCACAAAATTCACTGAGAGAAAATAGAGAGCCTAACTTTAGTGAATGTGATGAGATAACCTCCATCATTGAGATTGTTCTTTGTGTTGCAAGTTTTGTGCCTCTGCATGCCAGATGTGAATCTACTATGACTATGTGCCTCTGATTGTCTGACGAAAAACTGCTACATGACTCGCAATAGGGTTGCATTACATCATGAGTATAAAACCTAATATGGTAGATCACCCAAAGCTGTGGCATAAACTTTAAAAAAGAGGTACAACCAGTGTGGCATTTGAAAATGCTGACAGCTTTTGAGTTGAACACACATAAAAAAAAACTATTGGGATCATTTATCAAACTGATGTAAAGAAGAAGTGGCTTAATTGCCCATAGCAACCAATAAGATTTCATTTTCCAAAGGACCTGTCAAAAATGAAAGGTGGAATCTGACTGGCTGCTATGAGCAACTAAGCTAGTTCTACTTTACACCAGTTTGATAAATGAACCCAAATATGTCTGCTGCAGTGAACCATTGCAGGCACAAAATTCAACCTAAATATCACAAGAGTCTCTCACCAAGAGATGAGCAGGTGGGATACTCCTCAAGGGTTATGAATTCTGGGCCTGAATAGAATCCATGTGTATCCTATGCATAGGATACACATGCATAGGATGAGTGCAAAATAAAAAGGTAGATTTTTTTTTTTAAAAGGGAGAATGGGTTTGTTCACCTGAAGAGGCTGAGGACACTTTGCAAGGAGGAAACCCAGACATTGAAGGTAAGAAACCACACTTCCCTAAATACACACACCAATAGGAACAAAGTAGACAACATTTTGAGGGCCCTTCTCCTACCATGGATGTTCTGATGATGTCGGAGTCCACATTGTGCTCCCAGAAATATCTGGGATTGATGCTCAGCCTATCACCTTGGTACCATCAGAAAAGCAGCTAGGAATGGGCAAAGTAAGTACAAATTCTTATATTTTTAAATACAGTATATACGGGGTAGAAGTGATTGGGATAGTGACGGTAAACACAGGGGCGCACCTACAGGGGGGGTCCAGCGGGTCTGGACCCCCCCCTAGAACCATAAAGAAATTTTTATTTTTTTTTAATACCTCAGGGCCGCACCGCAATCGCCACAGGCGGCGCGGCCCTGGTTCGTTTTGCGGGCGGCAGCAGCGCTAAAGAGGAGAGGGGAGAGAGGTTTTTCTCCTACCTCTCCTCTGCGCTGCTGTAATGTCGTATCTGATTGGTGGAGAAGCAGAGGGCGGAAGCTGCTTCTCCACCAATCATTTCAAGCCCCCGCTCCAGAGCCCCATGTGACTGGCTGCCCGGCCAGTTCTTCCACCGGGCAGAACAGCCATCCAGCCGGACCTCGCTCCCGCCGGAACAGACATCCGGCCAGCCGACCTCCTGCTGCAGCAAGAGAAAATGGTGAGTCTGTGCCCCCCCTGCCTTGTATTGTGCCCCCCCTGCCTTGTATTGTGCCCCCCCTGCCTTGTATTGTGCCCCCTCCTGCCCTGTATTGTGCCCCCGCTGCCCTGTATTGTGCCCCCCCCGCCCTGTATTGTGCCTCCCCGCCCTGTATTGTGCCTCCCTGCCCTGTATTGTGCCCCCCGCCCTGTATTGTGCCCCCCCGCCCTGTATTGTGCCCCCCCCTGCCCTGTATTGTGGCCCCCCCCTGCCCTGTATTGTGCCTCCCTGCCCTGTATTGTGCCTCCCTGCCCTGTACCGTGCCTCCCTGCCCTGTATTGTGCCCCCCTGCCCTGTATTGTGCCCCCCCTGCCCTGTATTGTGCCCCCCCTGCCCTGTACCGTGCTGCTCTGTACCGTGTCGCCCCGGCCCTGTATTGTGCCCCCCTGCCCTGTACCGTGCCGCCCTGCCCTGTGCCCTTGTCTTTTACCATGCCTCCTGTACCGTGCCCTGTACTAGGGTTGCACGATATATCGAAAACTCGGTACGGTTTCGGTACCTAGTGTGGTACCGAAGCTCGATACCGAGTTTTCTTGCCGTCCGATACTTAGAACATGGCGTGCGCATCACTTTGATGCGGTTGCCATGTTCTAATATCTGCCGCGCTGCCAGGGGCCCCGCGCCCCCCCTCAGATCAGCCCACCCAGGTCCCAGCCACTTAAAAAAAAAATCATACTTACCTGTTCTGGCCGCCGCTGCCCTCACTGGTTCCGCGCTCCACCTTCTTCCCTGGCGCGCACTATGACCTGACGCTATGACCTGACGCAGCATCAGGTCATAGTGAGCGCCGGCAGGCAAGAGAGCGGGGGAGCGGGGAACCTGAGGACAGCGGCGGCCAGAACAGGTAAGTATGATTTTTTAAAGTGGCTGGGTGGGCTGATCTTAGGTCTGAGGGGGGCACAAGACGCTGACCTGAGGTCTGATGGGGGCACATTGTGTTGATCTGAGGGGGGCCACAAGACGCTGACCTGAGGTCTGATGGGGGCACATTGTGTTAATCTGAGGTCTGATGGGGGCACAAGACGCTGGTCTGATGGGGGCACAAGACGCTGACCTGAGGTCTGATGGGGGCACAAGACGCTGACCTGAGGTCTGATGGGGGCACAAGACGCTGACCTGAGCTCTGATGGGGGCACAAGACGCTGACCTGAGGTCGGATAGAGCCACAAGACGCTGACCTGAGCTTTGATGGGGGCACATTGTGTTTATCTGAGGTCTGATGGGGGCACAAGACGCTGATCTGAGGTCTGATGGGGGCACAAGACGCTGATCTGAGGTCTGATGGGGACACAAGACGTTGATCTGAGGTCTGATGGGGACACAAGACGCTGATCTGAGGTCTGATGGGGGCACAAGACGCTGACCTGAGCTCTGATGGGGGCACATTGTGTTGATCTGAGGTCTGATGGGGGCGCAAGACGCTGATCTGAGGTCTGATGGGGGCACAATGTGTTGATCTGAGATTTATTATCCCTGTACTGTGACATCACTGTGTTTATTATCCCTGTACAGTGACATCACTGTGTTTATTATCCCTGTACAGTGACATCGCTGTGTGTATTATCCCAGTGCAGGAAGAGGTAAGTGGTCTGTGTTTGTGTGTTTGTTTTCTATTTTTCAGGGTCGTTAATGCATACGTCGGATTCGGTGGACTACGTCGGACCAGCTTTTTTTTTTTTTTTTTAATAAAATGGTCAAACATGGGGGGGGGACCCCATGCCATTTTTTTTTTCAAAAATTTCATTATTTAAAAAAAAAATGGCATGGGGTCCCCCCCTTTTTTCCTTCACCAGCCAGATACAACCAGCAGCGGCAGCCTGGCACTACCAGGGTGGGAAGGGACACGGTTATTGGCCCTTCCCAGCCTAATGGTACCAGCCTGCAGCCGCCCCAGAGCCAGACCCTCAATTTAGAAGGTCCGGTCCTGCGGGTACCCGGCTCTTCCCGGCACCCCTGGTGGTGGTGGGTGCCGAGGTAATAGATGTTGGGGTTAGTGCTGGCCTGCCATACCGGCAAGCACTAAGCCCAGTATTAGTAATCAGGGCCGTCTATAGATAGCTGTGATTACTAAAACTGTAGTATTGTAAAAAAAGAATACACACACACACAAGTATAAAACATTTTATTGAAATAAACACTCCCCCAGACCCCTGTTTGACCATTTTATGAAAAAAAAAAAAAAAGGGCTGGTCCGACGTAGTCCACCGAATCCAACATAGTCCTCTGCATTCACGACCCTGAAAAATAGAAAACAAACACACAAACACAGACCACTTACCTCCTCCTGCACTGGGATAATACACACAGCGATGTCACTGTACAGGGATAATAAACACAGTGATGTCACCATACAGGGATAATAAACACAGTGATGTCACTGTACAGGGATAATAAACACAGTGATGTCACAGTACAGAGATAATAAACACAATGATGTCAAAGTCCAGGGATAATACACACAGTGATGTCACCGTACAGAGATAATACACACAGTGATGTCACAGTACAGGGATAATACACACAGCGATGTCACTGTACAGGGATAATAAACACAGCGATGTCACAGTACAGAGATAATAAACACAATGATGTCAAAGTCCAGGGATAATACACACAGTGATGTCACCGTACAGAGATAATAAACACAGTGATGTCACCGTACAGGGATAATAAACACAATGATGTCACAGTACAGGAATAATAAACACAGTGATGTCACCGTACAGGGATAAAAAACACAGTGATGTCACCGTACAGGAATATTAAACACAGTGATGTCACAGTACAGGGATCGGCGTCTCGTGCCCCCATCAGACCTCAGGTCGGCGTCTCGTGCCCCCATCAGACCTCAGGTTCTTCTTTATTTTGGCGAGGTATCGGTATCGAACTCAAAATTCTGGTATCGTGACAACCCTGCACTGTACCGTGCCGCCCTGCCCTGTACCATGCTTTCTGCCCAGTACCTTGCCTCCTGCCCTGCACCGTGCCTCCTGCCCTGTACCATGCTTTCTGCCCAGTACCTTGCCTCCTGCCCTGTACCGTGCCTCCTGCCCTGTACCATGCTTTCTGCCCAGTACCATGCCTCCCTGCCCTGTACCGTGCCTCCCTGCCCTGTACCGTACCGCCCTGCCCTGTACCATGCTTCCTGCCCTGTACCATGCCTCCTGCCCTGTACCGTACCGCCCTGCCCTGTACCGTACCGCCCTGCCCTGTACCGTACCGCCCTGCCCTGTACCATGCCTCCTGCCCTGTACCATGCCTCCTGCCCTGTACCATGCTTTCTGCCCTGTACCTTGCCTCCTGCCCTGTACCTTGCCTCCTGCCCTGTACCGTGCCCCCCTGTCCTGTACCGTGCCCCCCTGTCCTGTACCGTGCCTCCCTGCCCTGTACTGTGCCATTTCCTTACTGGCATTTGGCACTATATTGGCATAATTTGGGGGCACTATGGGGGCATCTGGTGGCTCTAAAGGGGCATTTTGTTTACTGGCACATTATAGGGGGCACGATAGAGGAGATTGGCACTATGGGGCATGTGGTGGCACTATAGGGGCCTCATTTGGGGGCATCTGGTGGCTCTAAAGAGTCACTTTTTTACTGCCACATTATGGGGGGGCACTATGGCATCTGGCACTAAGGGGTAATTTTTTTCTGTCACATTATGGGAGGTACTATAGGGCAGAGCAGCACTATAGGGGCATCATTTGCAGGCACTATGGGGGTCATCTGGTGGCTCTAAAGGGGCATTTTATACTGGTACTTTATAGGGGGCACTATGGCATCTGGCACTAAGTGGGCAATTTTTACTGGCACATTATGGGGGAGAGGAGCACTATAGGGGCATGTGATGGGGCAGTAAGAAGGGGCATTTTTTACTGGCATATTATGGGGAACACTATGGGGGAGAGGAGCACTATGAGGGCATTTACTGGGGCACTATATAGGGGTATTTTATACTGGTATACATTATTGGGATATTAGCTCAACTGCGGGCACTAAGCTGTGGTATTATTGTGAGCTTTACTACTACTGGGGAGCTATGGGGAACATGATGTCTAGTATGGGCACTATGGGGACATTATTACTACTAAGTGTGGTCTGGCAGATAATTATTTCTATTGGTGGGATTTTGGGGAGCACTGTTACTTTTGGGGGGCACCCTGGCATAATATCATTAGTCTAGGCGCAGTTATTTTTTAGAACACTGTGTGCCAATAATTAATAAAGGGGGCACTATCTGTGTGGTAGTAGTATTTTTCAGGGGACAGTTTCTGCAGTATAGTATTGGGGGAGCACAGCGGGCACAGTATTGGGGGTGGCAGGATGAGGTTTTCAGAAGATGTAAAGATGATGGAAATGTGGGAAACTAATGTCTGTATCTCTGCAGAGATGAGAGATGGCTGAAAAATCTTCATGGCGGTCTGGTCCGAATGGAGAAGATGAGGAAAGAGAACGTCTACAACAGAGCAGACACCACTGGATGTACGAGGTATGGGGCGCTGTGTAGGAGAGGAGATGCTCCGGCTCCTCCCTCTGCCATTTACAGAAGGAGGATTCAGAGCTGAGTGAGGATGACCAAAGGGGGTTAGCAGGGCACAGGCAGGTGGCAGATGGTGGGGGGGGAAGGTTAAGGCCTGGAGCAGGATCTGGGGAGGGAGGAGAGTGGAGGATCTTCCTGGCTGTGTGTAGCCTGCTGTTGTATATTGTATAATGTGAAGCAGGCAGTGCAGCCAGGACACGTCCTCCCCTCTCCATATGATGTATAGAACTGGGCCTCAACCATATCATTTCAGCTGTAGTGTTTGTTGGGAGTGGTCTATTAGATATGGGAGGGGCTTTTAATAATGGGTGGGGCCAATTTTTCGCCGCGGCGCGCTATGCGCGCCACAACTTTACTCTACTATTATGTCTTTAATGTATGTGGGCGTGGAGAAAAATAGCCCCACCCACAAGACGCCACACCCTTTTTCCTTTTCGGACCCCCCCTAGAAAAAATTCCTGGGTGCTCCCCTGGGTAAACATATAACATATACCAAGTGGGAGGTGATGGGAACAGTAATGGTATACAGTATGTACAGAGTGGAGGTGATGGGGGCAATGATGGTATACAGTCAGGGCCGTATTTAGGGTTCATGCTGCCCTAGGCACTCTCTGTGATGACGCCCCCCCCCAACGTGACCCATTCCCTCACGCCCCCAAATAGTAGCATAGTAGCCTCTCCTCAGTCCCCCCCACCCCATAGTAGTCTCCTCCCCCCCACAGTAGCATAGTAGCCTCTCCTTAGAACCCCCCACCCCATAGTAGCCTCGTTACCCCCACCCCCCATAGTAGCCTCTTCTCACCCCCCCACCTCATAGTAGCCTCTCCTCGTTACCCCACCCCCCATAGTAGCCTCCTCCCCCCACAGTAGCATAGTAGTCTCTCCTCAGTAGCCCCCCAACCCCATAGTAGCCTTGTTACCCCACCCTATCAGACCCCCATTAGACCTCCAGACCCCCTATAAGACCCTCATTAGGCCTCCAGACCCCCAATCAGACCCCTCTAGACCCCCAGTCAGACCCTTCAGGCCCCTAATCAGACCTCCTTTAGACCCCTAATTAGATCCCCAATCATACGCCCCCCCCCATTCTGGCCCCATATCATACTCTTGTGGCCCCCATATAGAACTCTCCTTCTGGGGCCCATGTCAGACCCCCCCTTTCTGGCCCCATGTCAGAACCCCTTTTCTGGCCCCCATTTTAGACCCCCTTTCTGGTCCCCATTCTGTCCACCATTTCAGATCCCCCCATTCTGTCCCACCATTTCAGATCCCCCCCCATTCTGTCCCACCATTTCAGATCCTCCCCATACTGTCACACCATTTCAGATCCCCCCATTCTGTCCCACCATTTCAGATCCACCCCATTCTGTCCCACCATTTCAGATCCCCCCCCATTCTGTCCCACCATTTCAGATCCCCCCCATTCTGTCCCACCATTTCAGATCCCCCCCATTCTGTCCCACCATTTCAGATCCCCCCCCATTCTGTCCCACCATTTCAGATCCCCCCCATTCTGTCCCACCATTTCAGACCCCCCCCCATTCTGTCCCACCATTTCAGATCCCCCCCATTCTGTCCCACCATTTCAGACCCCCCCATTCTATCCCCACCATTTCAGACCCCCCCATTCTGTCCCCACCTTTTCAGATCCCCCCCCTCATTCTGTCCCCACCTTTTCAGATCCCCCCCCTCATTCTGTCCCCACCTTTTCAGATCCCCCCCCATTCTGTCCCCACCTTTTCAGATCCCCCCCATTCTGTCCCCACCTTTTCAGATTCCCCCCCCCCCCCATTCTGTCCCCACCTTTTAAAATCCCTTTTTGGCCCCCATTTCAGACAAGAAAAAAAAACAAAAAACTTACCTCTGGTCCTGGCTGTGTACCCGCTCTCTCCTCTTCCAGGGGCCCGCGCTGAAGTCACCTGACCTCCTGCAGTGTCAGGTCAGAGGGCGCTCTGTATGTCCTGACGCTGCAGGCAGTCAGGACACAGCAGCGCCGGCCTCAGGAAGAGCAAGCAGGAGGAGGGGTAAGTACTGTACAGCGCTACCAGTGCTTCACTCCCCCTCCTCCTGCAGGCTAGTGAGCGCTTCCATTATGGAAGCGCTCGCTAGTATTCCCTTTATAAGATGCATTGTATCTTATAAAGGGAAAAGTTTAGCACCGGCATGGTCGCCGATACCCCGCGCCACCCGACTGCAGCACCCTAGCACACACACACCCCCCACCGTGCCCCCGGTGCCTAGTTGCTAATACGGCCCTGTACACAGTATGTACAGAGTGAAGGTGATGGTATACAGTATGTACAGAGTGGAGGTGATGGGGGCAATGATTGTATACAGTATGTACAAAGTGAAGGTGATGGCAAACAGTGAAGGTATACACTATATACAGAGTGGAGGTGATGGGAACAGTGAAGGTATACACTATATACAGAGTGGAGGTGATGGGGACAGTGAGAATATACAGTATACAAACAACATATACCAAGTGGAGGTGATGGGAACAGTCAGTGGCGTACCGCCCATAGAGGCAGACCACGTCACTGCTATGGGGCCCGCAGCACAGGGGCCCGCACGGGAGGCCCCGCCCCCTACTCTGCATCATTAAGATGTGTCCTGTCCCTGCGCTCCGGGCCTCTCCTGGCCCCCTCACCTCTGCTCACCGCCGCAACCCGGACGTTCCTGTGCGCTCCCACTTGCCCCGCCTCCTCCCTCATGCCGCCGGCTGCTACTGGACTCTTTTGCAGCGCGGCGAAAGAGGAGAAAGAAGACCAAGGCCCAGCCCCCTCCAGAGTGGCGTCAGGACAATGGACAAGTAAATGTAAGTTTTTATGTGTTATGTGTGTGTATGTATGTATGTATGTATGTATGTATGTATGTATGTGTGTGTGTATGTATGTATGTGTATGCATGTGTGGGTATATGCATATACTGTGCCAGACAATATACATTATACCTCTACTGTGTATATACTGTATATTGTACAGCGTGGCGCAGGGGTTATATTGTCCGGCATGGTGTAACCGCCATGCATTTGTTGTACAGTATATATTGTAATCCCTGTACCATGCTATACAATGTACAGTATAATCCATACACCATACTGTATAATATACAGTATAATCCATACACCATACTGTATAATATACAGTATAATCCGTACACCATGCTGTATAATATACAGTATAATCCCTACACCATGCAGTATAATATACAGTATAATCCGTACTCCATGCTGTATAATATACAGTATAATCCGTACACCATGCTGTATAATATACAGTATAATCCGTACACCATGCTGTATAATATACAGTATAATCCATACACCATACTGTATAATATACAGTATAATCTGTACACCATACTGTATAATATACAGTATAATCCGTACACCATACTGTATAATATACAGTATAATCCCTACACCATGCTGTATAATATACAGTATAATCCCTACACCATGCTGTATAATATACAGTATAATCCCTACACCATGCTGTATAATATACAGTATAATCCGTACACCATGCTGCATAATATACAGTATAATCTGTACACCATGCTGTATAATATACAATATAATCCGTACACCATGCTGTATAATATACAGTATAATCTGTACACCATGCTGTATAATATACAGTATAATCCCTGCACCATGCTGTATAATATACAGTATAATCCCTGCACCATGCTGTATAATATACAGTATAATCCCTGCACCATGCTGTATAATATACAGTATAATCCCTGCACCATGCTGTATAATATACAGTATAATCCGTACTCCATGCTGTATAATATACAGTATAATCCGTACACCATGCTGTATAGTATACAGTATAATCCCTGCACCATGCTGTATAATATACAGTATAATCCCTACACCATGCTGTATAATATACAGTATAATCCCTACACCATGCTGTATAATATACAGTATAATCCCTACACCATGCTGTATAGTATACAGTATAATCCCTACACCATGCAGTATAATATACAGTATAATCCGTACACCATGCTGTATAATACACAGTATAATCCGTACACCATGCTGTATAATATACAGTATAATCCCTACACCATGCAGTATAATATACAGTATAATCCGTACACCATGCTGTATAGTATACAGTATAATCCCTACACCATGCTGTATAGTATACAGTATAATCCCTACACCATGCTGTATAATATGCAGTATAATCCATACACCATGCTGTATAATATACAGTATAATCCGTACACCATGCCTGATACTATACAGTATAATCCGTACACCATGCTGTATAATATACAGTATAATCCGTACACCATGCTGTATAATATACAGTATAATCCGTACACCATGCTGTATAGTATACAGTATAATCCGTACACCATGCTGTATAATATACAGTATAATCCCTACACCATGCTGTATAATATACAGTATAATCCCTACTCCATGCTGTATAATATACAGTATAATCCGTACACCATGCTGTATAGTATACAGTATAATATGTACACCATGCTGTATACTATACAGTATAATCCGTACACCATGCTGTATAATATACAGTATAATCCCTACACCATGCTGTATAATATACTGTATAATCCCTACACCATGCTGTATAATATACAGTATAATCCATACACCATGCTGTATAATATACAGTATAATCCCTACACCATGCTGTATAATATACAGTATAATCCATCCTTGTGGCTGCCCCCATTCAGTATAGCGTCTCCTTAATTTAAAAAAATAAATACATAAATCAGTAGTTTATGTATACATTTCTTTATTGGCAAATGGGGGTGTGGCATGGGAGGAGCCAGGGCAGCATGTGGGATGGGCCGGGGTAGTGGGCGGGGTTAGGGGCCCCATTCAGATTCTTGCTATGGGGCCCAATGATTTCTATGTACGCCCCTGGGAACAGTAATAGTATACAGTATATACAGAGTGGAGGTGATGGGGACAGTGAGAGTATACAGTATACAAACAACATATACCAAGTGGAGGTGATGGGAACAGTGATGGTATACAGTATGTACAGAGTGGAGGTGATGGCAGACAGTGAGATTATACACTATATACAGAGTGGAGGTAATGGCGGACAGTAATGGTATGCACTATGGGGATCATTTATTAAGACCAGCGTAGCAGGAGCCTGATCAGGCATAGTGTAAATGAAAATACACTGCAGTACAATATACAGTGTACTGCAGTTTATTGAACAGCCATCACACCCACTGGATTTTCAAGAACCAAGTGGGTTTGGGTCTAAAAACTGTTATAAAAAGTGGGGAAAAAAAGTTTAAAAAAATCGAATTTCTCTTATAGCCACATAATTATAATTGATTACAAATAAAGAAAAAATACACTACGCATGTTTGGTAGTGTCGCATCCGTAACAACCTGATCTATAAAAGGATCACATTACTTTTTCCACACGGTGAAAGCCAAAAAAAAAAAAGAAAAACTATGATAGAATTGAAATTTTGGCCACCTCACTCCTCAAAAATGGAATTCAAAGTGATCAGAAAAGTCGTATGTACCCCAAAATAGTACCAATCAAACCATCATCCAAGACAATGAGACTGCAAGTACAAAAAAATTAGGGAGCAGGGATAGCTGAGGATGAGGGGCAGGGTAATCAGAAAAACAAAATGTATGTGGAAAAAATAGCTTGTTACTCAAACTGGCAGAGTAATCAGAATGCCAGCCTGTTTCAACACCATTTTGTGTTTTGTTACATTTCATTGTACTTTAATGAAAAAAGGTGTTTTATGCTGTGCATGACTGCTGGGGTTCTCAGTAATTGTTGATATTGTTGCAGTGTTTGCAGCTTTTATGACCAGCACTCAGACATTGTGAGAGAACAAAGAACTGGTTTACTTTCCTTTGAACAAAACAGCAACCATTAACTACATCATCATCTTGATGGAGACTACCAGAGATAACATCACGACAGAACATACACTGGAAAACTGCACTTGAATAAGCAGTGATTCTTAACACAGCATCATCTACTGTCAGCTTAACTGAACTCATCCTAGAGGGTCTGACTGACAGCCCCGGATTTCTGCTGTGGAATTACACATTGGGGGAGATTTCTCATCTCCCTTTTCCATGGCTTTGTCATGAAAAAGTTGCAAAACCCTGCTTTGCAACTGTTTGAAAGCCACTGCAACTAAATCTAGCCACAACTGGTGTTTTTATGCTACCCCCACCAGTTTATGAAAAGGGGGCATGGTGAGGGCAGGGTCTGTTGGTCAGGGCCATAAATAAGGTGGCGGCCCGGACTATGGCCCCTTAGTGACCAATACACCTTTTTATGGTGGTCACTAAAGGACCTTAGTCCGGGTCGCCACCTTATTTATGGCAGCCCTTTCTAGGTGTAGCAAGGATTTTCGTGCAGCAGAGAATGGGAACTGGTTTCTCACATGGACGTTCAATCCCTTAGATGCTTGTGGCATGTAAGCAGTTACAGAGGAAGCGGACTCCCATCGGCACCTCAAAAATGAGATCAAGGGGTACCAATGTCTGTGCATGCAGTCTGGGACCTAGTGAAGGCCCCAGGCCTGCCTCAAGCGTGTCTTATCAGGCTACACCTCTCTGGTGCAGCTTGCCTACAGTATGAATGCCAGTATGGCACTCACTATAAAATATATTGCACTGCATTAACAGTACAATGTATTTTAGAAGTGATCAAAAGATTACCTATTATAGTCCCCTTATTAGACTATTAAATGGTTAAAAAAAAGTTAAATGGTTGGTGGTGAAATGGTTAAAAAAAACAAAAGATACACCTTGTTTCCACAGTAAAATAAAAGATGTTCAACGGAAAAAATTGCAAAACTAAAATCGCCAACTATTTTGAATCACCATATTGACCCCATTACACTATTCTCATGTAATTTATCCCATATGGTGAACACTGTACAAAAAAAAAGCCATAATTGCTGATTTTTGCATATTCACCCCAAAAAAACGGAATAAAAAGCGATCAAAAAGTGTAATGTACCCCAAAATTATACCAATGAAAACTACAAGTCGTCCTGCAAAAATCAAGCCCCCACACAGATCTGTAGGAAGAAAAATAAAAAAGTAATGGGTCTTGGGAAGAGCTGATGCAAAAACATTTTCTTCATTTTAATAAAAGGGTTATTGTTGTGCAATGTAAAATAAAAAAACTATATGTATTTGGTAATTGTACTGACCCAGTGAGTAAAGAGCCAAAATTTATAATATAAAAATTGGCAAAAAAATAAAAAGTGGCAGTATTGCTGTTTTTTCCTATTCCTCCTCCCAAAAAAAGTTAATAAAAGTTAATCAGTAAGTTATGTGTACCCCAAAATGACACCATTAAAAACTACCACTTGCCCCCCCCCCCAAAAAAAAGCCCTCATATTTTTATCAAGCCCTTATTTTTTGGCTACATGCACACGACCGTATGTGTTTTGCGGATGACATCCGTATGGCATCCGTGTTTCCGTTTTTTTTTGCGGATCCATTGTAACAATGCCTATCCTTGTCCGCAAAACGGACAAGAATAGGACATGTTCTATTTTTTTTGCGGGGCTACGGAACGGACATACTGAAATGAATGGGTCCGCATCCTATCCGCAAAGAAAATGGAACGGACGCGGAAACAAAATATGTTCGTGTGCATGAGGCCTTATCAACAGAAAAAAAAAGACATACCTTTTGAAAAGCGATAATGAAAATCAGGATAGGTCATCAGTATCTGATCAGTGGGGGTCCGACACGCGTAACCCCAGAAATCAGCTGTTTGAGAAGGCATCGGCGCTCGCCGTAGAGCCTTGGCCTTCTCACTGTTTTTCCTAGGCCAGTGACGACGCGTTCACCTGGCCTAGGCACAGCTCAGCGCCATTCATGACCCCAATACCAAGCACAGCCGTTATACAATGTACAGCGCTGTGCTTGGTAAGCTGTGAGAAGGCAACGCTCACAGGAGCTCTGTTGCCTTCTCAAATAGCTGCTGGACCCCCACCAATACTGATGACCCAAACCACATTAAATGAAAATACATAAATATTACTTTATTATAAATATATTCCCAAATACCTTTCATTAGTTATAATGGCTCGTTTTGTCTAGGGAGCAATGATTAGGAGAAAAAAAATGGCCGCTTTCCTATTAGTACACACAAAACCTGTCCTAATCACACAGGAGGACAAGTTACTTCACAACATTGAGGTAAAAATCTGCCTCATCCTCCTCTCCTACTTGTCAGGGATTATGATTCTGAATACAGTTTAATATGATATTTAGCTGAATCTTTGTGGGAATAGAGTTCATGAGGAGACATGAAGTACAGAGAGGACGGACAGGACAGACTGTGGTAACGGAGACTGCATACAAGTGTTGCCGCTGATTAGCCACATCTGCTCATGAACTCAATTACTTCAGAGATTCAGCTAAAGATCTTATCAGTATTCAGGATCATAATCCCTGACAAGTAGGAGAGGACGATGAGGCAGCTCTTTACCTCAATTTTATGAAGTAACTTGTCCTGCTGTGTGATTAGGACAGGTTTTGTGTGTACTAATAGGACAGCGGCCATTTTATTATATTTATAATAAAGTAATATTTAAGTATTTTCATTTTCTTAATTCCCGGAGAACCCCTTTAAGGCCCAAAACAGGCTGGTCATTAAGGGCTTAAACTGTCAGTTAAAAAAGTGATGTTCTTCATGCAGGTTTGTTCAGTGTTTTCTGCAAATTTGTTACATTCCTGTGTTTTTTTTGTGCGTTTTTCATGAGCCTGAATAAAAACTTGAAGAATAACGCACAGCATCTCCTTGGAACCATCCATGAATAATGAACTTTCCTTTTTTTTCACTGACACATTGACTTAAATGTTTTCACTGGGTGCTTGCAGATTTAACCCACGATGGTACTTGTGCATAAAAATTGATTGTGTGAAAACTGATAGTGTTCACATGAAGAAAAACACACGAACTTAAAGGGATTTTGTCATCTCACACTTTGATGGTATATCACAACTCTGAGAGCTGCACCTATCTCCAGAGCAGGACCCCGAAACTGAAGGTTACTCATGCTCTCTATTTTGCTCAGTTATTTTCAGAAGAATGAATGGCCACTCTTTCTGTGTGTGACAAAAGTTATCTAGACTACACCCAGCCGCCTCCTCCGAACCTTCCTGCCTTTCATGCACCAGCATAAGAGGGAGGAGAAGGAGGGGGAGATGATATGGCTGCAGCCTGATAGAAAAATATTGCATTTTTCAATCATTCATGGTCTGCAGGGCCGCTTTATTCATAGGGCATATGGTGCATCTGCACCGGGCCCACCAATAGGTCACATGGGGGGGCCCCCCCCCCCCTTACAACCGGCCGGTATGCGTGTGCAGGGCCGCCGATAGGGCAGTACAACTGGTACTGCCCTATGGGGCCCGGACTCTAGGACACTGGGGGGGGGGGCCCGGCCGGTGGGCCGCAGACTGTGCGGTCTGTGCCGCACGATAATGTGTGGAGTGGAGGCGCCGGGGGCCGCTGGCTAAGTGCGCAGTGCGCACAGTTCTTTAATGCTTACCCTGCCGCTGGCGTCGGTCTCCGACTCCTGGCTGCGCGCTTCCTCCTGGGCTGGCTGTGTGATCCCGCGAGATCCAGCGCTGGGTCACAGGTCTCGCGGGATCACACACTGCAGGAGAAGAAGGCGCGCGCAGGAGAAGGAGAAGAAGACCGGAGCAGCTTTTTGTAAGTATTTTTTGTGGCTGGGGCCCCCGGGGGGGGGGGGGGTGGTTTGGCTGACCTGAGGTCTGATGGGGGCAGAAATGGCTGACCTGAGGTCTGATGGGGGCAGAAATGGCTGACCTGAGGTCTGATGGATGGGGGCACAAGAGAGCTGACCTGAGGTCTGATGGGGCACATTAAGCTGACCTGAGGTCTGATGGGGGCACAAGATGCTGATCTGAGGTCTGATGGGGCAAAAGACCCTAATCTGAGGTCTGATGGGGGCACAAGAGCTGACCTGAGGTCTGATGGGGCACAAGACGCTGACCTGAGGTCTGATGGGGCACAAGACGCTGACCCGAGGTCTGATGGGGCACATTAAGCTGACCTGAGGTCTGATGGGGGCACAAGACGCTGATCTGAGGTCTGATGGGGCAAAAGACCCTAATCTGAGGTCTGATGGAGGCACAAGAGCTGACCTGAGGTCTGATGGGGCACAAGACGCTGGCCTGAGGTCTGATGGGGCACAAGACGCTGACCCGAGGTCTGATGGGGCACAAGACGCTGACCCGAGGTCTGATGGGGCACAAGACGCTGACCCGAGGTCTGATGGGGCACATTAAGCTGACCTGAGGTCTGATGGGGGCACAAGACGCTATTTGAGGTCTGATGGGGGCTCAAGACGCTGACCCGAGGTCTGATGGGGGCACGATACGCCGACCTGAGGTCTGATGGGGGCACGAGACGCTGATCTGAGGTCTGATTGGGCCACGAGACGCCGATCCCTGTACTGTGACATCACTGTGTTTATTATCTCTGTACACTGACATCACTGTGTTTATTATCCCTGTACTGTGACATCACTGTGTTTATTATCCCTGTACAGTGACATCGCTGTGTGTATTTTTCCTTGTACTGTGACATCGCTGTGTGTATTATCCCTGTACTGTGACATCGCTGTGTGTATTATCCCACTGCAGAAAGAGGTTAGTGGTCTGTGTTTGTGTGTTTGTTTTGTTAGCCCCATCCGTTGCTCACTCCTATTTATTTCCAAATAACTGTCCATAGGTATCCTACATTATGGACATTGGGAACGGAGACCAAGCCAGCTATTTGGAATTAAATAGCTTTGGGCCTGACAACCCCTTAGCCCCGGTCCCAACCTGATAAATAGCCCTGAAGCCTGCTCTTTGCAGCTGAAGCTTAAGCTGTGACTAAAAGGGTCTTTTGCCTGTGAGGAGAATATTCCATGGAGGTTTCCAAGCAGCATTCCAGGGGTTTCCTCCTCAGTGGCAGGTGGACCTTTGCTCACCGTTTGGGCCATCTCAGTTTCCCCCTCCCACCTGCTCCATGGATCTAAGAGACAGGTTTTTAGGTGACTACATTGGTCAACATACCTAATACTGGTAAAACACTCTTTGGCATCTTAACGTTGTGAATTTGTCATTTGGCTATAAGTAGTTTAGAAACAATTGCTTTTTCCCTTCTGGAAAAAAACAGACCCACAGTCTTTAATGTCTATTATTTAATTCTGTGTAAACAGTTCCTGCCAGATCATTTTTCCGCCTCTGCCCTCATGTGCCCCTAAACATGCCATGTTTTGAGGATTCCTTTACTGTAACATGCCACACATGGGTGAGTTTCATGCATGTGAACAGTGTGAATCCTCTAAACATGGCCTGTTGGGGGTGTATGAGGTCTTAGGTTGGCACTAACTGGAAAAACAGTGGCTACATTGGCCAGGTTGTTCCCTTTCAGATGCTGTGTTGTGGTGGTTTATATAATAATTTTGCACTATTTGGCATTTGTTCCTGCCAGATCATTTTTCCGCCTCTGCCCTCATGTGCCCCTAAACATGCCATGTTTTGAGGATTCCCTTACTGTAACATGCCACACATGGGTGAGTTTCATGCATGTAAACAGTATGAATCCTCTAAACATGGCCTGTTGGGGGTGTATGAGGTCTTAGGTTGGCACTAACTGGAAAAACAGTGGCTACATTGGCCAGGTTGTTCCCTTTCAGGTGCTGTGTTGTAATAGTTTACATGATAATTTTGCACTATTTGGTATTTAGTCTACAGTCATTCTCTTGTGTTCTTTGTAAATGATTTTTCTGATTTACTTAATAATAATGTATGTTAAAAAAAAAAAATGATGTGTCGTGTTTTATTGACATTTATGTTGAATGTACTTAATGGATGGGGGTGGCCACTCTTGATCTTTGCACTGGGCCCACCAATGTCTTAAAACGGCCCTGATGGTCTGCAATTGATATCTGATGGTTTTTGATGTTACGTTTTCCTGTTTGTATTCTGGCTTTAGTTCCCCTTTAAGTGATAAATTTGTTTGTTGGGCCATGACTCCCTTTCTGGCCATAGGCATACATGAATCCCCCAGATATTGGACCCTTCTGAGCAAGCATTGATGATCTGTCTTTTAGTGCATTAAAAATGTATGTATTGTGGATCTGTTAGAAACAGGCGGCTTGGTGTCTATGTACACATTCCTTGTTGCATGTTTACATGGTCGTTTTAAGTTACTTATATAGTGTTAAGACCCCGTTACATGGGCCAACTGGGTGGGCAATTATCAAGAATAAACTGTTCGTTCTAAAAAAATTGCCTCATCCCCATACAGATTCACTGTTTCTAGGCAGCAGAAACATGATTTTGGTGCTGCACCAGCAATGGTTTCACCCAATGAACGAACGTTCATTCATCAAGCCATGGGTGGAATCTTTACATATGGTTATTACCTGGAAAGAGTGTTCTTAGGAATCTTCCTTCCTGATAATTGCCCTGATCATCAGTCCATGTAAAGCAACTGCAGCGAGCTGGTACCGCAGGGGGGGGAATCACGTGAGCTTAAGGGATATATCACAATGTGGTGTTGCCGATGGTTTTACTCACGGTTCTGCTGACTGCCCCTGGACCGGCGTGCAGTTGCGTGGAGGGTGGACACGACTTCCCTCGGGGCACACTCTGTACGCAGGACTCCGCTGGACGGTGAGACGAGTTGCCCTTGGTGGTAATTTTGACCGTGTCGGTCGGCTGGGTCCTGGTTATCCGTGACGCCAGTGTCTTAAGGTAGACACACCGTTGGTAGCAATAATGAGGCAGTTTAAGATGTAAAATAAGCTCTTTACTTTTGCCTTGAGGTTGCATGTCATAAAGGTACAATTTCTTTAGTAGGCAGCAGATGTTACAGATTGGTGTTGTGAGACTTCTAAGGCAGTGATTGTAGGTTACTGTAGCTTTAAATTCTGTTACTCTTTTAATTTCTCCTTCTAGTCAGTCCCCTGATAAAACTAGTCATGGCTCTGGATAAAACGAGATTAATATTCCAGGGTATGTTGGCCCTGCACGGCAGGAATTAATACTTCTGCACCGTGTTACTATAGTAGAAACCTGACTGCCCGTTGGGGTTTTCAGTAGGTCATTAAATCACAACTTTAGCTTGAAGTTGCTAGGTTTGTGTCTGGGTGCTGTGGAGCTACTCCCAGTCACTATAAGTTTTGCTGATAAAGTCCATGAAGCTGATGGGCTCAGCGTTTACCTTTGACAGGCTTGTAATCCAGTTCATGCCAGTTTCTAGTGGCCAAGAAATGGTAAGTTGCCATCAGGTAGCTGTGACATGGCCAGTGTCCAGCAGGAATGGCGCCCTTGGGGTGACTCTCTCCTCCTGCACATAGCTTAGGTTGCTTCTGCCTTCCTCACATGCTTCTCTACTACTGTCTCACTACCTCCTCTAAATCATAGAGGGGAGTGGTATATATGTTACTGGTCACCATCTAGTGGTGGAAATTGGTATTACTGCCTAGGATGGTCTTACAACACTTTTATACAAATAGATACTGTCAAGGTTGGGATAAACAGACAACAGAGGAGCGTGTGTCCTGAGCTTACCCAACCCTCTGTCCCTGACTATTGCCTCACCCACGCTAAACCGTGGGGCGACAACCACGAGGACTGCGAAATACACTGTATAAGGTGCAGGGAACAGGGAACAACAAACAAGACAGACAAAACACCAAATGGATCGTCAGGAAGCCGCATCAAAACCAGGAATAACAAAGTACAAAATCGGAAGACGGTAGAGAAGTCAGATACAAGCCAAGGGTCAAATCAGCAGTCAGGATACACAAAACAACGCAAGCAGGAATAGCAAGGAATTGCAAAAACCAGCAAGGAGCAGAGAGAAAGATAGGTATATAAGCTGGAAGATATCCCACCCCCAGGTTCTGAATGGACCAGATTCAGAGAAGCCACTCAGCCAGCACCTGAGTATTTACCCTGAGTAGATAAACCAAACATGAAGCTGGGCGTTGGCTCTAAAACAACCCACAGTGTGAACATGGTTCAAGGCAAGGCGTAGGCACTAAACAGAAACACACAAAAACTCAGAATACCAAGCAAAACATAGACCCTATGTTCTCCGATGACCAGACCTGACAGATACAGTCAGGGGAGCACCCAGGCATAGCGCGCCGCGGCGAGAATAGGCCCCGCCCATTGTTATAAGCCCCTCCCAAGCCCCTATTATCTCTGTACGGTGACATCTCTGTGTTTATTATCCCTGTACAGTGACATCTCTGTGTTTATTATCCCTGTACAGTGACATCACTGTGTGTATTATCCCACTGCAGGAAGAGGTAAGTGCTCCGTGTTTGTGTGTTTGTTTTCTATTTTTCAGGGTCGTGAATGCAGAGGACTACATCGGATTCGGTGGACTACGTCGGACCAGCTTTTTTTTTTTTTTTAATAAAATGGTCAAACAGGGGTCTGGGGGAGTGTTTATTTCAATAAAATGTTTTATACTTGTGTGTGTATTTTTTTTTTACAATACTACAGTTTTAGTAATTACGGCTATCTACAGACGGCCCTGATTACTAATACTGGGCTTAGTGCTTGCCGGTATGGCAGGCCAGCACTAACCCCAACATCTATTACCTCGGCACCCACCACCACCAGGGGTGCCGGGAAGAGCCGGGTACCCGCAGGACCGGACCTTCAAAATTGAGGGTCTGGCTCTGGGGCGGCTGCAGGCTGGTACCATTAGGCTGGGAAGGGCCAATAACCGTGTCCCTTCCCACCCTGGTAGTGCCAGGCTGCCGCTGCTGGTTGTATCTGGCTGGTGAAGGAAAAAAGGGGGGGATCCCACGCCATTTTTTTTTAAATAATGAAATTTTTGAAAAAAAAATGGCGTGGGGTCCCCCCCTTTTTTCCTTCACCAGCCAGATACAACCAGCAGCTGCAGCCTGGCACTACCAGGGTGGGAAGGGACACGGTTATTGGCCCTTCCCAGCCTAATGGTACCAGCCTGCAGCCGCCCCAGAGCCAGACCCTCAATTTTGAAGGTCCGGTCCTGCGGGTACCTGGCTCTTCCCGGCACCCCTGGTGGCGGTGGGTGCCGAGGTAATAGATGTTGGGGTTAGTGCTAGCCTGCCATACCGGCAAGCACTAAGCCCAGTATTAGTAATCAGGGCCGTCTGTAGATAGCCATAATTACTAAAACTGTAGTATTGTAAAAAAAAAAAATACACACACACAAGTATAAAACATTTTATTGAAATAAACACTCCCCCAGACCCCTGTTTGACCATTTTATGAAAAAAAAAAAAAAAAAAAAAGCTGGTCCGACGTAGTCCTCTGCATTCACGACCCTGAAAAATAGAAAACAAACACACAAACACAGACCACTTACCTCTTCCTGCAGTGGGATAATACACACAGCGATGTCACTGTACAGGGATAATAAACACAGAGATGTCACTGTACAGGGATAATAAAACACAGAGATGTCACCGTACAGGGATAATAAAACACAGAGATGTCACCGTACAGGGATAATAAACAGTGATGTCACAGTACAGGGATAATAAACACAGTGATGTCACAGTACAGAGATAATAAACACAGCGATGTCACCGTACAGGGATAATAAACAGTGATGTCACAGTACAGAGATAATAAAACACAGTGATGTCACAGTACAGGGATAATAAAACACAGAGATGTCACCGTACAGGGATAATAAACAGTGATGTCACAGTACAGGGATAATAAACACAGTGATGTCACAGTACAGGGATAATAAACACAGTGATGTCACTGTACAGGGATAATAAACACAGTTATGTCCTCGTACAGGGCTAATAAACACAGTGATGTCACTGTACAGGGATAATAAATCTCAGATCAACACATTGTGCCCCCATCAGACCTCAGATCAGAGTCTTGCGCCCCCATCAGACCTCAGATCAACACAATGTGCCCCCATCAGACCTCAGATCAACACAATGTGCCCCCATCAGAGCTCAGGTCAGCGTCTTGTGCCCCCATCAGACCTCAGATCAGCGTCTTGTGTCCCCATCAGACCTCAGATCAGCGTCTTGTGTCCCCATCAGACCACAGATCAGCGTCTTGTGTCCCCATCAGACCTCAGATCAACACAATGTGCCCCCATCAAAGCTCAGGTCAGCGTCTGGTGCCCCCATCAGAGCTCAGGTCAGCGTCTTGTGCCCCCATCAGAGCTCAGGTCAGCGTCTTGTGCCCCATCAGAGCTCAGGTCAGCGTCTTGTGCCCCCATCAGACCTCAGGTCAGCGTCTTGTGCCCCCATCAGACCTCAGGTCAGCGTCTTGTGCCCCCATCAGACCTCAGGTCAGCGTCTTGTGCCCCCATCAGACCAGCGTCTTGTGCCCCCATCAGACCTCAGATTAACACAATGTGCCTCCATGTGCCCCCATCAGACCTCAGGTCAGCGTCTTGTGGCCCCCCCTCAGATCAACACAATGTGCCCCCATCAGATCTCAGGTCAGCGTCTTGTGCCCCCCTCAGACCTCAGATCAGCCCACCCAGCCACTTTAAAAAATCATACTTACCTGTGCTGGCCGCCGCTGTCCTCAGGTTCACCGCTCCACTCTCTTGCCTGCCAGCGCTCACTATGACCTGACGCTGCGTCAGGTCATAGCGTCAGGTCATAGTGCGCGCCAGGGAAGAAGGTGGAGCGCGGAACCAGTGAGGACAGCGGCGGCCAGAACAGGTAAGTATGATTTTTTTAAAAGTGGCTGGGACCTGGGTGGGCTGATCTGAGGGGGGCGCGGGGCCCCTGGCAGCGCGGCAGATATTAGAACATGGCAACCGCATCAAAGTGATGCGTACGCCATGTTCTAAGTATCGGACGGCAAGAAAACTCGGTATCGAGCTTCGGTACCACACTAGGTACCGAAACCGTACCGAGTTTTCGATATATCGTGCAACCCTAGTACAGGGCACGGTACAGGAGGCATGGTAAAAGTCAAGGGCACAGTACAGGGCAGGGCGCACGGTATAGGGCGGGGGGGCACAATACAGGGCCGGGGCGACACGGTACAGAGCAGCACGGTACAGGGCAGGGGGGGCACAATACAGGGCAGGGAGGCACGGTACAGGGCAGGGAGGCACGGTACAGGGCAGGGAGGCACAATACAGGGCAGGGAGGCACAATACAGGGCAGGGAGGCACAATACAGGGCAGGGGGGCACAATACAGGGCGGGGGGCACAATACAGGGCAGGGAGGCACGGTACAGGGCAGGGGGCACGGTACAGGGCAGGGAGGCACAATACAGGGCAGGGGGGCACAATACAAGGCAGGGGGGGCACAATACAGGGCAGGGGGGGCACAATACAGGGCAGGGGGGCACAATACAGGGCAGGGGGGGCACAATACAGGGCGGGGGGGCACAATACAGGGCAGGGGGGCACAATACAAGGCAGGGGGGCACAATACAGGGCAGGGGGGGCACAATACAGGGCAGGGGGGCACAATACAGGGCAGGGGGGGCACAATACAGGGCGGGGGGGCACAATACAGGGCGGGGGGGGCACAATACTCACCATTTTCTCTTACTGCAGCAGGAGGTCGGCTGGCCGGATGGCTGTTCCGGCGGGAGCGAGGTCCGGCTGGATGGCTGTTCTGCCCGGTGGAAGGACTGGCCGGGCAGCCAGTCACATGGGGCTCTGGAGTGGGGGCTTGAAATGATTGGTGGAGAAGCAGCTTCCGCCCTCTGCTTCTCCACCAATCAGATACGACATTACAGCAGCGCAGAGGAGAGGTAGGAGAAAAACCTCTCTCCCCTCTCCTCTTTAGCGCTGCTGCCGCCCGCAAAACCAACCAGGGCCGCGCCGCCTGTGGCGATTGCGGTGCGGCCCTGAGGTATTAAAAAAAAAAAAAAATTTTCTTTATGGTTCTAGGGGGGGTCCAGACCCGCTGGAACCCCCCTGTAGGTGCGCCCCTGGATACAGTTCACAATGACATGGCTATACACAGAAAAAGCAAGTTTGTAGTGTCCCTTTCACACGACAGGTGGGACATTGCACAACCTTTAGAGATCACAAAATTACAAGTATCTCAATCAACTAAAACGCTCCTAGTTATTATCTCATTCTCATTGCCTACTGTAGGTTATTGGGTTAAAGGAAGTGATGATGATGATAACAACCCAGTTATGCAGTAGGATTTTTGCCTCATTTACACGTCAGTTTTTTGGTCAGTGATTTCCATCAGTGATTTGAGCCAAAACCAGGTACGGCTCTAAACACAGAACAGGTGCAGATCTTTCCCTTCTACCTTATGTCTGTGGAGGCTCCAATCCTGGTTTTGGCTCAAAATTCACACTGACGTGTGGAAAAGGCTTTATCCCTCCTATCTAGTATACTTAACAGCCACCCGTTGACTACACATACATCTTGGTGGTCGGCACTTATCTCTGTAAGGACATTTCTGAACTTTCTGGTAGAGTTTGCAGTTAAATGCTAATTATCAGTTACAGCAGGGTTACCCAAAAAGGGATGTTTTTTTACTGCCACTTCTTCATCTCCATGTACACTGCACCAAGTATAGAGATCGGTCCCAACAGTCACACGATCACCAGGCTGGTTGTCAGCTTCTGGGTTTTATCAGAATTAGATCAGATCTTTAGTGAGGTTGTACGCCTTGTATAACCTCTCTGGAGACTGTATTCTCCCTGTAACTTGGGCTAATATGTCAGCTCCAGTTACAGGAGAAATCTGCAATAAAAAATAAATTTGAATGGCCCCCCAAATTTATGACTTTATGGGGATGGGGGGTTACAAAGTGTAAAATTGTAAAGTGTAAACGTAAAATAAAATAAATGAAAAAATAAAGACAAAATAAAAAATGTAATAAGGTAATAAATGTCTTTGTTACTTTTTTTTACGTTTTTTTACGTTACTCGCACAGCAATTTTAAGTCGCAAAAAAGGTCACTATAGTAGGCGGCTGGTATAAAAAATACTGGAGTAGTAGTTCTAGACAAAAGTGTTAGATACTCCTAATTTAACAAATAACGTGCAACATTTAACACATTTGGCATAAAAAGAACGAAAACACGGACTTATTAATATTACCTTCAAGGTAAATTCCTCTCTATATGTCTATATTTCTTTTTATGTCAATAGAACATTTGTTATTGATTTCTAAATGCCTCATTATTGTGGAGTGTGAATGGGATTATATATGATATGACATGTGCTTTGACTGACAAGCTCTAAAAGACATGTGAACACACCTTGTCTGCTTGCGTGAGGTACACTAATTGTCTAAATTAGAACGTGTTTTCTTTCTGTGTCCGTTCCATTTTTTTTTTGTGGACCATATGCGGAACCATTTATTTCAATGGGTCCGCAAAAAAAAAACAGAAGTTACTCCGTGTGCATTCCGTTTCCGTAAGTCTGTATTTCCGTTCTGCAAAAAAATAGAACATGTCCTATTATTGTCCTTATTACAGGCAAGGATAGTACTGTTCTATTAGGGTCCAGCTGTTCTACATAGTTACATAGTTACATAGTTAATACGGTTGAAAAAAGACAGTGCCCCCTTGTCTTTTGAGGGGATTTTACCTGGAACAGTTTTCACCATATTTTTTGTATGGGCCATTTACATACTTATACAGGTTGATCATGTCCCCCCTTATACGTCTCTTCTCAAGACTAAACAAGTTTAACTCCTTCAATCTTTCTTCATAGCTAAGATGCTCTATGCCCCTTATCAGTTTAGTTGCCCGTCTCTACACCCTTTCCAGCTCCAGGACATCCTTCCTATAAACCGGAGCCCAGAACTGAACAGCATATTCCAGATGAGGCCGTACTAATGCTTTATACAGTGGTAATAAATTCTGTTCTGTTCTGTTCTGCAAAATACTGAATGCACACGGATGTCATCCGTTTTTTTTGCGGATCTGTTTTTTGCAGACTGCAAAATACATACGGTCGTGTGCATGCGGCCTCATGTTAAGGATGGGAGTCATGTTGAAATATTACATCTAATCATATTCCTTTTATTTTAAACATGTTTCAACAGAGGAAGAGAGAGAAAGATTACATGAATATTTGCTTTTCTGTCAAACAGGTTTCGCAACAGGTAGGAAGGGAACTAATAAGGGACTTTACGGTATTATAACATGCCGTCAGAAATCCGCTGCTTTGTCATTTGTATCAAGCTGTGGACAAAAGTTTACTAGTGTGGCATATTGTGATCTAAGAGGTGTGATTTACATATTGCTACATTTGTGTAGTTATTGGTATATTTGATTGTTTAGTACAACCCGCTGTTCTGAAACTACAACTCCCAGAATCCTCCTTTAACGTCTATGGGAGTGACAAGAACAGGCAAGTAAGAATGCATTCTGTGAGTTGTAGTTTCACAAGCAGCTGGAGTGCTGAAGGTTGTTGATCCCTGGTTTATTATAAAACACCCAATATCTTCAGAAATAGGAAGATACATATCAACTTTATAATATTTAATTGTATCTCCAAACACATTTAACAAAAGGTGACCATACATTCAGTCATTTCAAAAAGGAAATAAAGAAAAAACATAGTTTATGACACAATTAAAGTATGGACACAATTAAAGGCACCCTTCCTTAATACTTAGTTGCACAACCTTTGGCGACATTGACAGCCTCCAAACATTTTCAGAAATATCTGTCAGCTTCTGCCACCACCTGCCTGCTGATAGTTTCTTTTACTCTACTCCACTGCAAATCTCTCAAGCACTTGTAAGAAAACTCATCTGCAGGCAGCATGTTATAGCGCAGGAGACTGCGCTGACATATGACATATAGTTTTGTAGGAAAAGATCCAGTAAAACTTGTTTATATTTTTGAATCTCTCCTCTTTCTGACTTTCATTGGTTGCATGGGAGGTGTTATCAGTGATTGATAGCATTCTCTGTGTAATTATGTATACATAGATAGCTGTCAGTCACTGATAGTTGTACACAGGGGAGGTGTTATCTGTGATTGATAGCATTCTCTGTATAAGTGTGTATACATAAATAGCTGTCAGTCACTGATAATTGTACATGAGGAGGTGTTATCAGTGATTGATAACATTCTCTGTGTAAGTGTGTATACATAGATAGCTGTCAGTCACTGACAGTTGTACATGGAGAAGGTATCATCAACGATTGATAGCATTCTCTGTGTAAGTATGTATACATAGATAACTGTCAGTCGCTGACAGTTGTACATGGAGGAGGTGCTATCAGTGATTGATAACATTCTCTGTGTAAGTGTGTATACATAGATAGCTGTCAGTCACTGATAATTGTACATGAGGAGGTGTTATCAGTGATTGATAACATTCACTGTGTAAGTGTGTATACATAGATAACTGTCAGTCGCTGACAGTTGTACATGGAGGAGGTGTTATCAGTGATTGATAGCATTCTCTGTGTAAGTGTGTATACATAGATAGCTGTCAGTCACTGATAATTGTAAATGAGGAGGTGTTATCAGTGATTGATAACATTCTCTGTGTAAGTGTGTATACATAGATAACTGTCAGTCGCTGACAGTTGTACATGGAGGAGGTGTTATCAGTGATTGATAACATTCTCTGTGTAAGTGTGTATACATAAATAGCTGTCAGTCACTGATAATTGTACATGGCGTAGGTGCTATCAGTGATTGATAGCATTCTCTGTGTAAGTGTGTATACAGAGATAGTTGTCAGTCACTGATAATTGTACATGAGGAGGTGTTATCAGTGATTGATAACATTCTCTGTGTAAGTGTGTATACATAGATAGCAGTCATTCACTGACAGTTGTACATGGAGAAGGTATCATTAATGATTGATAGCATTCTCTGTGTAAGTGTGTATACATAGATAGCTGTCAGTCACTGATAGTTGTACATGAAGAGGTGTTATCAGTGATTGATAACATTTTCTGTGTAAGTGTGTATACATAGATAGCTATCAGTCACTGATAGCTGTACACAGGGGAGGTATTATCAATGATTGATAGCATTTTCTATGTAAGTGTGTATACAGAGATAGCTGTGAATCCCTAATAGCTATACACAGGAAAGGTGTTATCAGTGATTGATAGCATTCTCTGTGTAAGTGTGTATACAGAGATAGCTGTCAGTCACTGATAGTTGTACACAGGGGAGGTGTTATCAGTGGTTGATTGCATTCTCTGTGTAAGTGTATATACATAGATAGTTGTCAGTCAATGATAATTGTACATGGGGAGGTGCTATCAGTGATTGATAGCATTCTCTGTGTAAGTGTGTATACAGAGATAGTTGTCAGTCACTGATAGTTGCACACAAGGGAGGTGTTATCAGTGATTAATAGCATTGTCTGTGTAAGTGTGTTTATATAGATAGCTGTCAGTCACTGATAGATGTACACGGGGGAGGTGCTATCAGTGATTGATAGCATGCTCTGTGTAAGTGTGTATACAGAGATAGTTGTCAGTCACTGATAGTTGTACACAGGGGAGGTGATTGATAGCATTCTCTGTATAAGTGTGTATAGATAGATAGATGTCAGACACTAATAGTTATACATGAGGGAGGTGTTATAAGTGATTGATAGCATTCTCTGTGTATACATAGATAGCTGTTAAACAGCAGGTCTGCAATATATGGGCACCGGCCATTTGTGCACAGCATCATGGATTGTGAATGGGTCCACAGACGGTAGCCACACGGTCAGTGCCGTGCATCGCGGACCACAATGCTCTGCAGCATGGGCAAGGTCGGCACACAGTCGTGTGCATGAAGCCTTAGTCAGTGGTTTCCATCAGTGATTGTAAGCCAAAGCCAGGCATAAAGCCCACACTCAGATCAGTGATTTTCAGCCAAAACCAGGTGCGGCTCTAAACACCAAACAGGTACAGATCTTTCCCTTATACATTATGTTTGTGGAGGCTCCAACCCTGGTTTTGGCTCACAATCACTGATGGAAATCACTGGCCATCCCGATCCCGTGTCTCTTGCCTCCTACTGTCCCTGTTGAGGCCCTGACACAGCAGAAACCACCACCAACCTATTGCTACTCGCACAACACCGCTATAGGTGACTACATACAAAAAAACTATATACAAATAGATGTTGCCAAAATAAATAATTGAATGCTGTAATATCAGAGTGTGTTATACTGAAGAGGTAATGAACACCAAGCACACTACAGCATCTCAATAGATATAGATGTATAGATAGAACCAAGATATCCAAAGCCAGAGGATAGCAAAATTATGATATCCACTGGCTTACAAACTTTAATGAAGCGGTTGAGATGTATAATTCCCCATGTGCCTACGCGTTTCGCTGTTGTCACTGGCTCCTCAGGGGACTCATAACATATGGGAAACTTGTTCCCTTTACCACATATTCATATTGAAAAACACATCAGTTCAATCAGTTACTGTTTCATACTGTTCAACATCCAATTTCCGTGATAGAATAGGTTCAGATGTTTTACTGTATATATCTCCAGCCCAATAGGATAATATTATGTGGGGGCATAGATATCTCTAGAATTAACTCTAAAACAGATCGCAAGAACAATACATGTGTTTGTATGTCCCCATTAAGCAGAAGCTTTAAGGCTACTTTCACACTAGCGTTTTTAAATTCCGGTATTGAGTTCCGTCAAAGGGGCTCAATACCGGAAAAAAACGCTTCAGTTTTGTCCCCATTCATTGTCAATGGGGACAAAACTGAACTGAAGACAACGGAATGCTCCTGAAAGCATTCCGTTCCGTCTTCAGACCGGAGAACAAACCGCAGCATGCTGCGGTTTGCTCTCCGGTCCAGGCATCCGCACCAAGACGGATCCGGAATGACCCCCAATGGAAGTCAATGGGGACGGATCCGTTTGGTGTGGACACACCAGTAATCCGGATCTGTCCTCCATTGATTTCCAATGGGGGGTCATTCCGGATCCGGCATACATACACACAGACTACATACAAACAAACATACAGACATACATACAAACATACAGACATACATACATACTCACATACTCCCGGGACGCCGGCAGCAGGTCTTCACGCGCCTCCTGCACGCTGCGATGACGTTTCCCCACTGCGCCCAGCAGAGGGCGCTGTGGGGAATCGTCATCACTGCGCGCAGGAGGCGCGTGAAGATGTTCTGCCGGCGTCCCGGGAGTATGTGAGTATGTATGTATGTTTGTATGTATGTCTGTATGTTTGTTTGTTTGTATGTAGTCTGTGTGTTGTTTTAATGTGTGTCATGTGTGGGGCCGGAGCGCTGCTCCGGCTCCACACATGTATAGCGTTAGCACGGATCCGTCGGCACCCTTTAGGTGCCGGATCCGTGCTAACGCTAGTGTGAAAGTAGCCTTAGATAAAAACCTACATAGATGATCCCATTCATTATACTGCAGGTCAATTTGAAAAGTTGCAAAAAGGTACAAATGAGCTCTAATAAGGGGTGTGTGCAAAAACTACAGTAACATAACTACAGTAAAACAGAACTGACTTCACCCCAGGGTAGGTAAATGTGGCAATTGATAAACCCTTTGCTAATATTTCGATTAATTAATTACATATAATGATACTGGTGTAAATATACCAAGCTATGCACAATTAGCAACTGCGAGGAACTCGAGGGCTTGAAAAACCTCTTAAATGCTCTAAGGCCTCGGGCACACGGCTGTTGCCCAGCCCGCAAGCCAAGTTCACCCAATTCACTTGAATGGGCCAGCAATCTGGAAGGAGGCCGTAACCCCACGGAAGCACTACGGAGTGCTTCGTGGGGTTTCTCTCCGTGCCTCAGCACCGCAAAAAAAAATAGAATATGTTCCATTTTTTTGCAGTGCGGACAGATCACAGACCCATTCAAATTGAATGGGTCTGGATTTGTCTGCGGAATCTGCATGGATGTTGCCCGTGCATTGTGGACTGCAAATTGTGGTCCCCAATGCATGAAACGGCAGAGCAACGTCTAAGACTGGCGTCCAACATTTCATCCAACATGTTGCATTGTGACACCATTGAAATATGTTAAATGAAATGTTGCGCGACTTTCATTTTGAGAGACACGTCGCCATGTAGCTGTAGCTTAAAGTGAGGGAAATTCGGCAGTCCATGCGCCTGGTATAAAAACTACTCCAGCCCCTACTCCAGACATAAATGTTATTTCATTTGACAGGGTTGCTGTCACGTCCCCATCACTCCCAAGGGGCGAGGACGGTGTAAAAATGCCCATACGACAACATATAATAAAACGTAGTAAAAAGGGTCTTCTTTTTTAAGCCAAAAACTGACATAAAATGTTAATAACTATTACTGATCAGTGATCTTGTCGCAGAGTACTTGATCACTCTTCAGGAGAATAGATGGTAAGAAATATATACAGTATTATACAGAAGTTTTATTTGCTAATAACATTTTTTTTTTGCATAACCATACAGCTTAGAAAATATGAGTTATCAAAATATTATTCATATTTGCATAATCACACCCTTTATTTGCATAACCACACCCACAGCTATTGTGTAAACTGGCAGTTCTGCTGCTTAGGATGACATCAGTGATTGACGTGACACTAAGTTCTTAAGGGTTTTTTGTATCGTTTATTATATACCATAGTATGTCAATGATAAAAGCTTTTTAAGTCTCGGTGTGCACCACCCAACTTGCATAACAAGAAATCCTGCCCAGTAAGATACTTGTAAGCTGAGTCAGTGTTTGATAGCTGTTATAAATAAATGAACCTTGTGCTATTATTATTTTTCTCATCACTATTAAAGTATGCAGGCTGTGCTTTATACAGCTATTACATACATACATAGACTGAAGAGGTACCTAGCAGTCGTACCTGCGCCCTGGTGTTTAGAGGCAGAAAGTCCCCTCTGGGACATAAGAAAATACGAGTATATCAGCGGCATATAGAAAACAGGGGGCCCTGTTACAGGTTTTGCATTGCGGCCGGGGAGCTTCAAGTAATGCCTATGTTTCCAGACAATGAATAGAAAAATGATATGGATGAACAGCAATTGCCAGATATATCTGTTGTAAAAGAAGAATCCAGTTCGCCAGAATCCACATCTCTAAATGACATTGGGGGTCATTTACAAACAGATATACACCACTTTCTAGCATACACCTGTCGGAGATTGTGGCACAAAGGTTATTTGCGGCACATTCTGCAACTTTTCCCTTCTCACGCCAAGTCTAAAAAAGGGGGTGTGGCATGGTTGGAGAAGGGGGTGGGCCTCCCGTATCATTTATCATTTTCTGTGCCTGTTTTAGGCATAGAAAATGGTCTAAATCTATGCTAGCAATCGAGCTGGCATAGATTTAAACCAAGGGTGCACCTAGCCTTTTTGCTGCCTGAGGCGAAAAATGAAATGGCGCCCTCCCTCCGCAATGCCAATTTCTTAAAATAACCCCTTCCCTTCAGCCCATGGCCTTTCGGCTGCCCTTCTCTTGCCTGAGGCAGAAGGTGTGCTCCTGATTTAGACAGACGGTGGATACGCTGAAGTTATCCAGTTTTTTAGGCCGACACCTCTACATAAATTCGGCTCATCCATCGCTAGCTAAAGGGGTATTAAGACCGGTGACACAGAATTGCATGCTTTGCCATTGACTTTTACATTTTTATTTTGTCTTGACTAGTTCGTGCAGCCTACATTATTTTATACAAAAAAATAGTATCTAGAGCCTTACCCATCAACTGTAATATTATATATATATATATATATATATATATATATATATATATAATAAGGAGTCAGTCTTTTGGCTTACATTTAAAGGTAGTCTATGAGCAGGAAATTCACTATGCCTTCTAGGAGTAGTTCAGCATAAAATAATGGTAGCTTTTATTTTATCTGATGCAGAATTCTGATGAAACACTGTTTACAATGCATATACAGATGAGATGGTCACAGAGGGTGAGTCTGAGGCCCTTGGTGCATCTTATCTCCACCACCATCCTCTGCTAGACTCTCCCTCTCCTCGATTGTAATCTTGTTTGGCCCTGAAATGTAATACATGTATGTATTTATTTAATATAAGTTTGTATTTAAATATATTTTTTATTTATTTACTAGCTGAAGGACCAGGCTTCGCCTGGGTATATTTAATTTATTTCATTTAATGTTTGTGTGTGTGTTGTTAAAAGATATCGAGAATGACCTCTACAGTAACCGCCCCTTTAACAGTGACCTCCACAGCAGCCCGCGCCTTAACAGTAACATCCACAGCACCCTCCCCTTTAACTGTGACCTCCACAGCAGCTAGGGTGGCCACTGTCTTCACCCCAGAAAGCCAGACCTCACCGGCCATGCCCCCAAACGTGAAGCAGCACCCCCAGTTCCCATGAAGCCACACCACTACACATGAGGCCACCCCTGGCTCTGTGAAGACACGGAGGAGAAGCTATCTGAGTGTTAGCTACTGAAAGGGTGGACATCCCTGCGTCCGTCCAGGCACTGCATCTGACGGAGAACAGGTAGCCAGAAAACTGAACTGTCCAGCCTAAAGCTGAACATCTGGCCACCCTAACATCAGCCTGCCCCTAGGGCGGCGAGAGGTCCAGTTTTAGGCTGGACAGTCTGGCTTTCAGACTCCCTGTCCACCGCCCAGCGCAGGGTCTGGAGAGACACAGGGATGCCCACCCTTTCAGTAGCTCACGCTCAGACAGCTTCTCCTCCGTGTCTTCATGGAACTGGGGGTGTGGCCTCGTGTTTAGGGGTGTGGCATCATGGGGACCGGTGGCATGGCTTCACATTGGGGGGAGGCTGGACAGTCTGGCTTTTAGACTCCCTGTCCTCTGTTATGTGCAAGGCCTGGATAGACACAGAGATGTCCTTTTGAACAGCTCACTCTCAGACAGCAGCACTGTACAGTCTGAGCATGAGCAGAAGGGAGAAATTCGCCCTCCTCCCTCCCCTGCAGCTGACAGAAGTTGATTTTTACCTTCATTTTTTCAATCCCGGTCAAATGCGGCGTGGAAGGGGCGTGGCCTGACTGAGTTGGGGGCGTGACTTAGTGGGACCTGGGAGTGGGGCTTTTAAGTCCTTCTTTTGAAGATGGCCTCAATTACAGGTCGATGCCATAGTAATTTAGTAGAAAAGTGGGTAACAGTGGAAGAAAACATCTTTTATTACTACTGAACGATAAATATGTAACATTTACATTATATGAGGTAATGATTGATGATGAATTAGTCTGAAACATAAGTTATATTTATGGTAACTGAAATACTCCTTTAACAGTGTCATCCACAGCGCTCTGCCCCTTTAAAGCAGACCTACAGCAGTGAACTGGCCAGGTTGTTACGGAAACCTGATGTGTGTGGAGACTAACTGCCTGTGAGCTTCTATTGGCTGATAAGGGTCATGTGACCAGGCTTCTATTGGCAAATGCATTTTTTGGGAATATCTCAGGAACGGTACGTCCTGGAGAGCTGAGACCTGTTCTAAAACCTCCCTGGACTCCTCATGTACCTGTGTGCCAAATTTCGTGATTGTAGCTGTGACGGTGCGGATTCCTTTAGCGGACATACACACACACACACACACAGACACACACACATACACTCAGCTTTATATATTAGATTTATTTATTATATTTAATATATTTATTTATTTATGTATTTGATATATTTAAATATATGTTTGTATTTTTTATTTTTTTTTCTGCTAGACTTATTTTAGGTTGGCATTTCAGGGGGCATGACCTTTCTGCTGCAGCTCTTTCCCTGTAACTGCTGCAAAAGACATGGCTCGTTGAAAGTTGAAGATTTAAGCTTAGAGCGTGTCACCATCTCAGCAAGGAACAACCAACAGCTTGTGGAGCTATACAGATACATTTTATTAAATAGCTCACAGGCTGTAACATCCAATTACCAAAGTATTCTGATCCAGGTGCTGTTTTGCAAGAACCATAACTTTTTAAAAATTTTCCCTCTATATGGGTGCTTGTTTTTTTGCAGGCCGAGTTGTATTTTCAAATGCTACCATTTTGGGGTGCATCTAACGTACAGTATAACTTTTTATAAATATTTTTTTTGGGGGGAAGCAGATTTTTTTCCATTGATGCAGCTGTGTGAGGCCTTGTCTGTTACAGTATTTGTTGCAGTTTGACTTCTTGATTGGTCCTGTCAAAGAAGGAGAAGGAGGCAAAAGAAACAAGAAGAGCAAGGGTGCACAGAGTCTCTTGGGCCCGCCTTCTGTGCACTTAACTGTAATTTTTCTCTTGAATGAAGCAAAGGATTTATAAGTGAACTGTATCATTACATTCAGTTGAGCTAGCCCTACAAGACATTGCGCCTGGTTTTACAGTAAATTTCTTGGTGACACACTCCCTTTGATGTAGACTCACATTCACACGTGTATCTCTGATTTGTCTCTGCCTTCCTCTTCACAAACAGCACACACATCAAACTGCTGTGAGGAGAAATGGAGACGAGGGTGGGAGCTTTCTCAGAGTCCTTTGGCTGTTTATGTCTACTAAGCAGCAGGGGGTGGGGGGTAACGACTGATGATGGCCCATGAGGACATGTAGAAGGCTTCCTGGGACAGCAACCACAACCTAGGACTATCCTGCTGGATCCGAGACAGTTGGGAGGCATTCATTACTTACTGCAGGTATAGTAAGTCTTGCTATAGCAAGTTTTACTATTCACTATATTATCAGCCTTTCTGCTGCCTGAGACGAAAACTGAAATGCCAATTTCTTAACCTAACCCTTTTGCCACCATGAAAGCGCTCATAGCCCATGGCCCTTCCACTGCCCCCCTCTTGCCACTACCTGGTGCTGCCTGAAGTGACCGCCTCACCTTGCCTCATTGGTGTTGAACCCCTGTATATTATATGTAGTCACCAGTAAGTAATCAGTGAGGATTGGATTGTGGCAAACTACGACTAGATGAATATGATCAGATACCTATTGTAGTACACACAGGGAACTATGAGAAGACCAGGCATGGTCTCCATGTTGATGTATGTTCATTCTTTATTGCAGATGAATGTGTGATTTTAGACTGTAAACCCTGATCACTCCAGTGTTAACTCCTTGGATTCACAATTTTACTCTTTTCTTGATTCTACTCATTTATCAGACCCGCTTTATATGAGCTCTGGAAGAAAGAACGGCTACAGAAAGAGTTAAAAACCAGCTACTATTGTAAGTATTGGCAGCTGCATGCAGATCAAGAGCTGTTAATGCTGGGAAATGAATCTCTCCAAACTTGTTCTGTGATGTTGAAATCCTCATTGTCTCCTCCTCCTCCTCTCTTTCAGGAAAAAAGTACTTCCAGTAGTGATGTCGGCCATCATGCTGTATAGAAGGTGAGTACTGAGGAACCCTGAGACTTGCTGCAGTGCCAGGGCTGCCTACCCCCACACTGGGCACACCTCACCCACATATACAGGTACTTTTCTACTCCTTTTCACTGCTGTCAACCATGGTGTGTGGTTGTACAATGCTGTCTCTCCCTGTTAGTACGGTAAGTCACCTTTATAGACTTTCATAGTGAGGGCCTTACATACTGTATGCATACCACTCAACTTTCTGGATGGGGAAAGAGGGACACTTACACCCAGGCTCGGACTGGCCCACCGGTGGGCCCCTGAGCAATGTGGGCCCCTATTGTCCCACCCCCTGCACAAGTGGTACATAACACAGTAGATTTACTGCACTACATACATATATTCAATGTACAGCACCTCAACTAGCCTACGGTATGTGCATATAAAACAACTTTATAGATTATTAAAGAAACTTCCCAGTTTTTTATTATAGACACGATCAGAGCTGAGATGACTTCTAGGTATAGAGCTAGCCAGTGTCCTCTTCTCCCCAGCACCTACCTTCTCAAAGTTGCGGCGGGACCCCCATATTCAATCATCTAGTAGCATCTTGCTGCAATTTGAGCAGGTAATATTTGAATGTATCTGTAAGGTGGGCCCCCAAAATAAATTTTACTGGTGGGCTCTAGGCACCCCAGTCAAACACTGCTAGTACCTCATTTTATGAAAGATCCAACCACTGGATGAGGAGGGTCATGTCTGCAGTAAGTGATTGGTTGACCAGCATTCAAAGCTGTTTCCCACCATGTTGAGATAGTAAGGGGTGCTGGGGCAATATGGGGACCAGGCACCATCAAAACTACAGGAACTAGTTTTTTTACAGCATTTGCAGCCCCAGGACAGTTATTTATTTTCCCTTGTACTGGAATATATACGGTAATCACAAAAATAACTATAACAATGATTATTGACCTTTTAAGGTCCAAATTGCATAATGAACAAAATATATGGGTTAAGATCAAATATATGAGTAGGAACCAGACAGATAGTTTCTGGAACAGTTTAGTAAGTTTATTAATGCACATTTATTTCCCAAGGTAAAAAGAGGGACAATTAAGGACAAAAGAGGGACTGGGGTCAAAAAGAGGGACCCTTTGGAGGCATACTGTATTCATAACACTTTGCTCTTTATGTGAACATACCTGCAAGATATTTATAAGATGTCACTGCTGATGCAAAGACTAGAATTGTGTTAAATACAGATATGTTTACTACACAGGAACAGGTTTAGCACTGTAATATGTGAAAGTGTCACACCAGTAAAGAGGTGGGGGAAATGGGACAATATTAACAACCTTGTAATGACAACAAGAGTCACTGTTGCTTGGTTCTTTAATCTTCTCCTTATCTTTATCTGAATGTTTGCTGACTCTATACGTATATATATATTAGAGATGAGCGAATCTATTTGCCGCTTCGTAGATTCGAATCTTGGAAATTTTCAGCTGCGAAGCGAATCCGAATTTTTTGAGATTCGCCCCGTTAGATTTGAAAATGTTCTTAAGGCTTTCTAAGCATTCGCTACGTACTTGTCCGATAAATTGTACGCTAATGCTACGTTATAAGTTACTCTATATGCTGTTGCGTACAAATTCAATTAATTAGCGAACTTTTACTGTTCCTTATTCGTTCGCCAAAATCCCAGGTAAAAAGCGGTCACCTGACCTAGTGGGCAGGGCTTGCTCTGATTGGCTCAGTCTCGGTAAGCCAGTGACGCATTACTTCTGCTGCGACTGCTGAGACGAGCAGAAGCACTGTATGTGTAGTTCTGAGAGACTGAGACATGTTTTGTTAAAATTGAGGTGTAATTGTTCTGGGAATCCATATTACACATATCAGGGATACTGCAGGGCAAGTGCAGGGCCAGTGCAGGGCTAGTAATTAATCAGGCAGGGACAGAGACAGGGAGAGAGATAGGGAGAGAGACAAAGACCAGCTGCAGGGCCACAGTCAAGTGAAAAATGGATAAGCAAAAGGGGTCCAGTTCCAGCCAGACCTCGAGCTCAAAAAAAAGGGAGAAGGTGGCACAGGGCAGCAGTGCTAAAGGACCTGTAGCCAGGGCTTCTACTTGTAGAATTCGCAATACTTGGCCAGTGTTCAACTAGGCTAACCCACCAAGGTGCAAAATTGTAGTGGAGGAGAAAGTGGATGAGGTAGTGGAGTGGATGGCACGCTTATCTCAGTCACAGCCGGATGATCTGCTGTCATCTGCTGATACGGTATCCATATGTAGCCAGGGGTCAGACTCAGAGCGTTACTCCTGCTCCACCATTCCGCTCCAGCAAAGCCCGTCATTTTCGTACGCAATTTGTACGCTCATGCGTATGTGTTCACAGAAGTTGCGTACCTTTTAAAGCTGAACGTTCGTTATTAGTGTGCGAATGTTTGCAAAACACCACATAATAACGTAACATATCATTTTAATGGATCCAATTTGAATAAAGAAACCTTGAAGGACATGCTGCCGTCTACTCGGCTTGGTATAGTATATGGAGCGACCGGTGGATCTATGGTTGCAGACAGGCTGAGGCATTCCTGAGGAAGTCTAGAAGGGACATTGGTGCTGCTTTCATAAATACTTTTTTGTATCCTTAGGATAGGTCATCAATATCTGATCAACGGGGGTCTGATACCTAGTACCCCCGCCGATCAGCTGTTTGAAGAAGAGGCAGCTCTCCATGCGAGGACTACTTCCTCTTCATTACACTACGCGTCATTTCCCTTGCAGCAGTGGAACAATGTAGTCACAAGTACTCGCTCTATTCAAGTGAGTACTTGTAATTACACTGCACTTCCAAGAGGATGGCCAGTGTAACGAAGAGGAAGTAATGCTCACATGGAATGCCATCTCTTCTTCAAACAGCTGATTAGCGGGGTCTGGTGCCTCTCCCTGTTAGTAAGTTGGAGCCCTAACAATCAGATATTGATGACCTATCCTAAGGATAGGAAAAAAACACAATGCAGCAGCACTCTGCAAACACAAATAACATACAACATTGCCATAGCAATAGAAAACATTCTGGTGCTAGTGTTACACTTACGCAAAATTGAGATTCTTGGCAAATACATTTTGTACAGAATTATTTGGACCCGTCTGCCAGACGTCATGGCGATCTCTTTAAGACGGGAACCTAACACTACACTAATTCCTACCTGTTATGTGCCATAATGCCCACCATAAAATTCAGGGAGTGTCGGTTCCACATGCATGCTGGGTCCATGTATGTTGGTACCTGCATCCCTGGATTTAATGGAGGCCTTTAAGGCACCAAAAATGGCAAAGGCAGAATGGACCCAGCATGCATGTGGAACCGACACTCCCTGAATTTTATGGTGGCCATTATGGCACATAACAGGTAGGAATTAGTGTTAGGCTCCTGTCTTAAAGAGATCGCCTTGACGTCTGGCAGATGGGCCAAAATAATTTAGCAAAATAAGTGTAGCACTAGCACCAGAATGCTTTCTATTGCTATGGAAATGTTGTACGTTATTTGTGTTTGCAGAGTGCTGCTGCATTGTGTTTTTTTCCTTAGTGTTTTTAGCCATGGCAGCGTGACTTTTTTTGCACTATCCTAAGGATAGGTAATCAATGTATATTGCCTGCATAATCACTTGCCAAAAATTTTTCAACCTTTCCAAGATGAATATGGACTTGCAAAACTCTCAAAAATAAGTATTGCAACTCCCATGGTGGGGTGCAAATCCTTCAAATGGTCAGCCAATGCATTATATATGTGTATTTTATTAATTGTTGATCCTTCTACAAGCAGCAAAGTCTGTATCAGCCATAAACAGCAAATACCTTGCTAACATGCATGGCCTTGTTGTGTTCCTAGAGTGTCTATGAATGTCTTCTCTAGCTTTCCCTCAGTGATTGTTCTGTCAACAAGAATGACATTTCTCCTGGAGCTAAACTGAACTAGCAACTGCCCTTAACCGCAGTAGGAGCTACACTCAAGTAGCTGATGCAATACTCACTAGAAAAGCTAGTTCCCTCTGCTGAGTCAGGACATATTTAACTAAACAGTGATCCTACAGACAGCTTTTGGCAATACATACAAAACATAGGACACAATGCATGAACAAATTAAAGGGGTTTTCTGGGATGTTACTACTGATGACCTATCCTCGGGTCATCAGTATTCCGATCAACTGTTTGAGAAGCCATCGGCAATCCCGTGAGTGCCGCGGCCTTCTCTCAACTTTTCCTAGGCAAGTGACGTCAAGTTCATTAGTCACGTGGCCTAGGAGCAGCTCAGCCCCATTCAAGTGAATGGGGCTGAGTGCGATACCAAGCACAGCAGCAGTACAATGTACGGCGTTGTGCTTGGTGAGCGGGGAGAAGGTAGTGGCGCTCACGGGAGTGGCGGTACCTTCTCAAACAGCTGATCGCTGGGGGTCCCGGGTGTCGGATTCCCTCCCATCAGATACTGATAAGTAGTAACTACCCGGAAAACCCCTTTAAATAACATCAAATCAAGAACAACTTGCAAGTACCCTGCTCTGGGGTACTGCACAAACTGTACCTTATCCATGGAGGTGCTGGATGTACAGTAGAAGATAGATTATGGACTATGAACATAAGATATCCTGGTTTCAATTTATTTTAGGGCAGTGAAGAAGGAAACTAGAAATATCCATCCTAATGTTTGTATATGTAAAAAAAAGTTATTTTTAAATGTAATGTATTTCTTCTATTTACAGTATCTTTCATTACAATGAGTGTTAACCCTTTCACGACCGGAGCTTTTTTCGGTTCTGCATTTTCGTTTTGTGCTCCCTGCCTTCAAACAGCCATAACTCTTTTATTTTTCTGTTCACATAGCTGTATGAGGGCTTGTTGTTTGCGGGACAAGTTGTACTTTCCAACGCCACCATTTAATATTGCATACGGTGTAGTGGGAAGCGGGAAAAAAATTCCAAACCGAGTGAAATTGCAAAGAAAACGCTATTCCGCTACAGTTCTACGGGTTTCTTATTTACAGCATTCGATGTGCATTAAAACTGATCCGTTACTTTCATTCTACTGGTCAGTACGAATCCGGCAATACCTAATATGTATAGTTTTTCCTGCGTTTAGATGGTGATAAAATAATTAGAAAGTTGCCCTTTTTTTTTTTTTTTTTTCCTTGTCATATATTGACCCCTATAACTTTTTGGTATTTATGTGTACAGAGCTGTATGGGGGCTCATTTTTTGCGGGGCGGTCTGAAGTTTTTATTGATACCATTCTGGGGTGTGTATGACTTTTTGATCACTTTTTATTTAATTTTTTTTAGAAAAAAAAAGGGACAAAAAACTGCGAATCGCCATTTGGACGCTTTTTTCCGCCACACAATTCGCCGTATTGAAATTTTTTTTTTATATTTTAAAAGTACGGGCGTTTTCGGTCACGGTGATACCCATGATGTCTATATTTATTGTTATTTAGGTATTTATTTTTTACTTATACGGAAAGGGGGGTGATTTGAACTTTTATATCTTTTTTATTTTTATATATTTTTTAACATTTTTTTTTAATTTTTCTGTGATTATTTTAAAGCTCAAATATCATCTGATCTATTGTGTTTTGTTTTTTTTCTTTATGAGCAATCATGGATTTACTAGATGCAGTTAAAACCATGAATTGCTCATTTCTTATCCTGGCCTGCCATCTAGTGGCCAGAATAAGAATTGCAGTTTGAAAACTGTAATCCTCACCAGCGAGGATTACAGTTTTCATATGGTGTACAGACACCCCGATTGGCCAATCGGGGCGTCTGTACACCACCCGGAAGCGTGGGCTTCCGGGTTCAGACGCATCCTGATGCCGTGATCACATGTGATCACGGCATCAGAAGGCCCTGGAAGTCTCCGCAGACGGAGGTAAGATGCGGCAAGTCTCTGCTGTTAGAAACAGCAGAGACTTGCCGGCCATGACGCCCGCCGCACCCGCGAGCGGGCGTCATGTCCCCGCACCGCCCGCGCGCCGTACATGTACGGCGGCGGTCGGGAAGGGGTTAAAGAAGACCTTTCACCACTCCTGACATGCCTGTTTTAATAGCTTCATGCATTCTCCATGTAATAACAAGTCTGGAACATCTATTCTTATGGCTCTATGTTGTGCCATTCCTTTATTATTTGCACTAGAAGTTATGAATGAATTGCTATTAGCCTTCAGTAAGGGAACAGAGGGAAGGTGACCAGTTGGGGGTGCGTACCTGCACAGACTGACTCTAGCCAATCAGTGCTGTCATGTTCAGACTGTGCAGATACACACCCCCCTCCTACAGAAGTCATAGCAGTGGAGCATGAGCTCAGAGGGTCCCCTCGGTTACACCTTTGTGAGGATGAGCGATGGCACGCATAGGCAGTAACCAACCTACTACACAGGATGTCTTGACAGTAGTTGAGTTTTTCATCTCTCTCAGAAGGTGCAAAAAAGGCCCCCATTTTGGCCCGGTAGAGAAGGTCTAACATCATGGAGAGCCAGTAGTCAGCCATTTATGTCCTCCTCCTGTGCCAGTTCAGCCTCCACAGGTTTCAGGCGGCTGTGAAATGTAGGCGCCATGTCTTCTGTCCCCTTGCCAGTCAGATTTATCAGCATCACTTCCAGGATGTGAAGAAGTGGAATGATATCATTTTTCCCGTAGTCCTGACAACTGACAAAGTGGCCTCCTCAAAGAGAAAACGACAGGTGTCACACATGAGCTGCCACTGTTTAACGTCAAAGTTAAACTGGGGAGTAGACATGTCTGTCTGCATTATCAAGAAATCGGTCACAGGTTTCCCCTGCTCATACAGTCGGTCCAACATGTGGATGGTGGAGTTCCAACGTGTGGAAATGTTGCAAATGAGGTGATGTAGGGAAACACCATTCTGCCTTTGCAGTTGAAGGAGGAAGTGTTTTGCATAGTAAGAGTGGCTGAAGTGCATTCACAGTTTCCTGGACATTTTTAACAGCTCTTGCAATTCAGTGGAAGACTTGAGGAACTGGGTGACAACGAGATTCATAATGTGCTCCATGCAGGGCGCATAGGTCAACCCTCCCTGACGCAGCGAAGACAGAATGTTCGTCCTGTTATCGGTGACCATCATTCCTATTTACAGATGGTGAGGAGACAGCCAGGATTTGATTTCTTGGTTGATGACGCGGAGCAGTTCCTCCCTGGTGTGACTTAGTTCGCTCAGGCTGACCAGGTGCAGAACCACATGACGATGTTGTGCTTTAAATAGGTGCTATGTTGGAGGACCGCTCTCAACTGTACCTACAGTGGAAGCAGAGGAGGGCATTAAGACCTAAATCCCATGATTACAACACAGAGGTGGCATTGCCATAACCTGGCCAAGCTGCTAGTATGCCTGGGCATGAAGCACATTTACCCAGTGGGCTGTAAAGGACATATATTGTCCTTGACTGTAGTTACAACTCCACACATCAGTGCTGGCATGAACTATACCAGACACTGAGAGGCTCAAGGACTGGGCCACCTTCTGCTCAACATACGTGTGTAGGGCTGGTCCAGCTTTTTTAGAGAAGTAATGAAGGCTTGGGGCTCTCCTCCTTGGGTGGGCACAAGCCATCAGTTCTCTGAAATGTTCAGAGTCCACGATATGGAAAGGGAGAGACTGTAGTAACAGCAGCTTGGCCATGTGCATGTTCAGCTTCTATGGAGTTTGATGAGTGCATGCATACTGTTGTCTCTTTGTAATTGCCTCGGTAATCGATTGCTGGCAAAACACGTGATGAGGAGTAGAAGGAGGAGCATCAGAAGTAATAGATGAAGGGAAGGAATGACAGCTTTTTTCTGCTGAGGTTCAGGAGCCCTCAGGTTACATGGTGACTCTCCATGTGTTGATGCAGGGCAGTGGTGCAAACATTAGCACCCTGACCGCACTTCACTTTCTGTCCACATATCCAGCAGACCGCCATGCAAACGCTCTCCAGGGGCTTGATAAAAAAATTCCCACACTGCAGAATATGGCATTTTACTCTCAACACTCTGTGCTGACTGCCTGCCGCTGCCATTATGAACCCACGCACCGCTGGTTGTTTCCTGACTGGTAGACTTCTGAGTAGCAGACGGTCTACCCCATGTGCATTTGGCTCCAGATCTCCCACCCTGCTGTCTCATTGGCACGGGCCTTCTGCCACCCTCACCCCCTGATGATGATGATGAATTGATGATGTCCCCTCTTCACACGGCTGCCACGTATGATTGGCTACATCATTGTCTGCTAATGTCATTATCGCTAGTTGAACGCCTAAGGGAAGACTCAGCAGACCTCTCCTCCAACTCTTTGCTGGCCTGTAGCTGTTGACTGTCCTCACTAAGCTAGTTCTCATTGAAAAGAGCATCGGAGCTGGCAGCATACATTACCTCCCAAGCAGAAGGAGCAGCAAAAGAAAGAGGCAGTTGCAGGTGTGGGCACGGAGGTTGTTCCTGGGCCATGCCAACTAAGTATGGTGCCAGAGGAACCCACCGATTCCTGGCTGCGTGTATCTGTTGTCACCTGAGATGATGTTGAAGAGCAAATCAACCATTCCATTACGCCAGCGCCTCTTCATAACTCTGGCAGATCCACTGCCAGCTTAGGGATTTATGAAAACGCTGGTCTTAAAGGGGCTGTCTCATCTCAGAAAATGGGGGCATATCGCTGCTGGGACCCGCACCTATATCGAGAGCGAAGCGCGGAGCTCTGTGCCTGGAGGACTCCGGGTTTCCTGGGGTCTGGCCACCACCAGGTGCAGCTCCCCGCTGCGCTCATAGACTATTTTTGGCGGCCCCATAGAAATTAATGGAGGGCGGCTGCGCATGCAGTGCGCCCTCCTTCTCTTTTGGGGCCCCGTTCTCAATATAGGTGCAGGTCCTAGGGGTGGGACCAGCACCTATAAGACAATGGGGGCATATGCTAGCGATATGCCCCCATTGTCTGAGATGGGATAACCCCTTTAATAAATGTGCCCCATAGTGTAATGTCTCAAGCCTATTTTGCACCTTCCTCAGACACTGTAATAAAAACATGTGGATAAATTGATGCACCATTTAAGATGAAAATACCCCTATTAATGCAGCATATCAGTTGAATCATAGTTTATGAAGACTTTATGAAGACTGTAGCAGCGCTGTATTTTAACGTTTGCCCTCCAAAACACATTTTGGAATTTATTTTCTGGCAGACGGAATAGAAACTGATAGATAACAAATATTGCGTTTTCATTTACAAGTCCACATAATGTTCCTTAGGTTGCAGCAATAACTTAAAGGAAAAAATCTTACTACTGTCATTTCAACTTCGGTTAAATTACATGATTATTATATCCTATGAATTCTCTTGGATTTTTCTCTAGGTCCATAAAATGTTGGGTCACCTGCTCGTTTTCACACTTCACATTCTGACTCTGACATGTCTGCCTGTAGATAACGCTGGTAAGTGCAATACAATAACAAGCTGAAATGTATTTTGTTTTCCAACATACAGATGTAGTAGAGCTGACTTAATGAGATGCTGCAAATATGTTATGACAATACTTTTTGGTGTATTACTAGTTAACTCAGTTAGGTGTACAAGTACTGTAGCTCTGAAGAGTGAAAAGACAAACATATTTGTTTAATGTGTAAGTTTTGGTTGCTGAATGTACAAGCACAGTATGCTACATTTTTGCATCCTTTTTTTTTCCTCACAACATACTGTATATGTTAAACATGGGACAAAAGCACAATGTGAACACAGCCTTAGCTGTGTAACATTAAAGCCTTATTCCCACCTTGTAACATGATGGCAGTTTGGTAGGGTATGTCACTGCTTTATGATCACATATTAGAAAATGATGGTATATCCTAATGATATAACATCACTTTACAGGATGGGAATATCCCAATAATGAGAATAGAAGTATGTCCTTCCCAAAGAAATATCCAATGTGGATGAAGGATTTATTGCTTCATGAGGCAAAAGCCTATAATTCTAGTTTTGTCAATGCTTGATTGAGGGATCTGGGGTGCAGCTTAACAGAAAAAAATCTGGAATTGACAGACAAGCTCATTGTTTCCTAATCCTTTCCCAGAGGTACAGAGTTAATGTGACACTGCACATAATGTATTCTCAGGTTTCCCATATATTCCAGTACAGGTCAGAGATCATCCCCAGGTTATTCTTCTTCTTCTTTCCCTATTCTTCTACCTAAACTTTTAAGTACACTTTATTAAAACTTATAGGAAGTGGTCTAAAATAATAATAGTAACACACTTGTATTATTATTTTTTATGCAAAATAGACACCTGAAATTAGCTGAGCAAAGAGAGCACAGAGCAGGGCAGGAGCTGTAGCACTTGTATGACAGGCTTTAGTGAGCAGTGCTGTGCTATGGAGCTCCTGCCTATACAGTGCTTACAGGATGGACTCAGGGAGACAGTCCGTACTCCCGTACACAGCGCTGTATGGTGTTCCGATTCTAAAGCGCTATTTCACATTAAAGCTAAAAAAATATAGTGCATTACAAACATTATATTAGACTATTTTCTATGATTTTTAATAAGACGTACATAAAAGTTTAAGTACATTTTAAACTATTTAAAGCATAAGAAGAAGAGAAGTGAGGACAATGACTATTCTACCCTTTATGCAACCTCGTTACCCTGGATCCATACACATTTGTCTGTCAGATCTGTGTTATTTTTGGCAGGACACTAAAGTGTATGGAGAGCTCCTGACTCTCTCCCCTGTCCTCATCTTCCATATATATTAGAGAAGGATCGGGCTCTGTGTACCACTAGAAGTGTCTGCCATCGGCTTTCTCATGTCTCCCCATTGAAAACAATACAAATACCAAAAATGTATGTGTAGGAAAGAGTTAGAAGAAATACCTGCATATTCGTTGGACAGCTCTCTAAGGTACAGTATATGGGCACCTTCAGGACCTCTCCAGCACTAAACATATTGTCATCCAATGACATAGCACCCACCTGAGAATAGTCTTTATTTTTTACCTGTACTGTCAGGTAAACATACTTTATATTCCCATTATTTCTCTTCTCCATTCATTTATGTTACAAAATGTCTGAGTTCAATGACTTTAAAAAGTTTTTGCCATTTGAAAAGGGTTTACCATTTTACCAATTTTACTACCATAGTTCGATTTCCTTGTTTCACAGGTTTTACATTAAAATATGTTGAGCCATGAAAAATAATCACAAAACAGTAAATAAGGGACATTATAGTATCACCATAATCCTAAAAACCTGCACAATTCAGTGATCACTGCATTTATAGTGATAAATAAGTAAATGATCTGAAGAAAAATGCATTTAACCCCTAAAAATGATATGGCAAAATGATTCCTTAAAAATCTAAAGTTCATCTTGTGAAAAATAAGATCTTGTTTTCTGGTGCCGCATTATGGGCAACATTATGGGCTGCATTATAGGCAGAGGCACAGGGGGTTGCAGTGCGCATGCGCCGGTCCATACTTCAAAATCCAGCCTGCGGAAGTAAGACACCGCAACAGGGCTGGGAGGACGAACTGGCACAAGGCCACTGCAACCCCCTGTGTCCCTGCAGGCGCAGGGCAAGTGCAAAGTGGCGCCGGCACTATATTGGAGAAGGAGAGGAGGTAATTTTACTAAACAAGGGCAGGCCAGAGGGGTGAAATAGGAGTGCTTTTATGTGCAAAGCGCCGAGGGGCCTGGGCACCATCCACAGTAACACCACCCCCGGGCACTTGCACAAGCTAATTAGCATATGTTATAAAAGTGTTTTTACAAAGATATTGGCAAGGGACAGCTCTACTAAAGGTACCATTGTTATATGGAGAAAGGAGTCTATAGCCTCATCTGTCTATAACGCTCACATTAGGTGAAAGACTCCCTTTAAAGATGCTGCCCTCTCTGGAGTGAAGCGAGCAACATAGCTGTCGAGTGCCTGCTGTTTCACACTGCAGATACCCGGTGATATTGTTTACAATTGGACATAATGCCAATCACATACCTTTTACCCTTCAAATGTGACCATGGCATCTGAGGGCTAAAAAACACAGGAGCATGTGCTCCCCAGGCTGAGATCAGGGAAGGCATTCCTTAGTGGTATGGTAACAGGCCTGAGCCTGTACAAGGCTTCCAGGCCTATTACTGGTATATTCCAATGCAGGCCTACACGTGGCAGCACTGCATTGAAATATACTGAATTTTCTATTCCGTAATAGATTAAATTCTATTACTGAATTGAAATGGCAATCTAATGACTGCATGTTGGGGTCACATTGGGGGCTGAAAACAAGTTAAAAAAGTTAGATAAAGTACTAAAAAGAAATGAAAAAATATGAAAATTAAAAAAAAAACTCCCTTTCCACCAAAAATAAAAATAAACAACAAAAAAAACAATAATAGGCATCGAGTCAGAAAATGCCTGTACTATGGCATAACGAAAAAAATAAAAATGGGCAATTTGCAAAAAATAAAATAAAATTAAAGGGATTGTCTCACTTCTGCAAACAGCATTTATTATGTAGAGGAAGTTAGTACAAGACACTTACTAATGTATAGTTATTATCCAAATTGCTTCCTTTGCTGGCTGGATTCATTTTTCCTTCACATTATACACTGCTCGTTTCCATGATTACAACCACCCTGTAATCAAGCAGAGGCCGTGCTTGCACACTGTAAGAAAAAGCACTATGCGTGCTATCACGATCCCGGTAACCAGAGAGGCTGTTGTTTTTTCCTACAGGGTGCAAGCACGACCACCACTGATGGATTGCAGGGTGGTCATAACTCCTGCATACAAACTGTGTATAATCTGATGTAAAAATGAATCCAGCCAGCAAAGAAGGCAATATGGATAATAACAATACATTAGTAAGTGCCTTGTATTAACTTTCTCTACATGATAAATGCCACTTGCGGAAGTGAGACAATCCCTTTAGGTGCACCAGATTATACCATGCTTGTACAGAAAAATAGTAGAGCACCCTTGTAAGTCACATGGAGTAAGACATCCATTTGTTGATGCCCATGACACCTAGGGGAGAGATCACACAGGCTGTGGAGATAGAGAGGAAAGTACACATGGCATGATCTGCAGGAGGAGAGGGGTGAGGTCTCACAGACAGGAGGCATCAGCGTAGAGAAGGACGAGAGAACCCACCACAGAATACACAGGATTTTTACAGGCAGCACGGTGGCTTAGTGGTTAGCATGGGTGCCTTGCAGCACTGGGGTCCTGGGTTTGACGCCAACCAAGGACAACATCTGATTTTGTATGTTCTCCCCGTGTTTTCGTGGGTTTCCTCTGGGTACTCCGGTTTCTTCCCATGCTCCTAAGACATAGTGATAGGAAACTTAGATTGTGAGCCCCATTGTGGACAGTTGGATGCTAATGTCTGTAAAGCACTGTGGAATATAGTAGCGCTATATAAGTGCATAAATTAGGATATGGGCTCATGCACACAAGCATATTTTTGTCAGAGTCCGTTCCATTTTTTGCGGCCCGTATGCAAAACCATTCATTTCAAAGGATTCGTAAAAAAAAAGGTAAATAACTCAGTGTGCATTCCATTTCCGTACGCCCGCATCGCTGTTCCGCAAAAAAGAAAGTTTTGCGGACAAGGATAGGCATTGTTACAATGGATCCACAAAAAAAAACGGATGCAGCGCAGACGTCACAGGGATGTCATCCATATTTTTGCTCTTCTGTGTTTTGCAGACTGCAAAATACATGCAGTCGTGTGCATGATCCCTATATCTGTGTCATCATATGCACAATTGAGAGATTACACTGAGGCTGTCTGTGCAAGGAAGCTTTCTTTCATGCTAGTCCATGAAACATATCGAAAGCTGCATCATTCTGCATTTGTAGAAGCAACATCCGATATGTACAACTTCTGGGGTTGGGAGAGAAACCGCAAAGGGATAGAACATGTCCTATTATTGTCTAAATTACGGACAAGAATAGGACTGTTCTATTAGGGGCCAACTGTTCCGTTCTGCAAAATACGGAATGCACACGGACGTCATCCGTATTTTTTTCGGACCACAAAATACATACAGTCGTGTGCATGAGCCCTTAACCATAACAATACTTGCCATTGTGTTATTTTCATGAGAAATGTCTACATGTGTATGTTTTACCTTGTAGAGCTCTGTATCGATGATGGAGAGGAGGATGAAATCGAGTATGCTAGTGTTGGTGAGCCTCTGTATGCTGTTTGCCCACTTCCAGACTTACTTGAGAGAAATGATTTCAGTGTAACCTGGGTAAGAAATGACTCGCAAACAGAAATCACCTCAGCCAGACAAGCAAGAGTTCACCAGGATGGACAATATCTAAAGTTTATCCCTGCGGAGCTACACGATAGCGGATTCTACCAATGTATTCTCAGGTGAGACTATGTGCACAGTTTAAGGGTCCATTCACACAACCTTATTTCTGGGTCCGCATCCGCTCCCCAATTTTGCAGAACGGGTGCGGAAACATTCATTTCAATGGGGCCACAAAAGACCAATTTAAAAAATGATTTTTAGCCCAAAAAGAGTAAAATGCAATCATAAAAAAAAAAAATTCCTCTGTAGGTGTACATAGCCTTTAAGGATGGAACCTATTTTGGGCTTAAAAGGGTTGTCTGGTTTTAGGAAGGAAGCTGGTCAACCCTAGAGATCTGCCTGCAGTAAAGAACTGGTAAGCACTTACCTGACAGATCCTGCATAGCCGCTCCAGTTCTCATGACTGGGCACTATTTATCTGGCTGCAGTGGTGACATCACATTGGCAACATGTGACTGCTACAGTCAATTATTGGCCTCAGTGGGTGCACCGCTGGGGCCAATGATTAGCTACAGCAGTTATGTGACATCTCTGCTGTAGCTGGATAAATAGACTCCATGCTCAAGTTCTCCCAGCATGGCTCTGTCAGGCAGGTACTTACCAGTTCTTCACTACAGGTGGATCTCAAGGGTTTTCTAGTTTACACCAGAAACTGGACAACCCCTTTAACGATGCAGCAATCTCTTCTTTTTTAAAGAACACACTGCAGTAACCATACACTTATTCCCATTGACCTAGCCATATAAAAACTTGTTTTCTTGTGAGGTCACTTGTATTTTAACAACATAATTAACTTTTACTTACGGTATTTGGTGGTTTTGGGTGGAAATATGTATCTGGTACATCAGTTTTGTTGTCTTCTTCATGGTGTCTTCTTTACATGCAGAAATTCAACATACTGCATCAAGAAGATTAGCAAAATAGAAGTAACTAAGCATGATGACGGTCTCTGCTATAATTATTCCATAAGGTTTCAGTTTAACACAACCTTAGGACCATCAGATTCAATTGAATGTCCAAAGCTAAGTGACTATTTTGATCAAAGGAAAACGCAAGCTAAATGGTTGAAGGTAAAAATGTTATTATTTATGTTCTTTCTTATTTTACCCAGTGCAATTTATTCGTAAACCACCAATGCATGCATCACAATCCAATAGAGTATTCACAGTTACAGGGTGAGCGTTCCATGAATTTAAAGAGCCACCACTATATAAAACATATTTTTGTTTAGCCGCAATGATTGCTTGTACACTTGCATGATATTACCAGTTTTATTTACAGTAAAAAAAAGTTTGTATGCTGTATATGCAGTTGTACAAGTCACCTCATATAATGTGTATATCCTAAAATGATCTGTCACAGTGGGACTAAAGAGGACTAAAAGTTCTGCAAACTTGGACTTGCAGATATTTAGGGCGAGTGCAGGTTTGAAGATAATTGTGGCATGTTTTTTTTTCCTCCATGATACACAGGTCTTTATTTTTGTACATTTTTATATTAGTGTATTTTAGAGATGAGTGAATTGATCTGAATCAATTTGTCTCATCAAGCAGAGTTCTACACTGGCAACGGGGTGGCCCCAAAACGGAGGACGCTCCCTCTGCCATTTGATTGACATCCTAAATAGCGGCATAAGTGCAGAGGCTCTGCTTCCACTTCCAGAGCAGTGACTGATCTTATGCCACTACCTGGCAGTAAAGCTTTGGGTCATGAAGTGCAGCATTACAGGCAGCGCCGTTTCTATTACCGATCGAGGGGTGCGATTGCCCGGGGCGCGTGTCTCAAGGAGGAGAGGGGGGGCGCTGTGGTGGCCACCCGCAGGGGAGCACCGCGGCCCATTAACTTTAACATTATCTGCGGGCTGCGGCTAGCATGGGAGCGCCGCGCCCCCTATACTAATCACCAGAGGCGTAGCTACCTGGGGGGGGGGCGAATACAAGTGAGCGCTTCCATTATGAAAGCGCTCACTTGAATGTAGGGACCCCCATCAGACCTCAGATCAGCCCACCCAGCCACATAAGGTTAAAATAAAAACCTTTCTTACCTGTCCTGCACTGCGGCTGCTCTCCGGTCGGGCGCTCCGCTCTCTTCCCTGGCCTGCGTACACTATGACCTGACGCAGCGTCAGGTCATAGTGTGCGCCGGCCACAACCTTATGTGGCTGGGTGGGCTGATCTGAGGTCTGATGGGGGCACATTCTGCTGATCTGAGGTCTGATGGGGGCACATTCTGCTGATCTGAGGTCTGATGGGGGCACATTCTGCTGATCTGAGGTCTGATGGGGGCACATTCTGCTGATCTGAGGTCTGATGGGGCACAATACGCTGATCTGAGGTCTGATGGCACATCTTTGGATCCATGTGAGATGCAGGGCTGGCTCTAGCTTTGTTAAAATATACTATATTTTGTCTGATTTTCATTTTTCCCATCAATTAAGCAACTGTCTCTTCTTTCAAGTTTTTGAGCATGATCATTACCCATGAAGAAACAGTAACTGGAAGGGATAACAAGCTTTTCAAATAGAAAGCACAATGGATTTTCAGTCCTGAAGGTTTAACTGAACATATTTCTGTTACTTGCTTCATTGAATAATGTATAGGAAGTGTTGAGAAATCGGAATTACAAATAAGCATCCGGATATTTATATTTACTTATCATTAAGCAAATGAGCAGGTCCTCTCTGAGTATCCTTTACTGACCTCAGACCAGAGTCTTAGTTACTCTCCTCTTCCCGATTCTGCATTCCACTCAGTTCCCAGGCATTGCCACATACAATGTGCCAGGGAGTGGAAGGAAGCACAATATGGCTTTTCATTCTATGTTTTGTGTTCTTTTATTCCATTTTTTATAAGAACATGATGGTCCCAAAGTAATAGGTTCTTTTTAAGTAAGGGGGGGAGATCTAAATCCACAAAATGGACAAGAGTTGGACCTGCAGTGAGATTCTTGGAATGAACGTGTGCATGGTCCTATGGTATGGGTCAGGGTGTTATCCACAGTAAAGAATAATACAGTCGTGTGCATGAGGCCTTCCTAAGTGTATTCAAATTGCACTTGACATGTGTCTAGCATATTGTCAAACTTAGATTATTAATATGTTTTAAATAAAACAACAATGGGCATATTTTATTATTATTTTACATTTTAGATATCTTTCCTTGCTTCAACTGACATTGATCATGAGAGTACAGTATGCTTTAGGAAAATAAAATCAATGACTTTCTCGTTTTAATTCTGGTGAATAACTTGTTTTATGCACAGGAATGCCAGCCACTGGATCTGGACAGTGAACGCTACATAATTTCAGATACTGTATTGACTATCCAAAATTTGTCCAAGCAAGATAGTGGAAATTACACGTGTCAGGTGCCGTTTGTGTACAATGGTGTAACATATAACATCACCCGTATCATTGAATACACTATTGAAGGTAACTATGCCTATGAACTGTTATGTTAATAGATGTTTAATTTGAAGATGAATACATAATTGATGTCTAATGTGGGTATAGTAATAAATTGACAGCTAAATCTTCAAATATTGGTATGAGGTACAGTGCCTTGTGTCAGATTCTAACATTTATCAACTTGGGAAAAGATAGAAATGATTTCTGTCTTTGGTTTTGTTTTTCAAATTAGGGTTGGACAGTGTTCTTACGACAGTATGTGAGCATGTGCTGTCTATGTACCAGAAAAGCTCCCAGTGCATAGCAATAGTCCCCATAATCCAATGGAGGCTGACAGGGGCGGATTGGGAAATGGCCCTGGAAAAAACCTAAAAGTGGCCCCATGTTGTAGGTGGGTCCAAATTGTCAAGGCGGGGCAACAGAAGTAGGCAGGGCCTGCAATACCGTAGTACAGCACAGAATACCGCCCCAGCAGAACCAAATACCACAGGGCAAAATACAAACACCCCCCCTTAGAGTCTATGGCCAATCCACCCCTGAAGGCTGAAAAAGTGTCTATCTGGACTCCATCAGGGTGGTATGCTCCAGCATACTGTATGGGAAAGTGCGGCAGACTGTAGCTTTCTTATGCAGTTGGACACAGCAAGTATACCAAGATGAGTATACCAATGACATGGTACAGCAGCATACATAGGAGGTACATTAGCATATACTGTATGTCAGAAAATACTCCTATCATATATCTGTAGTATATGCAAATATCGTGATGTGAACAGAAACTCAGTGCCAATCCAATTACTAATATATGTAGGATTCTAAAAAATAATTATCTCCACTGCAAACAGAACATAGGAAATCATATAACATTTAAAACATTTTACATTTTGTGTAGTGGCACTAAGTTATACAAGATTCCTGCAATATTCTGACATATATTGAAAACACAAACTCATCCAACACATGGCAGAGAGTATGCGGCCATATACTTCTAGCTCAGTAATACACCTTCAGTTGGAACATGGAAAGGTGTTTTTTTTTTTTTTTTTTAATAAAGAATCCATATGAACATTATTGAACAGGTTTTTATATTTTATTCTTCAGATCAACCAGACAACCCTGAACCTGTTATGATATTCCCAACAAACAACATCATAGAGGTGGAATTAGGTGAGTTATCCTCAGTTTTAAACTAAAATTAATGTATAACAATAATGATCTTTATTTATATAGCACCAACATATTCCACAGCACTTTAACAATCAGACATTACAAATAGAAATGAGCGAGCACTAAAATGCTCGGTTGCTCGTTATTCGAGTCGAACTTTTCCCGATGCTCGGGTGCTCGTTTCGAATAACGAACCCCATTGAAGTCAATGGGAGACTCGAGCATTTTTGCAGGGGTCCGGGGCTCTGCCTAGGGAAGGCTGGGTGAAAACCTGGAAACCTCAGAAAATGATGGAAACACCACGGAAATGGACAGGAAACAGCAGGGGCAGCATGCATGGATGCCTCTGAGGCTGCCTAATCCCACCATTACCCCAAATTCTCCTAGTGGGGCATGTGTGGTATCGATTCTTCTCAGTTTAATACCGTATACGTCCCCTATCTTGGAACCCTATATTTCATGGATTTTTCGACCACGGAAAAGGAAAAAGAGCTTGCTCTGGCCAGGGGAGTGTCTTTCCTACTGCAGCTAAGGGGACGTGTCCATGCTCTGCCTATCACAGGTCAGGAGGCAATTAAAAGAAGAACCAAAAAAAACATCAGTACAATATCTAATACGTCCCCTATCCGTGTAAATTGTTTGGAGAGAGGGCCTGTAGGTGGGGGGCAGGCTGGGGGGAAGGAGGTTGAGCTGGAAGAGCCAGAGGAGTGCCCCCTGGGCTAGCGTGTGTGGTGGTGACAACAGCCGGACGGATTTGGAAAAACTCTAGCATCAACCGGTACGGTATCGATTCTTCTCAGTTTAATACCGTATACGTCCCCTATCTTGGGACCCTATATTTCATGGATTTTTCGACCACGGAAAAGGAAAAAGAGCTTGCTCTGGCCAGGGGAGTGTCTTTTCTACTGCAGCTAAGGGGACGTGTCCATGCTCTGCCTATCACAGGTCAGGAGCCAATTAAAAGAGGAAGAAACAAAAATCAGTATAATATCTAATACGTCCCCTATCCGGGTAAATTGTTTGGAGAAAGGGCCTGTAGGTGGGGGGCAGGCTGGGGGGAAGGAGGTTGAGCTGGAAGAGCCAGATGAGTGCCCCCTGGGCTAGCGTGTGTGGTGGTGACAATACCCGGATGGATTTGGAAAAACTGTAGCATTAACCGGTACGGTATGTATTCTTCTGAGTTTAATACCGTATACGGCACCTATCCGGAAAAATAGTTTGGAGAGAGAGAAAGAGAGGAAAAAGACCTGCAGTATGGAGCAATTACACGGAAACTATTAGATTAGGCAGACGTGGTCTGCTTAATTGCAACCCAGACAAATGAGAGAAAGAGAGGAAAATGACGTATTTTTAAAAGTGACGTTCAATATAGATCAGGGGTGCAGAACGTTTTCTGGGTGGGGGCCACATTGTCCGACTGAACCAACGTCAAGGGCCGAAAATAAAATTTAAAGGGGTATTACCAACTGAAATACTGTATTTATGGCAGATTGAACACACAGTGTATACCATTAATGTCTAGTTACAGTTCCAGGAGTCCCATCTAATGGGAGAAATACATGAAAAATGCATGTGAGCAGCCACAAAACATGGACATCCATGTCTGTTACCATATGGATGGGGCCACACAGAATGGTATCAAGGGCCGCATGTGGCCCCCGGGCCGCAGGTTGTGCACCCCTGGTATAGATCAAGTGTGGTATGTGTTCTATGTATACTACTCAGTTTAATACCGTATATGGCAGCTATCCGGATAAATAGTTTGGAGAGAGAGAAAGATAGGAAAAAGACATAAATTGTTTGGAGAGAGGGCCTGTAGGTGGACCTCCGGAAAAATTGTTTGGACAGAGGGCCTGTAGGTGGACCTCCGGAAAAATTGTTTGGAGAAAGGGCCTGTAGGTGGACCTCCGGAAAAATTGTTTAGACAGAGGGCCTGTAGGTGGACCTCCGGAAAAATTGTTTGAAGAGAGGGCCTGTAGGTGGACCTCCGGAAAAATTGTTTGGACAGAGGGCCTGTAGCTGGACCTCCGGAAAAATTGTTTGGAGAGAGGGCCTGTAGGTGGACCTCCGAAAAAATTGTTTGGACAGAGGGCCTGTAGGTGGACCTCCGGAAAAATTGTTTGGAGAGAGGGCCTGTAGGTGGACCTCCGGAAAAATTGTTTGGACAGAGGGCCTGTAGGTGGACCTCCGGAAAAATTGTTTGGACAGAGGGCCTGTAGGTGGACCTCCGGAAAAATTGTTTGGACAGAGGGCCTGTAGGTGGACCTCCGGAAAAATTGTTTGGAGAGAGGGCCTGTAGGTGGACCTCCGGAAAAATTGTTTGGACAGAGGGCCTGTAGGTGGACCTCCGGAAAAATTGTTTGGAGAGAGGGCCTGTAGGTGGACCTCTGGAAAAATTGTTTGAAGAGAGGGCCTGTAGGGGGCCCTCCTGAAAAATTGTGGTAAAAGAGTGCCAGTTGGACCTCTAAAAAATGGCGTTTTTTAGTCAGCGTTAGGCAAAGACGACATGGAGGAGGAGTAGGAGGAGTACAGAAGAGGAATCGGATACATAAGTAATGTTAATCTTTAGCTGCTTTCCCCCAGAGGAGATTTGAATTCCGGTTAAATCCAGGCTTTGTTCATTTTAATAAGCGTCAGCCTGTCAAAGCTGTCAGTTGACAGGCGTGTACGCTTATCGGTCATGACGCCACCAGCTGCACTGAATACCCGCTCTGATAGCACGCTAGCGGCAGGGCAGGCCAGCACCTCCAAGGCGTACAGCCCCAGTTCAGGCCACGTGTCCAGCTTTGAAACCCAGTAGTTGTATGGAGCAGAGTGATCGCTACGGACGTTGGTATGGTCAGCTAGGTACTCCCTCACCATCTTTCTGTTCAGCTCCCCCCTACTCTGCCTAGACTGGGGACAGGTGACAGTGTCTTGCTGGGGTGACATAAAACTTGCAAAGGCCTTGGAGAGCGTTCCCCTGCCAGTGCTGGACAAGCTGCCTGCTTGGCTCCTCTCCCCCGCTACTTGGCCCACAGAACCATGCCCTCTGCCGCTAGCGGCGTCAGATGGGAAGAATTGTTTCAGCTTGTGCACCAGGGCCTGTTGATATCTATTCACTCTCATACTCCTTTCCTCTGCAGGGATGAGAGTGGAAAGGTTCTGCTTGTACCGTGGGTCCAGGAGAGTGAACACCCAGTAATCGGTGTTTGAAAAAATTCTTCTAACGCGAGGGTCACGGGATAGGCAGCCTAACATGTAGTCTGCCATGTGCGCCAGAGTCCCAACACGCAAGAATTCCCTCTCCTCACTGGCCTGACTCTCCATTTCCTCCTCCTCCTCCTCCAAGTCCTCCTCTTCAGCCCATACACGCTCAAGAGTTAAGGACTGAGCACTGGTACCCTCTACTGTGTCGCCGACATTCTCCTCCTCTTCCTCCTCATCCTCATCCCCCTCCTCCGATACGCGCTGAGAAACAGACCGGAGGGTGCTCTGGCTATCAAGCGACGTATCCTCCTCCACCGTCTCTTGTGACAAGCGCAAAGCATCCGACTTGATGCTGAGCAGTGAGTTTTTCAACAGGCAAAGCAGCGGGATGGTGAGGCTAATAATGGCGGCATCGCCGCTGACCATCTGTGTTGACTCCTCAAAGTTGCTCAACACCTGGCAGATATCAGACATCCACGTCCACTCCTCATTGTAGACTTGAGGAATCTGACTGACCTGACTACCAGTTCTGGTGGAGGTTGACATCTGGCAGTCTACAATCGCTCTGCGCTGCTGGTAAACTCTGGATAACATGTTTAATGTCGAATTCCATCTCGTGGGCACGTCGCACAACAGTCGGTGAGCGGGCAGTTGTAGGCGCCGCTGCGCTGCCCTGAGAGTGGCAGCATCTGTGGTCGACTTGCGGAAATGCGCACAGATGCGGCGCACCTTGGTGAGCAAATCAGACAGATTGGAGTATGTCTTGAGGAACCGCTGAACTATTAGATTGAACACGTGGGCCAGGCATGGCACATGTGTCAGTCTGCCGAGTTGCAGAGCCGCCACCAGGTTACGCCCGTTGTCACACACAACCATGCCTGGCTTGAGGTTCAGCGGTGCCAGCCACACATCGGTCTGCGCCGTGATGCCCTGTAACAGCTCTTGGGCGGTGTGCCTTTTGTCACCTAAGCTCAGCAGTTTGAGCACCGCCTGCTGGCGCTTACCCACGGCACTGCTGCTGCGCCTAGAGCTACCGACTGAAGGCACCGTGCCCACGGAGCCCCGCAATCCTTGGTGTGGGCAGTACATGAGTGGCCCCAGGGTCATTCTCGGTCCCAGCCTCCACCAAGTTAACCCAATGTGCCGTCAGTGAGATATAGTGTCCCTGCCTGGCAGCACTTGTCCACGTGTCGGTGGTTAGGTGGACCTTCTCAGAAACAGCGTTGGTCAGGGCACGGATGATGTTCTGTGACACGTGCTGGTGTAGGGCTGGGACGGCACATCGGGAAAAATAGTGGCAGCTGGGGACCGAATACCGAGGGGCAGCCACCGCCATGAGATTGCGAAAGGCCTCGGTCTCTACCAGCCTATAAGGCAGCATCTCCAGGCTAAGCAATTTGGAGATGTGGACGTTGAGGGCTTGGGCATGTGGGTGGGTGGAACTGTATTTCCTCTTGTGCTCCAGCGTCTGTTGTAAAGACAGCTGAATGCTACGCTGGGACACGTTGGTGGACACTGTGGAGGATCGTGGAGGCGAAGGTGTGGTTTTCCGGCGGGAGGCGCTCGTGCCGGGGTCCTGGGCAGGGGGTTGACTAGCAGAGGCAGCGAGTGACGCAGGGGGTTGACTAGCAGAGGCAGCGAGTGACGCAGGGGGTTGACTAGCAGAGGCAGCGAGTGACACAGGGGAAGGAGCAGTGGTGTGACCCGCAGGAGGTGGTGAACGGCCTTGGTTCCATTGAGTGGGGCGTTTAGCACTCATATGCCTGCGCATGCTGGTGGTGGTTAGGCTAGTAGTGGTGGCACCCCTGCTGATCCTGGTGTGGCACAGGTTGCACACCACAGTCCGTCGGTCATCCTCACTTTCTTTAAAGAACCTCCAGACTTGCGAACATCTAGGCCTCGCCACGGGAGCTTCACTACGTGAAACAGTTGCTGCTGATGCACCAGCTCTGGCCCTGCTTCTCCCTCTGGCCACACCACTGCCTCTTACAACCTGTTCTGGTGCAGCACTCGCCTCCGCCTCAGAAGCACTGTCTTCACTCGGCATATCAACCCAGCTTGGGTCAGTCACCTCGTCATCCTCCGATTCCTCAGTCTGCTCCCCCCTCGGACTTCCTGCCCTGACAACAACTTCACCACTGTCTGACAACTGTGTCTCCTCATCGTCCGACACCTCTTTACAAACTTCTTCCACTAACTCAACATTGTCATCATCATCATCATCACCCACAGACTGCGACAGTTGGAAAACTTGGGCATCAGGAACGAGGTCAGCGGCAACCTGAGAAGTGGTTTGTGACTCTGGGAAGGGTCCAGAAAACAGTTCCTGAGAGTATGCCGGATCGCATTCCAAATTTTCCTGGGAGGGGGCAGACTGGGGGGAAGGAGTTTGAGGTGGAGGAGCCAGAGGAGTGCTCCCTTGGGTAACGTGGGTGGACTGCGTGGAAGACTGACTGGTGGACAAATTACTTGAAGCATTGTCCGCAATCCACGACATCAGCTGTTCGCACTGTTGTGGTTTCAACAGTCTTATACCATGTGTCCCTGTAAGTTCAGACATGAAGCTAGGGAGTGTAGCTCTGCGGCGTTCCCCTGCTCCCTCATCAGCAGGTACTGTCTCACCCTGCCCCCTGCAGTAATTGAATGCCCACGCCCTCGTCCTTGACCCTTAGCCCTGGGGTTCAACATTTTCTGTATATAAGTGTATTCTATAAAAACATAAAAATAAATGGGCCTGGTGTACTGAAACCCACAAACTTGTTCAGTCTGGTTTAATTAAGTGACGTACAGAAAGTGTCACCTGGACAGAAAATGCGGATTGGAGTGAGTGTGCTGAACTGTGACACACAGAATGGTTCCACACTGCTGTGTGAAATGGATTTGTATCACTGAGCTAAAACAACAAATACAACAAATTTTTTTTATATATTTGGTTTTCTATATTTTTTTTGTAGTTTTGGTTTTTTGGGAACGTGACGTGCAGGAACTATCATAGACCTAACTCACACCCTGTTAATGGTGGCTATTTAGACTGCGACCCAGACAAATGTCGCACAGAGATTTTTGGGATCAAGCTATAAACGTGACAGGCAGCAAATGACTTGGTTGTATTCAGTGACGTACAGAAAGTGTCACCTGGACAGAAAATACGGACTGGAGTGAGTGTGCTGAACTGTGACACACAGAAAGGTTACACGCAGCTGTGTGAAATGGATTTGTATCACTGAGCTAAAACAACAAATACAACTAATTTTTTTTTATATATTTGGTTTTCTATATTTTTTTGTAGTTTTGTTTTTTTGGGAACGTGACGTGCAGGAACTATCGTAGACCTAACTCACACCCTGTTAATGGTGGCTATTTATACTGCGACCCAGACAAATGTCGCACAGAGATTTTTGGGATCAAGCTATATACGTGACAGGCAGCAAATGACTTGGTTGTATTCAGTGACGTACAGAAAGTGTCACCTGGACAGAAAATACGGATTGGAGTGAGTGTGCTGAACTGTGACACACAGAAAGGTTACACGCAGCTGTGTGAAATGGATTTGTATCACTGAGCTAAAACAACAAATACAACTAATTTTTTTTTATATATTTGGTTTTCTATATGTTTTTTGTAGTCTTGTTTTTTTGGGAACGGGACGTGCAGGAACTATCGTAGACCTAACTCACACCCTGTTAATGGTGGCTATTTATACTGCGACCCAGACAAATGTCGCACAGAGATTTTTGGGATCAAGCTATATACGTGACAGGCAGCAAAAACTTGGTTGTATTCAGTGTTGTACAGAAAGGGTCACCTGGACAGAAAATACGGTTTGGAGTGAGTGTGCTGAACTGTGACACACAGAAAGGTTACACGCAGCTGTGTGAAATGGATTTGTATCACTGAGCTAAAACAACAAAAAAACTATTTTTTTTTTTTTCTATTTTGTTTTGGATTTTTGTTTTTTTGGGAACGTGACGTGCAGGAACTATCGTAGACCTAACTCACACCCTGTTAATGGTGGCTATTTAGACGGCGACCCAGACAAATGTCGCACAGAGATTTTTGGGATCAAGCTATACACGTGACAGGCAGCAAAAGACTTTGTATTGAGGTTGTATTAAGTGACGTACAGAAAGTGTCACCTGGACAGAAAATAGTGAGTGTACTGAACTGTGACAGACAGAATGGTTCCACGCTGCTGTGTGCAATGAATTTGTATCACTGAAATATAACATTAAAAAAGGGGGTTATATATGGTGATAGCTGCACTACTAGTGCCAGCCAGCCAGCCAAGCCAGGAGACAAAAAAAAATGTCTTGTAGCCCTTAGAAGGGCTGCTGGGTTCTTTGTGGGTGATTCCTGCCTAACAGAGAACTAAATGCAGGCCCTAACACTTTCCCTGAAACGCAGCAGCTCTATCCCTAACGACATCCAGACGGCATCTGAGCCGAGCACCGCGGCCAGTCAGTAGTATATTCCAGGGTCACCTGATCAGGCCAGCCAACCCCTGCTATCGACATGTAAGGGCCCCACGTAATGCTGGGTGTACCGCAGAGTCTCCTGGCTTGTGATTGGCTGTGTTTATAGGCGCCAAAAAAGCACGATGCGGAAGTTGCCATTTCCTCGAACATGGCGAGATACTCGTCCGAGCAGCGAGCACTTACGAGTACCCTAATGCTCGAACGAGCACCAAGCTCGGACGAGTATGCTCGCTCATCTCTAATTACAAAACAATCAATAATGCACTCAATAGGAATGAGAGTCCTGCTCAAAGGCATCTACAATCGATCAAGAAATAGGGGAATCCAAAAAGTAAAAGTCGGCCCTGATTTATCATGCCCTCACTCCAGAATTCTCAAGACTCAAGCTAAACTGTCTTCAAATTTTCCCCCATGCTAAATTCCCCCTTTTGTGTTCTACATTGGTCCAGCCATATTTTATTAAAAAGGGTATACAAAACAGGGTATATGTTGCATAAGGCCTCTTGCACACATCTGTAAAATATCTGTAATTTGGAAGCCATAATAGCGAACTCACAGAGGTTCATGGTTCCAGTATACTATACTTCTATATGGCTTTGATTTCATAAAAAAGGCACCCAGAGGAGTTTTCTGTTAGAATGTGTATATATCTGACAGAGAACAATGTGGCATGCTGCCCTGGATGTAACATGTATGGATGTATTCTTCCATAGATGCATTATAGTATCCCAGGTGCTATAAATTAAACCTTAAAGGGAACCTGTCATCACCTTTATGCTACCCATACTAACAGCAGAATAAAGTAGAGACAGGTGAATTGATTTCAGCGGTCTGTCATTTATAAGTTAAAAGTAAGTGGTTGTCGAGAACCAACATCACAAACACTGCAGATTAGGCCTGGAAAAGAGTCAAATCTTCATGAGAAGAGTCATGGTTATTCATGAATTCCTGCTTTCCCTGCCCACCTGATGATGACTGACAGGCTTCTACCTAGTTTTCTCCCTTTCTCTCTAGGAGAGAACTGCCAGTCATCAGCAGATGGGTGGGGAGAGCAGGAGATTAGGAATAACCATGACTCTTCTCAGGTAGATATGACTCTTTTCAAGGCCTGGGATGCAATGTTTGTGATGTTGGTTCTCAGCAACCACTCACTTTTAGAGACATTCAAGAGAGACACACCGCTGAAATCAGCATTTCTGTCACTATTTTATGCTGCCCTCAGTACAGTCAGCATAAAGTTGATGACAGGTTCCCTTTAAGGCTCTTTGAGCTTGCTCTGTTGGGCTTGCTGCACTAAGTGGCTTGTGAATTAAGTGGAGTTAAATAACCGGAGTTAAAGACAAGGCGCTAAAGACAAGGCACAAAGAGCCTGTAAGCAATCTACTTTTTTTTCCATCTTCATTGTTTCTTTTTGCAACTGGGATAATGGCTAGCAACATTGGAGATTTCCTTCAGTGCACAGTCTGCCATATACAGTGCCTTGCGAAAGTATTCCGCCCCTTGGAACTTTTCAACCTTTTGCCACATTTCAGGCTTCAAACAAAAAGATATAACATTTAAAATTTTTGGTGAAGAATCAACAACAAGTGGGTCACAATTGTGAAGTGGAATGAAATGTATTGGATCATTTAAACTTTTTTGTAATAATAAAACTGAAAAGTTGGGCGTGCAAAATTATTCGGTCCATTTACTTTCAGTTCAGAAAACTCACTCCAGAAGTTCATTGAGGATCTCTGAATGATCCAATGTTGTCCTAAATGACTGATGAAGATAAATAGAATTCACCTGTGTGTAATCAAGTCTCCGTATAAATGCCCCTGCTCTGTGATAGTCTCAGGGTTCTGCATCATGAAGACCAGGGAACACACCAGGCAGGTCCGTGATACTGTTGTGGAGGAGTTTAAAGCCGGATTTGGATACCAAAAGATTTCCCAAGCTTTAAACATCCCAAGGAGCACTGTGCAAGCGATCATATTGAAATGGAAGGAGTATCAGAGCACTGCAGATCTACCAAGACCCGGCCGTCCCTCTAAACTTTCAGGAAGGCCAATCCTGTTTCTGTGCTTCCAAGCAAAATTGACAGGTTGGACAATGATGTAAGGGTGTGAGATTCAGAAATGGCAGCCCTAGCAGATACTGTTGTCCCTAACAGCCGGGAGAACAGCCCAGCTAGTAGTCGGGGGGATGGTAGTGCAGGTAGGCCTAGACAGTTAGTGGTTATCAGGGGTGTACCTAGCCTTTATGCTGCCTGAGGCGAAAACTGAAACAACGCCCCCCCATGCCAATTTCTTAACCTAACCCGTTTGCAACAATGAAAGCGCTCACAGCCCATGGCCCTTCCGCTGCTCTTCTCTTGCCCCTACCTGGTGCTGCCTAAGGCAATCGCCTCATCTGGCCTCACTGGTGGTGCCCCCCTGGTGGTTATAGGGGATTCTATATTCAGGAAAACGGATAGAATAATTTGTCTCCAAGACCGCCTCAACTGAGTGGTTTGCTATCTCCCTTGTGCCAAGGTTCGGCATGTGGTGGAATGGGTGGATAAATTATGGGGAGGGGCTTGGGATGACCCAGCTGTCGTGGTCCATGTTGGTACCAATGACAAAATAAATGGTAGGTGGAAGGTCCTTAAGGATAATTTTAAATAACTAGGCTCTAAACTGAAGGGAAGGACCTCCAAGGTAGTGTTCTCTGGAATACTGCCTGAGCCATGTGCTACACAGGGCCATCAGCAGGAGCTTAGGGAGTTAAATGCATGGCTTAAGTCTTGGTGTAGAACAGAAGGGTTTGGGTTCCTAGACCATTGGGCTGACTTTTCACTGGAGTACAAACTGTTTCTGTTTTCCGCAGATAATTTGCACGTCAATGGAAGGTGAGTTGCTGTGTTGGGGGAGAGAATTTTGGCTGGGGTGGCAATGCATTTAAACTAGGGACAAGGGGGGAGGATGTGGCTATAAATATGGAGGTAGACAGGTTAGAGAGGGGTCAGAATATATTGGTGGTGGGAATGGATGGTGTGGGGAGCATTAGAAAAGTGGATAAGGAGATCTGTCAGTCGCAAATCAAATCTGAGGGAGGAAAAAATTATCATAAAAATGTTAAAAATACATTTCCTAAAAGTGTACAATTTGATGACAACTTAAAATGTATGTTCACAAATGCCAGAAGTCTAGCAAGCAAAATGGGAGAGTTTGAGGCCTTAGTACTGGAAAAACATATTGATGTAGTTGGTGTTGCTGAGACATGGCTGGACTCTTCTCATAATTGGGCTGTAAATCTTCAAGGTTTTACACTCTTTAGAAACGATAGGGATAAACGCAAAGGTGGTGGTGTATGTATGTATGGTAGAAGTGATATGAAAGTAAGTGTGAAAGAAACAATTGTGGATGAAGGTTGTGAGGGAGTGGAAGCCTTGTTGGTGGAAATTTAGAGGGAATAAAATAATGAAAAACTAATTCTTGGTGTGATCTATAGACCCTCCCAATATCACTGAGGAGATCAACTGTATGTGCAAATGGAGCGGGCAAACTCAGGTCGGTAGGGCAAAAACACTTAATTTCAAAAAGTACAGTCCAGTCTATGGAAAATGTTAATAAGTTACAAGCTAACTTGGACAAACTTAGTGTTTGGGCCTCTACTTGGCAAATGAGATTCAATATAGATAAATGTAAAGTTATGCACTTTGGGGGCGAATAATCTGCATAAAGAATATGTCCTAGGGGGAGTAAAACCGGGAGAGTCACTTGTTGGGAAGGATTTGGGTGTATTAGTAGATCATAGACTAAATAACAGCATGCAATGCCAGTCAGCTGCCTCTAAGGCCAACAGAATTTTGTCTTGTATTAAAAGAGGTATGGACTAGCGGGACAGGGATGTAATATTGCCACTATGCAAAGCGTTGATGAGGCCTCAACTGGAATACGCAGTTCAGTTCTGGGCACCAGTCCATTAAAAGGTTGCCTTGGAGTTAGAAATAGGACAGAGGAGAGCCACTAAACTCATAAAGGGCCTGGAGGATCTTAGTTATGAGCAAAGATTAAATTAACTGAATTTCTTTAGCCTTGAAAAAAGACGTCTAAGGGGGAACATGATTAACCTGTACAAATATATAAACGGACCATACAAAAAATATAAAGGGAAGCTATTCTGTGTTAAACGCCCTCAAAAAACAAGATGCCACTCCCTACGACTGTAGAAAAAAAGATTTGGTCATAAGAGGTGACAAGATCTGTGAATCTCTGGAATAGCCTGACACAGGAACTGGTCACAGTAAATACAGTAGATAGCTTCAAAAAAAATTTAGATGACTTTTCAATTCAAATTGAAGCTTATGGCAATGTATAGAAATCGTGTTCTACACACCCTTTCAATTTGGCCCAACCCCTTTTTAAAAGGAAGATGGACATTGATCCAGGGATCAATATAGAAGGATTACAGGCTGGACTAGATGGACTTTTGTCTTTTTCCAACCTTAACAACTATGTAACTATGTACTTCTGGGTTAAAACAGCTTCCATACAACAAGCAACAGAGCCTGTAAGATGCGTCAGAAGTTACCTTAGCAATGAAGTTATCCGGTAAGACTGCTACTGCTGATGATCACAGTTGGAAGTAAACGCTACTGCTGGTAGCTCGATGAAGATACATCTTTTATGGTATTTTTTTCTCTTTGGGTGTTCAAACACAAACATAGGCAACACAGTTTTATTACAACAGATGAGGCAGAATCACCCGATCCAATAAGAAAATAGCAAATGGAACAAGGCCGTCTTCCTTCTCCTAGCCTACTTGACAATCAGTCTACGTCCACAAGCAGTAAAGCGCCTCTGTCATTATCATCATCAACATTTACTGATCCTCCCGTTCAAATGGGAGTGTGTGGCCAGAAAACAACTATACGTACCCAACAATCCCCTTATGTGCAAGCTGAACTCCCATCTGGCCAAGTTGCTGGCAGTGCAGTTGCTGCCATACCACTTAGCGGATTCCACTGCCTTTAGGGAAATGTTTGTGTGCACTCGTGTGACTCTTCGCAATTGTCACTGTGCAGCAAGATGCACATCCCCGTCAACACCTGAAGCAGCTGTTACAGACAGGGACAGTGCATATCTTTCACAGCCCACTGGGTCAATGTTTTGTGTGGCTATGACAACTTAACTACAGCAGTGAGGGAAGGTGAAATGGACACTTCCACATTTGTGTCAGTCTGGTTTCCACACAAGGCCCTGATACACCTCCTCTACATTCTCCTCAATGGACATCCTCTCATCCCCAACAGAAACATGGCAGATCATTGCCTCCACTCCTCCTTTCATATCAGTAAACTAAAGCTTTGCCATGCTGTCTTAAAACTGATGAGCCTTTGTGACAGAAACCACACAGCAGATCAGTTGCTAATCTGTTGCTAATCAGTTGCTAATTTCCTGCCAGATGTGTCCCTGCCAACTAAACATGGACATGGTGGTCAGCACGGCGTTTGGTGTAAATAAACCATGCTCCCTATGTGATGCACTTGATTGAATGTATTGGTGCAATCACTGTCGGACTGGGGTGCCTAGGGCCCACCAGTGGAAATCATTCTAGGGGCTCACCCTACAGCTACCAAACAGAAATATCACTTGTTCATTTTTTGGGCTCATGCACATAAATGCTTGCATTTTATAACACACAGTGTACAAAACAGAACGGGGCAACAGAGGAGCAAATACTTCTTGTATGCCCTGCTGTTTCCCACTCAGTATGTTAATACTGAACATCGGTACAGGGACGAGGAGAAGCCAGGGTTTCTCAATGGTCGTCTCCTTCTCCCTGGCTGTACTACGGTCCAATCACAGAGGAGAGTGTCACAGCCCTGGAGAACGCTGTGATTGGACCGTGGTACAGCCAGGGAGAAGGAGACGCCCATTGAGAAACCCTGGTGTCTCCTCCTCCCTGTACTGATACTCAGTATTAACATACTGGGCGGGAAAACAGCAGGGGAATACAGTGGAGCGTATGAGCAATATTTGAAAAAAACAGGCAGGGTGGCAGCATCAGCGGGGGGTACCCTGCAAGGAAAGGTATTTCAATAAACTAAAAAAAATCCATGAAAAGTCCTTTTTAAAAATTGGCTGGAATACACCTTTAATAATATTTCATTATTATTATTTTAAATATTATTATTTTCCAGTTGTTAAAGATGCAGCATACCATAGCCTTTAAAAGGGGTTCTCTACCAAACCATAACTCCCCACATGTGGTCATAAACTGCTGTATGGGCATACGGCAGGGAGTAGAAGGGAAAGAGCAGCATATTGTTTTTGGAGGGCAGTTTTCACTGGGATAATTTTAAGTTGCCATGTCACATTTGAAGACCCCCTGATGCACCCTACAGTAGAAACTCCCAAAAACTCCCCATTTTTGAAACTATGGGATAAGGTGACAGTTTTATTGGTACTATTTTGGCGTGCATATGATTTTTGATCATTCAATATTTTTGTGAGGCAAGGTAACAAAAATGGCTGTTCTGGCACAGTTTTTATTTTTTATTTACAGCGTTCACCTGTTAGATCATGTGCTATTTTTATAGAGCAGATTGTTACGGACATGACTATGCCAAATATGTCTGTTTTTTTTTCTACATAATAAAGCATTTTTGAAAAAAAAGCCATATTTTAAAAAACAAAAAAGCCATATTTTAAAAAACAAAAATTCTGCCAATCGTTTTGTGTAGGGGTTGTTTTTTGCAGGACGTGTTGACATTTTTATTGGTGCGTTTTTGGGTGTATATGATTTTTGAATGTTTACTATTTTGGGTGCAAGATGAAAAATGGTTTTGACAGTTTTTATTTAATTTTTTTATGGCATTCACCTGAGGGGATAGACCATGTCATATTTTTATAGACCAGGTCGTTACAGATGCAGCATACCTAATAAGTCTATTTTTTTACACAGTGAAAACATTTTTCAAAAGAAAAAAATCTTTTTGTGTTGCCATTTTCTGAAAGCCATATATTTTTTATTTTTTTTCAGGCGAATATAGTAGCTTGTTTTTTGCAGGATGAGGTGATGGTTTAATTGGTACCATTTTGGGATACGATTTTTAGATTGCTTGATATTAGACTTTTGAGAGGTAAGTTTACCAAAAAATCTCTGTTTTGGCACAGTTTTTATTTAGTTTTTTTTTAAACGTTCAGGGTGGATCATCTGATACTTTTATAGAGCTGGTTGTTAAGGACGTGGTGATACCTAATATATATATATCTGTTTTCCCACTGTGGGATCCCCTCAGTTATATTGTAATGCATAACCTGTTAGCTTTTACACTGACAGAGAGTCTCTGACACCCACTTCCACTGATCGAGAGTGCACTGGTAACCTACAGGTTAAGACTTAAAAAAAAACAAAAAAAAACTAAAGCACAAAATGAAACAAAAAATACTGTATTTTTTACACTTGCGTCTATGGATCTGTGTGAGGGCTCATTTTTTAAGGGGCAATCTGTAATTTATATTGATTCCATATGTTGGAGTGTGTATGACTTTTTTTATTGATATTTATTCAATTTTTCATAGCGTCAATTGATGGTATGCAATCACAATTGTGACAGAAATTACAGTATGTTGCAGGAAAACTACAACTCCCAGCAGGTCCTGAATGTTTGCATCTGACAGAGCCTGCTAGGAGTTGTAATTTCCAGAGGGGAAGGCAGTAAAATGTGAAAATGATTGTATTTTTTTATACTGTAAATTACCTATATGATAATACTGTCTTGGGGAGTAGCCTGCAGGCTGAGGAACTTCTCTTGCACCACTGTTGCTCACAGCAGCCAGCTTCTGCTCGATGGAGGACACAGCACATCTTTCAGCCCTGCAGTAAAAGCCCGCGGCCGCGCTCTGCAGAGTCCGGAATAGGGCGGGCGGGCTGAGTGAGGACGCTGCGTTCGTGTGGCACAGGCAGTTGGTGCAAGAGGCGAGTCCCGGCCCACTGTTGGAAAAGATGGCAGCACCGCTCACCACCAATGCTGAAGTTACTGAGGGCAAGTTAAGTGGCGAGATGCATGTTGTGAGTGGCTCTGCTCTTCAGCGGCGCTTGCCAGCGGGAAGCTGGGGCTGCCTGCTGCTGCTGATTAATCAACTGTAGGCAAGGGCCCATCGGGGATTTCATCGGCTCCCCGGTGGGCCAGTCCTAGCCTGGGTGCAATGTTTCTTGAAAAAGTATTGTGGCCTACAGAAGGTGCTGGCTCCAGAGGCAACAAGGGATGGAACAAGAAGTGGTGCAAAGGCAAACTATTTTGTTGCATAGTCCAGAAGGGTGTTCTTATCCATATAAGAATGGATGAAATACGCAGACACTCACCTGGACCAGCACCTGGCTCCATCAGCTGATATTGTTTGTCAGTCAACAATAAATATGTTTATTTCAAATGTAATGGAAAATAAGTAATAAACAACAGCCAGCTAATGTTGTCTATATTAATCAAAACTGTCTAAAAAAGTGTCACAGTTCCTCACTGTCCATAAGATGTGAGTGCCCATGACTATGCTTAAATATTGTTTGTCTATTGCTGGATTTTAAGTGTATCAACTACTTGTAATAGTCTAATATTTAAGATTTTTACAGGAGCTCCTGTCACACTTATGTGTGAAGTGTTACATAATACAGACATTGATCTGTTCTGGATTTACAATGGCACTTCTATGAAATTTTATACTGATTCTGAAAATGAAAGAGTTATAATAGGAAATACAGAGTAAGTAATTACTTTATTCAAAATATGTTTTCTATGATGACTATGTAAAAACCTATTTAAAAATGCTTACACTTGTACTGAACTGTCAAAGTGAACTTGTTTTGAGTCTAAGGTACCTTTAGCAGAAAAAGTTAACACCTAGTGGGCACTAGTAGGGTAATCAGGGTCTTTTCAATACTCACCAAGGTATAGTAAGCTCTTAATGCCAGTAGAAATGAGCAAATTAATTAGAAATTAATTGGAAGTTCATAACGAAGTTCACAAAAATGTGTCCTTCAAACAAACCTGACGTTTTGGCAATTTATTTCTGACGAATCGCTTAAAAGCAGCACTATTTCACTGTGAATATTGGTAGGGAAAACCATTAGGCAAGAAAAAGATGGAGCATGATACTGGGCGGATATGTTAGAAGGTATTTGTCCTTTATTGAGAACATTGTAGAACACCATTCTGTTTTTAGCTTATGACCTGGAGGGATGTATTATGGCAATGTCTGACAAAAAGCCATTGCAGGCACAAGTCAATCTTCTAGCTGTACTAAGGATACTTTAGGGAGAGAATAGGGAGATATAATTTGGTAGATTTAGGAAAGGAAAGCTTTGAGAGAGTGAGTGGTTGGCCACCCAGTTGTGTGCCACCTAGCAGGAAAAAGAGACAATTTTTTTTCTGGATATGAACAGTAGAGATGAGCAAATCTATTTGTCGATTCGTTGATTTGTATCAAATCTTGGAAATTTTCAGCTGCGAAGCGAATCCGAATATTAGGTGATTCGCTCCGTTAAGATTCGAAAATGTTCCTAAGGCTTTCTATGCATTTGCTACGTACTTGTCCGATAAATTGTACGCTAACGCTACGTATAAGTTACTCTATACTCTGTTGCGTACGAATACAAATAATTAGCGAACTTTTACTGTTAGTTCGTTATTCGTGCGCAAAAGCCCAGGAAGAAAGTGGTCACCTGACCTACTGGGCAGGGCTTGCTCTGATTGGCTCAGACTCGGTGAGCCAGTGACACATTACTTCTGCTGCGACTGCTGAGGTGAGCAGAAGCACTGTGTGTGAAGTTCTGAGACACTGAGACCTGTTGTTGATATTGGGGTGTAATTGTTCAGGGAATCCATATTACACATCAGGGATACTGCAGGGCAAGTGCAGGGCCAGTTCAGGGCTAGTAATTAATCAGGCAGGGAGAGAGAGACAAGAAGAGATATAGAGAGAGAGACAGGGACAAAGACCAGCTGCAGGGCCACAGAGTGAAGTGGAAAATGTCTGGAATGGATAAGCAAAAGAGGTCCAGTTCCAGCCAGACCTCGAGCTCTAAATAAAAGGAGAAGGTGGCACAGGGCAGCAGTGTCAAAGAACCTGTAGCCGGAGATCTACTCGTAGTATTCACAATACTTGGCCGGTGTTCCACCGGGCTAACCGATCAAGGCGCAAAATTGTAGTGGAGGAGAAAGTGGATGAGGTAGTGGAGTGGATGGCACGCTCATCTCTCGTCTCAGCCGGATGATCTGTCATCTGCTGATACAGTATCATGTAGCCAGGGGTCAGACTCAGAGCGTTCCTCCTGCTCCACCATTCCTCTCCAGCAAAGCCTAGCGTCGTGCATGCCTGCGTATTACGCAATCGCTAGACAATAGTACGCTGAGGATTCGTACGCAATTTGTACACTCATGCGTACATGTTCAAAGAATTTGCGTACCTTTTAAAACTGAATGTTCGTTATTAGTGCGCGAATGTTCGCTAAACGCCACATAATGTATATTTTGTACACAAATTTAACGAATATATTCGTCGAATATGCGAATCTTATGAAAAGTTCGGCGAATAAAATTTTTAATGATTCGCTCATCTCTAATGAACAGGCTTTCTTTTATTAAAAAAAAACAAAAACTTTTAAGCTTCTATAGTTCATAGGCATTCATGAGCAATTGTGATTTTTTTTCTTCTAAAAAAACATTCAAATTTACTGTTTGTGACTGGACATCTCAGCACTTGATACCCATGATACTGAACATTTTGCATATTACTGCAAGGTAATGGGTAGTTAAAGGAAAAGCAATATATGCAATAATGCATTTTTATACCCGCGTTATTAAACACAATGCATTTTGCTGCAAGATAACAGGTAGTTATCGCAAAATCAATATTGCAATAATGCCATTATTATACCAATATTATTAGATATCTAGCATATTATTGCAAGATCATGTGTAGTTGCAAGAAAAGCAATACTGCAATAACACCACTTTTCTACCTGTGTTTTTAAGCGCATTTTATTTATACTGCAAATGTATTACATGTATTACTGCATCAGACCATGTAGTTCAAAGACATTTCACTGCAAAAATTGCATTCGCTTACCCATGTTAGTGAACACACAGTTTAAAGACATTTTACTGCAAATATTTCATTGAATCTCTGTCTTTAAATCACGGAAAAATACACTTACATCTGGCCAGTAGTAGTAGGCCATAGTTCTACCTGGCTTCTAATGAGGCGCAACATTGTTATTCATGACATAGAGGATGAGATTGTGGACTGGATGGCTCACTCCTCCTCTCAATCACAGCAGTATGATGTAATGTCACTACTGAATCTATCATCATGCCTTGGAGCCAGGGATTACAGTATTCCTCCTGCTCCTTGCAACCCCAGAGAAGGCTTTTAGTTGCATTCTCTGTCTTCACTGCCCTCTCCTAATGGAGTGCCTTCTTTTTCTAAGAGGCAACAAAACCCCATTTGCTATGGGAGATACTCAAGATAGTGACCCTGTTGATGACTTGTGTGAGAACAGTCACTGTTTGACTGCCATGAGGAAGAGGTTCAGGTGGAGTTGGGGGACCCCATGCATAGCTGTGTTGTTGTTGGTGGTAGTAGTGGCTATTGTAGCCATGATGGTGGCGGTAAGAGCAGTAGTAATGTCAGTGGCACTTGGGGCAAATACAGAGCAGGGAATCGGAGGTTGCCAAACAGCCCAATATGACATATCACAATCTGAAAAAAGTGTCTTGGAGCATGAAGATGACAATGATTATGTGTTGGACAGGACCTGGAAGCAGGGTCAAGGAGCTGAGGAGGAAGCAACATCAGAGAACGATGGTGGTGTGACTTCTCAATTCCATACAGGCAACACAGCTCCTCCATCAACTTCCCTTGGAAGCAAGCTCCCTGATCAGAATTAATCCACTTCGGGCACCCATACACCTGAATAAAGTGTTTGCACACTGCACGGGTGGCTGACTCCGCTGTCTGATCACGGGTAGGTACTGCCACAGAGAACTTTGTGAAGTGATCAGTCATCACCAGGCAATACTGGTAACCACTCACTGACTGGCCGATCAAGATGTAATCGATCATTAGGATCTCCAGTGGCAAGGATGTTCTGATAACTTGAATTGGGGCTCTCTGTTCAGGAGGCTTCGCCAGCTCACATGCCCGACGCTTCTGGCACATTTCACTGACAATTTGCTCCAACTGCGAGCAGTATACGAATCTCTGTACCCACTTGTATGTCTTTTCCACTCTAAAGTGGGCACCCTTCTCATGTCACTCGAGGGCCACTCTTCAGGCCAGGCTTATAGGTATCACTATCTGAAACCTTTCTTCCAGATTGGTCGGCAGGAACACCTTCCGGTACATGATTCCATTTCGGATACACAGCCGGTCCCATTGCTGTAACAGCTTCCACTCATCTAAGGACAAGCGATTTCGTTCTTCAATCTTGGGCCATTTCTCAGTCTACACCCAGTGTTTGATCTTCTGTGAATCAGGATCGTCATCTTGCACTTGGGCCCATTCTTCCTCAGTCTTCCCCAGCAACACGGTGCTATCAGTAGCCACCCCACTTGAGCTGGCCAAGGCCGTCTGTCGTGGCAGTCGACCAAGATCAGGTATCTCAGTTCCTTCATTCTCTTCGTCAACCTCTCCCATTGGGACATTCCAGGTGACTCTAGACAGTGCATCCGCATTTGCATTGTCTTTACCAGCACGGTATTTGATGGTATAATCAAATTTTGCCAGTCTAGCCATCCATCTCTGCTCCAAGGCACCCAGCTTCGCATTCTGTAGGTGGGCCAATGGGTTATTGTCTGTCCTCACTAGGACCTGTGCCCCAGTGAGATACCCTGAGAATTTTTCAGTCATTGCCCAGACTAACGCTAACAACGTGAGTTTAAAGGAGCTATAATTTTCCGGATTGCGCTCAGAGTCCCGTAAGGACTGACTAGCATACACAATGACTCGTTCCTGACCATCTTGTTCTTGGGCTAGTACTGCTCCCAGTCCATGCAAACTTCCATCAGTATAGAGTGTGAACAGTCATACTGAGCATATGCCAAGATGGTGGCACTAATCAGGGCCTTCTTCAATTCGTCAAACGCTGGTTGCTGTGCTAGCCCCCATGCGATGGGCCGTGTCTTTGGACCCTGGGCAGTCCCTCTCAAGAGTTCGTGTAGCGGACCAGCGATCTTCACAAAGCCCTTTATAAATCTTCGATAATAGCCAGCCAATCCTAGGAATGCTTTCACTTCTCGAAGAGTCTTAGGTTGTGGCCACTTACTCACTGCCACTATCTTACTCTCTGCAGGTCGAACTCCCTCAGCTGATATGATGTGTCCCAGATACTCAAGGCTTGTTTGGAAGAGATGGCACTTCATTGATTTGATCTTAAGGCCATGAGCGCGGAGCCTACCTAACACTTGCCGCAGTCTCCTCAAATGTTCCTCAAACGTAGGGGCATGGACTATCACGTCATCCAGGTAGATCAGAATTGACTCAAAGTTCAGTTCACCCAGGCAGTGTTCCATTAGGCGTTGGAATGTACCCGGCCCATGGGTAGGATAAAGGCTGTCTTCTGTCTATCCTTCTCTGCCACAGGTACTTGCCAGTAGCCGCTTGCCAAGTCCAGAGTTTAGAAATACTTGGCACGCTGTAGTGCTTTCAATGACTCTTCAATCTTAGGCAGGGGAAAAGCATCCTTTACTGTGGCAGCATTTAACTTCCTATAGGCCACACAGAATCTCAAGGACCCATCCTTCTTCCGTAACCAGACCACGGGTGCGGCCCATGGGCTTTGGCTCTCTTTTACTACTCCACTATCTACCATCTGTGACAGCATCATTTTCACTTCTTGGTAGAGAGTGGGCGGAATCTGACGGTACCTTTCTCGAATCGGGGGAGTATCCCCAGTCGGTATTTCGTGTTCGATAGCAGTTGTGCACCTGAAGTCCTCCTCACATAGGCGGATTGAAACTCCCATAGCACTGCTTCAATCTTCTCCATATGTTCAGCGGTGACCTGAGTTGCATCAATCTCCATTTGTTTCAAGATCCGCCGGCCATTCCACTCACGCGTGGGTTCCTCCACAGAGTTTTGGTCCACTGCCTAAGTCCAAGCATCGTTTTCAACAGCCCGTAGGGCAAACTGGCTACCTGTAAGTTGTTCCCCTTGCAGCACATACAACTCAGCCACTTTCTCTCCAGCATGGAAGGTAACTTCATGATCGTGTATGTTGACACATTGGATTAACACAAGCCGCTCCGTGACTGTCACGATGGTCCTGTAGACCACTGGGCTCCGGCTGGCTTCTGACACACCCAGGGGTTCTATCAGCACATCTATTCCATTCAATTTCCAGCGACTTCCGACAGGCATTAGTATAATCTTCTCCTGTCCCGGAGGTATGGTGCAGGCTCTTCTATATGGGGCATACACTGCTCCTACTGGCTTACCCTCAGGAGTGCTTTTGCAGATCCCACATGTCCGTATCAATCTCTGAAATGCTTTCTGGGTAGGTTTGTGCGAAGTCGTTTTTCTCCAGTAACCCGGGCCCTCCTTTGTAAACATGAGCTGAACCAATTCCAGCAGGACGTTCATTCCCAATATGGGAGCTTCATCCCGGGCCGGTTTCTATACAAGCACCACACCCTTCTTGCCGACATCTTGTCCACATAGCTTTATTCTCATCCAAGCCACTCCGAACATAGGTATAGCAGTCTGATTTACCGCCGTCAGCTTGCTCACAGTGCCCTTGTCAGGCTTCATCAGGTGGCCGAAGTATCTCTCAAAGAACTTCACTGGAATCGTGGTTACTTCTTACTTCCTACTTACTGACCCTGTGTCTACAAGACATTTCACCATCCGTCCTTCAATCTGCACCTGTAAGTAGGGGCTTTCAGTCACCAGGTCCCAATGGTTGTTAGGGGTAACCTGGCAATCGGCCTCCCCCGCGGTGTGCCCCACTACCACAAGGGGTTCCCGTTTAACGGTGGCTGTTCGGAAATCCGGGATTTTTGTGGGCACTGACGGGAGATATGTCCTCTTTCTTGGCAAATCCAACTCAGTGGCCCTCTGGTCTTTTGGAGGACCACATGTCTGTGCCTCTGTAGGTGGTGACAGACCACTCCGGTGCATGAGAGAGTCTCTCACTCCAGCCTCTGGAGTTCCTCGATACAGTGAGGGGCCCATAGAGACAGCACTCGTTTTCCAGTAATTGGACTGAACTGGACGTAGCATTAGAGTGCGTCTAGCATCCCCTTCCAAGGCGTTCAGTGCCACATCCGATTGTAAATCTGGAGTCAAGTTGTACAACCTGAGGGTGCTCTTAAGGTGTGCGGCCCAGTCTTCTAGCAGCATATTTTGACATCAAACCGCACTAGCTGATTCAATATTGCCCCTGCGGGCAAACATATGATTGGAGCTACTCCCATGGCAGGAGGGGCGATGGAGGCCATAGCCGAACCTGCCTCGGAACTGGTAGGGTTCTGCATGGCGATCAATGTACCCTGCTCACAGCGCCAAATGAAAGAGCACCGAGGGCTGGGCACATAGGTACAGAGGGTACACGATGCCACACAGACACTGACAACGGTTCTTTCCCAGCAGTTGAGTTTACTGAACTATGTAGTGAACAAGAAGCTGAGAATATATGTAAAACAGATTGAAACACAACGAATAAACCAACAGTAAATGCACGACGTTCTAACAATAAACCAATAAATGTGATGCTTATCCCAAAGTCCGTTAAGCTGCCTAGCTGCACTTGTATGTTCCTTGGTGAGATCCTCGTTGGAGTGCACCCTAAGTATTGCGCAATACTATTTGTAATCCACAGGGAAATGATGTCTGTTTCTTGTAACTTTAATCCATGCTTCAGCTCTCAACCAATAACACCTTACAAGCAACCAGAGAGATAGGAAGGTGTCAGCGTGTGAGTCCCTTAGGGCTATACACGAGATGTCAGCCCATCCACAGCAATGCGACTGTACTTGGGGTATCAGTGTATATCCAAATGCCACTTGAACAGTGGGGTGCAAGGTAACGCGGCCAAACCGCACTTACAGTTCCTTGAGCAGGTGCTTGGTCCTTTTCCATTTTTTTTTTTGGTCCACCTCAGAACTGGATCCTACCGACACGGTACTTCTGAGGTCGTAGCTGCAAGTTTCCCCTTTGTGCTGTCGCCAGACTCCACCGTGGGCCGAATCATCCACTTTCAGGCTCCGCAGAGATGATGCCTTCTCCTTTCCAGCAGTCTCCAGACAGACACCACAGCTCACTTCCTCCTTCGTGAAGAAACCCCTCCCCTTACACAGGGAGATTGTGATGCACTAAGTCATTTGCTAGATGCAGTGTCAAAACTGTCTATTTGGCTTGCTATGACACATGTAAGGGTCTAAAACAGCACCTAACTTAGTTATTTTCCAACTTTGCAACCTAAATAGAGATGAGCGAACATACTCGTCCAAGCTTGGTGCTCGATCGAGCATTAGGGTATTCGCATATGCTCGCTACTCGGGCGAGCATATCGCGATCCTCGAGGAAATGGCATCTTCCTCTTCCTGCATGTTAGGCGCCTTTTCTCAGCCAATCAACACGCAGGAGAGTCTTTGGTACCTCCTAGCATCACGTGGGGCCCCTACAAGTCGATAGCAGGGATTGGGTGGCCAGATCAGATGACCAGGGAATATAAGAATCTGGTCCCGCGATGCTTGCGTCAGATGCCGCCTGCATGAGATTAGGCATGGATAAAGGTAGTGATACAGCACCTGTTCAGTGGCTGGCGTTTTTCTTAGATGCACGTTTCTTCCTGGAGTCTGGTCCCAATGGCTCCCAAATTCAGTAGATAAAGTACAGGAAACAGCATCCAATTCAAGTGGAGAATAGTTTCACTTTATTCCATCAACTTGGTACATGTTACGTTTCGGCTTATCCTTAGCCTTTTTATTATTGATAAAGGCTGAGGATAAGCCGAAACGTAGCATGTACAGTCATGGCCAAAAGTTTTGAGAATGACACAAATATTATATTTTCACATGATCTGCTGACTTCTGTTTTTTATGTGTGTTTGTCAGATGTTTTTATCACATACAGAAATATAATTGCAATCATATTATGAGTAACAAAAGCTTATATTGACAGTTAGAATGAGTTAATGCAGCAAGTCAATATTTGCAGTGTTGACCCTTCTTCTTCAGGACCTCTGCAATTCTCCCTGGCATGCTCTCAATCAACTTCTGGACCAAATCCTGACTGATAGCAGTCCATTCTTGCACAATCAATGCTTGCAATTTGTAGGTTTTTGTTTGTCCACCCGTCTCTTGATGATTGACCTCAATGGGATTAAGATCTGGGGAGTTTCCAGGCCATAGACCCAAAATCTCTATGTTTTGTTCCCTGAGCCATTTAGTTATCACCTTTGCTTTATGGCAAGGTGCTCCATCATGCTGGAAAAGGCATTGTTAATCGCCAAACTGGTCTTGGACGGTTGGGAGAAGTTGCTCTCGGAGGACATTCTGGTACCATTCTTTATTCATGGCTGTGTTTTTAGGCAAGACTGTGAGAGAGCCGATTCCCTTGGCTGAGAAGCAACCCCACACATGAATGGTTTCAGGATGCTTTACAGTTGGCATGAGACAAGACTGGTGGTAGCACTACCTCGTCTTCTCCGAATAAGCTGTTTTCCAGATGTCCCAAACAGTCGAAAAGGGGATTCATCAGAGAAAATGACTTTACCCCAATCCTCAGCAGTCCACTCCCTGTACCTTTTGCAGAATATCAGTCTGTCCCTGATGTTTTTTCTGGAGAGAAGTGGCTCCTTGAGACCAGGCCTTGCTCCAAGAGTCTCCGCCTCACAGTGCGTGCAGATGCACTCACACCTGTCTGCTGCCATTCCTGAGCAAGCTCTGCACTGCTGGTAGCCCGATCCCGCAGCTGAAACACTTTTAAGAGACAGTCCTGGCGCTTGCTGGTCTTTCTTGGGCGCCCTGGAGCCTTTTTGGCAACAATGGAACCTCTCTCCTTGAAGTTCTTGATGATGCGATAGATTGTTCACTGAGGTTCAATCTTTCTAGCTGCGATACTCTTCCCTGTTAGGCCATTTTTGTGCAGTGCAATGATGACTGCACGTGTTTCTTTAGAGATAACCATGGTTAACAGAAGAGAAACAATGATGCCAAGCACAAGCCTCCTTTTAAAGTGTCCAGTGGTGTCATTCTTACGTAATCATGACAGATTGATCTCCAGCCCTGTCCTCATCAACACCCACACCTGTGTTAATGGAGCAATCACTGAAACAATGTTAGCTGGTCCTTTTAAGGCAGGGCTGCAATGATGTTGAAATGTGTTTTGGGGGATAAAGTTCATTTTCTAGACAAATATTGACTTTGCAAGTAATTGCTGTTAAGCTGATCAATCTTTATAACATTCTGGAGTATATGCAAATTGCCATTATAAAAACTGAAGCAGTAGACTTTGTAAAAATTAATATTTGTATCATTCTCAAAACTTTTGGCCATGACTGTACCAAGGTGATGGAATAAAGTGAAACTATTCTCCACTTGAATTGGATGCTGTTTCCTGTACTTTATCTACTGCATGAGATTAGGGATAGAGCTGCTGTCTGTCAGGGAGAGTGTAAAGGTCCTTTTACACGGGCCCATTATCGGCCGAAAAATCGTTCCTAGGAACTCTAGTGCTGATAATCGGCCCGTGTAAAAGTGGCCCTAATCAGCCGACGAACTAGCAAAACGCTCGTTCGTCGGCTGATTGGATCTTTTGGTTTCTACAAAAGATCCAATCTGTCGGGCGCACATCGGCCTGTGTAAACAGGCGATGTGCGCCTGACAGTATGGAGCTTCCCGGCCGCACGAGTGATACAGCGATCACTCGTGCGGCCCGGCGCTCGATTCATCGGGCCGTGTAAAGGCTCCCTGCCCGAGCGCCGCTATCGCTGATCGGCGCTCGGGCAGGGAGACACATCGGCCCGTCTAAAAGGGCCTTTAGGGCCTCAATTTAGATGTTGGTTAGGCAGGAATCACCCACAAAGAACCCAACAGCCCTTCTAAGGGCTACAAGCACTTTTTTTTTGGTCTCCTCCTGGCTGCTGGCTGGGACTTGTAGTGCAGCTACCGCCATCTTGGCTGCACGCTGTGCACTGGTGGTAGAAGGGACAGCACATGGTCCACACAGACCCAAAAGAAATTGCCCAAAGTCCTCTCAGTACTCATTTTTGCTGCAATTATGTAGTGTACTGTACATCAGCGTCAGTCTATAAAATACATTTTTCTCTCAGTTATATGTATTACAGTCCAGTGAAAAATGGAGTGCTTTGCGGTAAAATAGCCGTCATTTAAAGACTACGTTTTTTTTCTCAGTTATATGTACTACAGTCCAGTGAACAATTCTCTAGTGTGCTGTACAGCAGCGTCAGTCTATAAAATACGTATTTTCTCTCAGTTATATGCATTACAGTCCAGTGAAAAATAGTGGTTTGTGGTAAAATAGCCGCAGTCTAAAAATTCCTTTTTTTCTCTCAGTTATACATTTTTTGTTTTGGAGTGTCTGAAGTTGACCCTCCTAAAAAATTGTTTTGGAGTGTCTGTAGTTGACCCTCCTGTAAAATTATTTTTGAGTGTGTGTAGTTGACGCTACTAAAAAATGTATTGGAGAGAGGGCCTGTAGGTGGCCCTCCGTAAACATTGTTTTTATAGAGCGCCAGTTGGCCCTCAGAAACATTGCCTGTTGGCTCAGCGTTTGTGTGCGAAGAGGAGGAGAAGGAGAGGATATATAAAGAATCTTCATGTTGAGCTGCTTTCCCCCGGTGGAGATTTGCATTCCAGTGAAATCCAGGCTTTATTCATTTCAATAATCGTCAGCCTGTCAGCGCTGTCAGTTGACAGGCGTGTACGCTTATCAGTGATGATGCCACCAGCTGCACTGAAGACCCGCTCTGACAACACGCTAGCGGCAGGGCAGGCCAGCACCTCCCAATTCGGGCAATGTGTCCAGCTGTGCAACCCAGTAGTTGTATGGAGCAGAGTGATCACGCAGGGTGTTGTACGGTCACCTAGGTACTCCCTCACCATCTTTCTGAACAGCTCCCCCCTACTGGGGGACGGGTGACATAGTCTTGCTGGGGTGCCATAAAACTTGCAAAGGCCTTGGAGAGTGTTCCCCTTCCAGTGCTTGTCAAGCTGCCTGTTCCCCTCCTCTCCCCCGCGAGTTGGCCAACAGAACTACGTCCTCTGCCGCTAGCGGTGTCAGATGGGAAGGATAGTTTCAGCTTGTGCACTAGGGACTGTTGATATTGATTCACTCTCATACTCCTTTCCTCTACAAGAATGACAGTGGAAAAGTTCTGCTTGTACCTGGGGTCCAGTAGGGTGAACACCCAGTAATCGGTGTTGTCAAAAATGCTTCTAACACCAGGGTCACGGGAAAGGCAGCCTAACATGAAGTCAGCCATGTGCGCCAGAGTCCCAACACGCAATAATCTCCTCAATAGGCTGACTCTCCATTTCCTCCTCCTCCTCCAACTCCTCCTCTTCAGCCCATACACTCTCAACAGATAAGAAGGAATGAGCATAGGTACCCCCTTCAGTCTCGCCAACAGTCTCCTTCTCTTCCTCCTCTTCCTCCTCATCCTCCTCGAATACGTGCTGAGAAACAGACCTGAGGGTGGTCTGGCTATCATCCAACGTATCTTCTTCCCCCATCTCCTGGGACAAGAGCAAATCCTATGACTTCATGCTGAGCAGTGACTTTTTCAGCAGACAAAGCAGCGGGATGGTGACGCTGATAATGGCGGCATCGCAGCTGACCATCTGTGTTGACTCCTCAAAGTTGCTTAACACCTGACAGATATCAGACATCCACGTCCACTCCTCATTGTACACTTGAAGAAGCTGACTAACCTGACTACCAGTTCTTGTGGAAGTTGTCATCTGGCAGTCTAGAATTGCTCTTCGCTGCTGGTAAACCCTGGCTAACATGTGTAATGTGGAATTCCATTGTGTGGGCACGTCGCACAACAGTCGGTGAGCAGTCAGTTGTAAGCGCCGTTGCACTGCCCTGAGAGTGGCAGCATCTGTGGTTGACTTGCGTAAATGTGCCCAGCTGCGTCGCACCTTGGTGAGCAAATCAGACAAATCGGGGTAGGTCTTGAGGAACCGCTGAACCACAAGATTGAACACGTGGGCCAGGCAGGTTTTATATGCAGTGTTTATATGGGTTGTTGTTACTTTGGGAAATAGTATTGGTGTATAATGGCACATGTGTGAGCCTGCCGAGTTGCAGAGCCGCCACCAGGTTACGCCCGTTGTGACACACAACCATGCCTGGTTTCAGTTTCAGTGGCACCAGCCAAAGATCGGTCTGCGCCGTGATGCCCTGTAACAGCTCTTGGGCGTGTGCCTCTTGTCACCTAAGCACAGCAGTTTCAGCACCGCCTGTTGGTGCTTACCCACGGCAGTGCTGCTGCGCCTAGAGCTACCACTGAAGGCGCCGTGCTCACAGATTGTATTTGAGAGTAGGAGGAGGAGGGGTTGGAGGAAGAGGCATAATAAGTCTGAGAAACCGCGACCCTTAGCCCTTGGGTTCAACATTTTGTGTAATCACTAAACTGTCGAATTAATATCTGAGGCCAAAAACATATTCTCTAGACTGCGGATAGTGTACCACACACCACAGAATTTTTCACTGGACTGTATTAAATGTATCTGAGAGAAAAAACGTATTCTCTAGACTGCCGCTAGTATAACGCACACCACACAATTTTTCACTGCACTGTAGGATATATGAATAAGAGAAAAAATGTATATTTTCTAGACTCCGGCTAGTGTGCAGCACATGACAGAATTTTTCACCGCACTGTAGTATATATAACTGAGAGAAAAAACGTAGTCTTTAGACTGGGGCTATTGTACCGCAAACCACTCAATTTTTCACTGCAATGTATGATATATAACTGAGAGAAAAAACTTATATTTTCTACACTCCGGCTAGTGTGCAGCACACGACAGAAGTTTTCACTGCACTGTAGTATATATAACTGAGAGAAAAAAACGTAGTCTTTAGACGGCGGCTATTGTGCCGCAAATCACTCAGTTTTTCACTGCACTGTATGATATAGAACTGAGAGAAAAAACGTATATTTTCTACAATCCGGCTACTGTGCAGCACACGACAGAATATTTCACTGCTCTGTAGGATATCTAATTGAGAGAAAAAACATACCCTAGACTGACGCTACTGTACAGCACACGACATAATTGTTCACTGGACTGTAGTATATATAACTGAGAGAAAAAACATATTCCCAAGACTGCACTACAGATCCCAGCAAGCCAAGGTACAGCAGCATCAAAAATGAGTACTGAGAGGACTTTGGGCAATTTCTTTTGGGTCTGTGTGGACCACGTGCTGTCCCTTCTGGCACCAGTTGCTGTGCACAGCGTGCAGCTGAGATGGCGGTAGCTGCACTACAAGTCCCAACCAGCAGCCGAGAGGATGCAAAAAAAAAAAGGTAATTGTAGCCCTTAGAAGGACCGTTGGGTTCTTTGTGGGTGATTCCTGCCTAACCAAAATCTAAATTGAGGCCCTAACAGCGTGCGGCCAAGATGGCGGTCACAGCCAGCAGCCAGGAGGAGGCCAAAAAAATGTTGTTGTAGCCCTTAGAAGGAGCGTTGGGTTCTTTGTGGATGATTCCTGCCTAACCACATTCTAATTTCACGCCCTAACAGTGTGCAGCCAAGATAGAGGTAGCTGCACTACAAGTCCCAGCCAGCAGCCAGGAGGAGACCAAAAATAAAAGGTGCTTGTAGCCCTTAGAAGGGCTGTTGGGTTCTTTGTGGGTGATTCCTGCCTAACCAACATCTAAATTGAGGCCCTAACACTCTCCCTGACAGACAGCAGCTCTATCCCTAATCTCATGCAGGCGGCATCTGACGTTCACCGCCATTCCGTGTCAGGGTAAAATTTTAAGTGCTTCACCTGCTACCTCAGTCTCACTTGGTCACTCTGGGTTCATCGCCATGCTGTGTCAGGGTAAATTTTTGGGTGGTTCACCTGCTACCTCAATTCAACTTGGTCACTTGTTGGTGTCACCACCACGCTGTCACCACGCCGTGTCAGGCTTATGCCTGCGTCGTGGGGCAGGGGATAGGACAGCAGTGCCAGCATGGGCAGTGGTGTCACCCGCAGGCAGCGATGGACCTTTGTTGCACCTAGTTGGGTGCTTTCCTAACATGTGCCAGCTCATGTGCCTTGCCCATCTTGGTCTGGGTCAGCACAATTGTCTTGAGGGTCACCCCAAGGCTGTTGGCCAGAATGTGCTGTAATGGTACGATTAGCCAGCCTCAGAGGCATCCATGCATGCTGCCCCTGCTGTTTCCTGTCCATTTCCGTGGTGTTTCCATCATTTTCTGAGGTTTCCAGGTTTTCACGCAACCTTCCCTGTGCAGAGCTTTGGTTCCCTGCAAAAAATGCTCGAGTCTCCCATTGACTTCAATGGGGTTCGTTATTCGAAACGAGCACCCGAGCATCAGGAAAAATTCGACTCGAATAACGAGCACCCGAGCATTTTAGTGCTCGCTCATCTCTAAACCTAAACATATAATCCTCTGTTAACCCTTACAGTACCGGCGCCGTACATGTACGGCGCTGGTACGATGCGGGCACATGGCGCCCGCTCGCGGGTGCGGCGGGCGTCATGGCCGGCAAGTCTCTGCTGTTTCTAACAGCAGAGACTTGCCGCTACTTACCCGATCGGCGGCGTCTTCCGGGGTGACTAGATGCCGTGATCACACGTGATCACGGCATCTAGTTGCGTCTAAACCCGGAAGCGTTCGCTTCCGGGTGGTGTACAGACACCCCGTGTGGCCAATCGGGGTGTCTGTACACCATATGAAAACTGTAATCCTCGCTGGTGAGGATTACAGTTTTCAAAGTGCAATTCTTATTCTGGCCACTAGATGGCAGGCCAGGATAAGAAATGAGCAATTGATGGATTTAACTGCCTCTAGTAAATCCATAATTGCTCATAAAGAAAATTAAAAAGCCACAATATATAAGCTCATATTTGAGCATTCAAATAGTAAAAAAAAAATTAAAAAAAAATGTTAAAAAATATATAATATATAAAAAAGATATAAAAGTTCAAATCACCCCCCTTTCCGTATAAGTAAAAAATAAATACATAAATAACACTAAATATAGACATCATGGGTATCACCGTGACCGAAAACGCCCGTACTTTTAAAATATAAAAAAAAAAATCCAATACGGCGAATTGTGTAGCGGAAAAAAGCGTCCAAATGGCGATTTGCCGTTTTTTGTCGCTTTTTTTTTCTAAAAAAAATTAAATAAAAAGTGATCAAAAAGTCATACACACCCCAGAATGGTATTAATAAAATCTTCAGATTGTCCCGCAAAAAATGAGCCCCCATACAGCTCTGTACACATAAGTACCAAAAAGTTATAGGGGTCAAGATATGACAAGGAAAAAAAAAAAAAAAAAAAAGGGCAACTTTCTAATTTTTTTTCACTATCAAAACGCAGGAAAAACTATACATATTAGGTATTGCCGGATTCGTACTGACCAGTAGAATGAAAATAACGGGTCAGTTTTAATGCACATCGAACGCTGTAAATAAGAAACCCGTAGAACTGTAGCGGAATAGCGTTTTTTTTGCAATTTCACCTGATTTGGAATTTTTTTCCTGCTTCCCACTACACCGTATGCAATATTAAATGGTGGCGTTGGAAAGTACAGGAAAGTACAACTTGTCCCGCAAAAAACAAGCCCTCATACAGCTATGTGAACAGAAAAATAAAAGAGTTATGGCTGTTTGAAGGCAGGGAGCGCAAAACGAAAATGCATGACCGAAAAAACCTCCGGTACTGAAAGGGTTAAGCAGCTACAATATAGACTTTATCTTATACATTGCTGCCATCTACTGATGAAAGTGAGATATTACACTGAGTATACAATTTACATCCCAGCAGAATAATATATTTAAGGTCCCTTGCCCGACATCCTTACAGGTGGGCGCAGCAGCAATAAAGAGTAGAGGGAATGTCTGTCCAGAACCATTAAAAAAAACTGCTAGGACCAAATCTGTTTCTACTATGGTCAGTTTAGAAGCTGGTTATGCAACTGATACTGTGGGTACAGGCTCAAAACATTTCAGACCTAAGCCATGCTCAGCTGCTGCTAGCTCTGTATGGAATGTGCAAGTATCGCGCATCTAGTAATTTTTCTTGCCATTATTGGAAGACAAATACATTGCAAGATCAGCAGGATGAAGATAAGCAGTGGGTGTTCAAATACAAATGTAGCTCTATTGCAGCACATGATGTGGCATCATTATTTACTGTAGGACAACAGAAGTGGCCGGCAGGTAGCACAACAAAAGTGTCCTCCTTCTCCAGGTCCCCTTTACAGCAACTATGCCTCATCCATGTGCAGTACAGTGTCCTTGCAATCATCATCATCAGTTACTGCTTCTCCTGCTCAAACTCCTCCTCCTCCTTCTACTCCACTCCATCGCCAGCCATCGATAATGGAATATGTGGCCAGGAAACAACTCTACATGCCCAGCAATTCACTGGTACACCATATCTCGCACCTGGCCAAGTTGTTGCCGTACCACTTAGTGGATTTTGCTGACTTTAGGGAGCTGATGGTGTGTGCTTAGCCTCAATAGAAGATACCTATCTTGCATTATATTTCCAAAAAAGCCATCCCTGCCGTGTACTGTTACATGATAGAGAACTTGGGCCTCTCCTTGCAATGTTCGTTGTGCGACAAGGTGCATGCCACTGTGGACACCTACAGCAGCTGTTACAGGCAGAGACAGTACATATCTTTCATGGCCAACTGGGTCAATACTTTATGGGGCTATAACAATGCAACACCACAGCAATGAGGCCAGGTCCTATTGACACCTCCACTTTCATGTTTGTCTAGTTCCCACACCAGGCACTTATCCTCCTCCTTCACTTCCTCCTCCATGGACAACCATCCACAACAGAAGCAGAACAGAGCACTGCTTTAACTCCCCCTCCTTCTTATCATATTTATAAAGTAAAGCATTGACATGCTGCGTTAGAGCTGATAAGACTGTGTGACAGTATTCAGACAGCCGATCAGTAGCTAAAGCGCATCAAGCAGCAGACATCTCACTGACTGTCTCCCTGCCATTTCTAACTATGCAATGTAGTCAGTGACAATGGCAGGAACATTATGGCTGCATTGTATTTGGGGGAAAAACACATGCTCCTTGTATGACATACATAATAAATTTAGTGATGGAATGCTTTTTTATTAAAAAAAGTACAGTGGCTTGCAGTGTGTGCTGGTCATGTCCAAGAGACTCTCCTCACATTTTAGCCATTCTTATGTGGAAAGGAACTCCCTCCTAGATTTACAGAAACAGAACAGTCTGCCATTGCACCACTTGATACGTGACATTCCAACTATTCCACTATAGTGTCATATACCAATTTTCAGGTGAATTGGTGCGTATTTGATTTGTGTAGAATCAATTCAGACAAGAATAACATAAAAAAAATGCAATCAGATGCAAAATGAATTTCAATAAATTTACTTATTACATACCAGCATCTTTCAGCTACTTTGATATCACAAACTAGTAAAATTGGTAAATTGGCTTACATCACAAAAAGATAACCAATTTTAGGTTTTTATTCCAGTATTTGTTTATTAATCTTTAAATGAGTTCTCTGGGCTTTTAATATTGATAACCTATCCCCAGGATATCAGATCAGCGGGGTCCAGCACCCCGCCGATCAGCTGTATGAAGGGAAGGCGCGCACAGTGAGCGCTTGCCGTCTCCATTCTCTCTTCCTGCTCACTGCTGCTATGTCTATGGCGAGCAGGAAGGGAGACAGGAGACGGCACGCGCGCATCTTCTCTTCATACAGTTTATCAGCAGGGGTGCCGGGTGTCAGACCCCCGGCGATCTGATAGATCATCAATATTAAAAGCCCAGAGAACCCCTTTAAAGGGGTATTCCAGTTACCATAAATATAACTTATGTTTTAGACTAATTCATCATCAATAATTACCTAATATAATGTCAATTTTACATATTTACCGTTCAGTAGTTATACAAATATTTTTTTTCCTCTGCTACCCACTGTGTTTCCTCATAAGTTACCATGGCAGTGACCTGTAGTTCTGAGCCTTTGTTAGGTCGAGCATGCTCAGTGTGTTGCTTCAATTCTCTAGCTAAATGTTAGTGTGCTGCTGATTGGTGAGTAGAGGGGGTGTGACCCGACTGGATATCAGGCAGCCAATCAGTAAACATCAACACTCATGAACAAGCACACACTCACAGCAGGAAAGCTAGGGATTGTGGGGATTGTAGATTCAATTTCACATATTTACCATTCAGTAGTTATACAAATATTTTTTTTCCTCTGCTACCCACTGTGTTTCCTCATAAGTTACCATGGCAGTGACCTGTAGTTCTGAGCCTTTGTTAGGTCGAGCATGCTCAGTGTGTTGCTTCAATTCTCTAGCTAAATGTTAGTGTGCTGCTGATTGGTGTGTAGAGGGGGTGTGACCGGACTGTATATCAGGCAGCCAATCAGTAAATATCAACACTCATGAACAAGCACACACTCACAGCAGGAAAGCTAGGGATTGTGGGGATTGTAGTTTAGTGAGGGAAGATCAGGAGCCATGATATTCTCAGTGTGCTACAGGCTCACACAGGAGCTAGACAAATGGATTGCAAATGAAGCTCTGGTTATATGCATAGGTATGGGTTCTGGTTGGGTCACAGCTTGCAGCCTTAATGCAGTTTTTCAAAAATTAAGTTACTTTAATGGAATACCCCTTTAATTTGTTACATAAAAAAACTGATATAATATTTTGTTTTTCCTTAGTTACACATCTACAAAAGATGGGATACTAAATTTCAGAACCCTGAACTTTACAAAAGTTATAGAACAGGACTACAACAGACAATTTTACTGTGAATCCCGTGTTTCAGAAAGCACATTTTATGTTACATTCAAAAAGCCAGGTATAAATTATTTTCTTTTTTTGGTATATAAACTATATTGAGAAGCCTCACGAGAGGCAGTTACCTGATGTTCATCTTTTTCTTACTGATTTGTTAGTAATCTCTATTTTATAATTATACTGCTCTTGCCTAGGATACATTTGTGCTTATACAGAGCAGCCAATTTGAAGAGGGAAAGGGTATCAGTTTGAACCAAGCATAAGACACGGGGTGTTTTAGACTACTTCAGGCTTTCTGTGGGCTTTGTCATTAAGCTTTAGTTGCAGATCACAGTCAATCAGCAAGATCTGAGGAACATATAGTACATAGTAGTTAACCAAATCTGTCTGACAGGGGAGCACTGGGAATTTAAATTAGCCCCAGAAATAAATAAGAGGCACCATTTTGTAGATGTCTCCAAGTTGATAGAAGGTGGTAGAACCAACACAAGTAGGTTGAGCCAGCAATACCACAGCGCAATACAAAATACCACCTCAGCAGAAACAAATACCACAGTGCAGCACAGTATACTATTCCAGCAGCACAAAATACCTTCCTAGAAGCTGCCCCTCCAGGGTGGCCATTGCAAACTGCCATGTTCTGTCCTCCTCCTCCACTTTTCCCTAATTAAGTAATGGAGGAGGGAAATGAGTAGGTGAGGCATGGGTCACAGTACAGAGCCAACGGTACCGTCAGCATCCTCCCTTGTCCTTCACCACTACAAAAAAAAAACCAGGAGAACACAACACTACATATCTGTTACATCCAGTGATGTCTCCCCTGATGTAGACATTCTTTTCTCAACTTTTCCATTCAGACCAGACCGCCATGTGTACTTCTTTCAGCTATATCTGGTCTTTGCAGAGGTTGTCACATAGACATCTTGGATTCTCGATTTATCCATTTTACATTCCACCCTGGTGCCCTAACAGTGTCATCCTGATGCACTACCAGTACAGTGTCCATTCCCCAGTGTCCCCAAATACTATACTACTGAAAAAAGTGTTCCCAACAATAATAACCCTGTAATAATAATGACTCTTATAGTGCCCCTCATAATAATAATCCCCCTATGGTGCCTCCAGCAATTATAAAGCCCCATAGTTCCCCAGTATTAGTAATGCCTCCTATAGTACCTCCAACAATAATAATGCCCCTTATTGCCCCCCCCAGTAAAAATAATAACCCCTATAGTGCCCCCAGTATTTTTAATGTCCCTATAGTGCCTCAAGTAATAATACATGCTATAATGCCACCAACAATTATGCGCACTTAGTGTCCTCCAGTAATGTTCCCCATATTGCCTCCACTAATGTTCCCAACAGTGCCCCCAGTCATGTCCCCCATAGTGCCGCCAGTAATGCCCCCACAGCAGCCCCAGTAATGTCCTCCACAGTGTCCCAGGTAATGTATCCTAACAGATTGTACATGGGCAAAGGATTGGGAACAGGCATTTGTAGTAACATTTATTACCAATAATCTGCACAGCAACAAACAAGTTAACAATTAAAACATGAAGAATGAGGGCCCTGCTCGCAAGAGCTTACAATCTATAAGGAGATGGCATGACACATAATGTGAAAATTACTTATTTTGTTCAACGGTCTAGACATTTTAACACAATAGATATAAAGCTACAAGCCAGCCACCAGCCGATATTTGCAGTGCTTCTGAGTGCATGGGGCATGGTGGATAGTGCTTGATGATGGAACAGTTTCAAAAGAATGATGCCGAATGGAGAAAAATTAGTTTAGGGTATGGGATAGGCCACCCTAAAATGTGTTTTTAGGGATCGCCTAAAACTGTGGATGTATTGAATTAACCTAATTGCTTGTGGTAGGGCATTCCTGAGAACTGGGAAGGCTTGGAGATGGGAGTGAGTGTTTTGGATCATGGTGGATGTTAGTTGTAAGTAATTGGTTGAACAGCCAGCACTATTAAGGTAGCAGATAGAAATAAGGTAGATGTAGGGAGATTCAGCACTGTGGATAGCTTTGTGGGTGAGAGCAATTAAAATTGAATCCTATAGTATATGAGCAACTAGTGCAATGACTGGGACAGGGTGAAGGCATCAGGGTCAAGGTTAAACAGATAGATAAACCTGGCTGTTGTGTTCAGGATAGATTGGAAAGGCGTAAGTCTGGGGAGGGGGAGATAATTTACAGTAATTGAGATGAGAATGGATCAAAATCACATACAGAGATTTTGTAGTTTCCACAGTAAGAAAGGGGTGTATTTTAGAGAAGTTTTTAAGGTGCAGGGGGCATGAGTGGATGATTGAATATAGGGGGTGAAGGAAAGATCAGTGTCAAGCATAACAGAGAGACAGCGGATATGCTGCCTAGGTGATCTGGTAGTGCCCTACAGTGCGAGGGAGATATCAGGTTGAGGTAGGTTAGTAGATGTAAAAAAACACAAGGAGTTCAGTTTTTGAAAGATTCGGTTTCAGATAGAGTAAATGATGTTAAATAGCAGACAGATTGTAACTAGTGTTTTGTAGTACAGCAGGAGTGATGTTATGGCATTACGTATATAGTTGGATGTCATCAGCAGAAAGATGATACTGAAAACTAAATGTACTGATAGTCTGTCCAGTAGATGCTGTGTAGAGAAAAAAGAGGAGAGGACCTAGGACCGGACTCTGAGAAACCCAATCAGCAAAAGTTAGAGGAGAGGAAGTACAACCAGCAAATGATACACTGAATGAGCAGCCAGAGAGATAGGAAGAGAACCAGGGGAGAGCCGTGTCCTTAAAGGGGTATTCCCATCTCACAAATGTAGTTTGTATAGTTAGATATAGCCATACCAATATTATTAGTAATAGAATGTATTTATATAAAATATATAGTTTAGAAGATTTTCCTATTTGTATATCCATTGTCCCACACACATCAGTCAGGCCGTTGCCCCTAGTTACGGCCACCGTGGCTATGTAGTAGTGGTGGTCGGCTTGCTCTTGTTCAAACCCGCTCTGAGGTAACTGCTGTATTGTGAATTCACATTGCATGAGCATGCGGAGACACGTCTTAGGGTTGTAGCATTTTTGTCTGCCCTTCTAAAACGCAGAGAAACGGATCCTGTTTCAAGATAAATTCATCTCTATGGAGCAGGATCCGTTTATAAAGTCTGTGTTTTGGACGGATCCTGACCATTGCGTTTTGGACTGGCAGCGTCCAAAACGCAGATGTGAAAGTATCCTAAGATGTCTCCCTGCATGATCATGTAATGTGCGTTCACAATACAGCAGTTACCTCAGAGCGGGTTTGAAAAGAAGCAAACCGGTCTCCACTACTAAATGGCTGCAGTGGCCGTAACCAGAGGCAACGGCCTGAATAATGTGTGTGGGACAATGGATATACAAATAGACAAATCTTCTAAACGGTACATTTTATATAAATACATTCTATTAGTAATAATATTGGTATGGCTATATCTAACTGTACAAACTACATTTGTGAGATGGGAATAACCCTTTAAGGGCAATAAATTGGAGAATGATGTCAACAGCTGCAGAGAGATTCAGAAGAATGAGCAGAGAGTAGTCACAGTTGTGCTTAGCTTACAGGAGATCACTTGCCACTGTAGCAAGGGCAGTTTCTGTAGAAAGGGGAAACCAGATTGTAATGGATTAAGTCAAGAGTTAACCAATAAGTAGTGGATGAGGCAAAACTAGACCAAGCACTCCAGGAGTTTAGAGAAGAAATAGAGATTAGAGACAGATCTGTAAGTAGTTGTGCAGAATGGATCAAGAGATGGTTTCTTTAGTAATGAGGTTAGGACCGAATGTTTGAAAGAGGAGAAGGATACAAGAAAAGAGAAAGAGGTTGAAGGTTTAGGTTAGGTGAGTAGTAACAGCTGTGGAGAGAGACTGGAGGTTTCTTTGCGGTAGGGCACGAAGAGGAGATGAGCCTGGAGATTTCTTCTTCTGTGACTGGTTTCAATATGGAAAGTGGAGATACGGAGGGAGGGTTGTCAAATTTATTTTTGAAGTTGGTGGCAAGATCTTCAGCACAGAAGTCTGTAATAGCCACCTGCACTTTTGAACTGAGGAGGAAGTGAAAACTGTCATTTTTTTTAAAATTACTGGATAGTGAGGAGATCAGAGCCATTAAGTAGGTCTGTTTGGCGTGGTGAAGGACCTTGTTAGAAATTCTCATCATAAATTCGGGTGTGAATTTTTCTCCATAGCTATTCAGCACTCTTGAAGTGCTGCTTTAGAAACAGAGTTTGAGGTGTGAGCCAGGGGTGTTTTCATCTCTGTTAAAAGATTCTGAGTGTAAGGGGTGCTACTTCATCTAGGGTGCTTCTGAGGGTATCACAGTAGTGCTTTTCAGCCAGGTCAGGACAGGAGAGGAAAAAGATTGGAGACAATGATAGCTGTAAAGTGGCTAGATTGGGTTGTCTATGGGGATGTAAAAGTCGTTCAAAATGAGAATTGGTACATAGTTCTGAGGACAGAAAGTGGGGAAAACATGCAGAAATGTGATCCAGTAACTGGGTAGGTGAGCCAGTGGGTGGTAAACTGCCACTCTAAGTGACAGTGGGTGGAAAAGTGTGAGGGTGTGGGCCTCAAAAGATGAGATTTTGAGCGATGGTACTGAGGGAATAACCTGGAAGGTGCATTGTGGGGAAATAAGTACGCCAATTCGACCACCATGTCTGTTCTCAATGCTTATTTTTAGTTTTTAAACTGGAAAATCTGTGTTAGCATCATAATGCTTTTACAAATGTCCTACATTTTTAACTCTGCCTGTATTCTCTATTGTGTTTGCAGACCCTAATTTCCGGGAATTCTTAATTGCATTTTTTGTGTCTGTGTTCATGGTTATTGTTATAGCTATAATTGCGATAAGAATTTTTAAAGTTGACATCGTCCTTTGGTATCGAAGTTCCTGTTTCGCTAATTCGGATCAAAAAGGTATGTTTCAATCATCAATATAAAAGAGATTGCCTCATAAAAACAAACCTTGTCCAAATGTTCTGCTAGGGTATACTGTAGATATCATGGGACTAGGACTGTCCTGTGTGTCAGAATAGATAGGCAATGGTAAGAGCGGCTAACACTGTCAATTACATGGATGGCCATTCACATGAATGGCCATATGTGGCTTCCCACAATAATAAACAGCTTATTGTCTGGTGTTAGAGTGTCATACCAGCTGTATTTTAGAAAGGAATTGTCTAAGTGAAACAACTGTCAGCAAAAGAAGTTAGGGATAATGGTGGCCACAGAAACTATAATAAGACTTTTCATGTGTTCATGTGCCATATCAAAGGTTTTAACATAGTATTATAGTTTGTTAAGGCTGAAAAAAGACATCCATCCATGCAGTTCAGCCTGTTATCCTGCAATGTTGATCCAGAGGAAGGCAAAAAAACCTGATTCGATTTAGCTTAGCTAAAAATTCAACCTATACTACCAGACCTACCGGGGCCATATGTATATACCAAATAATTCCTACACAAACCATATGTATCCCCAAATTACTTACAAATCAAAAATTCATAATTTCAATTCCTTTATTAAATATCACAATTAAAAACATACAGAAATGTCCATAGTGCCAGATAAAAACTGAATGAGGGAACACTGGGAAAAAGGCTAGTTAATAGGGCATAGGGTGCATAGGAGCAATTAAGAACGTCCTGACAATGTATCAGACCAACATAATTCACATAGGTAAAAGAAAAACCATATACCTAGCTTATTATAAACAGTGTCTACTATTGCCAGAGACTTCAAAATCATGTGCAGCCCAAGTATATCCCTGCCATACCCAGTGTCCCTCACTTACCCAAATTCAACCTAAATCAAAAGTTCTCCAATTGCAAAATTGTGGACAACATTCTGGGGTCTTCTAGGACTCTACCAACCCCTTTCAAGCTCTTTGACATCAAAAAATATTAGTAATGTCAAAGTGACAATGACATATATGGCTATGGGAAAATGCATAGCTGAAGGTGTTAACAAACAGCCTCTTTAAAAACTCACTGTACTGTGCAATCTTTTTTTGTTTCTTTGATGGCAAATGCCTGCTTGTTGTATATACACAGACATCTACAAGGTCATGTGATCTTTTTTTTCCATCTTTTCCTGTTTTCTGAATTTGGATTCAGCTTGAACCTGAATTTTTGGAAAATTCAAGACAAATTTCATTTGAACCAAATTAATTTGCTGACCTCTATGACAAATATTTGCAGCCAAATCAATACTGCAATCGATGTCTACAAATTGTACGACCCCTTACAGTATATACTGTATATTTTATTATTTTATGTATAGATTTGATTAATATTTACTATACTGAAATACAAATAGATAAATATCCAGAGTCATATTCTACTTGTAGAACTATACAAATCTCTTATTTCACTAAGCCCAAATTTAATTATTTTGTTCCTAATGGTGTCAACACTGTTGCAGATGGGAAACTGTATGATGCTTACATATTATACTCAAAGAAATCCATGAGAACCAGCTCTTATGAAATGGACATATTTGTCCTGAAAGTGCTGCCTGAAGTTCTAGAGAAGCAGTGTGATTACCGATTGTTTATAATTGGACGAGACGATTTACCAGGACAAGGCAAGTATTTCTATAGGTTTTTTTTTTGGTCAATCATTCACAAACAGGTAAAAACAAAAAATATGTTCTTCTAAAAATGATATACTTTTTAATTTATGTCCAGTGATGCAGTGGTACTGTAGTGGTACTGAAGTTTAGTGTTTCATGATGGCCCAATCTAAGTAGTGCACAATTCTCCTATGCAGTAGACAGCGGGGCCTAGTTGTAACATTAGAGCTGCACTCCTGCTCTAGCGGCATCCACAACGAACCGCACTATACAATTGTAATTTATCCCATACAGTGAACGCTAGTGTTGAGTGAATCAAGCTTTGGATCATAGATCCAAAGTCTATTCGTTCTAACACTTCGTTTTAATGCTGCCCGGAGACCTTTGGGTGAAACAAATTTTGCCTCAACAGAGGCAATACATTTTAATGCTGTACAGAGACAGGTCTCCGTACATCATTAAAACGAAGTGTTAGAATGATTCAACTTCTTGTCTATGATCCGAAGCTCAATTCGCTCTGCACTAGTGAACACCTTAAAAATAAAAAAAAATTGCTGCTTTTAGCTTATTCGCCACCAAAAAACTGAATAAAAAGCTATTAAAAAAATGTTCAATCAACCCCAAAATTCTACCAATGAAAACTACAAGTCATCCTGCACAAATCAAGCCCTTACAAATCAAGCACCTACACAGAAGGAAAAATAAAAAAGTTATAAGTCTTGGGATATGGCAATGCAAAAACATTTTCTTCTTTTAAAAAAAAAAAAAAAGTTATATATATTTGGTATCATTTGTATTATTGGAATCATACTGACCCAGAGAGTTAAAGGGAACCTGTCAGCTCCGAAACACCCCCTGAACTAGAGTAAGCGGTGTATAGTGTAAGTGATGCTGAATCCGAATATGTAAGTTTTATCTTCATACTCACTTCCATTCTGACGCTGTGCTCCCACAAACCTGCAGTAAAATGTACTCACTGGACTCCAGTTCTCACTCACATAATGGAGAAGACTCAAAGAAGAGTCCAGTGAGTGCATTTTACTGCTGGTTTGTGGGAGCACAGCGTCGGAATGGAAGTAACTATGAAGATAAAACTTACATATTTGGATTCAGCACCAGTTACACTATACACCGCTTACTCTAGTTCAAGGGGTGTTTCGGAGCTGACAGGTTCCCTTTAAGTTATCATGTTATTTATGGCAAAAAAATGAAAGCCACAAAAGCTTAAAATCTTAGCTGCAGTCAACTCCATTGTGTGTACATGCACAGTAGTCCTCTCAATGTATTCCACAGCTGGTTTGCGGGTGCACAGTGGTGATATGGGAGTGCTTATCAACATACAAATTACTGATCTGGAGTCAGCAGTCTGTGTTCTATACATGTACTACTGTATTTATTGAGGCTTGCTGGAGGTGACAGACTCCCTTTAAAGTGAATCTCCACCTTTTAAAATCGTCATATTTAGCATTAAATTCTGTGCTGAATACAGTAATTTTACATGTTTTCAGAGCTCAGTTTTGTGCCACAGAGTTCAAAATCACCTTCATTGATATACGTTTATAGATAGCATGCTTGCAGTGCTGAGGAGCTTCCTGTATGCCTGCTTATGATTGAGTTCAATGTAGAGCAGAGTGCAGCAAACTCCTGAATCTCTCTAACCTATTTATTTATTATTGAACCTCTTTCTGGAACCACTTTAAAGTGGCACTCCCAGCAAAAATATTTTCTTCCTTCTATTTGTAAGTGTGCTGGTATTTATAATTGATCATTTAAAAAAATGATTTAGAGATTAAAAGGTTTGTGCAACAAGTAAATATTGATGGCCTATCCTCAGGATGGGTCATAAATATTCGATCAGTGGGGGTCCAACTTCTGACACTCCGTCGATCATCTGTTTGAAGAGGAGGTGGTGCTCGTATGAGCCCTGCTTCTTCTTCATTACACTGCCCATCATCCGTAAGTCCTCGCCCTATTCAAGTGCACTTGTAATTACACTGTGCCACCAAGACTTCCGAGACGCCGTGCAAGTGTAATCTTGGAGAGGAAGTAGGACTCGTACCTCCTCTTCAAACAGCTAATCAGCGGGGTTGCCAGAAGTCGGACTCCCACTGGTCAGATATTGAGGCTAGGTTATGAAAATGTAATGGCTACACAACCCCTTAATGATACCCTTTCACCTTCCGAAGCAACTGTTGTCTCACATGAGAATCCATGTGTTCCACAGTGTCATTTGTGTGGACTGGAAGTCAGTTTCTTTATTCATTACTATGACAGCCTCAATACTAGTCTTAGGGCTCATGCACATGACCGTATGTAATTTGTGCAAATAGGACATGTTCTATTTTTTTTGCGGAATGGACATACAGAAACGCAATGCCCATGGAGTAACCTACTTTTTTTTGACTCATTGAAATGAATGGTTCTGCATACAGTCCACAAAAAAAAAAAAAACGGAACAAACACGGAAATGAAATACGTTCGTGGAGTGAGCCCTTATAGGAATTGAAGAATCCCGTAATATAAGGAGGAATCTGCTGCATGGCGATAAGGTACCATCGCTGGGCAGATGTGCCCAACATGGTAACAGTCATGGGTGGTCTGGCCATAGACCCTACAGGGAAATGGAAATTTCCTTGTGGGCCATTGCCCAGAGAGCCACCCAAGCCCTCCTTTTGGCTGCTAGCCAGGTACTGTACATAAAAATCTGATTCTCTCAGCCTATCTGGTTCTGCTGAGGCAGTATTTTGTGCTCCGCTGTAGTATTTGGTTCTGCACAATGGTATTGCTGTTAAATTATTGGTAGCTAGATTCTGCCCAGCGTGGCAACACACAGTTAAATATAGTAAAGGCTGCTTGCCATCATTGGGCAGATGTTCCCAGCCTGGTAATAGCTGTTTTATTGGTTAAGGTGGCATTGTAGGTTTCTGAGCAGAGTATGGTCAGGTTGGCAATGGTCATTTTATTAGTCATTATTAATGCCCAATAGTATAGTGGCAGGGTTAAAAGTACCTTTTTAAGGCTGCTCGGTAATAATGGGACATTGGTTAGCCATGTTTAGGCAGGAGGGTTAGGGGGAATAAATTTAGACATTAAGTCTCGGTGCTTGTCTTCCTGTACCTCTCCTGGGGTAAATTTTTGATTGATGGTATCTGAGTTGGGCTCAAGTTTATGGCGGAGCTCTTATTTTTATATGAAATCGGTTATTGTTGAGTATATTGATTTAGTTTGATGAAGTTAATTTATGATGATGAAATTTGAAGTTTATCTGCCCAGGTTGAATTAATTAAGGCCGTGGCCAATATTTTATATATCCATTCATTTGTGTCACGTATTTCTTTTGTTTAGTATGCATGATGTATGACCTATAATCCCATGAATAAAGAAACTGACCTGGTTCACACACAATAAACTGTGGGATCCAACGAGCATCATAGGGGGTTGTGAAACAGTTAATTATGTATAAAGTGCATTTCCAAACAGTGGGGACAAAAGTATTTTTTCTTAGAGGGCCTCTTTACAGTCATAAGATAGGTCATCAATACACTTGTATTCCTATTTTTGGAAAGAAAATGGTTTCAACATGATGCAAAAACATGGTAGCCTAAATAAAACTTTCTTTAAAGGCTATGTACACCTTCAGAGGAAATTTTTTTATGATTACATGTTACTCATTTTTGGCTAAAAATCATTTTTTCAATTGGCCTTTAGTAAAAATATTGAGCTGTTCTGTCACAAACAGTTTACAGTTTTTCTAGCTGTGTGACTAGTACTTTCACTTTGTGCCGGTCGTCTAATAAGCCTTATCTCTAAATTACTGAGCAGTCATAAAAACTTATTTAAGCCACATGTTATTAGTAACATAAGAACTGAGCTATAATGAGTGTTTAGGAGGTCAGAGAGCAAAGATAAGGAGTCCGTCAGCTCCTGGTCTGACGGAAAGGAACAGAGTGTTGCTGTCCTGAGTCAATATAAGAAGGTTATCATGTGAATTTACCTCAGGTTTATGTCTCTCAGGCTCCATGACAGATCATTGACACTTTCAGCTAAATTGGGTGCACATGCCCACTGGCATATATGTACTGAGAGGTTATTACTATTCAGATGACTTGGTTACTGGTCTTGGAGTCATGGAGATAGCATGCATTTAATACTGCAGTGGGGAAAATATGCAACATGAAAGTTCATTTTTAACCAGAGTAGTCCCTTAAATATTACTACTCTCTGCCCGCCACTGGGGTCTCCCATCTGTCTTCTAACTGATACTAGATAACATCCATCTTTAGCAGCCAGGACGATAAGATTGAATGCAGGAGGTGGGAGTATCTCATCCCAGGTTTGCTCTCGGAGGCTCAGAGACAGACAGGTTCTCTTCATTGCCTCACTGCCTGTGTTTTGTGTACGTAGGATGTTTTTTTTATTTTTGTTTTGCCCTTTTACTCTCTGGTTACACTGCTGATCTATATACAGAGTGTGTACTATCTGACAGGGATAACATTCCAATCTTGATTGCAGTTGAATGGCTAGGCACTGTGGGGGAGATTTATCAAAATGGATGAAAAGCAAAACTGGCTTTACTTGCCCATAGCAACCAATCAGATTCCAACTTTCCAAAATTTTGCAAAGGAGCTCTAAAACATTGTAAGGTAGAATGTGATTGGTTGCTATGGGCAAGTAAGCCACTTTTAATTTACACCAGTTTTGATAAATCACTCCCTATGTGGGTTCCCAAGTGAGCCACACAGCATCGAGGAAATTATTAGAGGGGAAGTCTAGACCAGTGTAATACTGTAGACTACCGTGCACTGGACATGCAACCTGAGCCTCTGAAAGAAAATGGAGACATTAGATAAGCAAAATTAAACATTTTTGAAGGCTAGTACCTGTCCCCAGATCAATCCTGCATGATATCAATGTGGTCATAAAATGTCAGGTAACCTTTAACATATTTTCACTCTTCAATATGTAATACTATTTTGATATGCTTTCAGCCATGACAGACCTTGTAGATGAGACCATTGCACAAAGCAGAAGAGTAATTATCATTTTGGGAAACAAATTCTGTGAAGACCGTGGTGATGACTTTGAACAAAAAATCGCCATGTATGACGCACTTATTCGGGATAAAATAACAGTCGTTTTGATTGAAATGGAAAAAATAGACTACACCAACATGCCTGAATCAATAAAATACCTCAAACAGAAGCAGGGCGCTGTGCGATGGAAAGGACAGTTCACAGAAGCCGCTCTTTCCCCTAATACAAGGTTCTGGAAAAACATCCGATACCAGATGCCTCCAGCCCAGCGTCCTTCTGACAACGAACTGCACTACATACATTCAGAAGACTGAAATGAAGCGGATATTAAAGACTTAGATACTGTACATTCGTGGGATTTATCAAATCTTACCTGTAATAAAACACTAGGCCCTTGGATGGAGCTGTGGACAAAAAGCAGCAGCACGTTACTCTTCATTTCTCCATGCCAATAATGTGAACACCTTACATAGATATTATTGCCATCAATTCAGATACTACCTCCTACTATAACTGCACTTTCATAGGATTTCACTTTTAACCTATGAACTCTTTTAAGTCTATCTTGTTGTGGACAAGAGATATTATACCTGTTCGTCGGTTATTAATTATGCAGTTAGGCCCCATTCACATGAGCGTATTTTTGGTCTGCATCGATCCACATTTTTTGCATATCGGATGCGGAGCTACTTTCAATGGGGCAGCAAACAATACAGACAGCACACTGTGTGCTGTCCGCATCTATTTGCCTGTTCCGTGGTCCTGCAAAAAAAGATCAAACGTCCTATTCTTGTCTGTTTTGTGAACAAGAAAAAGTATTTCTAAGGGCTTGTTCACATCACTGTTAGGGATTCCGTTCTAGCTTTCCGTTATAACATCGTTATAGCGGAAAATAACGGAATCCATAGGACGGAAATCAAAACGGACACCTTTAAGAGGCATTCCGTTTTGATCCGTCATAATGGAAGCCTATGGGAAAGCATAACGGATCCGCCTGGTTTCCGTTATGCTGGACGGAAACCAAAGTCCATGTCGACAGAACTTTGGTTTCCGTCCAGCATAACGGAAACCAGACGGATCCGTTATACTTTCTCATAGGCTTCTATTATGACGGATCAAAATGGAATGCCTCTTAAAGGTGTCCGTTTTGATTTCCGTCCTATGGATTCCGTTATTTTCCGTTATAACAATGTTAGCACGGAAAGCTAGAATGGAATCCCTAACGGTGATGTGAACAAGCCCTAACATAGGCAAATACACCTGATGTGAGTAAAATATATATGTGGGACTAATTTACTTCATTATTTACTGTGTTCAGTTTAACAGGAGCCATGAATATTAGATGTATTGCAAGAAATGTGTTCCCACTCCTACCTTATTAAAACCTTTAAAGAGGTATTCGCTAACGTTTGTCATTATTTTATGATCCATAGGGTTTGACCTTGCAGATCCCACCAATCCTGAAAATGAAGAAGCTGCACAGTACTATCATTATTTATTCATTTTTTGTTATTTGAACTATATGTAGAGAAATGTTAGTTAATACCAAGAGAACATAGAGCGCCGAATATTATTCTTGGCCTATACACACAGAACGAACAGGAAAAAGGTTTTTAATAATATGCAGTCTAGGTGGACCAAACAAGCCACTGAAATAAGTCTCTCAGGATGTAAGTGTATATTTGTCAGCATATAGGTGGTACTGAAAACCAAATCTACTAATAATCTGTCCAAAAGGGCCTGTGTAGAGAGAAAACAAGGAGAGAACCCATGACTGAACCCTGAGGAGCCCCCACAGCAAGAAGAAAAGGAGCAGAAGTAGAGACAGTGAATGACACACTGAAGGGGTGACCAGAGATATAGGAAGGAAGCCAAGAAAGCAGCGTCCTTAAGGCCACTTGATTGGATCATGCTTTATAGGAGATGGGGGTCTACAGTATCAAATGCTGCAGAGAGATGCAGAAGAACTAGCAGAGAGTAGTCACAGTTGCATTTAGCGGTCACAATGTTATTTGTCACTTTGGTGAGGGCAGTTTCTGTAGAATGTAGAGAGTGGAAACCAGATTGTAGGAGTCAAGGAGAGACTTAATTGAGAGATAGCGGATGAGGAGCATATAGACCAAATGCTCCAAGAGTTTAGAGATGGACTTTAATTAATAGCACAGAAGGGGTCTAAAAAGTTAGATGGATGGTGACAGCTGTGGAGAGAGACTAGAGGAGGTGTGAGGAGAGCACGAAAAAAATAGGATCCTGGAGACTTCTTCTGTGACTAGGTCAAATATGGAAAGTGAACCAGAGGAGGAGTGGTATGGAAGAGGATTGAATGCATTTAGAACCTGGGAGCTACATTAATTCCATGCTAGATATTTTCAATTTTGTCTTTGAAGCAGGTAGCCTGGTCTTCAGCACAGAGATCTGTAATAGGTGCTTGCAAAAAGTGTCAAATTAACTTTTTGGATTATTGAATAGTGAGATCAGAGTTGTGAAATATGTCTGATTGGCGAGGTGGAGGGCATTGCTGTAAGTTGTCAGCATAAATATGTAATAGAGGAAATTTTCTAGTGTATAATTTTTTTCTCCATAGGCGTTCAGTACTCCTGTAGCATCCCTGGAGAAAGTTTGAGGTATGTGCCAGGTTCCATGTAAAAGAGGTCACCTTGTCAAGGTGGATGGGCACAAATGTTTTTGAGCAAAATGTTTACTAAGTATCTCATATTTATTTATATAGTGAATATGGCATTAGTAAAATTTATAATCTATGCGTTCAATGTTTGCAGAGTGTAGTTGTATTGTGTTTCATTGTAAAGAAAGAGTCTAGGTATGGATTGTATGAGACCTCTTTAATATTAGGGTCGAGACAAGCTATTTTAGTGCCTAAAACAGATTAGGCAAATTGTTAGACCTACCTAATAGAAGCAATTCAAAGCTACCTAAATAACTTTTGAAAGATGCAGTTATTGGAAAAATCAATAACTAATCCAATAGCCCATATATGACTTTTCTGATTATAGACTTTCTCTTTCCATACAACCCAGGCCATCATGATGACTTCTTCCGAAGACTGTAGATTTTTATGGCCAGGTATCATTGGACAGAGAGTTAACCAAACAGTGGGCATACAGTATATCAAAGACCCATGTACCACCACATAATACAGAACTCACTGAGGCAAAGGCACTTCACTGCAATTTCATACAAATTAGTAACAACTTTTAATTAATACAATTAAAGGCAAGCAAAATATGATAGGGGAACTACAATGCACCAAAGGAATTCTCAGATGAAGCCAACAGCAAAATGAGTTGGACTGGAAACTAGTGTGTACACAGTCTGTACACCGTTTACATTATGTATTGGACTAGTTTACTATTACTCATTGCTCCATTATGAGCTACTGTAATCATTTATGTTGTGTAATAACATTTAATCTTTATTCTTTGTGTTATATAACCCCATGGTACTGTAGTTTACCCATCATATTTTGTTTGTTTTTTATTTTTTTTTAATTGTGTATTTTAATAGTAAGTTGTTATTGATTTGTATTAAATTGGCTTGAAGTGTCTTTGTTTCTAGGAGTTGTGCCGATCATTGGCCAAAGGTATACCTTTAGCCACCAGCATTATAAATGGCAAGTGGTAATGTGAAGCCCTGCTACAGATTTTGCATTGCTACCCAAGAAATATAGGTTGAATATCTGGTTTTGACTTATCAATTCTTCAGCCCATGCACACCCTCTATATTAACACAAACTATATCATGCTGCTAACTTACAGTGGTGACCAATGTCCCCAAATACTATATTATGAAAATAAAATTGCCTAAGAATGTGGATATAGATAAAAGCAGGGGCCTAACTAGAAAATTCTTGGTCCCAAAACATATTTTCAACCATTAGAAAATGAAGGATGGGGCATTGGGGGTATCAAACTCCAGAAAAGACCCCAGGAACAGAACCCAGAATCAACCAAGAAATCATATGAAACCCTAAAATGAATGCAGACCCCAGACCACAAAATTAAACTAAACTTAGACTCCTATGGTATATTCAGACCAAAATAAAACTTTAATCACCTCTCCTGCTTTGGCTGTACAAATAGGCATACTTCACAGCATCTAATTGTAAGCTCCATACAGCATGGTCCACAGGCCTCTTCATCCTAAAGGTCTCCCGGCGGCAGGGATGAAAACTCCTATTAGCAGTGTAGACAATGTCAACACAAAAGGGGAACTGAACACAAGGGTAATCTTTTAAATCAGTTTTGCTTAAGTCTGCGTTGGTATAATTTGTGCCAAATGATTCAAATGTTGCATGTTGATTGTTAAATCTGACACATTTTTAATCCTAACACTTCCATCTAGAAATGGTACTCCAGTTTTTTAGGCAACCTTCCTAATGGAGTGAATATGGAACTTTTTTTTTAAAGGCTCACTAATAAGTCTGTAGTGAAACTAAGTGGCATACTTACCCAATCTTGAATAGTGCTAAATTGCAAAGAGTCACAAAAAAGCCCAAATAGGGCAAAGGCACCATTTTATGAGTTTTGCAAGCCAGAATTCCGGAGTGCAGAGGTTGATAAGTTATCCTCCCTAATAAAACGTTGTTGTTGCTTTTAACTATTGATGACCTTTCCTCATTTCTCAAGATAGGTCATCAATATCAGATCGGCAGGGGCTGACTCCCTGCACCCTCTCCGATCAGCTGTTTGATGAGAAGGCAGTGATCATACAAGCTCTGTGTTCTCTGCTCTGTTTACCTGCTCGCAACAGCAACAGCAGTGGTGAGCAGTTTAATTACAAATATGGCGTCCTCATTCACTTCTAGATTGAATGTGGATGCCATACTTGTAGTTACCCCTGTTCACCACTGAAATTGCTGCAGCGAGCAGGTAAACAGAGCAGAGAAGACTGTACTGATATGGACGCTGCCTTCTCTTCAAATATTCAGATATTGATGACTTATCCTGAGGATACATCATCAATAGTAAAATAGGCAACCCCTTCTTCAAAGTCTACAGGGTCAAATGACAGCTCTATACATAAAACAATAATACATAGTTTATACATAGTAACATAGTAACATAGTTTATAAGGCCGAAAAAAGACATCTGTCCATCCAGTTCGGCCTGTTTTCCTACAAGTTGATCCAGAGGAAGGCAAAAAAACCCTGTGAGGTAGAAGCCAATTTTCCCCACTTTAGGGGAAAAAAAAATTCCTTCCTGACTCCAATCAGGCAATCAGAATTACTCCCTGGATCAACGACCCATCTCTAGTAGCTATAACCTGTAATATTATTACCCTCCAAAAATACATCCAGGCCTCTCTTGAACTCTTTTAGTGAACTTACCATCACCACCTCCTCAGGCAGAGAGTTCCATAGTCTCACTGCTCTTACCGTAAAGAATCCTCTTCTATGTTTGTGTACAAACCTTCTTTCCTACAGACACAGAGGATGTCCCCTCTTCGCAGTCACAGTCCTGGGGATAAATAGATCATGGGAGAGATCTCTGTACTGACCTCTGATATATTTATACATAGTAATTAGATCTCCCGTCAGTCGTCTTTTTTCTAAAGTGAATAAGCCTAATTTTGATAATCTTTCTGGGTACTGCAGTCCACCCTTTCCAGTTATTACTTTAGTTGCCCTCCTCTGAACCCTCTCCAGCTCTGCTATGTCTGCCTTGTTCACAGGAGCCCAGAACTGTACACAGTACTCCATGTGTGGTCTGACTAGTGATTTGTAAAGTGGCCGGCCTATGTTCTCATCACGGGCATCTATGCCTCTTTTGATGCAACCCATTATCTTATTGGCCTTGGCAGCAGCTGTCTGACACTGGTTTCTACAGCTTAGTTTGCTGTTCACTAAAATTCCTAGGTCCTTTTCCATGTCAGAGTTACCTAATATTTTACTATTTAGTATGTACTGGTGACTTGTATTATTCCTTCCCATATGCATAACCTTACATTTGTCAGTGTTAAACCTCATCTGCCACTTCTCTGCCCAAGCCTCCAGTCTATCCAGATCTATCTGTAGCAGTATACTGTCCTCTTCTGTGTTAATTACTTTACACAGTTTAGTGTCATCTGCAAAAATTGATATTTTACTGTGCAAGCTTTCTACAAGATCATTAATAAATATATTGAAGAGAATAGGGCCCAATACTGACCCCTGTGGTGCCCCACTAGTGACAGTGACCCAATCTGAGTATGTGCCGTTAATAACCACCCTCTGTTTTCTATCACTGAGCCAGTTACTTACCCACATACAGCATTCTCATTTTATATACTAACCTTTTATGTGGTACCGTGTCAAATGCTTTGGAGAAGTCCAGATATACGACATCCATTGATTCGCCGCGGTCCAGTCTAGAACTTACCTCCTCTTAGAAACTGATTAAATTGGTTTGACATGACCGATCCCTCATGAAGCCATGCTGATATGGAGTTATTTGCTTATTTTCATTGAGGTACTCCAAGATAGCATCTCTTAGAAAACCCTCAAACAGTTTACCCACGACAGATGTTAAACTTACTGGCCTATAGTTCCTGGGCTCTGTTTTTGGACCCTTTTTGAATATTGGTACCACATTTGCTATGCGCCAATCCTGTGGAACACTCCATGTCAGTATAGAGTCCTTAAATATCAGAAATAAGGGTCTGGCGATGACATTACTTAATTCTCTTAGGATACGGGGGTGTATGCCATCCGGTCCTGGCGACTTGTCTATTTTAATCTTTTTAAGAGGCAGCTCTACTTCTTCCTGGGTCAGACAGGGCGCTTTTAATGGGGAATTTACTTTTATATTCTGCATTTCATCTGACAGTTTATTTTCCTCAGTGAATACAGTGGAGAAGAAGATATTTAGTAGCTTTGCTTTCTCCTCATCGCTCTCTGCAACTCCCCCCTCATTACTCTGTAAGGGGCCGACCCCTTCAGGTTTATGCTTTTTACCATTTATATAATTAAAGAACATTTTAGGGTTAGTATTACTCTCTTTGGCGATTAGTCTCTCGGTCTCTAGTTTTGCTGTTTTTATTTGTACAATACAATATTTAAATAAAACCACTATATAATAAATACCCCCTTCAGCATAAAAACATCTATATTATGATGGTAGTTGCTTTACAGACATTTCTTTTAGAAATACTAAAGTATTGTATCATGCTATGAAAACATTATGCAAATCATGAAATAAGAATAATTACAATAAGTAGAATATTCATTCAATGATTAAACACATCATTTTCATATTTCTTAATATTTATTTGCACATTTCCAAAATATGGCTGTTCATTTTCAGACAACAAAATGCAAACTTAGCATTTTCAAGTCCTTCTGCAAAATCAGCTCATGTGATACAAAGAACCTAAAAATACTGCAAGAGTCAAGCAACTAATTCCTCTTTCCCCTGACAGCTTGGGAACTGACAATTATTCTAATTTCTTTTGATAAAACAACATTCAATCCTGAATATTTATTGCAATTGAAGTGAATATTCTTCTAAGGCAAAGCAGTAAGTTTGCTTCACATAGTGATTTATTTACCATGTGAATTTGTAGTTTTCGCTCTCAGTTTTATGATGTGTTCTTTTACCATGTTTGTATGCTACATGTATTAGGCTTAATTCAGACGTCTGTGGAGCACGGTCCTTCTGAGGGCAGGAGCGCACGGCGTCATTGGTTGCTATGATGCCGTGCGCTTCGTGAGGCCGCCGCTGTACAGTGATACACTCGATACAAGTGTGTACAGTGTATCACTGTACAGCGGCGACCTCACGAAGCGCTCCTGCCCCCAGAAGGAGCACGGTCCGGGTTTTCACGGACCATGCTCCACGGACGTCTGAATTAAGCCTTATCCATTAGATATTTCAGTGAGGAGACAGTACAGATAACAAGAGAAATAGCATTCCAGGTATTAGTAAGGAACAGTAAAGAATTGACCTTAAAAATAAAGGCATTAACTTTTTCATAGAAATGTTATTCATTTTTCTTACAGAATATGTTCTTAAATGTTTCAAAATATTAGAAAATAAAATGTGTAATACAATAATGTTTAATGCATAGATTTCTGTACTATTCCACCCAAACTGTACAATAGTTTGTATATTAACCCTTTCCTGATTCAGCAATTTTTATTTATTTATTTATTTATTTATTTTTTACTCCCTGCGTTCCCAGAGTCATAACCCTTTTTATTTTTCTATTCACATTGCTGTATGAGTGTTTGTTTTTTGCAGGAGAATTTTTCACAAAGAAATTCGATTTGTTATAAATTACTTTGTCACGAATCGCATTCCATTGTATGTAGCGGACGCAATGACAGGGAACGGCAATCGGGCCTTTCAGGGGTTAAGCAGGGTTAAAAAAAAAAAACATACTTCCATACATACTATCCATTTCCTTGCGGAGAGGCCATCCCAGCCATCATGATTGCAGAAACCATATAAAATCAAGATGGCCGCAACAGCCTCTCTGTGAGCAAATGGAGGCGAGTATGTTTGTAAATAGATTAGTTAATATTAAGTGTGAGGAAGTTCGGCTTCGTGGCGAATACATTTTTTCCTGAAATTTGGACTGAAGTCAAATCATTTCAAATCATAACTTTTTTATATTTATGTCTACAGAGCTGTGTTCATCACTTTTTATTCCATTTTTTTGTAGAGAGGTAAAGCGACAAAAAAACACTAATTGGCCATTTTGATTTTTTTTTCCACTAAATTATTCAAAGTAAATAAATAATTTTATATTTTACTTGAACAAGGCATTTGGAGACATGGCAATACCATTGGTCTTCATTTTTTGCATTGCTATATTTATTGTTATACTTCTATTTATTTTTAATCCCTTCAGGATTTGTGCAGGGCTTTAAAGCTGAGCAGGTGCCATACCCATTTTACACCTGGAGGCAGATTCTGTGAAAGCCAATCACAGACATGTAATCTCTCAGATGCTGTGGACAACTGAGATCCATGGCACATTTGTGGTCTTTTCCTGGCCGCGTTGCACTCCTGGGTACTAAACTGCTCCTCTGCACTGAGACTGAGGGAGCTGTTTTGCTACTATGGCAGCCTCAGACCTTCAGGCTCTGAGGCCTGCCATAACGAGGAGCATAATGATTCTACCATAAGCTGTACTGTTAAATCACTGCAGTCTGTGGGAGATGATGATTAATCCCTTAGGAGGCTAAAAATAAATGCATTTTTTTAAGTTTTTAAAAATGTAAAAAAGTAGAGATATAAAAATTCAAATCAACTGTGTAGTTCATGTCATGAGTTGACATATGTACTGTAATTGCTTTAGTAGCTCTATGGCACACTGGCTGCGGTAAATTCCATGTAGGCTGTGTGCTATGTGTAGTTGCGGCAGCCTGTGTGTGAACTGCTACTTGTGTATACATGCTCTCCTCCCTGTTGTCTCGGTTCTGGTGGGGTTAATGGTCTGGTCTGGGTGTCTCTGCTAAGGTCAGATGACTTTGTTACCCTGCTACAACATCCTGTGTGCTGTGGGTTTGAGGACAGTCTGTCTCCAGTCTTCTGGATGCAGGAGCTTTGCACCTGACCTGGGTTACTCCATCTGTGTGGCCTCCTAGTAAGACATCAAGGTCATGTTGCCTGGTTCCGTGTTTTGGGATGCAGCTGTCTGGATGAATTCAGCATGGGGAACAGGCATCTGCTAGTCTGGCTCTATGTCTTGTGTGCAGCGCTGTCTGTTCGGCCATAGACTAACTCTTCATGGGGAACAGGCTTGTGCAAGTCTGGTTTTATGTCTTGTGTGCAGCTCTGTCTGTTCGACCATGGACTAACTCCGCACGGAGAACAGGCATCTGCTAGTCCGAGTCTACGCCTTTGGTGAGAGGATTCCTGGGTTCTCCGGAAGGAGGACATCTAGTCTGTGTGCAGCATTGCATGTGACCGCCATGTTTCATTCTTCATGGGGTCCAGGCATCTGCTTGTCTGCCTGTTTGGGTAGCTCTGCCTGACATGCCATGTGTATTTCTGAATGGGGTCCAGGCATCTGCTTGTCTGCCTGTGCAGGCAGCTCTGCCTGTGACCACCATGCATCTGTTCCATATGGGATCCAGGCATCTGCTTGTGTTCTGCTTCCTGTTGTTTTGTCAGAACGCTGTCCTGTGCAGTCGTTGGTGCTCCAGTTTGTATGCCTGGGTTCCAGTCTTTGTGTGGACAGCTGGTGCTTGCACTATCAGTCTCTGCAGGTAAGTGGCCAGGTGCATCAGGACCATCCTGGAGATGCGACCAGTGAGCCCTCAGCTAAGTTCATCCCCACCATCAGGGCTCTGTGAAGAATGGGGCTCACTGAGTCTCTGCCCTCTGGATTTGGCCCCAAGTTAAACTGGTGCACTTGGTTCAGTGGTATTACCTGCCACTAGTCCCTTACCTGCTGGTCCAGCTCACTGTCATGTCTTTTTCTCTGTAAATAACGTATTCATCTTGGTCCTTCCCTTGTTTGTCTCTGCTTGCTTTGGTGTGTTATGCCTGAGATGTTCTACGGGACAGTAGGACCTTCGCTAGAACATGATATCAGCCACCTTTTCCATATTAAAAATAAAAATATACCATAAAAAATAAACAACACATGCATCTCCCATACTCACTACCCCAGCACATCAGACTCTCCCACAACATCCAAGCCTTCAAAAGTAACCTGAAAACCCACCTCTTCCGGAAAGCTTAGCACCTGCAATAAGCATGCTGCCACCACACAGCTAAATGGGCAGCATTTACCTCCACCTAATGTGTTCTTTCCCCTTCCCTTGTAGATTGCAAGCTCTTGCGGGCAGGGTCCTCTCCCCCTCTGTACCAATCAGTCTATATTATGTATTTGTAACCCCCTCTTGATGTACAGCTCCATGGAATTAATGGTGCTTTCAAAAACATAAGAATAATAATAATCATTAGCATTGCCGTATCCCAAAATGCTCACACTATTAAAAAAAAAATGTATCCCATATGGTGAACAGCATAATGGAAAGAAAATCAAAATAGGCAATTCAATGTTTTTTGGTCACTTCACTTCTCCCATAAACTACAATGATTTACCATTGCAACCTATGGGTGAATTAATATGTTCCTATCAAGCACTTTCTGTTGTGACAGAAGGCCTGAGACTGCTGCAGCAACCAAACAACTTCCACGATCTTGGTGCTAGAAGCTGTTTGAGAGAGCAACTTTCCTGGGGAAAAGACAGCCATGGTTGCAATTTACCACACCATCTGAGGGATTAAAAATCCATAATAGGTGTTATACACCTGGCAATTATGGTACCAATTAAGGTCTTGAGTGGGCACGAACTTGCACCATATGTGTACAGCAGATTTTGGGAAAGGGTTGATAAACCAGAAGTTGGAGCTAAAGCTTAATAATTTGCATTTTTACAAAAGTTAGTTCAGAAAGTTCAGCCATATTGATTATCACCTTCTGAATTACCTTCTTAGAATCTAAGAAAGGGTAAACTGTCACTTTGTTGCTGATCATGCATGCAGACAATTAAGGGACACTTGTCAAAAAATTTTGGGACAGTTTTGGGTGCACTGTGTATATATCTGTATTAGAGGCATTCTGGCTGTCTTTGCATTTGTGGTTGGCACTGTGTTTGATGGGACTGTGGCTGGAGTATATTTGGGTGTTTGTGTGTCTATCATTCTTCTACTCTATTTGGAGATGTCTTGCCATCACTTCCTAAACAACTCTTGACTCCACTGATTGCAGGAGAGATGCTGGTTGATAGATTTCTCCTCCCCAAGCAATGCCCACATGCACTTTTCACCATAGATGACTTTATTTACAGTTACACAATCATGGCAGCGTGGATTAAAGCACCATTTTAATTTAATTTCTTTTTATATAATATAAAATAATAGTCTAGGTTTTATAGAAGATTTCTACCCAAAATAAATTATTTGCCATACATTAGTGAACTATAAGTTAATGTGATAACAATGTTTGGCGGAGATATTGGCACTTTTCTATTCAGTAGTGTTGACTATTTATGCAAAAAGGACAGCTATATTGGCACCACTTTTCAATTTAAATCTCAGCAACCAATGATACGTTCTTAAACCCTTGGTGATGAGCCTTGTTACAGCAGTCACTAAGGGGCCTTAGATTAGGTTGCTACCTAACAATAACCTAAGGCCTGAAATGACAGGCACAATACACTGCACTACATAAGTAGTTATATCAAATGATTACATACTTAAATCCCCTTTTGGGACTAAAAAAATGTTTAACAAAATTCAATAACGTTTCAAGAAAAAAATTAAATAAAAAAAAAAAAAAAAACTACACATAATAGATACTGCCAACAAAAACAAACTGTACCAGGAATGCTGTTTCTTGGACATCCTGCCTTCCAAAAAAGTAAGAAAAATCAAAAAGTCATATGCACCTTCCAAATATATCTATAGCTCATTGATGTGGATGGCTCTCAACCAGAGCCTTAAGGTTTGTTTCTCTGCTCCAAATTAAAGTAATCCTAGGATATTAACCCTTACACTCCCAGCGCCGTACATGTACGGCGCTGGGGCGATGCGGGCGTCATGGCCGGCAAGTCTCTGCTGTTTCTAACAGCAGAGACTTGCCGCTACTTACTAGATCGGCGTCGTCTTCCTGGGCGTTTAGATGCCTTGATCACACGTGATCACGCATCTAGTTGCGTCTGAACCCGGAAGCGTTCGCTTCCGGGTGGTGTACAGACACCCCGTGTGGCCAATCGGGGTGTCTGTACACCATATGAAAACTGTAATCCTCGCTGGTGAGGATTACAGTTTTCAAAGTGCAATTTTTATTCTGACCACTAGATGGCAGGCCAGGATAAGAGATGAGCAATTCTTGGATTTCTGAGTCTAGAAAATCCCTGATTGCTCATAAAGAAAAAAAAAAAGCCACAATATATCAGCCCATATTTGAGCTTTCAAATAGTAAAAAAAAATAAAAAAAAATGTTAAAAAATATATAAAAAATAAAAAAGATATAAAAGTTCAAATCACCCCCCCTTTCCGTATAATTAAAAAATAAATACCTAAATAACAATAAATATAGACATCATGGGTATCACCGTGACCGAAAACGCCCGTACTTTTAAAATATAAAAAAAAATTCCAATACGGCGAATTGTGTGGCGGAAAAAAGCGTCCAAATGGCGATTTGCCGTTTTTTGTCGCTTTTTTTTTCTAAAAAAAATTAAATAAAAAGTGATCAAAAAGTCATACACACCCCAAAATGGTATCAATAAAAACTTCAGATCGTCCCGCAAAAAATGAGCTCCCATACAGCTCTGTACACATAAATACCAAAAAGTTATAGGGGTCAAGATATGACAAGGAAAAAAAAGGGCAACTTTCTAATTATTTTATCACTATGAAAACGCAGGAAAAACTATACATATTAGGTATTGCCGGATTCGTACTGACCAGTAGAATGAAAGTAATGGATCAGTTTTAATGCACATCGAACGCTGTAAATAAGAAACCCGTAGAACTGTAGCGTTTTTTTAGCGTTTTTTTTTGCAATTTCACCTGATTTGGAATTTTTTTCCCGCTTCCCACTACACCATATGCAATATTAAATGGTGGTGTTGGAAAGTACAACTTGTCCCACAAAAAACAAGCCCTCATACAGCTATGTGAACAGAAAAATAAAAGAGTTATGGCTGTTTGAAGGCAGGGAGCGCAAAACAAAAATGCATAACCGAAAAAAACTCCGGGAGTGAAAGGGTTAACATGCATGGAAGAAACAACACTGACACCTGGTAGGGTCTAAGCAGTTCTCGTTTATTAGAGGAAGGTATACAGTTTATCTACCCCAGGGAGGGGCATTCCTCTCCTGAGGGTTATACTATATTTTATTGTTTAGTAATGCAAAATAAAGTTTCACTTCTGCGCATCTAGTCTAGCTAAAGAATGTAAACTATAGATAAGAGAAGGAGTGGTCCTGGAGCCGACGCCGTCTTGTAATGGCTTCATGTCTTTCAGTCTTCATATCCATAACAAACATTTAAAAAAAAAAAGTTAAATAAAAAAACAAAAACTACACATAATAGATACTGCCAACCAAAACAAACTGCATCAGGAATGCTGTTTCTTGGACATCCTGCCTTCCAAAAAAAGTAAGAAAAATCAAAAAGTCATATGTACTTTCTAAATATATCTACAGCTCATCCTACGAAATGCACTCCATCATACAGCGCCATCAATGGTATTAGTAAAATGTTATGGATCTTTAAATGTTGTGTCACTGAAGCATTATTTTTATTGCACAAAAGTAGTAAAACGTAAAAAATATAAATTTGTATTACCACAGTTACACGCTGACCCAGAAAATATTGTGTCATTTATACCACACTGTGAACACCATAAAAGCAAATCCCTAAAAAACAGTAGAATTTCTGTTTTGTCTCACTAAGGCATATAGAGTCATAGACAGGGTGCCATGATCAGCAACCCTCTCTAGCAACCAGAAGGAAGTAAGAGAGCTATTTATTTAAACAGTATTCATGTACAGATAGAAATGTGGAAAGATTTAGCTTTCCCCGTGCAAAAAGAAGGCAAAACCACGGCAGCTGGCTAATTGCTAGTCCAGATTTTATTTCTCAACCAGTAACTTGTGTTAAGCCATATGACAACCTAAAAAGATCTACCAGGCTGCAAAAAACAGCATCTCAATGTCAATCATGTTAATGTTGACCTTACCAACCAATTTAGGCTACTTTCACAAAAGCGGTAGCCTTTTCCGGCAGGGGAGCAGCCTGCTGGATCCATGCTACTGCAAGTCCACCGTGCCGCCGGAAGTCCGCTCTGGCCAAATTCACTATAATGGAGGTGGGCTAGAGGTCTGGCCGCAGCTGGTCAAAGATACCAAGAGGTGGCCGGACATAAAGCGCAGCATGTTGTAGCCTTATTCCGGCTGCCTCCCGGCATGTTTGCCGTGCTCCGGCCGGACCTCCGGCCTGCCCCCATTATAGTGAATTCGGCCGGAGCGGACTTTCCCCAGGACAGAATAGCCTGCCGGAAAAGGCTATCGCTAGTGAAAGTAGCCTAATATATTTCTGTAAATTTTAAATATGCTTGTGAGCTTGGGCTCTATTCTGATTATTCTTTTTATTTTGTAGAGCAGAGTTATGATGAAGATGTGTACATTGTGCCTTTTGTGCACTTGCATTGTTTCAAATTTGACAGAGACAGGTAAATCTAGCTTTACACCGATATATATTTTTTAAAGTGCTAGAATATTAAAATACCACAAAAATAACTATAAAGTAACTCTTCTTTTAGGATTGGTCAATCTGTATCAGCTTTATTGAAAGGGGGATTTCGAGTTTATTTTTTATTTTTTTTACATAAAGGAATCAGAGCCAATGGGGCGTTTCAGAGAAAATATAAGGGGAAATTTACTAAAGATGGCATTTCCTATACCAGCTTTAGTAAAAAGTGTTCTGGAGTAAGATGCGCTAAATTTAGTATTTATGATTGTTACTTGGTTTTCATGATCCAGTGAATCCACTAGAGTCTTCATCCTTTTTTCTGATAAACTAAATAACCACAAAACTATTTTTTTTCCAGTGAGCAGAAGCATGGCGCCTCGGATCACAGAACCCCTTAAAAATGTTAACATAGAAGTGAAAGCAGGTAACCATCATTATTCAGTCATAACATAAGAATTATTGAGGCAACATGCCCAAATAATCCACCATGCCTAGCTGCCCCACTGTGTCTTTGACCCTACGCAATCTCAAAGGTTTGCTAGTAATGACATCCATAAATTGCCCATATTGCAATGTTACAAACAGCAATAATCTGAGGCATTGCAGATATCTAATATTAGGAAATATCATAACTATCACAGTCCCATAATATTATGTTGTTATTAGAATAGTGCCTCCTCAACCAGTGGAAGTAATCCAATTATTACACAGCACTGTGACTGCAGGGGTCATCATTAGAAGGGCTCATGCGTTTCCTTTCCGTTTTTTTTTGTGGACCATATGTGAAACCATTCATATCAATGAGTCTGCAAAAAAACAGAAGTTACTCCGTGTGCATTCTGTTTCCGTATGTCCATATATCTGTTCCACAAAAAAATAGAACATGTCCTATTATTGTCCACGTTACGGACATGGATAGGACTGTTCTATTAGGGGCCAACTGTTCCGTTTAGCAAAATACGGAATGCACACGGACGTCATCCGTAATTATTGCGGATCCGTGTTTTGCAGACCGCAAAATACATATGGTCATGTGCATGAGCCCGAATACAAATGATGCTTAGGTAAAACCTTAAAGTGTAACTGCCGCTTCATTTTTTTATACCCTGGTGGTATAGTACACCCTGCTGTATAAATGCTTTTGTGCTTTTCAGTCTTACCTGATAATAACTCCCACAAATGCATGCTACTTTCCTATTCTGCAGTCCTCTTCTCACAGCGTTGTCATGTGCAGGCCATCTCCTCTGTATTATAAACAAGAGACGGATCAGCACTGGAATGAGGGGGCTCAGCCCTGAGTACCTTGGCTGCAGAAAGTGGAGGGGGAGGGCTGCTTTACATGGTGATATCTTCTCAATGGTAGCAGCAACCAGTCTTGTGTGAAAGCTGACAGTCCAGGAATAATGACAGCTAAGTCCAAGCAACAGAGGAGAATCACTGTTAGAAATCGTGTCGGGAATAATCACGGGTAAAATCTGCTTATACTTTCACTTTCAGCTACACAGCATCCCGATTTATAAGTGATATCTTCCCCTGTACAGAACAGATTTATGTCATTCTACTGTTGTCTGTAAGCTTGGAATGTCAGCTTGCAGATAATAAAAGCCCATATCTCTATCTGGTACCAAACCAGAGATATGAGCAGCTAGAGCAGCCCCCCTTTCCTGTCAGTGTGGAAGAGAATTAGGGAGCTGCAGAGCTGACAGGTGACTATTAAGAGACTAAAACAAATGCTTACTGATTTCATGTAATTGCAGGGCTTGTCTCTGGTTAGCTGTATGTGAGAGGATACACACTGCTCTGGGGTAGTGGGGAAGGTTATCTGTATTCTGCTCGGGGTACTGTGCATCCTCTCATGTGAGGAGATCAAGGGGTTATGGGAAGTGAGGGAAATACAGTATGTCCTCAAGGAAGGGCAAAGATCACCACAGGAAGTGCAGCAGAGGCCATCTTAGGAAGATGCTGAAATAGAGGCACAGAGAAATAGGGTTGCTAAGGGAATTCAGACATCAGAAAGTTAAAATTAGCTGAAAAATAAAGCTTCATGAATATCTTCCCTTCTGCATCACATATGTTAGGAATTTCATTTTTGGTAGTGAAACGGCAGTTACACTTTAATCCATTCAACATATGGTATCAACACATATCAATAGTCCCTGTCATTATAATGAAAAGACAAGATGGCAGAAATGGCACCTACACAGTTATCATCATATAGCTCAAACTATATGTAGCATGTAGTACTATACAATGTATATGTAGCAATTCTGACAACAGCTTTATTTCATGGAATTGTTAGTTGAGTAATCCCCTGATCTTTAATGTGCACCTGTCAACTCTTCTTACAAGTCTGTTGTAGTAAATACTTGCACATCACATAAAATATCAACACTATAGCATGTAGAATTTCACATTGTGCTGTTCCTCCTTTACTCCTTCGAGAAATGTATGAGTAAATTGATAACTTGGGGTTACCATTTCTCTACACGTGCTGACACATTCTACTTATAATTATTAGTAGCATTACTATTATCATTTTAAATTTGTGCACAGGCTCAAAAATTGATCTACGCTGCTCCGCTCTACTTGGATCTGAAAGTTCTGTAGAAGTTACAATTATTTATTGGCTGATTAATGGCACATTCATTGAAAACTACAGTAGTATCCAGGAAGGTTCCCAAAGGTAGGTGCAGTTCTTCCATGTTGCTAAATATCTACCACCAAGGTCATCCTGACTACCACCAGGCAGGACCCCCAAAACCTGGGTGTGTCCTGAAGGAAGAAAAGGTGTGCCCTTCAGTAACTGCATGGCCCTAAGGAACACCAGAGTAGAGACAGCCATGGTGAATTGTGAGCACCATCACCATAATCTGAGCCATGACTACCACCAGGGGCGTAGCTAAAGGCTCATGGGCCCTGGTGCAACAGTTCAGCTTGGGCCCCTTCCCCTCACTCAGTGCTGGTGCACCTAGCTTTTCTGCTGCCCGAGGCAAATATTGAAACGCCCCCCCCCCCCCCAATGCCAAATTCTCAACCTAACCCCTTCCCTCCAGTCCTGCTGTTAAAGGGGTTGTCCTCTTTTTACTACTGATGACCTATCCTCAGGGTAGGTCATTAATATCAGATCGGCCGGAGGACCCTCGACGATCAGCAGTTTGAAAAGAGGGCAGCGCTCATATGAGAGCTGCTTTCTCTGCTCTGTTCACTTGCTCGCCATAGCATTTGCAGTGATGAGAAGTAAACAGAGCAGAAAAGGCAGCGCTCGTAAAAAAAAAAAAAAAAAAAAAGGACCACCCCTTTAAAGACATACTTGGAAAACATTACATAAAGCCCTAAAGCCCTACAGAACATACAGAGTCATACATCCCCACATATGTACCTCTTACATCCAGTGACTTCTCTGATGTAGACGTTCTGTTTCCTCTTTTTCGGTTGTCAGAGCAGACCGCCATGGTGACTTCTTTCAGCCACGCCTCGTCTCTGCAGAGTTCATCTTACATCTTACTTTCCTACTTTCCATCATCCTCTCACCTTCTCAACACCCCATCCTGCCCCCCCCCCCCCCAATACTATACTGCAGAAACAGTCCCCCTGAAATTACTGGTACCACACAGAAGAACAATACCGCCTTACCTTTCAGATCAGATCCCCATATCAAACCCCAGATGAGACCCCCCCATCCCCAGACCCCCATATAAGACCCCTATTAGACCTGCAAACCCCCATATCTGACCCCCATTAGACCTCCAGACAACTAATCAGACCCTCATTAGACCTCCAGACCCCCAATCAGACCTCTCTAGACCCCCATTCACACCCTCCAGCCCCCCCCTTCTGGCCCCTAATCAGACCCCCCCTTCTGGCCCCCATATTAGACCCCCCTTCTGGCCTCCATATGAGACCCCCCCCTTCTGGCCCCCATATCAGAACCCCCTTCTGTCCCCATATTAGACCCCCCCCTTCTGGCCCCCATATCAGACCCCCCTTCTGGCCCCCATATCAGACCCCCTTCTGGCCCCCATTGTCAGAGACCCCCCCTTCTGGCCCCCATGTCAGACCCCCCTTTCTGACCCCCCATGTTAGACCCCCTTCTGGCCCCCATGTCAGACCCCCCCCTTCTGGCCCACATGTCAGACCCCCCCTTCTGGCCCACATGTCAGACCCCCCTATCAGACCTCAGATCAGACTATAAAACAAATAAATAAACTTACCTCTCCTGCTGTGTTGCTCCTCTCCCTGTCAGGCTGTCTCCCCGCTCTCACCTCTTCCCGGGGTCTGCACTGCAGTCACCTGACCTCCAGCAGCATCAGGTCAGAGTGCGCTCTGTACGTCCTGACGCTGCAGTCAGTCAGGACATAGCAGCGCAGGCCTGAGGAAGAGAGAGCAGGGGAAGGGGTAAGTACTTACAGCGCTACCAGTGCTTCACTCCCCCTCCTCCTGCATACTAGCGAGCGCTTCCTGCAACTGCGACCGCTGCGACCCCTATAGCTACGCCAGTGACTACCACACCCATTCTTCTTGCAGCACTTCCTGGTGGCTGCTTAAGTCCTTGACTCTTTTCTATTGTGACACTGTAAAATGAATAATCCACTATAAAATTGCAGTGTACCTATAGTTTTGGAGAATGCCTGACCTGTCATAGTGAGAAATCAGATTTTTTGATAGGTGGACCCCACCATGAATACTTCTGACATGATAGTTTTGCTCCCAACTGTTTTTTTTTTGTGTGTTAGAGAACTGATATTAAAACACCCTATTAAGAACTATTAAAGGGGTTCTCCGGGTTCATCACTGAACCCAGACATAAGCTCCCCGTCACTCATTTTCCATGCCTGAGTGGAGCATCAGAGCATTTCTTGCTCTGATGCTCCCCCTTGCCCAGCTCTGCATCTTGCAGGGCAAGGGCTTTTTCTTTACTACCAATGATGTACTGGGCTTCTTATGGGTATGCTAGGTGGAGGCTTCCGCCTCGCAGTGAGCCCAGTGAAATCATCCACACAAATGTGCGGCCTTTGGGCACCGCATGATGTGCCAGGAAGCCAGTTGGCATTTGCTGCAGATGCTCTCCGACCATGAGCATCAGTGTTCACGGCAATGCTGTTTGGCTGAGAACAGCTGGTAGACAGAGTTTTCCCCCCAAATGTCCTTTTTCAGTTGGATGCTAGTTTGTCAGTGTACAGTTCCTAAACTTTAGCTCTGGGCACTGTCAAGTGGGAGCTCTATACAGTATCTTAATTGGGTCCATCTGATAGAGAGCCGGAGAGCCACTCTATGATGTCCATATGGAGCACTTAAAACAAATGCAGCAATATTTTCAATATATTCTGACCACAAGAGTGAATCTCCCCAAAATCTTAAATATCATCATTTGAACACTATGAATATACATAAAAATGTTGTAAATTCTGTTGCTGTCCTCTTATATTACCTTATACAGGGTTTCTAAGAAAGGTGATGAAAATTATCTTACCATTATCCTTCATATAGATGACGTGGTCCCAGAATTGTACAACATTCCTATCACATGTATAGCAAACAGCCCATGGGGGGCAGATAATTCAACACTTTATTTGACACCTGCCAAAACAGGTTGGTATACCTATACATATTAGATATACAGAAAGGTTACTGAATTATCTAATTAAGCCATGCCCAATGACTAATTTTCTTTACTTGATATCAAGTATTGGCTGCTTAATGGCTATGGACACATTTGGAGGTACTTTTTTATTATTGCACTCTACTCCTTTTTTAATGGAGTTAGGGCATTTTGCACAGGCCGATGATCAGAACTAGAGATGAGCGAATCAAATCCCATGAAGTGGAATTCGATCTGAATTTCAGGATAAATTCTATTCACCTTGAAGCCTGAATTTCCTTGTGCTTCATGTTAGTGAATCGATTTTTACCTGAAATAGTGTAAAAAAAAAATCATACTTACCTCCTCCATTTGCTCACGACGGGCCAGTCGTTGCCATCTTGATTGGAGATCTCGGCTCAAATCCTGTGCGTGGTGACGCTATGTCGCACCGCACAAGATTTTATGCCAGATCTTCAAGCAAGATGGCGGCTGGCCAGTCGCGAGCAAATCGTGGCGGTAAGTTTTTTATTTAATTTTCTTTTATGTTAATTTTACACTATTTTTACACTCAGATGCCACAATCATGTATGAACGTGGCATCTGAGGGGTACAATGATGGGGGTGGTGCTATTGTAGCTCCCTGTCTTTGCACCCGCTACTTACAAAAAAATGTGCTGTGTGACAAAGTAATTCATCACAAAGCAAATTCTTTGTAAAATTCAGCAAATCTGCCGAATTGAACTTTTAAAAAATTTGCTCATCTCTAATTAGGACAATTATCGAAAACAAACATTTCTATGAACACTCATTACCGATAATTGCCCTATATAACCCGACAAACAGTGGAAACACACATTTGTTGGATGCAGCACATAATATCCTCATTTGTCCTGTGTAAAAAGGGATGTCCTGGTGGCAAACAAGGACATTGTATGGGACTGAACGATTGTAGTAACGATCATTCATCCCCCTGCAACAGTGATCATTGTTGAATGGCGCTAACGAGCAGGCAGTGATTTTCCTTCATTTCCCACCATGTCAACCAGTGTAAAAGGGTCCTTAGACTTTGAAGATTTTTACATGAAATGTACCCTCATATATTATATGCAACATGTCATTATTTGTTTTTTTGTTTTTTAATTTCAGGGTCTTTCATCTGGGCAGTTATCATTCCTCTGTCTCTTATTATTTTGGGTATACTAATGGTATTTGGATATAAACATTTAGTTTCATTAACAACGTCTACTTCTCATCAATCAAACAAGTCATGAAAATAAATTAAGTGGTGGTCCAACCTAAGGGATCCCCACTGTGGCCAAGAACAAGATTCCAAAAATTCCTGTTTTCAGCCAGATTGCAGGACAAGCTTCATGATCTCTCCCTACAACTATGAACTAGTACTACTTGTCTTTTTTCTAGTCTCTCTAAAGATAGATGTAGTGTATTTATTTCTTTTCATGAAACTGTGGCTCCTGCCCATTGTTATTATGATAAAGAACAGAAGTCAGTAGAAATCCTGGATATGTACTGTATATCTGTATATAGCTTAACTTATTTGTTCTCCCTCTGCTGCCCCGTGACAAACATGCTGTGGACAAATGCTTCACAATTTTATTTAAAAAAAAAAAAAAAGCTGTCTGCTTCATAAAACCTATTTGCAAATGTCCTATTAATATATTTGTCTCGGCTTGACCAGCAATCGTTTCGGGAAGACTGGCAGTGAAATTGGAGAAATCAGTAGACACTGAGCAATGCTTCAACATCACTTTAGTGACTCAGCCTGGAAACAGCCAAGAATGACTCCTCCAAGTGTAATCAGCTGATCATTGGAGATTCCAGCAGAAATTTCCTCTCACTTCTTAGGACTTGTTCACATCACTGTCATTGATTCCGTTATGGCTTTCTGTTATAACATCGTTATAACGGAAAATAAATGAATCCATAAGACAGAAATCAAAACATACACCTTTAGAGGCATTCCGTTTTGATCCGTCATAATAGAGGTATATGGGCAAGCATAACGGATCCATCTGGTTCCCGTTATGCTGGACGGAAAACAAAGTTCGTCGACAGATGTTATAATGGAAAGCCAGAACGGAATCCATAACGTTGATGTGAACAAGCCCTTAGGTCACATTCCCTCAGGCAGACTTAATAATAATAATAATAATAATAATATAGAGGGTTGACTATGGTTGCCATCCTTTGCAACAAAATTTACCAGCTACGTTTACAAGATTAAAAAAAGGTTCTGGTTTTGGAGCGTGGCTTAGAACAGGGTGTTGTTTAACACTAGTGGTTTAATCATACTTTGAGGTCTGTCATTTTTAAAATAAAATGTAGCAACAATCATGTGAATAAGCAAAACAGCAAAGTCAGGAAAAATCCAAGGACAATGCTGAAATATGAACTGTGCAGCCCTATGCAGGACCCCAGGTTGCCCTGGCTTGCCATACTGGTTAAAATGTATTTTCTGACTATCAGAAATCTTTTCTGTTAGTCAGAAAAAAAACATTAGACATTACTCTCTAGTGACAATTGTTATGACTATTACATTAATGTACAGTACAATGGGTATTGCTTAAAAAGCAGCCAGCTCATTATATGCTAAAGATAGGATAGGCAAAATTTATCGATGTTTGTGGTATGTTGTGACTTATTTGATGCTGTGATCTGGATGCTGGTGAACATCTGGGTCATGGTGTCAGTAAATAGACGGAGGGGTGATTAGATGAGCAAGCACTTATCTTCTCATTCCTTTTCTGGAAAAAAGTCCCCACTATACAGTATGTGACAACCAAAAAATAAGTATGCTCTCTCTTTGATTGAGTCATCTACAATTAAAGTTTAACTGTCATATTTTTGTTTTTTGCTAGTTTATTAGAGCTAGGCATACATACTTGAGTTAGTTTGTCAATAATTATCAAAAGATCATTAATTACCTTATAATAACAGCTTTTCATTAATGTCCCTTACCTCTTTCTATGGGTCCCTTAACAGAGCATTGCCATGTCTTCCCTGTCTTCCCTTCAGTGTAAACAGAAGACAGAGGGGCAATCCTTCACACTACATGCCTAGATCAGGCTTCAGCGTGAGGAGGCGTGTCTCTCAGTAATCCAATCTGATTGGCTGGCAGGGAGCTGCTGGCCTCATTGCCCCTATCCTCTTCTAGTCTGACTGGGCCCAACGTTCTCTATCTCAGGCTATATACCAGCTTGAGATAAGAGCCAGGACTTTCTTTAATCTAGTGCTAACCATCTATCTGTTGCTAACCATAATTCAGCCAGAGACAGAACCTTAGAAACCAGGTCAGGAATGAGATCTAAAGGCAATACCTGAATGATGTAATTCTTGACCTTGTTTCTAAAGATTCTATCTCTGGCTATATCAGTCATATGTGTGATACATCCAGAGACAGTGCTGTATCTCATACCTACTTGGCTACTGAAAGGAAAATCACCAAAAAATAATGTAAATGATGGTTTACCACCCACATGGCAACCCTAGGGTTGACTAACATTTACAATCACTTACTGTACTGTTACACTGATTTTTATTCTGTTTTGATAGAAATGGAAGCACATTTTGGGTAGCTTGCAGGATAACAGGCTGAACTGGATGGACAGATGTCTTTTTTCAGCCTTATAAACTATGTTACTAGCTATGTTATTTCTGTCATAGTATTCAAGAGACAACTAGCTCATGACATTTTCACGAGAGAAATACCACTAAATTTCATGTCCTTCTTGTACTAATGTGCTGTTTTTCTAATAAAGATGGAATTAATTTTTATGTAAAGCATCCACATTCGTACTAAACTATGATTTCTATATAAGCAACCATTTACCCCTATTTAGTATGTAAACTTCTATGAAGATACTTAAATGCTAACCACTTCACAGTTCACAGTTTTCACAATTTATTTATATGAACAGAGGATTCACTTTCTGAATTATTACAATCTTTATTTCATGAGGTTAACATATTTCGCAACATTGTACAGATATTGTCACCACACTAATCATTATCCCTAGTGGAAAAAACTATGGACAAAATTCTATGGAACTACAACATATTGAAAGCCTGCTAGAGGAGAGATAATTTAAACTAGGAGATAATTTAAAAAAAAAAAAAAGTTTTATAAAAATATAAAAAAAAATAAAAAAACATTTAAATCACCCCCCTTTAACTAGAACAAAAATATAAATACATAAAAAATAAACACCAAGGGCATTGCCATGTCCGAATACGCCCTTACTATTAAAATATAAAAATATACAACTAATGGCATAATAGGGGAAAAAATCTAAATGGCTGATTTTTTCATTTCTCATCACTTTATGTACGAAATAAAATTGAATAAAATGTGATCAAAAAGTCACACACTCCAAAATGGTATCAATAAAAACTACAGATTATCGTGCAAAAAATGAGCAAAACACAGCAATCCTACCGATGAACTGTTCCCTGCAGTCTCTGGCACCGAAACTAGCAATTTTAATGGAACAGGAAGAACGAGTTCTGAGCTCCAGTAACCAGATATGGACACTAGAATGGAGCTGTACCTCCTGTTCCATTCAAGTTGCTAGTTCCAGGCCAGAGACTGCAGGGAACAGCTGATCGTGAGGGTGGAGGGTGTTGACCCTCACCAATCAGATAATAAAGACCTAAAATATCAAACACAAAAAATTAAGTATATATGAGGCCTCAGTTATATTTCTTTTGATTTCTAATTAGCTGCTACACTTTTTTATTTTCTGCCTCCTGATTACCGTTGCCAACTTTTTAAAAGAAATATTTTCGTAGTGTGTTATATTAAAGGCAGTTTCCAATTACACACAAAAACATGTGTGAATCCAGCATTGAACCTTACTGCATTATATAAATCAAATAATGAAGTTCTGAATGCATTTGACTCCTCCAGCATAATAGTGATCTGTGATCCACACCTTGTGTTTACATCCCAGCACAATACTCATGGGAATTGTCTGTAGCAACAGATCTCTACCTCTTCTTTCCCTCCCAGCTGGAACATTGCAGATCCAAGCAGGATCAGCAGCCTCATTAGTATTCACTTCAGTGAATACTAATTATATGTGTTGGATATTGGTTGTCTTCTAGCACATAAACTTCTACTAAAAAATATATATAATAGCCAGGCCTTCATCAGGATTTAAACTGAAGACCTTCTGTATGGCAGGAAGAACAGTCACTATTACACTACAGACCTGCTCTGTTGGAAGGGCTGAATTCTGTGCTTAAAAAGCTCTTTTCTTTAAGGACATAACACTAAATGAATAGTATGTTAATAAAATGAAGGGTCCAGAATGAGCAAAACACCGCCCTGAGAGGCAAGGTTAATGATGATGTGTCTACAGGGCAGAGCCTTGAAACCCTTGCCACACCTCAGATGTAGTGTGCAAGCATGGCCACTGGTAATTGATTACATGGTGGTCGTAACCATGGAAACGAGCAGTGTATAATGTGATGAAAAAATGAATCTAGCCAGCAAAGGAAGCAATATGGACAATAACAATACATTAGTAAGTGCCTTGTATTAACTTTACATGATAAATGCCACTTGAACCAATTGTTTTCCATAGAGTTATGGACTTAAGTTACAATGGTTTTAACTTACAATGGTCGTCCTGGAACCAATATTGTAACTTGAGGGACCACTGTATCTGTACATTTTCTGACACTAGGTGACTCACTAAATCTGCTGTGCACCCAGTTGTCATGCTTTTTCCATCTTTAGTCACAGGCAGCCTGCCTCTTCTATCAGCCAGATACATAACACTTCATTTACTATAAGTAAACTGGGCTATTCCAGCTGCTTAGTTCTGTTACATGTCTCTTACTGCGATGCTATTGAGACATGACACAGAAATAAGCATCCAGAATTACATAGGATAAGCATGTTGATACATAAAATACAGTCATTTCATTGGATAATCATAATACATAGAACTAGTACGTTAGAGAAATATGGTGCTATGTTGAGATGCTTATCCAATCTAATACTGTTTTATTCTAGGTAGTAATGTAATGCCGTTATGTAAAAGCTACTTACCCTTTTTTTACATCATGCTTTTATATAATGATATTCATATCCTATTAATATTGAGCTTATCCCGCTTCACTGCTCAAAGAGGACATGTCATTTTTGCATTCCCCATGTAATTGCAATTCTGGAGCATCTATTCTTATTAGTCTGTGTTGCGCCATTCCTTTATTATTCCTGCTAGAAGTTTACAAATAAATTTCCAGCGGTTTGCAGTAAAGGTACTGCTGGGTCTGACTCTGTCCAATCAGTGGTGCTGGTCCAAGGACACAGCCTCCCCTGTTAACCCCCATCTGTACCTTTACTGCAAGCTGCTAGCAATTAATTCATAAACTTTTAGTAGAAATAACAGGGGAATGGCACATCATAGAGTCATAAGAATAGATTCTCCAAAATTATTTACATGGGTAATGCAAGTAGTTACTAAAATAGACTTGTATGGACAGGCAACAGGTCCTCTTCAACATCATGCTTTTCAGTGATAACAACAGAGGCATTGGAGGCTCAGAACTATAGAACTAGAATAACTAGAACAAGACTGAAAATCAACAAATAAAAAAACAGCAGACAAATATTTACTTTGTAATTGTTTTATATAGAAATAGCTTGTTATTACAATAACTGTACAATACACAACTTTTATCCAATATAACATACAATTATATTCATAGAAACCTCAACATAACAAATTATACAAAATATAGAGATCAAAAAGTGCATGTTTAAATAAATCTTTAGTCCTTTTTCCCACAAAACAGGAGGCATGAATCATTTGCAGCATGACTCACAATCAGGCTTTTAATATATATTATATATATGTATATATGATCTTCTATACAAATATAATATTGTCTATTAAAGAAAATCTGGCATTATTTACAACACGCATAATCATAATGACTTTATTTATTTAATTAAACTTCTTTGGAGGCATTCAAAAAATAGGTGTCACCAGATTTCACAAAGTCCTAGGTGCAGATGTAGGTTCTGATCAACAGCCCAGAAACATGATTATTGAGCAACTCATATGAAAAAAGTTAAAAAGTTGACTGGAATGCAGAAGGCAAAAATGGAGATTATGGGGGGCATTTATGAAGCTGAAGTACGGCTACTATAATTGCGGCTTTTCCCCGCCCACGCCAGATCTAAAAAAGTGAGCGTGGGTTGGGAAGGGGACAGGCCAGCAGGCCCATCTCTTTTACCATTTTCTATGCCTGTTTTGGGTATAGTAAAAGGTGTAAATTTAAGAGAGCTAGGATGCTATCTTACATTTAGAAGTGGTGGTGGATCCGCTGAAGTTATGTAAAGGCCGGCGCCTCTTCATAACTCCGGCTATCGGGGTATCTAAAACACCAGTCTTAATAAATGACCCCCTATAGCTTCATCCTTGATGCTAAAAAATTACCATTGAACAGACTATGGATTTACTGAAGATGTGAACCTAGGCACTGTCCTGGTAAAGTAAGATGTGATATTTACTGAGTCTGCCTAAACATTTTTACCTGGTTTATTTCTTACTATTTAGTAAAAAGTAGACTCACTTAAAAATGGCATTTAACCCCTTAGTGACCAGCCTGTTTTGGGCCTTACTGACCAAGCGTTTTTTTTTTCATCACAGCTTTGTAAGAGCTATAACTTTTTTATTTTTCCGTCTATGTATCTGCATGAGGGCTTGTTTTTTGTTGGGACAAGTTGTAGTTTTTAATGGTGCCATATTAGAGTACACATAACTTAGTGTTTAAATTTTACTAACGCTTTCTGGGAGGGGGAGTAGGAAAAAAACTGTTTTTATGTTGCGGCATTCATACTCTGGCATAAATAACATGATAACTCTATTTTCTCGGTCATTTACGATCAGAAATACGCCTATATTTGTACTTGTACTTTTCATTGGTATCACTTTGGGGTACATAACACTTTTTGATCACTTTTTATTCCATTTTTGGTGACGATTAAGCATAAAAAAGCAATTCTGGCATTATTTTTGTTATTATTTTTTATAGCATTTACCATATTGGATTATTTACATACGATATTTGCGTAGTGTTGGTTGTTACGAACATGGTGATAGCAAATATGTCGAGATTTTATCTTTACAATTTTTTCCATTGAAAAGTGTTTTTTAGATGGAAAAAAGTACAGTTTTTAAATTAAATGAATGTTTTTTTTTAACTTTTTTTAACCATTTAATAGTCCCACAAGGGGACCATAATAGGTGATCTTTTGACCGCTTCTAAAATACAATACACTATTTCTACAGTACATTGTATTTTAATGTCAGTGCTATACTGACATTGACCAGCAGGCTGGGCCAGAGAGGCGCAGCCTGCTGGGAAACATTGGAGGCAGGCTTTGGTTCTATACTAGGCCCCAGTATCTGCATCCCACAATCTTGTTTGCGGAGTGCCAATGCGATACAGAGGGGTTAAACAACCCGGATCTGTGCTCCTCATGTTCTTGGCCACTAGAGCAGGAGCGTGTCTTTCATGTGAGAGCTGAGCCTGCACTCTCATTAAAAGGCAGTGGCCCAGCCTAAGGCCCCTTAGTGACTGTCGTGGTCTCTAAGGGGTTAATATGTAGTTAAGAAACCTAAAAATAAACACATTTATAGTATACTTTCATTAGATGGTCAGCTTTATTCTCCTCTATTTTAGACCTCTTTCACATCACATTACTGATCCAGTTGTACCACTTTTACCTGGAAACAAGGCAAATGTCCTGTGATTAGTTGAATTCTCGGCTAAGGGGTGTCAGTGAGGGGGGACAGTCATGTTTCTTCATTGTTTTTCAACTGATCAGTTGAACTTATTGAAAAAAATATGTTATTGTATGCAATCAGTTTAATTGCCTGATATTACTTTCGATTGACTTATTTGCTGGATTGAAACTGAAAGTGCTGCATTAGTTTGTTTGTCCAGTGAAAAAAAAAAAGTAATTACTAACAGTAATGTAAAATTACAAAACGGATGCAATTTCAGCATCATTAACTGAAACAAAAACCATGGTGAGAAGAGCACTTAGACAGCTTTCAGATGCTTGGATGCAAATTGCAGTTTTCTCAACCTTTTTGCAGCAAATCACGACAAAAACTGCTTTGTGCAATGATCCTTCGTCATGGACATACCCATTGTGGTTTTAAATCAACTTTTTCAATGGAATAAAGGTGTACTTTTTTAAAGTGGAGATTTATTTTTATTTAATAAAACTTTAATTTTTTTAATAAGGGGACTTTAACAGGCAATCTTTTCATCGCTTTTATAATACACTGTACTTTTTCTGCAGTACAGTTTATTATACGGTCAGTGCTATACTGACAGGCACCAGCAGCCTGCTTCAAAGAGGCACAGCCTGATAGTTATACACTCCAGGCAGGCCAGGGCCCTTCATTAGGGCCCAGGCTGCAATGCGAGGACATTGGCACACCTTGATCTCATTTGTGGGATGCCGATGGGAGACAGAGGGGGAGCTCCCTCCCCCTAAACCACTTAGATACTGAAGTCACATCTAAGGAGGTAAACAGCCTGGATCGGCACTTCTGTTGGTCTGGGCAATTAGAACAGTAGCCCAGCTCTCATTTGAGAGCTGAGAACCTACTGTTTGCTGCACAGGAGACCTGTACAGCGCTTACTGAAAAAATGTCTACATAGAACCTATATAAGACAAGTGGAGCCAAAAAAGTACTATAAAGGTGTATAATAATCTTTATTATAACTCATTATATAAAATTAATATATTTAAAAATCCATACTATAGGGAAGAGGTGGCAGAACAAAAACGCCATCCCCAGCCCACACCACAAAACTGGATTGTGCAAGCAATAAGGTAAAGATACAGCAAAAATACAACCAAATATTTGGTATACATACACAAAAATTCCGATGATAAAATGAGAATGGCCAAGTGCCAGACAAATGAAGTCACATATCTGGAGTATATATAGCTGCCAATCAAATATAAGCTTACCAGACAAGCGTGATGTGGAGCCAGGGATGACGCTACCCCGACGCGCGTTTAGGCGTGCCTTCGTGAATACACTGTAAGTGTGTATATAGAACTAGCTGTAACTCAAAGCTGTACTTTGGGGTGGACTTAAAGAGGACCTGTCACCAGAAAATGTAATGCAATCTGAAAGGACCTGAAGGAATGTTATAGAGCAGGAGGAGCGGATCAGATTCATTTATAGTTTTGTGGGAAAAGATTCTGTAAAACCTGTAATTTATACATGTACGTATATCACTGCTTTTTCTGCCTCCTGTGAACAGCATTGGTACTTAAGAGATAGCTGTCAGTCACTGGTAACTCCTCCCTTCTGTGCAAATGGGTATTCACAGGAAGTAGAAAAAGCAAAGATATCAATGTATAAATTACAAGTTTTACTGAATCTTTTCCTACAAAACTATATATCAATCTGCTCAGCTCCTCCTGGTCTATAACATGGTGCTATCAGATTGCATTGCATTTTGTGTTGACAGGTTTTCTTTAAGTATTCTTGCTCATTCTGGGCTTTGGAGTCCAGGAGGAGGTCCTATCAGTGATTGACAGCCTTCCCTCTATGACTGTACAGATAGCTGTGAATCACTGATTGGACCAGATCCTTGACTTTAAAGCCCAGAATGAGTAGAGATATAAATATATAAATGACATGTTTTACTGATTCTTTTTACCATAAAATTATATATCAATCTGCTCAGCTCCTCCTGCTCTATAACATAAGCTCACACATGTTCAACATGACAGGTTCCCTTTAACTGCAATGTTGTTTTCTTCCTTTCATTAATTTTATTGCACATTATGATCACATAGAAATGGTCTCAAAACTGAAATAAATAAAGATGAGAATACTATTACAATACAGTTATAAATTAATATGTGTAAACTGGTGTCATTTGCAAAGAAATGCGATACTAGGGACACTCAAGGATAAAAGAGCACTTAATACATTGGGCATTGTATAGCAAACCTTGACTATTAGGTGAATGAACTGTAAGGCTACTTTCACACTAGCGGCAGCACGGATCCGGCACCTAAAGGGTGCCGACGGATCCGTACTGCTGCTGATACATGTGTGGAGCCGGAGCTGCGCTCCGGCCCCACACATGTTGACACAGACACAGAGAACATACATACATACACACACATACACACAGACACATACGTACTCCAGCCAGGGACGCCGGCAGCACGTCTTCACGCGCCTCCTGTGCGCAGTGATGACGATTCCCCACAGCGCCCTCTGCTGGGCGCAGTGGGGAAACGTCATAGCTGCGCGCAGGAGGCGCGTGAAGACATGCTGCCGGGTTCCCTGGCTGGAGTATGTGAGTATGTATGTGTTTGTGTGTGTGTATGTATGTATGTATGTCTGTATGTATGTATCTCTGTAGCCGGATCCGGAATGACCCCCCATTGCAAGTCAATGGAGGACAGATCCGGATTACTGGTGTGTCACACCAAACGGATCCGTCCCCATTGACTTGCATTGGGGGTCATTCTGGATCCGTCTTGGTGCGGATGCCTGGACCGGAGAGCAAACCGCAGCATGCGGTCATCCGATATCTAAAATATCCCCCCCAATGCCCAGGCCCCATGTATGGATTATACTTACTTGCTCCACAGCACCCACATCACTCTGTATCCCTGCACGCCCGTCGCTGCATCTCCTCATTGCCCGGTTCAAAATATCCGGCGACTTAAGGGGGCTTGTCCCCGTCATGGCCTGTTTTGATCGAATAGAAGGGGAGATGCAGTGGTGGCCGTGAAGGGATTCAGAGAGGCGCGGGTGCAGGGGAGCAGGTAAGTATAATCCATATAAGGGGATGGGTATATATATTTTAGATATCAGATAACCCCTTTAAAGAAGGCTCATCCAGTTTTCTAACAAAAGTCAAAAGTTCTTATGTACACAGATGCACAGGGCTGTGCTGTATTTTTTTTCTTCCAACTTCATAATGAGGCAGAGTTTTTTTGATGTTGGATTAGTATAGAGCTAATAGCTGCATGTTCTTATTAATATAACATGTTTGGACCTTAGCTTCTCCATGTGCCACCAGATAGCCTCCTACATACAGTTCTGTGGTGTGCCTTAGGCACTGTGGCTGTGAAACTATGGGACAACCCTAGTGAAAATTAAGCTAATGTAACCAATACTAGAAACCTTACAGAAACACAGATTCTCAATGTAATTTTACAGCACAAGAATGGTGTCAATGATACATTTCAAAGTGTAAATATTAAGGTCACACATTTTTTTAAAGCTGCTGGGTTTTTCTTTTATGTCTACGATAAAAGGGTGATGGTAAACAACAGTTATTATTAAGGTGGGACAACCCTCTACAAAAATCTCTACCAAATCTAGTTCCTACTGCAATGAAGTGCTTGCGCAGCAATAGCCCCAAAAGTAATGCCAAAACAGGAAAGTTATTGTATATCGATAAAGGAGATCTGGTATAATACACTATAGGAACATGCCTCAGTAATCCTGCCCATAACATTTTGTGCACTATATAAAAATGATGCAGGAAAACATAGTGTCCTAATGGAATTTGTATATTAGCGTGATTACCTGTCCCTCCAAACAGTTATGTGTGTTTGAGCTCCACATTTTAACCTATAGTATTTTATTAAATTGTGTGAGTAGTGCACAGTGAATAAATCCACGTGTAGATCAAGTTGGTCTTGTGCATAATTCTGTTGTACGCAAACTAATAAAAATGTCCGTCTCATTCATCTCTGCACTTTTTGCATTTCTGTATTGATGAGGCTTCTGAAGATCAGAAGTGGTGATGTACTGATCATGAATATGGTCTAATCTAGAATATCCATTTCCCTAGTTTTGCAATGATTTAGAAGATTTGATTCCCATTGTATTTATACATTTTGCCACCAGATGGAGCCAGATTAATATAATAATAATAATAATACAACACTTGGCAACAGAGCAATAACAATTCATAGGCTAGATCTGTCAAAAAGCTTTGTGACTTTTGGCAGTTGGTGAATCAGGTCAATGGCACAATCTGTTCTGGCTCTTAGAAATCAGTCTGCTTAAGTTGTATCAATACTGGTGCTAAACCATATGATTGAGTTATGAAGAATAAAGGATATCAATATATAAAACTGAGTAAGGCTACTTTCACAGTAGTGTTTTTGCTGGATCCGGCAGGGTTCAGCAAAAGCGCTTCAGTTACTGATAATACAACTGTCTGCATCCGTTGAATGGATCCGGTTGTATTATCTTTAACATAGCAAGGACGGATCTGTCATAAACTCCATTGAAAGTCAATGGGGGACGGATCCGTTTTCTATTGTGACAGATTGTGTCAGAGAAAACGGATCCGTCCCCATTGACTTGAATTGGGGATCATGACGGATCCGTCTTGCTCCGCATCTCAGGACGGAAAGCAAACCGCAGCATGCTGAGGTTTGCTCTCCGGTATGAGAACGAAACGGAATGCATTTCTGCAGCGGTATAACAGCAGAACAACAAAAATGATGGCAGTGCTGGACTGTGACATCACACAAACCAATGGCACCCAACAGAACCCTATGACAATAATGAGTCCATGAATTCTAAAATATCGCTACATGCTGCACTAATATGTCCAGCATTTTTTATAGAATCTGAAACAGAGCATCCAATGCCCATGGGAACACAGCCTTAGGCCTCATGAACACGACCATATGAATTTTGCGGTCTGCAAATCATGGATCCGCAAAATACAGATTGACTTCAATGGATCCGTAGTCTGTATTTTGCGAACATATTCTATCTTTTTGTGAAACAGACATACGGATGCAGAAACATGTCCCTATACTTGGCCACAATATCGGGACCACAGATCCATTGAAGTCAATGGGTCCCAAACAATGCAGATGTAACAACGGCAGAATCCGTATTTTGCAGATCTGCAATTTGCGGATTGCGAAATACATAAGGTCATGTGAATGAGAGGCAGTCACCAGGAAATTCACTGTGAAACCAGGCATAGTGCCTTGTTGGGCTAGCTCAGCTGAATGTAATGATACCTTTCACTTAATGATCCATTCATTCTGGAGAAAAAGTACTTTTAACACCTTCACGAAACAGCGATTTTCCGTTTCCTGCCTTTCCGTAGCCATAACTTTTTTACATTTTATAATTTACCTTCATTCTACTGGTCAGTACAATTACAGCAATATCACACATATATTTTTGTTGTGTTTTAATACTAAAAAAAATAATACTAACTTTTTCACCAAATTCTGACCCTCATAACTTTTTTAGATTTATATCTACAAAACTGTATGAGAGCTCATTTTTTCTGAGGCGATCTGTAGTTTTTATTCATACCATTATGTGTGTGTATGGCTTTTTGAGCACTTTTTATTACCGTATTTTTCGCTTTATAAGACGCAGCTGATGATCAGACCTCATATCAGACCATCAGATCAGACCCCACATAAATATCAGGACATCAGATCAGACCCCACATAAATATCAGGACATCACATCAGCCCTCCATGTCAGACCCCTATCAGACATCTGATCAGCCCACTCAGAGCCCCATCAGACTTCAGATCAGCCCACTCAGACCCCCATCAGACCTCAGATCAGCCCACTCAGACCCCAGATCAGCCCACTCAGACCCCCAATCAGCCCTCAGTGTTAGACCCCATCAGACCTCAGATCAGATTAAAATAAAAAACATCCTCTTACCTGTTCTGCGCAGCAGCTCCTCTCCACCTCCGGCAGAAGTCGAGCTCCCCTGCGCTGCTCTGTCACCTGACTGCACGCAGCGGCAGGTCATAATGCGCGCACTACGTCCCAATGCTGTACACGGTCAGGACAATGAAGTGCCAGCCGGAAAGATGGGGAGATTGAGTATCACAAGCACTTGCAGCGCTTTGCTCCCAGCTCTGAGCATCTAATACATACTAATATTCGCTTTATAAGACGCACAGCCATTTCCCCCCACTTTTAGGGGAAAAAAGTGCATCTTATCAAGCGAAAAATATGGTAGTTATCTTAGGAGGTAAAGTGAGCAAATAATGGGCCATTTTGATTTTTTTTCCCATTAAGCTGTTTACTGTATGGGATGAATATTTTTGTATTTTAATAAGCCCTCTAAGGGGACTTTAACATGCAATTGTCTGATCGCTTCTGTCATAGACTGCAATGATTTACCACTGCAGATATGGGAGAATCGCTACCTCCCTACCAAGCCCTGGAACAGGCAGGGCATGATAGGAACTTTACTATGACAGGACTCAGAGCCTTCAGAAGGCCCAAGGCTGTCATGGCAACTGTACAGCTGCCTCAATCTCGGTGCAGGGGAGCCATTCAGTACCTAGGAGCCCATCATTCTTGGAAAAAGACCACTCAGATGTTGCAACTGACCACGGCATCTGGTGGATTACATGTCTATGATTGACGTTATTGCTGATCAAGGACTGGTTAAAACAGCAGGCACCCAATGGCTATGACATCCGCTCAGCCCCGGAGCAGAAGCAATCTTTAAAGTCTAGACTACATGTATGCTGCCGTTTAATACATATGCAAATGAACAGTTAAGTGCATCAAGGATGGGCCCAAACCAGGGCCATTATGCTGCAGTCATCTCATCCAACCCTGTCAACCAAGGAGGAGAGGAATGGGCTGGCTGAGGAAGTCGGAAAAGAAAGGGTGCACACAGTGACTTTGACCCACCCTCCATGCACTTTATTGCTTATTTGCATATGGAATAAAACTACATTTTTTCCTGAATGACTAAGAGAAAAGTATCATTACATTCGGCTTGTTTAGCCCTACAAGGCATTGTGTCTGGTTTAACTGTGCATGTTCTGGTGACACATTTCCTTTAAAAGGGAAAATAGTAATACAATAATAAGCCAATAAGTTAAAGTGGATTTCCACTTTACAGCTGTCAGTTTGGCTAAATATTCTTCGGATGCTGCTTAGCAATACATCCACGTGTACCTCGAAAATCCGCCATTGAGTTCACTGCAAACCTTAAAGGGAATCTGTCACCGGCGACCTCCCTATCCAACTGTTTGCACAGGCACATAGCCATGGTTCACCTGATTAAAACTTGTTTTTCTTTTGTAGATCTGAGGCTCTGTTCCCAAGTTATGATACTTTTACTTAATATGCAAATAAGGCCTTTGGTGCAATGAGGGAGTTACCACTGCACTGCTCCTTTCTGTGGCCATCCCTTCCCTCATTGTTTTGCCACTGCCTGGCCATGTTAGTAAAAGCAGCCAGGGAGGGGCTGGCCACAGAAAGAAGCAGAGCTTGGGTGCAACAAGAGCAGTGGTAACACCCTCATTGCTACAAAGTCCTAATTTGCATATTAAGAAAAAGTATCATAAGGCCCCTTTCACACGGGCGAGATTTCTGCGTGATGCGAACGTATTGCACTCGCACTGAATCCTGACCCATTCATTTCAATGGGTATTTTCACATGGGCGAATTTTTTCACGCATCAGTTCGCCATTGCGTGAAAATCGCAGCAGGTTATATATTCTGCATTTTTCACGCAGCCCTGGCCCCATTGAAGTGAATGGGTCTGCCTTAAATTCGCATTGCATCCGCAAGCAAGTGCGGATGCAATGAGTGATTGATGGTTGCTTAGCAATGTTGTTTGTAAACATTCAGTTTTTAACCCCCTTCAACCCCGGGCCTGTTTTCACCTTTCTGCCCAGGCCATTTTTTGCAAATCTGACATGTGTCACTTTATGTGTTAATAACTTTGGAACGCTTTTACTTATCCATGCCATTCTGAGATTGTTTTCTCATCACATATTGTGCTTCACGACAGTAGTAAATTTTTGGCAAAATATTTCATTTTTATTTTTTAAAAAATACCAAATTTACCAAAAATTTGGAAAAATTTCCAAATTTCCAAATTTCAATTTCTCTACTTTCAAAATACATAGTAATACCTCCACAAATAGTTATTATTTTACATTCCCCATATGTCTACTTTATGTTGGCATCATTTTATAAATGTCATTTTACTTTTTTTAGCACGTTAGAGGGCTTAGAAGTTTAGAAGCCATTTTTCAAATTTTCACCAAATTTTCCAAAACCATTTTTTTAAGCACCAATTCAGATATAAAGTGATTTTGAGGGGCTTACATAATGAAACCCCCCATAAATGACCCCATTTTGGAAACTACACCCCTCAAATTATAAAAAACTGCTGTTACAAACTTTGTTAACCCTTGAGGTGTTCCACAAGAATTAAAGGAAAATGGAGGTGAAATTTCAAAATTTCACTTTTTTGGTAGATTATTCATGTTAATATTTTTTTTCTTGCAACACAGTAAGGGTTAACAGCAAACTAAACCTCAATATACATTGCTCTGATTCTGCAGTTTACAGAAATACCCCATATGTGGTGGTAAACGTCTCTATGGGTTTGTGGCAGTGGTCAGAAGGAAAGGAGCGCCATATGGATTTTGGAGGCAGATTTTGCTAGAATATTTTTTAGGCACCATTTTGTAATTGAGAGACCCTGACGTACCCCTACAGTGGAAACCCTCAAAAAGTGACCCCATTTTGGAAACTAATACCTTCAACAAATATATTAAGGGGGGTACTGGCCACTTTGACCCCCTAAGTGTTTTACGGAATTTTGGAAACACTTGGCTGTGAAAATGAAAATTTCTTCCAATAAAATGTTGCTTTGGCCCCCAATTTTTTGTATTTTCATAAGGGGTAACAGGAGAAATGCAACCCATAATTTGTTACCTATTTTCTCCTGAATATGGCAACACCCCATATGTTGTGGTAAACTGATGTGGGGGCACATGGCAGGACTCAAAACAGAAGGAGCTCCATATGTATTTTACAACACAGATTTTGATGGAATGGTTTGCGGGAGCCACTGATTTTTATTTTTTTGAGTTATTGTCTTATGTGGGGGCTCATTTTTTGCGGGATGAGCTGATGCTTTCATTGGTACCATTTTGGGGTACATAAGACTTTTTGATTGCTTAGTATTACACTTTTTGTCAGTCAAGGTGAAAAAAAATAGCTGTTTTGGCATGGTTTTTTTTTTTTTTTTTTTTTACAGCATTCACCAGAGAGGGCAAATCATGTGATATTTTTATAGAGCAGGTTGTTATGGACGTGGCGATACCAAATATGTCTAACTTTTTTATTTTTGGAAAGTTTTACACATTAGATGCATTTTTGAACAGAATAAAATCTTTATTTTGTGTTGTCATTTTCAGAGAGCCATATTTTTTTCAGTTTTCGGGCGATTGTCTCAGGTAGGGTATCATTTTTGCCGGACAAGATGACGGTTTGATTGGTACCATTTTGGGTCAAATACGCCTTTTTGATCGCCTGCTATTACACTTTTTGTGAGGCAAGAGGGAAAAAAATGGCTATTTTGGCATAGTTTTTGAAACAATTTTTTTACAGCATTCGTCTGGGGGGCCATCTCATGTAATATTTTTATAGAGCAGGTTGTTACGGACGTGGCGATACCCAATATGTCTAACTTTTTTATTTTTGGAAAGTTTTACACATTAGATTTATTTTTGAACAGAATAAAATCTTTTTTTGTGTTGCCATTTTCTAAGAGCCATATTTTTTTTATTTTTTGGGCGATTGTCTTAGGTAGGGTATCATTTTTTGCGGGACGAGATGACAATTTTATTAATACCATTTTGGGGTAAATACGCCTTTTTGATCGCGTAGTATTACACTTTTTGTGGGGGAAGGTGACCAAAAAATGGCTGTTTTGGCACTGTTTTTATTTTTTACTGTGATCACCTGGCGGGATGGATTATGTGATATTTTTATAGAGCCGGTCGATACGGACGCGGCGATACCTAATATGCCTACTTTTTCTTTTTTTTCTTTTTTTAACAATTTTTTTTACTTTATTGGGGGGAAAATGGCGTTTTTCTTTTTTTTTACTTGAAACTTTTATTATTATTATTTTTTTTAACTTTTTTTTCACCTTTTTTTCAACTTTTGGGGGTGTGATCCCCTGCACAATGCATTACAATACTGTTGTATTGTAATGCATTGGCTGTAAGTGTATTACTCACAGTAATACACTTACAGCCTGCTTCCTGTGCGATCCAGGGGACTGGATCGCACAGGCTCGCAGGGATGGCAGCCACGATGCCTAAGGAAGGCATCGGGCTGCCATCCAAGCCATCGGGTCCCCGTCACAGCAGCGCGGGGACCCGATGGCCCCCCCCGCTCGCCATCCTGAATATGCGCACACCTCATGTGCCGCGGTCAGCGCTGACCGCGGCGCATGAAGGGTTAATGCGCCGGCATCGGTGTTTTCACCGATGCTGGCGCATTCCCCAGGGGTCTGGCACCTGGGCACTGCCGGATCCCCGCCGCTGATCGGGCGGGCGCAGCTCCTGCACCCACCCGATCAGCGCGCCGTACACGTACGGCGCTGGGCGTTAAGTCACGTCCCGTTGCGCCGTACATGTACGGCGCTGGGAGTCAAGGGGTTAATCATGCGCATGCAAAATGCATTCATACGCATCGCACCCGCTCGTTAAAGGGTTTCTGTCACCAGTTTTGGGAATATAAAACAGGATGACATTTGCAATGTGCAAATGTCACCTGATGCCCAATCTGTTAATCATTTTCTTCTTGGTGTCCCCGTTTTTGTAAAAAATAAACTTTTCTGATATGCAAATTAACCTTACTAGGTGCAAGGGGTGGTAACCCTGCACCTAGTAGCGCCGTTTCCCCACCTTTAGTTACGCCTCCTTTCTTTTGATGGACAGGGCCAGGCAGCTTGCTTTATCTGCTGCCGGCCCGGTCTGTGCTGCAAATCCCGCGCCTGCGCCGTGCGGCCTTCATTCGGCGCAGGCGCAGTGAGTGCCGCAGGCCGCCGGGCTCCCGGCTTCCTCACTGCGCCTGCGCCGATGACGTAACAGAACACCCGGAAGAGACGGCGCGGGAGCCCGGTGGCCAGCGGCACTCACTGCACCTGTGCCCGAATGAAGGCCGCACGGCGCAGGCGCGGGATTTGCAGCACGGACAGGGCCGGCAACAGATAGAGCGAGCTGCCTGGCCCTGTCCATCAAAAGATAGGAGGCGTAACTATAGGTGGGGAAACGGCGCTACTAGGTGCAGGGTTACCACCCCTTGCACCTAGTAAGGTTAATTTGCATATCAGAAAAGTTTATTTTTTACAAAAACGGGGACACCAAGAAGAAAATGATTAACAGATTGGGCATCAGGTGACATTTGCACATTGCAAATGTCATCCTGTTTTATATGCCCAAAACTGGTGACAGAAACGCTTTAAAAACTGAACAAACATACGCAACCGCAGACAAAACTGACTGCGATTGCGTGTGGATTGGTGCGAGTTTTCCTGATCGCACCCTGAACGCATCCAGACTGAATCCGGATCGTTCGTGTGAAAGGGGCCTAAGTCTGGCATACAACCTCAGGTCAACAAAAGAAAAACAACGTTTTAACGAACCACAGCTATGTGTCTTTGCACATAGTGTGATAGGGAGGTAACTGGTGGCAGATTCCCTTTAAGCAAAATCTGCATGTGTTGCATATGATTTCTACTGTGATTGTAAATTCCAGACAGCATTTCAATTTCTGAGCAGTCTGCCGTCTGCATATAATGCACGCTGCTCTGTGCCCTTCACAGTGAAATCCATCAGAATTCTGAGTGCTCATATGATCTACATTCTTATTAACTTGAAATAGAATTCAGCTTAAAGGCCATCACATGTAAAACTTCATTTTTACAGTAAGTTAGTAGTTATGGGGAGTAAAAAAATAAAGTTGCACTATATTTCAGCCTGCAATATTCATTCCTTCATTCATTCTTAGATGCCCTGATATACAGACTGTAGCCTGCTCCTAGTGTAAGACATTTCTCATGTAGGAATGTCCCTCCAAGTTATACACAATGGATGTATTACATAGCCTGTGTGATTCTTCCCTTGCAAACTGCTGACAGTGTGCAACCTCCTGCTGCTATCTCTAAGGCTACATTCACACAAACTTATTTTGTTTCTATGTCCGTTCAGTTTGTTTTTGCGGATTCTTTTCAATGGGTCTGCAAAAAATGCGGACAGCACACAGTGTGCTGTCGGCATCCGTATGTCCATTCCATAGCCACGCAAAAACATAGAATATGTCCTATTCTTGTCTGTTTTGCGGACAAGGATAGGCATTGTTACAATGGATCCGCAAAAAAACGGATGCAATACAAATTGCTGACCGCAAAACACATACGGTCGTGTGACTGTAGCCTTATACTGAGATATGGGAGGGGGAAAGTAAAGAGAGCCTGTCAAAGCCAATTGAAAACCTCTAACTGATTTGTGTCGAATTCGGCAGAACTTCCATTTGGAACTTCTGCAGAAGTAAGAAGCTAAATGGCCATTTCTTTTTAATGAAGACTAATTAAAAAGCTCTTTTTATTTAGAAAGCAAAAGAGCAATAAAAAATATCGATGCAAAGGTGTCCATAGCCTTTAAATAAATCAGAGACAAGGGTTTCAGAATGAGACGTCACATAGCATCTCTGATGGATTCCACTGTGAAGAAGAAAAAGCAGATTGAAATATATGTGAAAACATACCAGTTGACAAATGGCTGACTACCTCTCCATTCCCTTTTATGGGACTGCGGTATATATAGTTTGGGTGTCTCCATCAGTTCCATAGAAGTGACTGATCCTCTGCAGTCATACATTTATCACCCATTCTGTGGATCGGTGATAAATGTTATTAATGATAAAATCCCTTTAAATCTGATATTACACCGAATAGTGAACATCTTCCTACATTCATACAAAATTAAGAGCATTTTCACATTATACATTTCTTCGTACATATGTAAATATTTTCTTATGCCTTTTTTTCTTTTTTACTAAGAAATACAAATTGTTGTCTTTGGCCCACTTATAGAGGTAAAAAAACATCAGCCATTTTTAAATAATTTATGTTTTTTTTCTCTACAGGCCCCTATAGACATTAATGTATTGTTGGTCAAACCCATTGAGAACGGTGGATTTGGCCCACAATATAATATGTATGTATGTATGTATATATATGATGTTGGGGGTGAAAAAAATTGGCCAAAATCAATCATTTTGTAGGATTCTTCTGTTTCCCTGGGAGATAAGCCGCTGTCAGAAGTCTCTGAACTTGGCGTTCTCCTCTCCACCTATTAAATACACATACACGTTTAGCCGAACTAAATATGGATATGTATAGTGGAGTTGTTAGGGATTTGTGAGAGGTAGCTGATTGTTTGGCCAACAGCTATTGAATGTGTATGGTCTTCCTAACAATTTAGTTATGTCTATAAACTTTGCAAAACGTGCTACATCCCAGGTGCCCGTTCCCCCTGGAGGAAACATCTTTACACCTGTTTTGGGAGTGCCCCTTTGCATAAAGTCTGATGGAACTTACATCTCCCCTGAATTTCAGTCCGCCCCTACTCTCCCTGTATGCATTGTCGGACTGGGGTGCCTAGGGCTCACCAGTAACAGTTATTTTAGGGGCCCACCGTATGGATACATTCAAATATTACCTGCTCACACACCAGCAAGATGCTACTAGATGATTGATTATGGGGGTCCCTGCATCGACTTTGAGAAGGTAGGTTCTGGGGAAAAGAGTATACTGGCAGCTTTCCTCTATACCTAGAAGTCATCTCAGCTCTGATCATGTCTATAATAATAAACTGGGGAGTTTCATTAATAATCTATCAAGTTTTTGATATGAACATAGGGTGGTTGAGGTGCTGTACATTGAATATATGTATGTAGTGCAGTAAGTCTACTGTGTTATGTGCCACTTGTGCAGGGGGTGGGAGACTAGGGGCCCACCGGGGGATTCATCTGTACCCCTGTGGGCCAGTCCAAGCCTGCCTGTATGTGCTGTCTAAAATACAAACAGTTGCCCATTGCAACCAATGATATAGCATCCTTCTTATATACAAATGTAACTGTAACTCCTGAGGCACTGCTTCTCATTCTACCTCTCATCTCCCCTGCATGTGCTGGGAATACAAATACAAACTGTTTGTTGCTCCCAGGCACAGCACAGCTGTTACTTTACTTTTTACAATATTGTAGTGTACTCACATCCTTACAATGCTGTTGCAAACCTACAACTCCCATCATAGTAACATAGTTTGTAAGGCTGAAAAAAGACATCTGTCCATCCAGTTCAGCCTGTTATCCTGCAAAGTTGATCCAGATAATGGCAAAGGTAGAAGCCAATTTTCCACATTTTAGGGGGAAAAAATGCCTTACCTACTCCAATCAGGCAATTAGAATTACAGTACTCCCTGGATCAACAACCCATCTCTAGTAACTATAACCTGTAATATTATTACACTCCAGAAATACATCCCGGCCCCTCTTGAACTCTTCACCACCTCCTCGGAGAGAGAGTTCCATAGTCTCACTGCTCTTACCATAAAGAATCTTCTTCTATGTTTGTGTACAAACCTTCTTTCCTCTAGACACAGGGCACCTGCCCTTGTCACATTCACAGTCCCAGGGATAAATACATGATGGGAGAGATCTCTGTACTGCCCAATAGCTTGCAGCCATCAGTGCATGATGGGAGTTGTAGTTTTGCAACACGTGGAGAGCCACAGGTTGGTAAAGTATTACTACAGTATTGTAAGAAGTGCTGTAGTAAAATGCTGTGTTGTGATTGGCTGCTATGGGCAAGAAACAGTCTTTTAGACAGCAAATGTAGGGAGATTACCAGCTGAATCAGAAAGGACCATATTTTTTAACAGCACACAGGGAGAAGCAGGTTGAGAACCGATGTAGTAAAATGAAAGTTCTGCTGTGATTAACTGCTATGGGCAAAAATGAAAGATGTGCTGTGATTGGTTGCTATGGGCAACACACTGTTTGTTTTTAGGGGTCATATTGAACCCTAAAACCTTGTCGGCTGAACTTTACAACTCCCCAGTATTTTAGGTTGAATCATGAAAAGTATATGTACCAAGTTTGGTTGAGATCCATCAAGGTATGTAGGAGCCTATGAATAACAAACAAACAACGAACAAAACAAACTTTCATTTTTAGATACATAAAATATGTAACTAGTTCTGGAGAGTACATCAGATCAACTAGTGTTTCAAAATTGATGAATCCATTTTTAAAGTACATATCAGCATACAAACTGATGGGTCAATGAACCTGCTACTGTTGGTATGAAGAAAAGCACAAGACCAAGGGTATACACACTCCAGTGTGAATAAATATTGAAATTGTAGGATGTCAGATGTTGGGCTTATGACAGTTTTCAATACCACCAGCTCTATTTGGTCAGACAGACAATGCAGGCTGTGCATGTTTTCAGTTCTCCCTCAAAGCACTGCTAGATGGTAAACATTGAGCTTTGATGTTCAAAACTTGACAAAAATATATGTCTTAATGGACATGACAAGTAGAAGCACTGCTTGCTACAGAATAGTGTCCACATAGAGCAATCTGTGGGTTCAGTATCATCAATTAGCCCTAAACGGAATTAACCCAATTTCTTTCAGCCTCTGTAGCTCAGGATCACTTCAGTGACACTCCCTGCTGAGCACATTAGGACATGAAACAGAATATGCAGGATTTTTATTCTGCTGATGATTAGTAGGCTTGCTACCTGTGAATTTCCATTTTATGTCTCGGAGAGACTATTAGTTCTTCTGGGTGTAATCTGCTGCTGTAGTCCCAAAGACGCTTGATGCTGGGCGTAAGTGGGCAGGATCAAAGCATCGGGTTGATCTTTGTGTAAAGTGCTTGTTGCTGCCACCTATTAATATTAATAATAAAATAATATCACATACAAAATTATATTAATAATAAAATAAATGTAAATCTGAATTTTAAGTAGTGCACAGCTCCTTGTATACACACTGGGTAGTGAAATGATATGAACAGGACATTTCTGACATATAGGTCTTTGTGAGACAAAGTCTGCATGGCTTGTGAATGCATAAAAAGATTGCCACACATTATGTATGAGTAAGAAGGCTTAAATATTCCACTTTGATTTCATCCTAAGAATAACCTGTTTCCTTGGCGACTGATGCATTATCTGCTGCTTACGTTATTTTCCAGCTTTCGAACACTAATTGCATGAAAAGGTTGGACCGTTTTCATTTTCAGATTGACTAGAACATTCTGCTTTAGAAAATACACTCTTAAAACCTAAACAAGATCATGTATATAACAACCAGACCTTACTTAGGCCTCATGCACACGAACGTTGTTTGGGTCCACACCCGAGCCACATTTTCTGCTGCTTGGACCCGTTCATTTCAATTGAGCTGCAAAAGATGAAGACAGCACTCCGCGTGCTGTCCGCATCCGTTGCTCCGTTCCGTGGCACCGCAAAAAAAAAAATGCGGACAAGAATAGGCATTTCTATTATGGGTGGCCCGTCCCGTTCCACAAATTGCGGAACGCACATGGGCGGCATCCATGTTTTGCGGGTCCGCAATTTGCAGACTGCAAAACACAGCGAGGTCGAGTGCTTGGAATTATTGTCCTTTTATACGAAGCTAACATAACCATGTGTGGAACATACCTGGACAAACTGCTGTTGTGGCTGCTGCACTTGCATAGGCCGGATATTCTGTTGTTGGGCAGTATGTGGTGTTGTAAAACCAGGGTGTAAGATCGCTTGACCCATTAACACAATCGGACGATTGCTGACAGAAGTGTGCACTTCTAAACTTGTAAATACTTGTGGGCTTTGTGAATATCTGCTGCATAAAAGAGGAAATTTTATCAAGTATTTTGTTTCTAAAGACATTTTCTTGAAGTTTCTGAGCCCTAGTGGTCACTAGCTTAACATAAATCAATAGTACAAACGATCACAAGAAGCTGAAATATGCTGTATCAGTGAGATGTTTAGTTCTCACTGATGCTTCCCCCAACTCTCCTTCCCTGCTAATTGCTTTTCACTTTGAAAAATAGCCTTTTCCTGTCCAGGACAGGATCATCTCTGCAGAAGAATCATATTACATGTGCAATGCAAGTCTATGAACAGAGGAGGGGGGTGTGAGCAGAAAATGCGTGAGCCAAGCACAGCCAGAGAAACTGCACAGCTCATCACAAGTGCTTCTTTCACAAAAGGACAGTATTAGGGCTCATGCACACGAACGTGTGCCGGCCGTGCCCGTGCTGCGGGCCGCATACAGCGGGTCCGCAATAAACGGGCACCGGCCGTGTGCAGCCCGCATCACGGATCGCGGACCCATTGAAGTGAGTGGGTCCGCGATCCGGGAGATGCGGAGTGGAGGCACGGATCGGAACACCACGGAAGCACTACGGTGTGCTTCCGTGGTGTTTCTGGCCGTGCCTCCGCACCGCAAAAAAGTAGTGCAAGCATTCATTCAAGTGAATGGGTCCACGATTCGCATGCGGTGGGCTCACGGTCAGCGCCCGTGCATTGCGGACCGCAGTTTGCGGCCCGCAGCATGGGCACGGTCGGCACACGTTCGTGGGCATGAGCCCTTACTCTGTAATGTCCGCCATCATCCTGGGGCTGCTTCTGAATGACTGACACAGTTAAGAAGGAGATTTCCCTCTACTTTTTGTTTGTGCTTAGCAGTTAGTCTCCACACTTCATGTCTGAGAACATCTGCACTAGATGTTCAGCAAGCACAGAGGAAAACTGCTAAAAATGCCTGATGCAGATGATATAGTTTCCAGAAATTGTGTTATTCCTCATCTACACTCACTGTACTATTGGTTATTGCAAAGTTTGTTGAAAGCTTAGTGCTACTTTAAGGTTACATGCCACTGAGGTTTCCCAATGCAGTCTGCAATAAACAGGATCAATATGCCCTGCAACCCAGTAGTGGTTTTCAATTCAGTTAACAGGTTTACAGGTAAAACATGACACTGTATTATATGAGCTACAAAGTTGTGGTAAAAGGGAGAAATCTTGCAATATGTTAATATAAACAGATGCTCTTCCATGCGTTACTTAGAAGAAGAATTCTTATAATTTCTTCCTATATATCAACCATTTTTGTCACATACCTTGACTGATGTCCACTATCTGATGATCTTCTTGTGCTACATGAGTTTGGCATCATTGGCTGGATAGGTTGACTAAGCAGCAGCCTAAACATCAAAAATAATATCAACATTTTAACTTTCTTGTTAGATTCAATCATTGCAAACTTCTAATAAAAAGGAATCAGTAGAATTGTTGAATTGTTGAAGGGCAACAAGGAATGTTCTGTAGACAGCAGGTCATCTCTTTTTTCTGTTTTGCATATTAGGGCAGCAAGTTTGTTCCGCCGTCCCGCAAAAAAATTGAACATGTCCTATCCTTGTCAATTTTGCGGACAAGAATTGAATTTTCTTTAGCGGGGGAGAGATGACATACTCACAGCCAGTGACATTGATATATCTCCACTATTGTCCTTCTTGACTTTTAGGTGCCCCACTCTGATTTTAGTTTGATAGAGGAGCGGAGAACTTAGGCATAAGGCTTGAAATCAGTTTACAGAATTTCAGATGCCTTTCTTGGAAATCTGACAACCTTCTAAGCAAAATGCCATTCCTATCAATGTCAGTTTGCTTAGAATGAACAGATTTGTGTTCAGGCTGTTCATTATAAATATTAGATTCCATATGAGACAGTGGATGGAAGCTTTTTCACTTTGCAATGATTCTGCAACTATGATTTTGAGAATAAGTGAAAGGGACGTTTCAATATGCAGAAAATAAAAAAGGGTTCTACAGGACAAATTGCTCGCCCCCCATCAAGTAAATGCTAGCCATGAAAAACACATGTATGGAAATGAACAAAAAGCATTATACCAAACTGATAGTATTTTCTAACTATAATTTTAATTAACAAAATTACATCTACAGAACCAGTAGCCTGCTATCAGACACAAATGGGGTCCTTTATCAAACTGGTTAGTAGAACTGGCTTAGTTGCCCATAGCAACCCTATCAGATTCCACCTTTCATTTTTTACAGCTCCTTTGGAAAATGAAAGGTAGAATCTGATTGGTTGCTATGGGCAACTAAGCCAGTTCTACTTTACATTAGTTTAATAAATGACCCCAAATGTGCGCAAAATTCAGTTTAACAACTAATCAAAGGTTATAAAATAATATAATTATATTTTAAAAACTTTTTGAAACCAGGGAAAGTATTGCAGGATGAATAATTATAATAAACACACCAAATACTGTATACTAATATTATATATATCATATAATAATATATATTACAGAAAGTATCAGTATATGAATATTCTCACCTGAGCTGTCTGTCATGGCTGAAATCGGGAGCTCCCTGGTGCTGGCTGTTATCCTGCTGCCCAGTAGCAGAGGGCGATGTACTGATATTTTGTGATACTACTGTGGGAGAGCCGAGCTGAGAGGTAGGGATTGTAGTGGCTAAGTGGCCACGTCTTTGTACTTCAGACATGCTTCTGAAAGTTTTCTGTCCCTAAAACACATTCCTATATTGTAAAATCACACCAAATTACAATCAGACAATGTATGCCTTTTTACTTTATAAAATTTTATAAAGGGGTTGCTTGCACTGTCAATAAGCTGATCACAAGATGGCAGACACCACTATGAGATCAGCTGTAGTATGTGTATATGCGTGTATATATGTGTGTGTGTGTGTGTGTACCCCCTCCCCCATTAGTCAGAAAAGAAAACTGCTAAGAAATGAGTATATATCACTTTGACAGACCTAGCCTGCCCAAGTACACATATATACACATATATACACACACATATGAGAAATTATAGCTTTTTTTTATATTTTTAAAATTTTGGGCCTTTTTTTAGCCCTCTTAGGTGAATTGAATAAGCGGCAGAGCGTAGCGAGGACGTTAACATGGATGTCCTCCAGCTGCCAGAAACAACACCTCAGCACTCCATGACTGCATTGCATGGGTGCCGATCAAAGGACTGAGGGAGTCTAAGGCCTCATGCACATGACCATATGTATTTTGCAGTCTGCAAAAAACAGATCCGCAAAAAATAAAGAAGACGTCCATGTGCGTTCCGTATTTTGCGGAACAGAACAGCTTGCTCCCAATAGAACAGTCCTGTCCTTGTCCGTAATGCGGACACTAATAGGACATGTTCTATCCTTTTGCGGAACAGACATACGGAAACAGAATGCACACGGAGTACCTTCCGTTTTTTTTTGCAGACCCATTGAAATGAATGGTTCCGCATGCGGTCCGCAAAAAAAAAAAAAAGGAACGGACACGGAAAGAAAATACGTTCGTGTGCATGATCCCTAACTGTTCATATACCTTGGTTGCTATTGACTGCAGCATCTGAGGGGTTAAACTATCAGGATTAGAGTTATCTCTCATCTCAAAAATTAGAGCATAATAATAGCATAATAGTATAATACAGCTGGCACCTGCAAGTGATGGTTTGAATGAATTTGTTGTATTTTTTATATATATTTGGCCTTTAATGTCTATAAAGTATCTACCAGTATATGTGATAAATCCCGCATATTTTGTATACACAGGTACTGAAGCTGCCAGAATTATAACACTTCTTTAAATTACTAATAGGTGGTTGAGTTAATGAAGGTACACAATAGTTGAATGTGAAACAAAATCATTCATTTTTATCATTTAAAATATATTTTAAAGAAGATAATTCAAAACGCAAATTTTTTCACAAATTTCCTAGAAAGGAAAATCACAAACTACTGATTCAGTGTTCCTTAGAATGCACAATAAAGGTTTGATAGAGGCAACATGCTACCTTGCAGGATATGACACTGCCATCCCTCATCATTGAAGCAGGTGCTACCAGATGCTGGTTTACAATTTGAGAGGTTGGCATCTGCCCAAGAGGCGAAGAAGTGGACAGAATTTGCTGTTGCTGAGGAATCATTCCAGATCTCAGATGGATTCCTTGTTGCTGGGGATCGCCCTGTTGTACATTGTTAAGGCCCACAGAAGCAACCTGAGGCTGGTAAAACTTCTGGCAGAAAAGTTCAAACATCGTAATTAATGTTTTAAATTAGTAAAAAAAAAAGACAAATATATGAAAATGTACACATTACACTAAGCTTGTCTTGTCTGTATAACATTACGTAGTTTCTGCATAAAAATCACAAACTTAAATCACAAGGTCAAAACCCTGCATGTTTCCGTGTTTTTTTTGTGTGTGTATGGTGTATGGAGGTGACCAACTGTTAAACATAAGTGTATAGTAAACTATAAAAATGTCTACTTGAATAGCCTTTTGGTTTGTAGTGTTTTAGTTGCATTTTAGGGGGTCATTATGAAGGTTTAGGCCTCATGCACACAACCGTAGCAGGTCCCTGCCCATATTGTGGCCCGCAAACAGTGGGTCTGCAATATACGGGCACCAGCCGTGTGCGCACCATATCACAGATGCTGACCCATGCGCTTCAATGGGTCTGTAATCTGGAAGATACGGTGCAGAGCCAGGGAGCAGAAGGCTACAGAAGCGCTACGGACAGCATGTTCTGTTTTCTTGTGGTGCGGATGCTCGCTGACCCATTTAAGTTGAATGGGTTTTTATCCGTCAGTGCCGGCCACATGGACGATGCACGTGAATTGGGGGCCGCAATTTGCAGTCCTCAGTGCTGGCGCAGGCGGCACATATTAGTGTTCATGAACCCTAACATATGTGTTTTTTTGGAAACACAGCATGCTGGACACTTGTATAAAATGACATGAAAGAAAAAATTCCACCAAAAAGTGCGAGTAAAAAACACCAAATAGCCGCTTTCACACGAGCTTAATTGAAATTCATATATGGCCCGGATTTTATGTACCGGAATCCAGTACTAATGTTAAAGAATAGAACTATTCACATGGGTGTATAAATTCCATCAGTATTTGAAATTCACAGCGTGTCCTAGTTTTGTGCATATTTGTTTCCATTACAGACTACGGAAGTGCATAAAAAATGCAGAAAGAAGGTAATATGAATGTAAATCCTAAAGCAATACTTATGACAATACCGATGGTATATCATCAGGAATCTGTGCATATTCTGACCCCTATAACTTTTTTATGTTTACGTAAATCTGTTGAGCTGTATCAGGGCTTAGGACACGGAAATAGCTATGATCTTTATTTTTTGTTTATTTTTAAAATGCGAAAAGGGGCTGGTTTGAATTTTTTTGTTTTACTTTTGTAAAAATATTTAAATTTTTTCACTTTTTTTAATCCTTATTTTTAGTCCCCTTAAAGGGTTTGTCCGAGTTATGAAAAAAAAATATATAGTACTTTAAATCTGATGGGCAGCAATATATAACTAAGTTAAGCAAGTTTTAGGAAAAAGGTTCTCTTCTGGCCTTTGTTTAACTGCAGTAATAACAATCTCTGCCCCTGCTCTGCTCTGCAAGTGCTGCCCTGAGTGACATGTCTGCTGGAATACTCAGCAGCATGTTGTATGTGTAGGACTACAAGTCCCAGCTGTACAATGACACTGCTAAAACACACAGGATCTTCCCCCTACCTTTCTTGTACAATACAATACCCTCCAGATCAGCTCCAGTGTCAGCTCTGTGTCTGTAGGGTGAGGAGAGAAGATCCTGTGTCTCTTTACATCTGCAGCTGCTGTTGTAACGCCTTCAGTGTGTTCTGGCTGAAGGGGTTAATGTTTTATCTGAAAGAATCCAGGGAGAGAGCAGAGAGCAGGAGCCAGCAATGCAGGGGGGGCGTGGCCAGCACAGTAACATTTCGTGTACAGGCTCTCATCTGCTGGTGCACGAATACAAGATTAGCAGGGAGGCAAGCTGACATCACAGGTCATGTGACCCTCATTGAAATCTGAGAAACCAGCAGCTTTAGAAGCAGAAAGTGTATGGAAAAGCTGTTGTATTTGACTAGTTAGAAACATACAAAGGACAAAAAAATAACTCGGACAACCCCTTTAAGGAACTTTAACATGCGATCCTCTGACTGCTTCTCCCTGCCACAAGCAGTAACAACAGGCCAGAAAGCCTTAGAAGGCCCAAGGCTGTCATGGCAACCAAACGGCTGCTTCAATCTCAGTGCAGAGGAGCCGTACAGTCCTTGGGAGCACGGCGCACCCGGGATGAGACCACTCAGATGGTGTGGGAGCAATTGACATTTGCATCTGAGGGGTCAAATGTCCATGATAAGCGTTATCACTAGTTTTGGACTCCGTCTCCAGGTGCCTGCTGTGTAAAACAGCAGGCACATAGCAGCTTAGGCACCCACTCAGATCACATACTATTGTATGTGAACATGTTTTCATGCTGGCAGAAAACTGGAGTGTGTTGACACTTACCTGTAAATTAGGATCCTCAACCATACTGAGCTGCTCCTGGATCTTTTGAAGCTCTTCCTGCTGCCACCGTATGTTGGCCTGGATATTCAGTCTCCTCTGTTCCAGCTGGTTTTTGATGGTCTGGAACATGCCAAGTGCAGAAAACTAAGAAGGTAAAACAAATTTTAAGTGTGAAGGTTATCTCTTATAATAAAAACATTCATAGTTGTTCTCACATATTAGTGATGTTTTGTTTTGGTGTGAAGTGCAATCAGAGCAGTAGAGGGATGTTCTTTATACATAACAGTCAATGACCAAGCATCCTAAGCCCTGGTCTTTAGTGAAAGTCATACAGTGGAGGGGGGATAGAATGGTTGTTTCCAGGAAATAGGAAAATATACAATTATACAGAATTATCACAGTAAATAATAATACGAATTCTAAGAATGGTTCCTTCATGATAAGCAAATCAGAAGGTGTACCGCTGATGGGACCCCAGCATTCAGCTGTAATGTGTGCGAACATGGCAATAAGTGCCAAAACAGGACAATATAAGTATTACACCGTATCTATTGAAATCAGCAAGCTGTCTGTGTAAGGCCCCTTTCACACGACCGTATGCCCTCCGAGACATACGGTCCATGAGCGGGCCATATGTCCCGGAGCGGCATCGATTGTATGCACGGAAGCGCACAGCATCATTGATTACAATAATGCTGTGCACGCGGGGCCGCCCACGGAGCTATTGTCCCGCACTCATAAAATCATATGAGTGTGGGACAATAGTTCCGCGGGTGGCCCGACATGCACAGCATCATTGTAATCAGGGATGCTGTGCGCTCCCGTGCGCGCGATTGATGCCGCTCCGGGACATATGGCCGCTCAAGGACCGTATGTCTCGGAGGGCATACGGTTGTGTGAAAGGGACCTAATGCCTCATTCACACGTCAGTGTTCTGGTCAGTGATTTCCATCAGTGATTGTGTGCCAAAACCAGGATTGGAGCCTCCACAGACATAAGGTATAAAGGGAATTCTACACCTGTTCTATGTTTAGAGTCACACCTGGTTTCTTCTCAAAATCACTGATGGAAATCACTGAGCAAAACGCTGATGTGTGAATGAGGCATAATGCATAACAGGTCCTCCTGAGAAAAAGAAGCCATTTGTTATTGCTCCCAACTTTAGCCAAATGATTAGGATCCTGAACATAAGGGCTCATGCACACGACCGGATCCGCATCCGCCGGTTCTGCAATACACGGGCACCAGCCGTGTGCAGCCCGCATCACGGATCGCGGACCCATTCACTTCAGTGGGTCCGTAATCACGAAGATGCGGAACGGAGGCTCGGATCGGAACACCACGGAAGCACTACGGTGATGTTTTTTGCCGTGCCTCCGCACCGCAAAAAAGTAGCACAAGCACTACTTTTTTGCGGTACAGACCGTCGGACGCGGATTGCGGACCCCCTTCAAAAGAATGGATCCACGATCCGCATGCGGCGGCCCCACTGTCAGTGCACGTGCATTGTGGGACGCAATTTGCGGTCCACAGCACGGGCACTGAATGCACACGTTCATGTGCATGAGCCCTAGACTGTATTCACTCAGAATTCCGTAATTGGATATATGAAAATGAGCATTTAATAAAAGACAACTCCTTTAAGGACTTATCACACTTGACCCTACAAAGAAGCTTCATTGCTTGACATGAAGTGCTTTCTTGTATTCTACTGTCATATACTTAGCAGTCCGCGATCCCACGACAAGGCTGACCTTTGGGCGGTCATGTCATCCTATTTCCAGGGCTTGGTCCCGTGATGCGGATTGGATTCTGCACCGCCCCTGCTCATCCAGGACGTTGAGTATTTACACAGGCTTCTGCCATTTACAGTTGCCTATGTTTGTTGTTCTTTCCAGACCCTCACTAGCGCTGATCTGATGGATATTTCTGACTCTGATCTGACTTGGATTCCTGACTATGTTTCTGGATTCTGATTTGGCTTCTGGCATGCTCTCCTGGTTTTGGACTTTGGCTTGGTATTCACTTTGCTCCACTGATCCGGTATTTCTGACCTTGGCTTCTAAACTGACCCTGTCTTGCTTAACGTTTTGTATCCTGACATGACCTCCAGTGTTTTGACCCGGCTAGCCTGACTATTGATTCTGATATTCTAGTGGCATCTACTTTTGTCCCTTACCTGTCTGTCACTACGTTTATTGTTTTTGTCCTTGGATTTTTCCCTTTAAGCCTCAGCACTTAGTTAAATGGGTTATCCCATGACTAATGTAAAAATTTAAAATACGACATAATATAGTACATGACAATGTCTTTCTAAAAAAGCTAGAACCAGTCCTGTATCTCACATGGATCCAGGGATCTGCCCATTCATTGGTCTGCTAGATTTATATTACGATGACAGCTCAAGAGGAATGTAAGGGGGTGTGTCCATTCTGCTCCAGTTTTCTCCCTATAACAACTTAGTTGAAGGATAAAACTGAGCACCTGCAGACATCTCAGTAAGCCAGACAAAGAAAGAAGTACAGAAAAACAAACAGCGAGTGGTGCTATACAGATACATTTTATTGAATAACTCAGTGGCTATGCTAAAGTATTTAGATCCAGGTGCTGGTTTGAAAACTATAGAACAATTTTTATGGGAAGACCCCTTTAAGCAGGGACTTATATAATTATAAATATATTCCCAAATACCTTTCATTAGTTATAATGGTTCGTTTTGTCTGGGATTATGATCCTGAATACAGTTTAATATGATATTTAGCTGAATCTTTGTGGGAATGGAGTTCATGAGGAGACATGAAGTATAGAGAGGATGGACTGGACAGACTGTGGTAATGTGGGGTTGTGGTATTGAAGACTGCTGGATATGCTCATGGACTCCATTCCTACAGAGATTCAGCTGAAGATCTTATCATCTGTATTTGGGAACATAATCTCTGACATGCAGAGCAGAGAGGAGGATGAGGCAGCTCTTTACCTCAGTGTTGTGAAGTAACTTGCCCTCCTGCGTGATTAGGACAGATTTTGTGTGCAATAACAGGACGGCGGCCATTTTGTTTCTCCTAATCATTGCTCTCTAGACAAAACGAGCCACTATAACTAATGTAAGGTATTTGGGAATATACTTATAATGAAGAAATATTTAAGTATTTTCATTTTCTTAATTCCCAGAGAACCCCTTTAAATTCCTCCTCTCACTGTTGTCACCTACCTGGGAAATTGGAGCTTGCTCGCTTTGCAGTGGATTTTCCTGCACCAACTGTTGCTGGATATCACATTGTTGAGCTCGTACTGAGGTCTATAACAATTTAAAAACATTATAAAATGCATCTCCATGACAAAGCACAGGGGCACAGTTATCAAACACCCTAAACCATTTTTTTGAGCAAGCTTAACTTCAGCAAACATTTGTGACTTTGTTTTTTAGGGCGAGGGGGAGTTTGTGCTCTACATGTTAGAAAAAAAAGTGAGCAGGCCAGACTGAGGCCTAGGAAAATTGGTGTAAATTATACCTGAAATCTACTCCATCTCCTAGCTTACGTAGATGTAATTTCAGGCGCATGGATGGCCCAAGAGGAGCCTCTTAATAACTGTGGTGCACAACAGCAGACCACAGATTAAGACCAGCATGCTAGTGAACATAATATAATATGTAAATATGTAATACCTGTAAATACACACACCAGTCTAAGCAAATTGATATTGATTTTAATGACCCATTAGCAGTGGTGTACATAGAGAAGTAAGGGCCCCATAGCAAGGATCACACCAGGCCCCACACACAGGACAGAAGGGTTTCTGCCTAAACCCTTTTCAATGACCCTTGGGCCATTTTTCCCACTGCCTCATTTGCTAAAAGTTATTCCTTTAGAGGGTGGAGGCCTGATTTTCACCTCCAGTAGAAGAGGAGATAATCCCAATTAAGACTGGGCCCCCTCTTGCCCTGGGCCCCATAGCAATCACATGGTCTGCTGCTATGGTAATTACGCCCCTGCCCATTAGTTATGATGTTTTCAGTTCTCCAGTTCAAGATGACACACTTAATCTATTTGATCAAACATCTATTATAAAATGTCTATGCTCATGGAATACAATAGACAGAAGACTCCAACTGTTGTAAACCTAATGGAAGAGAAGCTGAAAATTCTAGTATCATAAGCAGATGTATTATAATTCTGCTTGTGCCTGGCAAGGACAGAGTTACAGCAGAATGAAATGAATCATAAATAAAATGAAATAATTTAAGAACTAATCCAAGGCAGAATAGAAAACATATGCAGCACTATTAATTTCACTGACACACATTCTATTGAAACTTTAGTGATATAGAAAACAAACAAAAAAAGCTATATGCCAATACCTTATTATATGTTTAAAGGGGTTGTCCAAGTTAAAAAAAAACTCAGGCAACCTCTGTACATGTGCTAAAATAACAAAAGAAAAGACTCAACCCTTTTCTCCCCTGCCGCTTCCAATGATGAGCTCCGGTCCTCCCTGCTTTCCTGGCTGCAGCGGTCACTGCTGCAGCCAATCACTGGTTTCAGCAGTGGTGTCCTGTGTACTGCGGAGGCCAGTGATTGGCTGCACGGTGACCTGTGTGCATGGAATATTACGATGATGTCAGTTATAAGGAGGCCTGCAGCATAGTACTGAAGAAAAGGTGGGAATATGGCTTCTTTTGTTATTTTATCAGATTTACAGGGACTGCCTGAGTTTTTATTTAACTTGGATAACCCCTTTAAGAATTTTATTGTTATTTCATCATAATGGACTATTACAGATTCATACCTGGACTGGGGTGAGCCGATTCATTCTTTGAAGTTGAACATCATGCTGCATACCAGAAACTCGTTCAAATGACTTAACGTCTGAGGTCTGCTTTGAAGGTGTAGCTGTTAAAATAGTAATATAAATGTAAAGATGTTTTTTTGTATGTCTATTCTTGACTGGTGTTTTACAGTTAGTTTCATTTTATGTTAAAAGTATCTGCAAAGGCTAATGGCTTTTATTTCATAGAGGAAATGGCTTTAGGGGGAACTGTCTTTCCACAAGATATATGCATAGATGACCTTGAGGTTGCAGACAGCTGCAGTACCCTTCTTTGTGGCCTGCAGAATTAGGAATGGTCACAGTACTCGGGCAGATTAACTAACCCTGTAGTTGATGTAAACATAGGCCCAATAGATATGCACTGTGGTTAAGGCTGAATGATAAATGTGGTGTGTGGCTAGACGTTTATGTCTAACTTGTCCAACTGAGTTAATGGGGTAGATTTATCAAAATTGATGTAAAGAATTCCACCTTTCATTTTTCAGAGCTTGTTTGACAGTTTTCCTTTACATCAGTGTGATAAATCTCCCCAATGTATGGTATATCCCCTCTTAATACTAGATATGGAATTAGCATAAGCACAGTGTCTATGAAATTGGGAAACCATTAGAATTTAGGCTACGGCTACATGGTGACATGTCACCATCAATCATGCTGGCAGCTTCAGTGCAGCACCAGTATAAAGTGTACATCACATGAGTTAGGCAACCTGCCTGCTGCTTTTACTTCTATTTGAAATACCAGGAGGAAAGGATGAATTTCCAGTCTTTCACTTTTCTCAAGGATTTTCTCAGTGGGAAAAAAAGGGTTATGGAATCTGGCCTGGCTAGAACCGGAAGAACTTTAAAAATGATCCAACTACTACAAAAAGGGTTTTGACCTACTGTACCAACACAGCATTTTTACATTTTGTATGTACAGTTAAGACATGCAGTGGAAGCTCAAAACCAGGCTTACTCCTCAGGAATGGGTGTCACTATTACATTTCACAGTGGCATCTCCAGGAGTCAAGAGTGTTATTTCTAAAAACTATCATTGCCTGCTTGTCAAATTTTTGCGAGACTTCTTCTTGGGAATGCGAGCACAATAGGATAGCGTGTTAGCTTTGACCCCTGATTTATTCCTTAGTTAGGCAGCACGTCTATCTCAAATTCTGCTTATTCATAAAGTACATAAAACTCAACTTTTTTGCATTGGATTGGGGTCAGGAGGGCCTCCTGCTGTCCTAATTGTGGGGAAGGGGAGACCAATATGTATCACATGATTTGGAAATGTCCATGATCACTGGACAGGTGTGGTAAACATTATCAATACAGTATATAGCGCCAAATTCCTGGTTACTTCTACAACATGCCTATTAGGTATTTTTGCTTATGAACATATGGATAGGGTTACTGTTCTGGGTATACAAAGACTGCTGTATCAAGCGAGGAAAATGGTGGCAGCTCACTGGATACAACCTTCTTTGACTGAATCTGAATAAATTTCCCTTATGAACACCATTATTGGTTTGGAAAAAAGTATTAACTTGAAAATCTTTACAAATATTTACTTACATGCAGGTTCTGCAGTTTGAGAAGATTTATATGAACTTCTTGAGGAAACAGAGGGGGAACAACTGCGACTGAGTTGTGAGGCACTAACGTCAAGCATATTAAAATGCTTTTCACTGTCCACGCTTAGACTTTTGTCCTTAAGTATGTTAAAAAAAAGAAAGAAAATCAGCATATATTGGCACTATCTATCCACAGAGGTCTTACTCTACCACCTTCAGTTATTTTGTTTTTTTGTGAATGTGTGTTAAAGGCTATGGCCACCTTTGCACTGATTGTTTCATAGCTCATTTGCTTTCTAAATGCAAAATTAACCAACTTTCTAAGTTTGTAGTGTAAATCCTTGAACTAATTGATGGTACTGCTGAATCTGACATGAATCATCAGAGTACTAGCGTTTGTAATAGCTCTTCCTTCTCTCCGTGTTAGAGAAAGCAGCAGACAGGGGGTGAGTTTATACATAGCAGATCAGAGTGTAGATGGGAGGTAATGAATCCAAGATGGGCAGCTCACACAGACTGTAGATAGGGAGCAAGGCATACACAAGGCAGTTTGCAAAAGGAGGGAGAATCACATACAGAGAGATTAATCAAGACTGGCATATCCACACGGCATTCTTGATCTCCCTGTACTGGTGTGAGATGCGCCTAACTCAGGAATGAAGTTGTACTGATACATGAAAGACAGTGAAGACAGAAGCGTCCTGGACACACAGACCACAGAAATATCTGGAAGTAGGAGCCAGTTACTAACTGCATATTCTACAGTAAATGTAAATAACCATTATGAAAATTATGAGAGAGAAGTTGAAGGAGAAATTCTTAACTATTGAATAGAGACTTTTTAAAACAATGAAGCAAATATATAGTAGAAACTATCACTAAACTTCTTGCATTTCACTTGCTACAAAAAACCAAGAGGCACACCTAGCTACAACAGCAGATGGCATGCTAGTACAGCATTTACATCACTTCTGGGAAAGGCAAAAATCCACCCATTGGCATTGCTACAACATGACTACAATGAATTACCCCAATTATGTCTATTTATGTTTTTGTATTTTTATTGTGGAAGCTACTAAGTGGGTTAAATGATTCAAGACTCAACATTAGTTCACATGTCATAAACTGCTTATACGTATCTATTCAGCTGCCTGATGGATAATATTTCTAACATTCTGCTTTATATAATTTTCAGGTGATAAACTAATGTATTTATAACTTAAGCGAGTAGGAGCAAAACACAGAAGAGCTCTGCTTCAGAGCATCATGACTTCTCTGAAGATTATAAGCAAGTGACAGTTTTCATCTGTAGGTTGAAATTACATACAGGGTTTTGCAGTGTTCTTTTGTGGCATTTTTAATATTGAGGTCAAGAACATTGTAGCATTAAAATCTCTAGCAAATTGTCATACACAGTGGGGCTGATTTATTAATACTGCCAGTAGTGGCATAACTAGAAATGACTGGGTCCCACAGTAAATTTTTGAAAAGGCCCCTGACCCCAAGAAACCTCTTTGTAACCCCCTCCTCCTGTGCATCCCCTACTCTTGCATCTAGGCAAGATGGCTCACTTAGACCCGACCAGGCAGCTGCTCCATCCATTTCCTACAGTTTCACTGTACATACAGTAATTTTATAGTAGTGTTGAGGACAATAAAATCTTTCAGTCTTCATCCTGGATGGGCCCCTTCTGAGTATGGGCCCCAAAGCAGCGCTTCCTCAATAGCTACGCCCCTGACTGACAGTATTTAAGACAACTAATAGGTGGTCTAAGGCTTGTTTCCCACTAGCACCCGAGAGCTCTGACAGGCTGTTCCAGAACTATAATGCCATTAACTATAATGGAGACCAGCGGGCATTCAGGCAACTTCTGGTAATGCTCCACAGGAGCTCTCAATCACTAGTGTGAAACTAGACTAAAGATGAACCACATTTATCAGTCACTGATACTGGAAGATACTGGAAGATAAATTTGATAAACCTATAGATTGTCTAATCTAACTTTATACCTCCTATGAATTTTGCCAAAATTCGGGGGTAATTTTGATATCACAATTTAAGATCCCCCGTTCTGCTAAGCCATATCTCTGCTGAGTTAAAGGGGTTGTCCCATCATAGACAATGGTGCATATCGTTAGGATATGCCGCCATTGTCTGATAGGTGCGGGTGCCACCTCTGGGACCTGCACCTACAACAAGAACGTAGCGGGGAAATGAATGGAGGGCACACAGCAATGTAGCCGCCGAAAATAGCCGTGTGCTGGCTCGGCTATTTCCATCTGCTCCACAGAAATGAATAGGAGCAGCGGCCGCGCATGCATGGTGCGCTCCCATTCACTTCTTTGGGTGCAGCGGGGAGCAGCTCTTGGTGGTGGACAGATCACAGAAAATCTGGGGTCCTCCAGCCACAGCTCTCCCTGCTCCGTTCTCCTTGTAGGTGCGGGTCCCACCGCCCCATTGTCTATAATGGGAATACCCCTTTAAACTACACTTGCCCAGCAAGGCACAAAAAGGGTCTAAGACAATAATAGTTGTGACTGGTGTGTGGGCGGTATAATTGTAGTGTGTTTTTGTTAGTAAATGTGCCCCAGTGTTTTGGATTTTTTTTTGGAGTTTTTCCGATAGGCTTCACAATAGGATTTTAAAAAGTCAAGAAAAAATGTTGTACAAACACTGGTAAGTAATTGTATGTTTGAACTTTGTGGAGTTTTCTTACAGGTGTTTAAAATGTAAAATTAGAATTAGTACCTTTAGTGTGGCCATGACAATGACTTTTGATGAGGTATTATCCTTATTCATTTTTTGTCTCCTTTCCACTCGAACATCTGCATAACTGCTTGTAAGAAACAGAATGTTAGTTTAAGGGCAAATTCCCACTATGGTATATTCATACAGATTTGGATGTGTGTTCTAGTTTGTTGTATTTGATGAGAACAGAGAGGGACATTTATTAAACTATTTCGCCACTATTTTGGCGTAAAAAAGTTGAGCATTATGGCGCTCTCCATGTGTGCACCGTAATTTGGAACATTTTGAGCTTTTCAGCACTTTTCTGAAGTGGCAAGAAAAAAAGGGCTTGATTCAGTGGGAGGGGCGTGGCTTCACACAGCCCCGCCGCATTTACTATAACTTTTGCCAGAAAGTGGTGCCTGTAGCTGGCATAGACTTCCGTTTCTGGCGCAGAGCAGGGCAGAGATGCGCTTGATTTGTTAAGAGGCTACTGTCTCTTAATAAATTAGGCACATCTCACCCGAGTGCAGGGAGAACAAGACTGGCGTATGGATGTGCCAGACTTGATAAATGTCCCCCAGTGTCTCTATACACATCCATAGGCAAAGATATATTTGAATAAAATGTATTGATTAAACAATGTCATGCGACTCAAAGTGTTGAATATGTGGCACTTCACCTATCCTAGCTGGAATTAACAACATACATAAGATTATGAATCCCTGCCAATGTTTGAATTAAAAGATACGTTACAGCCTTTCTATTTCTGCTATGTTTCTGCCCTTATCTACAGTTACTGTGGTACTATCCTGGCATAATTAACACCAAGATCTAAAAGACAATTGTTGGCACAAATATACAAGAGTTTTGCTAAAATGGTGCAAAATTTACTAGATATGTGCCACATCCTCAAAATTCTTGCATAGATATACAGTATGTTTACTTAACACCTTAGTGATCAGCCTGTTTTAGACCTTCATAACCAAGTGATTTTTTTAATTGTTATGTTCTAATAGCTGCAACTTTTTTTTATATATTTTTCCATCAATGTAGCCATATGAGGGCTTATTTTTATGCGGGACAAGTTGTAGTTATTAATTGCACCATTTTGGAGTGCACATGACTTTTGTAACTGCATGTAATTAAGACTTTTTTTATAGCTATTGAGTTTTTCAATAAAATCTATCTGTATAGCGCCACCTGCTGTTTGCTCATTTGCTAATTTCTCTGTCCTGCTCACTGAGATGCAGCATAAAGGACACACCTCTGAGGTAGGACTCGTCCTCTAAGCTTGATAAAAATCTAGCAGGGCAATGAATCGGCAGATCTCTGGATCCATGTGAGGTACAGGGCCGGTTCTAGCTTTGTTAGAAAGAGGTCATCATGTACTAAATTATGTATGATTCTCATTTTTTACATTATTTAGGAGATAACCCCTTTAACGCTTTTCAAGGGCTGATGGGGAAAAAACAGCAATACGTGCAACTGAGTTTTAACGTTATGAATTTAGTAGTGTTTATTTTTCGACATAAATAACTATCACTTTTACATTTTACTACTTTTGCACAGAGCTGTGTGAGGGCTTGATTTTTGTAGAACAATGTGTACGTTTTTTTGGTATCATATTGGGCCATATAATGGTGTTCACCATAGAGGATAGATTACATCATAATTCTGTAGTGCGGGTCATTACAGACATGACAATACCCAAATATGTGGAGGGGGGTTTATTTTTGCAATTTTTTTACATTGAAAAGGGTGTATTTTTTAGGGATCTTTTAAATTAGATTCAACTTTTTTTAACCATTTACTAATTCCATAAGGGGACAGTAACAGGCGATCTTTTGATCGATTCTGTAAGACACTTGTATATATGCAGTATACTGCATTATATTGTTTGTGCTATACTGACCATCAGGGTGCACCAGAAAACTGCCATAGATTATACCTGAAATCTAAACCAGCAACCTTGTTGGTCAAAAAGACAAAATAGGTAAAAATTTGAAATCTGAAAATAGGTAAAAATCTGAAGTTTGAACTTGGCCTAAATACTGCAGTGAGGCGCTGGAGCCAATGGTTCCCTTCTCCACTGTTCACCCTATGAGGCAGTAATCCTTGCACAGGTCGACGTGATGATGTCACCATGTCCACCCTTGCCCCTGGCCACTTGGGGACATTACTAGAGGGTTGGGCACTGTGGGGTTCATCACTACTAGGACCATTACTATTAGTGGACACTGTGGGGGACATTACTACTGGGGGGGCACTGGAGGACATTACTACTGGAGGGGCTCTGTGGGGGACATTGGTAGGGAGCACTGATGGACATAATGATTGGAGGGGAACTGTGGGGAATATTACTACAGGGGGGCACTGGGGGATATTACTACTGGGGGGCACTGTGGGGGGAGTTTCTACTGAAGGGGTTCACTGTGGGATACATTACTACTGGAGACACTGTGGGAGTGATTACTGGCAGCACTATAGGGGGCATTACTGGGAGCACTATAGGGGGATTTTTAATATTAGGAGTACTATAAGGGGCATTAACAGAGGCACTGGCAACATTTTAATACTGGGATATTTTAGGGGGCATTACTGGAGGTACTGTGGGCATTTTAATACAGGGGCACTTAAGGGTGATTATTTTGCACTGGGGAGATTATTAATGGGGACACTATAGGGGACATTATTTATATCGGGGGCACTAGAATGGCATTTTGTACTGGGGATATAATAGGAGGTATTATTGCTGGAGGCACTGTAGGGCATTTCTATTACTAGGGACATGTTAAAGAAAATTATTTCTTGAGACACCATACAGGCATTATTACTGGGAACACAATGGGGGTAATACTATTTTTACAGGGGACATTTAGGGTAAATATTATAACTAGAGGCACTATATTTGGCATTATTATTGCTGAAAGCACTATGGGGTATTATTACTACTGGGGGCACTATTTTTACTGCAGTATAATATTTGGTGGCATTGGGTAGCACAACAGGCACAGTATCGGGGTGGCAGAAGGATGAGGAGTTTGTTTTGAGAAGGTGGGGAGGGTAATGGAAAAGTGACAAATCTAATGTGTGGCAAACTCTGCTGAGACAAGATGTGGCTCAAAAAATTTGTCATAGTGGTCTGGACCGAATGGACAAGATGAGGAAAGAGAACATCTGCATCAGAGCAGACATCACTGGAAGTATGTAATACTGTATTCTCCTGTATTTTTGGTAGTTCTGGCAGACAGTATGCTGACAGTTGAGCTGTCTTGCTGCTGTGACTAACATCTCACTTTTTCAGACTCCTCTTCCATATCTTGGAGACTGGTGGAGGAGGAGAGAACTTGACAGCTGGTGCTGGCCACCACAGAGGCACAGCTTCTGGAGAGGTATTTTTTGCTGATGGGGCAGTATATAGTGCTGTCTTGTGGTATTTGATTCTGCTAGAGCATTATCTTATCCTGTACTGTGGTATTCGGTTCTACAGCAGATGTATATATACTTCCTTAGCACAACCAAATACCACAGTGAAGAACAAAATACTATCTCAGCAGAACCAAATATGACAAAGTGCAACAAGATGTTCTGCTGGGTAGTATATTGTATTGCACTATGGTATTTGGTTCTGCTGGGGAAGTATATTGTGCTGCACTCTATTATTTGGTTCTGCTGCAGATCTAAATAACAAAGTTTAGCACAATATACTGCCCCTCTATGGTGTACCTGGCCCCATCTATGTGTTAGCCCAACCTACTTGGGTTGACCCCACCTATTAGTGTAGTTAAAAAAAAAAGAGTTCCCCTTTGGCTTCCCTCCTAGCTCAGTTTGAATGACATATCTCTCTACCTATCTGTGCTATTTCTAAAGAAGGTAAGACGTCTTTCACACTGCAAAGCATTCTTGCATGCTCTTTCAGCACAGAATGCCAAGAATCAGCCAGTGTCTGGCTGATTCTCGGTATATTTGCCATTAATGGGGCTGGGTGGCATTCCTGCAGTGTCCTGAAGGGAAGAGCCAGCCGGATCTGGAAACACTTGTGCGAAACTAGCCTAAGTTAGAAAATATTGATTTATTAAGGATGAATTTTAAGGTTACATCAACAACCAAGGAATCACAATAGTGGTAGAAAACCATTGGTAAGTCTGCCCCTTGGTGTATCAAGAGATGAATAAGCACAGAACGTTGGACATAAAATAACATGGTGCTAAAGTAGAGATCAAGAGAACATGCCACCTAGGCCTAGCCGGCATGACATGCTGTACTGTACCTCACAACAGAATGTGTGCATACTATAAACTCAGGCTTGGAATTCCACTGATGGTAAGTAATATAGTAATGAGTCTGAAGCCAGATCCATTGTTGACCTTTGGTAAGAAACCGATAGCAGCAAGACTTTCCTTTTCCAAATTGCATTACTGTTGTAAGAAATGAAATTTATTTGTTTTTTTTTTAATAAACAAATGAATATCAATCCATTCAAACTACTTGGACAAATACTATTATTGAACACATTTACTTCACATCAAATCAAATACATTCCACTGGTCATATGGTATTTTCACAAAGTTACTGGTGAAGGTCAAAAACAATGATGGTAGGTCTTTTGCCCACTGCTACATGTGCACTTGTATGAAAAACACTTCTAGAGGAAATTAATTGACGTGCTACGTAGCATATGTAATACAAGGCAAGTGCTAGACAAAAGTTACAACTTTTTACAACAAGATTTTACATTGCAGAGTAACCAAAAGCCAATGGTACGATAAATTCAGAGCACATTTCTAATTTTTCACTTTGTTTTGCACTAGTCCACATCTGCAACACCATTCATGACACATTCAAAAATCTTGAATAATCCTTAATTTAAGAGGACCTGTCACCTGTCCAGACATGTCTGTTGTACGTAATACCAATTCTGAATTATCTATTTTTATGTTGTACCATCCATTTACTAGAAGTTATGAATGAATTGGCCAGTGGCTTGCGGTAGAGGTACAGATGCGGGTTACCAGGGGTTACTAGTTAGGTGTGTCCCAGCACGGTGACACCAGCAGCACTGAGCCAAACACATCTGCTACTGGTATCACCCAGCTGTACCTTTACTGCAAAAAGCTGGAAATGTATTTGTAAACTGCTAGCAGGAATAACAGATGAAAGGCACAACATAGAGTCATAAGAATAGATGCTCCATGGGGAAGGCAAATAGTTAATAAAACTGACATATCAGGAGAGGTGACAGCTCCTCTTTACTCTTACAATCTATATCAGCAAATGTTTAAGTTAAATGTTATTTTGATGTTATTTTGATCATATTTTTAATCAAATTTTATCCATACCCTTACCCTTTTGCAAAACTGCTGGTGGCTATTGGAAACAGCAATTTATTGCCACTCTGCCGGCAGATAGGTGGCCTAACATAGTCACCCAGGCCTGATTTACACTACATTGTTGAACGTGCAGGTGCACAACAGACTGCACGTGAAAAGCACATGGAACCATTAGGCCTCTTTCAAACAGACGTGTCCAGTGCAGAAAGAATGTTATGTGTGTAAAGATTTATAATGCTGTGTGTCTCTGCATGGCCTTACTTCTACAGAGTTACACTGACATAATTCTGTCAGTATACGTCACTAGATGCAAGGTCAGGTAGAGACATACAGCATTTTTACTGGACATGCTAGTTTCAAACTAGCGCATCTCAAACAGACTGTTCGGGCATGGAGCAGCCTGCTGGAGATGTCTGGATCCGGCCTGCGCACAGCGGTTTTAGTCTGGCCGATTCTCGGCATATTTGCCAGGTTGTGTCATTTTCTCTGCCAGTCCCCATTAAAGGATTTGGGGCCGGCAGGCCTTCAAGCATCTTCCCGCAGTGTTGAATTTAGTAATCTCTGGCATGCTGTTACGGCATGGTGCCAAGCACTAGTGTGAAACTTAAAGTCAAAAGTTCATTTCAGCATGCACTATTCTTTTTTGCCCAAGACTTATTCATTGTATGGGAGCAGAAAAAAGAGACCTTTATAGCAAACTGCTAGTAATTCATTCATAACTTCTAGAAAGAGTAATAAATGAAAGGTACAACATAGAGTAGCAAATATTCAAGCCAAAATCCCATGCCTAGCAATTGTGAAAACCTTTTGTTTTGCTAAGCATTGACAGATAATAAGACCCCAACCATCGTAATCCAAGTATTTAAAAATAGATGGGATCCGAGTGACAAATAATGGCATTAAAAAGGTATTCCAATTTTAGCAAATAAATGTTATTTTTTGGACTGTATAATGAAAGGTTATACAATTTTCAAATACGTGTTTTATATTGATTTCTCACAGCTTTCAGGATCTCTGTTTGCTTTCATTTTATAGAAACCTTAAAAGGGTTCTCCAGGATTTTTAATATTGATGGTCTATCCTCAGGATGGGTCATCATCTGATCAGCAGGGGTCCAAAAACCTGTACTCCCATAGATCCACATATTCTGCAGTAGGTCTGCGACCAGAACTACACAACCTAGTCTACTGTGTAGTAAAAGGAACTTGTAATTGCAGCTCTGGTCCCAAGAACTTCGGTGGGAGGAGAGCTGCAGTTACCAGTTATGTATAGCTGATTGGTGGAAGTGAGGAGCGTTGGACACTCACTGATCAAATATTGATGGCCTATCCTAAGAAAAGGTTTCAATATTAACATCCAAACTTTAAAGGAGTTCTCGAGGACCTAACAACTGATCACCCATCCTCAGGACATGCCATCAACATCAGATTGGCGGGGCCTGAAACTCTCCACCCCAAATGACTAGCTGCCCAGAAGCTACACAGCTCTGTCCACTGACCACTGCAGCACTGCTCCCACTCATTGGGGGCAGTGCTGCTGCAACCAACCCTGGCAATTACACAACAGCATTACACAACTGTGCATCTTTAAATCCTATTTCCGCACTCAAGACACTCCGATCAACATCAGTAAGGTTCCAGACTGGCTCATGACTGTTATTAACCAGGCGTTTCTTCAGATCAATGGTGTAGAGGAGCAAAGACACAAACTTATTTTTATTTTCTAGAATTAGATTACTTACAATGTTCGTGACACTTGGCTAATATCTCTAGGTCATCTACATGATAGTAATCATATCCTGATGTGCCAAGAACTTCAAAAGGTAAGTATCCTATGATTGGTGGAGCCCTATATAGAACAAAAAATGCTTAAAGGGTAAGTGGTAGAGTCCATAGATGCACCCCATTCTGCATTCTGTTTTTATGCCTTTTCAGAGTAAAATAATATTACCTGGTTTTGGGATTATTCTAGCATTAGATAATTGAAACTGATACTATATTAATTACAATACAAAATGAAGATCTATTTCACAACTATAATTTGGCTGTCCAGGATTTTTATATTAATGGCCTGTCCCCTGGAGGTCCAACACCACACAACCCCACTGATCAGCTGTTCTGAAGTTATTCCTGTACTAACCAGCTCTGTTCATTACACAGTGGATGGAGTGGTGCTGGAACTACTTCCGAAGAGCTGATCAGCAAGGTTGTGGAACGTTGGATCCCAGTAATCAGATACTGATGGCCTATGCTATGGACAGGTCATCATGATAAAAATCTTGGATGACCCCTTTAAGGGAACAGAAATTCAGTGTCTGGAATTTCTGAAGTATAAAAGCATAGGTTGACAGGAATATCAGTGCTGTGGTCCATGCACTTATACTCACCTGTGATCAAGAGATAGAAATTTCCACTCAAGACTATGCCTTGATGTAAATTCTTCAAATGATTCCTCAACAGTACAAATTTCCTGATAATTAAAGAACCAAGCATTAAGTCACACAGTTTTCTTTTATCACACAAAATAATCTCTAGCTCAAGTCATTGCTGTGTGATACGTAAGCAATAGCCGAATATCAACCAACACCATGTGTCATTAATATTAGATACCTGCAAATCCCATTAAGGTATTTTCTGGGATTCATTTATACTTACTTTTTCTTCTAACCAGGTTCCTTCTAAACTGAGTCAAAAACAAATATAATATCAAAGATTCAATTTGTAAAGCAAAAGTTTATAGTTAAAGGGAACCTGTCACATTGTTCATGCATTCCTATCTTTTGGCGGCATGGTACAGTGCAGGAGGAGCTGAGCATAGGATGTATTTTGTGTTGGGAAAGATTCAGTAGGACATAATATTTTCATTTACTGTAAATCTCTACTATTTCTGAGCTTAGGAGTCCAGTGACAGTCCTATTCAGAGATTGACAGCTGTCTCAGACATAGCTCTGTAGGGGTCCATTCACACGTCCGCATTTTGCGGACCGCACATGGCCAGCCCTATGATAGAAATGCATATTCTTGTCCACGATTGCGGTCAAGAATAGGACATGCTCTATATTTCTTGTGGGGCCGTGGAACAGAACTACGGATGCGGGCAGCAGAAGGTTTGCTGTCTGCATCTTTTGCGGTCCCATTGAAATTAATATGTCTGCTAAATTGTGGAACGGATGCGGACCCGGAACTATTGACATGTGAATGGACTCTAAGACATAGATTCAATCACTGAATAAGGATTCCTACTGATGTAACTGTTGTTTCATTTAAAGAGTCTTCTTAGCAAAGCTCTAACTGAGCATTGCTAAGGAGTGTGTCTTCAGTCTAACAAGTCAGATAGTCAGGAACTAGGGTAGAGACAAGGGTCAGGTTGGAAGCTTTTGTATTTTACACAAAACTTGTCTTCAGCTATCAATAAAACTCTGAAGACTGACTTTCCTTAGCAACACTTTCAGAGCTTTGCTAAGAAGACTCTTTACACCCTTTTTTATAGAGCGAAGAAACATCTTTCCCTAATGAAGTATTAAAAATAAACTGAAATAATAGTTACACATCTAAGTATAGGAAACAGCAGCAATGAAAATGAATAACTGAAGTTATACTGAATTGTTTCCCATAAAACTACGGTATATATCAGTCTACTCAGCATCTCCTGCTCTATAACATGGTGCTCACAAATCAGACATGGTCAAGCTGAAAGGTTCCTTTAAAGGGGATTTCCTGGCAAAATAAAAAGCCAGTTAGGCATTTCTACAGTTAGGTCAGAATAGGATCTGCTTTCATAAAGTTCTCTGTCCTGTCTCAAAGGGGAAATTCTGAGCAGGGGATCCCAATCTATAATGTCTATATGGACAAGACTTATCTTCATGAAATAAACCTTTTCAAGTAATATCTTTGATTGGTTAAACTGGTTATGCAATATTTATATGTAAGACAACAAACAACCTTCATATTATGGTTTGGAATCAGATGCATTACAACTTGTCAAATTAAATTGAATCAATGGGTATATTAAAAGGTGTAGATGCCACATTGCAATCCAACTCAACATTGAACACTTAGTAAACATAATACTGGGTTAGAGGCCATCACTCACCTTTAAGAATTGTGGTGTTGCAAGTCGAACTGTAGCAATGAAGTAGACCTGTTTACCAAGCTGTGTCCTGTATGTTCTGGAAACAGTCCCTTCAAAGCCATCACATGAAGAAAGAGGCACTGAAATGATAACATGTATATGGTAAAAAAAAAAAGTACCAAAAAAGATATATTATACAGTCATGGCCAAAAGTTTTGAGAATGACACAAATATTATATTTTCACATGATCTGCTGCCCTCTGGTTTTTATGTGTGTTTGTCAGATGTTTTTATCACATACAGAAATATAATTGCAATCATATTATGAGTAACAAAAGCTTATATTGACAGTTAGAATGAGTTAATGCAGCAAGTCAATATTTGCAGTGTTGACCCTTCTTCTTCAGGACCTCTGCAATTCTCCCTGGCATGCTCTCAATCAACTCCTGGACCAAATCCTGACTGATCGCAGTCCATTCTTGCACAATTAATGCTTGCATTTTGTCAGAATTTGTAGGTTTTTGTTTGTCCACCCGTCTCTTGATGATTGACCACAAGTTCTCAATGGGATTAAGATCTGGGGAGTTTCCAGGCCATGGACCCCAAATCTCTATGTTTTGTTCCCTGAGCCATTTAGTTATCACCTTTGCTTTATGGCAAGGTGCTCCATCATGCTGGAAAAGGCATTGTTGATCGCCAAACTGCTCTTGGACGGTTGGGAGAAGTTGCTCTCGGAGGACATTCTGGTACCATTCTTTATTCATGGCTGTGTTTTTAGGCAAGACTGTGAGAGAGCCGATTCCCTTGGCTGAGAAGCAACCCCACACATGAATGGTTTCAGGATGCTTTACAGTTGGCATGAGACAAGACTGGTGGTAGCGCTCACCTCGTCTTCTCCGAATAAGCTGTTTTCCAGATGTCCCAAACAATTGAAAAGGGGATTCATCAGAGAAAATGACTTTACCCCAGTCCTCAGCAGTCCACTCCCTGTACCTTTTGCAGAATATCAGTCTGTCCCTGATGTTTTTTCTGGAGAGAAGTGGCTTCTTTGCTGCCCTCCTTGAGACCAGGCCTTGCTCCAAGAGTCTCCGCCTCACAGTGCATGCAGATGCACTCCCACCTGCCTGCTGCCATTCCTGAGCAAGCTCTGCACTGCTGGTAGCCCGATCCCGCAGCTGAAACACTTTTAAGAGACGGTCCTGGCGCTTGCTGGTCTTTCTTGGGCGCCCTGGAGCCTTTTTGGCAACAATGGAACCTCTCTCCTTGAAGTTCTTGATGATGCGATAGATTGTTGACTGAGGTGCAATCTTTCTAGCTGCGATACTCTTCCCTGTTAGGCCATTTTTGTGCAGTGCAATGATGACTGCATGTGTTTCTTTAGAGATAACCATGGTTAACAGAAGAGAAACAATGATGCCAAGCACCAGCCTCCTTTTAAAGTGTCCAGTGGTGTCATTCTTACTTAATCATGACAGATTGATCTTCAGCCCTGTCCTCATAAACACTCACACCTGTGTTAATGGAGCAATCACTGAAACGATGTTAGCTGGTCCTTTTAAGGCAGGGCTGCAATGATGTTGAAATGTGTTTTGGGGGATACAGTTCATTTTCTAGGCAAATATTGACTTTGCAAGTAATTGCTGTTAAGCTGATCACTCTTTATAAAATTCTGGAGTATATGCAAATTGCCATTATAAAAACTGAAGCAGTAGACTTTGTAGAAATTAATATTTGTATCATTCTCAAAACTTTTGGCCATGACTGTACAGGTCGCGTGCATGCACATTACACAAACACAGCCACCTGACACTAGCACTATCCCTGAGAAAAGGGAAAGACATATTCCATAATAATACTGTATACTAGATAAATTCAGTGCATATGCAAATTTTCTCAATGCTTATGTGTTTAATTCTTCAAATGGTATTTATATATGATTGTTATCCATCTGAGAAACAACATTTGAAACCATGATTTATTTTTATTTTTTGCTGAGAAAATGGAAAATCATGTATAAATACCATTTGAAGAATTAAACAGATACGTATTGAGAAAATTTGCGTGTGCAGTGAATTTATCTAGTATTCACACAGGGTTAAAGAACCTTTTCCAAGCAGCGATTCATGGTGTGCTTTTCCAATATACATTCACCATAGTGATACTGCGTCATAAAATTCTGCAGTATGGTCAACAGAATTAAAAAAAACATGATCCACCGCCATTCGTTAACAAGATTCAAAACACAAAACCATTTCCTCGTTCATTGGACAATCGTGTGAACACTCTTTAGTGATTATCGGCCGAAATATCAGCCAATGTATTACAGGCTTTAGGCAGTTCTATCACATTCCCAAATCTAAATGTTTTCTGGTTACCCTCCCTACTCTAATGCCCCTTTCACACGTGTGGGAGACTTGCATGTCTCCCACAACGCATCTACAGGGCTGGACTCCGGCACTAACTGGGATCGCATATAATGCTATGCGATCCCTGTCAGTGCCGGAGTCCAGTCCTGTAGATGCGTTGCGGGAGACGTGCGAGTCTCCCGCACGTGTGAAAGGGGCATAACTCTTCTCTGTTTAACCCATTCTCCTCAGAGCCGTGTAACCCATTCAACACTCTTGAACCCATATGCACTTCAGATCCTGGCTGGATGTCTAGTTCATGGAGCTGTATGTGTACTAGCCTGTATTCTATAAAAGATACATTGACCCAGGGCCGGACTGCCCGTCTGGCACTTCTGGCAAATACCAGAATGGCCGCTGCCCTCCGTGGGCCGGTCCTGTACTCCCCGTGTCCCCACCAGGGTTGCTAACCGTCCGTAAATTTACGGACAGTCCGCAAAACCTGGGTGACGTCCGTAGCGTCCGGCAGAAAAAAACACTGTCCGTAAAACCTGTGGCTTGAAACCTGAATTCGCCACTGCGCTTGCGTGCGCAATGCAGGGAGATGGGAGCCGATTCAGCCGAACCATCGCAGCGCTGGAGAGGAGAGGAAAAGTGCCGGAAGTCACGAAGAGGAGGACCCCGCCCCCACACTGACCACCAATGAAAGCCCGGCTATCTTTCTAAGTTTTCTGCCTGCAGCATTCCTGCGCCAGGCTAAACAGTGAGACTGGAGTGGTGCTGCTGGGATTTAATTAAGGTATGGGGTCATTTAAGCTGCTGGGTGGTACTATAGGGTACTACTGGGGGTACTTATGGGGACAATATAATTACTGGGGGCACAATAGGGGACTATTAAGCTACTAGGGGCATTATAGGGAGGCATTTACGCTACTGAAGGCACTACAAGGGACATTATAATTACTGGGGGCACTATAGAGGGGCCGTATTACTTTTGAGAGCACTATGAGAGTTTTAAATCAAAGCAACACAGTGACCTTGGTTTGGTTCAGGGTGTATAACACCTGAAGACTAAGAGCTATGGAAATCGCTCTGTTTGTGACCCAAATGTTAAAATTTATTAAATTAAATAACTCCAAACTGAAAAAAAGGGTTCATAAAAAAATCGTTGTTTTTCTCTGCCGTCCGTAGCGTCCGGCAGAAAAAAACAGCGTCTGTGAATTTTAGTGCTGAAAACCCGAAGTCTGTACTGCGTACGCAATTACGTATACAGACTTCGGGCATTGCAGTAGTGAAAAGTTCCGGCGGCCGCGGCTCTCAACGGCCGCTCAGAGAGAGCGGGCCAATGCGCCGTAAGCGCGCAAGGATTCTAGTAATTACCTGGAGGTGGAGAAAGGGGCCGGACGGGCTGTCAGCACCACTGCTCATGCCGGGCGGTGCGTGCACACCGGTGGAGACTGTGGAGAGGCAGAAGCGGGGCGGGTGCACTGCGCAGGTGCAGTCAGGGGAAGGCAAGGCAAGCAATGGGGGGGGGGGGATCCCTGGGATGGATGGATGGGATGGATGAGCGGAGCCTGAGCCAGCCCAGTAAGCAGCAGCCTCAGACAACACAAGGCCAAGAGGGGGGAGGAGGAGGGAGGGTGGAGGACTGAGGAGCTACTGATAAGCTACAGATCACAGGGGCTCTATATGGGGCCTATCTGAATTACTGGGGGCAGTGCACTACAATGGGCTATCTAAATTACTGGGGGCAGTGCACTACAATGGGCTATCTAAATTACTGGGGGCAGTGCATTGCAAGGGGCCATTTGAATTACTGTGGGCTCCAAAGGGGGCTATCTGAACTACTGGGGGGCATTACTGGGGGCTATCTACACAACTGGGGGCACTACAGGGGGCCATCTAAACTACTGGGGGCACTACAGGGGGCCATCTACACTACTGGGGACACTACAGGGGGCCATCTAAACTAGAGGGGGCACTACAGGGGCCCATCTAAACTACTGGGGGCACTACAGGGGCCCATTTAAACTAGTGGGGACACTACAGGGGGCCATCTAAACAACTGGGGGCACTACAGGGGGCCATATAAACTACTGGGGGCACTACAGGGGGCCGTCTAAACTACTGGGGGCACTACAGGGGGCCATCTAAACTACTGGGGGCACTACAGGGGGCCATCTAAACTACTGGGGGCACTACAGGGGGCCATCTAAACTACTGGGGGCTCTACAGGGGGCCATCTAAACTAGAGGGGGTACTACAGGGGGCCATCTAAACTACTGGGGGCACTACAGGGGGCCATCTAAACTACTGGGGGCACTACAGGGGGCCATCTAAACTAGAGGGGGTACTACAGGGGGCCATCTAAACTACTGGGGGCACTACAGGGGGCCATCTAAACTACTGGGGGCACTACAGGGGGCCATCTAAACTAGAGGGGGCACTACAGGGGCCCATCTAAACTACTGGGGGCACTACAGGGGCCCATTTAAACTAGTGGGGGACACTACAGGGGGCCATCTAAACAACTGGGGGCACTACAGGGGGCCATCTAAACTACTGGGGGCACTACAGGGGGCCGTCTAAACTACTGGGGGCACTACAGGGGGCCATCTAAACTACTGGGGACACTACAGGGGGCCATCTAAACTAGAGGGAGCACTACAGGGGCCCATCTAAACTACTGGGGGCACTACAGGGGCCCATTTAAACTAGTGGGGACACTACAGGGGGCCATCTAAACAACTGGGGGCACTACAGGGGGCCATCTAAAACTACTGGGGGCACTACAGGGGGCCGTCTAAACTACTGGGGGCACTACAGGGGGCCATCTAAACTACTGGGGGCACTACAGGGGGCGATCTAAACTACTGGGGGCACTACAGGGGGCCATCTAAACTACTGGGGGCACTACAGGGGGCCATCTAAACTAGAGGGGGTACTACAGGGGGCCATCTAAACTACTGGGGGCACTACAGGGGGCCATCTAAACTACTGGGGGCACTACAGGGGGGCATCTAAACTAGTGGGGGCACTACAGGGGGCCATCTAAACTAGTGGGGGTACTATAGGGGGCCATCTAAACTACTGGGGGCACTATAGAGGACTGTTTAAGCTATGGGGGCACTATAAGGGGTATTATAATTACTGGGAGCATGATAGCGCGGCCTTATAATTTCTGGGAGCACTACTGCTCAGGCACTATGAGAAAATTATTTCTATTATGGGGAATTATTACTACTACCAGGGGTACTATTGGGGGTGTTATCATTATTTGGTACAATATGGAGGGCACTTCTGCTAAAAGGGCTACTCGTGAAGCATTATCACTATTGGGACACTCTGGGAGAGAATTATTAGTATTAGTGGGACTTTGGGGAGCACTGTTACTATGGGGGGTCCACCTATATGGCACTGTTATTTCTACAGTATAATATCTGGGGACATTGGGGAGCACAGCGGGCACAGTATTGGGAGTAGCAGCAGGATAACAATGTCGGGGGCACCACTGAGGAGAAGGAGGATAGAAAAGTGGGTAATCTAAGTTGTCTTTGTGGCATACTCTTCAGGGAGAAGTGGCTGAAAGAACTCATCATGGCGGTCTGGGCCAAATAGAGAAGATGAGAAAAGAGAACTTCTACGTCAGGGAGACGTCACTGGATTTAAGAGGTATGTGGTGGTGTCATCTTGTATGTTTGGTATTGGTGAATGTAATGTCCATCCAAATATGTGTCACCTATTCCTTACTGCAGCTGTTAACTAACTGCAGCGGGGTATATAGCATGTTACTGCTGCAGCCAATCACCAGTCAGTGGTCTAATGCTGAGGACTGGCTGCAGTGGACACATGCCATACACCTGCACATCAGTCTTGCTCGTTAGATCCCTGTTAGTATTTGTTGACATGGCAGCAGAAATGATGCCAGAAAGTCTAGCGTGTCACAGGCATTATCACTGCAGCCATATAAACAAAGCACTCAGACTAGAAGCAGGGATGGAACAGCTGAGAATTATGGATTTTTTTCCATATGCTGCTGCCATATTTTATTTATAATTACTGAACAATCCTTTTTTATTCTGCAGTGTTTTTAATTCAAGGGCATTTTGAGGGCGTAAAAGGGGTGTGTCCTCTAAAAAGGGGTGTGTCCTCTAAAAAGGGGTGTGGTTTATTATGTCCGTAAAAATTTTGGGCTGTCCGTAAATTTTGGTTCAGTTGTCCAAAAAAATTTGAAAGAAAGGTTGGCAACCCTGGTCCCCACTGGTCTACCCCCTGAAGCTGCAGCTGCACGCCGCACTTTAATCCTATTGCCGCCCGCTGCGGCCGACCGCTGGGCCGCCTGTACCCCTCCCTACTGCGTGACGCATCGGCGCTCATGCAGGGAGCCTTTACACGGCCCGATGAATCGAGCGCCGGGCCGCACGTGTGATCGCTGTATCACTCATGCGGCCGCGAAGCTCCATACTGTCAGGCGCACATCGCCTGTTTACACAGGGTGATGTGCGCCCGACAGATTGGATCTTTTGTACAAACCAAAAGATCCAATCAGCCGACGAACGAGCGTTTTGCTCGTTCGTTGGCTGATTAGGGCCACTTTTACACGGGCCGATTATCGGCACTAGCGTTCCTAGGAATGCTTTTTCGGCCGATAATCGGCCCGTGTAAAAGGACCTTTACACATCAATCTTGGTAATAGGGCCACTGATGAACTGAAAGACTTTTGACATGTCACAGAGACATATCAAAAGTTTTGATCAGTCCGGGTCTGAGGTCTAGACCCGTACCCTATCAGGAGATATAGCTTTTCCATCTCTCTCTGCAGGGGGCGGTTTATTTACCTTGTTTGGTGTGGTTTACGTTTATTAAATTATTATATTTTAATAATTTTTAGGGCCTCTAAAAGGGTTGGCTGTGACTTTAAAAAGTCGAGGCATGTGGGCCTCTTTTATTTCAAAATGCCAGGGCTGAATTTCAGTCGCAGTCCGGCCCTGCATGGACCATTGTACAAAACAAGACCCATTTCCTCATAGATTGCAAATTCAAGCAGGACCCTATGTCTGATTTTATTTGTGCATGTACCCTCTGATTTACAAAATGCTGTGTAACCTTTATTTTTCTAACTAGTCACTATAGTTGGATATAATCTATACACACAGGTTACCTAGAAAAATAAGCCATTTAAAAATAAGGCAATCCTTACACAAACCAACTACAATCTGGTTTCATTTTGCATTCTGTATACTACAGCAGACTGCAGCCGACACATCAGACAGCAGTTTTCAGTACACAAATATGCACCCCTCCCTATTTTTTTACATGGTATAAATAGGCTTCAGGCTTCAGAGGTGAAATAAGGGCAATCATTGTCACTGACTGAGAGGGATGTGAAGGAAATGCAGTGTGGTTTCTGGAAGGCACACTGAGGAATTTCTACAGAGGATGACCTATTTGGAAAGACACCAGTGGCACTACAATTGCTGGTGTATGGAATAAAGCATAGCAAGCTAAGTACATAGAATTATGATTGGATTACTCACTGGCATTTGTTGATGTAGCCATAACAAAAGAATGTTTATAAGGAAAAGGGCAAAAGCCGACGTAACTTGTGAGCCATATCAATAACTGATTGCTGTCTAGAGTTTTACTTCTTAATAACAAAGTTTGATCAGGAACCCACCACTCCAGTCCTTCGCTGTGGCTCAGTTAGGTGATATTCCATTCCCCACCCAGGGGCGTCACTACCACACTGGCAGACCATGTGACTGCTTTGGGGCCCAGGGCAAGAGGGGGCCCAGTCTTAGTTGGGATTATCTCCTCTTCTACTGGCGGTGATAGTCAGGACCAACTGTTAGCAAATGAAGCAATGGAAAAAATGCCCCAAGGTTTATTGAAAGGGGTTCTGGCGGAAACCATTCTGTCCTGTTTGGGGGGCCTGGTTTGATCCTTGTTATGGGGCCCTTACTTCTCTATGTACGCCACTGTCCCCACCTTTTTCCTTCCGGCTAGGATACTGGTGGGGTGGTATTTGCCGCTGCATCCAATGACTGGCCTCAGCTGTGGCATGTCCCCAAGTGGCATCTGACCCAGCAGTGATGTGATGTTGAGGAACACGTCATTATTAACACCAGTCACTGGCTGCAGCAGCACACATAATCCTGCCTGTTAAAGAAGCCAGTCACCGGAAGATCGCCAAACAGAGCCAGGGTACAGGACCAAAGGGGCGAGGAGCAGATGAGGATGGTTCTTTCCTTAAGTACTATACACCAGGGGGCTTACTTTAAATAAGAACAAAACCTGGAAAACCTCTTTAAAGAGGCCACAAATAGTTTTCAAACCCAAAGTCCAGAGGGGATGCTAAGAACTGTTTTAGCCCTCAATTTTCAGTTTTTTACTCTTTGACTTCCCGGATCCATAACTTTTTTATTTTTCAGTTCACATAGCCATATGAGGGCTTGTTTGTTCCCTGTGCGGCAAAACTGACCTGTTCCTCTGATTCTGTGGATCAGTACAATTACAAAGATACCACATTTACATATTTTTTCTTTTGTTTTAATAATGAAAAAAAACTTTGGAAAGGTTATGTCTACAGAGCTGTGTGAAGGCTTATTTTTTGTGGGAAGATCTGTAGTACTTATTGGTACCATTTGGAGTGTGTATGACATTGTAATCACTTTTTATTCAATTTTTAATGAAGCGACCACTTTGGTGGTCACCAGTTTTTCTGTTATTATTTTTCATTTTAATTATGGGCAAAGGGGTGATTTAAATTTTGATATAGATTTTAAAAACTCTTGTCCCCTCGTCACTAGGCGATATGATGTAGTGGTAGATGGGACTTGGCATTTAACAGAGAGAGCAAAGCCAGGGCAACTTGCCACTGCCTCTCTGAACAGCCATCTTGCACAGACATAGCTCCATGTACTCTCTGATGAACCGATCCAGGTGAAACATGCCAGAGGAGGTGCACTATATGGTCTACAACTAGGATTAGGATGCAGACAGGCTATGGTTTAGGTTAAAGGATTGGCTGGGGTTGCTGCTTTAACAGCGACTGCTCTGCTAGGCCAGTGGTAGGGCAGACTTATACAGTGGACCCGCTCATCAGGAGACTAGGGAACATGAAGCTGACCCCAGCAACAGTGGTCAAAAGACCTAACCCATTTTATGAAACCTTTATGTCTTTTTTGTTTGTTTTGATGTTCACACATGTTGACCCTTAATAGAAACAAATAAAAAAGTTACATTGTAACATTCCCTCTGATCTAACGCACAATCAAGAGGCCAGCAATATAAAAAATAATTAAGTCACATGACTAAAAGGTCTTTGTTAGAGATGAGCGAACGTGCTCATTACGAGCACTGTAGCGCTCGGCTTCCCTGCGAACAAATGCCCGCAGGCATTGCGGATCCGTCCTCAGCTGCATGTAAGTCAATGGGGACGAATCCGTTTGGTATGACACTCATACCAAACGGATCCGTCCCCACTGACTTTCAGTCGGGTGAGGAGGACGGATCTGTTTGGTATGAGTGTCATACCAAACGATCCGTCCCCATTGACTTACATGCAGCTGAGGATGGATCCGCAATGCCTGCGGGCATTTGTTCGCAGGGAAGCCAAGCGCTACAGTGCTCGTAACGAGCACGTTCGCTAATCTCTAGTCTTTGTGTATCAATAAGTTTTACCCAACAACATTAATATAATTGGGCAGTAGGTGGTAGGATATCCTAAGTACTGTTTATAACATACACATTTTCAGCACAATACACTTACATCACAGTACAGTATATCTACAGTGCATTTCCCACTATTTTCCCAGTGCCTCTTACATGCAATGTCCATTGTAGCCTGCCCAAGGCATATGACTCTCCCAGGGTACGATACATTGAAGCAGGCTACTTGCGCAATTTCTCACAAATAGTTAGCTATGTCAAGGGCCTGCACACACAGCTTCCTGGTGTAGTACCATTTTTTGTGGTACCCCAGCTGACATTTCCCAATAGTATACGACTCATGGCCAGCACATATGTAACACTTTTCACATCTAACATGGCGTATCATTCATTTTGAATACTCCATGAGATCCTGTATTCTGGAGATATTCTTGACTCAAAGCAGGCTATATTTCCCACCAGGCTGGGATTTCACTGATTTGTTGGAAGTAGGAAGGGAGCAGCAAAGATATCTTCTGGATTATATACAGCTGCTTAGAGAAGGCCTCCGGCTAGCTGGTTTCTTGGACTACAAGTCACTGCCAAGCATCTAAGCGAACCAATGGTCTCAAGAAAGACTGGTCCATTACAAAAGGTCCTGATACTACCCAGAGCCGGGAAAGTGTGTGACGTGACCATACTGCACAAGGTCCTAATGTTGATAGCATGAAGACGTTCTGTCCAGAGGCCAGCACATACAGGGTCCAGATTCCCAGGAGCTTGTGCAAGGTAGTGCTGAAAGCAGTAAGTTTATCAGGGTCTGGGGTCTTATTAATTTAGCGGATGAATGTGCCATTTTTTTTACCAAATGACATGGCAAGTGGTATCCATTTTATGATTTGATAGAAAAATTAAAGGGGTTGGCCACTTTCTGGTTATTTTTGACCAATGTTTATATAACATAATTATATGACACTTACTAATATAGCCTTTGCTGAAACTTGTGGAGGAGACATCACATGAAGGTAATTTGCCTAGTCACATGACCCTCCATCAGCAGCCATTTTATGGACAAGACCTCTGTGTGGACAGCACAAAAGATGTTGAGTACCGTATAAAATACAGAAAATGGTGCAGAATTTCAACAAAGGCTTTATTAGTAAGTGTCATATAATCATCCTATATACACATAGGTCAACAATAACCAGAAAGTGGCCAACCCCTTAATGTACATAGCATGTAGAAACCAGGAAAAATACAGTCTGAAAAGATGTAGTACTTACTATTGGTACAGGAACGAAAGTTTCCTATAAACTTTATATATTCATATGTTGGAATTTCTTTGTGATTCAGAGTTCCTCTCAAAAGATGACAGCAAAATTCCAAGTCATTACCAGCTTGGAAAAAAAAGAACATTAGAAAAGACCAAAAAAAAACATGGCATCAAAAGTATATTAAAAATATCAAGTAGAAATATTACCCCAGGTGATAATTTGTTACAACAGTCTGAATATTTTTTCATTATATAATTTAAAAATTGTCATTCATTCTTTAATTATGAATGACGGCAGGTGGAGAAGAACAATGTCGTCCTCTGTCAACTGAGTTCATCATATAAAATACATTTACTCCAGTTTCAGTACTATGTAATGAACTTGATAACACCCATCAATGAGTGGTTACCATTTGTTCCCATGCAAAGTACTAAGGCGCCCATGATAAGATCGAGGAGTAGGTTTAAGTCACTAAAGAGCATACTATTCTGAACAAAGGTTTAAATCAAAATGCAATGGGTGTCAATGTGGTAAAATCTATTTGCGCTTAAACATACTGTTACACAGAAAATTAAGTAACATTTAGGATAGATCTGACAACATACAGAAAAAAAAATTAAATGACTTGTTTTTGTGTATGTGGATCAGCCATTTAAAAAACACTATAAGGCTTCATTTACACGACCGTATGTGTTTTGCGGTCCGCAAATTGCGGATCCGCAAAAAAACGGATAACATTCCGTATGGCATACGTGTTTCCGTTTTTTTGCGGATCCATTGTAACAATGCCTATCCTTGTCAGCAAAACGGACAAGAATAGGACATGTTCTATCTTTTTTGCGGAACGGAAATACAGACATACGGAAACGGAATGCACATGGAGTACCTTCCGCAAAAAAAACGCAACGGACATGGAAACAAAATACGGTCGTGTGAATGAAGCCTAAAACACTTAAAGGCGTTGTCACGTCTCGCCGTTTCCATGGCAAGATGGGACTAAGCACTGGCCCTAAGTGGCTGGGCTTACTGAAACTGTCAGAGCTCTGCTGTTTCTGTAACTACCACGGTAGTGAATGGAAACTACATAGCAGGACAAGCTACACTGCTACCATAACTGTTTCCTTAAATCTAGCTGTTTGGATCCATCTTAACGTAGAGATGGTGAGATGGGATAACCCTTTTAAGAAAACATTGCAATTAAATTCAGAAACCTCCAGAATGATGCAATTGTAAAATTATTACTACTGTATTTAAGTAAAAGCACCCCTCTACATCCCAGGATACTAAAGGCATGGCCTATGGGCCCCAAGTTCTGTGTATCAGGGAAGAGTGGCACCAACAGGTAACTCTACATTGACCAGGGTATTTAGAAAAATTGCTAGGGCAACAAACGGAATATTTTCCCCAGGTGAAAAAAAAGGATATACTGTATACATTTGTTTGTGTGTTGAGAAGACACATACTACACAGAAATAGTATATAGGACAAAACCTCTTTAAAATAACCAGTCAAAACTGCAGAGATCAGCAACCTCCAGCACTACAGCTGCTCTGAAACTACAACTCCCAAAATCTTCCTTTCACTTCTATGGGAGTTACAAGAACAGCTGAGCATGTTTGCATGCTGGAAGTTGTAATTTCACAGCAGCTGGAGTGCCAAAGGTTGCTGACCCCTGACCTAAAGGCACAGTCAACTCAAAAAAGAGGGCCAACATACTGTATGTAGGCTATGAGGGAACCGAAAATTCATCACAGAAAAATCTAATCTAGATCAGGGGAAGTGGGTGGTCTTTTGAAATGGTACTGTATTAGAGTATTTTATTGCCTGAAAATATACTTTACACTATTATTACAACTTGGCTAGATTATAATAACATTGTAATAATTCAAAAACTTGTTATCAATTGTTCTTGCAGAAAATTCTGGGCAGTAATTTTTAGCTTATCTTCTGTTGGGTATTCTACAAGAATGTGACATAAAGCCCACACAGAAAATACTGTTAAAGAGCTTCTGTCTCCTGTCTTATTCCCCATAAAAAGAAACTATGCTGGAGCTTTTTTTTTACAACTCTCCACTGTACGTACCTTTTCTCTCTTATTCCTCCTCAATATGAATGACTAAATAACTTGGTGTCACCATAACTGTCAGCACCCAGTAACACCCAGTTGTCCCATTTTTATGGGGAATTAAAGTAGCAAGTATTGCTAAAAAGATATGTCAGATGGGATTTAACCCCTGCACTCTAACTTTAATGATGACACATGCTTCCATAATGGTACATTGTGAGTCTGTGCTAGTAAAGACACCTTTATGTGCCATCACATCAAGATATTTACATGGCCCCTACCAATGTGTGATCACTAAGGGAAGCATGGCTGTAAGGAATAGCAGCACTATCATCAAAATTCAGTTAGACATCACTACTCCTGACTTACTGTACTATATCTTTTTTTAGTACAGTGCATTCGGAAAGCCTTCAGACCCTATCACTTTTTCACATTTTATTATGTTTAGACCTTGTGCTAAAATAAAAAATAATTCAAAAATAATTCAAAACCTCATAATGAAAAACTATTTGATTTGAATATGCTAATTTAATAAAAAGGTAAAACTAAAATCTTGCATTGACATAACAATTCAGAACCTTTACTCATTACTTAGTTGAAGCACCTTTGGCAGCAATTACCGTCCCCAGCCTTTTTGGATATCATGCTATAAGGTTTGCACACGGATTTAGGGATTTTCTGCCATTCTTCTCTGAAGCTCCTCTCAAGCTCTGTCAAATTGGATGCGGAACACCAGGGGACAGACAAGACTCTCCAGAAAAGTTCAAGTCAGGGTTTTGGATGCATCACTCACGGACATTCCCAGAGTTGTCCTTAAGCCACTCCTGTGTTGTCGTAGCTGTGTGTTTAGGATCATTGTCTTGTTGAAAGGTGAATATTCAGCCCAGTTGGAGTTCCAGAGCACTTTGAATCAGGTTTAACTTAAGAATATCTATGTACTTTCCTCCATTCAGCTATCCTTCATCTCTGACTGGTCTCCCTGTCCTAGCTTCTGAGAAACACCCCCACATCCTGATGCTGTCACCACCATGCTTCACTAGGAATGTTATTGGGTAGGTGATGAACAGTGCCTGGTTTGCTCCAGACACGACATTTCGAATTGAGGCCAAAAAATTCAATCTTGGTTTTATCAGACCAGGGCATCTTCCTTCTCACAGTCTGAGAGACCTTTAGGTACTTTTTTGCAGACTCCAAGTGGGCTTTCATGTATTTTTTACTGAAGAGAGACTTCTTTCTGGCCACTATGCAATAAAGTCAAAATTGGTGGAGTGTTCTAGTTATGAGTGACTAGGGATGAGCGAACTTTTGAAAAGTTCGGTTCGGTTCGCTTCGGCGAACTTTAGTGAAGTTCGGATTCGTACGAACCGAACCTAAAACGAACCTTGCTATAATGGCTGAATAATTGCTGCTACGATAATGGGAGTCTGATAGGGTATAGTTTCGTTTACTTGCAGTTGCTATTACAATGAAAAAAGTGGAAAAAATCCAAGTGACTTCAAGAACGGCGACGCAAAATATACGCATATTTGAGAATTTACACTAATGCGTACGCTAATGCGAACATTCCCGCACAAATAACGAACATACAGTGTAGCGTTGTTAAAGGTACGCTACTTAACTGAATATGTACGCATTAGCGTACGCATACACTGCGTCTGCGAACATTCCTACTCAAGTAACGAACATACAGTCTAGCTTTGTCAAAGTTACGCTACTTAACTGAATATGTACGCATTAGCGTACGCATATACTGCGTCTGCGAACATTCCTACTCAAGTAACGAACATACAGTCTAGCGTTGTCAAAGTTACGCTACTTAACTGAATATGTACGCGTTAGCGTACGCATACACTGCGTCTGCGAACATTCCTACTCAAGTAACGAACATACAGTTTAGCGTTGTCAAAGGTACGCCACTTAACTGAATATGTACGCATTAGCGTACGCATATACTGCGTCTGCGAACATTCCTACTCAAGTAACGAACATACAGTCTAGCGTTGTCATAGGTACGCTACTTAACTGAATATGTACGCATTAGCGTACATTCTCAATAAATATGCGTATATTTTGCGTCGCCGTTATTTTAACCAGATTCGTCACGAACTTTCTGAAAATTCGGTTCGATGACGAACCGAACTTTCGGGAAAGTTCGTAACGAATCTGGTTCGTTACGGTTCGGTTCGCTCATCCCTATGAGTGACCTTCTGGAAGTTTCTCCCATCTGCACACAGGATCTTTGAAGCTCAGCCAGAGTGACCACTGGGTTCTTGGTCACCTCTCTTACCAAGCCCCTTCTCCCCTAATTACTTAGGTTGGAGTGGCAGCTCTAGAAAGAGCTCTGGTTATTCCAAACTTTTTCCTTTTAAGAATTATGGAGGTCACTGTGCCCTTGGGAACTTTCAGTGAAGCAGAACTTTTTGTGCCCTTCTCAAGATCTGTGTCTCCACACAATACTCTCTCTGAGCTAAAAGTTCTTTCGTCCTCATGGATTGGTTTTTGCTCTCATATGCATTGTCAGCTATGAGAACTTAGATAGACAGGAGTTGTGTCTTTCTAATTTATGAAATCATGTCTAATCAACTGAATTTACCACAGGTGGGCTCCGATCAAGGTGTAGAAACATCTCAAAGATGATCATGAGGAATGGGTGGACCCTGAGTTAAATTTCAAGTGTGATAGCAAAGGGTTTGAATATTTATATCCATGCAAAATTTAAGTTTTTCTGTTTTCACTTCCTCATTATGAAGTATTCAGTAAAGATGATGATGAGAGATTGATGAGAGAAAACTTTTTTTTTTAAGCACAAGGCCACAACATTACAAAATGTGAAAAAAGTCAAAGGGTCTGAAGACTTTCTGAAAACCCTGTATATATTTGCATTCACCTTTAAATAACAATTCTGGAGCATCTATTCTTAGAATTGTACTTTTTGATTTTTCACTATTAGGCTGGTCACGTGACAGATGTTGCGGCCAGGATCACAGAGTAGCGGTGATCTCATAGAAATTAATGGGTTCGCCAGGGCAGTCGCAAGAAATCCAGCCTTGTTGGATTTCTTGCAACCACCATGGCGACCCCATTCATTTCTCTAAGATCATCGCTACTCTGCGATCCTGGCTGTGACAGCTATCGTGCGACCAGTGTCGCCTAGTAGCCCTAGCCATATTCTTCCTAGATATTTAAAAATATAGTAGTAACTGGGAGTTAGCATTTCCCTCGTCAAAGTATGTGTCCCCACATAGTTTGTGCAGGAACACATTAAATTGACCCGGCTGTCAATTCAATCACACATTTCTAGTTGGAATATCCCATTTAATGGCCCAGCAATAAAAGCTCATATAATAATCAATTAAACAACCCAAATGTTAGGCACCAGTATAATTGGTTACTGGAGAACTGGCCAGTTGTACTCAAAGAAACCAGTCAATCTAAAAAATAGAACAAACCATTCTTACATATTTATCTACAAGCATCTACAGCATATTTATCTACAGGCATATACAATATATTCAATCTGTGAATTACCTGGAAGAGAAAGAATCTGTAGCAAGTAAAATGAAACTCACCATTCAAATAACTGATTGCGGTAGAGTCTGTTACAAGCATGTGTGAAGACAGAATTTTATAGATGTCAGAATGTTCTTGTTCTGGTAAAAAATTCAACAGATTTTGATCCAAGATGTCTGACTGTTGAAGGAAAGGGAATGGTTCAGCACATAATTTAATGCATATGATAACTAAAGAGCATTGAGGATTTAAGAATACAAGGAAACACCCACCTTTATGTACATTAAAGAGGCTCTGTCACCACTTTCTAACCTATGTAATTAGATACATAGGCATATAGGTCTATTAATCCTCTCCCCAGACATACCTGTATATAACAGAAGCAAGCAGCCATTTGCCCGGAAAAGTAACTTTTAAAAATATGCAAATGAGTCTTCGGAGCCTCCCCGCTCCTAAACACGCCCTGTATCCTGTAAACCCGCCCCCCTCCTTCATGATGGATAGCACTAGACCGGAGTGAAATCCCGCGCCTGCGCACTCATCCCGGGTACGGCGCGTGCGAACACTGCAAGCGCTTTCGATGTAGTGCGCACGCTAGCGCTGTCCATCATGAAGGAGGTGGGCGGGTTTACAGGATACAGGGCGTGTTTAGGAGCGGGGAGGGTGTCGCAGATGCGGTGCTCGGACGAAAAGAGCACTCCTCCCGGTGCTCCGAAGACTCATTTGCATATTTTTAAAAGTTACTTTTCCGGGCTAATGGTTGCTTGCTTCTGTTATATACAGGTATGTCTGGGGAGAGGATTAATAGACCTATATGCTTATGTATCTAATTACCGTACATAGGTTAGAAAGTGGTGACAGAGCCTCTTTAAGAAATTCACATTAGTCAATAGAGATTCAAAGAATAGTTTACTACAGACCAAAGCCAGCTCCACATACACCAGCCATGTCCGGCCAGGTGCTTTTAGGCCAGGAGCTGGACACAGCTGATATATGGGCACAGCACTTCAATGCACAGATCCAGCATCTGTACATTGATAGCGCCAGACAGATAGCTCATGCAGCGTTTTTCTGTGGACACTATTTGGCATCCGGCATTAGAACTGGGATCAGTTCTGGCTCAATTGCCATCTGGCGTTTTCTGCTTCATGCCAGAGAGGAACTGAGCCGGATATATGTTAGGGAGCCTAAATTAGGACATAGTATATCATGTTTATCTAAACTAGTTTAAGCTTTGATGCTCTTTCATTCCATAACGTATCTTTACAGCGGTCAGAACTACATTTTTTTGGTGTACCTATTAAATGTACCTACTATAAAAAAAACTACACACTCCTAATTTTCTGTTCAGTGCCTTCACAGGGGACATGAAGCTTCACTCCTGAACAGAGGGCCTACTATAGCCCATATTTACCATCCATTTACCCTCACAGTTTACAGGGCACATAAGCCTATGACGTGATGTATGAACAGTGCAGGTGGTCACAAAGCAAAGACTTTATTGTGAACGCCTGCGCTGGAAAGCAGGCATCAAAGGCCTAAAGAGGGCATTCTTTACTAGTACTGGGGACACAATAGAGAACATTTTAAATACTGGGAGAACTGTGGGAGGCATTATTATTACTGTGACAAAACAAGGGACCATTATTACTACTGAGGAAGTAGAGGGGCCATTATAAATACTGGTGGCACAATAGGATCATTGGATGTAATAGGTATGTCCCATATGTTTGGTAGCACTGAAAGACCAAGCAGTGTGCTGTTGGTTGATCTGGCTCGGTGTTGAACCCCACATTTCACCTTCTCAGTCCCCTCCTCCATGTTAATTAGAGACAATTGGAGGAGGAGGCCAGAATGCAGTAGCTGCCACTGGCCACCACAGAAGGGTAGCATTTGGGAGGTACTTCATGCTATTTGGTTCTGCTGGGGTGGTAAGCTGAACCTGCCTACTAGTCTTGGCCCCACCCACTTCAGACTTCTGTCAGGGCAGCCTTCAACATTGGGTCACTTTTATTTTTTTCCCAAAGCCATGTTAAGTTCCCAATCTGCCCTGGTTGATCACCAAGGTAGGAAAGTTTTGCTTCCTGTCTTTTTATGCATTTGGTAAATGGATGACGCTTTTATTTGCCATAAAATAATTATTACCAAGTAGGCTAGCTGCTATACACTGCTTTTTATACTACTTTTTGTTTATTCTATGGCACTTCCGGTTGTTACTTTACCTGAATGTCATTAAAACATGCACATTCAAGCAGACTGATATTACATGCACACATGGCAGCTATTATAGAGTGGTGTAAAGGAAACTGGTGTAAAGGAAAACTGGCTTAGTTGCCCATAGCAACCAATCAGATTCCACCTTTCATTTTCCAAAGGAACTCTGAAAAATGAACGGTGGAATCTGATTGGTTGCTATGGCCAACTAAGCCAGGTCTACTTTACACCAGTTTTGAAAAATCTCTCCCATAGAACTGTTCATTTTCAAAATCATAATCCTAGCAAAACTGTTAAATTAAATTAGGCTGCTGATTCCACTTGTTTTAAACATTCAGTATTTCTTATTAAGAATCATAGGTAATTAAATGGGTTTTCCAGGGTTTTTATATTGATGGCCTATGGTCAAGATAGGCCATCAATATGATTGGTGGGGGTCCAACACCACGCTAGTCATCTGTTTAGTTGTTCCATTGGGGTCCAATGTGTAGTGGATGAAGCTGGTGACTTCAATCTGAACTTCGCGGCAGTAACCAGCTAGAGCTGTGTAGTTCCAACACCTGCTTCTGGCACCGGAGCTACTTGGGAACAGCATGGGGTGTTGCACCTCCACCTATCTGATATTAAAGGCCTATCCTGAGGATAATATAAAAATCCTGTAAAAACCCCTTTTACACACATGACATTTAGACTACAGTATTAAAATGTAATAAAGTGTACCTTGATGAGCGCAACAATAGTTGATAACACATGTAAGACTTATACTATTGTCGATCATACAAAGAAAAAACACTTACTGGTAAATGCCCAAGTAATGGTGTGATACTATCAGAGACATAGATTATACTCCCATCTGTTGTAACCACTATAATAAAGCCATCAAGTGCCTACAGAAACAAGCAAGCAACAGCTTGTTAGCATTTAGGAGCAAAAATCTCATGTAATAGCTGTTTAAAGGAGAACCATTTTTGACAATAACAAGTGCATTCACTAAATATAGTAATAAAATTATGGCGTATCACCAGATCCCCAACTAATGCTGAGAATGAACGTCCTGCAATATTGGTTTTGGCAGCACTGCTTTGCAGGGAAGTTCAGCAAGCCCCATTCAATCAAATGGGGCTGTGCTGCAGTTATTTGTGCAACAGATGGACTTGACACCAACGTGTAGGGAAAAACAGTCGAAAGGACACTGCACTGAAGTGCTGCAGATCCTTCAGATCAGTGGAAGGGTTTAATAGTCTGCCTGTCAGTAGAACAGTAAAGGACAGACTATAATACACTGCACTAATAGTGCAGTTCACTATGTAGGTGAGCAAATGATCACATGTTTAAAGGGGTATTCCGGTTGGTACAAGTTATCCCCTATCCACAGGATAGGGGATAACTTTAAGATCGGGGGTCCTACAGCTGTACCGCTGAGTACAGTACTCGGCTATCTATGGAACTCACATAGAAATGAATGGAGCGGATGCTGTTATTTTAGGGGAGCTGCAAGGGGCCTAAAGGGGGTACAGGGCCCCCATTCTCGTGATTGTTTGGGGTCCCAGTGGTAGGACCCTCACCGATCTTAAGGTTATCAATATGTACCAACCAGAATACCCCTTTAAGTACTAATAAATATGTTTTTTTAAAGTGTAAAAGTATTAAAAAAGTGTAAAGGGTTCACCCCATGTTTCATTCAAAAATGAAAATCCGACAACCCTTTAGTACATGAGAATCTCTTTTTACAAGAGCTAGAACTAGCCATGTATCTCACATGGATCCAAAGATCTCACAATCTGCTAGATTTACTTCAAGCTGGCAGTTCAGGGGCAGTGTATTTTCTCAGGGAATGTATCCTGTTTGCTACAGCTATCTCCCTGTAGCTGTCAAAGCTTCTTAACAGTAGATACAGCAGGTGCCAGCTGAAGGATGGAATTGAGCAAGTGCATCCACCCCAGCAAGGACAGAGAAATCAGGAAACAAACGGCTTGTGGCAATGTAAAGATGCATTTTATTGAATAACTCAGTGGCTTACACTTTACAATCTAGAACCTTCATGGAGATGTTGTCCTCGGTGGATTTAAACCTAGAACCCCAGCACATTACAGTAAAATTACTAAAGTATTTAGATCCAAGTGCCGGTCAAAAAGGTAGAGTACTTTTTATGGGACAAACCTTTACATTAGAAAAATTGCAATTTTCACAATAAATTATGCTTTATTATGGATACAAAATACAACAAACCTGCATAAACTTACAGTATATTTTGTATCACTGCATCCATAATGACCTATTCTCTAAAATGAATGGGTTATTTAACCCTCATGGTGAACAACATAAAACATGCCAGAATTAGTGTTGTTTATTCTCACAAAAAAGAATAGATAATTTTTTAAAAAACGTATTTATTGTGCAAAAATAATAAAACTTAAATCATAATTTTGGTAACGCCAAAACTGTACTAACTCTTAAACTAAAGGTATCACATTATTTATGATGCATAGTAAAGGGAGCACCATTTAAACAGGTTAAAAAAAGAATTGCTATGTTTTCCATTCTCTCCTAGAATGAGTTAAAAAGTCACAGCTTTTTTTTTCTGTGTTGAGGTGTTGGCAGGAGATGCACAATCGATTGTTGTTTTTGGCTTACTTGCTACATAAATATGTTGTTACGGACAGTGAATGTGCATCCACTGTGCCAACCAACCGGTTTGCCTTTGGGCTACTCCTCAGGACATTATCCTGGCAGTCCCCTGGTTTTCACCCTTTAACCCCTATAAAGGGATCTGGCCTTCAATGAGGAGCCATCAGGCCGTCACCTCCTGGAATAGTCCCGGTTTGGTTGGTTGCTAACTGACGGAGATCAGAGACACTAATGCATGGTAAGGAAGGAGAAGGTAAACTTGTAGTCAATAACAGGCCGAGGTCAGGGTAGGCAGAGCTTGTGCTAGATCGTGAAACAATTAAAATGTCAGGGCAGGCGGCACAGGATTAATACGGTAAACAGGTACAGGTCAGAAATCAGGAAAGGGCCAGACAACTGGATTATAGCTCTTTACAGGCTCCAGCAAGCTAGCCAAAACTAGCAATATCTCTAGATATCAATTGCTCAGGCAAGTGAGGTCAGCATTTCACATATATAGGAGAGTTGGTCAGCTCTTTAGTCAAGAAGCTGAACACAGGATCAGAAAGAGAGTTAACCCGTGAAGTTCTGCAGGGAAAAGTCTAGCTAATACACACAGAGGAAGGGGCCTTGCAGTCAGGATGCGGCCTGCAGCTTTGGACATGGGAATATGGCATCCGAGCAGAAGCTTGGTGAGAAATGTGATGCCCGTCCCAGCAGGACAGTGGTTGGCATCGAGCATCTATAATGAGATGCACCAAAATTAAGCTAAAATTCACGCTCAGATACCATAGAACAGGGCTACTGCTATATAAGCAGAAAGGGGATCTACTAATCCTGTAAACGTAGGGAAAATATATCAATATGTGGCTTTTTTGCAAGTGTCTACTTGATTTGAGGTCATTTTTTGGTGACAAATTTACATAATGGTGCCATTTGTCAAATTTGTCACGTAAAATACCTATGGATTTTTCAGTCTAAAGTCTAATCATATTTACTACAAAGGTTATGTCAGTTTGTACACCACTGGAGACTAGGGACTGGAGTACACTTGCAACTTGATAAATCTGGCTAAAAATGTAGCACCACCCACAAAACAACAGTCTGCCTCTTATTAAAGGGGTTGTCCCATGAAAAATATTGTACAGCACCTGGATCGGAATACTTTTGTAATTGCATGTAATTAAAGATTTAGCATAGCCAGTGAGTTATTCAATAAAATGTATCTGTATAGCGTCTTTTTGTCTTATTTCTTTGTCTGGCTCACTGAGATGGTGCACATGCTCAGTTTCATCCTTCAACTTCCTCCTGAGCTGTGATAAGGAGAGCTGAGACATGCCCCTTGAGCTGCAGCAGAATAGACACTCCCCTTGTGCCGCCAGCTTGGTATAAATCTAGAAGAGCAATTAATGGGGAGATCTCTGGATCCATGTGAGGTACAGGGCTGGTTCTAGCTGTGTTAGAAAGAGGTCATCATGTACCATATGATGTCTGATTTTCATTTTTACAACAGTCACGGGATAACCTCTTTAAATGCAAACTGTTGGCATGGCACAAACCACCCATGACGCAAATACATCAAAATTTGTCGCAATTGCCGACTCCAGTCATAAAATAGGCAAAATCACACCACTTTTCTGCCACAGCACACTTGATACTGTACATCACCCCTTACGTTCACATTTTCTATATTTTTAGACAGTATTATTAAAGGGGTTCTCCAAGTTATATTTATTGATGACCTTTCCTCAGGATAGGTCATCAATATCAAATTGCCGGGGTCCAACACCCAGCACTCCCGCTGATCAGCTGTTTGAAGAGGAGGCATGCGCCGTGCCAGCGCTGCCTCCTCTTCAATTTTTACCTGCTCGCCATAACATCAGTAGCGGTGAGCAGGTGTAATTACACCTAACCGCCCCATTCATTTCAATGGGAAGGTTCGTTCCTGTACACTTGTATAGGAGCGAGCACTGTCATTGAAATGAATGGGGCGGTTAGGTGTAATTACACCTGCTCACCGCTACTGATGTTACAGTGAGCAGGTAAACAATGAAGAGAAAGCAGCGCTGGCATGGCGCATGCCTCCTCTTCAAACAGCTGATCAGCGGGGGTACCGGGTGTCGGACCCCCGCCGATCTGATATTGATGACCTATCCTGAGGATAGATCATCAATAAATATAACTTGGACAACCCCTTTAAATCTTCCCGGTAGTAATTGTCCTTTTACTTAGGATCATTTTTCTAATTTTTTATGTGATCATGATTTACAATGCTCAAACAATCTCAACTCAATGCTCAAACTTTTTTTTATGAGAAAGACTAGTAGGTTGCCACCAAAACATACAGTACATTTACTAAAACTTCTGTGTAACTATTGTCAGGTTGTGGCATCTGCTGTATGTGTCCAATTTCCAATACATGGATTGACAATCATATGCCAGTTACATCTTTCCTCACCAGTTTGACTTTCAATAAGTAGCCAGACACTAAAAACGTTTAAAGATATCAGTATAAAAGAACACAACAGTTGGGTGGCAGTAACAGATTTATAGACCCACTGACTACTTGTCCAACCATAATGTATCAAAGAACTGTAAAGGTATACTACTGCATTTTCAATTATCTCAATTTTGTCCTTTGTCATACTGTGAAAATTCAGGCTTCTTACCTCCAGCATTAGCTGGGTAAATTCTTCATTAGTGAGAAATGATGGCTTCCAGTCTGGATGAATATCACTGCCCTCTGTCTCAGCTGTAAATTCTGCACACAAAAAAAATAGTCAAAACCTGCTACAATATTCACTTAAATAAAAATACCATAAGAATCTACTTGTCTCAAATATGGAATTTGCAACACTACTCGGAGGGTATGGCGACACAGTGTGGCATGACTGAGATGCAGCTCCAGTGCAACTGCAATGTTAGTATTCTGTTAACGACAAAACTAATACAAGGCATTTAATAATGTACAGTGGTCTCTCAAGTTACAATATTAATTTGTTCTGGGACAACCAATGTTGAAACCACTGTAACTTGAGTCCATAATGCTTTGGGAAAACTAGTAATTGGTTGCAAATTCCCAAAATTTCACCCAAGAAAAAAGAAAATAGGGGTTATCCCAAATGGATCCGGAGATCTGCTCAATTAATTGATCTGAAAGATTTATATCAAGCTGGCAGCTCAAGGGGAGTGTCTTTTCTGCTGCAGCTCCGGGGGTGTGTCCATTCTGCAGCAGCTCTTTCCCTATCACAGCTCAGGAGGGAGTTGAAGGACGAAACTGAGCATGTGCGGCCTTCTCAGTGAGCAGGACAAAGAAATAGGAAAAAAATAAACAGCAGCAGCTATACAGATACATTTTATGGAATAACTGAGGCTATGCTACATGTTTAATTACATGCAATTACAAAAGTATTAATGTCCAGGTGCTGGCTTGAAAACTGTAGAAATTTTTTGTGAGACATCCACTTAAAAAAAATAAGCAGATAAGTAAGGCACATAAAGCAAGTCCTTACATATAAAATAATGTATTCTCTGCATATCTTTTTTTTTTATTTTTTAAACTGTATATTTTATTGGTACATATTAGTACAAAAGTTTTTTTGTTATAATACAATAAAAGAGAACATAGAAAGTTACATATATAAGGAGCAGGTATGATGTTCTGCAAAATATCAATGAGGCATAGTAGGCAAATGGAATTAGTCTCAATAAGCAGCTCCTTAGTCTAATTAAGAACAGCAACGATGTAGACATAAAACAAGACATAGACTAACATAGGAAGGAGGGAATAGGGAGGGGAGGGGAAGGTAGCCTTATCTCAAGAAAAAAGGGAAAAGCTAGGAATGGGAGGGGTGCGTTTCCCAGGGGAGCCAAATCACATTGAATTGATCTACTGTGTTATTGAGTGAAGCTGTGAGGTAGTCAAGGGATCTGATGTCACGTATTCTAGCGAGAAACATGGCTTTGGATGGAGAGTTTGCTTGCTTCCATAATTTAGCAATCAAGGACTTAGCTGCCGTACACAAAAGCAGTCTGGAGGAGTGTTTACTCAATTTCGGAGGGGGGAGGTTGAGTAAGTAGGTTTTAGGCTCAAGCACAACTGGTATCGAGAGGATGGATTGGACAATGTCCCTAACCTCCTCCCAAAATGAAACAATTAGCGGGCATGTCCAAAAAATGTGGTACAGAGTGCCAACTTCCTTCAAACATCGCCAGCAAGTTGAGGGGATGTCAGGGTTCAGTGAGTGCAGAAGGGCTGGGGTGTGGTACCAATGCATGAGCAGTTTATACTGAGTTTCTTTATAGGTAGTACAAATGGAGGATTTAGCGGCTCTGTTCCATATAATCTGCCATGCGGAGTGAGATATGGGAGAGCCAATGTCAGCAGCCCATTTGTCCAGATATTTGAGGTGAGGGAAATCACCCTCTTTTGGGGTCGATAGGAGGTGATAAATCGTGGAAATTAATCCTCTCGTGTTAGTGCCACGGTGGCAGATGCGTTCAAACCGAGTGGGGACCGAGACCTGTAGTGAACCGAAGGTAGTGCTTACATAATGACGGATCTGCAAGTAATGGAAGCATTCCATCTGTGGTAGATTGACATGTTCCTGCAATTGAGGAAAAGATTTAAATGTCAAGTTAGAAGCGTCAACAACATCTGCCAAGTGAAAGAGACCCAATGACGACCAGACACAAACCATGGGGGCTGTTAGGCTACTGGGTATAGCAGGGTTATATAGGAAGGAAATCATCGAGGAATGTTTGGAAGCGAGGGTGAAACGTTTGTGGCATGTATCCCAAATGTGCTTAGTAAAGGCCATTGGTCCTAGTAGCGGAAAGGGGGGTGGCGTTGGAGTCCTTTGCCACAGCAGGGTATTTGGATGCACAGGGGCAAGCCATAGTTTTTCAATTTCCACCCACTTGGTGAACGCCAACTATGAGGCCCAAAAGGGTATCACTCTCAACTCTGCATATCTTTAACCAATTGCACCAGAATAAAGAGCCATTTGCGCCATGTATGCTGACATGTAGTTTGGGAAAGTGGAAGTCAAAATGAGAGTGGCATGGCCAGGATTTAAACAAAAAAAAAAAAACTAGTCCCCTCAGATCCTGGCATAGGAAAAATTCCATTGTTTTAGCCTAAAGCCAAAACATTATTATTTTTCTGTCGATATAGCTGTATGGAGCCTTGTTTTTTGGTTGCAATACACCTACATCCAGCACAATTTAGTAATCCCACCTATCCAAGAGTGTCTTCTGAAACACTGATAGACCTGTCCTCCAGAAACCTGCCAAAGCATAAATGGGTATCCTTAATAAGCGATTCTCTTTTGTGCCAGAAACTATAGTTGATGTATTCTGCTCTGTTAAGGATCTATACTTGTATAGTAGATGTCTTGAATGCCACACATTTAGAATTGAAAGTTCTGTTTGAAATTGAACAGGATCAATCTATAATAATAAAGCTATCTGAGAAGGGTGGGAACATTGAGGTTATGGACATCGAAGACTATAAAGAGATGAGCTTAAGTATTTTATCACATTAGAAAAAAAAATGGATACACATTTAACAGTCTAATATACAGCAAAAAAATATTGGAGGAAGTGTAAGAAAGAGTCTATTGGATAAGAGAGAAAATGATTTTTTGTTGAGTAAAAAATCACAACTTTCTCTAGCCTTCCAAAAATAAATGAAAAAATCAGTCCAGTATATGGGCTAACCCCAAAAAACGGCACATATGTGGATAGCATGTTGAAAAGAACTTGTCACTCTTACATTTGGGTCAAAATTGACATCATCAATAAACTAGATATTGGAATTATGGAAGAGGATACAAATCTGGCAAGTCTAGATGGCTAGGTGCTCTACAACTCATGCCCCATGATACAGTGTTGGGAGGCTGTGAAGTATGTACTTCCTCAACACTAGGAGAACACAATACTATCCAAGTACTGGCTTCTTCCTCCCGTTCAGCTACATTCACCGCTCTCTACCTATATACAAATAAGCAGAGATAGGGACAGCTGCCAAAATGACTAGCCTGCCTGTTCCAGGCTTGTTTTTAAATGATCTTGAAGCTTCTGACAGACTCCCTTTATATGTGAGACATGTGCTTTCATCAAACAATTTCTAAAATCACAAGCACAATGGAAGGATTCTCCATGAGGGAATGTATCAGTTGCCATAGAAAACAAGTGGTATACCTAGCAACTTGCGGTTGCCCACACAATTATGTACCTAAAACAAAGCATGATTTGAGGCAGAGGATTTAAGACCATCAAGGCAAAATAAATAAAGGATTTGACACACCCTTTGCATGATACATGCTCACCTGCCCTACTGAAGATACAACAAACCTGAAATTTATGGGCATTGTGCATGTAAGGCCAAATATGTACTGTAGAAGGAGGCATAAGAGAAGACGATAATTCAGAAGGCATCAGGACAAAAATCCATTAAGAGGGTGTGCCACGATAAATATTCTACATTTTTCAGATCAGAAACTGGATCTGAATACTTTTGTAATTGCATATAATTAAAATGTTAGTATAACCACTAAGCTATTCAATAAAATGTATCTGTATAACGCCACCTGCTGTTTGTTCTTTTCCTTATTACTCCATCCACCTCACTGAGGTGGTCACACACCATGTACTTTATGATGTCTGATTTCAATTTTTTTTATATCAACCATGGCACAACCCCTTAAAGGGGTTTTCCGGGTTCAGAGCTGAACCCAAACATAACCCTTTCTTCCCCTACTCAGCCTCCCTAATATGCGCATCAGGGCATTTCATGATCCACTGCCAGCTATAGGGTTCATTAAGACCGGTGTCTAAAAGCCAGTCTTAATAAATGTGCCCCATAATCTTTACATATAGTTGCATTCCCTGAACAAAATGGAGGCCAGTGAGGCACCATGGGAGGTATAATATAGTGTGGGATCGGCATGCATTTGGAATTCCCTGAATTTATTGGAGGCCAGTATGACACCTGGAATGTGGTACTTAGTGTTAGGTTCTCGTCTTAAAGAGATCGCCTTTGGTGGACAGGCACAAATAATTTTGTACAAAATGTATTTGCCAAGAATCTCACATTTATAACATAGCATTAGCATTACATTTCCTATAGTGAGTATGGCACTGTTGTGTTTACCTTGTTATTTGTGTTTGCAGAGTGCTGTTGCATTGTTTGTTTTTTGCTAGTTGCTATACTTTGTATCATTTTCATACAAACATTATAATTTTCGAACCTAAATATAGAGTGATATTTTCTTATAAGTGATTGAATGAGATGAAGGGATATTTTGCCTGGTAATGTTTTCATTATTCTTTTTCTGTTTTACTTCTATGCAGCTTATGTACACCTTTGCAATCATTTTTATAGTATCCCATCTAAAATAAAAGCAATAATGGCAGAAAAGGACCCTCATAGGGTGAGTACAGTATGTCAAGTGTATTGGTCCCAGGTGAGAGGCTGCTGGTGTTGCGCATATAGGCACATTGCTAGTATATGCAGATAGAATTATTTAGTAGTTCAGTGAAGCTAGTGTCTTCAAAAAGGTCCCACGAGCGGTTGCCAGCCAGCAGAAGGAGCAGAAATTCAAAGGAAGAAAGCTGGATGATTTAGACCAAGATGGTGTGACCTGGAGCAGACATCTATTGGCGCAGTTAAACTTCAGTTAGGTAACGTGTTTCGGAGCTCTAGGGCTCCTTTCTCAAGTCTGACTGGGATCAGGGAGCAGCACAGTTGGAGCCACGGTCTGTTCTGAAGAACCAAACACAGCTAAAGACACACAGGGAGGTGCATTTGTTTGGGCGCCAACTTTGAAATCTAACTTTGAAACATTTCGATTCTAAAATTGGTGCCCAAACGAGAGCTCCTCCCTGCATGCCATCAGCTGTGTTTGGTCCTTCAGAACGGACAGAAGCTACAACTGTACTGCTCCCTTATCCCAATCAGACTTAAGAAAGCAGCACTAGAGCTCCAAAACACTTTGTCTGGCTACATTCACACATCCTGATAATGTGTCTGCATCCGTTCCGCAATTTTGCGGAACGGGTGCGGACCCATTCATTTCCAATGGGGCTGCAAAAGATGCTATGTGCCGTCCGCATCCGCACTTCCGGTCCGCGGCCCCACAAAAAAAATGGAGCATGTCCTATTCTTGTCCACAGCCACGGACAAGAACAGGCATTTCTATAATAGAGCCGGCCATGTGCGGTCCGCAAAATGCAGATCTGCAATGACATACGGACGTCTGAATGAAGCTTAACTGAAGTTTTAGCATCTCAATAAAGAAATCCCTTTGTCTACCCAATGGCTGTGTCAGTGCCCCAGTATATGTCTGCTCCAGGTTTAACCATCTTGGTCAAAATTATCCGGCGCTCTGTCTTCTGAAACTAAAATAAAAAGGACAGCTTTGTAATTATGCCTTGATTGGAAATGTTCTATCATTTTATTATCTTATGTCCATGTGTCTACATGGTAACGAACAAATAAAACTTTTATAGTCTGAGTCTGTAGTAATATTTCCATCATTCTACCCTATACTTCTTGATAAAGGCCCAGAAGTTGACAAACCCAACAGTGGGAACCTGTCCCCGATTAAAAATACTCACCTATCCACAGTGCCACATTTCCAAAACCATTGCCACATTCCCAGCTGCTGATGACCCTAATAGCCTCAGCAATCACAAGTATTAATTGTTAATTTGTTCATTTCTTGACAAAAGGATGGGTCTGAGTAGCCATATGGCACTGGCACTCTCAGTCCTAGCTGGCAGAGAGAGGACGGTGCCAGTCAGAACTGTATAGTGAACTATTTGGAATGTGTTTTTCTAAAACATTGTGAGATGGTGCTGGGTAAGGCAATGACAGTGAATGTTGTTCTCCTGCAATAGTTTTTATCTAATGATATTCAAACGTTCTTTGAAATCAACTGAAGATTCAGAAAACTCCAAGAGCTCTTCTTTAATAAGATCAATGTAACTTTACCATTGTGTTTCTGTAGAAATCCAATAACTTTTTCCAGCACAGTGGTTTTGTCCATCTTGTGGTCATTCCCGGGAAGCATGGAGCTGAGCTCTTTGATAAGTACATTGAACTGGTCACGCCTCTTTTTCTCAGATCTGTTACGTAAAGCCCTGGATAATCAAACAAATTCATGGAATTAGGGGATTATGAAAGCTAGAGGTCAGTTTTTGGTCAGTTCACTAAAATAAATTGTGTTACTAGATTTATAAAGCATTTTAAATGTACACATGTTGTTGATCTTACCTCTTTACCCTATCTTTCTCATCTCCATCCATTAGCTTCTCTACGCAGCTATTCCTGTGAACACAAAAGGGAGTTGCTGGTTATATTACAAAAACATAGAATTTTTCTGTAATTTCTAGTGAGTCATGTCTAGGTTTACTAACGAGATATCTCTGAGGAAAGAGAATCATCTTGCTAAAGCCACATTGCAGAAGTGGCTCCCAAATGAGTCAAAATCAGTCAAAAGCTTTGGGACAATGACAATTTATATTAAGTGTAATATTTAACTAGTTTTTATTTTACCTTTTTTTACTTTTTGTATTTATAAACCTAGCAGGAATAACATGACTGACTCTGTATACCTCCGTATGAAATCAGACATTCAGATCTATAGTATGGGCACAGATTTCTAGGTGCCATATTACTATACTATGCATGCACAACCTCGATCCATAATAAATAGAGATGAGCGAGTAGTGAAATATTCGAAAGTTCGAAATTCGATTCGAATAGACCGCGAAATTCGACTAATCGACCGAATATCGAATCCCATTAAAGTCTATGGGAAAAAAATGCTCGCCACTTGGAAATCTCAATTCGACCACTTGGAGGTCACCAAGTCCACCCTGAAACCTCAGAAAAGGATGCCAACACTGCTGGAATGCAACTGGGACAGCAGGGGAAGCATGTCTGGGTGCATATAACGCGCCCAAGTCGCACTATTACGCCACTATCACAGCCTCTCAACAATACACTCCAAAGACAATGTAACCTCTCTGTAAAGTGAGACCATACAAGGAAACCTTCTTTCCTCTACATTGCCATGGACCCCAAGCCAAACTAGACAAAAAAGAAGATAAAATTCTGCACCCCTTAAAATCACGTTGCCTATGACAACCACAGATGGCATAGGCAAAGGGGAAAGCAAATAGACCCCACCCCTAATTGTCATTGTGTGTGTGCGTGAGATGTGGTCAGACATGTCTTCTTTAAAATGTAAAAACAACTCAAACACATGCAGAAGCCTTAAAATGCCCAAATTGTTGGCGCTTGAGATGTCAGTGACCCAACCTGGCCCAGTGTCATGTCTAGCAGGTAAAGCAGTGGGGATGTTGAGGGATGCGTAGGACCGCAAAAGGCAGGAAGAGGCCATGGGCTGGCCAGAGGCTCATGGAGAAGGCAGGCTAGAGCCCGCAGGGCCGCATCTCTTCCCTATAACAGGCCCCCACACAAAGCTCTCCCATCGAGGGCTCTTAGGTCCTTGTTGTGAAAATATTTTAATGAGTGCGCAAAGTTAGCTTGAGGTGAGCCCTCGAAAAAATTATATGGAGGCCCAAGAGGTGAGCCCTCGAAAAAATTAAGTGGAGGCCCAAGAGGTGAGCCCTCGAAAAAATTAAGTGGAGGCCAAAGAGGTGAGACCTCTTAAAAATTGTATTAAGGCCCAAGAGGTGAGCCATAATAAAAATTGTTTGTAGGCCCAAGAGGTGAGACCTCTTAAAAATTGTTTGTAGGCCCAAGAGGTGAGACCTCTTAACAATTGTATTAAGGCCCAAGAGGTGAGCCATAATAAAAATTGTTTGTAGGCCCAAGAGGTGAGACCTCTTAACAATTGTTTGTAGGCCCAAGAGGTGAGGCATGAGAAAAATTGTTTGTAGGCCCAAGAGGTGAGACCTCTTCAAAATTATGTGGAGGCCAAAGAGGTGAGACCTCTTAAAAATTGTTTGTAGGCCAAGAGGTGAGCCATGATAAAAATTGTTTGTAGGCCCAAGAGGTGAGCCATGATAAAAATTGTTTGTAGGCCCAAGAGGTGAGCCATGATAAAAATTGTTTGTAGGCCCAAGAGGTGAGACCTCTTAAAAATTATGTGGAGGCCCAAGAGGTGAGACCTCTTAAAAATTATGTGGAGGCCCAAGAGGTGAGACCTTTTAAAAATTATGTGGAGGCCCAAGAGGTGAGACCTCTTAAAAATTATGTGGCGGCCCAAGAGGTGAGACCTCTTAAAAATTATGTGGCGGCCCAAGAGGTGAGACCTCTTAAAATTATGTGGAGGCCCAAGAGGTGAGACCTCTTAAAAATTATGTGGAGGCCCAAGAGGTGAGACCTCTTAAAATTATGTGGAGGCCCAAGAGGTGAGACCTCTTAAAAATTATGTGGAGGCCCAAGAGGTGAGACCTCTTAAAAATTATGTGGAGGCCCAAGAGGTGAGACCTCTTAAAAATTGTGTGGAGGCCCAAGAGGTGAGACCTCTTAAAAATATGTGGAGGCCCAAGAGGTGAGACCTCTTAAAAATTTTGTGGAGGCCCAAGAGGTGAGACCTCTTAAAAATTTTGTGGAGGCCCAAGAGGTGAGCCATAAATATATAAATTTTTTTATTTACGGAGCAATTCTACGGCGGTTAAGGAGGAGGAGGAGGAGGTGGAGGAGGAAATGGCACTTCATACAGATGGCACTTCACTTTTGGCTGCTTTCCACTGTTGGAGAAGCAAAGTCCGGGTCAATCCACTTGCTGTTCATTTTGATTAGCGTCAGCCTGTCGGCACTGTCGGTTGACAGGCGGCTGCGCTTATCGGTTATAATGCCCCCGGCTGCGCTGAACACCCTTTCTGATAGCACGCTGGCGGCAGGGCAGGCAAGCACCTCCAAGGCGTACAGGGACAGTTCCAGCCACGTGTCCAACTTGGAGACCCAGTAAGTGTAGGACGCCGAGGGATCGGGGAGGACAGGGGTACGGTCTGCCAGGTACTCCCGCAACATCCGCCGATACTTGTCCCTCCTGCTGATAGCGGGCCCCGCAGTGATGGAAGTTGCACGAGGGGGTGCCATGAACGTGTCCCACACCTTGGAGAGTGTTCCCCTGGTGGCTGTGGGCCTGATCGATGTTGAGGGACTCTGGGAGACCCTCTCCTCTCTGCCGCCAACGATGGTGGGTGGGAAAATCTCCATCATGTTCTGCACGAGTTCCCTCTGGTATTCCAGCAATCCATTCGTCCTCTCCTCTACCGGAATAAAAGAGGAGACGTTATCTTTATACCGGGGGTCCAGGATTGCGAAGACCCAGTACAGTTTGTTCTCCACTATCCGGACAACACGTGTGTCCCGGGAAAAGCAGCCCAGCATGAAGTCAGCCATGTGTGCCAGACTCTGAATAGGCATGACCTCACTGCCCCCACCAGAAGGATCACTTGCCATTTCCTCCTCTTCCTCTTCCGCCTCCTCTCCGCCCCATCCGCGCTGAACCAATGGGACGCACACAGCCTGACTGCTACTCTCGCCGCCAGCATCCTCCTCCTCTTCCACAGCCACCTCCACGTCGTCCTCCTCCTCCTCATCCTCCTCCTGCAACTGCCACCGTGAAGCAGACAAAAGTGTGGTCTGACTGTGTAGCTCCGTTGCGTCTCCTCCTACCCCGTCTCCTCTGCGTGCAATGCGTTCTCCCTTATTGCGATGAGTGATTCTGTAAGGACGCATAGGAGCGGGATGGTTACGCTCACTATAGCGTCCTCGCTGCTGACCTTCTTGGTGGACTCCTCAAAGATACGCAGTACATCGCATATGTCTGCCATCCATGGCCACTCGTGGTTGGCAAACTGAGGGAGCTGAGTTGGAGGCACGCGTGGATTCATAATCTGGTACTCCATCAATGCTCTCTGCTGCTCACACACCCTGGCCAACATGGAATAGGTGGAATTCCAGCGAGTCGGCAGGTCGCACAACAGCCGATGTTCAGGCAAATGGAGGCGTTGCTGGAGTTTTTTTAAGCTAGCAGCAGCTACAGTTGACTTCCGAAAGTGAGCGCACAAGCGCCGCACTTTCACCAGTAGCTCTGCCAGGTTGGGGTAAGTCTTTAGAAATTTTTGGACTACCAGATTAAAAACGTGGGCCAGGCATGGTACGTGATTGAGTTCGGCAAGCTCCAGAGCCGCCACCAGGTTACGGCCGTTATCGCACACGACCATGCCTGGTCCTAGCTGCAGCGGCGACAGCCACATCTCCGTCTGCTGCAATATGGCGTCCCTCACCTCTGGGGCGCTGTGCTTCCTGTCGCCCAAGCTGATGAGCTTAAGCACCGCCTGCTGACGTCTCCCCGCGCCAGTGCTGCAACGCTTCCAGCTAGCAGCTGAGGGCGATGTTAAGGCAGAGGAGGAGGAGGAGGAGGAGGAGGGGGGTTTATCAGAACCCATGCTGGCAATCTTGGGCGGGGGTGGTAGGTAGGCCGTCTCTGTTTGCGACCCTGTCCCCGCTTCCACTACATTCACCCAGTGTGCCGTCAAAGAAATGTATCGTCCCTGGCCGCAAGCGCTTGTCCACGAGTCGGTGGTCAAGTGGACCTTTGCGCTGACTGCGTACCTCAGGGCCCGCCTGATGTTACGCGACACGTGCTGGTGCAGGGCGGGGACGGCACTCCGGGAAAAGTAGTGGCGGCTGGGGACGGAATAGCGAGGTGCGGCAGCCGCCATCAGGTCGCAGAAGGCCTGCGTCTCCACAAGCCTAAACGGCAACATCTCCAGGGCCAGCAGTTTGGAGATGTGGCAGTTTAAGGCTTGGGCTTGGGGGTGACTCGAGGCATACTTCCGCCTGCGGTCGAACGCCTGCGAGATGGACAGTTGTTGGGACGAGGAGTGTGAAGGTGCAGGCGAAGAGGCGGGGGAAGGGGAGGCTGAAGGAGAAGGCCCCAAAGTAGCCGAGGCAGAGGCAGATGTGGAGGTGTCCTGGCTGGAGGTCTGGACCGCAGTGGCAGCACACAACAAAGGGGAAGAGGCAGTGGCAGCAAGACCGGGCGCAGGTTGTATTGCGTTTGCTCTCTCCCACTCAGCCCAGTGCTTGACTTCCAAGTGACGCCGCATGCCTGAGGTGGTCAGATTGCTCTTCTCAGAGCCCCTACTCAGTTTTGAGTGGCAGAGTGTGCAAACCGCGCTCAGTTTGTCATCCGCACAAACATTAAAAAATCTCCACACCACAGAAGTACGAGGCCTCGATGGGGGAGCTTCGCGCGACTGCCCGCTGCCGGGAACAGCTTCGGCCCTGCTGGCTGTGGCCTCACTTCTCTGTCTGGACTGTCCTCTGCCTGTGGACATCCCTCTGCCTGTGGACATCCCTCTGCCTCTGGACATCCCTCTGCCTCTTGATGCCTTTTTCGGTGCTGCGCAGACCACCACCTCTCCACTGCTTTCCCCGCTGGACATCACCCCTGGCCAAGTGGGGTCGGTCATTTCGTCATCCACCACCTCCTCTTCCACTTCCTCACTCTGCTCCTCCTCCTGCCCACTGGACATTCCAACAGCCTCCCTTGATGGCAACTGTGTCTCATCATCATCATCGCTCATGATAACAGATGCTGGTTCAGGGTCCACATCAGCAGGAGATGGTGAATACTCAAGTGGTTGGGCATCACTACAAACAAATTCCTGTGCTAGCTCCTGGGATTCTTCCGGCACATCTGAAAAAGGACCCGAAAAGAGCTCCTGGGAGGGGTCAATGGTGGGATGACTCTGTTGGCCAGGTGTGGAGGAAGGAGGGTCAGAGTGAGACTGTGTGGATGACTGGCTGGTGGACAACTGTGTGGAAGCGCTATCGGCTATCCATTGCACCACCTGTTCAACCTGCTCAGGCCTCAACAGCGGTGTAACCCGCCCCCTGCTTAACTGTCCCATAAAGGCAGGGATTCTGGATGAGTGGGATCCTGGCTGACCCTCACCAGCACGCATTGTATCCCCACTGGCTTCAACAAGGCCACCAACAGCATTTCCACGCCCCCGTCCTCGTCCACGTCCGATTCCGCTAGCCCCCCCTCCGCATTTTTTTTTTTTTTTGGTTACAATATTTTGCCTTCACAGCCGTGTACTAACAGTTCAGACGGTGTGTATGAACACTACGTATATACAATTATTTTGCAAGAGAACGCAAAGTACAGGTGCCAATGAAAAGGCTTTTTTTTTTTTTATATTTCTAGGTACACAGCCGTGTACAAACAGATCAGACGGTGTGTATGAACACTACGTATATACAATTATTTTGCAAGAGAACGCAAAGTACAGGTGCCAATGAAAAGGCTTTTTTTTTAAATATTTCTAGGTACACAGCCGTGTACAAACAGATCAGACGGTGTGTATGAACACTAAGTATATACAATTATTTTGCAAGAGAACGCAAAGTACAGGTGCCAATGAAAAGGCTTTTTTTTTTTTATATTTCTAGGTACACAGCCGTGTACAAACAGATCAGACGGTGTGTATGAACACTACGTATATACAATTATTTTGCAAGAGAACGCAAAGTACAGGTGCCAATGAAAAAGGCTTTTTTTTATATATTTCTAGGTACACAGCCGTGTACTAACAGATCAGACGGTGTGTATGAACACTACGTATATACAATTATTTTGCAAGAGAACGCAAAGTACAGGTGCCAATGAAAAGGCTTTTTTTTTTATATATTTCTAGGTACACAGCCGTGTACAAACAGATCAGACGGTGTGTATGAACACTACGTATATACAATTATTTTGCAAGAGAACGCAAAGTACAGGTGCCAATGAAAAGGCTTTTTTTAATATTTCTAGGTACACAGCCGTGTACAAACAGATCAGACGGTGTGTATGAACACTACGTATATACAATTATTTTGCAAGGGAACGCAAAGTACAGGTGCCAATGAAAAGGCTTTTTTTTTTTTTATATTTCTAGGTACATAGCCGTGTACAAACAGATCAGACGGTGTGTATGAACACTACGTATATACAATTATTTTGCAAGAGAACGCAAAGTACAGGTGCCAATGAAAAGGCTTTTTTTTTTAATATTTCTAGGTACACAGCCGTGTACAAACAGATCAGACGGTGTGTATGAACACTACGTATATACAATTATTTTGCAAGAGAACGCAAAGTACAGGTGCCAATAAAAAGGCTTTTTTTTTTTTATATTTCTAGGTACACAGCCGTGTACAAACAGATCAGACGGTGTGTATGAACACTACGTATATACAATTATTTTGCAAGAGAACGCAAAGTACAGGTGCCAATGAAAAGGCTTTTTTTTTTATATTTCTAGGTACACAGCCGTGTACAAACAGATCAGACGGTGTGTATGAACACTACGTATATACAATTATTTTGCAAGAGAACGCAAAGTACAGGTGCCAATGAAAAGGCTTTTTTTTTTTATATTTCTAGGTACACAGCCGTGTACAAACAGATCAGACGGTGTGTATGAACACTACGTATATACAATTATTTTGCAAGAGAACGCAAAGTACAGGTGCCAATGAAAAGGCTTTTTTTTTTTTATATTTCTAGGTACACAGCCGTGTACAAACAGATCAGACGGTGTGTATGAACACTACGTATATACAATTATTTTGCAAGAGAACGCAAAGTACAGGTGCCAATGAAAAGGCTTTTTTTTAATATTTCTAGGTACACAGCCGTGTACAAACAGATCAGACGGTGTGTATGAACACTACGTATATACAATTATTTTGCAAGAGAACGCAAAGTACAGGTGCCAATGAAAAGGCTTTTTTTTTATATTTCTAGGTACACAGCCGTGTACTAACAGGTCAGACGGTGGGTATTTACACCTGGTATACAAAAAGGGTATTGCAGGCACACAGAACCCAGAACACTAGAGCCAAATAAACTATATTTAAAAAAATAATAAAATTCACAGCCGTATACTGCCAGATCAGATGGTGCATATACACACTAGGTATATAACAGGGTTTTGCAGCCAAAAAGAACGCAGAACAGTAGTGCCAAATATAGTTTTGTATGTAGCAGAGCACCTAATACACCACTAATGCCTCTCTCTGTCCCTACTCCAGCAGCTATCCCTGAATACAGCAACCGTTCTCTGCAGACTGTATATTGTAGTAAAGCTATCACTGTACTGCACTATAGTAGCCCTGATAAGGGCTTTTAATCACGCTCCTGCCTGTCCAACAGCTAAAACCTCTCTGTCCCTTCTCCAGCCTCTGTCCCTGACTAAGTTCACGCAGCATATGCGAACGAGCAGGAAGAGCTGAGTTTTTAATATTCGAGGTCACATGGTTTTTCCAGCCAATCCATGTAGACGCTGTTTTCGCGCTGCCAGCGTGCTCCGCGGGCCTGTCATACCCCCCCTGCATGTTGATTGGTGGAAAAAGAGCGCCAGGGAAGGTGGGAGGGGAAACGAATTCTAAGTGCGCCATCGCCGTTATACTCGATTGAAATCGAGTATGCCGAATAGCGTAGTATTCGATCGAATACCGGCTCGATCGAACACTACTCGCTCATCTCTAATAATAAAGTCATAAGCTGAGCCTTTAGAAACATGTTTGGGAGTGAGATCCTAAGTAATACCTGCAGATTTCATTCCCAACCTGATTTTCAGAGATAAGAATTACATCATTGGAATCTGTGTCACTTCAGCTATCCAGGGATTATATGCTATTTTTTCATGGTGAGTGATTGCCTTTAACCCGTTTCCAACATGTACTATATATGTACAGCGCATGTTGGATCTTTCAAGATGGCGCCTGAATAGAGGCTGTAAACTTACCATAGACCCTGGGTGCCTGCTTTTCTACACAGCAGACATCTGGAGGTAAAGTTTGTGATCATGTATAATGCCGGTCTATCTCCTGGAGCGCTGTACTTCTAGGACGCGAACAGCTCCCATGCATTGAGATCTGGGGAGCCATTTGTTTGCTGTGGCAGCCTCAGGCCTTCTGCAGGCTCCGAGGCCTGCCGCAGCAATGTTCCTATGGAACCCTGTTTAAGGGTGCTGGCACACAGCGCTGTTCTGACATGCATTCAGGAGGTAGCTTTTTATTGTAGCGATCTGAAATTAATTAAGTAATTTCCACTATGCAGAACGCCAGGGTTTAATGAGGCTGCTAAACTGGCTAATAAATTAAAAACTGCATCCTGAATGCATATCAGAACTGCACTGTGTGGCAGCACCCTCAGAGAATGAAGTTCTATCAGATATCATATATTACTACCTGAGAATTTCTCTCTTAGCATGTATTCTCATGTGTTATGTTCTGGGGAGAGAATAGAATTCTTCAAGTCAATAACTATAGGAAATGTCTTCTAATACAAACAGCCAAGTCTGTCAGGGTCAGGAACAAAAAAAAACTATGTTGATAAATAGAAAAGTAAAAGGGGCAATAAATTATAAAAGGGAGCATTCAAATTACTAAAACAGAAATGTGGCAAATCCTTGAAGATCTGATATCATGTATGTCTGATATCATGAATGGGTTAAGGACACCTTTTATTAATATAAGTGGACATATCAATAACTGATCTTTAACCATTTAAAAATAAAGGTAATGAAATGGATTGAGATCCCAAGGTATACGCAAATATATATATATATCTATATATATATATATATATATATATATATATATATACTCACCGGCCACTTTATTAGGTACACCATGCTAGTAACGGGTTGGACCCCCTTTTGCCTTCAGAACTGCCTCAATTCTTCGTGGCATAGATTCAACAAGGTGCTGGAAGCATTCCTCAGAGATTTTGGTCCATATTGACATGATGGCATCACACAGTTTCCGCAGATTTGTCGGCTGCACATCCATGATGCGAATCTCCCGTTCCACCACATCCCAAAGATGCTCTATTGGATTGAGATCTGGTGACTATGGAGGCCATTTGAGTACAGTGAACTTATTGTCATGTTCAAGAAACCAGTCTGAGATGATTCCAGCTTTATGACATGGCGCATTATCCTGCTGAAAGTAGCCATCAGATGTTGGGTACATTGTGGTCATAAAGGGATGGACATGGTCAGCAACAATACTCAGGTAGGCTGTGGCGTTGCAACGATGCTCAATTGGTACCAAGGGGCCCAAAGAGTGCCAAGAAAATATTCCCCACACCATGACACCACCACCACCAGCTTGAACCGTTGATACAAGGCAGGATGGATCCATGCTTTCATGTTGTTGACGCCAAATTCTGACCCTACCATCCGAATGTCGCAGCAGAAATCGAGACTCATCAGACCAGGCAATGTTTTTCCAATCTTCTACTGTCCAATTTCGATGAGCTTGTGCAAATTGTAGCCTCAGTTTCCTGTTCTTAGCTGAAAGGAGTGGCACCCGGTGTGGTCTTCTGCTGCTGTAGCCCATTTGCCTCAAAGTTCGATGTACTGTGCGTTCAGAGATGCTCTTCTGCCTACCTTGGTTGTAACGGGTGGCAATTTGAGTCACTGTTGCCTTTCTATCAGCTCGAACCAGTCTGCCCATTCTCCTCTGACCTCTGGCATCAACAAGGCATTTCCGCCCACAGAACTGCCGCTCACTGGATGTTTTTTCTTTTTCGGACCATTCTTTGTAAACCCTAGAGATGGTTGTGCGTGAAAATCCCAGTAGATCAACAGTTTCTGAAATACTCAGACCAGCCCTTCTGGCACCAACAACCATGCCACGTTCAAAGGCACTCAAATCACCTTTCTTCCCCATACTGATGCTCGGTTTGAACTGCAGGAGATTGTCTTGACCATGTCTACATGCCTAAATGCACTGAGTTGCCGCCATGTGATTGGCTGATTAGAAATTAAGTGTTAACGAGCAGTTGGACAGGTGTACCTAATAAAGTGGCCGGTGAGTGTATATATATATATATCTTACCTTAACCAGTTTATCTGCTGCAATTGAAACATTGTTTTTTATTGAGCTACAAATATTAACCCCTGTGATTAACAGTGGCATCCAAATGGTTAGATAGAGGGAACTGGCTCCTTCTGTTGTCCCATTAGCCCCCTCATAACATGATCACATGGTACAGATGGGTGACCATAGAAGCTACTAGCCAGGTTTCCCTGAATTTTATGGTGGCCAGTATGGCACATAATAGGTAGTATTTAGTGATAGGTTAGAGATCGCCTGAACGCCGGCAGACGTGCCCAAATAATTTTGTACAAAATGTATCTGCCAAGAATCTCAAATTTACAAAATAATCGTAACATTAGCACCAGAATATTTTCTATTACTATGCCATTATTGTACTTTATTTGGCTTGCAGAATGCTGTTGAATTGTGTTTTTTTTTCTTTGTGTATCTAGCCATGGCGGCGTACACCTGCACATTGGGATGTGCTGACTGACCCCCTTTTTCTTGCTATCATGAGGATCGGCCATCATTATAAAAATCCCAGAAAACCCCTCTAAGGCATTTATACCACATGGTGAACAAAATAAAAAAAAAAATATCTGAGTTGCTGTTTCCTTCCCCATCGCCCATTATATGTAAAATTATGCCATTAAAAATACAACTCATACCACAAAAGAACAAGCAGGAGGTAACATGGTTTGTAAGGCTGGAGGAAGACATCCGTTCATCCATCCATCCATCCATCCAGTTTTTGATCCAGATGAAGGAAAACAATCCTTATGAGAAAGAAGACAATCTTTCGCAGCTTGGGGATGAAGTCCTTCCTGACTCCAAATCTGTCAATCAGAATAACTCCTGGATAAAATGTTCCATCTCCAGAAATCTAGTCACGATAACCTGTAATATTATTGCACTCAGGAAAGGCATCCAGGCCCCCATAGAATTCTTTAAGTGAGTTAATCAAGAAAACTTCCTCTGGCAGCAGTTCCATAGTCTCGCAGATCTTAGAATTGTATTACTTTTACTATGATCATAATAATCATGTATCTTTATGAAAGGGGTTTGTCACAATTTAGACATTATAGGATATGGCAACAATCACTAGAACAAAGTGGCTGCAGCACTAACATGCAACTTTGTCTCTTATAAACTCCACTTGAGTTGACTGTAATGGTGCAAACATGCATCCTCCAGAGAAAGTGGAGCAGAGCCATCAGAAGACATGGAACACCATATGTGCCAGTAGGAAGGTGGAGTAGAACAACTGGAGTATGTAGCTTTTCTAGACAACCTGTGACATTTGATAAATGTGACATAAAGAACGGCAACGCAGACTCAAGCAAAACCAACTTTAAATATTTCCCTTTATGATAAATCCCCCCTGGAGCATAGATTGTCAATATCTTATATAACCCCAAGTCAAACATGCATGTTATAATGTAAATTTGTAAATCTTTTATGAAAAACAAAGTGTAAAACATATTTTGTTTTAAAACATGCAATATCAAATAACACAGACAAAAATAATCTCAATCAGAACCAAACTGCGTAGAAACCACAGAAATTTAACAGGATCACAACTCTGCTCGCAGTACAAGACAGGAATCTAATTCTATATATTGCTGCTTTAAAATACGCACACACCTCTGATCCCCTGGCCAAAAGAAAAAAGCCACCATATTTCAGAGCTTTCTCGCAGTGAACAGAGTTCTTCATGCCACCTTACTGAATATTTTCAGTTCCATTCCTCAGAAATATTTCCTGTGTGCCCATCCTCCTTTAGCCATGTTAAACTGGATTAGCCTGCTCTCTGCAAACACTAAAAAGTAGGTCAGTTTCAGAACATCATTATATGGTGACAAGGTGATTGCTGAAGTCTGCTCCCGACCATATTTTATATAAGCGGACAAGTCAGACTGTGGACATAATGACTGATAGCAATCCTCTGCATTACAATACTTTGAAAAAGGGATTTTCTACACCTCTGACTGTCAACTGCAATCCAGGTGATTATGATCTACTTCCTTCATGCTTTCATGGTCCTTCCAGCTAAAACAGAAGATGTGGGACTCTACTTCATGCTTAGCACATTTTTGGAAAACTAATCGGGCACATTATTTAAAGTTTACCAATCAATATTATTATGGCAGAAATACCTGTGGTGCATAAGTGCATGTGCATTTAGCTTATGATAGATAGATAGATAGATAGACAGATAGATTTGGGGAGTACTATCTCTAAATCCTGACTTAAGCCTCATTCACATGTCAGTGTTTCACAGACGTGTGCTGTACCTGTTCTCCATGGACAGCACACGTCCCCATTCATTTTAATGTGTGTTGTCAGACATCAGTGTTTCATCACGGTCCGTGTTTCCGTTTTTTTGTAGCACGGATGCATGTCCTATCTTGATCCGTGTTCCCGGGTCCTTCACGCCGATTATAGTCAATGAGTCCGTGAAAACCACGGATCCCTCACGGATGCCATCCATGTTGCATCCGTGTTTCAAGGATCATTAAGAAGAGATGCTTTGAAAATTATTTTTCAGCTGTTCAGTGTCAGTGAAACAAAGATGCAACACGGACGGATCCAACACGGATCCTTCATGGACAGCTTCACGGATGCCTCACTGACTACCTGCTCACGGTCACCCAGTTAAGCCAGTACTCTCTGCACTCATAAGGGGCAATCACCCCGAAACAGCTGTCTGCAGATGAGGTGCTGGCTTACATATTATCCAAGTCATGTCTGAAGTCCTATTTAAAGGGCTGAAAATGGACTTATAGGATACCTGCCTTACATCTGGTGGCATCAGAGGCAGGGCTTGTTAAGAGTTCATTTGCATCCCTTTCATTCCATTTGAATACACTGCCATAATAACTGCAGCTTTAAAAAAATAGTCAAGTAAAAATATACTTTACAGTATTTAACCCTTTCATGACCAGGCCCAAAAAAGGCCTGAATGTCCAGGCAATTTTTTATGATTTTGTGCATGTGGTGGTTTAGTGACTGTAGCTTTTTTATTTGTTTGACTACCAAAATATTTTTTGCGATTTTTTTTTTTTTTTTACTTGACACTTTTTTAGGTTTAATTTGGAGGAAAACCGCTAATTATTAAAAAGTATTTTTTAATTATAGCTTTTTATTTCTTAAATATTAAAAATGACACAAAAATTTATTATTGCAATGTAAAAAAAATTTAAAAAAAAATTTAAAATGCAGTCGCTAACAGAAACCATCACCATATTCACCCCGTTCGCTCAAACCTATACATATTACATATGAAAACGGTCGTCACAAAATAGGTACGTTGTGACGATCGTTTTCATATGTAATATGTATAGGGGTTTGAGCGAACGGGGCAAATATGGTGATGGTTTCTGTTAGCGATTGCAATTTTAATTTGTTTTTACATTTTTTTATTTGTATTTTTTATTATTATTCTTTTTTTTTAGTTATATTTTAATTTATTTTTGGCACAGAATATGTCCACCAGGAGGTCATTAAAAGACCTCTGGAAGACACATACTTTTTTTTTCACTGTTTCCACTGTAACACAGGGGAAAACAGCCCCCTGTGGGGGCATTACACACAGACAGAGCTGATCAGAGTCTCCTTAGACCCTGCAGCTCTCCTCCTGCCCCAGACACCCCCAGCAGTCACGTGACCGCCGGGACTAACAGAGGACACGGCTCTGCCGCTTCCTGCTCTCCACCAAGAGTTCAGGTACTGCTCTCCTGCCAGCACAAGAGAAGGCAATAGCTGTAATAATCCGCTCCTGTCTTCTCCTCAGGGTCCCTGCTGTGTCTGTCAGCCGGGACCCAACCTGCTCCTGCTAGATTTCAGCTTAATTCTACTGGGATTAAAGCGCTGCCTGCACGTGTATATACGTGCTATCTGGATGGGGCATGTGCAGATAGGACGTATATACATAGTGGGCAGTCGGGAAGGGGTTAATTTTAGAGATGAGCGAACGTGCTCGTAACGAGCACTGTACCGCTCGGCTCCCCTGCACTCGCATGGGCGCAGGCAGCCGCTTCTGTCCTCCTCACTCAACGGAAGCGGCTGCCTACGCCCATGCGAGTGCAGGGGAGCCGAGCGGTACAGTGCTCGTTACAAGCACGTTCGCTCATCTTTAGTTAATTTGAAAGGGGTTCTTCCAAAAAGGTTTGGACAGTTTATATTAGGTATCTCTTGTTCGCCTGAGTTTAAATACTTTGTATTCTGCCATTGATATTATTTATTCTGAATCTAACTCTGAGAAGCATAATAGTTAAGAAAATAATAGTTGCTCATAAATGCAGGTAATGTTAATTCTTAATTAAAGACCTCAAGACGAACTTTTGCAAACCTAGTTGAACGTGAGTCATTTACCTCATGTGAACTGAAGGAATATGCTTGCTAAGAAAACAAGACCTGTGGCAAAGTGTGCCAATTTCAAATTACAACACACTGGCCTAGATCCTTTTCGAAACTCTATTTGCAAAAGAATAAGAATGAAATTTCAGCCGTAACAAAATGATACACTTGATATAGTAGAATATGTCTTCAGTTATTTGGTCAGTTATTTTCATCAGTAATTGTGAGCCAAAACCAGTAGTGAAGCCTACTCAGAGATAAGGCATAATGGAAAGATATTCACTAGAGTTGAGCGAACGTGCTTGTAATGAGCACTGTAGCGCTTGGATTCCCTGCGCTCGCATGGCCGCAGGCATCCGGATCCGTCCTCACCTGACTGTAAATCAATGGGGGCAGATCCGTTTGATATGACACACGAGTGTGTCATACCAAACGGATCCGTCCCCACTGACTTGCAGTCGGGTGAGGAGGACGGATCCGGATGGCTGCGTCCATGCGAGAGCAGGGGATCCGAGCAGTACAGTGCTCGTTACGAGCACGTTCGCTCAACTCTAATATTCACCCGTTCTGTGTTTTTGACCCACATCTAGTTTTGGCTCACAATAACTGATGGAGATAACTGACCAAATAACTTAATTGTGAACTCAGCCTTAAATCAGTTGCAATTACTGTGGAATTCATAAGAATCTGTAATTTATACATTTGCACCTCTGCCTTTTCTGAACTTACATATGCATAAGTGACTGACAGCTATCTACAGTATGTATACACCTACACAGAGAATGCCGTCAATCACTGATAACACTTCCCCCGTGTACAACTATAAGTGACTGACAGCTATCTATGTATACACACTTACACAGAGAATGCTATCAATCACTGATAACACATCCCCTGTGTACAACTATCAATGACTGACAGATATCTATGTATACACATTTACACAGAGAATGCTATCAATCACTGATAACACATCCCTGTGTACAACTATCAATGACTGACAACTATCCATGTATACACACTAGAGAATGCTATCACTGATAACACCTTCCCCTGTGTACATCTATCAGTGACTGACAGCTATCTCAGTATACATACTTACATTGAGAATGCTATCAATCACTGATAACACCTCCCCTGTGTACAACTATCAGTGACTGACAGCTATCTATGTATACACACTTACACAGAGAATGCTATCAATCACTGATAACACATTCCCCGTGCACAACTATCAGTGACTGACAGTTATATATGTATACACACTTACACAGAGAATGCTATCAATCACTGACACCTCCCCGTTTACAACTATCAATGACTGACAACTATCCATGTATACACATTTACATAGAGAATGCTATCACTGATAACACCTTCCCCTGTGTAAGGCTATCAGTGACTGATAGCTTTCTATGTATACATACTTACACTGAGAATGCTATCAATCACTGATAACACCTCCCCATTGTAAAACTCTCAGTGACTGACAGTTATATATGTATACACACTTACACAGAGAATGCTATCAATCACTGACACCTCCCCCATGTACAACTCCACTGCGATTGGGCAGCTCACATCCAGGGAGAAGAAGACGCCGCTTGAGAAACAGGGCAGTCTCTTCCTCCCTGTATCGATGGTATGAATTTACATACCAGGCGGGAAACCAGGACGGGGGGCACAGTGGAGGAACGGATATAACATGCCTTCAGTATGCCCTACCCTGCCAACTATTTACCATGATAATGTCAGGACCGGTGAAAGGTTCTCTTTAATACAATGTATTTACTAATGTATTGTGATTGCCCATATTGCCTGCTTTGCTTGGCTTTGTTCATTTTTCCATCACATTATACACTGCTCGTTCCGATTGTTATGTCCACCCTGCAATTCAGCAGTGGTGGTCGTGCTTGCACACTATAGGAAAAAGTGCCAGTCTATGCTCCCACGGTTCTGGTCAACAGGGAGGCCGCCACCTCCCTAGGTAGGTAATGATAAAAATATTAACCTAGCATCATAACCGTTCAACTGCTCCAGTGAAATCCCACCAACTACCGCATGTATAACTAACTGATCTTCCCTTGGCAAAAGCAAATGCTTGTTTGGTTATAGGAAAATAATGCCTAAGGCTAGTTTCATATCCGCAGCTGTCTTCTCTGGCAGGCTGTACTAGCATAGAACAGCCTGCCGGAGTAATCCGTATCTGGCGTTGCCGGATCCTGCTGCCTGCCCACTGGTCCACATTGACTAAAATGGGGTCTGGCAAAGATCAGGCCACTACCTGTTGAATATGCCGGGGACTGGTCAGACAAAAACCACTGGATGCAGCCTTTTTTGACTGCCTGATTCCCGGCACTCTGTGCCAGAACAGCCTGCCGGAAAGGACAGCTGTAGGGTTGAAACTAGCCTAACAACCCTGTTCTTTTTCATGAGACTGTGAGGAAAGAGGTCCTCAAAAGCCAACCTGTCTCAGGCTACTCAGGTGTCCAGCTCATGGCAGGATTTCAACATACTTATGCTAGAGAAGTAGCTGGGAGGGTTTGCTAGAACTGAAACCCTTCGGTAACAATTTAGATTGAGGCCCTTTTTTAAATTCTTTTTATTGAAGTATTTTCATTTATCATGGAAAAGAAAGGAAGAAGGGAGGGGGACACATAATAACATCAAGAGTGCACAGTAGTTTAAAGTGCATCAATTGTTTACAACAAATTGGGCCATGCTTAAAGGCCGGCATTCAAACATAGGTATAACACATAAAATTTGTAAAAGAAAGAGAAAAAAAAGGGGGGGGGGTTGAAAGGGTAGAATTTTGAGGAGGTGAGGTACCAGGAAGTATATTGAAATGGTTTAACCACTTCTGAAATTTCAGATGCACTGAAGTGGGAAAGGAGAAAGGTTTTCCACTTTCGGAAGAACTTAGCAGCCGAGCCCTCCTTGTGTCTCTCTGCCTCGATTCGATCGTACCTCAGCAATATCTTCAATTGTGAGATCACTGCGGGTATTGTTGGCATAGAATCTGACAACCAATGGTGTAATACGACTCTCTTGGCCACCAATAATATCGAGTGGAGGAAGAGAGGAACATTCTGAGAACGATTGTATTGAGATGGTGGTAGGCGAATATAGTGGAACAACAGCGGCTGAGGTTCTAAGGGGAGGTGAACAGACCAGTGTGTTTTGATGTATAATATCAAGTTTTTCCAAAACTGTATTACCTCAGGACAAGTCCATATGCCATGCCAAAAATCTGTGGCTGGTTCTTTGCATTTCGGGCAATGGGTCCGGAAAATTTGGAGAGGCTGGGAAGTTGAAGCCATATATCATATTATGCATCATCTTGAAATAGGACTCTCGCCATCTCTCATTAATCACACAGGAACGGATTTTCCCCCACCTCTCCAGAATTTTTTCTCTAATCTCGGTATCTAGTGTAATGTCCTCCCACTTGCGAAATAGTGCGGATGGAGAGGCCTTCGTGAAATTGCCAGACATTGCTCTATAAAACCCTGAGAGGGAAACAAGTCGTGGAGCGTTTCCTACTATATCGTCAAAAGAGTTCGTAGATGCCTCTTTAGAGAGATCCAGAACTCTGTGCCTACAAAATGCCAACCCCTGTAGGATATACAGAAAATGGGAGTCCGGGAGTTGAAATCGCTCTTTTATCTCCCTGGGTGTTAGCCATCGTTTCTCCCCCACATGCATCAGGTGTTTCACTTTCTCTATACCTTTTAATTTCCAAGATTAAGTCATCGGTGTGTGATTTCCCTGTGGAAATTCTGGGTGGTCCCAGAGTGACATTCTTTTGGATACCGAGTGAGGGAGGCCATCTCCTTCCAGGCCACTACCGTATCTTGTATCACTATTGAATTTTTTATTTCAAAGGGGAGGGTGGCCAATTTGGAGTGTAGGCGAGACACCAGGCCCCAAGGGGCCACCAGGCTTTGTTCCAATGCTCTGCTTGAAAAGTGATCTGTCCCATGTATCCAATCAACCATGTGTCTCATCAAGCAAGTTAGATTGTAGTGTATATATATATATATATATATATATATATATATATATATATATATATATTTATGTGGCTCACCCTTTACTGTTGGATATTTAAAGGTGCTCTGGCTATGATGATTCACCGGATCATCAAAATTGAATAGAATGCACAAGAAAAATAGTCAGGCACTCTAAACCAGAGTATGTGGAAAAAATGAATATACTTTATTTCTACATCAAATAAAATTGTATTAATTAAAATAGAGTAAAATAAAATAAAGTAAAATGGAGCATTCGCTCCAATTTCACACAACCACCGAAATAGTCAACAGGATTTACATGTATATGTATATAGCCAGACCATATAAATCCCCAAGGTTCATATATTAGATTATGGTACACAACAGGCTTTCTCCATATTCCACAGTGGTATGTCAAGTAGTTGTCCAAATCATGCAAGATGTTAATTATGCAGGATGTTAATTCTCTGTCATACCGTATATTATTTCTATTGTAGTCCTCAGATTGAAACAATACATAAATCTTCTAATAAATCCTCTGAACAGTACAGTTCTTTCAACAGTGATATTATACTCACTCCTTTATATTTCTTTCTCCTTTTGTGGCTTCCCACCTAGTGAGAAGAGGTTCTTACTTACCCCTAGCAGCTCTGCTTCGGGGATCTGTGTATTTGCTAGTTCCTGGACACTGGTGATTTCTGGTGTTTGTACTAACTGATGTACTTACACCTTTGTATTTTGCTACCTTTTGCCAGGGAAACCGTTCCGTCCTTGATGTTAATATCTCTCCATATACATTCTCGGCATTCCACGCGGGTAAATTGCCGATATCTCTCCATGTGTATTCTCGGTGTCCCACATGGGTAGGTTGTGGCGTCTTACGTGACTTGATTTCCGCTGTATATGTTGGTGAGATGTATAATGTCCCGATTTGTAAATCCACATCAATCGGACTATAATCCAAGAGGAATTTCAGTGGGTATTAGAATGTTGGATTTATTTGTCCATGTCAGACGCGTTTCGAAGTCCAAGACTTCTTCCTCAGTGGCCATATTGTTTTTCCAACTTACCCACTATTTATACTGCTATAGCTGCCATATATATATATATATATATATATATATATATATATACAGTACAGACCAAAAGTTTGGACACACCTTCTCATTCAAAGAGTTTTCTGTATTTTCATGACTATGAAAATTGTAGATTAACACTGAAGGCATCAAAACTATGAATTAACACATGTGGAATTATATACTTAACAAAAAAGTGTGAAACAACTGAAAATATGTCTTATATTCTAGGTTCTTCAAAGTAGCCACCTTTTGCTTTGATTACTGCTTTGCACACTCTTGGCATTCTCTTGATGAGCTTCAAGAGGTAGTCACCTGAAATGGTATTCCAACCAGTCTTGAAAAAGTTCCCAGAGATGCTTGTTGGCCCTTTTGCCTTCACTCTGCGATCCAGCTCACCCCAAACCATCTCGATTGGGTTCAGGTCTGGTGACTGTGAAGGCCAGGTCATCTGGCGTAGCACCCCATCACTCTCCTTCTTGGTCAAATAGCCCTTACACAGACTGGAGGTGTGTTTGGGGTCATTATCCTGTTGATAAATAAATGATGGTCCAACTAAATGCAAACCGGATGGTATAGCATGCCGCTGCAAGATGCTGTGGTAGCCATGCTGGTTCAGTATGCCTTCAATTTTGAATAAATCCCCAACAGTCTCACCAGCAAAGCACCCCCACACCATCACACCTCCTCCTCCATGCTTCACGGTGGGAACCAGGCATGTAGATTCCATCCGTTCACCTTTTCTGCGTTGCACAAAGACACAGTGGTTGGAACCAAAGATCTCAAATTTGGATTCATCAGATCAAAGCACAGATTTCCACTGGTCTGATGTCCATTCCTTGTGTTCTTTAGCCCAAACAAGTCTCTTCTGCTTGTTGCCTGTCCTTAGCAGTGGTTTCCTAGCAGCTATTTTACCATGAAGGCCTGCTGCACACCGTCTCCTCTTAACAGTTGTTGTAGAGATGTGTCTGCTGCTAGAACTCTGTGTGGCATTGACCTGGTCTCTATTTTCCAGAGTCAGAGACAGCACACCAATTGATGCTTATTAGAAAATTATTTTATTTGCATATTCAACACCAGTAGTAAATTTAAATAGCAACGTTTCGGGCCACAGAGGCGGGGCCCTTCATCAGGCTAGTGGGTGTAAAAAAGGAGACAAAGATGCAATTGTAATTCAATAATTCACAATATGCTAACAACATAATAAGTCACATGATAGATTTACATGAGAGGTTAAACAACCAATTTTGTAGTCTACCTAATCAAGTGCCCTTGTGGCTTGGGCTACGTAGGTGAAACCACGCAAAAGATCAAAGACCGCATTAGTCAACATAAGTCCAATATTCGGACCAATAAGAAAGATGCTCCCTTGGTAGAACATTTTGTGGATTTCAGACACACACCTAGCCAACTGCGATTTCAGGTCATAGACTGGGTACCCCCCCTCAGAAGAGGTGGGAGCAGAGAAGAACTACTACTTGAGAAGGAGATGCAATGGATCCGGCGCCTGAACACCCTATGCCCAGGAGGTCTCAATAAAGACTATAAATTCTCGTGATGTCCATCTAATACGATAGTTTGTATCATCTGTAATTTATATTAACCTTGTGTATTTCTTCTTCCTCCTTTAGGACCTTGCCCTTGTCTAGTACCGGGTGGGGACACCCGAGAAGCACGGTCTTGGTCGTTCTTGAATGACGTCATGGGTATGATACCTATACACACCTGCTTTCGGCCATCCAGTACACAGTGATTTTAACACTCAGCTCTTCTAACATATTGACACCATCTATTATGAAATACACATTGGTACAATATATATATATTCACATTCTGGGACAAAATATACACTTATATCATTCGTGAGAAATATGTACCTATATGTCATAAAATGACTTCAAATCCATAACCCTACAGGGATCTACATATTATTCACCAGTACCTTTATTAGTATATGCACTATTTAACTTCTATGTGCACTAATATAGACCCATTTATCCTTCATCCCCCGCCTTCTCATATATTGTTTTCCATATATTTTCTTCTCACATCTTTACACCGGTTGTCTCCAGATACCATAATGGTTCCCCCAGCGTCCTATTTTAGACGCGTGCTCCGGCCCAAAAAAACATGGATGCCGTGATCCCCACACACGAATTCTATCTCAGGTAAATGTCTTCTGGTTTTCCGTATTGAACGCTAAAACTCAGCATTTGTGTGCCTGCCATATAACTATGCTCCAGCACGTTATGCAATACTGGATTAGCCTAGCCCTACTTCTCAGTCTAGCCCTATTTCTTCATTAGCCTTCATTCATGCGATCGCACCATCCTTTATATATTTAGCTCGGCGACTCCTTACTCATACTTTTGTTCCTGTCTTACCCCTTTTTCTGCTTTGACCTACGAATTGGTTCAATACTTATTACCTACCATCCCCTCTATATATGTCATATATACTAGGTAATATCCGTGTTTCTCAACTGAGTTTTTTGATAATCATGTCTACATTATTTATGGCTTTATTCATGTCTTTCATACAATTATGTTATTCCTTTTACTATAATTGGGTACCAAATTCATGTCTTGACCCCCCTTATGCACCGTTTGTACCCTAACCCCTTCCTCCTTCTCTTCTCCCCCTTCCCCCACCTCCCCTTTTCTCTCCCCCCCCCCCCCCCCGCTTTTTGGTGATTGCTTCTAGATAATATTGTAATATCATGACTTGTTTAACCTATCATGTAAATCTATTATGTGACTTATCATGTTGTTAGCATATTGTGAATTATTGAATTACAATTGCATCTTTGTCTCCTTTTTTACACCCACTAGCCTGATGAAGGGCCCCGCCTCTGTGGCCCGAAACATTGCTATTTAAATTTACCACTGGTGTTGAATATGCAAATAAAATAATTTTCTAATAAGCATCAATTGGTGTGCTGTCTCTGACTCTGGAAAATACCTACCTGTACCCCCGAAGGTGGGAGGAGGTAACCTCAATTGACGAGCACCCAGAAGATAAAATCCATTGAAGACGTGTGCTGTGGTCATCTATACAAACCCAGTATTGACCTGGTCTCTAATCTGAGCTGCTATTAACCTGCGATTTCTGAGGCTGGTGACTCGGATGAACTTATCCTCCGCAGCAGAGGTGACTTTTGGTCTTCCTTTCCTGGGGCGGTCCTCATGTCAGCCAGTTTCTTTGTAGCGCTTGATGGTTTTTGCGACTGCACTTGGGGACACTTTCAAAGTTTTCCCAATTTTTCGGACTGACTGACCTTCATTTCTTAAAGTAATGATGGCCACTCCTTTTTCTTTACTTAGCTGCTTTTTTTCTTGCCATAATACAAATTCTAACAGTCTATTCAGTAGGACTATCAGCTGTGTATCCACCTGACTTCTGCCAAACACAACTCATGGTCCCAACCCCATTTATAAGGCAAGAAATCCCACTTATTAAACCTGACAGGGCACACCTGTGAAGTGAAAACCACTTCAGGTGACTACCTCTTGAAGATCATCAAGAGAATGCCAAGAGTGTGCAAAGCAGTAATCAAAGCAAAAGGTGGCTACTTTGAAGAACCTAGAATATAAGACATATTTTCAGTTGTTTCACACTTTTTTGTTAAGTATATAATTCCACATGTGTTAATTCATAGTTTTTATGCCTTCAGTGTGAATCTACAATTTCCATAGTCATGAAAATACAGAAAACTCTTTGAATGAGAAGGTGTGTCCAAACTTTTGGTCTGTACTGTATATATATATATATATATATATATATATATAAATGAAGCTACTAATGAATAAAAAAGTGAAAGAAAAAAGCAATTGATGAATCCCAATAAGGAGAATCCATGTAGGGTTTCAGTGGCAGCTATAGAAGTATAAATAGGGCATGGACATATAATAGCCAACATTCTAATACCCACTGAAATTCCTCTTGGATTATAGTCCGATTGATGTGGATTTACAAATCAGGACATTATACATCTCACCAACATATACAGCGATAGTCACGTAAGATGCCACAACCTACCCACGTGGAACGCCGAGAATACACACGGAGAGATATCAGCAATTTACCCGCGTGGAATGCCGAGAATGTATATGGAGAGATATTAACATCAAGGACAGAACTGTTTCCCTGGCAAAAGGTAGCAAAATACAAAGGTGTAAGGACATCAGTTAGTACAAACACCAGAAATCACCAGTGTCCAGGAACTAGCAAATACACAGATCCCCGAAGCAGCGCTGCTAGGGGTAAGTAAGAACCTCTTCTCACTAGGTGGGAAGCCACAAAAGGAGAAAGGAATATAAAGGAGTGAGTATAATATCACTGTTGAAAGAACTGTACTGTTCAGAGGATTTATTAGAAGATTTATGTACTGTTTCAATCTGAGGACTACAATAGAAATAATATACGGTATGACAGAGAATTAACATCCTGCATGATTTGGACAACTACTTGACATACCATTGTCGAATATGGAGAAAGCCTGTTGTGTACCATAATCTAATATATGAACCTTGGGGATTTATATGGTCTGTATATACATATACATAAATCCTGTAGACTATTTTGGTGGTTGTGTGAAATTGGAGCGAATGCTCCATTTTACTTTATTTTATTTTCCTCTATTTTAATTAATACAATTTTATTTGATGTAGAAATAAAGTATATTTATTTTTTCCCACATACTCCGGTTTAGAGTGCCTGACTATTTTTCTTGTGCATTCTATTCAAGTTAGATTGTAGCCTCTTAAGTTAGGAAACTTCAACCCCCCTTCAGGCTTCCACAGCATCAACTTCTGTAGGGAGATCCGGGGGCGTCTGCCTGATCACAGAAACTTGGTGAAAGCTTTATTGAGAGCATTTACATCATTGTGCTTTAATAGAAGTGGGAGAGTTTGGAGAGGGTATAGCAGTTTTGAAAAACTCATCATTTTGATCAAGTGGCATCTCCCTAAGAAGGTCAGAGGAAGTGTGTGCCACCTATGGAGTTCCACTATTATCTTTTCTATGAGGGGTGGATAATTTAGGTTGTAAAGAGAACTAGGGAGTTTGCCAATTTTTAGCCCTAAATAAGTGATATGTTGTTTAACCGAGGTAGAGGCAAAACCATTATCTAGCCACAATTGAGAAGGATTCTTTAATTGTAACTCCAGGATTTCACTTTTGGTAGAGTTAATGGTGTATCCCGAGAAGGAACCAAATCGGTGCAGCATATCCATCAGGGGAGATAGATGTTGTTGGGGGTTAGACATAAAAATCAGTAAGTCATCAGCGTATAAAGCTACTTTGACCTTTTTATTGCCCTCTGAAATGCCTGAATATAAATCAGAATCTTCTAAAATGCGGGCTAGGGTTTCTAGGGCCAAATCGAACAACAGTGGTGACAAGGGACAAACTCGACGTGTTCCCCTGTGAAGGGAGAAGGCCGGAGAGAGGAAGCCCCCAGTATGCACTCTCCAGTGGGTTGGAATAAAGGCCTTGCAGAAAAGTACGAAAGTGTCCAGTGATTTGATATTTGTCAAAAACTGCCCCAGCCAGGTCCACTGGACTGTATCGAAGGCTTTCTCCGCGTTCAGGGCCAGTAAGATAGGGGTTTCTCCTGGTCGAGGACGCTGTCTTACCCAATCTAGAGTGGCTAATACTTTGCGAATGTTAGCTACCTCTGATCTGCCCTTAATGAACCCCACCTGTGAGGGTCCCACCAGGGATGGCATTAGGGCCCCCAATCTGTCTGCCAGGATCTTAGTCAGGATCTTTAGGTCCTGGTTGATTAATGATATGGGGCGATAAGAACTTGGGTCATGTGGGTCTTTGTTTGGTTTCAGTATTAGCTTTATGTACGCTACATTGGTGTGATTGGGAAAAAGTCCCATCTGTAAGAGATGATTAAAGTAAGTAACCAAAGTGGGGGAGACCTGGGATTGTAGCATCTTATAAAATTCCCCTGTGAACCCGTCGGGGCCCAGTGCCCTGTTATTGTGTAGGGATTTTATGGTATATAAAATTTCTCCCTGCTTGAGATTAAACTATCCCGTTGATCTGTTGTCAGAGATGGCATCTTAATGGATGCTAAGAACTCAGGTTCCACTCGTCTATCCCCTGTCGACTCTTTGTACAATTGGGCATAATAGTCTCCCAGAACTCTATTAATAGTTTTGGGGTGTGTCTGTGTGGTTGCCTGGCTATCCTTCAAGGAAGTGATGAACGTAGGAGTAAACCTGCCTCTAGCCAAATTAGCCAACATGCGACCAGATTTGTTACCATAGAGAAATAGATCCGTCTGAAATGCAGATCGATATAACGCCTCTCTTCTATCTATCCAGAATTCATAGTCACTCCTGGGCTTGAGCCAGTTCTCCCGAGCAACAGTGGATGGTGTCTGCAAAAATGCAGTGTAGGCTTCCCTGAGTGTTTTGCTAACTGCTAAATATTGTTGAGAGATTTTCTTTCGCAAATTGCTAATATAGCCAATGATTCTACCTCTAAGCACCGCTTTTGCTGCCTTCCAATGAGTTGAAACATCTAAAGCATGGGGGGGGTTATCATCTTGGAATTCCAACTACCAACCTCGCAATATGTCAGTGAAGTTGTCATCATTGGCTAGGAAGGAAGGGAAGCACCACAAGAAATCTGTTCCAAGCAAATAGAAATAGGTGAATAATCAGAAATGACCAAGTCGTGGATATCCGCATCTAACAATCGGCCTCCCAAGGACACACTAGTGAATAAGTAGTCAATACGGGACCATGACTGTGAACATGGGAAAAATGAGTGTACCCTCGGTCATCAGGGTGGAGTAAGCGCCATACATCTTGCATGTTTGTTGATGATAAAAAGGAGATAAAACCACGTCTCTACAGCGTGGGAGGCTCATGACTCTGTCTGCCCTCTGTCGATCCTCTAGGACCGAAACTGCTGTATTGAGGTCGCCACCTACGACTACGACTATTAGGGACCACATCAGAAAGTAACTTATGTTCTAGCTTAGCAAAAAAGCCTTTATTCTCCCCATTCGGGGCATAAACATTGTATATGCTGTAATTGACATCTTTAAATTCAATCAGTAGCCTGAGCCATCTACCCTCCTCATCCCTCTCTTCTGCTAGTACTTTTCCTGGGAAATTTCTATGTAGCAAAGTGATCACCCCAGCTTTGCGATTCTGAGCCGGGGAGCCAAACACCTGGCCAACCCAGAATTTTCGTAATCTAAAGAAGTCAGTTTCGGTCAAGTGGTTTTCTTGTAGGAGAACTATGTCAGGTCGCAAGCATTTCAGTTGTCTAAACAATTTAGATCGCTTTTGAGGGGAGCGCATCCCTTTTACGTTCCACAAAATTATGTGCATTGGAATTCTGGGTTGGCCGAGGCAAGAAAGCAAAAATAAAATAAAAAATAAAAAGGGGGGTGGGGGAGGTAGGTGGGAGAAGGTTGTGGAGAAGGGGTATTAAGGAAAGGGGAGTAGAAGGAGTCAATTAAAAATTGAAACAGCAGTAGACAAAACAAAAACTTGCTTGGAAGTCTGGATGTTAATAGTGCTTCCCAATAAGCTAGGGACTTCTCTTTTTTCTGCCATGAGGGGCTCCCTGCTACACCCTATATTGGCTATCTTTACCACCCCATATAACCGTTAGTTGAGAACAATAACAACACATATCGTAACATAACGTAACCGAGAGTTTCCAGCAACTCCCAAATTTCCATAGAGCTAGGTCATCTGGCTTTCTCAAGCAGTGCCCCAGAGTCCCTTAAAGATAGGAATGTCAACATCTGGAAAACCTGTCCGACGACTCAGAGGACCACCGTCTGGTGCTTCTGGAACGGCCCATCGATCTTCTTGTTGTACGACCCTGTCGCTGGTGTCCAGTCATCTTTTTCCTTGGATGCGATGGAGATCTTCTCGGAGAGGTCGTAGTCCATGACGAAGTCGAAGACAAGATGGCGGCTAGCGCCTCTTCCGCTGCGGCGGGAGAATCAAAAGAGGGGGATGCCGCCGTGAGGCAAATAAACTTTCAATAAAGCTGGATAAAATAGTTGAAAACAAATATTCTTATTAAATAGCTTGGTGCAAATAGAGCTGAAGGTCTTGCGTCTTTTTACGACATCTGCGGAGTAGTCATCATAAATCATAATATTGTGGCCCCTGATGGAGATAGGGCGTTGGCGCCGTCTGAAGTTGCGCAGCATGGCTACTTTGTCATTGAAATCTAGTAGGCACAATATAACTTGACGAGGTTTCCCCCGTTGCAGAGGGGAGGTAGAGACGGTATTCGAGCTGCGTTGTAGGGATGGGTCCGGGCCTACCCTGTGGGCTCGCTCTACACAGCAGAAAAAGTTCAGGCTCAGGGCTTCGGGCAGTTCCCGCTCACAGAAATCCAGCAGCTCCGAGGGTCTAACGGATTCTGGTAAGCCCACCAACCTTAAGTTGTTGCGCCGGGACCTATTTTCCAGGTCCTCCACCTTGCTGTGTAGTTGGTCCAGAGCTTGTTGTTGGATCTATATGGTGGCTTCCATCTCCATTGAGGTGGAGTGGAGGGATTGCACCTCCTGTTCCAGAGCCCCCACCTTGAGTCTAGTATGACCCACTTCTTCTTGTAGTGCAGTTAGGGAAGACTGAATGGTGGTCTCCAGCGTTTTCTGAATGTCAGAAGTGATGCGAAGTGCGACTTCTATGGCTAATCGCCTGTAGTCAAGGGGGTCCGTGTCTCCTTCCAGGGGGAAAAGTTCTTGAGAGCAAATGTCATGGAGCGCCAGCGGCGGGCTTGACGCCATCTTGGAAGTCTGGGTGGCGGGAGGATATCCGGGGCGCTGGGACCCAGTGGATTTTTGTCCGCTCCGCAGCAAATACCGGTCCATGTGAGACTCCTAGTCCAGGTGACTGATAGTCCAGGTATTTTTCTGGAGGGCTGGTGGCCCGTCGCTGTGAAATGGCGCTTGTGGAGTCGGTGTATCAGGGAGCTCCTTGCACTGCGACTTCACATTTCAGTGCCGGAACCGGAAGTCAACAGAATTTATTTTTTACTTCCTACTCCTAAATTGATTTTTTTGTTATATTTTGCAGAGAAGTGGAGCAGATGAAAAATTGTGGTAGAGGAAAAAATGAAAAAGTTAACAACCAATCGTATGCTGTAATACATTTCAAATATGTGTAAATTGAAGTCTCAGCAGTTGCTACAGGCAAACATAATGGTCAGGTACCTGTGAATTAATTCTCTGTAAGAGGAAATTGCAATTGGTTGTAACCTATGTATATTTTTACATAGGTTACTAGGGCCAGTTTAGATAATCTTTCACATACCTGAATTGCAGAGTAGAGCGCAGCCGTTTTTGAGAAATTAAAAGTTTAAAAATATGCTAATTAGGCTTCGGAGCACCGGGGGCGGGCTCCATCCTCTGGAGCACCGCATCTTCACTGCCCTCCCGGGTCCGATGCACGCCCCCCTGGCCCTAATCCAAACCCTCCTTATTCTGATTGACAGCGCTAGACCGTTCGGTCTAGCGCTGAAACCCCCGAACTCGGAAGTGACGGCGCGTGCGCAGAGGAATGGAAGCGCTTGCGCCACCTAAGTACTACAGGGCAGGCGCGGGATTTCAGCGCTAGACCGAACAAGTAATGAATAAGTAAATTATGGTAGAAGTAAAAAAAAAAGAATAGTGGCGACGTTGTTCCAGAACTGCCACCTGCTTCTAAGTGGAAATACTGCTAAACTGTACTGTACACAATGGAACGGGACATAATGGTGGATTACAACACAACTGTAATTAGCCTTCTTTGCCTGCACAAATCTGCCACCCTTTTCATCCTCTACCCAGATGAAATATCATCCGCATCCTATTGTTACAGAACCAACCAACAAAACTGTAAATGAGTAAAATGCTCATGATTAGGGTACAGTCACACGACCGCAAGTGTTTTGCGGTCCGCAAATTGCAGATCCGCAAAACAAGGATACCAGTTGTGTGCATTCCGCATTTTGCGCCTGCTCCGCTAAGCCCTGCCCCTTTTTCACGCCACCTCGGAAAAAAGTCGCAAATTATGTGCAACTGTTACATCACAATAGTGGCATAAAGGGCTTAGTAAATGTCTCTCAATAACTTTACTCTCTGGGTTAGTACGATTATAGCAATACAAAATACATATAGGGGCAGATTTATCATCTCCTTTGCACATAAAAAGTAGTGTTAAAAAGTCGCAAGTGCAACTTTTAAAAAATTGTCACATCCCCCACTTTTTCTCCACCCGCGCAACTTTTCTGAAAGGGGCATGGTAAAGACGGAAGGGTGAGGAGGATGGAAGCGGCTGCCTGCGCCCATGCGAGCACAGGGGAGCCGAGCGGTACAGTGCTCGTTACGAGCACGTTCGCTCATCTCTACTGGCAATCATTGATTTCTGGTGAGGAGCACGGACTGCAGGAAGATGCACCTAAGATGGGGATATCGAGAAAGTCTTGATAAATCTACCCCATAGTTTTTTTTTTGTTTTACTAGTTTTGCACAATAAAAACCCTTTGTTTAAAAGAAGAAAATGTTTTTGCCAAGTCACATCCCAAGACCCATAACTTTTTTTATTTAGGGGACTGGGTGGGATTAGGTGTATAGTTATGTTTTGTGCAGAGTTATAGGTGTTCTAGTGCTGAACAAATTTGTGCACCGCACATAGTACCCCGCTACCTTCTTTTCAAAAGTTGGGAGGTATGGATTAGGGGTGAGCAAATCACGCTTTAGACCAAGATCCAAAGTCGATTTTTTCCCCTACTTTGTTTTAATGCTGTACGGAGACCTGTCTCCATAAAGCATTACAATGTATGGGCTTTGTTGAGGTCAACTTTGTCTCACGCGAGACTTCAATGAAGTTCAGCCTTCAATTCTACAACTTTAAAAACATTTTAAAACAGCAATCTGAAGTCGGATTCTGTACCGAGGTACCAGTCAGTTCAGAATGCTGTATTAAAAGGTTTTAAAAGTTGTAGAATCGAAGGCCGAACTTCTTCTTGGAAGTCTCACGCAAGCTCGAACTTAACAAAGTTGACCTTACTGAAGCCCATACACTTTAATGCTGTACGGAGTCAGGTCTCCATACCGCATTAAAACGAAGTTGTTGAACAAATCAAGTTCGGATGTTACATCCGAAGCATGATTCGCTCACCCCTACCTTGGATGACATCAGATGACATGATGGAGCGGAGCTTTGTGTGGAGGAGAATAAAATGGAGAAGGGATGGATGGTGAGAGCCAGAGAATGCCGGGAGTTCTCTTCTCTTATACTGCCTCCCTGTAATGTCCTCTGATATTATATAATAACAGCCTGGACATGCTGGAAGTTGTAGTTCTCTCCTCTCATACCCTTTTCTGTAATGTCCTCTGATGTCACATAATAAGGGCCTGGACATGCTAGGAGTTGCAGTTCTCTCCTCCTATACCTCTTCTCTGTTGTAGTTCAGTCATTTTACTTCCTGTAATGTCCAATAAAAAAATCTTGGTGGCAGCGAGGAAAGGAGTTAATAGGGTTTTCTGAAATTTTTTAGTGATGAGATAGGTCATCACTTTCTGATCGGTGGGGGTCCAATGAGGAAAAAAATAATCTTAGAAAACTCCTTTAAATATCACAGGTATGCGGAAAGTTTGGCTGATACTGCTATATAGATGATGGTTTCTATTCCGCGTGTTGTAGTATCGTCACCCACTGTCCTGGCTATGATGTCCTCCTTTTGGGGTTATGAAAGTAGCTATCCTGCCTGTACCCAGGCTAGTTGGGCATGTTTTTTATTTAATTTAAAGGGGCTGTATAGGTTCACAGCCTTCACCCCTATGAATGGAGCATCAGAGCATTTCATGTATAGCGCTGGGCTAGGGCTTTTTCTTTAGACTGGTGACATATGGGGCTATGCTAGGCGGAGGCTTCTAATGGGTGGTCTTTAGCTCCGCCTTAGCCTTTAAAACAGCCAAGGGCAGCGCTAAGACCGTCCATTAGTGCCAGTGACGTCACCGGGAGCACTGCTAGGCGGAAGCCTCTGCCTAGCAGTGATAAAATGTAAACAAACAGCCCTTGCCCTGCGCGATGCAATGCAGAGCAAGGGGGAGCATCGGAGCAAGAAATGCTCCCCTCAGAAGGGCTGGAGGGGTGAAGAAGGGGTTGTGTCTGGGTTCAGATGTGAACCCGAACAACCCCTTTAACAACAACAACAACAAAATTGAGATTATAATCAATGATTGTCCATAAAGTTGAAAAAATCAAGTTTTTTTTTTTTTTTAACAAAATCACTCAGCACTAGTTGAGAATATTAATTGATACTGTCAGAAATATATAATTTACGCCTACTGGACTGGCAACCATCTACCGTCTGTTGCCACAACTGTATACAAGTGCACAAGGAAGCCATGACACTGGATGAAGTATATAAAAGTGCAGGGAAATAGAAGGAAAGGACAGACATTTCCTACAGACACAATTCCAGAGCTACTCTGTCCCTAGATAGCATTTTCCAGTCAGCCCTCTTACCTGGCCGCTCCACGCTGTTCAGGACGCTGGGAAGTTTGGGAGCTAAACTTTACGCGGTGCTCCGGGCTCCTTGTACTGCTGTCCGCAGAGGCGAGCTGAGGGACAGGCGACCGGCAGCAGCTCCTCGCTTCCCCGGGGGTAGTGTGTTGCTTACTATTAGGGTCCGGTAATAAAGTGTGGCTGCTGCTGGAGCCGGGGGTCCCCTGGGTTTTACTGTTTTTGCCTCCAGTACCGCTGTATCTCATGATGCGAGCGGGCGCCGCATACCAGGCGCGATAGTGCCAGCTTCAGGCTCCTGCAGCACACAGGCAGTGACAGCGATATGCACGATCCTCGACTCCTCGCAACAATATCTCTGCTTATTCTAGCAATGTGACAAATCCCAGGTACCGACTGCATTTCGAAAAAGTTATCGTCCTTGTGCCAGGGAAGGGCATGTTACCCAGATCCTGTCAGCCACTGAGTGGGTGGCCAGCTGACATATGGCACCAATGCCACTGGAAATAGAGGTGAGTGCCGAGAGGGGTGCTGCTAGTAGGCAGAGTGTGTGGGTGTCTGCTCGCCGTGGAATTGGGTCAGGAATAATACAAGTATATGAGGGGAGCCTGGTGCAGGGGGTGTCAGCTGGGCTCCGGCTCTCAGGCACAAGTGCAGGAAATGTTCCACTGACCTACATATTTCTCCAAACATACGTGACCTTTTTTTCTGCTGTGTGGGAGGAGAAGACAGGCGAGGATCCAAGGCGAAGAGGAGGAGGAGGCAGGAACTGGAGAGGTGCAGCACCACAGTAAATAGAAGCAGAGGAAAGCTCTCCTCAGACCAGGCTTATGGAGCAGCAGCGACAACACAGTGTCTGTCCCTGACACCAGGAGCACACAGCACAGGAGGGATGTTCCCGGCTCACCATCTGAAGGCATAGAAGAAGAAAGCAATTAAAACAATAAAGCACAGACCTGGAGCAGTTTTCTTTGAGTAAATAGCACAGTAGATTTGTTAGCAGTTAAAAAGGAGGATTCTGGCAAAGTCCAGATCAGTCAGTGTGAAGCTGTAAGATGTTTCCAGTAAGCTGGATTGTAGCCAAGGCAGTCGGCTGTTAGGTGCAGGAACGTCCCTCTTTCCCCAAGCTGGTTCAGATGCTACAGTTACACATCCTGTGGCTGTTCCTTCACTTTATGGAGTTTGGTAGTTTACTGCACAGAATTGGAAAAGAAACAATGGCACCCTGGGTGGTATCCAATGTAGTTTATTTAACACGCTTACAATTATACTGACAGAATTAAAATCTTGTGGTTATACAAAAAAAAATCTTAAAACTCAACCGGTTTCGCCATCTCGGGTTTCTCAAGGTCATATGGAGCTGTTATACATGTTTTAAAAGGTTACACCCCACACATAGAAACTGACATCACAAAATCTCAGCAGTTAACCCTTAAAGTGTAACTGTCATTCTTTTCTTTATTTTTGTAATGTGTAGGGGCAGTGATACTGACCATTTTTGTAATATACTTTAATTATTGAAATCATACATTTCTATTAGAAAAATAGTCTGTATTACTGCCCCTATACATTACACAAATAAAAATAGAATGCCAAAATAGACCGGCAGTTACACTTTAATACTTATACTTATATAAAACAATCCAGGTCTAATTCTATACACTTGTATAGGAGCGATCCGTCCCATTGAAATGAATGGGATGGGGGCGTGGCCTGACCGGGTATGTGAGCAGACGCACGGTGCTGAGCTCCTGGCTGTGAATCCTATAAAGTCTCCTTTTACCTGCCTCATCCAGCTCAATCCTGCAAGTCCTTACTTTTGGACTATTTCTACTTACCTCCCTCGCCCTGTGGACACGATATGCCGCGCCAAAAAACCAAAGACAAGGATGGTAATGACGGCGGCCTTGCTACTCCGGCTAAGCAACATGGCGCCGGAAATCCCGCCAAGATCTCGGAGGTGGCCGCGCGGCTGGAGAAGTATGCCCGATCCTCTTCCCGACCGAGTAACGCTACTGACCGGGAGATTCTTGTTCACCATATTTCTCCTGATGTCGATGATCATCTAGCTGCTTCGTCTCCGAAGTCCATGGCAGACAATCCTGAGGACCACGTGAGTGAGGCCTTGGACGCTGATCCTACCATTAAGGATGTGTTTGCTGCGGTGACGCAGTGTAATTTAGCACTAACTTCACTCAATACTAATGTTGGCAGCCTCAAGGAGGACATCCTACTGATCAGACAAGATATGAGGCAGGTCAAAGACAGGATTGGCGAGATGGAGGGCAGGTTAAGCACGGTGGAAGATCAGATGCCGCCGGTCAAGAGGGACCTGCAGCGAGTTATACATAATGTCTCCTTACTCATATCTAAGTCAGATGACATGGAAAATAGACTGAGACGCAACAATGTCCGAATTATCGGAGTTCCTGAACGGGCGGAGGGGCCAAATGTGGTGGAATATTTTGAAAATTGGCTGCTGAACACGGTTGGAAAGCAAAATTTGTCACCTTTATTTGCAATTGAGAGGGCGCACCGCGTGCCATTTCGCCCTCCACCACCGGGGGCACCACCACGACCTGTCTTAATTAAAGTGCTGCACTTCAGAGACCGGGACACAATCCTGCGAAAGGCGAGGGAATGTGGAGATCTTACCATTGATGGGAGTCGTATATCGCTGTTTCCAGACTTCTCGGCGGATGTACAGAAAAGACGTGCACAGTTTCTAGACATCAAGAAGCGGCTCAGGATTCTGCAGGTGCCATATTCGATGATATATCCTGCGCGCCTCCGGGTAGCGGTGGACAACACCACATACATGTTTGATCATCCATCGGAGGCCTGTCAGTGGCTGGATGCTAATGAGAGGAAACTACGAGGAATATCCTGAACTTTTGTTTTTTCCCTTTCTACCAAGTGGTATTTATGATATACTCTAGCTATGTTCTGTAGCCTTAGTAGTATTTCTATACTTTTGCAGAAGATATATTTGTGTTGAGGGAGGAGGAACAACTGATCTTCAGACACAATGTTTAGTTTATTGAGGCAGGTTACTGTATCCTAATGTGCCAGGTTGCTGCACCTTACGGTTCATTGTGATCGTTTTCAGTCTGTATTAGTTTCTGCTCTTATTGCTGGGTTGGGATTTTTCTTTCCCCTGATTCTCTGCTTAGGGAGAAATGTCTGATGTGTGTTATGCTCTGTTTGGGGCGGGAGGGTGGGATTTGGAGTTCAGCAGGACGGATCCCTTTTTTTTTCTTTTTGTTTTTGTTTTTTTGTCCCTTTTTGACAGGTGGTTTTTTGTCTCTCCTGGAGTGGGTGGGGTGCTGAAAGGTCATTGCTATGTGAGTTCTCATGATGGAGTCACTTAATATTATTGCATGGAATGTGAGAGGTCTGGGGCATACATCTAAGCGTCATGCTGTCTTTCATGCCCTGCAGCCATATCAGCCAGCTATCCTATGTTTATCCGAAACTCATCTTACTGCTGATAAAACACATCTGTTACACAAAGCATGGATGTCTCATGAATTTCACTCTACATATTCCACTCATGCACGAGGGGTTAGCATACTTGTACACCGGAACATACCATTTACCCTTAGAGACTCCTTCATAGATGCCGACGGGAGATTTGTCTGCCTTAATTGTACCATATTTCATTTTACTGTTTTACTGGTGGCAGTGTACATTCCTCCTCCTTATTCTAGTGAAATATTGAAGACAATACTTACCTTCACCTCCCAATCTCCTGATCTACCGCTCTTGATGATTGGTGATTTCAACATGTACTTGGACAAAGCTTTGGATAAACATGGTTTGGTGAGTGGTATGGCTGCTACCTCAACCTCTCTGGCAAGACTTCTGAAAGAAGTTGACCTCTGTGATCTCTGGAGGACGTCTCATCCACATGATAAGCAATATTCTTGTTACTCCTCTTCTCATAACTCATTGTCCAGAATTGATTTAGCCATAGGGTCTCCATCTCTGGTGACATGTATAAAGGAGATACAATATCTCCCACGTAGTATCTCTGACCACTCCTCGTTGTTGGTAAGAATGGTCTGGGGAGGTGGGAGACGAGTGATCAGACCATTGTGGAGACTGAACCCTTTCTGGCTTCAATTGGTAGACACAGGTCTGACTGTGCCCAATGCTTTTAGGGAATTTTTTAGTGTAAACGCAGGATCGGCCTCAGTTTCAACAGTGTGGGACACAATGAAGGCCTATATTAGGGGGATATATATAAAACATATTAGTATCCATAAGACTAAAAGTAAAGCCCTGACGGTAGAACTCTCTAATAGGGTCTTATCTACTGAAAGTAGTTATGTGGCTTCTCCTTCGATTGAGAATGCAGCTAGGTGGCAGGAAGCCCAACAATTGCTGAAGGAGCATCTGGAGGTTAAAGCGTCTGATAAGCAATTTTTCAAAACCCAAAGGTTCTTCACTGAGGGGGAAAGTGCTGGTCATTTATTGGCTACCGTTATTAAGTCACAAGCTGGTCCCTCACGTATTCTATCGATTCGGGATAGTCAAGGTAGACTAGTTACTACTGAGAAAGAGGTCCTGGAAGCCTTTTACACACATTTTCAGGATGTATACTCCTCTAAGATTACTGTGAGCTCTGAGGAGAGGGATCTATATTTGAATGGTATTGCTATGCCTGTGGTATCTGATGAAAATAGACTTAAGTTAGACCAAGATATCACTCTGGAAGAGTTGGAACTTGCCCTGAAATCCTTTCCAAATGAAAAATCTCCTGGTAGCGATGGCTTGCCTGGGGAATTTTATAAAAAGCATCAGGAGCTCCTGCTTCCACATCTTCTGGATGTGCTTAATGACTCTTTGCACACTGGGATTCTGCCTGGGTCGATGAGAGAGGCAATAGTCGTAGTGATACCAAAACCAGGTAAGGATCTGGCTTCTGTAGATTCCTATCGTCCCATCTCGCTACTAACAGTTGATGTTAAAATTCTAGCGAAGGTTCTAGCTAATAGGTTAATGACTGTTATCACTACTGTGATCCATGAGGACCAGTGTGGCTTTATGCCTGCCAGGTCTACATCTCTGAACCTTAGACGTTTGTTCCTTAACTTGCAGATGGATAGAGAAAGCAATGACGGCTGTGCAGTGCTCTCCCTCGACGCTGCAAAAGCCTTTGACAGCGTCGAGTGGGAGTACTTGTGGGCGGTGATGTCCAAACTAGGATTCGGTCCGTGATATATGCAGTGGGTTAGGCTATTATATACTGAACCTAGAGCTCGGATTCGTGTTAATGGTGACCTTTCCCCTGGGATTGCATTGAGGAGGGGAACCCGACAGGGTTGTCCCTTGTCTCCCCTCCTCTTTGCCATAGCTGTTGAACCTCTGGCGTGTATTCTGCGCTCTACCTCAGTGTTTTCTGGATTTCGAAGAGGGGCTGTGGAAGAGAGGGTTTCGCTTTATGCGGATGACATGTTGCTTTATGTTACTGATGTTGTCCACTCCATAAGTCCAATTATGTCACTGATTTCAGAATTTGGTAGACACTCTGGTTTGCTCATTAACTGGAATAAATCAGTGATACTACCACTGTCCCCACTGCCTCATGATATTGATCTTTCCTACACCAATTTGCAGGTTGTTTCTTCCTTCAAGTATCTTGGAGTAGTGGTGTCTACAGACCTACATAAGTACGCTCTTCATAATATCACCCCGTTGCTAGCTACATTCAAAATTAAAGTTGCGGCCTGGCATAAATTGCCTCTGTCCATTATAGGTAGAGGTAATCTAATTAAAATGGTACTAATGCCGCAACTACTATACTTGCTGCATAATTCCCCAATTTGGCTTCCAATGCATCTTTTCTATAAGGCGCAGCAGATATTTAGACACCTGTTATGGAAGTCTGGTTCTCATAGGATAAGATATGAGACACTCCAGAGGAAAAAGGATGATGGGGGACTCGCACTCCCAAATCCCTTTATTTACTTTCTCTCCTCTCAATTGCAGCACTTCAGGGGATGGCACATACTGGGTGGGACAAGTAGCAGTGCTAGACTGGTAGAGTGGGCAATTGGGAGATCCCCTCCGTTAGTGGTGCTGGAGGGAGAAGTGACCTCTCCATTTGACACTGCTCCAACCTTCCAACTAATGCGTAGAGTGTGGAAAAAGTCTAAAGAGGTAATGGGAGTGACAGGCTTTTTGGATATATCACCAATATGGCATAATCCAAAGTTACCAGAGATATCTTCTCTTGAGGGGTTCTCTGGGTGGGAAAAATTGGGGATTTGGAATCTTTCTCACCTATATTCTCAAGGTGTCCTTAAGCAATTTCAGCAGCTCTGTTCTGAATTTATGATACCTAATACCCATTTCTATAAATATCTGCAACTTCGACATGCAATAGACGCTCAAGTGAAATTGTTGCCTTTAACATACTCTTCCTGTACAGTTTTAACCTCTACTGTGTCAGCTTCAGTGTCCAGGGGAGCCATCTCAGTGGCATATGGAGCATTACATGGGGAGTTCTTGAAGGCCTTTCCTCTCACAGTCAGGGACAAATGGGAGAGAGACGTGGGTGGGCTTTCTACAGAAGAATGGGATGACACTTTGGAGAGAACACCTCAGCTCTCACTGAGTGAAGCTGCTAGATTATCTCAGCTGTACCTGATTCATAGGGTGTATAGGACTCCTGCTTTTCTGTTTAAAATTGGATTTAGAGTGGATTCCAGTTGCCCAAAGTGTCAGCACCCTGAGGCTGATTTATTACATATGCTGTGGTCCTGCTCAGCTCTCCATACTTATTGGAGTGGGGTGGTTCAAATTATTAATAAAGTGTATGTAACCCGTCTCTCTCCCAATCCCAAATTATGTCTTCTCGGTATTTTTGACTCTGAGGGGATACACTCTCCAATTGTTATTGGTATAAACAGACTGTTATATCAGGCTCGGAAAACGATTGCAGCTAAATGGATTCAGCCCCATTCTCCTACTATAGAGGAGTTTGTGGCAAGAATGAATAAGGTGATTCGTCTAGAGAGGGGTGTGTATCTGAAAAGAAATTGCACCTCCAAATTTGAAGCAGTTTGGGGACGATGGATTGATAACTCCGGAGTTTGTAGTCAATGGCTAGTGCTTACTAGACTCTGTGTTCCACAGCGATTGGGGGTATAGAGGGTGCGAAATGTATGATATTATGAATAAGAAGTGAATTTCCCCCACTCCAGGAGAGGTTTTGTCATTCAAGATACAGAAACCCCCCCCCCCCTTTTTTTTTTTTCTCTTCTCCTCTCTCCTTTAACCAGGGGCTGAGGAGGTGAATTTTGTGTTGTCTGGTCCTGCTGTAACTCTCTTGTTGGAATGTAGGGATGTTGGGATGGGTCGACTGTTTGCTGTGTGGTCCTATTCCCCTTATATGGTTTAACCTTGTATATGTAAGGGGTGAGCCTCTATTTATATTGATTGTAATCTGCTGTCAATCGTACATATAGGATCGGTGATATAATCCTGTAAAGCACTTTATTGTCTTGTTATTACTGTATTGTGTTTACAAAAAAGAAAAGAGAAAGTCATTTTTCTTTCAATAAAAATTTATCTGATTAAAAAAAAAGAAATGAATGGGACGGTTACGGTATGTGTAATTACACCTGCTCACTTTTGCAGATGTTACGCCGAGCAGGTAAACAATGAAGAGGAGGCAGCGCTAGTACGGTGCACGCCTCCACTTCAAACAGTTGATCGGCGGGGATGCCGGGTGTCGGACCCCTGCTGATCTAATATTGATGACCTATCCTGAGGATAAGTCATCAATAAATATAACTTGGACAACACCTTTAATAGGAGAACTAGAACTACTGTATGTTTAGGAGGAACTGCACCACAACACCAGTTTTCAGATGTACTGTATATATTTTTTTCAAGGACTATTCATAAAATCCAATTCACTAAGCAAGGGAAGCCTAAATCTTGGTGGCTTCTTTGAACAGCAACATTTGCAACATTTTGCATTATGCCTTTTTATCTTGTTTCTACATACAGTATTATTGACTTGCCATTTACCTTCCACATGATTATCATCAGTGGCCTGTATGCTTGGTTGCTTAAACAGGCAGCACAAGAGATCAGATTCACCCACTTGTCAAGATATTGTCTCAGAGTCAGAAAATATTGGCTGATGCTGCCATATCATTTGATGTTAGTTTATTCTCATATTCTCTAGAGCAGGGATGCTCAACTTGTGGCCTTGCAATATAGCAAAACTACAATGCCCAGCATGCCCTAATAGCGAAAGGCTTTCCAGCAGTGTCGAACTGGGTTGACTAGGGCCCACCAGTAGAATTTATTTTGGGGGCCCACCATACGGATACATCCAGATATTATCTGGTTACACAGCAGCAAGACACTACAAGATGATCCCTGCAGCAACTTTGAGAAGGCAGGTCTCTGGGAAAGGATACAGACTGTCCCACCTCTGTACCATAGGTCATCGCAGCCAAAAGAATGTGACTTTAATAAAAAAAAAAAAAACAACTGTGTAGTTTCTCAAATTTTCGACCCAGTATCGTATATAGAGAAGTAAGGGTCCCATAGCAAGGATTAAACCAGGCCCCCACACAGGATAGAAGGGTTTCTGCCTAAACCCTTTTCAATGATCCTTTGGCCATTTATTCCACTGCTTCAGTTGCTAAAAGTTGTTCCTTTAGAGGGCAGAGTCCTGACTAAGTTTTCACCCCCAGTAGAAGAGGAGATAATCCCAACGAAGACTGTGCCCCCTCTTGCCCTGGGCCCCATAGCATTCACATGGTCTTCCTCTATTGTAATTACGCCTCTGATTCGACCCAGTTTTTTTATATGAACATAGGCTGGTTGAGGTGCTGTACATTGAATATATGTATGTAGTGCAGTAAGTCTACTGTATTATGTGCCACTTGTACAGAGGGTGGAAGATAAGGGGCCCACCTTGCTCAGGGGCCCACCTGGGGCTTCACTTGTACCCCTGTGGGCCAGTGCGAACCTGCTTTCCAGGCATGCTGGGAGTTGAAGTTTTGCAACAGCTGGTTGGCCGCAGATTGGGCATCCCTGCTGTAGAGGCTCATGCATTTTGTTAACCCTCATTTGGTAAAAATATTTCATTTGTGCTGCATGACCTATTTTATGAATCAGAATCATATTAATGAGTGTTGAATCTTGACACAGTGCTGCAAAACAGGGACACAAAATACCCCAAAGTAGTATTTATTTAAGGAGAGTGCACATCTCCGTTTCATTTTCCATTCTTCTGATCCATCAGAAGAACAGGAAAAAAACTGGATCCTGTTGAACATTTGGCTTCTGTTTGAGCCATTTCCATCTGAGATCCGTTTTTTTAGATGGAAAAAAGTACTGCATGCAGGACATTTTTTTCCATCTAAAAAAACAGATCTCAAACAGAAATGGCTCAAATGGATGCCAAATGTACATAACTGATGCTTTTTACAGGATCCTGTTTTTTTGTGTTCTTCTGGTGGATCAGAAGAATAGAAAATGAAACGGAGATGTGAACTTTAGAGTGTTATAGCAATGGTCATGAAATTTTCCCCTATAATCCACAAAAAATGATAGACAGACCTGTGGGACATAGGGAAATCGCTTCTGAGTAGATACATACTTATAAACTGTATTTATGTGTGGAAAGGTAAAATGTCTATTTACTGGTAAACTAAACACATCCACAATAATACAGAAAACAGGTCCAATATATCATAAAAGGGTGGCCCACATTAGTCACCACACAGTTATTTCTATAAAAACCTATAGTACTTCAAAGAGTCATACTGCATTAATAGGGCAAAAGTCAGCTAGTAGAAATCATGCCAGTGGTAGTACTTTATGATAGGCTAGTTTTACACTAGCACTAAACTGTCCCAGCAGGCTGTTTGGTAAAGGAACAGCTTGCTTGAGTTCATCCTATCTGGAGTAGACTAACCCATATACTATCTTTCCTCGCCAAATGCCCATTGACTATATTAGGACCCATCAGGGATCCAGCCTGTTTCAAGCATTAGTGCTGAGATTCGGCTTGACATAAAATGCTGCTTGGTGTGGTATTTGACCAGCCGAATCTATGCCATAAATAGGCAATCTCCCATTATAGTCAATGGGGCCTGGCGGTGCTCCGGCAGTTTCCGGCTATGCCAAATGTGATGAACTCCCGCAGGCATAGCCACTGAGTTATTGAATTATACTGAGTTTGTTTTTTTTCTTATATCTTTGTCAGGCTCAGTGAGAAGGCTACACATGCTCAGTTTCATCCTTCAACTGCCTCCTAAATTGCGATAGCGAGAGAGCTGCAGCAGAAAAGACACTCCACTTGAGCTGTCAGCTTGATATAAATCTAGCAGAGCAATGAATGGCCAGATCTCTGGATCCATGTGAGGTACAGGGCTGGTTCTAGCTTTATTAGAAAGAGATTGTCATGTACTATATGGTGTCTGATTTTCTTTTTTACAATAGTCATGGGATAACCCCTTTAAGCACAGTGTGATCAGCCCCTCACTTCCTAAAGCTTTCTCTGATCAAATTCCCTAAAATCTACACAACTAAATATTTCCCTATAGTGTTCCTATCACACTACAATATATCATGTCATGGCTCGGTATACTCTGTAATCATTTTTTTGGCACACACTGCAGACACACTCCTTTCAGGTCAGAAGGTGAACACACTATGGCGCTGGTATAGCATAGGCATCTCCCTTCCTACGGACCCCCTGATTGGCTAATGAAGCTCTCTTATCGCCTCTGAGCCAATCAGGGCAAGTCTCCCCCCTTACTCCTAGTGTCATGTGATCCTCCATCTTCTTCATCTCTCATGATTTTTCCCCATAAATATTAAAAGGCACTGGGCTCAGTTTTTATGGGATTTGTCGGAACAGAATCACAAAAGCTAAAGCAGATTCATTTGGTGGATGCATTTTTGTGAAGTTTGTAACAAATCTGAATAGATTAGATTTGATTCATACGTCCTTACTGTGATGACATCATCCCAGGTCCAGGAACTGCACTGATAATGCTAGTCATGCAGTATCCATTTAGTTCCAAAGTGAAGGACCTGGATGATGTTATCACAGGTCCTTCACCTCCTGAGAGGATGGAGGAGAACTGTAGGAGATGCACTCTCCCTCCAACTCCAGCTTCGCTAATTCAGTCCTATCTGCCTGAGATGTGAGAAATTCAAATGTTCAACATTCAATGTTGCTGCCAATGAGGGATTGGTGATCAGAGGACAATGTTATTGCCAGTGGGGATGGGGTAGTCAGGGAAGATGTCACTGCCAGAAGGGGTAGTCAGGGGACAATACTGTGCCAATAAGGAGGGATGGTTAGCGGACAATTTTACTGCTAGTGGGAGAGGGGTGGTCAAGGGCAATGCTCGTTATTTTTGTGCTGTTTATTCAGTGCTGTTGGTGAGATGTTTTGTGCTGCAGCGGTATCGGATTGTGATATAGGGGAAGTAACCTATATCCCTGACCATTAGGTATTTATGTGTTCCACTTTTATTTAATTTCTTGTATTGATTATTTATATAGGGGCATGACAAAGTAAAGCAAAATTCGCCTCAGCATGCATAGGGTAATATTATTTTTACACAAAATAATATGTGGGTTGGAGGGTTTTTTGTACTAGGGGCTGCTTTGAAACCCCAGTCCGGCCTTGCTTTAGGACTTTTGATGATGTCATGAGTTGGAGGTGTCACATGTGTATGCAACAGAGCTGTGAGTGTGTGTTAGCTGTACATGTAGCAGAGCTGTGCATGTCAGCTGTGCATGCAGCAGAGCTGTGTGTGTTTCAGCTGTGCATGCAGCAACACTGTGTGTGTTTCAGCTGTGCATGTGTAGCGGTCAGGGGAGAAAGAGACCGCAGGGCAGGACTCAAATACGGTACAGCAGACGAGGAGGCTGAAACAGATACCGGCTTTATTAAACAACAAAATATAAAGGCTGGAAGATGAGATTAACAGTATTGTGCCGATACACCAGGGGCGCAATCGACAAATGTCAAAAACAGTGTTAACAGGTTGACACAAGTTTAGAGGAAGGATAACTGAAATGTAATACACCAAATGCGCTCCGGACAGCGAGCGTATAGGAATACAGGCTACTCTATTATAATCCTGTCTGATTCCCGCTAACCGGGCCACGTTTCTGCAACGCTCTATCTAGGGTGGCCAGACGTCCGGTTTTAGACCGGACAGTCCGGTTTTTAGACTCCTGGTCCTCCATCAGGCGCAAGGCCAGGACGGACAGCCAGAAGTCCTCCTTTTTTATAGTTAAGTTGGGACTCACAACGGGATGTCACTTTAAATCTCCATAACAGGGAGCAGGACCTGGCAGCACGTCTGGAGCGCTGTATGACGTGATGTCACAACATCATCAGCACTTCTGCATGAGAGCCGACGCGCCGCCCGAGCCAACTGCAGCAGGTGGGAACTGAGTGTGCAGATACTACTGTGTGGAGGTCCTCCTCCCTGGGCTATGACTTCATCCTCAGGCCTGGAGCTCCCCATCGGACCCAGCGTGGCTTCATCCTCTCCCCACTGGAAAATAAATATTTACCTATATTTACGGTAAGAGGGCCGGGGAAGGTGTGATGGGTGACGGTGTACCAGCTCCCCCTGCCCCTTGTGATGTACAATCCCGGCTCACACAGAGGCCTGGAGAGAAGGGTCTGCTCAGTGCTTTATGCCCATCATGTGCTGCTTTCACAGGTGTGGTATCCCCAGGGTAACATCAACCCTGTAATGTAAGGTAACCCCTGCCATAATGTATGAACTGCCCCCTCCCCCACATGGCACAAGAAGCCCCTGAGTTCATTTCTGCCGGAGGTTCCTCATCCTTGTGTTTAATGACTATGGTGATGCTGCCAGCACTGTGCTCCCTATGGCTCATGTCTTATTGTACGTGGAGCGTCAGCTGCAGAGCAAAGAAGCACCCTGGCCCGAGCGCAGTTCAACTTAAGGTTTTCCTCTCTCTTTTTTTTTTTTTTTCTTTTGCCGGGCACTTACTGGGAGAGGGGCGTGGTTTAGCAGGTTGGGTGTGTGCCTAGAATGTCCTCCTTTTTGGGATGAAGCAGGAGGCCACCCTAGCTCTATCTAAAGAAGCCTATTCTAGGTCCTACCGCAGATTAGCACCTGTGCACACTCACAGTTCTGTATGTAGGGGATCTGCAGTGTCACACTCTCCCATGAGGTAGCTGCTTGTCTTGGAGGCAGGTGCAGTCTGGCTCCTGATGCTGTAGCTTGCTTGTCTTGGTCTGGTACGTGGAGGCAATTGCAGTCTGGCTCCTGATGCTGTAGCTTGATTGTCCCAACGCGTTGCCTCTTCTCTCTCTCTGGATTGCAGGTACAGGCATGTATACCAGTTCGGCTCTGCTGCGTGTCACACTCTCAGGTACACTATGGTCTCTATTTCTCTGTCCACCAGCAGCCTGTTTCTCAGCTCACACCAGCAAGGGACCCACATACCAACAGGAACCCCGGGAACTCCTTGCTCCTCCTACATCCTCTAGGACCTTCATTAAACTCAAAGCAACAGCAACATATTGTGGCTGAAAGTAGGCATCACAGTCTGTGTGAAATATTTTCACACAATATTTTCTTGCAACAGGCAACTGTCTCTGCGTCCTATGGACGCAGAGATAGCTGCCAGAGACCGGGACATAGCTCCCCCGTACCGGGACAGTGGGACAGCTACTGCAATCCGGGACTGTCCCGCTGGATCCAGGACGGTTGGGAGGTATGTGTGTGTGTGCTTCAGAGCTATATGTATTGCACTATGTGTGTATAATATGCGTACTGCAACACTGTGTGTGTCAGATATTCATACAGTAAAGCTCTGTGTGTGTTAGCTGTGTGTGCAGGTTTGTGTGTGTCAGTTGTGCATGTAGCAGAGCCGTGTGTCAGCTGTCCATGCAGCAGAGTTGTGTGTGAGTTGTGCAAGCAGCAGCGCTGTGTGTGTATATGTTAAAGGAGCTATTAATTAATAATATTTTGTGGAATATTATTAATTAATATTCATAAATAGGCGTAACCGGCTCTCGCTAGCTCCGTCTATTTATTTCCTTTACTGAAGTCTGTTCCCTGCACTATTTGTACTGAACTATACTATGGTGGCTACACAAAAAGACAATGTATACAGTATTTAAATAATAAAAAGATTTATTACAAAATACTAAAAGTCTACAGTCTAATTATTTAGACTATATCTATATATATTTATATTGGCATATATATATACATATAGCCGCACAACAATACAATAACACAACCTCAGTATAAAAACTCAACTACACTGCACAATCCCACTTAATTCCACCCACAATACTAACTAAACATACATACTCACACAGAAATACATATAATTACAGCAGTACCCTCCCAAGCCTACTACTAGCTGTCCCTAAAAGTGGTTACTTACAATACAGGGGTTATAGGGGAATGCAAGGGGTTATCTGCAGTGAAAAAGGCACTGCAGGGTTCAGGAGTTTGGGGATAATCAGGGGTAACAGGGGGTTCCGGGGGTACTTAGCCAGTCTCTGTTTCTGGAGGGGCTGCTTGGCTCCATGTATGTTGTCCTTGCTCTGTGGTGATGAGCCTCCTCTGCTTGTGGTGGTCAAAAGCTCCTCTTGCTTGTGGTGGTCAAAAGCTCCTCCTAGTCCCCCAAATGCTGGACTATTTATCTATCATAGGTAGGGGGGAAGGTGTGGACAGTCCATGCTATAAAAACAGGTTTAGCATGTCACCAACTACCTGTTTGGGGTCTGCACAAAAGGACACTAGATATCAATCAGGTGTAATAAACCTTCACAATGCAAGGCCTTGGCCTGGATGAGACCAACACCCATGTTCATAGCAACCCCTGCTATGAACAGCTGATACCAGAGGTGTGTGACAAAGGGTAGATGATCTTATCAATCCTCCGTCCTTTGATTTGCCTGAGACTGTCATCAGGGCGGCATCTCCCTCCTGCAAGTGCGCTGGTATGTGCCTCCAGGGGGATGCAGGGTGGAGGGTCAGTTTATATGTATATAGATAAATGCATATAAAACTGGGGCATATATACATGTATCTATATACAGTCATGGCCAAAAGTTTTGAGAATGATACAAATATTAATTTTTACAAAGTCTACTGCTTCAGTTTTTATAATGGCAATTTGCATATACTCCAGAATGTTATAAAGAGTGATCAGCTTAACAGCAATTACTTGCAAAGTCAATATTTGCCTAGAAAATGAACTTTATCCCCAAAACACATTTCAACATCATTGCAGCCCTGCCTTAAAAGGACCAGCTAACATCGTTTCAGTGATTGCTCCATTAACACAGGTGTGGGTGTTGATGAGGACAGGGCTGGAGATCAATCTGTCATGATTAAGTAAGAATGACACCACTGGACACTTTAAAAGGAGGCTGGTGCTTGGCATCATTGTTTCTCTTCTGTTAACCATGGTTATCTCTAAAGAAACACGTGCAGTCATCATTGCACTGCACAAAAATGGCCTAACAGGGAAGAGTATCGCAGCTAGAAAGATTGCACCTCAGTCAACAATCTATCGCATCATCAAGAACTTCAAGGAGAGAGGTTCCATTGTTGCCAAAAAGGCTCCAGGGCGCCCAAGAAAGACCAGCAAGCGCCAGGACCGTCTCTTAAAAGTGTTTCAGCTGCGGGATCGGGCTACCAGCAGTGCAGAGCTTGCTCAGGAATGGCAGCAGGCAGGTGGGAGTGCATCTGCACGCACTGTGAGGCGGAGACTCTTGGAGCAAGGCCTGGTCTCAAGGAGGGCAGCAAAGAAGCCACTTCTCTCCAGAAAAAACATCAGGGACAGACTGATATTCTGCAAAAGGTACAGGGAGTGGACTGCTGAGGACTGGGGTAAAGTCATTTTCTCTGATGAATCTGATGAAAACAGCTTATTCGGAGAGAACGAGGTGAGCGCTACCACCAGTCTTGTCTCATGCCAACTGTAAAGCATCCTGAAACCATTCATGTGTGGGGTTGCTTCTCAGCCAAGGGAATCGGCTCTCTCACAGCCTAAAAACACATCCATGAATAAAGAATGGTACCAGAATGTCCTCCGAGAGCAACTTCTCCCAACCGTCCAAGAGCAGTTTGGCGATCAACAGTGCCTTTTTCAGCATGATGGAGCACCTTGCCATAAAGCAAAGGTGATAACTAAATGGCTCAGGGAACAAAACATAGAGATTTTGGGTCCATGGCCTGGAAACTCCCCAGATCTTAATCCCATTGAGAACTTGTGGTCAATCATCAAGAGATGGGTGGACAAACAAAAACCTACAAATTCTGACAAAATGCTAGCATTGATTGTGCAAGAATGGACGGTTATCAGTCAGGATTTGGTCCAGAAGTTGATTGAGAGCATGCCAGGGAGAATTGCAGAGGTCCTGAAGAAGAAGGGTCAACACTGCAAATATTGACTTGCTGCATTAACTCATTCTAACTGTCAATATAAGCTTTTGTTACTCATAATATGATTGCAATTATATTTCTGTATGTGATAAAACATCTGACAAACACACATAAAAACCAGAGGGCAGCAGATCATGTGAAAATATAATATTTGTGTTATTCTCAAAACTTTTGGCCATGACTGTACATTAGGAGCAGCTGGGGCACAATATAATATATATAGGGGGCATTATGTGCATCAGAGGGCACCACATATTGGGGCATATCTGGAGACCCACAGTACATATATAGAAGGCCCATATATAGATATACACGTATATGCATGCCTCATTAAGGGGGCATGCATGCATATACATATACACACATACATACCAGCACTTCCTTCTACAGTATATAATGTGTTTGTGTGCATGTATAATGTGTGTGCTGCAGAGCTGTCTGTGTGTGTATAATATTTTTATTGCAGGGCTGTGTTTGTGAGCTGTGTATGCAGCAAAGCTGTGTGTATCTGCAGCAGAGTTGTATGTGTATGTCAGCTGTGCATATAGCACAGCTGTAGGTGTCAATTGTGCCTGTAGCAGTGTTATTTGTGTGTCTAAGCTGTTCATGCAGCAGTGCTGTGTGCATTTATAATGTGTTTGTGTGCATGTATGTGTGTGCTTAAGAGCTGTCTGTGTAAAATGTGCATACTGCACTGCTTTGTGTGTGAGTATATGTAATGTGTACTGCAGAACTGTGTGTGTATTTATATTATATCATGATCATGGAGACTTACAATACCTAAAAAAAAAATAATAATAATAAAACATGTAGCAGACCAAGCATGGCAGGACTCTACAGAGCAATGACAGCAGACACATTGTACTTGCATAGATAAACTAATTCCCGACCAATGCCATATGTGTACAATGTTGGCCAGGACTTTAAACATGGTGCCTGCTCGGGTAGGCAGCAAGAGCCATAGCCGCCAGGTGCCCTGTGTTTCATAAATCAGACACCCAGGCTAAAGTTCGCAACCAGCAAACAGAGAAACTGAAAAAAAGCCTCAAAATGGCCAATTCACTATTTTTTGGTTGCTTTACCGCACACAGAAAAATAAATTAAAAAATTATCAAAAAGTGTTACACACCAGAATGGTACCTATACACATAACTACAAAAACATTTTCAGAATATGGCGATGACAAGAAAAAAAAAATTTTTCTAAGTTTTTTTTTTTAATTATTATTAAAGTGCAAGAAAAACTATACATGTGATATCTCTGTAATCCTATTGACCTAGAGAATGAAAGTAATTTCAGTTTTACCACATAGGGAACGCCGTAAAAACAAAACCCATAAAACTGTTGCGGAATTGCTTTTTACAATTTCACCCTATTTGGATTTTTCCCTGCTCCCCACTACATTGTATGCAATATTAAATAGTTGATTTAAAAAGTGCAACCTGTTCCGCAAAAAACAAGCCTTCATACGCCTATGTTAACAGAAAAATAAAAAAAAATATTGCCCCAGAAATGAAGGGAGTGAAAAATGGAAAAAAAAATGTCCAGGGCTGAAAGGGTTAATAAGGTGACCACATGTGCCATTGCCATTTGTTTCAATGGTTAGGAGATGAAACACTAATGTTGACAGGAGCGGACGAAAACTATTAACCCTCTCCGTGATACAAGGCAAAATTAATGACCTTGACCCCTCCACTTCACTAAAGGGAGTCTTTCACCTGATCTGAGCGTCATAGACCGCTCAGATCAGACTAAAGACCCACTTACACACATTTAAACAGTACCTTTGCACAAGATGTCCCACACTGTATTACTGAGAAAACCACTTTTATCAGATATGTAAATGACCCCCCACAAGTGCCAGAAAGCTTGGTTATACAGAAAGGTGCCCAAGCCCCCGTGCGATCTGAATCTCAAACCCCTCCCCGCTTTAGCATAATGCTCTCCTCCTACTGTTATGAAATCTCCCCTGCTCTTCGGGTCCTGGCGCCTGCGCACTGCTCTGCCCACTGTGGGCAGAGGCGCACGGGATTCTATTGCGCAGGTGCCGGGACCCGAAGAGCGGGGGAGATTTCATAACTGGAGGAGGAGAGCATTATGCTAAAGCAGGGCGGGCCAGAGGATGGAAAAGGGAGGGTTTTGAGATTCAGATCGCCCGGGGGCTTGGGCACCTTTCTGTATAACCAAGCTTCCGGGCACTTGTGGGGGGTCATTACTGTTTTAATGTGTGTAAGGGGGTCTATAGCCTGATCTGAGCGGTCTATGACGCTCAGATCAGGTGAAAGACTCCCTTTAAACCACCAGAAAGGTTTACTAAGTAGAAAATATTTTTTTCTAATTTTCTGTTGTCTAAACCAGGGGTGCATCTTATAGTGCAAAAAATACAGTATGTTGAGAATATACTGACAGCCTTACATTGAAGGACTTTTCCACCTTTAATTAAGTGATGGCCTATCCTCAGTAGAGAAGTGGTTGGTGCCCGCTGCTTTCCCGCTCTCCAGGGCAAGCACAGATGCTGTCTTACCCACCCATCCCATCCTGCTGGCAGGCCAGACATGTTGTCCTCCCTTCTCCTCGCCAGCAGGGCTTGGCCACTGGAGTCTTGTTCTCTTCTGCTGCACAGTCTGTTTTCTCCTCCTGTAGGGTGCATGTACACTTCCTGGCTTGAAAGGGTCAGTATGTGCTGACCAAAGACTTCCCAAATCTATAATTGGCTGTCCCAGGATTTTTATGGCACCTTCCCCAATGGGAGGGTGCCTGAGCTTTAGTTCTTAGTTTGCCTATTTAAGTGAAGGTGTGCTGTCTTTCTGCAGTGTTCCGAACTTCTGCTTATTTACTGACTCGGATTAGTTTCTCGGATGCGCAAAAACTCAGCTTGTCCTGACCTGGGATTAGTCTCAAATATGCATGAACTCTGCCTGCCTTGACCTCAAATTAGTTTCTCAGATACGCACAAACTCTGCCTGCCCTGAACTTGGATTAGTTTCTTGGACACGTGCAAACTCTGCTTGCCTTGACCTTGGCCTGTTTCTTGACTTTGGGTGTTGCCTGATCTTTTGCTGTTTTGCACCGATGTCTCTGACCCCTGAACCCCTGGAGGTCAGCTGCCACTTAAACGGAGACTATTCTAACAGGTAATAGCCTGGTGGGTCCTGTGCAGCAAATACCAGATCCCTATATAGGGGTTATACTGTGAAAACCAGGGAATCGCCAGGACAATGGCTTTATGGGTAGCCCAAAGCCAAAGCGGTTAATTAACGCAGTGGGTCGACATCAACTGCCTGTTACACTCGGGACACCGCACACCCCTGCTGATAAGCGGTTCGTCATTTTCTCCTGCACTAGAAACAGACAGCTCCGTCAATGAAATGAGCTTGTCACTGTGGCACTTCTCATATTGGCTTCAATGGGGGTATAGTGTGTCAGACCCCCTCTAATCATCTTGTGATGGACTATCCTGAGTATAGGCCATCACTTAGTAAAAGGCGGAAAACCCCTTTAATATATAACACAAAATTTGCTAATTCAGTTTAAGAATCAGTGCTAATTAAGTATACATGAGTGAAGCACATAAAGTGCTCTCCTTCTTAATGTGCATATCGTATTTAAAGGGAGCGTCAGCTAGCTTTCATGTTATGTGATAGTAATGTCTTAATACATTCCTATGGTAGTTCGACATATTCCATTCCTGAATACATTCACCCACAGTTTCTCAATGCTGACAGATTCTTTATGGAAGTGGAAAGCTCTGCGCACAATCTAATCAGAATTAATCCAGGACAAATCTGTGCAGCTCGATTTGCTAAGAGAAGCTCCTAGAGACTGCTGTGACTCTCCTCATGGTTTTCCAGAGCACAATGACTAAATAAAACTTCATTGCCTTATGGGTTGTGAAGCTTGGAGGAAGGGATTATATTTTCATTTCTTTCAATTAACCTTCTTGTCATTTTCACTGTACTCAAAAATATGCTGCCGCTGGGAGCATGTTCTTTAACAACTGAGAATAACTATTTGGCAGATGCATTTTTAAGTTAAGGATTTTTTTTTTGTTTTATTTTACAGGCATTACTTTGTAGTTATCAGCAGAAAAGTTATTAAAGGGGTTGTCCGAGTTATTTTTTTGTCCTTTGTATGTTTCTAACTAGTCAAATACAACAGCTTTTCCATACACTTTCTGCTTCTAAAGCTGCTGGTTTCTCAGGTTTTAATGAGGGTCACATGACCTGTCATGTCAGCTTGCCTCCCTGCTAATCTTATATTCGTGCACAGAGCCTGTACATGAAACGTCTGCCGGGCTCCTGCTATCTGCCCTCTCTGGATTCTTTTAACCCCTTCAGCCAGAACACACTGAAGGCTTTACAACAGCAGCTACAAATGTAAAGAGACACAGAATCTGCTCTCCCCACCCTACACACACAGAGCTGATACTGGAGCTGATCTGGAGGAGATGCAAAGAACAAGGAAGGTAGGGGGAAGATCCTGTGTGTATCAGCAGTGTCATTGTACAGTTGGGACTTGTAGTCCTACATATACAACATGCTGCTGAGTATCCCAGCAGACATGTCACTCAGGGCAGCATTTGCAGAGCAGAGCAGGGGGAGGGGCAGAGATTGTTATTACTGCAGGTAAACAAAGACCAAAAGCGAACCAGGGAAATGTGGAAATATAGATTTATTTTGCCTAAAACTTGTTTAACTTAGTTATATATTGCTGCCCCTCAGATTTAAAGTACTATATATTTTTTCATAACTCAGACAACCCCTTTAAGGTGAACATATGACATTTTCAAAATGTATTTTCCAAAGCATATTTACAATGTAATGTATAAAATGTACAATTAAAAGGTTAGGGTTGCTTAATTAAAAGTTTACTGAGTTTTCATAAAACTTTTGACATGGGATCTATGCCCCTTTTGATGCAACCCATTATTTTATATGCCTTGGCAGCAGCTGTCTGACACTGGTTTCTACAGTTTAGTTTGCTCTTCAGTAAAAGTCCTTTTCCATGTCAGTGTTACCCAGTGTTTTACCATTTAGTATGTACTGGTGACTTGCATTATTCCTTCCCATGTGCAAAACCTTTGTCAGTGTTAAACCTCACCTGCCACTTCTCTACCCAAGTCTCAAATTTATCCAGATCCCCCTGTAGCAGTATACTGTCCTCTTCCATGTTAATTACTTTACATAGTTTAGTGGCATCTGCAAAAACTGATATTTTTCTGTGCAAGCCTTCTACAAGATCATTAATAAATATATTGAAGAGAATAGGTCCCAATACTGACCCTTGTGGTACCCCACTGGTGACAGTGACCCAATCTGAGTGTGTACCATTAATAACAGTTCTCTGTTTTCTATCACTGAGCCAGTTACTTACGCACATACAGACATTTTCCCCCAGTCCAAGCATTCTCATTTTATATACTAACCTTTTATGTGGTACAGTGTCAAATGCTTTGGAGAAGTCCAGATATGCGACATTGATTTGCCGTGGTCAAGTCTAGAACTTACTCCTAATAGAAACTGATTAAATTAGTTTGACATGAGGGATCCCTCATGAAGCCATGCTGACATGGTGTTATTTGCTTATTTTCATTGAGGTACTCCAAGATAGCATCTCTTAGAAAACCTTCAAACAGTTTACCCACAACAGATGTTAAACTTACCGGCCTATAGTTCCAGGGCTCTGTTTTTGGACCCTTTTTGAATATTGGCACCACATTTGCTAAGTGCCAATCTTGTGGAACACTCCCTGTCAGTATAGAGTCCTTAAATATCAGAAATAAGGGTCTGGCTATGACATTACTTAATTCTCTTAGGATACAGGGGTGTATGCCATCTGGTCCTGGCGATTTGTCGATTTTTAATCTTTTTAAGATGCCGCTATACTTCTTCCTGGATCAGACAGAGCATTTTTAATGGGGAATTTACTTTTACATTCTGTATTTTATCCGAGAGTTTATATTCTTCAGTGAATACAGTGGAGAAAAAAATATTTAATAGCTTTGCTTTCTCCTCATCGCTCTCTGCAACTCCCCTCTCATCATTCTGTAAAGGGCAGACACCTTCACATTTATACTTCCATTTATATAATTGAAGAACATTTTAGGGTTAGTTTTACTCTCTTTGGCAATTAATCTCTTTGTCTCCAGTTTGGCTGCTTTTATTCGTCTTTTACATATTCTATTTTTTTCGTTATAGTTTTTCAGTGCTTCCTTGCTACCCTCTTGTTTAATGGATTTACATACTTTCTTTTTGTCCTTTATTGCTTCCTTTACATTTCTATTTGTCCACATTTACACTTTTATTCCCATAAGAAATGTACTTCTCACAATTACAGTTTAGGATGCTTTTGAAAATATCCCATTTTGTGGCTTTTTTATTTGTGAGCACATTGTCCCAGTTAGTGAGGCCAATGGCCTCTCTTAGCTGGTCAAATTTAGCTTTTTTGAAGTTTGGCATTTTTGTGTCTCCCTGAAGAAACACTCTTTTCAATGACAATTGGTAGGATATTAATTTAGGGTCACTATTTTTCAGGTGTCCCCCAACCTGCACATCTGTTGTTCTGTCAGGTCTATTGGTTAGCAGTAAGTCCAGTATGGCTGTCCCTCTAGTTGGGTCCTGAACCAGTTGGGAAAGGTAATTGTCTTTGGTTATTGCGAAGAACCTGTTTCCTTTATGAGATCTACAGGTTTCAGTTTCCCAGTCTATATCTGGGTAGTTGAAGTCCCCCATAATAATGATCTCATTATGATTTGTCGCCTCATTTATCTCCTTTAGTAGTATATTTTCTATGCACTCTGGTATATTAGGTGGCTTATAATAAACTCCCATCAGCATTTTATTATTGTTTTTGCCTCCATTTATTTCTATCCCAGTAACTCCACAGGTTCATTATACTCACTTATATCTTCCTGGAGCATGGGCTTTAGACAGGACTTTAAAGGCAACCCCCCCCCTCCAGTTTTGATGATCCTTTCTAACCAGACTGTAACCCTGTATGTTAACTGACCAGTCATAGCTATTATCCAGCCAGTTTTATTAGTCAGGCTTCTGGTATTAGTATACATACAATTAAGAGGTTGTTGTATATTTTTCTAACCTATAGCTTTCCTTATGAACTGTTCTAATCCCTCCCTCCATTTGTCCTCTAGTTACATTTCCTTTGCCCCAGGTCTCTATCTGCCTCTCTTATATCGTAGTTACCTTTGCCCCAGTCCCTAGTTTAAACACTCCTCCAACCTTCTAGCCATCTTCTCCCCCAAAACAGCTGCACCTTCCTCATTGAGGTGCAGCACATCCCTATAATAGAGCCTGTAGCTGACAGAGAAGTCGGCCCAGTTCTCCAGGAACCCAAACCCTTCCTTTCTACACCAGTTCTTGAGCCACTTGTTAACCTCCCTAATCTCCTGCTGTCTTTCTTGTGTGGCTTGTGATCCAGGTAGTATTTCGGAAAACACTACCTTTGAGGTCCTTGTCCTAAGCTTGATCCCTAAATCCCCAGGTTTTTAAGAATGCTCCACATATCTCTAACTTAGTCATTGGTTCCAATATGGACCATGACCGCTGGACCTTCGTCAGCCCCTCCCAGTAATCTATGAACCCGATCCACGATAAACTTCAAACTTGAGCACCAGGAAGACAACAGAAAGTTCAATGATCCTGGTCTTTGTGACAGATCGCCCTGTCTGTACCACTAATATTTGAATCTCCCACTACCAGCACCTGTCTGACCTGCCCTGCTTTCTTGGTCCCCTGCTTACTGCAGCTGACATTCCCCTGACTTGCAGAGGAAGTGTCTTGCTGCTGCAGTGCTCTCCTTGAATTAACATGTGCCAACCTTGCAAACTTGTTGGGGTGTGCCACATCTGGGCTAGCCTCCCATCCGTCTACCCTGCTTTCTGTTATCTAGCTACCTACCTCACTTTCCTGATCCTCCATGCAATTCCCACACCCCTGTATCTACCCCATAGAGTGCCTCAGTGAGCAGCAAACTCTTTTCCAAATTGCCAATGTTTCTCAATCTCGAAACCCGCTTGTTTAGATACATGATGAGCGATTCCAAATGGGCAATTTGCTCACATTTTGAAAAAAAAAATATGCACCCTCACATGGCTGTTCCAGGACTGCATACATTTGACAAGATGTGCACTGGACTGCGCTGTCAATAATGGAACGCATACTAATATGGAGTATGCAGGGAAAAAAAAAGAAAAAATACAATAGGTCAGTGCAATGATAAGCAACTGACTTAAGGCCCTTTTAGACGGGCCGATGTGTCTCCCTGCCCGAGCGCCGATCAGCGATATCGGCGCTCGGGCAGGGAGCCTTTACACGGCCCGATGAATCGAGCGCCGGGCCGCACGAGTGATCGCTGTATCACTCGTGCGGCCGGGAAGCTCCATACTGTCAGGCAAGAAACCAAAAGATCCAATCAGCCGACGAACGAGCGTTTTGCTCGTTCGTCGGCTGATTAGGGCCACTTTTACACGGGCCGATTATCGGCACTAGCGTTCCTAGGAACGATTTTTCGGCCGATAATCGGCCCGTGTAAAAGGACCTTTACTGTAGTCCCCTCCTAAAGTCCTTGAATCTCAAGTCACTTAATCTAAAGTTACCCACTTAATACAAACACACACTTAAAATCAAACAGTTCAAATCAAACCAGACTGCTGTTTGTTTTTTCCTCTGGATTCAAAAGATGAAATTTGGAATTCCTTTATAGACTTTATAGAGTCCATATCGCTTTCTCTCAGCCATGTGCACAAAACCTAAAGCTCAAAGATGTGTGCAGCCAGGTTGGTACTAGAGGATTGGTCTTAAAAACAATGTAACCTACTCCTGTTGAGATGACATGGAGGCCAGTAGTATGAGAAACGGTGGCACAAAATCTAAATTTTGGTGTAATAGACCTTAATGCATTCCAGTTTAAAGTCCACCTGGACTGGTAAAAGACCTTGGAAACAGTTCTTTTCTAGTGACAGAATTGATGGTGTTTGCTCAAATGTGGAAAAGTTCCTTGGACTAATAAAGAACATGGCCCAGATTTACTAATCTTATAGATGGTATAAGCTTAGACCTGTTGTCTAGACCTGCACCAGATTTATCATATGGGTCATTCAGATCAGGCTGAATGATAAGTGTGGGGCAGAGATAGACGTTTTTCTCTGACTCATATACCTATTAGGTAAAAATTACCCAGCACACTCTTGATCTATTGCAATGCTCAAATATGTAAATAAATAACATATATAATATGTGTAATCCAATCACAATGTAAAGAGAAAACAAGTATGCATTAACATACTGAAAAAAATTATATGTGTTCAATATGAGGTGACATATATACAGGACTTTTTGGTCTGCTCAAGACCTTTGTCAAACAATTGCTGTGAAAAAGTTGTTATTTACAGCAATAATAATACCATGCTAATGGATGGGTGGATAAGGTAGCAGGTAACAAGGGGTATACATAATAAACATATTACGGCAGTTATCCCAGTCTACAGGGGATCCACCTATGTATTTATATCTAGTGATATGCATAGTTAGGGGTGAAATGATCTAATTGAATAACCAGTGGTATAGTCATAACACAGCTATGAGAATAGGTTTGAGCAGAAAAAAATGTACATGGCTAATTAAAGGTAAAAGATAAATAGCAACAACTTACGTAGTTTGGTGTAATAGAGAGCTTGGAGGGGGCATGATGCACACCTTACAATTTGGCATATGTACAGGGTAATGGAGCGTGGCATCTATATAGGACATCTACACTTTCTCCAAGCTGTGTTATGTGTGATGTAGGGAAGGTGTCTATGTAAAGGGATGGGAGAGGAAGTCAGCCTGTGCTGTACGCGCTGTAAACTTTGGAAAAATTGAGAAAATAAATAAAAGAACATAGGCTAAAAAGTAAATGAAAGGAAATCTGGGCAAAATGAATATGTGTAAGGAGATAAGGATGATGGGAGTAATATATATGACTACCTAGGGAGTGCAGATCCTTCAACAAAAACATAACATATTAGGTATAACTACAGCAATGCCAAAAAATACATAACACTCATTCCATTATGTTAAAATCCCAATTGAGGTGCTCGGGAGTTAGTGTTCCCAATGTACAGATCCAGTATGATTCCATTCCTTTAAGATCCTAATATGATTGCCACTACGTCAACGATAGGGCACTTGTTCAATGATCTGGAAGCACAACTGAGACACAGCTCAAAGAAAATGGTCCGGTATTGTTAATCATCTTTTCTTGCATCAAATTGTGGCTTTACGGTTTGCGATCCTGTCTGATTGACTGTGTAGTCTCTCCAACATAGGGAGACCGCAAGTACATATATATATATATATATATATATATATATATATATATATCATTTATACATTTGCATAGGATGGGGCCACTTTTGATCCCATTGCAGTTCCGCAGATCTGCATATAAAAATTTTCCCTGAAAAGAAAGCTATTTTCTCTTCACACTGTGGCTAACATGACCAGACGTAATTCAATGCAATCACATGAGGTTCTGTAGAGCTATGATGCCCAACTCAATCAGCCTCCCTGGCGTTTATGAAGAGACATGTATCTTTGGTAAGATGTAGAAAATTGGAGTTACTAGTTTTGGATTGGACAGATAAGTATATGTTTTATTGTCAATTGTACCTCTTTCAAGATATCCATTAAGTATGTAATTGTTCAATCTTTATAAGGATGAAGGGACTGGGATCAGTGGGAACTCTGCAGTACATAGTGGTGTCAGATAACTGATATATATATATATATATATATATATATATATTTATATATATAAAACTGCCGTTCATCACCACAATGCCACCGCATTTGTCCACAGGTTTAGTGATAACATTCTTATTGTGCAAAGGCATTTTTTGGAGATCCGGTGACGTACCGGCTCTCCATAGAGGCTTCTGCCTAGTAGTGAGCCCGGTGACATCACGGCACTAAAGCCCGCCCATTAAAGCTGGTGACCTCACCGGTAACACTGCTAGACCTTGCCCTGTGTGATGCAGAGCAGGGCAAGGGAGAGCACTGGAGCATTTCATGATCCGATGCTCATATCAGAGGGCCTGGGGGGAAGGGTGAAAATGGTGATATTTCCGGTTCCAACTCTTTATATTCCAGTTTTGTAAGATTTTGATGTGTAGGTAGGTAACCAAGTTAATATTGCTTGAATATCTGTTTAATGTCCTGGTCGATCAAATCTGTTACAAGTCTGTTTCAGTGACCTGAGTACAGGTGAATCTCTGTAGGAATGGAGTTCATGAGGAGACATGAAGGAGGTGGGGATGTGGCTAATGAGCAGCAGCACTTGAATGCAGTCTCCATTACCACAGCCCCACATTACCAGAGTCTGTCTTGTCCGTACTCTCTTTACTTCATGTCTCCTCATGAACTAAATTTCCCAGAGATTCAGTTAAAGTTCTTCTGTATTCAGGATGATAATCCCTGACAAGCAAAGCAGAGAGGAGGATGAGGCAGCTCTTTACCTCAGTGTAGAAGTAACTTGTCCTGCTGTGTGATTAGGACAGGTTTTGTGTAAACTAATGGGACGGTGGCCATTTTGTTTCTCCTGATGATTGCTCCCCAGACAAAAAGAGCAATTATAAATAATGAAAGGTATTTGGGAATATATTTATTATAAAGTAATATTTAAGTATTTTCATTTTCTTAATTCCTGGAGAACCCCTTTAACAAAAACAGGTCTGATTTCTTACCTGCCTCATCTGCATGAGACAAATGGAGAAATTAGCATTACATATGCTCTTTCCCGCAGCGCCACTTCACTGGACCACAAGGGATCTGCAATTTTTCTGCTTCCTCCCTCTGTGACACAGGTCTGGAATTTGACCGAAACCTCAGAAATAATAGCCACATGTCCATAGAGCCAATGCTCTCTTAATAAGACAATTCATTTGGAGGATTTATTACAATAATAAAATATATTTTACTTGCATTCAACTCTTGAGTGTGCAATGGTATTTCATTAACATTGGAACTGTAGAACATATTAATTCCACTTTGCACCTCATTACGTACTTTGGGACATTGAGTGCAACACAACAATATTTTTATGCCTAGGAGTTATGACAGTACCACACACTGAGAGGGAGATATTAGGTTTAGGTAGATTAGTGGAAGGAGAAAACAGCAGTAGTTCAGTTTTTGAAATATTCAGTTTCAGTAGAGAGAAAGCATGACAGACACGGGTGTTCAGTAGTACAGCAGGTATGATGTCACGGGAAGAAGTATATAGCTTGGTGTCGTTGGCATAGGGATAATACAGGAACCCTAGCAGCAAGAGGGAGAGGAAGGGAGGTAAAGCCAGTGGATAATACACTGAAAGAGTGGCCAGAGAGATAGGAAGAAAACCAAGAAAGAACGGTGTCCCTAAGGCTGATAGATTGGAGCATGGTGAGGAGAAGATGGTGGTCTAAAGTGTCAAATGCAGGAGAGAGATCAAGGAGAATTAGTAAAGAGTAGTCACCATTGCATTTAGCTATCAGGAGGTCATTGGTCAGGGCAGTTTCTTTAGAATGTAGGGTGCAAAAACCAAATTGTAATGGATCAAGGAGAGAGTTAGCAGAGAGATAGTGGATACGGCGAGAGTAGACCAGACATTTAGTTTAGAGATGGGGATATTAGAGACAGGTCTGTAGCTAGCTGCATTTTTAATAATGGGGTTACAACAGAATGTTTGAAAGAAGAGGAAAAGACACCAGAAGAGAGAGAGAAGATTTTAGTTAGGTACGGATTTAGTAGAGTTAACACACATGCATCTAAACTAAATGCGTTAAGCAAACGCCTTCAATTGCTTTTCAATGGCTTTTGTTTCAGGATAACACAATGAGTTAAGAAATTTGAGTTAAGGGTTTGTGTGTTAACCCTGCTACATCTGTAAGTGGTGACAGCCGGGGAAAGAGATTGGAGCAGGTGTGAGGAAATAGGGTCACTAGTGCATGTGGTAGGACGAGAAGAATATAGGAGCCTGGAGACTTCCTCTGTGACTGGGTCGAATGTGGAGAGTGAGCCAGAGGAGATGTGGGTGGGAAAGGAATCAATGACACTTAGAGGCTGGAAAACAATTTGCTGCCGGATATTTTCAATTTTCTCTTTGAAGTAGGTGGCCAGATCTCCAGCAGGGGGGTCTGTACTAGGCACCTGCACTTTTGTGAAAAGTGCCAAAGAGTTTTTTTTATTATTAGATAGGGAGGAGATTAGGGTGGTAAAGTATGTAAAGTACTGTTTGGCGAGGGCACAGTTATAGGTTGTCAACTGGAGCCTGAGGTATCGTTTTAATTAGCTTGATCATGCCTACCAGGCAGTATGTCTGGTTTAATAGGGTTGACCATGCTGACAGATGCTCTTTAATATGATGCATGTTTTTATTTTCCTTTCATTTTTAGACAGTTTTTTTGTGTAGGATCTAGTATTGTTTTATTTGTAGGAGGTTAAATTACATGTTAACATACTGTATATTTATACTTCACTCATTGAATACCATAAAAATCTAGCCCATATATTATGATTTATTTAATTAAGATTTGAATTATTCAAGTCTCTATATTATCACTACCCTAACCTTATATATTTGACCTATATGGAGGCAGTAGAATTTAATGTAACTTTTGGCTACCGAAGAAGGGAACAGGAGCCCCGAAACACGTTTAGCCTACCAGCCTCTTATCCACTACTTTCGTGTACTCTTTGTTCCCTCTGGGTTATCTCATATTATACCCTTACCTATCTACAATATTGGATTGCCCTTTAACAGCTGCAGAAGAAGGTCAGATATGATCTACTATAAAAAGTAACACACTGCCTAATTCCCAACAAAAAGGAGTGCTCAAAAGAACTAGAGATCGCAGCCATCCCCAGGAATCTACTGCACAGGCGCAGGCTTTCGTTTTCACTTTTTACTGCAGCTGCTGTCCATTTTAAACATGGATGGCATCCAATTATTATTTCAAACTAGTTTGCCTTGGAGATGAGTGTTTTAGATTATGTCAAGACAAATGATATTAGGGAAGCATGATGGCTCAGTGGTCATCTTGACTTGCAACAGTGGAGTCCTGGATTCGAATCTGACCAAGGGCAGAGTTTTTATGTCCTCCTCATGTGGGCTTCCACTATGGGGTATAGCTATTGAGAAAAATGTCTATATGGCTGGGTTCACATTGCCTATACGTTAAATGGATGTCTCATAGTAATGCCATTCAGTGGCAACCGTTCACCATGGAGTTCATTGGGAAAAAAGAAAGTATACTTTAAAAAAAAAAAAAAAAAAAAAGATACAAGAACATGGTGTGCTCTGTTTTTGTATCCTTTTTTTCTCGCGATTACATCAAACACAGACATAAAAAGTGATGTGAACCCACCCTAAAAGTGATGTGGAATATGTTGTCCCTATATAAGCAAGATAAATAAATCTTTGCTGACTATAAGCTCCCAGTACAGTATTTGGTAGTGAAAAAGATTATTATAGTCATTTGGGCACTGTTTTAATTATCCCAACTTTAGTTGCACTTTGGTGTCCACTATAAAATATCAGCATTCACATTTCACAATATAGTATATAATTTAGGCCTTGTTCACACATCAGTTATTTGGTCAGTTATTTCTATCAGTTAGGCCCTATTCACACGTCCGTAAAACGCATCCGCATCCGTTCCACAATTTTGCAGAACGGGTGCGGACCCATTCATTTTCAATAGGGCCGCAAAAGATGCGGACGGCACACTGTGCACTTCCGTTCCGTGGCCCCGCAAAAAAATAGAACATGTCCTATTCTTGTCCAAATACACAGACAAGAAAAGGCATTTCTATTATAGAGCCGGCCATGTGCGGTCTGCAAATTGCGGAACGCACATGGCCGGTGTCCGTGTTTTGCGGATCCGCAAATTGCGGATCCACAATCTCACACGGACGTGTGAATGGAGCCTTATTGTGAGCCAAAACCAGTAGTGAAGCCTACACAGAGATCAGGTGTAATGGAAAGATCTGCACCTGTTCTGTGTTTTTGACCCGCACCTGGCTTTGGGTTACAATAACTGATAGAAATAACTGACCAAATAACTGATGTGTGAACAAGGCCTTAATAGTTGTGGTTTTCAGTTACTAAACCCTCTTTAGAACACTTTGAAGTTAATTTCCAGATACTCCTACCATCCACATCCTTCTTTACTTTCTTAGTTTTTTTTTTTATCAGAACTGGATGCTTTCCAGTTGCTACAGGTATCATTTAGGTGACAGTTACAGAGAACTTTTACCAAAATGGTGCCATGTGGCTACTCCTACCCACTTGCTGTGTCTATAACATATATCTCAGGTCTGCAGAAAGTTTATTTTATAAAATAAGCTATGTTGTAAGAGTTGTGGTCATGGCTAGCTTTAGCATCCCTGCAAAATAAAGCTGGGACAACTGTCATACCTGCAAGGCCTGAATAGCAACCTCTGACAATTGGATATATAGAGAATCTTTGGAACATAGTAACATTTCAGTTTTGGCTAAGGATTTCTTCTTTTCAAGTTAACATTTGAAGCTATACTTTTTTTTTACCATCAAACATATGGCCAAAAACAGCACTAAAGTAACTACATGGAACATGATAGTAATTCCATAAATTTAGCAATCTGTGCTGACTCTGCTTTTGCCTCTTAAAATTCTCCTAAAATCACAGTCTGTTTTGTGCTTTTAGTGCCTGACCTAGTGACCTAGTTTTAATAGCTGAGTCAAGAAACTGAGATGTTATCTGCATCCAACTCCAAATTTATATAATGTACATTAGTAACAAATTACAAACCAGGAATCTATTATTATAAGTCATAATTTATATACTGTATGTACAGGTATTACAGGACGATTCACATACTCTGCCTAAGACTGAATCATCTAATACAAGTAGTAGTAGTAGTAGTAGTAGTAGTAGTAGTAGTAAACGTAGCTTAAAAGAACTCACTGTAAAGCCAGATTCACATGGTGGTTTTCACTTGCATTCTTTTTTTTTAAAAAAAAACATAGAATGAAGGATAGGTCATTAATATCAGATTGGTGAAGGGCCGAAACCTCACGTTTAGCTGTTCCCTAGCAGTCTCTGGTGCTGAAACTAGCACTTTGAATGGAGCAGGAATCAAATATCTGTTCAAAGTGTAGTGGGCGTTCTGGTTTACTGCAGCTCAGCTACCATTCATTTCAACCAAGCATGACCACTACATGTTGAATGGAGGTGTGCCTCCTTTTCAAACTGCTAGTTCCAGAGACTGCAGGGAACAGCTGATGAATGGGGGAGGTGGTGTGTCAGACCTTCACCGATCTAATATTAATGACCTATCCTGAAGACGGGTCATCTGTATCAGGAGCCTGGAAAACCCCTCTAAGAAAGTGCTTAGAGTTGAAGAACAAAGAGTCTACGGAAATCTCTGCCAGAGAACGTTGGCATGGTGAGCTCACTAAGGCTACTTTCAAATCTGCAGAGGATCTCAAAACCGGAATTAAACTGATCTGTGCCATTTAATACATCTGGATGCATCCTTTTGACTTACAATTGACTTACATTGATGTTCCTTTTCACAAAACGGATATAAAACTGCAGCTTGCAGTGGTTTTATGTCTGGCACCATAATGCAACAAAACAGAACGGATGTATACTTATGAATCCTGATCATTTTTGTCCCCATTGACGATGAATGGGGACAAAATTGAACTGTTTAGTTCCGGTTTTGAGATCCTGAAACTAGCCCAAAGTAGCACAACAGAGACCTGTGATCCTTTCATGAGTATAGCAATATTACAAGCTTTAGTAGTAGAGATGGGTTATTGATCCAGGGATTTACTCTGATTTCCAGATTTGTAGTCAGGAAAGAATTGTTTCCCTATGATGAAGAAAACTGGCTACTACCACAAGAAGAGTTTTGCCTTCCTCTCATCAAATTTGATTACTATGTTACATACATTGGTCTGTCTGTATAAGATCATGTTTCAATAAATTTGTGCTTGGCAATCCATTTTTTCTTGTCTAGATGTTGTATACACTAATATTGATGCACAATTTCTCTGGACACAATGGGGCACATTTACTAATCTTGTCTAACATTTATACAGTGCATAAATGACAGCCTAACAATGAACCAGACTTACCAAATTACTGATGCTGGATGGTGCACCTCTAGACTGTCTAATCTTACACTACCTGTTGGTTTGTTTTACACCAGAATCATGTACCAACATTTTGGGACACTGATATGCTCATTGTCACATTGTAAGCCAATGCCCGCTGATATTCCACAGCCATGGGTTTAGAAGCCGGCAACTGGTCTTGTTTGAAAGCTGGCATTTCAGGCGATGGTAAGGAGGCTGATGCAGCGGCTGCCGTGCGGTGCGTCAGAAACTATGCGGGTGCTGGGGAGCAAGGTAAATACAATCAGTGTGAGGACCCAGGCAGTAGGGGAGGCATTTTAGGGGTTGGATAACGTCACTAAGGGGTTAAAATGCAATTGTGCACCAACAAGATTTACTGCAGACACACACATTAAAAATCTACAATTAAAAAAGTGACATTTTTGGGAGGGTTTTTCCAATTTTGACGGGACTGTTAGGAGGTTAAAGAGCACCTGTCAGACTTGTACCTATGAAACTGGCTGACCTGTTACATGTGTACTTGGCAGCTGAAGACATCTGTGATGGTCCCCTGTTCATACTGTATGTGACCTCATTGCTGAGAAAAATGAAATTTTATATGTAAATGAGCCTCTAGGAGCAAAGGGGTGTTGTTACACCTAGATGTTCTCGAGATGATCACTCCTGGCCCTGACCTAAAGTCAATCCAAGTTCAGAGGGAGAGGCAGTTACGGAGAGAGTTGAACCTCTAGGAGTAATGGCAACGACCCCATTGCTTCTAGGGGCTCATTTGCATATTAAAATGTCTTTTTTCTCAGCAATGTCAGCACATATGAACATAGGAACAACACAGATGCCTTCAGCTGCTGGGCGCACATGTAACAGGTCAGCCAGTTTCATAGCTACAGATGCCCTTTAATATTATTTGGACTTATTACAGACCTGCCTGCAGTTCCCTGTGAACAGTTATATATAAATCTTGTGAAAGTACATTGTGTAATTCCTTTTGAATGTAATTTATAAGAAAACATTGCTGATCACAATGCTACATGAAAAATCACAATAAAAAAATATTGATATATTAAAGAATATTTTGGGCAGCTACTTTTAGTTTCAGTTTGACAGAATGGCAACCTATTTACAATACCTGAGTAAGGGTTTTTAATCTCTACACACTTTCTAGCGAGTACAGTCTGTACTTAACACAGTAATTTTATGCAGCATGCAAGATGTGTTCACTCCAGAGAACACTGTGTAATGTTCTCTCTGACCTGCTGAGTGCCTTGTTCTTTCTCCCCCATGAGTCTGGAGAAAACATTTTTTGATCGTTTTCAACTGAATCATATTCTGTCTCCTGTTTATTCACCAGTTATAAGAGAATCTTACTTATAACCAGGACCAAACCAGATAAACAACAAAACTAAGAGGTGTAATCACGAAATAGATAATTCACTTATCTGATGTAGCAAAAAGTGTTTTTTTTCTGTACTTAAAGGGCTGGCCACTAAGGTTCCAATAAGGCGTTCACTTACTTTAGGGTCTGAATAGGGGTTCATTTACTTAAAGGGTTATTCTCATCTTAGACAATGGGGGCATATCGCTAGGATATGCCCCCATTGTCTTATAGGTGCGAGTCCCACCACTGGGACCCGAACCTATATCGAGAACGGAGCCCCAAAGTAAAGGAGGGCGCACTGGCGCATGCGCAGCCGCCCTCCATTCATTTCTATGGGGCCGGCGAAAATAGCCGAGCGCTGGCTCGGCTATTTCCGTCGGCTACATAGAAATGAATGGGAGCGGTGGCCGCACATGCGCGGTGCGCTCCCATTTATTTCTATGGGAGTAGCAGAGGAGCTGCGCCTGGTGGTGGCCGGATCCTGGTGGTGGCATCCCCCCCCCTCAGATTGTATGGGAGCGTATGTGATGGGAATACCCCTTTAAGGGTGGGTTTATTTACTTTAGGGATTTTCTTTGGCTATGTGACTTAGCATACATATACACAGTGTATCTGAAAATTATTTGACCCTGACGAGTGGGGAAAGTCAGACATCAAAGTCATCAGGATATGTCTGTATAGGCATCAGTATCTGATCGGTGGGGGTTCAACACCCGGGACCCCAGCCCATCAGCAGTTTGAGAAATCAGCGGTGCTCTCAGTACCACCGCGGCCTTCTTGCTGCTTTCTCTAGGCCAGTGACGACACGTTCCTCATTCACACGGCTGAGTTGCAGCACAGCCCCATTGAAGTGCAGGGAGCTGAGCTGCAATATCAAACACAACCACTGTAAAATGTACCGCAGTGTGCTTGGTGATGATGGAGAAGGCAGCAGCACTCACGGGAATGCAACTGTCTTTACAAACTGATCTATGGGGGTCCTAGTTGTTGGACCCACACCCAGGCATGGGATTCAGCCGGTTCCCTCCGGTTCTCCAGATCCGCTTGTTAAAATTACAGCCGGAACGGAGAACCGGGTTACCGGCTGAATCTCGATCTGGTGCGGCAGCAGGACATGAACGCTTCCATTGTGTAAGCGCTCATCTCCTGCTTTCTCCTGCTGATCTGAGGTCTGATGGGGGCACAATGGGCTGATCTGAGGTCTGATGGGACACAATGGGCTGATCTGAGGTCTGATGGGGGCACAATGGGCTGATCTGAGGTCTGATGGGGCACAATGGGCTGATCTGAGGTCTGATGGGGGCACAATGGGCTGATCTGAGGTCTGATGGGGGCACAATGGGCTGATCTGAGATCTGATGGGGGCACAGTGGGCTGATCTGAGGTCTGATGGGGTCACAGTGGGCTGATCTGAGGTCTGATGGGGGCACAGTGGGCTGATCTAAGGTCTAATTGGGGCACAGTGTATTGTATTTGTTCCCGTTTTGTTTTTTTACTTTAAAATAAGATATGGGCAGTGTGCATTGGGATTTGTTCATAGGGATTTGTTCATAGTTTTTTTTTTATAGTCCAACGGTCTGAGGGACAGTGAACTGGGGGGCATTGCTGGCATATGGGGACCACTATGGGGGCATCTACTTGGGGGGCATTTCAGGCACATCATGGGGGTATTACTGGCAAATTATGGGGAACACTATGGGGGCATCTTCTGGGGGCATTTATACTGGCACATCATAGGGGACACTGGGGGCATCTTAAACTGGCACATTATGGGCACACTATGGTGTTGGAGGGGGGAAGAACATATGGGGGCATATTATATAGGCACATTATGAGGACACTAAGAAGGGACATTTATACTGGCGCATTCTGGGGGACGCTATGTGGGAATCTTGTACTGGCACATTATGGGGGCACTGTCGGGAAGAGGAGAGGAGCACTGTGTGGGCATTTACTAGGGGCATTATATAGGGGTATTTTATACTTGCACACATTATAGGGGCACTATGGGAACATTAGCTCAACTGGGGGCACTAAGGGAGATTTTTTTTGTACTGGCACACATTATAAGGGACATTCTTTGTACTGGTGCTCATTTTAAGTATTGAAGGTGGCAGGATGATGGAAAAGTAGGAACCTAAGATATCTTTTCGTCAAACTGCAGAGACGAGAGATGGGTGAAAAATCATCATGGCGCCTGGCCTGAAAGGAGAAGATGAGAAAAGAGAACGTCTGCATCAGAGGAGAAGTCACTGGATGTAAGAGGTATGTGCGCTGTATGCTGGATAGCACTGAATATAATCTGTATGCAAAAATGTCTGTAGTGCTAGGTACAAATGTGTCTAAAATGTATATGGTGCAGGTAAATCTACTGTAAGTGTAGCCTAGGTGTAATTTATATACTGTATGGTGTATATTGTATATGGGATTATGTGAGTGTAGTGTCTATATAGTCTGTTTATGTATGCATACCTCCCAGCCATCGCAAATCTGGCATAACTACTGCGTGGGGGGCACAATGGAGACTAGTCAGGGTTGGAACATGAGTTAGAGGTGTGGGCCAGCGCTTTACAAGTTTTGTGGTATGTGTATATATGGTGTATGTATATGTAAACATGTGTCGTGATGCTGTGTGTCCGCCATTTAGTAGGGAACCTGTTTTTGAATCCCACCCCTGCCCACACCGATCATATACTGATGGCCTATCCTGAGAATAGGTCATCAGTCTTAAAATCTCAGAAAACCCTTTTAAATACTGCTCTGATTAGAATGAAGGGACTGAGAAGCTTTTCATACGTACTCTGCAAGGTTACCAACTGATTGTAAAAATAGGCAACATTTTCCTGTGTCCATGAAAAAAATTGATGTGTCTGTGATTTTTTTTGAGGTGGTGGTACTTGGGTAGGTTATTTCATAATTATTATTATTTTCACATTTTCCAGTTAATACTGATAATGATTTCTTATCAGTATATTGATATTAAATAGAGGGCCCTCTTGGATATTGGTAATTAATTCAAGATGTCATTTTTTGGTTTTCCTGTACTAGTGTGTGACACCATGTGACTCACAGGGAGCATTATGGAGATGTTGGAGTACAAGAGACATACTTTTAGATTATATCTACTACATATTGCAGTTTTAATGTTGTTTTGAATTCTCTTATAATATTAATAACCTTTATATTTTATAGAGTATTGTACAGCAATTTACAATACAGAGGGTATATGTACAGACAAGGCTGCAGCAAGTGACCCAATATCACCAAATTAACTATCCAGGCTCAACCAAACCTTGTAATTAAATTAAACCATAATACTTTTTGTGCCAAATTGTGGGGTGGCTACAGCTTTATTTAACCATAACAATGTGAGCCCAGAAAACACATTTTAACACAATCGAACTTGTCTTCCTAAAACACATAACCTCCTGTTATGCCAACCACTGTAGGCAGCGACGCATGTATAATTTCCACTTGTTTCAGGGCTACTTTCCCCAGCTGTGACAATTCTGAAAGAAAGAAAAGATAAAAACAACACCACAAAACAAAAAAAAAAACACCAACTAAATGAAATTATATGCCCAAATCAGGGCGGGCAGGCATGTCTTCTCTGCCACTGGTGAGCTCTGCCTTAGCCCCCCCTGCTCACAAGAGCTTACAATCTATGAGTGCAAATAGTGTAGGGGATACTGATGAATGAAGAGATCAGGTTCTAAGGAGTCAGGTTAGGGAATGTGATAGGCCTGCCTAAAATATGTGTTTTCAGGGCACTCTTATTACTGTGGACATTGGGAATCAATCTCTGGTATATGGCATTTTTTTTTTTTACAAAATCAAAAGTGAATGTGAAAAGTTGGAGAAATATAACAAAGCACTCAGGATACGCTCACATATGGTAGATTTGTTACAAGAATTCTGAAAGTATATTCCATAATCTGAATGGGGTTGCTCCTGCACCATGTGCATAGATTTGTGCAAACCACATTCAGATGAATGGTACAGTCACAGAAATTTCTGCAACAAATAAACTACATGTGAACATACCCATACACATATTTGGGATCCAGTTTTAACCACAACAATACTGGTATTGATTTCCTTATTTTTAAGAATCTGTAGCATGGTTCTGGATAGAACTTAACCAAACAGTTAAGTACAGTATGTCATACATCAGAGTAATAAACTAAAATAACTATGGCCTATAATAATATAATGTAAATACGCTGTAATCCACGAGAACACAAGCTGGCTCTATAGTGCCACCTGTTGGATGTATAACATATAAGTAAATTTCTGTCCCTATAAACAGGAGGTGGAACAATGACTTGGGATAGAAGCCAAAACCAGAACCAGAAAAGGACACCCATAAGAGGACCGCAGTTTCAAGGTTTTTGCTCCTCCTCAGTGCAGGACAGGGTACTTGTTTGGATGTGTGAGAGGCCTTTGGGAATTAAGTTGAGTCTGGGGGAACTAAGTTTCTCCTATAAGACAGACATAATTAAAAAGCACACCTTTTGGACAGGATTTTTTATATGGGAAAGCCTATATAAACTAATGACTGAAAGTAAAAAAAAAAGCAGCCAAATCAGCACTGACCACTATTTCTATATCACCAATATATTTAATGACTGACTATTCATTCTTCTTATGTTCACATCATGAGGAGATGTTTCACTACAATTTTCTGTAAACCTACAGTTCAAAAAACATCCATGCTCATTGTGTAAATTCCCAAGACTTCAAGCAGGTTCTCTATTTTAGCTGGCGACAGATGATAGCTGCAAAGTAGGTCAAAAGCTCCTTAGAGATATATTGGCTGCATGTGAATATTCTACACTGAAGTTCAAAGCCTATAACAAAGCACTCAGAAGGGAGATATTGATTTATCTAAAGTATGAAGTACACAGAGAAGCAGATCCATTCATACAAAATAGATATTTTGAAGGATATCATACACTGTTTTGTATAAAGCACACATATCCATTCTTCAGACATTTTTTTGTATTCATCAATTCTATGACCTAGTGGTCAAGATGGATAATTTAGATAAAGACAGAAAAAGTGCATAGATGAGAAATCCTGGGCAGTATGGCAGAGGAAGGGAATTTTGAATGTGACAGGGAAAATATAAGGTTGCATGGTTATATTCTGGACCTATGCACAGATTGAGTGATGTCTGTGGTATATTTAAAAGTTAAGTTCAACTTTGCTATCAAAATGTTTTTACATTTCTACTTCATCTAAATTAAAAAGGCAAATAATCGTGCTTAAAAATATGATAGGTATTGTACCACTAAAATACTGGCATGGAAAATTCCCCCTTACACCAGGGGCAACCCCGTCTGGAACCTGACCCTCAAGCAGCCAATTTCCTACCAATGTCTCTCACACACCACTGCCAACATGACATGTTTCATCCCACAGGTTGGGAATCTTCAGGGGGCAACAAGTGGTCATTAGAGATGTAGAAATACTGTGTGACATAACACCACAATTAAATGATAGGATTATCCTTGGCCAGTGCCCGTCCCATGATGCTCAAACAGATGGAGGGTCTCTCAATAGCAACCATAAGCCAATGGGCCTAGGTAAGGAAGATAAGTAGTATCACTACCATTAGCCAGTGGGTCTAGGTTTGGGAAATAGGCACTATTCCCTTACGAATGGTAGTCACTACTATCGGTAAGGCAATACTGCCTATTTCCAGAACCGCTTGAGGGTCAGGTTCCAGGCAGGATTGCTCCTTATTGGGGCGGGTGCTCTGTGTTGCTACATAGGGCGGCATAGGGCCTCCTCCCATACAAGTATAGGGCATAACAGAGTAAGTGACACCACTAATTGATCCATTTGCACAACTGTCAAATCCTCTGCCTTTCCCCATTCTGAACCCAGATATTTCGGATCTTACCTGATAGACAAAACAATGATACGACCAGACCAATAGGATTAACATATGCTGGTAACTTTTTTCTCCTAATACGTTTATCTTTAATGGAGATTTTAAGCGTTCTGTTGTTTTATTATTTTGTTTATTAGTTTTTTTTTAAGCTATCCTAATAAAAGCAGAATTTGGGTATTCCAATAGGCTGCCGGGATAAAAAAAAACAACTCTTTAATAAAGAAATACAGCTGGGAAATATGGAAAAGAAGGTTAGATCAGAAATATGAGAGCTCTTTTCAGACTGAGGACCTATGGAACATAATGGATTAGGGTCCTTTTACTCAGAAAGATAAACTGGGAGCACGAGCACCAATATACAATATAAGCCAAGTTATTAAAGTTCAGAAGACATGGATTTATGTTATAATAATTGTTTTTGTAACTGTGAGGTCCCCTTCTTTGCAGTACAAACAACTGTTAGATGCCTTTTTGCTCCAGTGGATGTACAGTGCCTTGCGAAAGTATTCGGCCCCCTGGAACTTTTCAACCATTTGCCACATTTCAGGCTTCAAACAAAAAGATGTAACATTTAAAATTTTTGGTGAAGAATCAACAACAAGTGGGTCATAATTGTGAAGTGGAACGAAATTTATTGGATCATTTAAACTTTTTTTGTAATAATAAAACTGAAAAGTTGGGCGTGCAAAATTATTCGGCCCCCTTGCATTAATACTTTGTTGTGCCACCTTTTGCTGCGATTACAGCTGCAAGTCGCTTGGGGTATGTCTCTATCAGTTTTGCACATCTAGAGACTGAAATTCTTGCCCATTCTTCCTTGCAAAACAGCTCAAGTTCTTTGAGGTTGGATGGAGAGCGTTTGTGAACAGCAGTTTTCAGCTCTTTCCACATATTCTCAATTGGATTCAGGTCTGGACTTTGACTTGGCCATTCTAAGATCTGGATACGTTTATTTTTGAACCATTCCATTGTAGATTTTGCTTTATGTTTGGGATCATTGTCCTGTTGGAAGATAAATCTCCGTCCTAGTCGCAAGTCTTTTGCAGACTCCAACAGCTTTTCATCCAGAATGGTCCTGTATTTGGCTCCATCCATCTTCCCATCAATTTTAACCATCTTCCCTGTCCCTGCTGATGAAAAGCAGGCCCAAACCATGATGCTGCCACCACCATGTCTGACAGTGGGGATGGTGTGTTCAGGGTGATGAGCTGTGTTGCTTTTACGCCAAACATATCGTTTTGCATTGTTTCCAAAAAGTTTGATTTTGGTTTCATCTGACCAGAGCACCTTCTTCCACATGTTTGGTGTGTCTCCCAGGTGGCTTGTGGCAAACTGTAAACGAGACTTTTTATGGATATCTTTGAGAAATGGCTTTGAAATGGCCTTCATGATGCTCTCTGTGCTTTAAACAGAACCCTGAGACTATCACAGAGCAGGTGCATTTATACAGAGACTTGATTACACACAGGTGGATTCTATTTATCTTCATCAGTCATTTAGGACAACATTGGATCATTCAGAGATCCTCAATGAACTTCTGGAGTGAGTTTTCTGACCTGAAAGTAAATGGGCTGAATAATTTTGCACGCCCAACTTTTTAGTTTTATTATTACAAGCAAGTTTCAATGATCCAATAAATTTCGTTCCACTTCACAATTGTGACCCACTTGTTGTTGATTCTTCACCAAAAAATTAAAATGTTATATCTTTTTGTTTGAAGCCTGAAATGTGGCAAACGGTTGAAAAGTTCTAGGGGTCCGAATACTTTCGCAAGGCACTGTACTGCTGACAGACGATCATTTCAGGTCAATGACAATTATCTCTGGTCTTCAACCACAAAACTTTTACAGTGGGCAGTGATTGGGAATGTTCATTTAAACAAATGAACTTTCAGATGATAATAGCCTTGTGTAACAGGCCCTTTAGTCCAGGATTAGGCTGAAACAGTGATCTCTTCCAAGCTGTCATATATGAGATAATGAACTAGGATGCACCCATGGCTAACGGCCATACTTGAGCCGGACACACCACCACACTGCACCTGGAGTGGTTGGCGTCCTGATCGCTCCAATACAGTGCAATGTTCAGCTCCTGATGTTCCTCCTCTGGTGGAGAAATGCATAGAGCAGATAACAGCCAGAGCCAATGAAGCTAAGATAGCGAGGGACAGTGAACTTCTATAGGTCTGAGATGGCTAACCTCTGTCATTCCAGCTGTGGTAAAACTACAACTCCCAAGATGCACACTTGTTTGCCTGTTCTCAGAACTCCATAGAAATGAATGGAGCATGCTGGGAGTCATAGTTTCACCACAGCTGGAGTGCCAGAGGTTAGCCATTACTGTTATAGCTTAGCCATCTCAGTACTGAATCACCAATGAAGTTCTATCAGCCTATCAGACAATCTGATTATATATCAGACAATATCTGATGATATGGTTCACTTATAGATTCTCCTTAATCTTTCCCCACGATCCTATCTGTACCACTGTGTTGTTGTGATACATGGTCGCATACTGGTGGTGCACACATTTATTCACTCCACCTAAGCATAGACACAGACACAGTGGTCGTACCTATTTGCAGTGGTTGCAACTGTGTGGTGTCTCAGTGTTATATGCTAGTCTAGATTTTCCTAGGTGAACATTATATGGTCATTATCTCCTTTGAAGTATCTCAGGATATTTAAGGGCACTAGTCTTTCCACTTTATCTCGGCTAATAAAGTTATGAAGAGTTGGGAGTCCTCTGCCCAGTTTTATATTTTATAAATATATTTTTTCAATAAAGGCATTTATTATTTTACTGTTAAAGCGTTTCATTGGGCAGTGAGGAACATGTCTAGAAGTAGGCCAAAGATGTACATGCATTTACAGGGGTTGTCCCACAACAAATGCATAATCCCGATGCACAAAATAGGACTGTCTGATTGGTGGGATCAGACCACTGGGACCCTCACAGATAACAAGAATGAAGGCCTCATGTTTGAATGCAGTGGCAATCATGCATGTGTACTGCTGCTCTATGCAGATGATGTAGAGTACAGGGCTCAGCTATCTCCAGTAGAGCAGTAGTGTGCATGTGTGACCGCTGATCCATTCTAAAGGGGGAGCACAGGGACCTCTGTTTTCGTGATCAGTGGGGAACCCAGTGATCAGACTACTGAGGATAGGGGATAAGTGTCAGTTGTGCACTCTTTAATAGAAAGGGAGAACACAAAAACAACAGTATTGGAAAAAAAACTGGAGAAATGTCAGAAGGCTATACAAGAAATATACTTTACAGATGTTCTTCAAATATTTTCTGATTGAGAGATGAGCTGTCTGGTGGTCGTGTGACGCTGTAAAAAGATGTAAACAACTTATGGCAATCCATATGAATGGTGTTAATTACAGAATAGCAGAATGGAGTGATTATTTAATCAGTTAAGCAGACGAGAATTTGAGATACAGTAAGCATGATACTGTACTTCATTTCATGGAGCAGACTCATCAAATCTTCAAATAAAAGTCAATGAATCTTGAGATTTACAGTATCAGCTGGGTGCACATGAATTGATTTTAGCCGTAATCAGACAGATTGGAAGGAGGAAATAGTTAATAGTGCTAGCAGGTAATAGTTTTGCCATTGTAACACAGGGTGCATTCACATAGCCGGAGATGCCTCTGATGTATGCCACTGTATAGGCATATGATATGTTGTGTTGTGTTAAAAACACGTAACACAATATACTTTTACTGGATGCCTCTTTATAGAATCACAATGTTAATTATACAGTGCTCCCTCAGGATACAATATTTTCAACATACAATGGCCTTTTCTGACCCATCGTAAGTTGAAACTAGACTCAACATACAATGTCTCACACTGAGATCCAACCAATCCAGGACACTTCTCTGGTAACATAGCTGTATTAGTTGCTAGTTAGTAGATATTCCTGACTGTTATATGTAAGGACTTCTCTTTCAGTTATCTGCGTATTTTTCTTAAATCTTCATTTTTTTCTTATCTTGGATGACATTTTGGAGCTTTGGAACTGATTACTCAATTTACAATGGTTTCAACATACAATGGTCGTTCTAGAACCAATCAATATTGTAACTTGAGAGACCACTGTACTATTCTGTACAGCAATAATAGGCAACATAAAGAAGTAGCGACAGCATCCAAATCTTTCCCCGAAATCAGTGACCTTTTATTCCATCAAGACACCCAAACCTTGCTACGTTTTGGCTGTACCTCAGCCTTTATCAAGCATGCTTGATAAAGGCTTAGGTACAGCCGAAACGTAGCAAGGTTTGGGTGTCTTGATGGAATAAAAGGTCACTGATTTCACCGCAAGATTTGGATGCTGTCTCTACTTCTTTATGTTGCCTATTCTTGGAGCTGAAGGACTGAACTCCAGCAAGGGACGTGCATCCAGGATACCACGGTCAGCCACGAAAACAGGTGCTGTATCAACCTTTTTTCTGTCTACTGTACAGCAATAAACCAACATATACTGACTGCTCCAACAGAGACCAGACATTTTTTCAACCCTGTCAAGTGAATGGGGGCTTATGGATATGATTGTCTTATATACAGAGTTGTCAACCTACTTTATTCTGGACAACTTACCCATGAATCATGGACAACCAACACTTTACAAACGGAAACCCATAATGAATGATTAAAGTAAGGTTAGAATACTGATAGAAACTCATTACGAGCATTTGCTCTGAACCACTAAATGATAATACATTGACAGTGCTCTTTTAGTATCATCAGCCTCAAAAACATTATGGACACAACTGTTTGTTCATGGATGGTCCTCAAATTTCTGGAAAGTTTGCAACCCTGTGTATGCACTGGAAGAATTCCTGGCACATATGCTAAGCATACAATGATAAAGTAGTGTGAACAAACCCTTATTCTAATTAAAATTCCTAGCCATACGTCTACCAAGAAAATTATACATGGTTTTAAAAATGTTAATAAACAAAAATCTGGAAAGTGTGGTGTGCATTTGTATTCAGCCTCCCTGAGACAGTACTTTGTAAGACAAACTTTCATTGCAATCACAGTTTCAAGTCTTTTGGGGTATGTCTCTGCCAGCTTTGCACATCTAGAGGCTGACAGTTTTGCCCAAAATTACTCAAGCTCAGTGAGATTGGATGGAGAGCATCTGTGAACAGCAATTTTCAGGTCTTGCCACAGATTCTTAAGGGGATTTAGGTCTGAACATTGACTGGGCCATTCTAACACATGAATATGATTTAAATTAAACCATTCCATTGTAGCTCTGGCTGTATGTTTATGGTCGTTGTCCTGCTGGAAGATAAACCTCCACCCCAATCTCAAGTCTTTTGCAGCCTATAACAGGTTTTCCTCCAGGATTACCATGTATTTATCTTCCTCCATCTTCCCATCAACTCTGAGCAGCTTCCCTGTCCCTGATGAAGAAAAGCATCCCCACATCATTAGGCTGCCACCATGTTTCATGGTGTGGATGGCGTATTCAGTTATGTGCAGTGTTAGTTTTCGCCACACACAGTGTTTTGCATTTAGGCCAAAAATTCTACTTTTTTTTCTCATCTGAGTTTGCTTGGCCCCCTACATACCTTGTGGAAAACTACAACCAGAACTTTTTATGGCTTGCTTTCAAAAATGTTTTTCTTCTTGCCACTCCTCTATAAAGGTCAGAGTTGTGGAGTACACAACTAATAGTTATCCTGCGGACAGATTCTACCACCTGAGTTGTGGATCTCGGTAGCTCCTCCAGAGTGACCATGGGCCTCTTGGCTTCTTCTCTAATTAGTGCTCTGCTTGTGTGGGCAATCAGTTGAGGTGGACGGCCATGTCTTGGTTTGCAGTTATGCCATACTCCTTCCATTTTCGGATGATGAACAATGCATTGTGAGATGTTCAGAGCTTGAGATATTTATTTCTAACCTAACCCTGTTTTACACTTCCCCACAACATTATCTCTGACCTATCTGGCGTGCTCCTTGGTTTTCACAATGCAAATAATCAAGATCCACTTAGCACATTTAGGCCATGCAGGCTACTCATAGTAGGCATGAGCAACATCTGTCCTGGAATTGTCATGCTGAAAAATGGCTCCTGGGATGATTTACAGAAATGGCTGTACCACCAAATCAATGTACCTCCGAGCTGTTAGTGTACCCCAAACAAGACTAGAGGTACCCAGCTGCCATAAATTATGCCACCCCACAACATAGTCCCAGGAGTAGGGCTGGTGTGACATTCACTGCAGGCCACTTCACAGCATTGCCACCCATGTGGTCTCCAGACCAATCTCTGGCTATCAGGTTGAGTAGCATACATATACCTACTAACACATCCTGATTTTCTCTGTGACTTTTAATGGGATTTTAGACCAATTGTGTTTCATGTAAATACGGTGTAATGCAGCTTGAGAGTTATTTTTTTACTTGGTGCATTCATCAACTTCTGGCTTTATTTTGTTCATTCTAACAGTCTAGAAGGTTGTAATTCTGCCATTTGACTATAAACACACAGTAATTTGCTCTAAGACATCTGTTTTTCCTTGCATATGGAATGCCTCTAATAATAGTACCTTTCTATATTTAATGAACTTGTTTTGCGTTTCATAGATTCCTCTTCATTATTCTTTGGTAGTGTGACAAGCATGACAATGAGCCTATGCAAAAAGAATGGAAGTGCACCACCTAGTGTTTCTTTGCAGATATGAATATAACCTGCAAATAAAACCACATTAAAATCATATCTTATTTTCTACACAAACGTATTAACTGCCTCTCAATGCTAATAATAGAAATTAAAGGGGTTATCCAATTTCCCAAACAGCCCCCCCCCCCCAATGTGCCGGGACCCTCACAGGTAATATACTTACCCCGCTCAGCTCCTGGTCCCCGCACTGCTTCTTCCTGTACACATATGAAAACATCCAGTGTCGGGGCAGCTGACAATGCAGCCAATGGCAGACGGGACTTCACCCGCGATGCAAGGCAGGCTAATCCCCGTCTGCCATTGGCTGCTCCCCCTCGACACCGGATGTTCTCATCCATGTACAGGGAGAAGCAGCAGCGGCAGTGCAGGGACCAGGAGCGGCACCAGGAGCAGGGTAAGTATATTACCTGTGAGGGGCCCGGTGCACTGGGGGGGGGGGGCTGTTTAAGAAATTGAATAACCCCATTAACCTTATAGTGACCAAGCACATTTTGATCATAAGAATTTGTTTTGCTTGTTTGTAAATTACAGCAGCATATGGCACGATCGCTGCAGCCAATCACTGGTCTAACGCTGAGGACAGTGACTGGCTGCAGCAGTCATGTGCCGTATCCAGGCACCGCCCCTGCTGCAGTTTGCAAATGAGAAAGGAACAAGTATAACATTTATTAAATGTATTAATTTAGGGCTTTTTGGCCAGAACCAAGGCTGAATCTGGGGAGGGAATCGTACCTGCAGCTCTCATGGTCAAGCTGGTGGGCAGGCTCAAGAAGCCCCCAGGGGTGAAACAACCCCTTTAAAGGGGTTCTCCAGGAATTAAGAAAATGAAAATGCTTAAATATTACTATTATAAATATATTCCCAAATGCCTTACATTAGTTATAATGGCTCATTTTGTCTGGGGAGCAATAATTAGGAGAAACAAAATGGCCGCTGTCCTATTAGTACACACACAACCTGTCCTAATCACACAGCAGGACAAGTTACTTCACATCACTGAGCTAAGGAGCTGCCTCATCACCCTGTCTGTACTTCATGTCTCCTCATGAACTCCATTCCCACAAAGCTAAATATCATATTAAACTGTATTAAGGTTCATAATCCCTGACATGGATGAAGGATGAGGCAGCTCTTTACCTCAGTGTTGTGAAGTAACTTCTCTTCTAATCTGTGTGATTAGGACAGGTTTTGTGTGTACTAATAGGACAGCGGCCATTTTGTTTCTCCCAATCATTGCTCCCTAAACAAAAAGAGCCATTATAACTAATGTAAGGTATTTGGGAATATATTTATAACAAAGTAATATTTGCATATTTTCATTTTCTTAATTGCCCTTTAAAGGGGTTCTCCGGGAATTAAGAAAATGAAAATACTTAAATATTACTTTACTATAAATTTCCCAAATACCTTTCATTAGCTATAACGGCTTGCCTTTTCATGAGAAACAAAATGCTCTATTAGTACACACAAAACTTGTCCTAATCACACAGCAGGACAAGTTACTTCACAATACTGAGCTATAGTCTGTCCTTTCTGTACTTCTTGTCTCCTCATGAACTCCATTCCTACAGAGATTCAGCTGAAGATCTTATGATCTGTATTCAGGATCATAATCCCCGACAAGTAGAAAAGAGCTGTCTCAGCCTCCTCTATCTCAATGTTGCGAAGTAATTTGTCCTGCTGTGTGATTAGGACAGGTTTTGTGTGAACTAATAGGATGGTGGCCATTTTGTTTCTGCTAAAGATTGCTCCCTAAACAAAATAAGCCATTAAAACTAATGAAAGGTATTTGGGAATATATTTATAATAAAGTAATATTTAAGTATTTTAATTTTCTAAATTCCTGGAGAACCCCTTTAAGCTATTGGAGGGCTTTCAGAGAATTGTAATTATGTCAAAAAACCCCTTTAAGTGACATAAGACATCTTTTTTTTTACTTTGGCATTGTGAATTTTTTCTCTCAATCACCTACTACCCTGAACAAAAAGAAAAAATATTACTATTATGGATCATGTCAAAACTGATAAAGATATGCATGTTGCCATCATTTTTTTAAATAAAAGACATGCTGCTAATACACTTCTGGAAGTTTGTTGTCCAGGGAGTTTTGTTTGCCAGTCGGGGGACAATTTTTTCCTCCAAGATGAAAATTGTCTTCTACCTTATGTTTTTTTTCTGCCTTTTTGGCAGGATAATTGACTGAACTGAATAGACATATATCATTTCTCAGTCTTACAAGATATGTAAATCAACACACCGTAACATGGTAAATGAATTAACCCCTTCCTGATGCAGCGATTTAGTTTTTTACTCCCTACCTTACATGGCGGTATGTGGGCTTGTGAATAGTAACATAGTTACTATTTGTCTTACTGTACTACCCCCGTGAGGTAGAAGCCAATTTTCCTCATTTAAGGGGAAATAAATCCCTCCCTAACTCCAATCAGGCAATCAGAATAACTCCCTGGATCAACAACCCATTTCTAGTAACTATAACCTGTAATATTATTACACTCCAGAAATACATCCAGGCCCCTCGAACTCTTTTAAGGAATTCATGAACACCACCTCCTCAGGCAGAGAGTTCCATAGTCTTACTGCTCTTACAGTAAAGAATCCTCTTCTATGTTTGTGTACAAACCTTCTTTCCTCCAGACGCAGAAGATGTCCCCTCGTCACAGTTCTGGGGATAAATAGAGTATGGGAAAGATCTCTGTACTGACCCCTGATATATTTATACATAGTTATTAGATCTCCCCTCAGTCGTCTTTTTTCTAAAGTGAATAAGCCTAATTTTGATAATCTTTCTGGGTACTGTAGTCCACTCATTCCAGTTATTACTTTAGTTGTCCTCCTCTGAACCCTCTCCAGCTCTGCTATGTCTGCCTTGTTCACAGGAACCCAGAACTGTACACAGTACTCCATGTGTGGTCTGACTAGTGATTTGTAAAGTGGCAGGACTATGTTCTCATCACGGGCATCTATGCCTCTTTTGATGCAACCCATTATCTTATTGGCCTTGGCAGCAGCTGTCTGACACTGGTTTCTACAGCTTAGTTTGCTGTTCCCTAAAATTCCTAGGTCCATTTCCATGTCAGTGTTACCCAATATTTTACAATTTAGTATGTACTGGTGACTTGCATTATTCCTTCCCATATGCATAACCTTACATTTGTCAGTGTTAAACCTCATCTGCCACTTCTCTGCCCAAGCCTCCAGTCTATCCAGGTCCATCTGTAGCAGTGTACTGTCCTCTTCTGTGTTTACACAGTTTAGTGTCATCTGCAAAAATTGATATTTTACTGTGCAAGCCTTCTACAAGATCATTAATATATTGGAGAATAGGGCCCAATACTGACCCCTGTGGTACCCCACTAGTGATAGTGACCCAATCTGAGTATGTGCCGTTAATAACTACCCTCTGTTTTCTATCACTGAGCCAGTTACTTACCCACATACAGACATTTTTTCCCAGTCCAAGCATTCTCATTTTATATACTAACCTTTTATGTGGTACAGTGTCAAATGCTTTGGAGAAGTCCAGATATACGACATCCATTGATTCGCCGCGGTCCAGTCTAGAACTTACCTCCTCATAGAAACTGATTAAATTGGTTTGACATGACCGATCCCTCATGAAGCCATGCTGATATGGCATTATTTGCTTATTTTCATTGAGGTACTCCAAGATAGCATATATTAGAAAACCTTCAAACATTTTACCCACGACAGATGTTAAACTTACCGGCCTATAGTTTCCAGGCTCTGTTTTTGGACCCTTTTTGAATATTGGCACCACATTTGCTATGCGCTAATCCTGTGGAACACTCCCTGTCAGTATAGAGTCCTTAAATATCAGAAATAAGGGTCTGGCTAGGACATTACTTAATTCTTCCTGCATAGAAGATGTCTTATATTTAGAACTGACGCTGGATGCGGCGAAGTTATGAAGAGGCCTGCGTCTCTTCATAACTTCAGCAGATCCACCGCCAGCTATGGGCCTTTATTGAGACTGGCGTCTAAAACGCCCTAAAATGTTACCAGGATGAAAATCGCCTGTGTGGTACTGTGTTTTTATATGCAGTTACTCAGATGCTTTTTTCCATTTCAAAATGAAAAACACACGAATACCGCTGTTGGGTTCACGCTGTGCAGTTTACTTCTGTATTTGTTTCATTTTGAAATGTAGTGAAAAACTGTAAAAATACAGTACCACATAGGTGATTATAATCCTGGTAAAAACATATGGTGTGGCAATAAAGAAGTCTGAATTGAAAATTGGTTTTGGGTTGCAACTTGAGATGTTCTTGATTTGATGTTGTTTCCCAGACAATGAGGACCTAACATCAGCAGCACTGACTTCACTATTTCATTAAACTATACAGGAGATGTAATAGCGATGAGCCTCTTAGCACAACACCAGGAGGTGAGCTTAATTTTACAGAGTGAAGAACCTCTCACTATATCTTTTTACATAATGAACTTTCTTTGTTGCCACACTTTCTTAAAAGGGTTGTCCCATGAAATATATTCTACAGTTTTTAAACCAGCAGCAGGATCTGAATACTTTTGTAATTACATGTAACTAAAAATTCTGTAGCACCACCTGCTGTTTGTTTTTTTCTTATTTCTTTGTCTGGCTCACAGAGACTGACTGACTCACTGAGCAGAAAGGACACTCCCCTTGTGCCAGCTTGATATAAATCTAGCGGAGCAATGAACGTGGAAACCTCTGCATCCATGTGAGTTACAAAGATATTGTTGTATTATATTATTTTCTTTAAAGGGGTTATCAGAGTTATTTTTTTGTCCTTTGTATGTTTCTAACTAGTCAAATACAACAGCTTTTCCATAAACTTTCTGCTTCTAAAGCTGCTGGTTTCTCAGGTTTCAATGAGGGTCACATGACCTGTGATGTCAGCTTGCCTCCCTGCTAATCTTGTATTCCTGCACAGAGCCTGTACACGAAACGTCACTGTGCTGGCCACGCCCCCTGCATTGCCGGGCTCCTGCTTTCTGCTCTCCCTGGATTCTTTCAGATAAAACATTAACCCCTTCAGCCAGAACACACTTAAGGCTTTACAACAGCAGCTGCAGATGTAAAGAGACACAGGATCTGCTCTCCTCACCCTACAGACACAAAGCTGATACTGGAGCTGATCTGGAGAGTATTGTATTGTAGAGAAGAAAGGTAGGGGGAAGGTACTGTGTGTATCAGCAGTGTCATTGTACAGCTGGGACTTGTAGTCCTACACATACAACATGCTGCTAAGTATCCCAGCAGACATGTCACTCAGGGCAGCATTTGCAGAGCAGAGCAGGGGAAGGGGCAGAGATTGTTATTACTGCAGGTAAACAAAGACCAGAAGAGAACCAGGGAAATGTGGAAATATAGATTTTTTTTGCCTAAAACTTGCTTAACTTAGTTATATATTACTGCCCATCAGATTTAAAGTACTATCTGTAAGATTGGTAAATCTGCCCCATGATCTCCAGTGACTGCAGGACAGATGTTGACAATTTCACTTTGCTGTATCAGCACAAAGTACATGATTTTCTTGTTTTATTGGTTTTGTGGAATTCTATTTTTTACCTTACTCGCACGAGTTACATAAACTAATGACACAGTTAATACTTGAGAGTAGCGATATATTTTTAAATGACTGTACAAAAGTAAAACCGAAGCATATAAATTAATCCTCATCTGAATCAAAGTCTTTGGTTTTGATACAAGAACTCCTAATGGAAGACATTAGCTGGTCCTGGATTTGCTGTCGTGGGTTTTCCTCAAGGTCTGTCTTGATGGCTCCAGATTCCGATAATTTCCACTCTAACTCTATAGTATAAGAAACAAGATTATTAATGTTAAAAGGAATCTTCACATAGAAACAGATCAAATAGTAATAAAGAATGTTTTGATAGGCACACTCACATTTGAGGCAACACTAAATCTGATAAATTGTAAAAAACACTGTTTGTATTGAAGATTAATCTGTGTTTTTACTCCCTCCACGTTCTGTTGTCTTTCTCCCGGCAGGTGTACGCTGTAGTACGCGCGCTCGAACAGCGCGCCTTTTTCTAGCGTCTAACGTGGCGTCCCACATGGACGGTATGTTTCCTTGTGTTTGCTGTACTTTGTTTCAATAGTATTCCATTAGTGTTGACCTGTTACTCTGTATTGACCCTTATTGATAATGGAGTTTCTTTGTTTTCAGCCTTCCTTAGATAGGAGAAATTAGTTCTTATTATATGGGGAATGTAATTCCAGGTTGTCTTTAACCAAAGGTTGAAACTCCAAATAGTATAGAAGTATTGGAGAAAAATGTAGTATAAAGTCTTTGAGAGCTGCCACTTACATAAAAACCAGACGCTTTTCGGGGTATTCTGCCCCTTGCTCAGTGGTGTTGAAAGCGCAGATCGTTAATGTACAAAACTTATAAAGTGGGTCCCACATAGTATAATCAAATATAATACCTGGTAAATCACCTCTCTACTCTTCAGTAAGCAGGACTTATAAGACTTATATGAAATACTATCCACCATTTATGAACTTTCTTTCTGAAGAATGCAGCTGGCACTGCTCCTTGTGTAAACAGATGTATTCTCCCTTATGACTGTATCCACAATATTGCTTCCATCTGCAGTTGATACCACATATTTAGACATTGGAGAATATAGCTGGTTTTAGGATTTAACCACCAAACTATTGCACAGATTATTATTTTGGTTGGTCATGATCATGATGGTATATTGACACCCTTAACCCTTTCACTCCCGAAAGTTTTTTTCGGTTATGCATTTTGCGCTCCCTGCCTTCAAACAGCCATAACTGTTTTATTTTTCTGTTCACATAGCTGTATGAGGGCTTGTTTTTTGCGGGACAAGTTGTACTTTCCAACGCCACCATTTAATATGTAATTCCAAATCGGGTGAAATTGCAAAAAAAAAACGCTATTCCGCTACAGTTCTATGGGTTTCTTATTTACAGCGTTCGATGTGCATTAAAACTGACCAGTTACTTTCATTCTACTGGTCAGTACGAATCCGGCAATACCTAATATGTATAGTTTTTCCTGCGTTTTGATAGTTATAAAATAATTAGAAAGTTGCCCTTTTTTTTTTTTTTCCCCCTTGTCATATCTTGACCCCTATAACTTTTTGGTATTTATGTGTACAGAGCTGTATGGCGGCTCATTTTTTGCGGGGCGATCTGAAGTTTTTATTGATATCATTCTGGGGTGTGTATGACTTTTTGATCACTTTTTATTTAATTTTTTTTAGAAAAAAAGCGACAAAAAACGGCAAATCGCCATTTGGACGCTTTTTTCCGCCACACAATTCACCGTATTGGAATTTTTTTTTTATATTTTAAAAGTACGGGCGTTTTCGGTCACGGTGATACCCATGATGTCTATATTTATTGTTATTTAGGTATTTATTTTTTAATTATACGGAAAGGGGGGTGATTTGAACTTTTATATTTTTTTTTATTTTTTTGACTATTTTAAAGCTCAAATATGAGCTAATATATTGTGTTTTTTTCTTTTATGAGCAATCAGGGATTTACTAGACTGAGATAAATCCAAGAATTGCTCATTTCTTATCCTGGCCTGCCATCTAGTGGCCAGAATAAGAATTGCACTTTGAAAACTGTAATCCTCACCAGCGAGGATTACAGTTTTCATACGGTGTACAGACACCCCGATTGGCCACTCGGGGCATCTGTTCAGACGCAACTAGATGCCGTGATCACGGCATCTAAAGGCCCAGCAAGACGCCGCCGATCAGGTAAGTAGAGGCAAGTCTGTGCTGTTAGAAACAGCACAGACTTGCCGGCCATGACGCCCACCGCACTTGCGAGCAGGCGCCATGTGCCCGCATCGCCCCAGCGCCGTACATGTGTAAGGGTTAATTTGAGGCCCATCTTATTATTACTATACTCAGAGTTTTAGCTGTATCTTGCTTTTATCTATTCTCTGTATATTTTTATATTGAAGATTTATTTTATATTGAAGTTTGTATTGAAGATTAAACAGTGTTTTTTACAAGTTATCAGATTTAGTGTTGCCTCAAATGGGAGTGTGCCTATCAAAACACTCTTTATTACTATTTACATATTTACACGACTTGGGTGAAGTCGTGGATAGAGCACCTCTTTATCCCCTTTCCAATTGGTGGTGAGCCACTATACTTCTATATAGAAACAGATCAGTTGATTGGCTCTGCCTTTGTGTATCATAGCATGCTACAATATTCTATCCAGTAAGCATAAATATATACCTGGTGGAGCCTAAATAAGGATTAAAGGGGCTGTCTCATAAGTGGCATTTATCATGTAGAGAAAGTAAATACAAGCCACTTATTTATTGTGATTGTCCATATTGCTTCCTTTGCTGGCTGGATTCACTGGCCAACACTGATGGATTGTAGGGTGGTCTGTAACCATGGAAACAAGCAGTGTATAATGTGATGGAAAAATTAATCCAGACAGCAAAGGAGACAATATGGACAATCACAATACATTAGTAAGTGCCTTGTATTAACTTTCTCTACATGATAAATGCCACTTACTGAAGTGAGACAATCCCTTTAAAGGGGTTGTGCAATAATGTGGGGAGGGTTGGCAAACCATCCCAACTGGAAGGACCTGTAAAGGAAAGATTACTTCCCTGCTCTCTAACCTGTGATACTCTGCTGGGCTCCCTTGCTGTCAACATCCACTTTGACATCGCCTGCAGCCGGTCACTGGCCTTGGTGGTGACTGACTCCCATGACGCCACAGCAAAAGGTCACATGACACAAGATGATCCGGTCTCTGCCACAGCCAGTGATTTGCTGCAGGTGATGTATGGGAGACCAGTGAGGAGCCCGCACCAGGAAACAGGTTTTGCCCCCACACCGATTCTTGCACAACCCGAAAATAATGATATTAAAACAAATCCCGATACATTTGTCAAACGGAGTCATGGTATTCTATAAAAACGAAAGCTATGGTGTAGTCTGGCCTTAGAGAAATCACTTATCGTGTGTAGTACCGTATTTTTCGCTTTATAAGACGCACCCGAAGATAAGACGCACCCCAGATTTTAGAGTAGAAAAATGAGAAAAAAAATATTTTTCATCAGATCTCATCAGACCCCCCATAAATTTCAGAACATCACATCAGACTCCCATCAGACCTCAGAACAGCGCAGTGTGCCCCCATCAGACCTCAGATCAGCCCATTGTGTCCCCATCAGACCTCAGATCAGCCCCATAACAATAAAATAAAAACCTCTCTTACCTGTCCTGCGCCGCTGCTCCACTCCGGGTCCGGCGCTGCACTGTCACCTGACTGCATACAGCGCCGGCCCGGGAAGCCAGCGGTGCAGCACAGGTAAGAGAGGTTTTTATTTTATTGTTATGGGGATGGGTGGGCTGATCTGAGGTCTGATGGGGGTGCTGCAGCTAAAACATACAAGTAAGCGCTTCCATTATGGCAAAGTGCGTTTTATAAAGTGAAAAATATGGTATATGCATAAGCTGGGTCTCCACCGACTGAAACAATGGCACAAACCTTCCAAAAAGACACTACATTTGGTAGTGACAGCACCCTCATCCTTCTTTAAATGAATACATACTTTTATACTTCAGGTTAGTAACTCAACAACGATTTCCAGCGAAGGAAACAGGAAGTTGTAATTTCACCAGCAATCTACGGTTTACTTACCATCCTGCGTTAGGTTCATGCCACCAAACACCAGTGGTCCTATGAACTGCGCACGGATTTCTCCACCACGATAAACAAAGATGGTAGGCAGGTTTTTGTCAGGATAGTTTGGTATACAGGTCGTGGAAATGGCTTTCACAAATTTCACATCTTTAAACTTTCTCGCAAGAAATGCTAAGTGTTGGTTTATTAATGTGCAGAGAGGAATTCTGGAAAACAAAAATGGCCAGAAAATATGAAAGAATATGTATATGATGCACTGCCAACGACAGATGTATTTTAGGACTTTCTACACAAGAGGACGTGCCTTGAGGCCCAGAGCAACATTTCTCACTCTGGAAAGTTGCATAATAAAGCCCAGGGCTCCAATGGACATCTATCACTCATAATAACCACAATACATATAAGATGGGATGCCACTGTACCATGGATCTCCGTTATCACAACTGCAAATATCATTAATGGAGTTTGTGCAATAAATGTGTAAAACTAACTGAATACCCAACTGAGACTTACTAATATTGCAGGTAGCAGATTCATACGTATTCATATGTTCTGCAATATAACATGAGATCGCATCACAACACATTAGGGAAATTTCTCAAACCCCTACTGTTAAAGAGTCACAAATGTTGTCACAAACCACACCAGTGCAAAAAGCAGTGGCTGATTGGTGGTTTTGTGTAGTGCACACCACTTTTCAGTAACGTGGGCAGAGAAGGCAGGCATAACTTTTTTTTAAAGGGACACTATCGCGAAGAAAAAAATTGTGATATGTTTTACAACATAACAAAAGCAGGTTTTAACATAATGTATTTTTCAAATTGTGTAAATGTTTTTTTTTTTATTCAGTTTTCTTGCCTTACATGGGGGCTGCCATGTTGGAAGTAAAGTGTGACAGTCTGGGTTTACAACACAATGGCACCTCACTTACGGCAGGCATGTACATAGGTTTCCTCAGTCGCTGCCGACCCTATAGAGAATGAATGGAAGACGTGAGCCCGCCCCTGTAATGACACCAGTAACACACAGCCAGGTCCTCCCTCCTTGCTGCTGGGGGAACCCCACGGTGCCTGCTCCTCACTCCTGCAGCAGTGTCCTTGTCTTCATTAGGCTGCCTGTTCTAAATTCTATGGCATCTCACCCCAGCAGTGCAGACAATTTTTGCTGAGTGTACTGCTGGGGTGAGCGGCCCAGGACTCAGAAACAGTAGATGGAGGTTCTTGGGGCTGTAGGACCTTAGTGATGTAATCGGCCATGTGACCAGTGGGGGAGGAGCCTGAGGAGCAGAGATCTGTGTTTTTGTAACGAAGCCATTGTCTCATCTTATCTTGCTGAAGCAGTGATGTCACCGCTGAAGGTGTGAATTGGTGATGTCATTGGTACCACCCACTTTTTTGCAGCATGCCTTACAGGTTGCTCAAAGCCTCATTTGGCCAGCAGAGCTCCCCCTGGTGACCAAAGATGGTAAAATCTAATATTTATTTCTAATATTTCACACATTGAAATTTTTATTTATTATTTCTAACAAATATATAATAGATTTTTTTAGCATAAATAAAATATAGAACAGGTTTTTGTGATAGATTCCCTTTAATGTAAATTATATTTGAAATCTACACTTCATCTCGGAAGTGCAGTGTAATACAAGTACTTGCTCTATTCAAGTGCTTGTAATTACACTCCGTCACCGCTCCACAGGAGACAACACGTAGTGTAAAGAAGAGTAGGCGCCACCTCCTAGTCAAAGAGCTGATCTGCGTAGGTGTCAGGCCCCTGCTGATCTGATATTGATACATATATTGCCGGACAGCCCCTTTAACTCCCCTATAAAACGCTCATCCACTGTGTATGAAGTGTTGTTGAGCAGCCCTGCCCTAAAGTGGATTTTACTTCCTAGGCTAGGTTCACATACATAATCATCAGCTGTATCTAGCTCTGGCATAAAACAACTTTTGCACTTGGCCTGAAAGTGCCGGACAGTAACACAGTGCATGCTACATTTTTCTGTCTGGTGATGAGAGACATGGGATGCCACAAACAATCCCACAGAAAACCACGGGATCAGTGCTGGCATCAGTTTCCCTCTGGTGTTTCTGTACCACACCGGAGCATGGTATATGTGAACCGAGTCTTGGTTTTCCCCCTTTTATGGGAAACACAGGGCTTTGTAATTCATCCAAATTTTGTAGGTCTTATACAAGGAAAAAAAAAAAAAAAAAAAAAAAAAAAAAAAAAAAAGGGCAGAAACAGGACTAGGTTACATGTTTACACAATGAATGCCCGGATGATGAAAGTTCTATTTATTTTGTAGAACACTGATCCAGCACTACAAGAACATAACCCCTATTATAGTTTTCTATGAATGCCCTCTCCAGAGATTTACAGGCAAGGTAAAGATTTCAGTTTGTGGTCACAGTTGACGTCACGGTGCACATAAAATGGCAATGACAACGCCATTGAATATTAATTTAAAGGGATTTTACCACCCAATACAATGAGGGCGCATCGGGAAATTGAATGGAGGGCACATTGCGCATGCGCAGCCGGCCTCCATTCATTTCAATGGGGCAGCTGAAAATAGCCGAGGGCTGGCTCAGCTATTTCCGTCTGCCCCATAGAAATGAATGGGAGCAGTGGGGAGCAGCGCTTGGTGGTGAACGGACCCCAGGAAACCCTAGCAATATGCCCCCATTGTATGTGATGGGAATACCCCTTTAAGTGGGAAAGGCAGGAGCGCGGTACTGGTACTGTGCAATATCAACCACTGTAAACGAGGAAGACCACAGCGCAGCTCCTACAATGTAAAACTCCAAGAAAGGCCGTTTCCAGACTCTCTCTCACCTATCAGGTAACTTTTTCTCAGGTTAGTTAATCCAGGAGATACAAATCCTTACCCTTGTTTGTAAAGATGCAAAATCACCCACAGATCTTTACCAGCGTTTGTCACTTCTTGCACATAGTCCTGTCCAGAGATCTCCAGCACCTCCCCAAATTTATTCTTGATTTGGGCTGCTTGCCACTGAGCCAACCTTTGCTGCCTGTAACACAAGAGCACAAGGTAATACGTTTAAGACACAATACTGAAAAACAAAAAAAAAACAAAAAAAAAAACAAAAAAAAAAAAAAACTTATAAAACACAGACCTTCAGAATCCAGTAGGTATTTCTGTAAGTGTAAAATGCGGATTCTGCCACAGATTTGTATTGCAAAAGGTAAAATCGGTGGCAAACTATAGGGCATAATATGGATTTGAAAATTTATAGCATGGCCCAAAATCTCATGAGCTTTTACCCAGTGTGTATGGAGTTTTGTAAAACCCTTTAATATCGTATTGTGATAGTTGTGATAGCAGAACACTACAGTCAGTCTCTTTGCTTGGCCATTGGTGTGCATACCGATCACCAGAGCGCCCTGGTCCACAGTGTGAAGGTGGCTGTGCAGGGACCTTCAGTCTGCAGGACCATGAATGGGTTACACAAACAGTCACATGCATGCACCAGTTAACAATCCTTTACTTAATTTTAGAGACTAGTTACAATTAATTGTGAGTTCAGCTGTCCTAATGTCACCTCCATGCCAACAGCTGCAAAGTGACATCTCAGAAGTCTCCAAGCATGTGTGCCCCGGTCAGAACAGCAAATGTAAGTTTTGTTAAAGGGATTCTCTGAGAATTAAGAAAAATGTAAATACTTAAATATTACTTTATTATAAATATATTCCTAAATACCTTTCATTATTTATAATGGCTTGTTTTGTCTGGGATGCAATCATCAGGAGAAACAAAATGGATGCTGTCCTATTAGTACACACAAAACCTGTCCTAATCACACAGGAGGACAAGTTACTTCACAACACTGAGCTAAAGAGCTGCCTCATCATCCTTTCTGCTCTGAATGTCAGGGATTTTGGTCCTGAATACAGGTGAATCTCTGTGGGAATGGAGATGATGAGACATGAGAGGAGGGTGAGGTGTGGCTAATGAGCAGCAGCAGCCGCACTTTATGCAGTCTCCACAGTTACCACAGTCTGTCCTCTCTGTACTTCATGTCTCCTCATGAACTTCCCCAGAGATTCAGCTAAATATCATATTAAACTGTATTCAGGATCATAATCCCTGACAGTCAGAGCAGAGAAGATGATGAAGCAGCTCTTTACCTCAGTGCTGTGAAGTAACTTGTCCTGCTGTGTGATTAGGACAGGTTTTGTGTCTACTAATAGGATGGCGGCCATTTTGTTTCTCCTGATGATTGCTCCCCAGATGAAACAAGCCATTATAACTAATGAAAGGCATTTTAGAAAATATTATAAAGTAATATTTAAGTATTTTAATTTTCTTAATTAAACTGATTCAGTTCAGTTTTAATGTGGTCCAGTTTGTACATCACATACATATTAGGAAAGCCCCCTAGTGATATGCAATTAGTTACTGCACTTGCCCATTGTAACCAATGAGTTATGGATGAGACGGGACCTCCAGAGGTACCTGATCTAGGCCACTGTAGAGTCATATGGTCATGCCATCCAAACACTGCAAGAACAGTGACCCTTAGGTCATGTTGCCATAATGCCCTGCGGCAGCAACTGGGTGATACAGCCATGTGACAGGTCATCATGAAGCTTAGTCTTTACACAGGTCTGAGTAAATTTTAGTGGTACGTAATTTACCCTTTTTAAAGGAGCACAAATCAGGCTGCTATAGTCAACACCTAACCTAAGCTCTGTTGTGCGTTTTTCCGAAGTGAGCTGTACTATATCCCAAATTCCAAACTTTTAAGCATGTATCAGGGGAGGGTCGGTAAGGTTCCTGGTTTATTAGCTCGGGAAGTAGAATGGTTTCAGGACACATGCTCACTTGTATAGTTCTATAGCTCTCTCATCCTCCTCGCTAAATTCATCCTCATTCTCATCAAGTTCTTCCAGCGTCATGTCCTCGTATGTTTTCACTGAAATAGAAAGAATACACAAAGGTATCAAACACAACCTAAATAAAGCAAATCTTACACATCTAATAAACCACAGTACCCCATGTAGGCCATCCACATTGCTTCCATTGCAATCCCCTGCTCCTAGCTGTGTCCTAATGTAACCCCAAGGGCCTCTATGACATGTTATCCTTGTACTGCCACATTCACATGACCACACTGTATCCGCGTGGACAGTGCAGGGAATTCAAGGATGCTTGGCATGTAATTATTTCATATGGCCGCATGAATGCAATGCAACGTGGTCTTATACATCAGGGAAACTGTATTTCAGAGACTGTCCACCATCGCAAACAACTTTTATTAATTATTCTTTTAACGAATATAAAATAAAAAAAAAGAAACCACTTAGCATAAGGTGCTAAAAAAATAAAAATAAAAAACCTACCGTTTTGTTTCTACAGCTCTGATGCAGAAAATGTATGAAACTAACAAAAAGCTTGAAATCTAACAAACCCAAATTTTTTGTAATTTGTTTCGGGGGGGAACGTGAGAGCGAGTGAGTGCAAGCCTAGAATGTGACTCTCGGTTTCTCAGCAATATATTTTCATTGTCTGGGGATGGGGGGGGGGCGTACTCTCTCATTACAGAGAGTGCCTACTATGCGTAGTATGTGTGTAATATTGATGGCCAGGCAATGCCCCTCTGGGTTTCTGGAAAAGATATTCAAATTACCTTTAGTAGCCTATCTGATGCCAGCAGATGTAAGTTGTGCTAATTTTTATATATTTTCCCAAGGAAACGAGAGGAATGTTGACTGGCTTACAATACTCATATACACTGTGCGCCCTCCATAGGAGAAAATAGTACCCCAACCAAGGCCTCTCTGGCAGCCAAGCAAAGTTTCTTTGTTTCAGTTTCACTGATTAAACAGTTTGAGGCTGCCACCAGGGAGGAAATCTTATTATAGAAAAAGCACTGATTGAATAGTTTGAGGCTACCACCAAAAAATATAGGGGAAAACTGACCTATAAAGCACAAGTATCTATGTATGAATATACGTACTAGTGATGGGCAAATCAATTCTATCAATATGGAATTCATTATGAAGTAAAAAAAAATAAAAATAAAATTCTAACAAACCCAAATACTCCAACAATTCAGATCTTTTCAAAAAGGAATAACAAAAGTTGAGTGTTTCACAACGACAGCATAGCCTTACAGTCATTGCTCCAACTTTTAAAGCATAACTAGAAAAATATCTAAGCCAGCTAAACATCTGTGACTAGCTTTTAGGACAAAAGTCCTTTACCAGAGCAGAGAAGACAGAATCAGCTTTTCTAGTTGAGAGGCCTTGGGGGGGACCTTTGGCTGGGTACTATTTCTATTATGGATACAAGCGATATATGTGATGACTATTTTAGGCTAGGCAAGGCTCCACTTGGTAAAGGTTTGTAATATGAAGTGAGGGAAGTAAACATTTTCACAAAAGAGTTATCTATGCCTGTGAGAACACGGATAAAAAAAAAATGTTACAAATCCTAATTTCTACTATCATGACATCAAGTACTCACCAACTGAGTGTTGCTTAAGGATTTCAGCTTCTTCCTCTTCATCCTCTTTTGGTACCTCCTTTGGAGGAAGGATGCCTTTCCTGCGCAAGATGTCATTCCACTCTGTGTCTGCATTGGGGTCCTGAAATCATATTGACTTTGTTAAACTACACCTTTCTATTACAATTGAGAGAGAACAACCTGGCCGAAGATTTTATGATCCATTTTTGTGTGAACAAAAGCGATCGGATTACCCAATGAATGAGCGTTTCACTCGTTTATCGGGTAATCGGCGGTAAATTTACATTGCCTGATAATCGCTAACGCATGTTACTATGAATGCTTCTTAGGATATAACTGAGGATAGGTCATCAGTTATAAAGTCTAGGAAAACAGAGGGGTGGTAACCAGCTGGGGGTGTGTCCCTGCACAGTCTGAACATGACAACACTGATTGGATAGAGTCAGTCTGTGCACGGACACACCCCCAACTTGTTACCTCCCCTCTGTGCCCTTACTGCAGTCTGCTAGCAATTCATTCATAACTTCTAGTAGAAATAATAAAGGAATGGCACAACATAGAGCCATAAGAATAGATGTTCCAGAATTGTTATTACATGGGGAATGCATGAAGATATTAAAACAGACATGTCAGGAGCGGTGACAGGTCCTCTTTAATCACATTATACACTGCTTGCTTAAAGGGGTTACGACTACCGCTGTTATCCAACTTGCAAACTATAGGAAAAAGCGCCAGCCTCTCTGGTGACTGGGACCATGGGAGCGCACATAGGCACGGCATGTGCAGACACTTCATATCTGCAGTGCGGCAGTGGCTGTAACCCTTGGAAACAAGCAGCGAGACAATCCCTTTAAGGGCAATGAGCCAAAGCAGACAGCATTTACCAGGGCTGTGGAGTTAGCATCAGCAAGAAAGCAGTGTACGGACTCCAACTCCAGCTTTAGACTAAGTGTTAGATAGACTAAATATTCTATCATTTATTAAAGACATAGCTTATTGCTAGTAATATACATGTTATGTACTCAGTGATACCTAGCAGAGCCAGTTTTGGGTGGCTGGAGTCAGAGTATGGAAAATTGAGGCATCAGGATGTGCCCCCCCAATGTCGGATAGGCAGCGGTCCTATGTGATCACCGAAATGGCATGCGCGGCTATTTTCACAAGTCCCATTGAAATGAATGGCAAGCGCGACTACCGCTCCAATCACTTTTATATGGCTTACGGAAATAGCAGAGCCTAACGATATGCCCCCAATGTCCAAGAAGGGAACATCTGTATTCATGAAGATCCACCGTCACACACATGATCCCTGCATGTACTGCCACGCACAATGTCTCTCAGAGTCATCAAGAAGGAAATTGTGTTAGGCTACGTTTACATCTGCATTTTCCTTTCCAGTTTTGAGATACGGCAGAGGATCTCAAAACAGAGGAAAATACATCTGTTTGAATAATACAACCGGCTGTATCCATTCAGAAGGGATCCGGTCCTATTATACTTAAAATAAACATGCCGAATCCGGCACTAAAACCAGCGTAAGGCTACTTTCACACTAGCGTTTTTGCGGGATCCGGCAGGCTTCAGCAAAAAACACTTCTGTCATGATAATACAACCGTCTGCATCCGTTATGAATGGATCTGGTTGTATTAATTATCATAGCCAAGACGGATCCGTCATGAACTCCATTGAAAGTCAATGAGGGACGGATCCGCTTTCTATTGTGTCAGAGAAAATGACTTACATTGTGGATCACGACAGAAAGCAAACTGCAGCATGTTGCGGTTTGCTCTCCGGCCTGGGGACGCAACTAAACGTTACAGAATGTATTTTGGAACATTCAGTTGTCTTCAGTTCAGTTTTGTCCCCATTGACAATGAATGGGGACAAAAGTGAAGCGTTTTATTCCTGTATTGAGGCCCTATGACGGAGCTCAATACCGGAAAATATAAACGCTAGTGTGAAAGTAGCCCAAGTCAATGTACGCTGGATCCGTTTTTCTCTCATGTCATGTTCAGTTTCCTGTGCTGCACACAAAAACACTGCTGTGATATTGTGCCCGGCATTAGGACGCAACAAAACGGAAGGGAACGCATTCTGGTGCACTCTGTTCCGGTTTGTTTAGTTTTATCCCCATTGACAATGAATGGGGGACAGAACTGAAGATTTTTCTTCTGATATTGAGATTGTATGACAGATCTAAAAACCGGAAAGGAAAACGCAGATGTGAAAGTAGTTATTTCTTCCAAGATTACAAGGGATTGAAAAGAAAACCTGACACTCTATCAGTATGAAGCTGTCAGGATCCGTTAGTGGACGTACATGTATGACCAGTGCAGCACTACTCATCAAATACAGGAAAAGTACATAGAAGGAAGCAGGACAGACGCCACCCTGACACCAGCATGTCATGGAGAAGTGGCTGGGCTGAGGCACCGCATACAAGCACTAACCTGCATGGTGGTGGCGAATCCCGGATGTGACCAGACGGCTCCTTCTCCCTACAGAGACCAAAGCGGTGTCAATAACGAGGGATGCGGGCAGGAACGTTCTCCCACACGTTACCTGCTACACAGCGCTCACACACGGGGCTCAGGCGGGGGAAGCAATTCTCTGTCACACCGCACTCAACTTCCGCTCCTTCACATCTCCATATAAGGAAGGGCTGTGTAGTGGATGAGGGTGTGTTTGACGGGAGCAGCTGGGCTGTGGCAGGAGTGTGGGCTGTAGAATACCTTCCCCCAGTATTTCTGGGTGAATCAGGAGGATAACGCGCCCCCACCCTCAGGCAATGAGCAATGCTGGTGTATAATGTGGACGTTACTAGAAGAAGGGTTGTCAGGGACTAACTGCCTGGAGGGAGACAGCAACATTTTTCACACTTGGCAACTTTTTAATAGGGAGTGGGACTCGAAGGGGATTTACAGCATTTTTTGGCAGTTTTTACCAGTGGGGGAAAAAAAATCTCTATTTTCCCGGTGCCCTACATCTGTTTGGTTCCTGGTTGGGTTGCCTTGCCACTTTTCCCTGGCCAGGTTTTAAAAGGGGTTGGTTTTGTTAGCATGACTTGGTGGGGTGTGGTTGGACACAAATAGTTTAATCGTTTGAGTTTTGCAGCATTTTTAATACTACAGGCGGTTTTACACGTGGTGATATTTATTTAATTTTTAATTATGTACTTTTATTTTAAATTTGGTGAAATGGGATGATTTGAAATTTTTATATTTTTCTTTTTTTATATATTTTTCAAAACTTTTTTCTTTTACCCTTTTTTTGGAGTGGAGTTGAGAATAGATTGAAGGGGAGCGAGAGTGCTGGATGGGAGGCCACACAGGAGGATGTTGCGATAGCGCATGCCCTCGTCATCTGCCGCCTGGACTATCATTTTAATTGACTCAGGGGTGAGGAAGGCGCGAATACAAGAGATGTTCTTAAAGAGTTATTGTCATCTTAGCCAATGGGGGCATATCTCTAGGATGTGACCCCAATGTCTTATAGGTGTGGGTCTCACCGCTTGGACCAGCACCTATATGAGAACGCAGCCCCAAAAGTAAAGGAGGGCGCACTGTGCAAGCGCAGCCACCCTCCATTAATTTCTATGGGGCCGGTGAAAATAGCTGAGCACTGGCTCGGCTATTTCCGTCGGCTACATAGAAATGAATTGGAGCGGGGGCTGCGCATGCGCGGTACGCTCCCATTCATTTCTATGGGAGCAGCGGGGGAGCTGTGTCTGGTGGTGGCCGGACCCCGGGAAACCTGGGGTCCTCCAGGCGCAGCGCTCCCCCCTCTGATTTTGATATACCGCTGGGACCTGCACCTATAAGACAATGGGGGCATATCCAATCAATATGCCCCCATTGTCTAAGATGAGAATACCCCTTTAAGTTGAAAGTGGCAGATGGAGGTGAGGGTTTGGATGTGTGGATTAAAGGAAAGGGCAGAATCAAATGTTATCCCCAGGCAGCAGACCTGGAGTCTCCTGCGAGACTGGAGAAAGTGTTGTGCTATTAACTGTAATGGACAAGTCAGGTAGGGGGGCTGAGTGACATGGGGGGGAAGACAATGAATTCAGTTTTCTCCATTGTAGTAACTTGAGAGGTGTAGTTTCCAAAATGGGGTCACGCATTGGGTTGGTTTCCACTGTACAGTTACTTGAGGGTCTCTGCAAATGTGATGTAGAACCAAAAAAATCTACGTGCCAAATGCCACTCCTTTTTTTCTGAGCCCTGCCACATGTACATACAGTAGGCTATGTTCACATGTAGGGCATTTCTGTACCCAGTAGAACCTGCCTAACAATTTAAGTAGTGTGGTGTGATTCTCAGGTGGCACCAGCAGGGAATAGGATATTGGGCACTGAAATGCCATATCTTTGGAAAAATTGCAATTTTAAATGTGCACAGTCCACTGCGCATAAATTTCTGCAAAAAACCTGCGGCATCAAAATGTACACTCAACCCCTTCAATACCTTGAGTGTAGTTTCCAAAATGGGGTCACTTCTTAGGGTTTCCATTTATTATTTCGCCCCAGAACCCCAAGCGCTGTCAGTACAACTGTGTAAATCACCAGATTGGGCTTCGAATTTGTATGGTGCTCTTTTACTCCTGAGCCATGTTGTATGTCCAAGCAAAAGATTGGGGCAATGTGTAGGGTGTTTCTAAAACCAGGAGGCTGAGCATAATAATAAGAGGGCTGATCTTTTACACTGGCACACGCCAGGCACAACATATTGGACACTGAAATGGCAAATCTATGTAAAATTGCAATTTTCACTTTGCACCATCTTCTGTGCATTCATTTTTGCAAAAGACCTATGGGGTCAAAAGTCTCACTAAACCCCTTGATAAATTCTTAGAGGGATGTAGCCAGTAAAATGGGGTCATTTATGGGTGGTTTTTGTAATGTAACCCTTTCAAAGTCGCTTCAGAACTGAACTGATCCTTTAAAAATTGGCTTTGATAATTTAATCGGTCTTTTAATTGTGCCGGTGACATAAAGCCAATTTTTGGGGTTCAAAACACCTCCTTTGCATCTGTGACATGGAAATACATGACCTATAACCATTTTTTGGGTTAAGATGCACATCATTTGCACCCGTGACAGAGAAATACAATTGTCCATCTGTCAGCCAATTTTGTGGGTGACCATAAAAAAATTGAGGACAGCATCAAATAAGGGACGTGGCAGTTTGTCCGTTCTGTTTGCCATTTCCCAATGTTTTGGGGCCTCCCCAAACCAAAAAAAAAATGGAAGAAAAAAATAAACTAAATAAAAAAACCAAAAAAAGCATGTTGGCTACCTCCTCTGCCTCTTCCGCCTGCACCACCATGTCCTCCTTCTCCTCCACTCCGACCTCCACCTCCTGGCTCAAGATTATTATTTCTTATATTGGCAGAGTAGAGAAGTATACCGGCCACACCCCAAAAATGGCTAAAGGTCACACACAGAATTAACAGACAAATCAAAACAAAAAAAACACAAAACAGTGTTGACTACTTCCTCTGCCACATCCTCCTCAACTTCCTACTCCACTTGGACCTCCGCCTCCTGGTTCAAGATTATTATTTTTTATTTTTATGTACTCTATGTTAAAGGGAGTCTGTCACCTCCATAGCCCCACAGCACACCTAATCACAAATCTAATGGTACCTGTGGCGCTTTCTTGTGACTTGTAGAAGCTGCAAAAAACGTAATTTAAACCATATGTAAATTAGCCGTTGGAAGTGCCCGGAGGCGGCGTCCACTGTCGTGGAGCCCGGGCTCCTGTGCTTTTTTTTCATGCTTTTCCCGCCCCAGCCATTGCCTCTGCCCGCCCTCCTCTTCACTGGCGTCCTCCGTCTATTCTGGCGAGATCCCGCCCCTGTGCAGTCTCTTGCCGGGCCGGGGCATGCGCACTGCATTGCCCATTGTGGGCACGACATCGCCGTAGCCAGTGCGCATGCGCCGGCCCAGCGAGTGACTGGAACAGACGGAGGATGCAAGAGAAGAAGAGGAGGGCGGGCAGAGGCAATGGCTGGGGCGGGGAAAGCATGAAAAAAAAGCACAGGAGCCCGGGCTCCACGACAGTGGACGCCGCCTCCGGGCACTTCCAACGGCTAATTTACATATGGTTTAAATTACGTTTTTGCAGCTTCTACAAGTCACAAGAAAGCGCCACAGGTACCATTAGATTTGTGATTAGGTGTGCTGTGGGGCTATGTCAGTGCTTTATAGGGGCATATGGAGGTGACAGACTCCCTTTAAGTCATTTCCCTGTCCACATTTGTTTGCAGGGCAACTGTACGCCCATTTTGCTTCCATTTGAAGCCCTCTAGCCCTTACTACCACAATTTTACAGCCATTTTACCACCCTAAAGTTTGGGTCCCCATGGACTTCATTGGGGTTCGGGCTCGAGTTCAGGTACCTGAACCAAACTTTAAAACAAAGTTCGGCCGAACCCGAACATCCACGGGTTCACTCATCCCTACCCGAATACGCTTTACTTTTTTTTTTTTTTAGGTGAGGAAATTGACCTGTTGTGCAGATTTTAAAATCTGCAGCGTACCAATTCATTTGTGCGATTCCACACTGTAAAGTGGTTTTCCCCATAGACTTAGTGGGGCTGTTCACATAAACAGAAAAACTGCATAAAGACAGCATAAAAATGCACCAAAACCGCAATAATTGTCACATGCATTTTCTTTGTCCGATTTTGGTGCAGATTTTCTGCACTCTGTGCAGGCAACCTAAGAATACTGAAAATAAGTATAAATGCCACGCCACTCTCACCAACCGCTCCTGTGAGTATAAGTGGACAGCCTGGATGGAGTAATACATTTCACAGGAGAAATTGTCTGCTTGATAATGAAACAATTTCTCTGTGTGAAAAAATCCAATTTTCAGCTACACTTGTGATCTCCTCAGAAAGTGGAATTGAAATTATCCTTGAGGAAAATGATTTAACCTTTTCATTTAGCTTGTATAATGTCACACTTCATAGTGGACAAGGTACGCTGGAATAGTGCACTTTGTATGTCCTGTTTATATACTACAGTTATTACACCATTGTATGTTCACACTGCAGGTTTTAGCTGGCTTCCTGAGCAATCAGACCGCAAAATTTCTGGTCCCACGCAATGAAAGACAACCATGGACCCTGGAGAGCAAAGAAAGGTAGTTTTTAGCATTTCTGTGTTCTGTATTCTCTCATTGAGTGCTGCATATAGAATATAGGCAGTGGCGGTCCCCATGGCCATATGACTGGCTATATGGCCACCAAGATTCCAGTATTAGGAGGCTACTGCTGGGCCTAACTAGAACTAGCGCAGTCTTAGGCCTCTTTCACACGAACGTATTTTTTGCGGACGCCGATCCGTATTTTTCACATGAAAAATGCGGACCCATTCATTTCTATGGGTCCGCAAAAAATGCGGACAGCACACCGCGTGCTGTCCGCATCCGTTGCTCCGTTCCGTAGCCCGCAAAAAAAAATAGAGCATGTCCTATTCTTGTCCGTATTATGGACAAGAATAGTACTGTTCTATTAGGGGCCAGCTGTTCCGTTCCGCAAAATACGGAATGCACACGGATGCCATCCGTTGTTTTTGCGACTCCGCAATTTGCGGACCGCAAAACACAACGTTCGTGTGAAAGAGGCCTTAAAGGGGTTGTCCGAGTTAAGAAAAAAAAATGTATAGTACTGTAAATTTGATGGGCAGCAATATATAACTAAGTTAAGCAAGTTTTAGGCAAAAAAAAAAAAATCTATATTTCCACATTTCCCTGGTTCTCTTCTGGTCTTTGTTTACATGCAGTAATAATCTCTGCCCCTCCCCCTTCCTCCTATGCAAAGGCAGTGAATACAAGAGCTGGCCTGAGTGACATGTCTGCTGGAATACTCAGCAGCATGTTGTATGTGTAGGACTACAAGTCCCAGCTGTACAATGACACTGCTGATACACACAGGATCTCCCCCTTACCTGTACTTGTACTTTGCATCTCCTCCAGATCAGCTCCAGTCAGCTCTGTGCCTGTAGGGTGAGGAGGGCAGATCCTGTGTCTCTTTACATCTGCAGTTGCTGTTGTAAAGCCTTCAGTGTGTTCTGGCTGAAGGGGTTAATGTTTTATCTGAAAAAATCCAGGGAGAGCAAGCTGACATCACAGGTCATGTGACCCTCATTGAAACCTGACAAACAAGCAGCTTTAGAAGCAGAAAGTGTATGGAAAAGCTGTTGTATTTGACTAGTTAGAAACATACAAAGGATAAAAAAATAACTCAGACAACCCCTTTAAGGCTAGGGCTACACTGCGTCGTGGCCAAGATCACAATAAAGGTGATCCCAATGAAAAAATGAATGGGATCACAGTGCTAGTAGCAAAAAAATCCACCACTGTAGGGAGCTCTCTGGAAGAGAATTATTACTATGGGACTTTTGAGAGCACTATAAGTTTAGGAGACACCCTGGAACATTATCAACCTAGCAGGATAATTTTTGGGGGCATAGTTTGTGGCACTATTATTTGCTGGGCATGATTATTTTTGATGGCACTATATGACGATAATTATATTAAAGGGGTCTTCTGGGATTTTACTACTGATGACCTATCCTCAGGATCGGTGGCGTTCCGATCTTCCAGGCACCCCCGCCGGTCAGCTGTTTAAGAAGGCACCGGCGACAGGTCATCAGTAGTAAAATCCTGGAAAACCCCTTTAAAGGGGGCACTAATTATGTGCTGCTGGTATTTTCAGGGGGAATATCTGTTTCTCCAGTGCAGTATTTGGTAGCACCATAATGGAGGCGGTTATTAACATTCGGACTATAAGATGCACTACCATTGTTTTCCTCCCCCCTTTCCCCCTTGGGGGAAAAAAGATACATTTTAAATTTGATGCTTCTAATTTTGAGTACTTAATACCTTAAAATAGTAGTGGAGGAGAGGGGAGGGCCACCAAAAGCACTTTCTGCAAAGGGTGCCATTTAGCCTAAAGTCTGCCTTGTACCCTAATGTTTTTTCCCCAAAAATGCTACTTTTCTGTCTTTTTCTTAGAGCAAAGAGCATTGCAGGCATATACTACATGTTGGCCAACAGGTAATTATAACACTCCCTACAAACTACATTTTTGGAGTGGTGTTTTCCTGGATTTTCTCTTTCTTTGGCAATTTTAAATCATAGCATACTCTGGTGGGTTTTTTTTATACCTTTTCCCAATCACATCTCTATAGGAAAAGTATAGGTCATCAGTAATATATTGGTGGGGGTCTGACTCCAGGTACCCCGTGGATTAGCTGTTTGAAAGGCCACAGGATTTGTATGAGCACTTACCTCGCAGCTTACCAAGCACAGCCTCTTTAAACAGTTGATAGTGGGGGAGCTGGGAATCGGTCGTCTACTGATCTGATATTGATGACCTATCCCGAGGGTAGGTCATCAATACTGCACTCCCAGAAAACTCCTTTAAGGAAGAAAATGGGTAAGAATGAAGCTAACAATTCTTACTACTCCACTGTGGTACAATATGGCAGCCTGGCAATATCAAACGTGAATTTATTCTTCATGGCAGTACAGTTGGCTTGTTTAAAGGGGTTGTACCATGAAAAATGTTCTACATTTTTCAAACCAGCTCCTGGGTTTCAATACTTTTGTAATTGTATGTAATTAAAACCTATTCTATACAATGTATCAGTATAGTGACACTTGCTGTTTGTTCTTTTCCTTATTTTTACATCCACCTCAGTAACATTTCCACTGTGGTTGAACAAGCTATTTTCTGTTAGAAGCTGTGACAGCTCATTCCACGAACAGCTATCTCTGACTGACCTAGTGAGTGACATGCGCAGCCGGCCTGCCCACTTTATATGTGATGGCTGCTCTCACTCAGAATAACCAGTAGATGGCACTATATGGATAGACTTTTATTGAATAACTTGATGACTATACCAAATTTTTAATTAGTCCGTCTTATAAAGCGAATAGAGCAATGTTACATGACCGCCACATCACAAGCTGTGCTGCAGAGGCATGCAATGTATCAGTGACATGTTGATCATTAAAGGGGTTATCCAATGCTTAAAAAAAAAGCCTCCCCATATGCCGGGCCCCCCACGCTGAATATACTTACCTGCTCCCTGCGCCACTCCTGGTCCCCACACCGCCACTGCTGCTTCACCTGCGATGCTAAGAAGGCTCATCCCTGTCTGCCTCCCCCCGACACCGGATGTTTTCATCCATGCATGGGAAGAAGCGGCGGCCGCGTGGGAACCAGGAGTGGAGCGGGGAGCAGGGACCTGGGTAAGTATTTTCAGTGTGGGGGCCCAGCATATGGCGGCTTTTTTAGGATTGGATAATCCCTTTAAGGCCCCAAATGCATATCGGTAGAAGAGGTTAATTGTGCTGACATGGCTGGGTTCACATCACCGCTTAGTATTCCATTCTTCTGATTTGTCAGAAGAACAAGTAAAATAAACAAAACGGATCCTGTATTTTAAGCATTCGTTATACTCCGTTATGCTCAGAACATTTTGCATCCATATTGGCCATTTCTGTCTGAGATCCGTTATTTCAGACAGAAAAAAATACTTTGTGTGGGACTTATTTCCATCCAAAATACCAAATCTCAGATGGAAACGGCCAAAACGGATGCAAAATGTGCATAATTGAGCATAACAGATGCTTAAGATACAGGATCCATTTTTTTGTATATTTTTCTGTTCTTCTGATGGATCAGAAGAATGGAAAACTAAACGGTGATGTGAACGCGGCCTAATTCAGTTTACAAATAGGAAATGTATCTTTCTGTAACTGGACAAGATGCAATGAATGTTACTCTCAATCTCCATCAAGTTTATGTACCTATGGAAAATGTATTGCTGTAATACCTTCTTTCAATCCAAGAACCTTAATAAAAAGCATCTAATTGGACAGGAAAACATCAAAGCCTGTTATTCTACAATACGTTATCTGTCTCTAGTGAAAACAGGTAATATGTATCAGATGTAGGGTTATCTTCACTAGTTAGAAGAATTTATATGTTTGGTCAGTCTCTATATGTATACTATCTCTTAGGAGCAATCATACAAGATATATAAGTGGTTAGTCATACCGAAGTAATCACAACTGATGGCCCTGAAAAACGAACACACTGGGAGACATTAATCAAGCCCTATACGCCACAATTGTGGCATAAAAAAGTCGCACACTAAGGCGCACAGCATCTGTGCACCTTAATTTGCGACTTTTTGAGCTTCTCTGCACTTTTCTGAAGTGCTGAGAAAAAGGGGGAGTGGCTTATCTGAAGTGGCATGGCTGTGACTGGCGCGGACTTCACTTTCTGGCGCATGGCAGGGCCTCTTAACAAATCAGGCACATCTCATGCCATTGCAGAGTGATCAAGATTGGCGGATGGATCCGCCAGTCTTGATATATCTTCCACACTGTCAGTTTTTTCTGGCTGTTTTTGAACCATTTTTGCCTTCATTTTCTGGCTGTTTTTAACAGCTGTTTTGCATCTGTTTTTAAGGGCCATTAAAAATTTTTATGGTGGACCGGCATCTGGCAGCAGCTCGCAATTTACAACATCTCCGGGGTGTTGACCCCTCTGTACAATTGTTTGCTGATTTAGCTCCAGTCACTTTGGAAAAATGGAGAACGATGCAATCAGGGCCTATGGTCCTTCAAAGAGCTCAAATAAGCCACCACTGGGGCTCCCTTTCCATGTCGCCTGCAAGATTGGAAGTCATGACTACATGATTAAGGACCCCAAGGAAGGTTTTGATATACTTCAACGGGAGGGCATTTGACCAGCCATTCGCCCCCGCTCCTTTACTGCATCGGCCAACAAGATCATGGCAAGTCCATAGATGGCATCCTCCTGCCTTACCAGAACCTCATGAATGCCCACCAGAGATTCCTGGACGTTCTTAAGCAAAAACCTGCCTTACTGCTATTACAGAGAAGACTTCCACTCTCCATAACTGAGTTGACTGACTATTGTGATTTCAGCTTTACGGTTCAGCAGAGACTGATAGGGCTTTTTTTTTTTTTTTTTTTGGGGGGGGGGGGTAGTATTTCACCTGTGCTGGTAGAGAGATGATGCCCCCTTTGTTACATGTTGCAATTAGGGATTGCAGTAGGTGATTATTATACACTCGATCCATTGTTGCTGGTTGGGTAGTGGGGAATACCTTATCACTTTTGCCTTTCAATGTGCCTTGATCTTTTTGGCTTCTCTGGTCTCTGTTAGTGGGGTGACCCCCTTGTCCAGTGGCACGTGGTGAGATCATGATAAGTGTATTTATTTATACCCAATCCGAAGCTGCCTTCTGGACAATTGGGATCATGTCATAGATGATCCCATTAAGATAAGTTATTGTAACGCCTCCCGGGGGTCCCAGGCGGCGCACGCGTACTTACCGCTGTGGCCGGCGTTCTCGCTCTTTGCTGCCGTGATGTTTGTTAATTGGTCAGTGTGAAGTCTTGTTCTCTTGCCCTGGGCTCCAGGTACTGCATTTTATTAGGTTAGCTCCTTAATTGGTTCCTCCCCTTTCCTCCTGTCTGTAACTATATAAGTCCTCCTTGGACACTTACTCCTTGCCTGAGCGTTATAAGTCATCCTGACTTGCGAAGGTTCCCGTATTGCCTTAGTCCTGCTGTAGTGTGAACACCGCTCTAGTCCTGCTATAGAGTGAACACTGTCTTGGCCTGCTGAAGTGTGAACACCGCTCTAGTCCTGCTGTTGTTTGAACACTACTATCCAGTTCCTGGCTCCTGTTCGTGGTTCCTGTTCCTGATTCCCGCCCCTGGCTGATCCTCTCCGGTCTGCTTCCAGTGCATTGCTGACTCCAGTCATCCTTCCACATCTCCTCCCTTGGTGCGTGTCTGTCCTGCGTATCTGTCTCTCTGGTGTTTTGCACCTTAGTACTCTGTCCGTCTGGCCAGCTGTCACGAGTATTGTCTTACCCCAAGAGGTACTGTGAAGAACGGGAGGTACACTTAGACAACGCCCTTAGGGGAAGACATTCTCGTGACACAGTGGATCCACATCCACTGATCTAGACAGTACGCTCAGGCCATGGATCCCGCTGGTCACCCCAAGCCTGCTGTATCGGATCTATTAAGTGAGATGAGATGTCAAAGTCAGCGCCAGGATGTTTTAATGCAATTCATGCAAAATATTTCTGCCCGCCTAGACGCCATTTCTCCTCCAGTAATAGCTGCACCACAAGTCTCAGCAACTCCTCCAGCTTCCGCGCCTGTGACCCCGGATCAGAGTGCTTCCAGAATTCATCTGCCGCTGCCGCCTCGTTATGGCGGAGATTCCAAGTCCTGCAGAGGCTTCCTTAACCAGTGCCTCATACACTTTGAGCTGCATGGACACAAGTTTCCATCTGAACGGGCAAAGATAGCTTTCATTGTGTCCCTGCTATCTGGTGAGGCCCTGGCATGGGCAAATCCTATCTGGGAGCGTGGTGGCCCAGAGACTACAAGTCTGCAGGCGTTCCTGGCTACCTTCCGGATGGTTTTTGAGGAGCCAGGCCGCACTTCATCTGCTGCCTCTGCTTTGCTGTGTCTACACCAGGGTTCCATGACTGTGGGCCAGTATGCAATTCAGTTCCGGACACTGGCCGCTGAACTAGCATGGAATGATGAGGCTCAGCTAGCAGTTTTCTGGGAAGGTCTTTCAGGGCAGATTAAAGATGAGCTAGCTGGTCGTGACCATCCATCTACCTTGAATGATCTGGTCACTTTAGCTACCAGAATTGATCTACGTTTCAGGGAGCATTCCAGGGAGGACTTGCGTAGCAAAAGAGCACCTCGCCTTGTGCCTTCCTTCCAGAGGCTGATCCAGCCTCCAGTTTCTGCTTCCTTGGAGGAGCCTATGCAAGTGGAATGTCTCCGATTGTCGGATTAGGAGCGACAACGCCGCAGAGCTGAGAACTTGTGCCTCTATTGTGCTGGCAAGGCCCATTTTGCCCGGAATTGTCCGCTGAAACCAGGAAACTCCAAAGTCTAGGATATGTTGGAGAGGTGGTTCTAGACACGGAGAAGTCCTCTCCTAAGCTTTCAATTCCTGTGATCCTCTCTCATGAGAGAACCAGCGTCACTGTGTCTGCCTTCCTGGATTTGGGCTCCGCTGGTAACTTTATCCTACAAGATCTTGTCAGTCAGTACTGGCTTCCAACCTCCTGGCTGTCAAGACCTCTATCTGTTGCGTCGGTAAACAGAATGCCACTACCTGAGCCAGTGTAGTTTGTTACGATGCCCCTTAGACTGCAAGTTGGGGTTTTGCACTCTGAGGAGATCGTCTTCTATGTCCTGCCAGCTTCCGTGAATCCAGTCATTCTGGGTCTTCCCTGGCTTCGCCAGCATTCTCCAACCCTGGACTGGCACTCTGGTGAAATCCTCCGGTGGGGACCCTCTTGCCTCTCCACCTGCCTGTCTGAAGTCTGGCCCACTCCTCCGCCTCCACCGACGGGGGATCTATCAGGACTGCCATCATAGTATGCCAGTTTTGCTGATGTATTTAGTAAAAAGGAGGCTGAAACACTGCCATCCCACCGATCCTATGATTGTCCAATTGACCTTCTACCAGGAACTACTGCCCCTCGCGGTCGAGTTTATCCACTCTCGCTTCCTGAGACCCAGGCAATGTCAGTCTACATCAAGGAGAATCTTGAGAGGGGATTTATCCGCAAGTCCACTTCGCCAGCTGGTGCAGGATTCTTCTTCGTCCAGAAGAAGGATGGATCTTTAAGACCTTGCATAGACTATCGGGGCCTTAATCAGATCACCATCAAGAATAAGTATCCATTGCCATTGATCCCGGAACTCTTTGACAGAATTCGTGGAGCGAAGATCTTCTCCAAACTAGACCTACGAGGGGCATATAATCTTGTTCGCATCTGAAAAGGAGACTAATGGAAGACCGCTTTTAACACATGGGACGGTCATTACGAATATCTCATCATGCCTTTTGGACTATGTAATGCCCCAGCGGTCTTTCAGGAGTTTGTCAATGATGTTTTCCGGGACCTGCTTAATGTCTGTGTTGTGGTCTACTTGGACGATATTCTCATCTTTTCTCCTGATCTGACCACACATCGGAAACATGTCCATTTCGTCCTGCGACGGCTCAGAGAGAACCGGCTATATGCGAAACTGGAGAAGTGCATTTTTGAGAAAAACTCTCTGCCATTCCTTGGATTCGTTGTCTCTGATACCGGTCTGAAAATGGATCCAGACAAACTTAAAGCAGTGTTGAACTGGCCATGCCCCCAGGGTCTCCGAGCAATTCAGAGATTCTTGGGATTCGCCAACTTCTACCGTCAGTTCATTCATAGTTTCTCTTCTCTCACCACCCCGATCTCTGCCCTGACCAAAAAGGGAGTGAACGCAAAAGTATGGACCCCGGAGGCAGAGGCGGCTTTCACCGAGTTAAAACAGGCTTTTACCTCTGCTCCTGTTCTTCATCATCCGGATGTTGCCAAGCAATTTTTCCTAGAGGTGGATGCCTCTTCCATTGGAGCTGGAGCAGTCCTATTGCAGAAGAACTCCAGAGGCAAGATGATTACCTGCGGTTTCTTCTCTAAACTCTTTTCTTCTGCTGAGAGGAACTATTCTATCAGGGACAGGGAACTCTTGGCCATTAAGTTGGCCTTGGAAGAATGGCGACATTTGCTGGAAGGTACACAACATCCTGTGGTGATTTACATGGACCACAAGAACCTGGTCTACCTCCAAACTGCACAACGCCTAAATCCTTGTCAAGCTAGATGGGCACTGTTCTTTTCTCGTTTCAACTTTGAGCTACACTTTCGCCCTGCTGAGAAGAATACCAAAGCAGATGCTCTTTCCCAGTCATTTGATTCTTCTGATCAGCAAGAGGAACCCCAGTATATTATTGATCCTGCTTGTCTGATTTCCATGGCTCCCGTCCAGATTAAAGACATTCCTCCTGGGAAGATATTTGTACCAGTCTCCAAAAGGAGGCGTATTTTAGCTTGGGGTCATGACTCCAAACTTGCTGGTCACCCAGGGGTTTGTAAAACCATCCAGCTTCTCTCATGGCATTACTGGTGGCCTAACCTCTCTCAAGAGGTGGAGGAATACGTCTCCGCCTGTACCATCTGTGCTCAAAACAAATCCCCCAGGTCCAAACCATCTGGTCTGCTGTTACCCCTTTCCATTCCAGATGCCCCTTGGCAACACATTGGTATGGACTTTGTTACCGATTTACCACTGTCTTCTGGTTGCACCGTCATTTGGGTAGTTGTGGATCGCTTTTCTAAGATGGCCCATTTCATTCCTCTGTCTGGACTGCCCTCTGCCACCAAACTTGCCAGTCTCTTCGTGGAGCACATCTTCCGCCTACATGGCCTACCTTTACACATTGTCTCCGACTGTGGAGTTCAGTTCACTTCCAGGTTCTGGAGAGCTCTCTGCCATCTTCTAGAAGTGGAGTTGGATTTCTCGTCCGGATACCATCCCCAGACAAATGGACAAGTGGAACGAGTTAACCAGATACTGGAGAACTACCTTCGTCATTTTGTCTCTGCCCGACAAGACAATTGGGCCCAGCTGCTACCTTGGGCAGAGTTTTCTTACAATAACCACACTAGTGAATCCTCAGGCTCTTCCCCATTCTTCATTGTCTATGGGTGCCATCCACAAATTCCTCTTCCTGTTACCGCTCCTTCTGGGGTACCAGCTGCAGATTCCTCTTTCAGGGACTTTTTAAAAATATGGCGCCAAGCCAAGGACTGCATCTCCAAGGCGGTGACTCGTATGAAGAAATATGCGGATCGGAGGCGCAAGAAGCCTCCACAATTTTCCATAGGTGAAAAGGTCTGGTTATCTTCAAAAAATATCCAGTTAAGGGTTCCAAGCTACAAGTTGGCACCTCGGTTCCTGGGACCATTCGAGGTGCTGAAAAGGATCAATGATGTCACCTATAAACTCCGCCTGCCTCCTAGTCTGCGTGTATCCAATTCTTTCCATGTGTCCCTGCTCAAGCCTTTGGTCCTGAACCGCTATTCCCGCAGTGTTTCTACCCCAGATCCTGTCACTGTAGATCCTGAGCCAGAATATGAGGTGAGGGACATTTTGGACATGAAGAGGCGTGGGAGGAAGACATACTATCTTGTGGATTGGAAAGGCTTTGGTCCTGAAGAGAGGTCCTGGGAACCTGAGGACAACATCAATGCCCCTACTCTACTCAAAAAGTTTCTTGCCGGCCTCAGGAGGAGGGGGAGTAGAGGGGGAGGTACTGTAACGCCTCCCGGGGGTCCCAGGCGGCGCACGCGTACTTACCGCTGTGGCCGGCGTTCTCGCTCTTTGCTGCCGTGATGTTTGTTGCTTGGTCAGTGTGAAGTCTTGTTCTCTTGCCCTGGGCTCCAGGTGCTGCATTTTATTAGGTCAGCTCCTTAATTGGTTCCTCCCCTTTCCTCCTGTCTGTAACTATATAAGTCCTCCTTGGACACTTACTCCTTGCCTGAGCGTTATAAGTCATCCTGACTTGCGAAGGTTCCCGTATTGCCTTAGTCCTGCTGTAGTGTGAACACCGCTCTAGTCCTGCTATAGAGTGAACACTGTCTTGGCCTGCTGAAGTGTGAACACCGCTCTAGTCCAGCTGAAGTGTGAACACCGCTCTAGTCCTGCTGTTGTTTGAACACTACTATCCAGTTCCTGGCTCCTGTTTGTGGTTCCTGTTCCTGATTCCCGCCCCTGGCTGATCCTCTCTGGTCTGCTTCCAGTGCATTGCTGACTCCAGTCATCCTTCCACATCTCCTCCCTTGGTGCGTGTCTGTCCTGCGTATCTGTCTCTCTGGTGTTTTGCACCTTAGTACTCTGTCCGTCTGGCTAGCTGTCACGAGTATTGTCTCACCCCAAGAGGTAGCGACCTGGTGTACCTCCTCGGGAAAGCCTATCCCTACCATCAGGGGTACTGTGAAGAACGGGAGGTACACTTAGACAACGCCCTTAGGGGAAGACATTCTCGTGACACAGTGGATCCACATCCACTGATCTTGACAGTTATTCAACTCTAGAATGTCTTCTCATTGCCTGACGCTCTTAGCACCAACTTATGTGATATTGATGACTTGAACTGTGACTTTGTAGATGTGACTGCCTGGTGGCTGCAGTGGTTCCCCTAGATTTTTGACTATTTCACCATTACCTGGTTGTTGTTTTTCTCTATAGTGTCCCTTTTGGGACCTGGATAGTGGGTATTCAGGACTCACTATGCTTTTTTTTCTAGCATGACATGTTTCACTCCGTTATACTACATTGTTTTATGTGCAGTTTCCCTGGTGGAGTTGTATGAAAGACCTCCTTTCTTCACCCCCTAACTTTTCCTTTCCTCTTATCTTTCTACTGTTGTTCTGTCTGAATGCCACAGATCTGGATTCCATGATCCCCCACTCTTTAAAGGGGTTGTCCAAGTTATGGGGAAAAAATATAGCACTGTAAATCTGATGGGCAGCAATATATAACTCAGTTTAGCAAGTTTTAGGCAAAAATCTATATTTTCTCATTTCCCTGGTTCTCTTCTGGGCTTTGTTTACATGCAATAACAACAATCTTAGCCCCTCCCCCTCCCCTGTAAAGGCAGTGAATACAAGTGCTGAGTGACATGTCTGCCTGCTGGGATACTCAGCAGCATGTTGTTTCTGTAGGACTACAAGTCCCAGCTGTACAATGACACTGCTGATACACACAGGAAATTCTCCCTACCTGTTCTTGTACAATTCCTCTATAGCTCCTTGCCCAGCATTTGTCTCCTCTCACTGCTGCAGCTACTATTTGTTGTAAAGCCTTGAGCCCTCAGTGTGTTCTGGTTGAAGGGGTTAATGTTTTATCTGAAGGAATCCAGGGAGAGAGCAGATAGCAGGAGCCCGGCAAAGAAAGGGGGCGTGGCCAGTGACGTCTGGTGTACAGACTGTTATCTGAACTCTGAGGCTTGTACACGAAACATCACAGACCAGGGAGATAAGGCGACATCACAGGTCATGTGACCCTCAGTCAACTCTGAGAAACCAGCAGCTTTAGAAACACAAAGTATATGGGAAAGTTGTTATACCTGACAAGTTAGAAACATATAAAGAACAAAAAAATAACTCGGACAACACCTTTAAGCGTTTTAGGACACGTTGACGTATTTTGTTTGATACGTGGTTCCTGAATATTGTTCAAGTAGTTCTGCTATATTTGTTCTTGCGAGTTACTGACTCCTTTGTTATGAAGAAAATATATGACTTTCAGTCGGTTCTCCTGGCCCTCTTCCTTTTAACTTCCCATTGCCTTTCTCGCTCTCTTTTGATATTCTCTGGATGTGACTCACTGTCTCAAGGCTGCCATTTTACTTGTTAGTCATGTGTAGACTCATATCCTGTAATGTCACGGGGTTTAATTCACCTCAAAAGAGCCAAAAGGCTTTCCTCCAATATATTGTCGGCTTAAGCCTGATATTATTTGTGTTCAGGAATCACATTTTACCCCAACTTCTTATCCCAGGTATTTCCACAACCGATATACTCTGTTGGCTCATGCTCCGTTCCCCACTGAAGGGGTTTTGCCTTTTTTATTAAAAACCCCTTGCCTTTCTGGATGGAGTCCACTGTTATGGATGCTATATTATTGTAGTAGGCTTCCTATATTATAACCCCTTATGTCTAGTTAACTCTTATGCTCCTAACAATCATCCTGTGTCTTTCTTTCATGTCCTGGGGAAATTACTTGAGCAGTATCATTCTTGACACTTATTTGGTGCAGTGATTTTAATATGTCCTTCAATGTCCCTTATAAATGGTAAGTTGCCAGGATTTTCAGCACTGTATTTTAAAAAGTTTAAAGGGGTTATTTGACCCCTGAAATGCCTGGGCCCCTCACACACAATGTACTTTCCTTGCTCCCTGGTACACACATAGCTCTTGGTGCCCGGTCGGCTGCCTCTGCTTCTTCCTGTGTCCGGATTAAAACATCCGGTGTTGGGGGGGGCAGCCAATGGCAGATGGTGACGGGACGAGCCTCCCTAGTATGGCAGGTGATGCTAGGGAGGCTCGTCTCTGTCACCACCTGCCATTGGCTGCCCCCCCCCCCCAACACCGGATGTTTTCATCCTCACACGGGGACAAGCAGTGTCACGGGTGTCAGGGAGCAAGGTACTGTAAGTACATTGTGTGTGAGGGGCCCGGGCATATTGGGGGAATTTTAGGGGTCGGATAACCCCTTTAAGGATATTTTAGCAACCCACTTTAAAAGGTTATGTAATTATTTTCTTCAAGGGCGCGCATTGCCTTCAGATATGCTTACTGCTTTAATTACAATGATTCCTAAACCTGATAAGGATAACTCTAGTCCTGCAAATTACCGTTCTATCTCCCTCCTTAATGTTGACCTTAAAGGGGTTGTGCAGCCATTACCTATCTTCAGGATAGGTCATCAATATCTGATTGGCGGTGGTCTGACATCTGGCATCCCTGGCGATTAGCTGTTTGAAGAGGAGGTGGCGCTCCATGTGAGTGCCGCTTCCTCTTTATTACACTGCACTCCGTTCCTTGTATCACCATATTCTGACCCTTTTTTATTTTTATGTGTATGGAGATTTTTTAGGGTTCATTTTTTTGCAGGACTATCTGTACAGTTTGGGTTGTATACTATGTTAACTTTTTCATCAATTTTTATTCAGTTTTTTTTTGAGAGGTAAAGCGACCAAAAAATGGCGTATCTGCAATTTCGACTTTTTTTTCCATTTTGCCATTTGCAATAAACATTTTTATATGTTAGTAGTATGGGCGTTTTCACACGCATGATATTTACTTTTTTAATTGTTTATGTATGTTAATTTTGGGGAAATGTTGGTGGTTTGAATTTATACGTATTTTTTTAAACTTTTTTCAATTTTTTAAAAACTTAATAGTTCCCCTAGGCAGCTTAAACAATCAATGATTAGATTGCTTCTCTCATAGCATTGGAGTCTATGTGGTTTACACTATGTTCCTATAGAGCCTGGCCACAGGTACACTCTCCGTAGGAACTAGTGTGCGGCAGCCCTGTACCATTGAGGAGTAATTGCCGTTATGGTAGTGTGGTTTTTCATATAGCAGCGGCCAGCAGCAGTGATGTGTGTGTAGATGGCATGTTAAACTTCTTTTCCGGAAGAGACTGGAGGAAGAGGAGAAGTGATCTCATCTTGGCAATGACAGGTGCGGTTTGTTTGTTTTTTTAAATTACTGCTGCGACCAACTCCTTTAAAAATAAATCCCTGGAAAAACACAGTGGTCCCTCAAGATACAATGGCCTCAGGATACAATATTTTCCACATACAATGGTCTTTTCTGACCCATCGTAAGTTGAAACTAGACTCAACATACAATGTCTCAAACTCAGATCCAACCAATCAAGGCCACTTCTCTGGTAACATAGCTGTATTAGCTGACTGTATATGTAAGGACTTGTTTTATCTGTCTTAGTTATCTGATTTTTTCTTGAATCTTTATTTTCTCTTCTCTTGGATGATATTTTGGGGTTACAATGGTTTCAACATACAATGGTCGTCCTGGAACCAATTAATATTGTAACTGTAACAGGAACCACTGTATTAAAAATCTATTGTTTTGGCTTGTAAGTATATCTATAGACCTGGGGGAAGACACCCGGGAGTGAGGACATTACGGGGTTTATGAAGGCTAAAAAAGATTGTGGTTACATTTGGTATTTTTATGGATATGTTACAGAATTTTTGTTTTGTTATTTTGTAATGGAGAATTTAACCTATGATGTTTAGACCTAAGTAGTGTCTATTAAAGGGGTTTTCCAACAAAAATATTCTGCACTTTTCAAAACAACACCAGCATCTGAATACTTCTGTAACTGCATGTAATAAAACATTTAGTATAGCCACTAAGGTATTCGATAAAATGTATTTGTAACGCACCACCTGCTGTTTGTTCTTGTCCTAATTTTTCTGTCCACCTTGCTGAGGTGGATACACATGCTCGGTTCCATCCTTTAATTGCTTCCAGAGGTGTCATAGGAAGAGAACTGTGGCAGACAAGACATGCCCCATCAGCTGCAGCATAAAGGACATGCCCCCTGAGCTGCCAGCTTGGTATATGTGTAGCAGAGCAATTGGAGCAATGAATAAGGAGATCTCTGGATCCATGTGAGGTACAGGACTGGTTATATAATCCAGTCAATAAGAAAGAATGGAAGGCAGCACTCACCAGTGTCTTCTTCAAACTTCTATCTTTATTGAAGTACACTCACATGAGCGGGGTTCAGGCGGACGCTCCACTCCAATTCTTTCTTATTGATTGGATTATGTGAAGACTGTTTGCCGGAGGACAGAGCACCACATTGCGCCTGTAAAGATTGCCCAGTCGCCATTTTGATAGATGTTTTCTCAGTTTTGATACGCAGTGCCATCCCTCAGTACTCTCTCTACGTGACATTGAACGGGACTGCTTCTAGCTTTGTTAGAAAGAGATTGCCATGTACTATATGATGTCTGATTTTCAGTTTTTTACATCAATCACGGGCTACCGTATTTTTCGCACCTAGGTTTTACAGTAGGACAATAAGAAAAAAATATTTTTTATTAGACCTCAGGTCAGACCAACAATCAGACTCCCAATGTTAATCAGATCTCATCTCACAGCCCCAATCAGACCCCTAATGTTAATAAGACCCTAATCAGACCTCAGATCAGACCCCAGTGTGAATGACCCCCAATCAGATGTCAGATAAGAGCTCCATGCCTCTCATCAGCCCCTATTACCTCTCATGTCAGCCTCCATGCCTTTTCTGTCAGCCCCATGCCTTTTATGTCAGCCCCCATGCCTTTCATGTCAACCCCCATGCCTTTCATGTTAGCCTCCATGCCTTTTATGTCAGCCTCCATGCCTTTTATGTCAGTCCCCATGCCTTTTATGTCAGCCCCCATGCCTTTTATGTCAGCCCCCATGCCTTTTATGTCAGTCCCCATGCCTTTTATGTCAGCCCCCATGCCTTTCATGTCAACCCCCATGCCTTTCATGTTAGCCTCCATGCCTTTTATGTCAGCCTCCATGCCTTTTATGTCAGTCCCCATGCCTTTTATGTCAGCCCCCATGCCTTTTATGTCAGTCCCCATGCCTTTTATGTCAGCCCCCATGCCTTTTATGTCAGCCTCCATGCCTTTTATGTCAGCCCCATGCCTTTTATGTCAGTCCCCATGCCTTTTATGTCAGCCCCCATGCCTTTTATGTCAGCCCCCATGCCTTTCATGTCAGCCCCCATGCCTTTCATGTCAGCCTCCATGCCTTTTATGTCAGCCTCCATGCCTTTTATGTCAGCCCCATGCCTTTTATGTCAGCCCCCATGCCTTTTATGTTAGCCTCAAGCTTCAGAGAATGTAAAATAAAAAAGCACTTACCTCTCCTGCTCCTGGACGCCGCCGCCGCTCCTCCGCTCCAGTCTTCTTCTTCCTCCTGCTGTCGGCTGTGCTGTGACCCGGCACGCATATCGTGAGGTCACAGAGCGCCCTCACGCTGTGTGCAGCCCTGCACAGCCGACAGCTGAGCGGAGGACCAGGAAGCAGTGAGTACAGAGTCTACACCGCTTCCTTGTCCTCTGGTGCTAATGAGCGCTTCCATAATGGAAGCACTCATTAGCATTCACCCCATAAGACGCAGGGGCATTTTCCCCCCACTTTTGGGGGGAAAAATGCATCTTATAGGGCGAAAAATACGGTAATTCCTTTAGAATGTTTTCTGTATTTAGTTTGAACTGCATTTCCATGTAAAACAAGTACAGAGCGTGCAATGTACACACTCAACAAACATACATAAGTTAAATAATACAGTCTCACATGCTTACAACAGATACATTTTTAGATCAACAATGTAATAATAAAAGCACAGAAACTTTCTTTTCAGTCTTGAAAATTTAATTTGCTTATGTCATTTACAGCAAGTGGTAATATAATTATATGACAATATTGTTGCAACTCACAATTTCTACCTGGACCAAATATATAAGAACTGCAACAATCAAATGTTCATCTAAACACATAGAGCCAGTATGAAATGTATGAAAATGATTAGAGTGCAGAAAGTACTGTAGGTATTTACCCCCTTTCAGATGGCCGTGATTCTTGCATATTTGTTATGTTTCTGATCTTTATTTTTAGTGGGATGTTATAATCTGAGTTTACTAATGCCTTCACTGACGTGTGATATTTGCGTTTTCCATGGACAGCACATGTACCCATTGATTTTAATGTGTTTGTTCACACATCAGTATTTCTTTACTGACTGAGTGAGAGAAAAAAAAATCATGGAGAGATACGCTACTTTGGTCCATGATGCTGACCGCCCCAATTGAAGCCTATGGCATCCATGTTTGCTCCGTTTTTTTACTGACCACTGGTAGCTGATGCTCTGGAAATGTATTTGTTAGCTGAGGTGTGTCCATGGAATATGGATGACAGACAGAGGGCAAAAAACATACACACGGACCAAACACGGATTCTTCATGGACATCTTCATGAATGAAACACGGACAGATTTTTCCACGGATGTCAAATGGACACGGAAATGTGAACAAGACCTAAAGTTATAGTCCATATCACCCATTTGAAAAAGGAACTGCAGGCTTAGGTTCCAATGTTTCACCTGAGAGTTACTTAACATGAATTTATTCCTTTAAAATACATCTATCTGAAAAGGTGATTCCCAAGGTTCACTTCAAAATAAGATCCATTGTTTTCAAACTAAGGAAGTTGAATTTCACAGTGTGTCAGACATTTCTTCAATTGATCTGGTCTGGTTCCTCAGCTCATGCTAAAGTGTAAGGCCCCATTCACACCACTGTGGGGCCGTTGTGCTTGGCTTCTGTGAGCTTCCATGTCTGTGCCTCTGCACCGCAAAAGATAGTACATGTACCATGTTTCGTCCTATCTTGTGGATCAGGGATCCATTGAAGTCAATGGGTCAGCACCGCGATGCAGAGTGCACATGGCCAGTGCCTGTGTTTTGCAGACCTGCGGCTTGCGGTGCGCAACACAGGCATGGCAGTGCCACAGCTGTGTGCATGGGGCCTAATGGAGAGGAACAGTAAGTCAATGAACCAAAACTTAAAGTCATGACTACGTCCATATGACTGAATGGTTCCAGGGACCCAGTGGGTTTAAACAAATAACTTTGTTCCTTGAATAAATACAATTAAAATTCAAAATGTGGATTTTGTAACTTGCAGACAAATACATAATAACAGGACATCTGGAAGGGGCACATCATATAATTGATGAGGCTTTTTTCATAAAATTATTTTTAATAAAGTGTTAGGCATAAACTAACGACAATTGGCTCTGCTGGTACTAAGGAAACATTTTGCTTCTATCATATGCATGTACTGTATTAGTTTATTCAGCGCCACAAGAATCAGTCAGCACCTTGTAAAAAAAAATTACATAAAGTATAGTACAAAACAAAGTGTACAACAATACATTAAACATGTACAATAAGTATGATATACTGTTAACCTTTAGGTACAGCACTGATACAGTAATACATTTTGCTTATACATGTAGTAAAAATTAAGTGATTTAACAGAAGTATAGTTTTATATAATGTGATAATTATAAATGGTTTATTATGAAAATGTGTTATGGGGTCTGTCAGCAGTTTTGGCCAAGCTAAGCTGCTGACAGTGCTAGATGGGGGATGGGAAGAACAGTACAAACATACCTTTTGTGGCATTTTTAATAGCAGTAGTTTGAATATGAAGTTCTTTTTCCTGCTGTAACAGCCCAAATCAGCAGAGCTGATCTGGGCTGCTCAAGCCCTTAGATGCCACAGTTAATAGTGACCGTGACATCTAAGTGGTTTACAAAAAGGGGACTCCGCAAATGAGATTGCAGCGTATTGAACATTGCATGTCAAAGGGACTAATGGGACTAATAAATGGTTAAAAATTCTGAAAAATGAAATTGCTCAGTTCATAACGACTCATACTATACAATTATCATGTAATTTATCCTGAATGGTGAATGCCGTTAAAAAAAAACAAAAAAACAACACCAAAATTGCTGGTTTTTACTTGTTCATCACCTTTTTCGAATAGTTTTCATTGTGCAAAATAAGGCTACATTCACACAGCTGTTGTTTTCACAGCCTCTGTGTGCTGTCCGCATCCGTTACTCCGTACCACGGACCCGCAAAAAAAAAAAAAAAAAATAGAACACGTCCTATTCTTGTCAAGAATAGGTAATTCTATGATAGACATGTGCGGTACACAAATTGCGGAACGCATATAGGCCGGTATCAGTGTGAATGTAGCCTAAAACTATGTATTTGTTACATCATACTGACCCAGAGAATAAAGTTAATGCTGAAAAATGAACAAAACTAAATATATATTGTAAAAACTCAGTGGCAGTATTGCTGTTTTTTTCCCCACCCCCTAGAAAGAGTTAATAAAAGTTAATCAGTAAGTTACAGTATGTGTACCCAAACATGGTGACATAAAAAAGTACAACTTGTCCCACAAAAAAAAAAACATTGAGAGAAAAATAAAAATGTTATAGCTCTTGGAATGAGACAAAAAATGAAAAAAAAATAGCTTGGTCACCAAGGCCCAAAACAGGTTGGTTACTTAGGGCTTATATGCACATTACTGGTAATAAAAGTTTGACCAATGTACATTTGTAAAGTTCTTCCCAGCTCATACCTGAAGCTGTCAGTAATTTAATATGGTTTAGAAAAAAAAACTGCTGACAGACTTCCATTAATTGAATTGCTTCTCTTATTGGACATTGCACCTATGCAGGGCTATAAAGAGGTCATGTTCCCTGCCTGACATCTACATCCACTTCCCTTTCTTAAAGGGGTGTCCCGAGTGTTTAATTTTGATGACCTATCCTTATGATAGGTCATCAGTATCAGATGACCTATTGCCAATTTTCTGTTTGAGGATCCCTTTGATTATGCTTTCTGAGAAGGCCATGGCACTCTGCAGCTTACCAAACATAGTGCTGTCCATTGGATGGCGGCTGTGCTTGAATAGGACTGAGCTGCGCCTAGGTCATGTGACTCATGAATGTAACATCAATGGCCTAGAAAGAGGCCCCAGCACTCAATGGAGTGCCGCAGTCTCTTCAAACTGCTGATCAGCGCAGGTGCAGGGAATTGGACCCACACAAATCTAATATTAATGACCTATCCTAAAGATAGGCCATCAGTATCAAATCTCGGACAGCTCCTTTAAAGGGGTTATCCAGTAATGAATAATGATTGGCAGGGGTATGAGTCCTAGCACCCCTGGCCACTCAGGTGGTTCAGGGCGCCGCCGCGCTTACCGGAGCTCTGGTGAGCGCAGCCAGCTCTCCAAGCATAGCACTGTACATTGTACAGTCTATGTCTGTACTTGGTATTGCAACCTAGCCCCATCCACTTCAATGGAGCTGAACTGCAACTAGGGTGACGTCACCTAGCCAAGGAAGAGGCCTTGGATCTCATGGAGCGCTGACCTCTTTTAACAGCTGATAACAGCTGCTAATCTGATATTGATGACCTACCTTGAGGATAACCCCTTTAAACCTCTATGAACTGTCCATTTACACAATACTGGCTGTCATAGTGGTGCCATATACATTGCTTATGGCACCTGCAGGACTGAGGTATGCTTATAAATGGAACGATTTCAGTAATATTACATGATGATTTCCAATTCCCTAATATGATCTTTACATTGGACATAGAACTGCATATCAATTCAGATACTTTAAAGTAAACAGCATTATAACAAATTATATATAATTTACTATAATTGCTTCTGGACAATGTATATAAAAATTAATTAAATGTGACGCCATGTTAGTAATTATAATTAGCTGTTAAAAATAATGCGTATTTGAGGTTAAGAACACGAAGACAAAAAATCTTCAGTCAATCCATGTAGGGCCTCGTAGGAAATTCTGTGAAGTAAACAGTGTGATAATGTTACTCTAGTGAATTACTAAGCAGGTATTTAAAGGAACACTTACAACAAACATTGTTTATCACATATTAACAGTCTATATTTAACAGTTCTATGTATTAAAAAAACCTGGGGAATTTTGTAGAAATTGGGGATCATTTACTATGACCACTCTTCCAGAAATTGGTGTTTAAAAAGAAGAAAACCACAACTTTTGGAACACCATTGTACCTAAATTTAGGTGGAAATGGCATTTCTTCAATGCCTTCCCCACTTTCTGAAAAGTGGGCGTGGTGTAGGCAGGGGGTTAAAACCCATAATGATATAAAACAGGTTACCAACACAGAACCGGTAGTTTATTGTCATGATAAAGAAAATTTCATAATAAAGATAAACAGACCCTGAAAACCTCCACCAAACTTTACCAGTGGCACTGTGCTCTTGGCCTTAAAGGAAGTCTTTGACCTGTTTTTCACCAATATAACTAAGAGCACTGCCCCAGAGAAGATGGCAGAAACATACCAGATATACCTGTGTGCACTTTTTGTCTGTATTCCATGTCCAGAAAAAGCACTTTTATTCTGCTGGAAAACAGCTCCTAAGTGCCCAGCTCTGCTGCTGCAAGTGCTCAAAGCAAACCAGACTGAAGATGGGAGGGCTGCTTTAGCTGCTCATCTTGGGATTGGTAGCAGATTGAAAAAATGACCTTCTTTGAAGCTTTCAAATGATACCAAAATCATATCATTATATCCAGTATATCAGAAAATATAGCTGTTAGAAATCAAGTCGGGGAGAAAGCTGTTTTTAGTTTCACTTTCAGCCGGGCACTTGGGAGCTGTTTTCCTGCAGAATAAAAGTGCTTTTCCTGGACATGTCATACAGACACACAGTGCACACAGGTATGTCTGGAATGTGTATGCAATCTTCTGTGATTGTGACTGCTGTTAGTTATATAGGTGAAAAACAGGTGAAAGACTCCTTTTAAGAGTTCTCATGTCTGCCAAGCCTACCAGTTGGTGATTTTTTTTTATCACTGGGGCTTTAAAGCTTTTGGCATACCAGAAGTGAGAACGGTTTAAAGGGTTTCTGTCACCAGATTTGGGCATACTAAACAGGATGGCATTTGCAATGTGCAAATGCCACCTGATGCCCAATCTGGTTTTCTTACAGTAATCAGATGAGCCGTTTTCTTAAAAAAAGCACTTTTATAATATGTAAATTAGGCGTACTAGGTGCAAGAGGCGTTTACCTTGCACCTAGTAATCGCCGTGTTCCTACCTCTAGTGCCGCCTCCTTCTTCCTGATTGACAGGGCCAGGCAGCTTGCTCGATGAGCTGCCGGCCCTGACCTCGATCGAAATCCCGCGCCTGCGCCGTGTAGGCTAAATTCTGCGCAGGCGCAGATAGTTCACCCGGCCGCCCGGCTCCTGCCTCTCTCACTGCGCCTGCGCCGTGCGGAGTAAAAGCGGCGCACTGAGACCTGGGAGCCGACGGAACTCACTGCGCCTGCGCCGCTTTTACTCCGCACGGCGCAGGCGCAGTGAGAGAGGCAGGAGCCGGGCGGCCGGGTGAACTATCTGCGCCTGCGCAGAATTTAGCCTACACGGCGCAGGCGCGGGATTTCGATCGAGGTCAGGGCCGGCAGCTCATCGAGCAAGCTGCCTGGCCCTGTCAATCAGGAAGAAGGAGGCGGCACTAGAGGTAGGAACACGGCGATTACTAGGTGCAAGGTAAACGCCTCTTGCACCTAGTACGCCTAATTTACATATTATAAAAGTGCTTTTTTTAAGAAAACTGCTCATCTGATTACTGTAAGAAAACCAGATTGGGCATCAGGTGGCATTTGCACATTGCAAATGCCATCCTGTTTAGTATGCCCAAATCTGGTGACAGAAACCCTTTAAAATAAGAATGCAGTATCAGACTACACATAGGTCTATTTGCAGTCTGTAACCATGCTGGTGAATCTTTTAGAGCATATGTTTCCGACATACCTTTTAGGAAGTATGGACGTATTACTAGTTTTCTGTGGAAACTTTTCTTCCATTTCTAGGCTGTTGAAATACAAGATGAACTTTGTTATGACGTATAATAGAATATATCTGGATTGTTGGAATGCTAAACCTACAATACACACCCTACAACAAAACACTTATGGGGTCATTTATTAAGAGTGGCGTCTTAGACGCCTGTCTGAATAACCCTGCGCTGGCGCTTGAAGCGCATACGTTATGTAGAGGTGCCAGCCTCTAAGTAACTTAGGCACTGGCCATTCGACTTGCTTAAATCTACGCCAGCTCCTTTGCAGGCATAGATTGCCAAACACTGGCGTAGAAAATTATAAATGAGACCGGCCGGTCCGCACCTGCCACGCCAAACCCCATTTTTCTGCCACCTCAGAAAAATGGTGTGAGCGGAAAAAAGTTGCAGATTCAGACGAAAATCCCTTTTGCGATTGAATTTTCGAAAAAAGTATGTCAGAAAGTGACAAACTTCTCATCATAAATGACCCCCTTACTGTCCAAAAGAAAAAAAAGATGTGATGGCTTTTTCACAAAACTACACGTTCTTGAAACCATGTTTCTTGGCAAAATAAAATGGAAGAGAGGATTGAATTATCTAACAACAGTGAAAACTGAGCTGACAAACAACCTCTTAAAGAGGTACCCATCCTGATCGAGTGTCACACCGAGCATGCCCCCTGCCACCCTATTCATTCTCCATGGGACTGCTATAAATAGCCTAGCGCTGTACTTTAGTAAGGTTGTCACACAGTTGAATAAACCTTGGCCTGTAATACAGACATTTTTCAGCTGGTATATTTGAAATATTTGTGTGACCACTGGAATAGTCACTTTTAGTGGACACTTTGAGTGGAAATATCTAGACACAACACAATGTCCAGCGTATGTACTGTCAAGATGCTGAATGGTGCAGTAACTGGATCAGTATTGTAGTGCCTCAGTAATGAATACAATCTTGACCACTACTGCAGGAGAAAGTGGAGCAGAGGGAGGGGGCCCAGTGAAGGAGGCGTATGGGCTGTAAGGTAAAGTAAAAAAAATCTCCCTGTGAGATACAGGGAACTATCAAACCTATCCCTTTCCTTGGCCTTAAAGGCATTGTGCAAGACCTGCAAAGGGAAGATGAGTTACCTGCTTCCGTGCTCCGGCTCCCTCCTTCTTTTCCCAGCCTGCAACACTCCTCTGGGCTCCAGAGATGTCTACATCTGGTTTGACATCACCGCAGCCAGTCACAGTCCATGGCAGTGTCAAGCTCCCCTTGTGACCATTTGTCATGACGTAAGGGGAGCCTCACACCGCCATGGTCTGTGATTGGCCGTGGCATTGTCATACTGGATTTTGACATCACTGGAGCCCAGAGCAGTGTCCTTCTTTTTCCTTTTGCAGGTCCCTCAGAATTGGGGGGAGGGGGGTTCCCCATTCTAGCACAACCCCTTTAAACTGAGGAATGGAGTGCCAAGGTCAGTTGAATAACAGAGAATACAGTAGACTGAGGCATCTAATCACCGTAGGAGCCATCTCTGTGTAATTTTTCCCAATAAAAATTTGAATGATACTAGGATTACTTTTTAAGCGGGAAACCCTTTAACACTGTGTCTTATTTTGCTGTGAACAATTCAATGAACTCCTGCCTGTTTATGCAATTGAAAGAAGACCAATACAGTACAATGAGGGCTCTCAGCAGTCATCTCCTGGAAGGTTTAACCATGCAGCACACTAATAACCATCACAGCCATATATATGTCATAAACAGGCTATGTTATTAAGAAATTCAGAACAAATGGTAATAGCGTACCCTAAAAAGGAAAAAAGGTCTTCCCATGGTGCCGGAGCTATCCTGCAAAATATAATAGAATATATTCCTCACTATTTTAGATTAAATTCATATGTGGAACAGATGAAAATGAGTAGATAAAATTATATGAACATCAACTAGAGAATGAGCGCATTGTAATAAATGTACAAGCTTAGAATGTACAGTAGCTGAACACGGACGAATATAGATGGAAACATATTGAATATTGATGGAATTTGATGGACATATGTCTTTCTTTAAACTATAATGTATAATTATGTAAATGCAGCGGTCTCCTCCTCCGATGAGCAGCAGATTTTTGGGAAGGAATGCTTCCTTCCTGATCTGCTGCTGTATCGTCCAATGTAAAGGGACCTTTATTGATTGTTCCTGCACAATCTGACAGTGGCAGCACTGATTTGATAGTGTAGGACTGTTCATGGACATGTTCCCAACTGGTAAAACCCAACTGGACTCTATTTCAGACCGCTAAATGTCTAGCAGGAATAATAGAGGAACGGCACACTATAAAGTCCTAAGAATACATGCGCCAGAATATTTATTGCATGACTAATAAAACAGACATGTCAGGAGAGGTCCTCTATATGTCCAGTATAAAGTACCTTGAACTGGAGTCTTCTTGTGGCTAGTACCTAATTTGTAAATTGGTCAAATAGGAAGTGCAATTCTTAAAGAATTCTTATTGGGCTAGGTCTGTGATGGCTAACCTCCGGCACTCTAGCTGTGGAAAAACTACAACTCCCAAGATGTACACTTGCTTGACTATACTCAGAACTCCACAGAAATGAATGGAACATGCTGGGAGTCGTAGTTTCACCGCCACGGGAGTGCCGGAGGTTAGCCATAACTGGCCTAGGGAATTATGTGAGAAGGTCGTAGTGCTCATTGGATATAAGGAGTTCTGGGTGTCAGACCCAAAACGATCAAATTCTGACATATTCTGGGGATGTTACTGCTGGAAAACCACTTAAAAGGTGTTGTCCACGGTTTACTATTTGATACAATTCGACCCCACATGACCTGTGAGGGAAACTATACTTATCTACTCCCCATCGCTTGGTTCTGGCTCTGTGGCTCTCAGGCTGTCTTTTCTGCACTTCTGGTCCATTCATGTAACCTTCCTCCATGGATGGGGTTACGTACGTATGACACCGTAACCAATGACTGGTTTCTTTACTGCACTTGGTCCCCATATGTAAGCTTCCGGCATGGATGAAATCATGTGCACTGCCTCAATCAATGACTGGTCTCAGCGGTGACGTGTGCCCAAGTAGCACATGACCCAGCAGTGATCTGCTGCTTGGAGACATGTCATCGCTGAGGCCAGCCATATGCTGCAGTGAAACAGGGATCATAAGTGCAGTAAAGACAGGCTGGGACTCATGGAGCTGGATACTTGCCGGGCAGATACAGTGCCTTGCGAAAGTATTCGGCCCCCTGGAACTTTTCAACCTTTTGCCACATTTCAGGCTTCAAACAAAAAGATATAACATTTTAAATTTTTGGTGAAGAATCAACAACAAGTGGGTCATAATTCTGAAGTGGAATGAAATTTATTGGATCATTTAAACTTTTTTCTTAATAATAAAACTGAAAAGTGGGACGTGCAAAATTATTCGGCCCCCTTGCATTAATACTTTGTTGCTCCACCTTTTGCTGCGATTACAGCTGCAAGTCGCTTGGGGTAAGTCTCTATCAGTTTTGCACATCTAGAGACTGAAATTCTTGCCCATTCTTCCTGGCGAAAAAGCTCTAGCTCTTTGAGGTTGGATGGAGAGCATTTGTGAACAGCAGTTTTCAGCTCTTTCCACATATTCTCAATTGGATTCAGGTCTGGACTTTGACTTGGCCATTCTAAGACCTGGATAGGTTTATTTTTGAACCATTCTATTGTAGATTTTGCTTTATGTTTGGGATCATTGTCTTGTTGGAAGATAAATCTCCGTCCTAGTCTCAGGTCTTTTGCAGACTCCAACAGGTTTTCATCCAGAATGGTCCTGTATTTGGCTCCATCCATCTTCCCATCAATTTCAACCATCTTCCCTGTCCCTGCTGATGAAAAGCAGACCCAAACCATGATGCTGCCACCACCATGTTTGACAGTGGGGATGGTGTGTTCAGGGTGATGAGCTGTGTTGCTTTTACGCCAAACATATCGTTTTGCATTGTTTTGTATCTGACCAGAGCACCTTCTTCCACATGTTTGGTGTGTCTCCCAGGTGGCTTGTGGCAAACTGTAAACAAGACTTTTTATGGATATCTTTGAGAAATTGCTTTCTTCTTGACACTCTTCCATAAAGTCCAGATTTGTGAAGTGTTCGACTGATTGTTGTCCTATGGACAGACTCTCCCATCTCAGCTGTAGATCTCTGCAGTTCATCCAGAGTGATCATGGGCTTCTTGACTGCATCTCTGATCAGTCTTCTCCTTGTTTGAGATGAAAGTTTAGAGGGACGGCCGGGTCTTGGTAGATTTGCAGTGGTCTGATACTCCTTCCATTTCAATATGATCGCTTGCACAGTGCTCCTTGGGATGTTTAAAGCTTGGGAAATCTTTTGGTATCCAAATCCGGCTTTGAACTTCTCCACAACAGTATCACGGACCTGCCTGGTGTGTTCCTTGGTCTTCATGATGCAGAACCCTGAGACTATCACAGAGCAGGTGCATTTATACGGAGACTTGATTACACACAGGTGGATTCTATTTATCTTCATCAGTCATTTAGGACAACATTGGATCATTCAGAGATCCTCAATGAACTTCTGGAGTGAGTTTTCTGAACTGAAAGTAAATGGGACAAATAATTTTGCACGCCCAACTTTTTTATTATTACAAAAAAAGTTTGATCCAATAAATTTCGTTCCACTTCACAATTGTGACCCACTTATATCTTTTTGTTTGAAGCCTGAAATGTGGCAAAAGGTTGAAAAGTTCCAGGGGCTGAATACTTTCGCAAGGCACTGTATAAGTATAGTTCTCTTCAAAGGTCCATGTGGTTGTGGACGGAATTTAAAAAAAAAAAAAAAGGAAATTATGAAGAATCCCCTTAAGATAAGCAGTCTTGTGCACATTGTCTTTTAAACAAAGTCGCAGGTTCTGTCCACCTGTAACATATAGAAAAGTAAAGCTTACCTTTTTTGTAAACTCTTCTGTAGATATATGCGATTCCTGCCAAAGTGACCATAATCAGTGTGATATATACACTAGATTTTTACCCATAAAGCTAATACTTTGTAATCCTGTTTTAAAAATCCACATGTTGGGCTCTAATCACATTGCGTCTCCATTGGAGGTGACATTTGCAGCAAATCTGCAAAATATAGGGCATGCTTTGGAATTGAAAATCTGCAGCAATATGATGTGGATTTTTGGATTTACCAACCAAATAGTACAATTATTGTTATTATATTTAAATATACCTGTATAAAATTTGTCAGATATTTAGGACTTTGCCATATGCATCATTGGGAACCTGTATTAGACTCTTAGTGCACTATAAGGTACTATTGATGCTGACACATAAGAGGTAACGGAAATGTATATACTGTAGATGGATTTAACTGCAGGATGTGTTGTGTAGAATAGATATATAATGGTTTATGAATGTATAAATCTAAGGTGATGTAGCTTTTGGTGGAGCAGCCCTCCTTGTGGAATACAATACCAGCACTGTCAACTAGAGTCCTAGATAGATGTTCATTGCTTTCTGTGGGAGAGTTTTCTATACATTCTTTGTGACCTGTGTAAAGATCATTTCACAGGGAGGAGGAGATGATAAGGGGTGACCATCACCTATTGCATGTTATCTATATATAGGTGTCATATTTTATTATAATCCTGCCTTTTGTGATAATGGAATGACTGCTGAAAAGTAATCACCACAGAACCGGAAGTGTTAGCAAATTATTAGCTTTAGTAACCAGTGCAAAAAGTGCTGGATTTTAGTATTTTTTTAATGTAAACAATAACATGGAAAATAAAATAAAAAATCACCAAAAATTCTAATATATATATATAATGTAAATATAGAAGTGGAAATAAATAACTTTGATTAAACGTGTCCTATTGAAGTCTATGTTGACAGAAAATTGCAAATCAGATGTTGTCCCGACTACCCTAAAAGATTAGGTGGATAAAGGCAGCATGGGGATAATATAAGACACACACAGATTCTCAGAGCCATAGGTTTGTTGTGTGCTGCTATATAGCACTTTATTATACAGCAGGGATCAGCAACCTTCGGCACTCTAGCTGTAGTGAAACTACAATTCCCAGCATGCTCCATTCATTTCTGTGAGAGTTCTGAGAAGAGCAGAAGAAGTATGCATGCTGGGATTTGTAGTTTCACAACAGCTGGAGTGTCGGAGGTTGCCTACCCCTGTTATAGAGTAATCGTCCCCTGTAGAAATGCTTTTCAAGGAGAATATCTCTGTAATATGGGATCCAGAGGAGCATGTACTCTTGTATTTCTGGCAGCATGGTTGCTTAGGGGTTAGTACTGGGGCCTTGCAGCTGTGCGATTCTGGATTCCAATCTGGCGAAGGACAACATCAGCATGGCGTTTGTGTCTTCCTGTGGTTGTGTTTGTTTCCTTCTACGCATCAAAAAACTACTATTATGGTATTTATATTGCAAGCTCCAATGGGGCAGACTGGTGTGAGTGACAATAATCTCTGTACAGCGCTGCCTAATATGTTGGTGCTATATAAACTAATACAATAAATCATAAAACAACAGTAAGAGAAACTTCATATTCCGTATGAAATCAGATTCATGTGGAGTAGGGCCACATGTACCAATGTATAATATGCTCATGAGCCCTTAAGGAGTATTTTTTAAATGTACTAGACATCATTGTGCATTTTAAATACATTAAATTGAATGTACTTACCCCAGTTTTGAAGGCAGGATCCTGTGCTCTGGAGTAGTGAAACAGAAACTATAGAAAAGGGGACATTGTGAGAAAGAGCATAAATGATATAGTAAATAGTGGTGTATTTTAATACTTACCCTTTTGTATATTTCTTGTTTATTCTCCTAGGAACAGATTCATCAGAAAAAAAGGTTCAGTTTACTAAAATAAATGCACATACTGTTTCTAACATGCCAGTAGATGCAGTTTTGAAAGCTGAATTAAAATTCACAGGAACACTTAATTGAGACCTTATCTTTTCATCTGAGCACAAAATTGCTTCAATATAGACATGGCGGTAAAGACCACTTGAGGTCTTTCAATCACAGAGGTACCACTCGCTACAGAAGCCAACTTCGGATTGCTGTTCTAAAATGTTTTTACAGTTGTACAAACAAATGTAGTTTGTATAGTTAGATATAGCCATACCAATATTATTACTAATAGAATGTATTTATATAAAATGTACAGTTTAGAAGATTTGCCTATTTGTATATCCATTGTTCCACACACATCAGTCAGGCCGTTGCCCCTGGTTACGACCACCGCGGCCATGTAGTAGTGGTGCTCTTGCTCTTGTTCAAACCCGCTCTGAGGAAACTGCTGTACAGTCATGGCCAAAAGTTTTGAGAATGATACAAATATTAATTTTTACAAAGTCTACTGCTTCAGTTTTTATAATGGCAATTTGCATATACTCCAGAATGTTATAAAGAGTGATCAGCTTAACAGCAATTACTTGCAAAGTCAATATTTGCCTAGAAAATGAACTTTATCCCCCAAAACACATTTCAACATCATTGCAGCCCTGCCTTAAAAGGACCAGCTAACATCGTTTCAGTGATTGCTCCATTAACACAGGTGTGGGTGTTGATGAGGACAGGGCTGGAGATCAATCTGTCATGATTAAGTAAGAATGACACCACTGGACACTTTAAAAGGAGGCTGGTGCTTGGCATCATTGTTTCTCTTCTGTTAACCATGGTTATCTCTAAAGAAACATGTGCAGTCATCATTGCACTGCACAAAAATGGCCTAACAGGGAAGAGTATCGCAGCTAGAAAGATTGCACCTCAGTCAACAATCTATCGCATCATCAAGAACTTCAAGGAGAGAGGTTCCATTGTTGCCAAAAAGGCTCCAGGGCGCCCAAGAAAGACCAGCAAGCGCCAGGACCGTCTCTTAAAAGTGTTTCAGCTGCGGGATCGGGCTACCAGCAGTGCAGAGCTTGCTCAGAAATGGCAGCAGGCAGGTGTAAGTGCATCTGCACGCACTGTGAGGCGGAGACTCTTGGAGCAAGGCCTGGTCTCAAGGAGGGCAGCAAAGAAGCCACTTCTCTCCAGAAAAAACATCAGGGACAGACTGATATTCTGCAAAAGGTACAGGGAGTGGACTGCTGAGGACTGGGGTAAAGTCATTTTCTCTGATGAATCCCCTTTTCGATTGTTTGGGACATCTGGAAAACAGCTTATTCGGAGAAGACGAGGTGAGCGCTACCACCAGTCTTGTCTCATGCCAACTGTAAAGCATCCTGAAACCATGCATGTGTGGGGTTGCTTCTCAGCCAAGGGAATCGGCTCTCTCACAGTCTTGGCTAAAAACACAGCCATGAATAAAGAATGGTACCAGAATGTCCTCCGAGAGCAACTTCTCCCAACCGTCCAAGAGCAGTTTGGCGATCAACAATGCCTTTTCCAGCATGATGGAGCACCTTGCCATAAAGCAAAGGTGATAACTAAATGGCTCAGGGAACAAAACATAGAGATTTTGGGTCCATGGCCTGGAAACTCCCCAAATCTTAATCCAATTGAGAACTTGTGGTCAATCATCAAGAGACGGGTGGACAAACAAAAACCTACAAATTCTGACAAAATGCAAGCATTGATTGTGCAAGAATGGACTGCTATCAGTCAGGATTTGGTCCAGAAGTTGATTGAGAGCATGCAGGGAGAATTGCAGAGGTCCTGAAGAAGATGGGTCAACACTGCAAATATTGACTTGCTGCATTAACTCATTCTAACTGTCAATATAAGCTTTTGTTACTCATAATATGATTGCAATTATATTTCTGTATGTGATAAAAACATCTGACAAACACACATAAAAACCAGAGGGCAGCAGATCATGTGAAAATATAATATTTGTGTCATTCTCAAAACTTTTGGCCATGACTGTATTGTGAACGCACATTGCATGAGCATGCGGAGGCACATCTTAGGCCTCTTTCACATGAGCGTCACGGATTCAGTCCGGATGTGTTCAGGGTGCGTTCCATAAAATCTGCAAGCATCCGCACCAATCCGCGCGCAATTGCAGTCAGTTTTGCAGATTAAAAGAGCAGCCTTATGACACATTACATTTGAAATCAACAAATTCTATAAGCCAGAAAAACAGTACACGTTGTCCTTACCTCATTTACTTTCATTCTGTTGTAAATGGAGCTACAAAGGTCCATGACAAAATTTGATATCTGAAAAACGAATAATATTGTAGACATGTATGATCAATTTAAAAGTAGTTTTCAATAAAAAAAGACTGCTCAATTGGAACGAGGCACGCATGGTGGTAAACATTACCTACCATAACTGTTTAAAAAAATCTGTTTTTGTGTAGAAACACTGCCACGTTCATGCATTGTTATGTCTGGTTCAGTTGTGATACTAGACATAGCGCATACAAATAAGAAAGGGAAGGGAGTTTGCTTATACATATGTAAAACCCTTCCTTAAAGGGGTTGTCTCACTTCAGCAAGTGGCATTTATCATGTAGATAAAGTTAATACAAGCCACTTACTAATGTATTGTGATTGTCCATATTGTTTCCTTTGCTGGCTGGATTCATTTTTCCATCACATTATGCACTCCTCATTTTCATGGTTACAACCACCCTTCATCCATCAGCGGTGGCCGTGCTTGCACACTATAGGAAAATGCGCCAGCCTCTCTGGTGGCTGGGACCATGGGAGCGCACATAGGCTAGTGCTTTTTTCTACAATATGCAAGCACGACCACCACTGCTGGATTGTAGGGTGGTTGTAACCATGCAAACGAGGTATGTAAAGTGGTGGAAAAATTAATCCAGTCAGCAAAGGGAGCAATACAGATAATAACAATACATTAGTAAGAGGGAGGTAAAATAATAGCATTGTAATCGGGGTTTGCTATAAGCCTGAAAATATAATAGAAGAATCAGAAGATTACTACAAAGCCAAATAGATGAGGATGCAGGGGGAGCCAGATGTAGTGTGCGGCAGCCTCTGTTCTCCTGAATGATCCGAGGGTGCCACACATTAGTTCCTATATAGCCTTTGCCTCGATAGGAACACAGTGAAATTCTCATAGACACCAATGCTAATGCATTCGTGTCTCTGAGAGAAGCAATCTAATGACCCCTTATTAAAGTTACCTAGGATAACTATAAAAAAGTATAAAATAAAACGTTTTAAAAGGTATTTAAAAAAAATATATAAAAATTCGAATCACCCCCCTTTCCCCAAAACATTGCTACAACCAATTACAGGGTGTGGCAGTGTCTGGCTCCCCTTGCGTCATGACAAATGGTCACAAGGGGAGCTTGACACTGCCATAGGTTGTGACTGGCTGCGGTGATGTCAAACTGGATGTTGACATTGCTAGAGCACAGAGGAGCATCAGAGGCTGGGAAAAGAAGGAACATGGAGCCATCGCCAGGAAGCAGGTAAATAATTGTCCTGCAGAATGGAAGGGGGGGTTTGCCAAAACCTCCCCCACCATTCCTGCAAAACCCCTTTAAAAACACAAAAATGGGAAAATCACTGAGTCCAGATGGCATTCACCCCCCAAGTTCTTATTTATTTGTAAGGATTCCATAATGACAGGGTATGTTCTTCAGGACTCGTATATAGCAAATGTGGTGCCAATATTCAGGTATCAAAAAGTGAGTCTGGAAACTATAGGGCTATAAGTTTAACTTGTATTGTTGGTAAAATATTTGAAAGTTTTCTTAGAGATGCTATAATGGATTATCTCAATTACTATTATTATTGTAAGTAAAGATTATTATGTAATAAATAGTAAAACTGGTAGAACTTCAACTGAAAAAGCCTTAGGGCTAGTTCACAGTTTTTTTATGCTGATTTTTTATGGTTTCCATCTTACACTCCAGGAAACACCTCAAAACAACCTACTATTCATTTCAATGGGAAACAGCACCTGCTTTTTTTTCCACATGGAAAAAAGCACCGTGTGAAAAATGCAGCATGTCCTATCTTGGAGTGGAATCCACACTGAATCTCCAATTGAAAATAATGGAAAACATAAAAAACAGCTCCATGTAAGTCGATACGTTTTTGCGTGTTTTCTGTGTGTTTTTTGGTGCAAGCAGAGAATGCAATTTTGAATTGAAGTTGACATCCATGGTTAGGTATATTTCAGGCGCAGATGGCGGCACAACGGTTAGTTGCGCTGCTACCTGCAACTTCGCCCCACTCATGCCAGGTCTAAAACTGTGGGCATGGGCAGAGAAGGGAGAGGGACAGCAGGCCCGTCTCATTCATCATTTTCTACGTGTCACGTGCCGGAGGTCCAAGGCAGACCGTCTTGCAAACAGTTTTATTACACAATCAATAAACCACTTTAATGTGGGTGCGGCATTATTAATCTATATATTGTAATTTAGCAATCATAATCATACCCACACACTCCTTTTTAATAAAACTTCACTTTTATTCATATATTTAATAAACCTCACTACTAAACTTAAATAGAAAATGAAATAATGAGGAAAATCAAGTTTTTTAAAAGTATCAGGGTGAGCTCTGGCCACTATCATATACTAGCCTTCAGACTGCCCGAACCCCTGAAGACGCTGCACGTACTGGACATTGCCCCTGGCAACCAGCATACACGGAGACCACCGCAGCCAGTACTCCAGAGCACAAACAACCCAACAACAACAGAAATGCATACATACTCAGACCCTGTTCACACTCAAAGCCACAGCCAGGATACATCGCAGAACCAGCATACATGGGAACACCCACAGCCAGTACACAAAGCGCATGCAGCCAGCCTGCACGGCACTGGTACAGGAACCACAGAGATATGGACACAGAAGCCACAAACACAGGCCACAGTTCACACACACCACCGCACCCAGCACACATTCCCAAGCAACAAACATAGACAGGTGTCAGCCTGCAGCCAGTACGTGAGGGAGCCTGCAGCCAGCTAGCACGGCACCAGAGACAGGAACTGCACAGAGATGCAGACATGGGGAGTACACATATTCATAGGCAACAGTTCACACAAGACACCGCAGCCAGCAGCCCCAAGCAGCCAGCATACACAAGAGTCAGCCTGCAGCCACTGCGCGAGAGGGAATCGTGCCAGCCTACACGGTAGCACAACTGTCACAGTGAACCGCACCGTGAAAGTACGCCTGTTTTATATGTAGAAAATGTTCTAAATTTTTACGGCGCGTGCCTCCTCTTCAAACAGCTGATCGGAGGAGGTGCCGGGTGTTGGACCCCAGCCGATCTGATATTGATGACCTATTCTGAGGATAGGTCATTTATAAATTTAACTTGGAGAACCCCTTTAAATAGACCTTGAGACATGACTTAGATAATAAATATGTCACCACCTCAGCTGCAGACTTATTCATCCAGAATTCCAGAGGAGCAGGTATGGCCTATAAGCCTCCTCATGTTAGTTAAGGAGCTCTCTGTAAGGAGAGATGGTACCAGCAAATCCTCCTCTAGGCCTCTCACGCAGTTAAGCCAGCACCTTCTGCTCTGCACTGATGAGGGGCAATGACCCCAGAACAGCTGTCTGCAGATGAGGTGCTGCAGGGGCGGATTGGCCATAGACCTTACAGGGAAATCTCCTGGTGGGCCGATGCCCAAGGGGCCACCTGAGCCCTCCTCACAGCCATCCAGTAGAAGTTTTGGGGGCAGTATTTTGTGATAGACTGTGGTATTTGGCTCTGTTGGGGTGGTATAATGTGCCACAATATGGTATTGCTGGCCCTGCCTTCAATCAATTTGGACCTGACTACAAAACGGGGCAACCTTTAGTATTTTTTCCAGGGCCACTTTAGGTTCCCAGTCTGCCCTTGAGGTGCTGGCTTGCTTATTATCCAAGTCATGTCTCAAGGCCTTTTTAAAGAGTAGAACATTGACTTATAGGATATCTGTCTTAGGCCCCATTCACACGACCGTATGTACATTTCCGCATCTTATCCGCATTTTTGCGGATAAGATGCGGAACCATATGGACCCATTCATTTTTCCATAGGAGAAAAAAAATGTGGAATGCACACCGTGTGCATGCCGCATCCCGTATCTCACGGAAGTTCCCCCGCAAAAAAATAAAAGATGTCCTATACTTGGCCGCAAAATCACGTCCGTAGCCCCATTAAAGTCAATGGGTCCGCAAAATTGCGGAACACTACGGAAGACTTTCCGCATGTCTTCCGTTCCGTTTTTATACGGATCACGGAATACATACGTTCATGTGAATGGGGCCTTACATCTGGTGGCATTAGAGGCAAAGCTTGCTATGAGCTCATTTGCATACCTTCTTCTCCGTACATGTGGCGTAGTGAGACAGAAGTTCTAGGCATACTGGGCACATGATTCATGTCAACTATATGGTTCAGGTGTGTCTGATCATGCTTTATAGCTGATTGGTGTGGGTCAGTTTAAATGAAGTGTCCTGCAGTGATGAAGCCACACCCAGACTAAGGTAGTCTGAAAAGCATGTCAGGGCAGACGCCATCCTGGTCAAGCATCAGCTATGGGCAACTTATTTTATATCACTGACTGATGGCTCAGCTGTGGGATTTTCTTTCCAAATAGGCATGTAAACTTAGGACGCAGTGTCACTTTTGCCTTTCCTTTTCATGGTCTTTACTGTTCACTTAGTTAAGTCATATTTTTATGAGGCATTAATACTTTAATACTATCAACCGCTACATTTATATATGTGTGAAATACCAATGCGAGAGCTCCGCATTTGGTTAGCATAAAGGGACTGAGATTATATGCACAAGTGTAATATTGTATTTTTTTATTTTATTTTTTAATTGTATTTTTAAATGTATATTTTAGAGTATTATTTCAAATAAAACACCAAATGGGTTATTTCTGAGCCAACCATAAGTCGTATTTTTATTAATACTTTACATGATTTTTACATCTATGATTATAGATATACATACATGTATTGCCATATGCTTCTGTGTATCAATATGTAATCTAATACTATTTGGTATCTATTCTGTGTGTTAATGCTAAACCAGTGATGCCGTCCTCTTTCTTGCTACTCATCTTTATTTAAATAATTTATCATTTTAATTATTTATATGTATTTATAATATTTTTATGGTGTACAGTGGGGAAAAAAAGTATTTAGTCAGCCACCAATTGTGCAAGTTCTCCCACTTAAAAAGATGAGAGAGGCCTGTAATTGACATCATAGGTAGACCTCAACTATGAGAGACAAAATGAGAAAACAAATCCAGAAAATCACATTGTCTGATTTTTAGAGAATTTATTTGCAAATTATGATGGAAAATAAGTATTTGGTCAATAACAAAAGTTCATCTCAATACTTTGTTATATATCCTTTGTATAGGTCAAACGTTTTCTGTAAGTCTTCACAAGGTTGGCACACACTGTTGCTGGTATGTTGGCCCATTCCTCCATGCAGATCTCCTCTAGGGAAGTGATGTCTTGGGGCTGTCGCTGGGCAACACTGACTTTCAACTCCCTCCAAAGGTTTTCTATGGGGTTGAGATCTGGAGACTCGCTAGGCCACTCCAGGACCTTAAAATGCTTCTTATGAAGCCACTCCTTCGTTGCCCTGGTGGTGTGCTTGGGATCATTGTCATGCTGAAAGACCCAGACGCGTTTCATCTTCAATATCCTTGCTGATGGAAGGAGGTTTGCACTCAAAATCTCATTCATTCTTTCATGTACACGGATCAGTCATCCTGGTCCCTTTGCAGAGAAACAGCCCGAAAGCATGATGTTGCCGCCCCCATGCTTCACAATAGGTATGGTGTTCTTTGGATGCAACTCAGCATTCACTCTCCTCCAAACACGACGAGTTGTGTTTCTACCAAAAAGTTCTACTTTGGTTTCATTTGACCATATGACATTCTCCCAATACTCTTCTGGAACATCCAAATGCTTTCTAGCAAACTTCAGACGGACCCGGATATGTACTGGCTTAAAGGGATTTTGTCACCTAAAATTTTCTTTATTGATTAAAAAGAGATAATAAAACATGTTCTTTTTCTCTAATCTGTTTGTATTTTCTGATTGTAGTTTTTGAAATTTCATTACTAGAACATTTTTACGGGGGCTGCCATCTTGGCTGAGCTGTTCTAAACAGCATTTAGTGATATGCTTTACAGCAAGCCCCATGGACCATAGGCAGCAATAGACAGCTCCAGTCCTATTGAGAATGCATTGAGAGGCTTTTTCCTTTGAAGTTTTTGTTTATTCTACAGGGAGATTCTATTGTCTGTGATGTGAGTTGGTCTCCAATTACACTGTTTACGGTAGCAGCATTACTTTACAGCTGACACACTGACAAACAGGATATCTCAGCTGAGATTATAGCCTAGTGGCCAGAAGGAAAACTGCAAGATTTTAAGATGATTTTAAAATATAGATAGGAACATGGAAAATTAGAAAAAAACATCGCCAAACATTACAAAGACATATGTTTAACATAAAAACTTGATTTAAACAATGGGTCATTTTTTTTATGACAAATTCCCTTTAAGCAGTGGGAAACGTCTGGCACTGCAGGATCTGAGTCCCTGGCGGCGTAGTATGTTACTGACGGTAGCCTTTGTTACGTTGGTCCCAGCTTTCTGCAGATCATTCACTAAGTCCCCTGTGTGGTTCTGGGATTTTCGCTCACAGTTCTTGTGATCATTTTGACCCCACGGGGTGAAAACTTGCGTGGAGCCCCTGAACGAGGGAGATTATCAGTGGTCTTATATGTCTTCCATTTTCTAATTATTGCTCCCACAGTTGATTTCTTCACACCAAGCTGCTTGCCTATTGCAGATTCAGTCTTCCCAGCCTGGTGCAGGTATACAATTTTGTTTCTGGTGTCCTTCGAGAGCTCTTTGGTCTTCACCATAGTGGAGTTTGGAGTGTGACTGAGGTTGTGGACAGGTGTCTTTTATACTGATAAGGTGCCATTACTACAGGTAATGAGTGGAGGACAGAGGAGCCTCTTAAAGACAGGTCTGTGAGAGCCAGAAATCTTGCTTGTTTGTAGGTGACCAAATACTTATTTTCCACCATAATTTGCAAATAAATTCTTTAAAAATCAGACAATATGATTTTCTGGATTTGTTTTCTCATTTTGTCTCTCATAGTTGAGGTCTACCTATGATGTCAATTACAGGCCTCTCTCATCTTTTTAAGTGGGAGAACTTGCACAATTGGTGGCTGACTAAATACTTTTTTTCCCCACTGTAGTTGTTTCTACTGTGAATGTATATGTGCTCCAGTGCCCCATCACCACTAACTACAGTGCCACTATGTATGCCAGGCACAATATCCCCAACACTAGGTACTACTGTGTCATTAGCTGAAGACCACAAGGTTGCATGCATGCCATGCCGTATTACACTTACCAGCTCTTAGACATTGAAATTTAGGGTATTACAAGCAAGCAGCCACCAGAGGGCTCTGGTGTAACATACTGCTTCTGCACTATTCTATTCTCTGTTACATCAGAGTGATCTGAGATTTTGGAACCACATCTAATATAAAGTTCACTGTCTGAAAACAGAAACGCTAAAATCAGACTTTATTGAAAATACTTATTTGAAACACTGCAAATTCGTGGCTTGCCCATGTGTTAAATTATCATATTATCATTGGCTAAAAGAAGGGGAAAATGGCATACATGTAGGATTTTTTTTCTGTCTAAAATAACGGATCTCTGGCAGAAATGGCTCAAACAGATGTCAAATGTAGAACTGATGCACAGGATGATTTTTTTTTTTTATAACAGGATGTTTTTTTTCTTTATTTTTCTGTTCTGACGGATCAAAAGAACAGAAAAATAATGGTGATGTGAACTCCCGCTCTGTGTGTTTCTGCACCACTCATCTCTGTGTTTTATGAGGAGTTGGGGGTGATAAACACAAAAATACACAATACAATTAGAAGATCCTTGGGTGGCCCCTTGTTGGCAACAACCATGATCCTGATTACCTGGCACTGTATCCAGAATCCATCATCCAATTTAAATTATGTTACAGTGAAATGATTATCAAGATGGTGATAGCATACTGGGAGCTCTCAGTGCTACACAATTGCATACTGTGGTGAAATATTATATTTGCTGTTACCAATAGATACCAGTATTCCCTGCCTAGCCTAATATGATATTTATTACATGGGCAAGCCATGAATTTGCAGTGTTTTAACCCCTTCCCGACTTATGACGTACTAGTGTGACTTCCTGCAATTTGACGTACTAGTACGTCATGCTGATTGGGTGGGCCCCAGAGCAGTGCGCGCACGATCAGTGCAGGGGCCCGACAGTCATTGACAGCCAGGCCCCTGCTGCATCTGGCAGAATCGCTATAAAAGCTGATGCCAGCGGATTAAGCCCTTCTGTGCTGTAGTCAGCGCTGAGCATGGTACAGAAGGTTTTTGTGGTGTATAAGGAGACCAAATGGTTGAGAAGTCAGCACGATGCCTTACACAGGCATCGGGGCTTGTCTTCTACGGAGGCCTAGGAGATCCAGCCCCTGGCTGGGTGTCCTAGGCAACTTTCAGTGCATTACACTGGTAATACACTTGACAGGCAATGCATTACAATACACATGTATTATAATGCATTAATGCATTGCAGAGGGGATAAGACCCCCAAAAGTTGAAGTCCACAGTGGGACAAAAATAACAAGTAAAAAAAAAAAAAGCTTGAAAAAAAAGAAAAAACAGACACATTAGGTATCACCGCATCCGTAATGACTGGCTCTATAAAAATATCACATAATCTACCCAGTCAGATAGACGCAGTAAACAAAAAATAAAATAAAAAACAACTATGTCAAAAAAGACATTTCTTATCACGTTACATCACAAAAAGTGCAATACCAAGCAATCAAAAAATCATATGTACCCCAAAATAGTACCAATCAAACCATCACCTCATCACGCAAAAATTAGCCCCTAAGTAAGGCAATCACCCAAAAAATAAAAAAAATATGGCTTTCAGAAAATGGAGACACTAAAACATGTTTGTTTTTGTTTCAAAAATGCTGTTATTATGTAAAACTGAAATAAAGTTTAAAAAATATACATACTGTATTAGGTATCACCACATATGTAACGACCTGCTGTATAAAAATATTGCATTAGCTACCCCCTAAGGTGAAAGCCATTGGACTGAACTAGTCCTTAAAAAATGGGTTTTGGAAATTTCCTTAAAAATTTTAAGAATTGCTTTTAAAATTCTAAGCCTTATTACATCCTAAAAAAATAAAATGACATTTACAAAATGATGCCAATGTAAAGTAGACATATGGGTAATGTTAAAGAGGCTCTGTCACTAGGTTGTAACCTATGTATTTAAATACATAGGTTACAAGGCCTAGTGACAACTTTTAAAATCATACCTTTCATGCAGAGTTCTGCGCAGCGGTCGCGTAGAAATTTAAACTTTAAAAAGTATGCAAATGAGCCATCGGAGCGGCCTCTTTCCTCTGGAGCACCGCTCCTTCACCGCCCCCCCGGGCCCGAGGCACGTCCCCTGTCTCTAATCACGGCCCTTTCTGTATTTGATAGACACTTACCAGTCTAGCGCTGAACTCTCGCGTATGCGCCCAAAAATTTTCCCGGCGCATGCGCAGTAGCGCTTGCAGTGTCTACACTGCAAGCGCTGTCTTCTCTTCTGCGCACGCACCGTCACTTCGCTAGTCCCGGGAGTGACGGCGTGCGCAGAAGAGAAGTAAGTCTACTGCGCATACGCCGGGAAAATTTTAGGGCGCATGCGCGAGAGTTCAGCGCTAGCTGTCTATCAAATACAGAAAGGGGCGTGATTAGAGACAGGGGACGTGCCTCGGGCCCGGGGGGGGCGGTGAAGGAGCGGTGCTCCAGAGGAAAGAGGCCGCCCCCCGGTGCTCCGATGGCTCATTTGCATATGTTTTAAAGTTTAAATTTCTACGCGACCGCTGCGCAGAACTCTGCATGAAAGGTATGATTTTAAAAGTTGTCACTAGGCCTTGTAACCTATGTATTTAAATACATAGGTTACAACCTAGTGACAGAGCCTCTTTAAAGGGTTGTCCAAGATGTATTTATTGATGACCTATCCTCAGGATTGGTCATCAATATCAGATCAGCTGTTTGAAGCCGTGCCAGTGCTGCCTCCTCTTCATTGTTTACCTGCACGCCGTCGCATCTGCAGTGGTGAGCAGGTGTAATTACACCTAACCGCCCCATTCATTCCAATGGGATGGCTCATTCCCATACGCTTCTATAGGAGAGATCAGTCCCATTGAAATGAATGGGACGGTTAGGTGTAATTACACCTGCTCACCGCTGCGGATGTTACGGCGAGCAGGTAAACAATGAAGAGGAGGCAGCGCTGGCACGGCGCGCGCCTCCTCTTCAAACAGCTGATACGCAGGGGTGCCGGGTGTCAGGCCCCCGCCGATCTGATATTGATGACCAATTCTGAGGATAGGTCATCAATAAATATAACTTGGACAACCCCTTTAAGAAATAACTATTTTATGAGGTATCACTTTCTCTTTTAAAAGCAGAGAAATTTAAATTTCCAAATTGGTAAATTGTGGGGTTTTTTTTTTATAAATAAAGGTGAAATATTTCGACTCAAATTTACCACGGTCATGAAGTACAATGTGTCATGAGAAAACAATCTCAGAATCCATTGGATAAGTAAAAGCGTTCAAAGTTATTACCACATCAAGTGACCCATTTGCAAAAAATGGCGTGGGCAGGAAGGTGAAAACTGTCCCAGGATAGAAGGAGTTAAATAAGTATTTTCAATAAAATTTGTTTTCAACATTTTTTTTCAGGCAGTAAGATATATAAAAACATAAATAAGATAATACATTTTTAGTAAAGGCAGAGGTGCACAACCTTTTCTGGTTCGAGGGCCACACTGCCATATTGAACAACTCTCAAGGGCCATAATAAAACTTACAGGGGTTGTTTCAGGAAATGGAATTTATCATGTTGGTGAATACAAGGCACTAATTTGCCATACACATTTATGGTGCGTCAGAAATGTAGGTTCCACTTCTAGGGCTTCCACCTATCAGGAGAACAGGGGTTCATTTCTCCCCAGCTGGCACTCTAGAGAAGTTGAGGAGACCATGCATGCACAAGGCTCTCTCCATTAAAGATTCTGTGGTCTTTCAGCTTAGCCTTTCACAAACTCCAATGGAAAGAGCCACCGCTCTAACTCATATATTCCTGTCTGGAGTGCCAAATAGGTCAAGGGACCCCATTCTACTGTTATATGGTGACCCAGAGATGGTTATTCAGTGGTCCATTAGTACTTGCCAATCCCTGCTGCTGAGCGTATGCCAACTCTCATCTCTCTGACATGAAAACTACATATGAGCAGCCAAACAAGCTTTTCAGGTTGGGGGCTGCACAGAATGGCATTGCGGGTGGCAGGCTGTGTGACTCTGAGTTAAGGTATAGCAAACAACTAAACTACATTTGTACAATACTATACATCAGCTTGTTAATACTGGGTTTTATTACTAACTTGTAGAGCCATTGATTATTTCCTTAGGCAGCAATATAGTTTATATTGATTCACTTTGTGACACTATTATTGTCTCCTGTGTAATCAGATTAAGTTCCAAATACATGTAATAAATCACTGATAATGAGTTAATGGGTTAATATAAAAGTAAGCCCTATAATGGCAAATTACTTATAACACTGCCGATTAATCTTATAAGCATGGCATAACAATGTATATTATCTGTTCCATCTCTGGTTATGATTTTAATAAGATATGTATGGAACCTGTGAAAAAGTGAGTGCTGTATTTTTTACATTTCTTTGAAGAACTATTCCAATTTCAGCAAATAACTGTTTCTGGTGGAACTCAACACTTCTAAATTTCTTGTGATCTTCAAGATCTGCTTGCAGTCATTTAGTAGGAACACAGTGTGGTAATGTGCACAGGCGTGGGGGTGTGTATCTCACCTGGTTTGTCAGTTTAGCCAGGTGAGAACTGAAATCCAGAAGTGGTATAGCCAGGGGCGTTACTAGGGTCTCAAAAGATCCGGGGCCCAAGCCCCAATGAATATGGTGCAATTCTCTATGTCAACCCTCGTCCCAACAGCAGCACATACCTCACATCCAGTGCCTCCCAACTGACGTCTTCTGTGATGTAGATCTTCTCTGTCATCATCTTCTCCATTCGGCCCGGACAACTTCTCTCAGCCGTCTCGTCTCTGCAGAGTGTGACACACAGACATCTTAGCTTCCTCACATTTCTATCATCATCCCCTAACCTGGAGTCCACACAGTCTTATCCTGATGCTCGCTGTGCTCCCTAATACCCCCAAATACTATCCTGAAAAAATATCAGTGCCCCCCATAGTAATAGTCCTACCAGTAATAATTCCCTCATTAGTAACACTGCACCCTACAGTGACCCCAGCACTGATAATGCTCCCCAAGATTGTCCCCATTACTAGAAGAGTCCTTCAGTATTAATAATGCCCTCACAGAGCCCCCAGTAGAAATAAGGCCCCCTATTGTTCCCCCAGTGGTAATCAAGCTCTGTACAGACCCCTCAGCAGTAATAAGGCCCCCATAGTGCTCTTAGTAGAAATAAGGTGGATCTATAAGTCTCTTCTATAGAGCCTCCAGTAGTAATAAGAACGCCTAATGCCCCCTGGATTTATAATACCCCTACAGTGCCCCCAGTATTTATATCTCTCCCCCTACTGTTATAATGCTCGCCCTGTAGTTATATTCCTCCCTTTAGTGTCCTCAGAAATTATAATTCCTCAGCCCCTCCACCATACAGTCCCATGTAAATAAAGCTATTTCCCTCCTGTGTAAATAACATCACACCATCTCTCCAGCCCCCTCCAATATACAGTCCCATGTAAATAACATCCCTCTCTATCTACAGCCCCCTCCAAATAGAGTCCAATGTAAATAACATAATTCCCATAGCAGTCATCAACATACAGTCCTATGTAAATATCACTCCCTCCAACAGCCGCCTTCAACAGACAGTCCCATGTAAATAACATCACTTCCTTCCCACATCCACCTCCAACATACAGTCCCATGTAAATAACATCACTCCACGCTACAGTCCAATGTAAATAAGGCTACTTTCACACCAGCGTTTTTGCTGGATCCGTCATGTATCAGCAAAAATGCTTCCGTCATGATGATACAACCGTCTGCATCTGTTCTGAACAGATCCGGTTGTATTATCTTTTAAATAGCCAGTTTGGATCAGTTTCGTCATGTGGACACCAAAACGCAGCAAGCAGCGTTTTAGTGTCCGCCTCAGAAACGGAATGCTGACTGAACTGAAGCAAAACTGATGCATCCTGAACGGATCCTTTTCCATTCAGAATGCATTAGGACAAAACTGATCAGTTTTAGACCGTTTATGAGAGCCTGTGACGGATCTCACAAACAGATCCTTACAACGCAAGTGTGAAAGTAGCCTAATGCTAATTTCACACCTGCAGCAGGGGACTCTGGCAGGCTGTTCCGGTGGGTGAACAGCCCGCCGGATCCATGCTGCAGCAGGTGCACGTGTGGGGCTGGAACTACGCTCTGGCCCTATTCACTGTAATGGGGGGCGAGCCACGGATCCAGCCACAGCATGGCAAACCCTGCCGAGAGGCGGCCAGAAAAAAGTACAACATGCTGTACTTTTGTTCTGGCCGCCTCTCGGCAGGGGTTGCCGTGCTGCAGCCGGATCCGTGGCCCGCCCCCATTACAGTGAATGGGGCCAGAGTGTAGTTCTGGCCCCACATGTGCACCTGCGGCAGCAAAGATCCTAACAGCCTGCCGGAGTCCCATGCCGCAGGTGTGAAAGTACCCTAACAGAACCCTGCCCAAGTCACCTCCAACACACAGTCCCATGATAACATCCCTCCCTTCTGCCCTAACATACAGTCCCAGTTAAATAACCACAACTCCCAGCATCCCTCTGCTACTCCCTTCACTTACCTCTTCTGATGTAGCAGTGCTCACTGCAGCTTCTTCCCCACAATTCTCCTCTTCAGTTTAGAAGACAGGAATTGAAAAGGACCTGTGATGATGTCATAGTCATGTGACCAGTGCAGGATTGGACGGCACTGATCACATGACCTGTGATGTCATCACAGGTCTTACATATCTTGCAGTCTATTAGATTCAATTGTACTGCCGTCCTGAGGACAGCAATACAATTTTATTTGTCTAACAGGCAGGACATTCGGGGCCTGGGAGAAAACATCAGGGGCCCAGGCCCCGAATGTTTTAGCCTAGCAACGCCCCTGGGTATAGCTTCAGCAAGGCATAGTTGCTGGAGCTGGTTTTGTTTAAAGTGTTTGGGCTGGATTTTTTGGACTGGGATACAGGTTAGAAGTGGGAGTCTTCCAGTCCAGACACCCCTAATCCCTCACAGGTGAGGCCAGCTGGTTCAATTAGGCAGGGATAAATTAACCTGCAGTGTATGAGTCTAAAGAGAGAGGGCCCCAGGGAACAGACCTGGAGAGGGCCCGTGTGGTCCCAGCCAGGAGGGCTGGGGTGCCACAAGGCTGAGGAAGCCTGGGAAAGAGAAAGGCTGAGGAAGCCTGAGAGGTTGGAGCCTGCTGAGGCTCTGTGTGGTCTCAGCCAGGAGGGCTGAGAGGCCACAAGGCTTGGTATAGCTTGAAGTTTGGGGGGCCCAGTGACGCCTATGGAAGAGGGTCGCATGGTCAGAGTCAGGAGGACTACTGGACCATCTCCCCCCAAGGTGCTGGTGAGGTCACAGCCTGGAGGCTGCTGGGCCATAGGTTGAGGAAGCCACATCTAATGCTGTGTGTGAACAGCGTCTTTCTAGGTGAGCTAGAGAACAAATTATGTGTTAGTTAGAGCCCAGCCAGGCAGGTGTTTGTTTGGCTTTGTTTGTTTTGTGCTGAAGAGCAAAAATAAAGCTGTGTTGGACTTTAAAACCCCTGTGTGTTGGAAGAAGTCTGTGATGGTGACCCCCTAAAAGCAAACTATCCCTTACAACAGTCTAATAACAAGCTAAGCACCTGTTGCAATTTGGTTTTTATGTGGCTACCCACGAGGGCTGGACTGGGACTGAAAAGCAACCCTGGCACACAAACCCTAGCAACCCACATACAAAGTGTGCCACCTTTCACACTGTAGTGTATGAACTGAGTGCAACCGTGTCTGTTTATAAGGCAGTGGCTGTAGCTGGCACTGGTATGTGGGCACCACAAGGTGGTTGGTGGTCAAGGTGCCCGTTTAGAATGTCAGGGCTGCTGTGTGACTAACATTACTATAAAAGCTTTATATGCTCATTATTGTGTCTGACACTTTGTTGTAATGCTAGCTATTTAGTTATGTCAATATAATTAACATGCCACACACATGGACAGTCCACCCCCCTCAAAATCACTACTTACATCACAAAACCATTACACAGGGTTGCCAATCAGAATTTTTCTTTTTCTAGACAACTTGGAAAGCCAGTGAATGATAAAGATTGTAAATAACACATACCCAAAGCTCAATATACTGATAAGAACACAAGAACTGATCTGTAAAATGATGATAATTACCAACAAAATAATCTACTCATAATCTAATCTACCGAAAAAGTCAGCTATTTTTACAGACTGCTCAGAAATTTCTGGATGGTTGGCAACCCTGACATTACATATAAAAGTCAAATATATATTAAAATGTTTTTCATTGCCCTCTTCCTTTTTACACTGTGTGGAACAAATGGCTGGACCTCATACAGCCTTTTAAAGGATAGGTATTCAATGACTGATCATGGTTCCCCAACAGAGCTCATCCTCCACCTGCTACCTGTCTAGCCAGAAGATCCACAGAAAATTATAGCAGGATGCCCCCACATCTGGGTTCTGTGGCAGCTCAACTCCAGTTATCTCTGTCTGGTGATTGCTTAGGTTCAACTGCTTGTCACTGTGACTAGAGCTGCTACCGGTCTGTACCTGTAAGGTTGTCCCACTTAAGATTGACCCCTGGTCAGCAAAACCCATCTCAATTTATCTCCCCTCCGATACACACTGTTCATGTTATAGTTGCCTTGAATTCAGCTTATTTAACAAGATTGCAGTTCACAAGTACATAAAGTAATGTGGTGACCTATTGGCCCCTGAGCTTTAGAGCGCAGTTTCAACTTTATCTTTGACACCCCCTACAGCTTTTCTGCTGGGCATTATTCAGATCTAGTAGGCAAGTAAGCAAAAGCAGCTTAGCTGCACAACTTTACAAAGTAGACAGAACAATGGGTGGGATCACTGACTCAGAGACACTGGAGTCTGGAGTAACCAAAATCATTAACTCAATGTATTCAGTGGGAGGTTTTACTGTCCTGAACTGCAGAAGTAGGAGAATACAACACAGAGAACATAGGGAGGTAGAGCTAATAAACTCTACACTCAATCCCCACACTGGCGGGTAACAGGATTTTGTCTGGCGAGTCTGAGCAGGGCCCCCTGCAAATCTGCGAATCATTTAAAAAAAAACTATCCGGGGTGGACCAAGAGGTCCACTCTGTGCCTACAAAAGCATCCCACTGGAAATCTGCCCTGCAGAGCAGATTGTCAGGCAACATGCTAGCTGCACATATATAATTATTAAAGTGAAACGCTCGTTTAATTTTTCCCAGAGTGTAGGGATGGGGATGTTAAACATTCTTGTAATATACTTTATTAGGGAAAGATGTTTCTCTAGAGAGGGGTCGTTGATCCAGGGAGTTATTCTGATTGCCTGACTGGAGTCGGGAAGGAATTTTTCCCCCTAAAGTGAGGAAAATTGGCTTCTACCTCACAGGGTTTTTTGCCTTCCCCTGGATCAACTTGTAGGAAAACAGGCTGAACTGGATGGACAGATGTCTTTTTTCGGCCTTACAAACTATGTTACTATGTTACTATGTTTGTTTAAAAACAAGGTGTAAAAAGTCTTCTTAGCAAACTCTAACAGCATTGCTAAGGAGAGTCTATCTTCAGTCTTCAGTTCTACTGAGCGCTGAAGACACCTGTGTGTAACATACAGAGGCTTCCAACCTGCCCATATGCCCTATCACTGTCTGTATGACTTTTTACACATGGACGTCTTCAGCGCTCAGGAAAATGCTAGACAGAAGACAAAAATGAGCAGATTAGTGGCTATTAGTGGACAATCATCCAAATTGCCTGATACATGGCATATAAGTATGATAAAATTCTAACTGCCTGCAGTCACCACTAGAGGGAGCTCCCATTGACCTTGATATGTAGATCACCTTGAGCAATGGCTCCCAGAATTGTAACTATGGAAGTGTCTAAGAAAGCAGGGGTTTTCATGTATTTGTATCAGGAAAACTGAACTCAAAACCTTAAAAAAATATTTGAAAATAAATCAGCCCACGATTATAAGGTATTCTGTTTATGTTGGATACAGCAGTGAGTCCCTGTCACGCTCTGGTTTGGAGGGGAAAACCCACACCAAGCGTAGGAGGGAAGGGGATTAGGTCAGGAAACAAGTAAAGGAAAAAGGTCACCTCCAGCAGAAAACCCTGACACCAATCCTGACTGACTTACAGTATGAACAGGCCTCAAATGTAGGCAAGTTCATACACAGGAACCTAAACCAAACTGACCCTATAGGACCCTGCAACTACTGACAGGGCTGAGTCTACCCGTTCCTCCAAAAGGAAGGACGAACAGGAGTCTCCCAAAGGCCAAATAACACAACAGGGCAAAGCAGGGTAAACACAAAAGGGAAAGTGGACACTTATCCTTAAGAAGAAATGGAAGCAACCGGATCTCAGGAGAGAACCACACCAAAAGGTCCACAGAAACTATAAACCGCAAGTAACTGTGGTAGAAGAAGGAATAAATAGGGGAAGGACAATTACCACACCCACAACAGCTGAGGGGAAAGGGTGTGGTGAACAGCAACAACACAAAAAGGTAAACAAGTCAGATTATGTCACATGTGCAAGTCTAGCCTAGGGATTACACTGACCCACACTGACCAGGAGTAAATTGTGTGTCACTTACATGTAATTTTCCGCTTCTCCATGTTCAATCATAAATATTTTTTGCATCTGCAGATCACTGTACCAGAGCGGGGTCTCACTGTGTCCCTGCAATGAATATTGGATGCAGCTAGAGGTGATGACTCTACTACAAGTCAATGACATGGTGGCCGCCACTGCGCTTCAGCAAGAGACAGTTTCCGGGCTTGGTCTCTGCAGGAGTCAACACAGTTGACATTCACCATTGATTCAAGGAAAAATCTACCGTCCTTGTCATGTGCTATCGTTTTTATCCAGCGCCTAGGGGAAGGGCAGTCCTTCAGCCATGGTTCCCTAGAGGTTTCCTCCACTGGGGGTTTTTCCCTCTCCTGAGTGCTGAAGGCCCGACACTTCATGAGTGAGTCAAAGGCCCATTATCAACAGGGTCACATTTAAGACCAGTGCCCTGACTTCTCATGAGAACATCTACTGTACATTTGATACCTTGCATTTAATAAAGAAGTCAGTGTATATTAAGTAGTGGTGTGTCTGTTTATGACTCTTCATAGTCAACTGGATGGGGGCGCAGGGTGTTGGACCCTTGCAGATGAGATAGTGATGGCCTTTCTTGGTTTTACACCTCAGCTTATTTTTTGTCCCCTACTTACGGGATAGGTCCCAAGAAATTGAATGGTAGGTCAATGTCTATGGGACTTTGGAAATAGCTGAGCATTGTACTCGGCTATCTCCTTCATTCATAAGGGGACACAGGATCCATTTCTTGTGATCAGCTGTGGTCCCAGATATTCTGTGGATAGTAGAAGGTTTTGTATTGACAGAAACTATCTTCGGACCGCATACTCATTGAAGTCAATGGGTCTGCAAAAAAAATGTTGATGTAACATGGACCACATGTATATTTTGTGCGGATCAGCGATTTGCAGACCACAAAACAGATATGGTTGTGTGCATGGGGCCTTATACAGATTCTACTGAAAAAACCATATATAAAAAATTAAGAGGTACAGCCAGCGGTGTAGGCAGACCACTCAGCTGCTATGGGGCCCCTGGATGAAGGGAAAAAAGGCCCCGCCTCCTAATTACACTTAATTCTCTCTCCTGTCTTGAGTCCCTGTCCGGGACTCAGGCTCTGCTTTCCAACTCTCTGCTTCCTCTGTCCTGTCCTTGGGGCCCCCTTTACTTAGCATATCATCAGCGTCTAGCGCTGCACCTGCTGGAGTCGCAACTAGTGCTCTATATTGTCTCACTGCTGCAGCATTAGCAGTGCTTGCAGATCCTGCTGCTGATCTGCTTGCCTAGCGCCCAGCAGAGAAATTTTTGTGTCCTGTGCCACGAGAGTCGGGATTTCATTCCTCTGCAAGCAACTTGCAAGTGACAGTGTAGAGAATGAGGAGAGTGACTTCTGCGGAAACGATGACTTTAGGTGAGAAGTGACTGTGCTGTCAGTAATATGTGTTTTGAGTGTTTTGATTTTCCAGTGCTGAAACCCCAGTTCTGATGCAGAGTTCTACTCTCTCATCTCTGCAGATGAACCTGAATCTTCACCCTCTCAGTCACTGACACAGTCTAAAACCGCCATGCCCTGCTCTGTGCAGTCAGGTACAGTAAGTGTCTCTGTGTCAGCTTCATGCACTGATGTAGAGACACATTGTTTGTCCTGCTTTAAACTGCATTTTAAGTCCATAAGGGCATTACTATGATGGAATCTAGGACAGTACAAGAGCTTGACATATTATGAATTCAAATATATTTAATATTACGTGACATTAACTCATCATTTCATAAGTATACTTGTTTCTGATTGCTGTCATTGCAGTCTTTAGATTTATGGAACACATATCAGTGTGGCACAGCCAGTGTGTTGGATAAATCAATAGAGATTGACTTTGACAAGATACAACTAACAAGGAAGGGATGCTCTGGGGATGCGCTAACTACTTCCTGGAAAGCTGCAGTGATAAAGTCAAAGGATTTTATTAGATAGTTGCCCTGCTGCAGAAAATGGCCTATTTCGTGTGAAAATGTCTTTACCAGAAGAGAAAACACACATAAATACAGGTTGAAGTCAATCAGAATTCCCCAGATAGATTGATTGATGATAGATAGGAAATAGATATTAGATGTAAATATGTTTTCTACCCCAAACTACCACACAAGTACCACACAATTGTCATTCAAGCCCTAATAGATAACAAATACATGCATATTAAACTCTAAAACGAGTGTTGATACATGTAGTGCATAAAAGTCACCAATACCCTGCTGACTCAATAACTGCAGAGCTCCAAACCTCATCTGGCGGTGATTGGGAAGCTTCCTAGCATGCCTGAGCAGATGCATGCAAGTCTTACATCACCAAGCACAATGCCAGGCGTCTGAGTGTAAAGCATGCCGCTACTGGACTCTGCAGCAGTGGAATGGTATCTGGCAATCTGGCAGTCTCATAGATTAGTTTGAATTTGGCTCTTTTTTTGTTCCAGCATGACAAGATGTGGTTTAGTTAGTTTGTTGTTGGAGAATTTGAATGGCCCGCGCAGAGCCTTGACCTCAACCCCGCTGAACACCTTTTAGATAAACTAGAATGGGGATTGCCAGCCAGATCCTCTCACCCATCATCAATGTCTAATCTCACAAATGCTGTTCTGGATGAATGGGCAATAATTCCCACAGACACACTCCAAACTCCAAAATTTTGTAAAAAGCTTTTCCAATATAGTGGAAGCTGTTTTAGCTGCAAAGGGAGGCCCAACTCCATATCAATGCCTTTAGAATAGTGTACCATGAAAGATCCTACAGGTATAATGTGTAGGTGTCTCAATAAGGGTGGGTTCACATCAGCGTTATGCTTTCCGTTTGGTTATAACGGAAAATAACGGAAACCATAAGACGGAAGTCAAAACGGAAGCCTTTAGAGGCATTCCGTTTTGTTCCGTCATAATAGAAACCTATGAGAATCATAACGGATCCGTTTGGTTCCCTTTATGCAAGACAGAAAAAAAAGTCCTGTCGACAGAATTTTGTTTTCCGTCTTTTAAAGAACTAGTTTATTTTTCTTTAAAGGATATTCCGGTCATATTAAACTATGTATCACTGTATAGGGATAGCCACTGATCACAGGGTATTTCACACATATCACAGAACTAAACACCTATAATAAAATATAATTTATATTCTAACCAGTTAAAGTGGGACAAAAAGTCTCTTATATAAAAGTACAGTATCTTCACCAATCACAAACGCTCAATTGCATATAGATGCCAGTGTAATAGATAGCAGTGATCTCTTACATAACAATTACAAATATAAATATATAGGGTTATCCAGCTTGGACTTTGGAGCTGCTATCTGCACTCAGTTCCTTTTATCACAAGAACAGGGGCCCAATAACCCATGGAGCACCCTGAAACGAATGAAGTAGTTGATCAGGCATGTGTGCGGCAGCTCCACTCATTTCTATTAGAGTTCTGGAGATCTGAATACAGCATTCATGTATCTCCGGAGCTCCCACAGCCTCCCGTTCATTTCAATGGGAAGCATTGTGTAAAAAAGAAGCGTGGAAAGAAGAAGTAGCATGCCCTATCTTGGGGCAGAATCAGCACTGAATCTCCCATTGAAATGAATAGGAAGCAAAAAAGAAAAGCTTCATGTAAGTCCATGTGTTTTTTTGTGCGTTGTCAGTGCGCTTTTTGGTGCAGATCTGTGTCAGAAAACTCAAGCAGAAAAATGCAGTTTTGTATTGAAGTGAACACAAAAAAAGACGAGTTGAAAAACCGCATCAAAGCTGCACGAAAAAAAGTGCAGATTCTGTGCCGATTTTTTTAAAATGTGTTTTTCAGACTCAGTCATGTGAATTGACCCTTAGGGCTCATGCACACGAACGTATTTTCTTTCCGCGTCCATTCCGTTTTTTTTGTGGACCGTATGCGGAACCATTCACTTCAATGGGTCCGCAAAAAAAAACGGAAGGTACTCCGTGTGCATTCCGTTTCCGTGTGTCCGTATTTCCATTCCGCAAAAAAGTAGAACATGTCCTATTATTGTCCGCATCTATTAGTAGCCAGCTGTTCCGTTCCGCAAAATACGGAATGCACACGGATGTCATCCGTTTTTTTTGCGGATCCGTTTTTGCGGACCGCAAAATACATACGGTCGTGTGCATGAGCCCTTAGGGTGTTTTTGCAACATTTTTCCTTGTCTTTTTTGCCCTTTTTAATTAATAAACACTGGTCAGATGTTATCTGGAATTCAGTATAGAAATCAACTAAAAATAGTTAATTTTTTGGAGGTGTTTTTTGAGCCCATTTTCAAAACTCAGCATGCTGTAGGTATGGACCTTTTATTAGGTGTTTTTAAAGGAAAGAAATGTCCTACCTAGAACATGCTGTATTCTGAAAACGAATGCCATGAAGCAAAAAAAAAAAACCACACGAGTGAGGAAAAAACACCACTGTAGTGCATTTCCCTACTGAATTTCAGAAATTGTATTAAGAAAAACGCAGAAATGCTTGTAAAAAAACAACAACATACATACATACATACATAGAGTTTTTATAAGCCAGAAAAAATGCCACAAAAAGTGAGTTTAAAGGATGCCTAAATGTTGTTTTTATGAGTCATAATGTTACAAACTATTGATTTTAAACTGCTCCTAGTCTTGACATTTTGTTCTCATCAAGATCTTTGTTACGCACTTATCTGTCTGCACTCCTGTGGCGAGTCCAGCTGCAATATAGCGGCGCAGGCGGTGCTCTGTTTCTACAGCAATTAGCCCCACTGACACTGGGGCTGCTTGACCCATCAGGGAGCTAGGCCCCCTGACCAATCAGGCTCTATGCTGGTGTCACATGCCTCTTGAGAAGGGTTTTTTAAATAGGCAGCTGGTGCATGTGATTGGTTTTCTAGGACTCACTCGCTGTGGTTTTATCTGTTTATACTTCTTTTATATCCTGCAATACTCGTTATGTGACCACGGTTCTGCACCTCCATGTGGTATTGGATATCAATACCATGTGGATGTTTTTTTAACCATATGTTATTCAATAAAGATGCATTTTCTTAATTAATTCTGGAAGCGGTGTGCCAATTTTTTGTTTATCAGTCTTTTCCATGTAAGTGAAAGGAGCAAGCACTTGTAATTACACTCTGCCTCTGAGACTTCCGAGACAAAATGCAGTGTAGTCCTGAAGGGCAAGTGGCGCTCGTACGAGCCTACCTCAAACAGCTGATCGCTGATGGTTCTGGGACTCGGACTTCCACTGATCAGATATTGATAACTTATCCTGAGAATAGGTCATCAATATTACTGGTGGCACAACCCCTTTCAATATGGCAGCATGTTCAGGTAACAGATTCAGATTAACCCTTTCAGTACCGAGCCACTTTTCACCTTAAATCTCAGGCCGATTTTTGCAAATCTGACGTATCACTTTATGTGGTAATAACTTTAGAACACTTTTACTTATCCAGGCCATTCTGAGATTGTTTTCTCGTGACACATTGTACTTCATGACAGTCATAAATTTGAGTCAATATATTTCACCTTTAGTTATGAAAAAATCCCAAATTTACCAAACATTTTGAAAAATTTTCAATTTTCAAAATTTCAATTTCTCTTCTTTTAAAACAGAAAGTGATACCTCATAAATATGTATTACTTAACATTCCCCATATACCTACTTTATGTTGGCATCATTTTATAAATGTCATTTTATTTTTTTAAGAAGTTAGAGGGCTTAGAAGTTTAGAAGCAATTTTTCAAATTTTCAACAAAATTTCCCAAACCATTTTTTTGAGCACCAATTTCATTATAAAGTGATTTTGTGAGGCTTACCTAATGGAAACCACCCATAAATTACCCCATTTTAGAAACTACACCCCTCAAATTATAAAAAACTGATGTTACAAACTTTGTTAACCCTTGAGGTGTTCCACAAGAATTAAAGGAAAATGGAGGTGAAATTTCAAAATTTCACTTTTTTTTGTAGATTATTCATGTTAATATTTTTTTTTTGCAACACAGCAAGGGTTAACAGCAAACTAAACAGCAATATACATTACTCTGATTCTGAAGTTTACAGAAATACCCCATATGTGGTGGTAAACTGCTCTATGGGCATGTGGCAGTGGTCAGAAGGAAAGGAGCGCCATATGGATTTTGGAGGCAGATTTTGCTACAATGGTTTTAAGGCACCATTTTGTATTTTAAGAGACCCTGACGTACCCCTAGAGTGGAAACCCTCAAAAAGTGACCCCATTTTGGAAACTACACCCCTTAAACAATATATTAACGGGGGAACTGACCACTTTGACCCCCTAAGCGTTTTACGGAATTTGGAAACACTTGGCTGTGAAAATGAAAAGTTTCATTTCTTCCAATAAAATGTTGCTTCAGCCCCAAATTTTTCATTTTCACAAGGGGTAACAGGAGAAAAGCACCCCATAATTTCTTACCCATTTTCTCCTGAATACGGCAACACCCCATATGTGGTGGTAAACTCCTGTGGGGGCACATGGCAGGACTCAGAACAGAAGGATACGGATATAGATATGGATTTTGCAGCACAGATTTTGATGGATTAGTTTGCGGGAGCCATTGATTTTTATTTTTTTATTGTCTTATGTGGGGTCTTATTTTTTGCGGGATGAGGTGACATTTTCATTAGTACCATTTTGGAGTGCATAAGACTCTTTGATCGCTTGGTATTACACTTTTTGTGAGTCAAGGTGAAAAAAATAGCTGTTTTGACATAGTTTAAAAAAAAAAAAACATTACAGCATTCACCCAAAGGGGAAAATCATTTGATATTTTTATAGAGCAGGTTGTTACGGACGTGGCAATACCCAATATGTCTATTATTTGTATTTTTGTTAAGTTTTACACAGTAAATTAATTTTTGAACAGAATTAAATCTTGTTTTTGTGTTGCCATTTTCTAACTGTCCTATTTTTTTTTATTTTTCTGGCGATTGTCTTAGGTAGGGTCTCATTTTTTGCGGGACGAGATGACGGTTTGATTGGTACCATTTTGGGGTAAATACGCCTTTTTGATCGCCTGCTATTATACTTTTTGTGAGGCAAGAGGAAAAAAATGGCTGTTTTGGCATAGTTTTTTAAAAAAAAATTACAGCATTCACCTGGGAGGCCATCTCATGTAATATTTTTATAGAGCAGGTTGTTACGGATGCGGTGATACCCAATATGACTAGCATTTTTATTTCTGTTAAGTTTTACACATTAGATGCATTTTTGAACAGAATAAAATCTTTTTTTTTGTGTTGCCACTTTCTGAGAGCCATATTTTTTTTATTATTTGGGCGATTATCTTAGGTATGTTCTCATTTTTTGCAGGACGAGGTGACGGTTTGATTGGTACCATTTTGGGATTAATACGTCTTTTTTATCGCTTGGTATTACGCTTTTTGTGAGGCAAGGTGACCAGAAAATGGCTTTTTTTACACTGTTTTTATTTATTTTTTTACGTCGTTTACCTAGCGGGGTGGGTCATGTGATATTTTTATAGAGCCAGTCGATACGGACGCGGTGATATGTGATTTGCCTACTTTTATTTTTTTCCCTATTTTTTACAATTTTTTTAACTTTATTTTGGGAAAAGGACACTTTTTTTTTTCTCTGTGTAATACACTTACAGCTTCCTGCCTGTGAGATCCACTAAGGGTGCATCACTACTGTAACAGGGCACTAAGGGGGGGGGACAGCATTTTTTTAAGGGGCACTAAGAAAGCAGCATTACTGTATGAGGGGATAACTACTGTGTGGGGGCACTAGGGGGTAATAACTACTATGTGTGGGGCACAAAGGGGCAAGGCATGATTAGGTGTGTATAGGCAGGCACTGGGCAGAGTTAGAGGCATAGCTTAGTGCAGAAAAAAATGGAATGTGTGGCTCTGTTGTCCCTCCATGGGCTTTTCAAAGAAAAGGAGATGTGGTGAGAGGCTGCAAGTTATATTTTATCTGCTTTATATAGAAAACCATATTCTACCATAGAGTACGTACATAGCTCACTAAATGAAAACTCAAAATATATATTTTTGTTATGGTTTTACCTGGGGTAGATCTTGATCTGACAGCGCTGTCCATTGGCTGAAGCAGAATGCTAGTCTCTAGACATAAAAGAAGTACATATTAAAGTACGGGCAATAATATATAAAATATTATACAGTTTACTAAACTAATAGCATTGATTTAGCATATTCCTAATCTTAGGCTGTGTTATATAATGACAGACAAAATGGGATTCGTTCACCACTCTTGTCATAAACTTGTATTTTCCAAACCTGGGTACACACAGAATTCTAGAATCGGAAAAGCAATCTCTCCAGCACTCCTTAAAAACAAACAAACAAAAAAACCTTTATTGTAAATGCATTAAAAACATCTTGTACAAAAAGATAATAAGAAAACTAACACCTACATGTTTCAGACACAGTAAGACTTGTCCTTGCTTGTGACAAAATGGTTTCCTCTTAACCAGTTTTCTTATAGCACACTAAAAAAGTGAAATTTTGAGTGTTATAAAAAAACTAAGAAACCAATAGGAAACCATTATGCATACCATGAGTAATGACAAGTCTTACTGTGTCTGAATCACGTAGGTTTTTGTGTCCTTTTGAATGTTTTTAATGTATTTACAATAAAGGATTGATTTTTTTTTTAAGGAATGCTGGAGAAATCGCTTTTTTTCTATGTTAGGGTTCCACATCAGTGTCTTGACTTGTTTATAGCCAGTGATTGGCATTCCCAGCCATTTCTTGCTGCATCAAGAGCAGGAGCAGCAAAAAATGGCCAAAGAGGCGTTCATGGGGTGAATAAGTAAATCTGCATAATTCTTCAAGGGGATATATTATGCTCACCTGTTAGTGCTGCGCAGAATTGGTCACAACCCCAGGGAAAGTTTAGAGTGGTCACGAACTGTAAGACCTTTATTGAGTATTTTCACGTGGACAATGTATTTTGAGGTACTCAGGACCCCTTTTTCAAGTCTAATGGGAGGTAGATGTCATCTGAGAGAATGCCACTTTGGGCCAGAGCAGAGTAAGCGCTAATTTGGTTGGTATGCTAATGAGGCATCAAAGTGCCCAACAGGGAATGAATAACTGTTCCAGGAGCACTAGACCGCCTCCAACAAGAAACCTTGCCCACCTGTTCACTCAGTCTCAGTACCTCCCCTTGCACCATTCAGTCTGTGTCTTCTCTGTGATGTGAAGATCGGCATAGACCTCCTCCCACCTGGTCATCATGTCCCTTGGAAAATGTAGCACAAGCACAGAATAGGAAATGTCTGTGTTTGCGCATTGACTTCCCTGCAGTGGCCTCGCTGTACTTACAAGCGCCAAACCATGTGATGTTGATGACCAGATGGGAGGAGTTCTATGCTGTGATGTTGCAGAGGAGGGGGAAGACTGGATGGTGCAAGGGGAGGTACTGGGATCGAGTAAAGACGTGGGCTTAGATTGTTGAAAAAGGTGGGCTTGAGCTCCTGGAACCATTATTCATGCCCCTCTGGGCACATTGAGACCTCATTAGCATACAAATCAAACTGTGATTAAGGTCTCATGCACACGAACGTATTTTGTTTCCGTGTCCGTTCCTTTTTTTTGCGGACAATGAGTACGCAAAAAATGCTGACAGCACACAGTGTGCTGTCCGCATCCATATGTCCGTTCCGTAGCCCCGCAAAAAAAATAGAACATGTCCTATTCTTGTCCGTTTTGCGGACAAGGATAGGCATTGTTACAATGGATCCACAAAAAAAAAACGGAAACACTGATGCCATACGGAACGTCATTAGTTTTTTATGCAGACTGCAAAACACATACGGTTGTGTGCATGTAGCCTAACTAAGGATAATACTGACAAAGGTATATTTTTCATTATGTCCCATGCTCTCCAGCTTCAGCCAAAATGAAATCTTATTTGTGCACCAGAATTCTTATGTGCAAAGAATTTAGGCAGTAGTATTCGTGTTTGTGCCCCTGCGGTTTTTGGTGAGGTTTGGGTGCAGAAACTCACAGAAATCCGCATGGAAATTTGTGGGTTCTTCTGCACGTTAACATGCATATGTGTAGGTACTCTAAGGCTGGGTTCACGCGTGGAAAATCTGCAGCATATCTGCTTGTAATCTGCTTATATTGTTGCTGAAATGCTGCTGAAAACATCTGGAATGCCTTGAAAGCCATTAAACATTGCTGCACCCCCCACCCCGAATCAGATGTTGCTGAAGACTGGGGACCTGTACTGCCCTCTGTAAAAAGACAGTGAGAGGTTATAAGGGGATTAAACCCCATCCCTATTGCAGTCTACTTAACATGATTGTCCAGACAAAATTGAAATGTTAGCAACTATGTTATATAAATAATTTTTTCTTGTATGAGGCTCATGTCTCTGATCCTTTAAGACAGGAGTAGGCAACTTCCGGCAATGCAGCTTTTGGGAAACTACAACTTCCAGCATGCATGCTTTCACTTCTCTTCTCAGAAATCTCATAGAAAATAATGGAGAATGCTGGGAATTGGCTAGGTTGCTGACCCCTGCTTTAAGACTTAAGCAGTATCCCTGGAAGCACTGCAGTATTTTGTACACCACTTTTACTAGACATGACTGTGTTGTTGGTACAATATTTCAGCATTTGGGCCCCAATTTTCATTTTGCCAACGGACCACACTTTATCTAAAACTGGACTTGATTATACTAATGATATAAATCTCCCACTAGTGATGTGTATGGTCTATTACACTTCACTTTCCTCTAACCTCTGTTTTTATGGGAAATGATTTTATGTCAAGATTTGGTCTGTGTTTCCTAGAATTTATGGTTTTGTCTTCTTTGCCAATCCTGACATCATTCTATATTTCACAGCACAAACTGCTATCAATTCTAATGTGATAATGCTATACTAAAAAAGTCTAATTATATTGTAATTAGACTGTGAGCCCCACTGAGGAAAAGAACTAATGTCACAATTAGAGATTCGGCAGCTTCGCTAAACTTCATCAAGAAATTGAATTAGGCACGAATTACTTTGTCATGAATCACTTTTCATTGTATGGGGAACAGTGATCGCGCTGCCCCCCCTCCCCCGGTCAATTAACACCTCAGATGCCGCATTCAGTGTGGATCCCGGCATCTGACACTCACATTCACGTGCTCAGGGGGTTAATCCAGGGTTTAAAAGAAATTACACTAGCTCGTGAAGAGACCGTCCGCCACTATCTTGATTGAAAAAAAAGGTCCTGCGGAAAGCGTGATGACGTCACAACGCTGGCCAAGATCAATGACACTCCGGTGAGTGTCATCAAGTGGTGTCGTCTTCACGCCGGCGCAGGTTCTTTAGCGGGTTTTCTTCAATCAAGACAGCCTCTCCGTGATCAAGTGGATGAGGTGAATGTAATTTTTTTTTTATTATTTTCAGCCACCATTTTAAGAAAAAGTCCAAGTAAATTGCAGCAAATCCATTTTTTTCCCCTAAACTTTAGATAGAATTCTGCTTCGTATGCTTTGATTTGTCATCACTAGTCACAATCTCTGTACAGCACCACAGAGTATGTTGGTGCTCTATAACTAATGGAAATAAATAATGAGGTGTGTTGCAAGATTCTTAGTAAGAGTTGCCCTAATAAAATTTCCAGAAAAGTTTCCAAAAATGACCCTCAGTGGGGTACATCCTCTTTATAAGGCTCATGCACACAACAGTTGGATGTTTTGTGGTCTGGCCCCTAATAGAAAAGTCCGTAATGCGGACAATAATAGGTCATGCAGACATGCGGACATGGAATGCACACAGAGTCATTTCTGTTTTTTTGCGGCCCCATTGAAGTTCTGCATAGGGGCCACAAAAAACGGAACAGACACGGAAAAAAATACGTTCATGTACATGAACCCTTAAGCAATGTTTTAGAGGATTTTCTCTCTCCATGCATTTACATTTTTGTAGTGATAGTACTAAAAGCCATATACCTCACTTTCAGGAATATCCAATCCATCCACGTAGTGTGCTGCTGACTGAGGAAATCCTGTAATAGTAAATGAAATACAATGTTCATCTAAATTAATGACACACATGCAATGGCAGCGACTAAGTCCCTGATTTTATATTAAAGGGCATCTGTCAGCAGATTTGTACCTATGAAAATGGCTGACCTGTTACATGTGCACGTGGCAGCTGAAGACATCTGTGTTGGTCCCATGTTCATATGTGCCCGCATTGATGAGAAAAATGATGTTTTAAAATATGCAAGTGAGCCTCTAAGAGCAACAGGGGCGTTGCCATTACACCTAGAGGCTCTGCCCTCTCTGTAACTGCTGTGCCCTCTCCACTTTGATTGACAGGACGAGGAGTGATGCTGTTTACACTGCCTGGTCCTGTCCATTAAAGTGCAGAGGGAGCAGCAGTTGCAGAGAGCAGAGCCCCTAGGTGTAACAGGAATGCCCCGTTGCTCCTAGAGGCTCATTTGCATATATTAAAACACCATTTTTCTCAGCAATGCGGACACATATGAACAAGGGACCAACACAGATGTCTTAAGCTGTCAAGTACAGATGTAACAGGTCAGCCAGTGTCATAGGTACAAATCTTCTTACAGATGTCCTTTAAGACTGGCAGTACACAATGCATATCATATAGTATGTACAGGTGCTGGCAGGCTGCATCATATATAGGCAGTCTTGGGTTATGGCTGAGTGACTGTCGCAGCAATGTTGTACAAAAATGTTGCAACGAGACAGTTGCACAAAAATCCCTCTAAATTTTAGTCAGACTGTCATATGTCGCAGTGCAACCCCATAGGCCAACATTACAAAAAATGTCGCACATCATTGCTGCAACATAAATTTTCTGAGATTCATGTTGCAGTGTTGTACTTTTTTTGTCTCGTGACTTATTGTTGTAATGTTTATTCTGTGCTTCCTTCTAGCAAAGGGAAAAAAAGAAAATCATGCAAAGCAAAACTGGCTAATTTCAAACGAGCGTATTCAGTCTAGGAAACACGCCTCATGTGTGAGCTGTATCTCCTGGGCTGAACGCTGCTTTTGTCATATGAACTCACAGCATTATAGTAATTTATAATGCTGTGTGTTCCTGCCTGATCTGGGGTCTACTGAACTGTACTCACATAATGTTGTAAGTACTGTACAATTCAATGTAGCCGCAGTCAGACCGGAACTCACAAGTTCTTGTCACAAGCTCAGCATTCAGCCCAGAAAATACAGCTCACACATGGAGCGTGTTTCCTTCTCATGTGAAATTGGCCTAAGGGCTCATAAATGCAACTGTGATTGGCCCAGGAAGTATAGTTTGTGTACTGTCCATATTTCCCGGGCTGATCGTAGCTCCACCTACCAAAACAAAATGTATCATAGTAATTTATGATACAATCAGTCTCTGACTGACTGTAGGGTTGTTGCAGTGTACTCACATGATGAAAGCTGATCCTGTGTTATCTATATAGAGATGTTACTTGTCATTGTAATTCTGCCTCTGTTGATAATGATAACAGCTACTGAAAAGTTTTCTGAACAGGTACAATGACTTATTATTTCAACCAGTGTGAGAATTGAATTATATACGTTTTCTTTTACTCTAGATAATGACATGGAAAATTAGAAAAATTACAGTTTCTTGACTTTTTTGTGTCCCTTGCTTTTTTTTAAATTAAAAACGCAAGTAAAATATTGTGTAACTAAAAATTCCACCCCAAAAGGCTTGTAAAAACAGATTAATTTCATGGCATTTTTTACAAGCCACAAAAACACACCCAAAAAATATAGGTGGTAATTCATCAAGTGGAAATACACCTAAATTAGGCATATTTCAGGCGCAGATTGCGGCGCAATGAATAGTTGCACCGCAATCTACGCATTCTCCCCGCTCATGCCAGGTCTAAGAAAGTGGGTGTGGGTGGGAAAAGTACCAGCTAGTACCTCGGTACCAAAGCCCTCTTTGGATTTCTATTTTAAATTTTTTTGAATACGCAGATAGAAATACCGTACTAATTCACCAAAGTCTTGCACAACTTCGGGCAAGCCGAATTTTGCCTACATGGAGCCAATACATTTTAATGCTGCATGGAAACAGCATTAAAAGTAAAGGTTTTGAACGAATTGACTTCGGATCTATGATCCGAAGTTTGATTCGCTCATGCCTGCTGGTAATCTAATAAACCTTATCTCTAAAGTATTAAAAGTTCATAAACAATTATTTAAGCCAAATTCTTATCAGAAGGATACAAATTGACCTATAATGAGTCTTTAGGAGATCAGAGATGAGAGACAAGAAGTCATAAGCTGAGCTGCCAGATGGAACACAGTAAAAACACAGAGCATGCTACTACAGAATCTCAAGACTATACAGAGAAAGGGTCTCAAAATTTTTAATAAAGACCAATTGAAAAAATATTTTTAGCTTAAAATGAGTACAATGCAATAATAAAGTGCCCACAAAGGTGTCCCTATCCATTGCCTTTTAAAGGATATCTGTCACCAGGATCTCCCCCAAACTACTGTGATATCGGGATAATTGAAGAAACACAGGGAATTTATTACTTCAGTCGCTTCAGTCTGTGTTGGTGTATTTGTGCCGTTACATAATGTTTCTTAAATTTGGTGTATCCTTAAACCTCATGGTTTTGTCTAGAACTGCTACTTCAGCTTTCCATAGCACCCTTCTACTGGAGTGACTTTGGGAATTTTTTTCACTTTTTAAAAAAGTCCCAGTGATAAATACGGAATGAAATATAAAGATAACTAACCACATCCACTTTTCAAAACAGAAGTGAGTGGCTTATGAAGACAAAAAAGTCCCAAAAGTTCTATTTTGCATCTTTCGGAAGACAAAATTTTGGAGTGCAGAAGGTGATAAATTCCCCCTACAGATTTCAAAGACGTAATTATTATATCTGAAATCACTTGCACTTCCCAACAGTAAATCAGTAAACAGCCCCTGCTATGTATGCTAATGAAGCATCTGGGAGTCCTACGTTACAGTATTTTTTGAGTTTAAGAGTCTATGGGATACATTACCATGCAGAGCATGGACTGGAGGCTCACAGCAGGTAAATGGATGGGAGTACACATATATAATAATAACATATTTGCAATATGTACCTCTTCAACTATCCAAACATTATATTTCTGTTTTTTCTTCTGATGACAGATTGTGTTTGAGCTCACAAAGCATTGTCTACACCTCAAGTCTAGGTATATATGGTTTTCAAGATATACACAAATATTCTCATTCACGGAGAGCAAACAAAAAATGGTGAGGCCCTATCACACAAAGAATATTAGAAATTATTACAACCTGTCAGCATGAACCTGTAGTTATAGAGCAGGAGGTGCTGAGCAGATTGATATATGGTTTTGTGGGAAAAGATTCAGTAAAACTTGTAACTTATAAATGTTATACCTCTGTTCTTCCTACACTCAGAAGTCCAATGGGAGGTCCAACTCCTTGACTGACAGTTATCTTAGTGGTCAGTCATACTAAGGCTGTCAATCGCAGAATAAGTCCGGCTATATGACTACATTGGAATAGCAAAGAATTAAATTAGTAAATGCAAGTTCTACTGAATCTTTTCCCACAAAACTATATATCAATCTGCTCAGCTTCTCCTGTTCTATACAGTGTTGTCTGCAGATCAGACACTGTGTTCAAAATTACAGGTTCCCAGCAGCTGGGAACGTGACCATGGATGGGGCTGGGAGCAGAAGGCTCCATTCACTGTGGCATAGTGCAACTCAGCTTATATTCAAGTGAATGGGAGCTGAGCTGCAGTTTCTTGTTATGTTTCTCTTGCTGGTATAGCTGGGTGTCAGACCCCCACAGATTTGATATTGACCTATCTGAAGGCTAAGTCATTAAAATTTAGAAGCTGGACAACCCTTTTAAAGTAAAACATTACCTACACAATACTTTTTTTTTTGGTTCAGTGGTGGGGTTTGCAAGTTCTTAATTGAGTTTATCACAATACTCTAGCTTCTCTGGCCACATGCCAAAAACATACTTATCAGTTAAATGACTTTAGTTCTAATGTATGTGTATATGTCAGAAATAGAGATGATATTGCTAGCCTCACTGGGGGCACAGACTGACGAGTGTGACCCTAACCCTTCAGAAATTGTATGCTGTGCTATGGAAATAACACTAAATAAATGAACCTTATATAAAAATTACATAAACAGTCTAATAATATATGTTAAATGTACATTAGTAGTAATAACACATAACAAGAAGTTTAAACATTTTTCAAAATGTCCAGTTTATTACAATGGCTAAATCTATTGGGTCATGGACATTTATGTGATCCGACTGTCATTCCAGAAACAGAAGATGACATGAAGTCTTGATCGATAGGTAAATTATACTATTTATACTATATTTATACTATTTATGTCAATTGTTGTATACGTTATATAAAAGTGAAATCCTCTTACCTGCAGAAAAGTGAAGGGCACTCAGGCAGCAGAATGCAAACACCAGAGGCAGAGGAGGATGGTGTTTTACAGATTTGATTTTAAGGACCCTCTTCCTCTCTGTAGGTGACATGTTTCTTTTGTGTGTCCTGTACTTGAGCATCTCGAAGAGACTGTGGAAGGTTAGATCTGTAAGTGTGTGTCTGGCTCATCCACAGTGAGGCGTTATCTCTTTAAATGTAACACTGTATCCCATAGGAGTGGAAGCAATCAGCACCTGGCAGGATCCTACTTTCTATCCTCTATGTCATGCTGAGCTCTTATTTATGAGGCATTGCCCCCCCCCCCAAATCAATGTTGCCTGATTAGCTAAGGGTTGAGTAAGTAGGGAAGAATAGAGGATCTATATTATTGCACAATAGGGAATCTTATAACTAACACTGACTTTGCAGCAGATAGGAAATGCCACTCATGAACACTATGTGATAGCACTACACGTGCCCTCAGAAATATAATAGCTTTTTTGCTTCCTGTCGAGTTTATTAACAATTACTATTTTATGACATTTGCTGATCCTTGTACGCGGAGATCACACAGAAAAACTGGTTTATAAGAAGTTATTTCTGAGACTGTCCTGTGTACTGTGAAAGCCTACAGTACGAGAGCATGGTAATAGCAGCCCTACACTATTGTTGGCTTCTTATTAACCACTTTATGGTGTGCAATTTGCACATTTTGCTTACAAAATGATTCCCTGTTTTAGTTCCTTATTTAATCCCTCCAGTATGTCAATGTGCTATTGAAAAGCCTCCAGAGAAATCACTTTTAATGTTAGAAGTTTAACCGCTGGGATTGACTTGGTTTATTGTAGCATTAGTCAAACCTATTTTAATAAAAAAGATTTTTAAAAGATATAGGAGATGAGTCATTGGAAGTCTCATGGTCTTCTATCCAATTTCATTAGAATTGGCAGTTTGTTTTAGTTCATGTTAGTTAAAATGGTCTTATTTTCAGGAAAATACCACAGTTCTGCATAACAGTAGAATTCTAGAGCTAAAAATGCTATAAAGATGTACATACATGTGCAATCAAGTAAAAAAAAAACTTTCAAAAAGCTAATTGCTGATGAGATCCAATCATGTTTTTGCTGTAAATATCTACCATCTTGGTGTAGTCAAAAAAGGTCCTTTAACATGGACTGATAATAAGATAATCCTCATAATTGGCCTGTGTAAAAGGTGCCCCATACACAGGAAATGATTGCTATGTAAATGCAGCCCTCATCACTTCTGACTCTCAGGCAATCATTGGGATCGATTGGTTCATTCCTAATAATTGCCTATAACATTGGTTTATGTAAAAGAATCTTAAAGGGGTATTCCCATCTCACAAATGTAGTTTGTAAAGTTAGATATAGCCATACCAATATTATTACTAATAGAATGTATTTATATAAAATGTACCGTTTAGAAGATTTGCCTATTTGTATATCCATTGTCCAACACACATCAGTCAGGCTGTTGTCCCTAGTTACAACCACCGCAGCCATGTAGTGGTGGTGACCGGCTTATTCTTGTTCAAACCCGCTCTGAGGTAACTGCTGTACTGTGAACGCACATTACATGAACATGCGGAGACACATCTTAGGATACTTTCACATCTGCATTTTGGACGCTACCAGTCCAAAACGCAATGGTCAGGATCCGTCCAAAACACAGACTTTATAAACGGATCCTGCTCCATAGAGGTGAACTGATCTTGGAACAGGATCCGTTTCTCTGCCCTTTGGAAGCACAGACAAAAATGCTACAACCCTAAGATGTGTCTCCGCATACTCATGCAATGTGCGTTCACAATACAGCAGTTACCTCAGAGCGGGTTTGAACAAGAGCAAACTGGCCACCACTACTACATGGCCACAGTTGTCGTAACTAGGGGCAACGGCCTGACTGATGTGTGTGGGACAATGCCTATACAATAAGGCAAATCTTCTAAACGGTACATTTTATACAAATACATTCTATTAGTAATAATATTGGTATGGCTATATCTAACTATACAAACTACATTTGTGAGATGGGAATAACCCCTTTAAGGAGGTTATCCTGCCATATATAGATGACCTATTTTTGGCGGGGGGGACCAGGTGTCAGACCCCCACTGATCTAATATTGATGACCTGTTGGGGGAAATCTAACGTGACCTCAACCCTTTGTCCACTTCTGTCCTCATTGATGTACTGAGTGCATGCAGGAAGAAATACACCAGAATACAAGACTCGGGTATAAAATCCTCTCTCAGTAAGAGTAGGAGCACAATGACTTGCTTTATTAGGCACACAGTGGTTTTTATAAGAACATCAGAAGGGGCGTCCCCCTGAGGCTCATGGCATTGTTTCATTGGCTAAAATACAAAAACAAGAAAAGAGATAACACTTGGCATCTGCACAGTGTGCATTATTTTACAAACTTTGGTATGCAAACTATGTAAACCTCTAGGTGCCAGCTCCATATTGAAATGGCTTCACATTAATATCATGTCATCCTCAACAGACCTATCCTGACAATAGGTGATCAATATAAATGGCAGGACAACCCCTTTAAGAGTGTTGTGTGGTGGATAGCTTAATCTGAGGATGCCATTCAGCCCTTTATACATACATGCACATCTCAATGGAGAGAGGGAAGTAGGCTGCTGCCAGAAAAAAAGCCTATCTCTCACATGAACAAAGAATGGGGTATGTTTTAATCCAACTTGCCTGATCCTTCTTTCCTGGACATAGGTTGTTGGGGGAGATTAAAGGCTCCCTCATATTCATTAGTCAGTTAACTAGTTCTTCTGAAATAAGTAGGTTCAACCAACGTTCCTAGAAAGTGTGTAGCTACATTATAACTCAACTGGTATTTGTCTACTGGTCCTATCATAAGTTACAATAGAAGTGTCATTGTAGCCACCCCTCTTCCTTTCTATAGAACTGAAATTTTTTTGGGTTGGAGTTGGAAACGTTTAAAAACCAACATGGCTGCTTTCTTCTAAAACAGCTCCACACCTGGGCATGGTATTGTAGCTCTATTCAAATGAAAGGGGCTGAGCTGCAATGCCATGCACAACCTGTGGACAGGCCTGACACTGTTTTTGGAAGAAAACAAATGTTTTTCTAATCTTGTGTAGCCCCTTTAAGTAATATGGTTACATTATTGGTGGAAGTGATGAATGTTTTATGAATATGAATCTGCTTTTTAATGACTGGTGAAAACCTACACAGTAGCAGTCTGCAATGTGTATTATGTTAGTGTGGCAAAGCTATAGAAAGTTGTATTACTGCCTGGAACAAAATTGTGTCAAGAGTTGTGTTTTTGGAAGAGAAAAATAAATTTTCTAAACCCTTACTGGAAATTTGACAGCTCCTTGATTGACATTGTGTACATGGGCTTCAATATAATCGCTGTAAATGTATGCTTTCTGGGAAGATGCAAATGATTTTATAATCCTGAGTGTCAGCTTTAAATAGATCTTGCTCTACTGATAGCATTTCATAGTTGCACTTACCATTATCACTGTTTACAGTATGAGATCATAGACCTAATTTATGACTCACAAAAATACTAAAGTGCAGCCATGCATTTACTCTGGCAATGGCCCGTAATGGGACAAAATAAAAAGTCAAGTTAACATCAATAACATAAAATAAAAAAGTTTTTTAAAAAAATGTACACATTAATAAAAAATTCAGGGGAAATTTTGATAGAGTTTGTGTTGCCATTATTTTCACCAAGTTTATCAAACATTATTGATAAGTTTGGTACATATTTAACTGTGTCTAGCTATGTTACTTCAATTATTATGCACCCTCCCCCTTCCTGCTGAAGTAAATAGGCAAAATTTGTGCGCCTTCTTAAATCTAGTCTACTGTACAGCTCACTAACATAACTAACCACTCCCAATTTCAAAACTGGAGTTAGTGGTATAAAATCACAAAGAGTCACACATTTTTGTGCAAATAAGCCCAAAAAGTCACAAAAGCCACCCCTTTTGAGAATTTTTGAGGCAGCACTCTGAAGTGTTGGGTGTGAGAAATCCCCACGCCCCTTTATTAGAAAAAAGTAAAAGAAAATGTACTGTACATATATAACAAAATTATAATGACAAACCCTAGTGTAAAACTAGCCTTACAGCATATATTTTTTTTCTAGTGGAGAACCTTTTAAAGGGAATCTGTCACCTACTTCCAGTGTATTTAATTAATGCCAATACACTTTAGCTCTGTGTACCATCATTAAAACTATACCTTTGTCAGGGTTAGGCCTAGTTCACGCTTCAGTGATTTGGTCAGTGATTTCCATCAGTTATTGTAAGCCAAAACCAGAAGTGGAGCCTACACAGAAATAAGGTATGATGAAAAAATTTGCAATTGTTCTGTGTTTTTCAAATCAATGACTAGATATGAGCGAATCGATTCGTCGATTCGTTGATTCGTATCGAATCTTGGGAATTTTTAGCTGCGAAGCAAATACGAATATTAGGTGCTTTGTACGCATTCGCTTTGTAGTTTGTCCTATAAATGATACGCTATTGCTACGTATTAGTTACTCTATACGCTGTTGCGTACGAATTCAATTCATTAGCGAACTTTTACTGTTAGTTCGTTTATCGTGCGCAAAAGCCCGGGAAGAAAGTGGTCACCTGACCTAGTGGGCAGGGCTTGCTCTGATTGGCTCAGGCTTGGTAAGCCAGTGACGCATCACTTCTGCTGCGACTGCTGAGATGAGCAGAAGCACTGAGTGTGAAGTTCTGAGACCTGTTTTGTGAAAATTTGATATAATAGCTCTGGTAATCCATATTACACATATCAGGGATACTGCAGGTCAATTGCAGGGCCAGTTCAGGGCTAGTATTTAATCAAGCAGGGAGAGAGAGACAGGGAGAGATAGCGAGAGATAGGGAGATACAGGGACAAAGACCAGCTGTAGGGCCACAGAGTTAGGCTACTTTCACACTGGCGGCAGGCCTGATCCGGCAGGTGAAGGGTGCTGCCGGATCAGGCCTGCCGCAGTGACGTGTGTGGAGCCGGAACCGCGCTCCGGCCCCACACATGTCACACAGTACATACATACACATAAACATACACACACATATAGACATACAAACACACATACATACTTACATGCTTCCCGGCAGGTCTTCGGAGCGTCAGAGGGACAGGACGGCTCACACAGGTCACGATTCCGCACAGCGCCCTCTGCTGGGCGCCTGGTGGAATCATGACGATTCCACCAGGCGCCCAGCAGAGGGCGCTGTGGGGAATCGTGACCTGTGTGAGCCCTCCTGTCCCTGACGCTCCGAAGACCTGCCGGGGAGCATGTAAGTATGTATGTGTGTTTGTATGTCTATATGTGTGTGTATGTTTATGTTTATGTGTGTGTCTGTGTCTGTATGTGTCTATGTGTAGCCGGATCCGTAATGGACTCCATTGAAAGTCAATGGAGGGCGGATCCGGTTACCATTATGGTCACACCAGACTGATCCACCCCCATTGACTTGCATTGGGGGTCATTCTGGATCCGTCTTGGTGCGGATGCCTGGACCGGAGAGCAAACCGCAGCATGCTGCGGTTTGCTCTCCGGTCTGAAGACTGAACGGAATGCTTTCAGGAGCATTCTGTTGTCTTCAGTTCAGTTTTGTCCCCATTGACAATGAATGGGGACAAAACTGAAGCGTTTTATTCCGGTATTGAGCCCCTATGACGGAACTCAATACCGGAATTTTAAAACGCTAGTGTGAAAGTAGCCTTAACTGAAAAATGTCTGGAATGGATAAACAAAAGGGGTCCAGTTCCAGCCAGACTTTGAGCTCTAAAAAAATGGAGAAGTTAGCACAGGGCAGCAGTGCCAAAGGACCTGTAGCCGGAGCATCTACTAGTAGTATTCGCAATACTTGGCCGTTGTTCCACCAGGCTAACCCACCGAGGCGCAAATTTGTAGTGGAGGAGAAAGTAGATGAGGTAGTGGAGTGGATGGCACGCTCATCTCAGTCTCAGCCGGATGATCTGCTGATACAGTATCCATATGTAGCCAGGGGTCAGACTCGTCCTGCTCCACCATTCCACTCAAGCAAACCACTTTATTTTCTGCCACCTCTCGGGCTTCAGTGTTCCCTCCTAGTGGTGTCCCTTCTGCAATTTCTAAAAAAAAAATCCACCGAAGCCCACCTTATAATCCGGCGGTTATAGAGGACAGCCTCCCTGAGGATTTCTTAGAGGGCAGTCAGAGTTTGGACTGCCCGAAATTGTCAGTTGGTGGGGAACATCCTAATCTGCATTCTGAAAAATGTGTTGTGGAGGAGTCTGATGATGAATCTGATGTGTTAGACCGGAGGACCTGGGAAGCGGATCGGGCTGGTGAGGAGGATTTGAGCTCAGAGGAGGAGGGTGGTACTAGTAGTGGCAGCAACAGAGGGCAGAGGCAAGTTAGGCCCAGGGCTAGTGCTTCCCTGGGAACTAGCGAGACCCCAAATATAGTGGGGCTGGCACCAGGGTGTAAGCGTGCAAGGACTACAAGCTTGGCCAGCTGTGGAGGTCGCAAGTCGGGTGTGTGGAAGTATTTCACTACTCTGCTGGGAGATTGCAGTATGGCCACGTGTAATTTGTGTAAACAGAAATTGAGCCGTGGGAAAGCCACAAATGTTGGGACCACTGCTCTGTGGAACCATTTGAAGCGGCGTCATGCCGGCAATTTAGAGCAGCCCATTAATACTAAAGAGCTGGTTACTTCTCCTGGGGTCCCTTCTGTCAGGCAGGCCGCATCCAGGGCCATAGCTCAGCCCGCATCCCGGGGTGTAACTAGTATATCCACCTCATTGTCGGCCAGTGCGTGCATTTCTCCACCTCCTCTCATTCGACAACCGTCCATTGCCGTGTGCGTGGCCAGGAATCAGTTTTACGCCACAAGTAATCCGACAGTGCGCAAACTGAATGGTCACCTGACAAAGTTGCTGGCTGTGCAGTCTCTGCCGTACCAGCTGGTTGACTGTCCAGCTTTTAGGGAGCTAATTGCTTGAGCTCAGCCACACTGGCAGGTCCCTAGCCGGCATTACTTCTCCAACAAAGCCATTCCCGCCCTTTACTCCCACGTGGATGACAATATTGGACGCTCCCTGCAGCTGTCTCTCTGCAGCACAGTGCACGTCACGGTGGACACCTGGAGCAGTGCTTATGGCCAGGGGCAATACATGTCCTTTACTACCCACTGGCTGAATGTATTTAGTGGCAGCCAGGCAGGAACCCCCCAGCAACTCGGTCAATTGCTGTTGGCACCTCCACGTGCTTTCCAGCCAGGATTGCAGCATACCACCCAACAACTATCCACATCCACCTCCACGGGCAGTCTGCCTGATGGAGCGTCAGGGCAGCGAGTTACCCCCACTCCTTCATATCACATGTGCCAGGTGAAACGCTGCCATGCTTACATGTTGTATTTTCGCTCCGGCTGCCTCTCAGCAGGGGTTAACATTCTGTGGCCGGATCTGCGGCCCACCCCCATTACAGTGAATTTGGGCCGGAGCGCGGTTCCGGCCCCACACGTGTAATTGCGGCAGCGCGGATCCGGAGGCACCCTTCACCGCTGGATCCGGGCTGCTGCTAGTGTAGAAGTAGCCTTACATTCAACTCTAATGAACAGTTGTAGCTACATGGGAATAGTTTGGGGCTGGAGGATCCCGTTCCTAACCACTAGTAGTCTTACTGCAGCTGCACCCCCACGTGGCTTGGATGAAAAAGAAATTAAATATGTTTTACACTTACTAGAGGCTGCAGGTACTTCAGGGGACGGTGGTGACGCCGTCGTTGACAGTGCTCTGCAACATAAAAATGTACACAATTGTTAGATGATGACTCTTTTTAATACTAACACATACTACTATTAAGATATTATGGGTGTGAGAGGGGGGGCCATATCATATTTTTTTCTTCTAAAAAGGTATTTATGGCAATAGATAACGTTATCGTCGCAATAACTTTCTTTATATCGTTAACACTGTGCGGTAGGAATACTTTGGATATTGCCCACTGACAGTAGCTGCAGCATGGGCACGTCTTTGAGTCTGTGTGTAGGAGGAGGAAGCGCTAACTATGAAGGGGCATATAAGGGTACTTTCTTTCAAACTAACACAAACGGGAGAACGGCCAGCACCATTAACAATAATGACTAGAATACCTTCACTTAAGTTGTTTGGGTCGATAGTTAGAGAGGCGTTGCCTAGCATGAAACAAAATTACTGCAGCGCACTACGCACAATCACGTTGTCCTTCTATACTTTTTTCATTATTGGCAGTGACTGCTGGTATATATACAATACAGTACACTAATTTTTTTTACATGTTTTTACTTATCAAATATTTTGTTACTCACCCTGCTGTATCTCTGCGCGGATCTCATTAAGCCGCTCTGGGCATTTGAATTTCAGATCGGACCATTTCCGCTGGATCTGGCCCGGGGTCCGCACGGTGTGGAAAAGATGGCGCAGGCCTTGGATCACCTGCTGGATCACCTCCTTCTTATGCTGGTTTGGATGGCGGTGTATGCCATCGTAATCCTCTCTGTCCATCAGCCGGATCAGGAATTTCAGCTCTTCAGAGCTAAATGATGAGGATCGCCTGGATGCCATTTTCGAATATTCGCTCTGCCTCTGAGGAGTGCACGCCGCGGCCTTTCGTTGTACGTGCCTGCGTATTACGTAATCACGTAGACAATAGTACGCTGAGGATTCGTAAGCTATTTGTACGCTCATGCGTACGTCTTCTAAGAAGTTGCGTACATTTTTTAAATGAACGTTCGTTATTAGTGAGCGAATGTTCGCTAAAAGCACATAATAACGTATATTTTGTACGCAAATACAACGAATCTATTCGTCGAATATACGAATCTTAGGAAAAGTTCGGCGAATGTTTGGTGAATAATTTTTTGAATGATTCGCTCATCTCTATAAATGACCAAAAAAGTCTGAAATAGACCTTATCCATCTTTACGAACATCAGAAAACTTTGTTTAGTATGCTAATAAGTCTCAAAGTTCTCAGTGGGGCCCAGGAGCCCAAGCCTGCCTCCTGCAAGAACCCAAGCCTGCCTCTTCAGTTGGTACCTCCCCTTGCATTCTCCAGTCCACCACCTCCTCTGCAGCATCATGATCTTCTTTGAACTCTGACCATGATGTCAGCGTCTTCCTCAGTGAAATCTGACATTGTTAATGGCTCGGCGCATGCCCTTCACCTACAGTGAGTCTGATGCCCACTGCAGTCACTGCGCCAGTGCAGGTACTTTCCTGTCCTGCGCTAGCGGAAGATTTCAAAGAGGGAAATGCTGACCAGTTGGGCGGAGTTGTATGAAGATCGTGACATCACAGTGAAGGGGGCAACTATCCTTTCCTCTTAGATTCTACAGTGCAACAAGCAGGTTGTCTCCCCTTGTATCTTATCACTTACCATGTCTATAAGGTCTGCTTTTTTTCTATCTTGATGTTAAAGAATAAATAAAGAATAACATGTAAGCAAAGTAAATTCCACTAATATTAACCAGTATCTTTATTTATCATTATAATGGACAAAAAGTTCTAAAGTCCTTAGGAAACATCTGTAACAATATTTCCCCCAAACAATCATGTGTGCTTCATTATGTTAGCAGCTCTTAAAAGCAGCATATCCTGATTGCTTCCTGTGCCAAATAGGACCATTTTATCCCCTACAGACTGGTTACAAATATAATACTTAATATCGCTGGTATATGACTTTTGTAAATCTTAACTGCTACTCAGATCTTAATAGCAGATACTGTTTGCCCTTCTACGTGGCAAGGTCCACCATATTTGTTGGAATAATTTTCCAGATACAATCAAATGTTTTCTATATGTAGTGCATTTCTTCAAGATGAGCACCTCAAGAGATATCCTTAATTGAATCATGACAAAGGCTTTATATAAGTAATTACGTACCATCAGGACAAGCTAAAATGTAGTACTGTGTTAGATCAAAGAAAATAACAATTTATGTTGGTGAAAGCAGGCAAGTCATTGACTGAATATGGATTGATTGACCTATTGTGTGTATTGAGCGGCACAGGTCATCATTTATCATGAATACTGTTAGTAAATGCACCTTTTAACCAATTATGTTGTCACTGGTTGTAGACAGGCACTGGAAGATACAGTATCAGATCTTATTATTGGGTTTGTGTCTGGCTAGGTAATCAAACCATTTAACTTCTTGAAAGCTAAAAACAATGCAGAGTTAAGATTTTACTTTTCTTTAACATGACTATATGGATTAGAATCATGATTGGCTTTTATAACATAATGTGTCCTACATTTAACAATCTTGAAAAAGTTTTAAAATGTGAAATCTTTAGGTCTTAGGCTTCATGCACATGACCACATTTTTCATCCGTGCACTATTCAATGTTTCTGGATAGCACACTGGCCCATTCATTTCTATCAGGCCATGCACACAACCGTTTGGTCAGAATTAATGGTGTCCTTATGTTGAGAAATACAGGCAGATATTTAGCCATCATGCAATACCATCAGGTAGGCGTCTGATTTACTCCAAATTTATCCTGCAGCAGAACGGCTCCAAACATACAGCCAGTGTCATTAAGAACTATCTTTGGGGTAAAAAAGAACAAGGATTCCTAGAAGTGATAATATGGTCCCCACAGAGACCTGAACTCAACATCCTCGAGTCTGTCTGGGATTACATGAAGAGACAGAAGAATCTGAGCAAGCCTCCTTCCACAGAGGATCTGTGGTAAGTTCTCCAACAACCTCCCTGCTGAGTTCCTTCAAAAAATGTGTGCAAGTGTACCTAAAGGAATTACTGTTTTGAAGGGTAGTGACACCAAACATTGATTTGATTTAGATTTCTCAATTTCTCTTTTGTTCATTCACTTTGCATTTTGTTAACTGATAAAACTAAACTATTAACATCTCAATTTTTGAAAACTGGAGAAAACCCAACCAAACATGGGGTGAACAGGGCCTCATTTGCTTAAATTAAAGATGAGCTGTGATTGGTTAATTTTTTTTCTTGTAGACAGTGTTGATACATGTGTCCCACTGTATCTACATAGTCCCATAAACATGAAATACTGAATATGAACTAGTATATAAACTGGTTATACTGAAATAAATTTAGTTCTAAAAGAAATGTAAAACATTGGTAAATACTTGACACTTTGTCAGAAAACACAGAGACAAGGAAACGTGGTCCAGAATATATGGACAAAGCGCTGTCATTGTTATCTATTTATTACTAACTGATTAGAATAGTTGAGGCCTAGTATGAGATCAATGTTTTATATGATAATACCCACTAGGTGCCCCCTCCTGATGGCAAAACCTGAGGCAAGTTAAACTGGAGAGACTGTTTCTTTGCACACAGTAATACACATCCTGCATAGTAGTGGAATGTCTGTTCTCCTAAATCCAAGAAAATGGATTTATCAGACTATAAGATGCATTTTTCCCCCCAAAAGTGTGGGGGGGAAATGATAGTGTGTCTTATAGTCTGAATGTAGCCCGACACTGCACTGCAAGCTGGCAGGTATACATCGCAGGCCACGCTGTGCAGGCAGCTATCCTTATGCCACAAGGCGTGGCCTGCGATGTGCACTTGGCGGCAATGTAAATTGCAGTGTGTTGTCGGGCTACATTCCGATATGTACATGATGGCAACAGGCAATGCTTCACGACCTGGCTGCTGGAAGAAGATTCCCCATGCGCAGGAGGGAGACAGCAGGTGGTGCTGGAGGATCACAGGCTTCCTGTCTGCTGTGTGCTGTTGCGGGAGGGAGACAGCAGGCAGTGCTCTGGAGATGGAGGGAGACGGTGCCGGTGCCGGTTTTTCTCTTCTAGCATGTCTGCACCGCCTGTACATACCTCCACCAACGCTTTGCCTCTGTTCATAATATTTACAGATTCTTTAACGACAGGCATTGTACCAAGAGACTGGCGCAAGGCGAATGTGGTGCCCATTTTCAAAAAGGGTGCTAGGTAGAGATGAGCGAACGTGCTTGTAACGAGCACTGTAGCGCTTGGCTCCCCTGCGCTCGCATGGGCGCAGGCATCCGGATCCGTCGGGTGAGGAGGACGGATCCGGATGCCTGCGCCCATGCGAGCGCAGGGGAGCCGAGCGCTACAGTGCTCGTTCGCTCATCTCTAGTGCTAGGTCTTCACCAGGAAATTATAGACCAGTAAGCTTAACATCCATAGTGGGAAAAATGTTTGAGGGCCTTCTACGAGACTACATACAGGATTATGTATCTGCCAATAATATAATAAGTGATAACCAACATGGTTTTACTAAGAACAGAAGCTGTCAAACTAACCTGATTTATTTTTATGAGGAGGTGAGTAGAATCCTGGACAGAGGAAAGGCTGTCGATATTGTGTTTTTGTATAGAAAGATGAGATCTGCACACCCTTTTCAGCTGGGTGCTCATAGAGGACAAAATGTCACTGAGTATCAGAAGGAATCTATGGCACACCAGTTTTTTTCACTTTAAATGCTTTTTATTCACATGTAGGAATTCATATAGTTCATGATTTTTAGTCCGGAGAAATTAATAAGTAATATGTATACACCAAGTACTTTGCCGACGTTTCGGTCAACTCGACCTTTGTCAAGGAATCTGGAGAAAATGCAAAAATTATATACTCAGCACTTCATTAAAAAGTATGTAATTGCTCATAGTTTCAAAGGGTATCCAATACTCATATTAATTAGTAATGAATAAATATATAGATATTCAGATATTATGATGAGGGGTATACCTTTGTAACATATTGATCCACCTGTTCAAGAGGTGGAATCCTTTATGATAAGTCATGTGATGAATACAATCACAGGGACAAGTGAAGCTGTCTATGGTCAACGAACAGATAAATCTAAACAGTCATTAAGGTATTCAAAATAGCAGCGATTTAAAGAGATATCTGGGAGATTACCTTGGTATAACCTGTAGTATGTGTGCTCCGGGATCGGACGCCACTATTGTGTGCAGTCTCCCCGATAGTGGGAATGTATGGGCTCTATGTAGGGACGTGCGATCACGTGACCGGGAGCGCGCATGCGCTCTCGGTGTCCAAACGATAGGTCATCAATATATATAACTCGGAAAACCCCTTTAACCTGTACAAATATATAAACGGACCATAAAAAAATATCAAGGGAAGCTATTCTGTGTTAAACCCCCTCAAAAAACAAGAGGCCACTCCCTACGACTGGAGAAAAAAAGATTCAGTCATAAGAGGCGACAAGCATTCTTTACAGTAAGGTCTGTGAATCTCTGGAATAGCCACAGGAGCTGGTCACAGCAGATACAGTAGGTGGCTTCAAAAAAGGTTTAGATGACTTTTTAATTCAAAATAAAAATGAGGCTTATGACAATGTATAGAAATCTTGTTCTACTCACTCTTTCCCTTTGGCCCAACCCCTTTTTTAAAAGGAAGATGGACATTGATCCAGGGATCGATATAGCGGGATTACAGGTTGGACTTGATGGACATTTGTCTTTTTCCAACCTTAACAACTATGTAACTACTATGTAACTTTATCCAGTATCCCCCAATAAAGCGTGCTCCAATAAATTAACCCCATAACTTTTATATGCCCAATATACTGTCCCATAATAAAGTGGCCCATACAGTTTCCCCTAATAAAGTGTCTCCCAATTCAGTATGTCAGCACTCAGTTGTAAATCAGTTGCGAATCCCACCCAAATCCTCTAAAACCTAGGAGCGTCTTATGGTTCGGTGCGTCTTATAGTCCGAAAAAATACAATAGCTTTTCTCATATTTTTTTAGACTTTTGAGAATCCATATTCTAGTCTGATGAAACCAAAATCAATCTTTTTGGATCTGCTGGCATCCTACATGAATTCTGCAAGGTGTAGGAGTACAGTGAGACCATAACCACCTAACTGTTCTACCCAAGCTCATCTCTGGCTGTACTTAACTGTTCTGCCCGAGTGGAAGTGTGGGTGCAGCTTTAGCTGCCGGTATCTCCTGAATGGTAGAAGCATGCAACTGGTCTTGTTTGTAAGCATTCCTGGCTTTCATACAAGACCAAAATGACAGCATTATTCCAAGCTTAACAGGAGATATCACTGTTAGAAATCGAGTCTGGAATAATCGTATGTAAAACCCGTCACTAAGGGGTTAAAATTGCAATAGTGTCCCCTGAGTTGTGCGCCAACAAGATTTACTGCAGACACACATTCAAATCTGCAATAAAAAAGTGACATTTTTGGGAGGGTTTTTCCTATTTTAACGTGACTGTTAGGAAGTTAAAGGGGTTGTCCAAGTTATTTTTATTGATGACCTATCCTCAGGATACTGTAGGTCATCAATATCAGATTGGTGGGCATGTGTGGCCATTTCAGTGATCTATTCTTTCCTTGTACAAAGAAAACTCTCCTATAGACGCCAGTGAGGTCCCCTCCTGACCATTCTGTCTTTGGCCCATGGTGGCTGCTGTAAAGCATATTTTAAAATGCTGTTAAGAACTTCTCAGGAAAGATCGTAGCCCCCATAATGGTGTTCTGCAAGCAAAAAATAAGAACAGGTTAGAAAAAAAGGATATGTATTGCTATCTTGTTTTAACTGGCAGTAAAAAATTTTGGTAACAAATTCACTTTAAGATCCTGTAGCTGGTACTTTTATCGGAGCACCAAAACACCCAGATCTGCAGCACATAAGAAAATAACAACATGCATGTAGTGCAGCATTTGTATGTGTGTTTCTTAATGCCAGTCAAAAGGTAGACCAAAAAGATATCCGAAATTCTGAAATATATGAGAAAATATATACAAAAAGGTCAATACAATATCACTAATGTACAGTAAATGGTGTTCAAATTGTTCCTGTCCGTTACATACTTGTAAATGAATACATTCTATATGTAATTCTGCTTGAGATGGTTATTTCATACGTAATACATATAGATAAATTAAGATGTGTCTTATTAGCAGCTCACTCATGTTTGTGGCAGTATGACTGATGGTAAATGTATTTCACCTTAAATCTTCTTCCCATTGCCTCTTTCCATTGGGATAACACATCTAGAACCAAACTGAGTCTAATAGAAAAGGAAAAGAAAAAAATAGGTTTTACGTCTCTGTAAACTTCAATTTCACTCCGAGCTCTAAATCATTTAGCTCATTATCTGCTAGAATTGGTCTTTCTCCTTTAGGTTTCGAGTCCCTAGGAGTCACTGCAAAGAACATTACCAATATATTTACCAGTGCCATGCCAATTTGTTCAAGATTAAAATCCCGGCTAGGGTGTTTGTAGGTTGTGTCATCTTTAATGACTGACTAAGAATAGGATAGATCCAACTTATGGTCATGAATAATGGTTGACCAGTTAACAGAACCTGTGAATTACGCTCTAGATATAATTACAGAACAGAACATGTTCTCCTTTTATGAGATACTTACGGTCCTGAGCAGAAGGTCAAACTTTATCCTAATTGCTTACTTTTGTAGAACTGCATTGCAAATTCATTAAATTATCCCAGATATGTCTGCTTTTAAAGTTCAATCTCTCGTCCTTTTTAGTCCTCAAAATAAGTCAGCACTGCATTTGGGCAAATGTTGGATGGGTTCTTATTGTTTAATAAGTAAAAAAAAGTAAAAATTAATCAACAATTTGGAAATAATAGATATGGAAGGTGAAGGCATTATTGTGCTTATTAAGCTCATTATGTTGTTTTAAATGGGCTTGCTGTTACTTTAATAGTGAAGACCTATTCTCTGGACAGGTCATCAGTATCTGATCGGTGGGGGTCTGACACCCCAGCTGTTTGAGAAAGCACAAGCGATCCTGTGAGCGCTGCAGCCTTCTTGCAGCTCTAAAACCACAGCATTGTACATTGTACAGCAGCTGTGCTTGGTATCGCTGCTCAGCCCCATTCATTTCAATGGCGCTAAGCTTGGCCTACGCCATGTGACTGATGCACATGATGTCAAATGGCTTAGGCTAAGTTGTGAGAAATCAGAGGTACTACTGCAAATGCTGGTGTCTTCTCAAACAGCTGATCGGTGGAGATCCTGGTTGGACAGGTTATCAGCAGGCAAGGGTCCCAGGGGATAGGTTCAGAAGTCTTGGAAAAACCCTTTAATTACACTTAACATGCCAGTAGAACTTTTATCCTATACATACTGTTCCAAAGTTGTGTTGCCCTCAGAACTCAGTCATGGGACATGCCTCTTCTAAAAATCCTGCTTTTGCCAATGTCACATCCTTTACGAGGTTTCCAACCTGGGCTATGCACAGGATGTCTCTTCCATTGTGGACAGGGCCAGAACTATTCTGTTCTCTGGGGCATGCACAGATTAGGTGGATTCAGGAGTTTCTGTTTGCAGCAGGGAGAGGAATAGTTGTGGCCCCATCCATAGAGTAAGTAATGACCCGTCCACAGTCCAGGCTGGAAACCAGATAGAGTATGTGATGTCACGTGACCGGGTTCCCAAGATTCACGAAAATGTAAATGGTAAGCTTATTACAAACTTTATCATGCAAGTATATTATGTAATTATGGTGGGTTTGCAGGACCCGGCGGGTCTTTCTACTAAACAGCATACATTTATTTTTCTATAGTAAGTTTTTTTGTAAAAAAAAAAAAAAAATTGTAGATTTATTATTCTATATCCTGAACATGATTAGGGGGGCAAGCTTCTTGCCTGAGCTATTCTTAACAGCATTCAGAGATATGCTTTTACGGCAGCCACATGGACCATAAACACAGTGGACAGGAGGGGACCACATTAAGTTCTATGGAAGAGTTTTCTAGGCATGCTCTGTGACCTGTGCAGAGGTCAGGAGGAAGTAAATATGCTTTGACTGATAAAGGCTTAACAAAGGCTGAGTGGCAGCCGAAACGTTGCACGTGTTTTGGAGGTTGTGATTAGAGATGTAGAGATGAGCGAGCATGCTCGTCCGAGCTTGGTGCTCGTTCGAGTATTAGGGTTCTCGTAAGTGCTCGCTGCTCGGACGAGTATCTCGCCATGCTCGAGGAAATGGCAACTTCCGCATCGTGCTTTTTAGGTGCCTAAAAACACAGCCAATCACAAGCCAGGAGACTCTGCTTACCACCCAGCATCACGTGGGGCCCTTACATGTCGATAGCAGGGGTTGGCTGGCCTGATCAGGTGACCCTGGAATATACTACCGACTGGCCGCGGTGCTCATCTCAGATGCCGTCTGGATGTCGTTAGGGATAGAGCTGCTGCGTTTCAGGGACAGTGTTAGGGCCTGCATTTAGTTCTCTGTTAGGCAGGGATCACCCACAAAGAACCCAACAGCCCTTCTAAGGGCTAGAAGACATTTTTTTTTTGTCACTTGGCTGGCTAGCACTAGTAGTGCAGCTATCGCCATGTATAACCCCCTTTTATTTTTTTATGTTATATCTCAGTGATACAAATCCATTGCACACAGCAGTGTGGAACCATTCTGTGTGTCACAGTTCAGTACACTCACTATTTTCTGTCCAGGTGACACTTTCTGTATGTCACCGAATACAACCAAGTCATTTGCTGCCTGTCACGTGTATGGCTTCATCCCAAAAATCTCTGTGCGACATTTGTCTGGGTCGCAGTCTAAATAGCTACCATCAGTAGGGTGTCAGTGAGCTCTACGATAGTTTCTGCACGTCACGTTCCCAAAAAAACAAAAATCCAAAACAAAATATAGAAATAAAATTAGTTTTTTTGTTGTTTTAGCTGAGTGATACAAATCCATTTCACACAGCTGCGTGTAACCATTCTGTGTGTCACAGTTTAGCACACTCACTCCAAACCGTATATTCTGTCCAGGTGACACTTTCTGTATGTCACCGAATACAACCAAGTCATTTGCTACCTGTCACGTGTACAGCTTGATCCTAAAAATCTCTGTGCGACATTTGTCTGGGTCGCAGTCTAAATAGCCACCGTTAACAGGTTGTGAGTTAGGTCTCCGATAGTTCCTGCATGTCACGTTCCCAAAAAAACAAAACTAAAAAAAAAATATTAAAACAAAAGATAGAAAAAAATGAGTTTTTTTGTTGTTTTAGCTGAGTGATACAAATCCATTTCACACAGCTGCGTGTAACCTTTCTGTGTGTCACAGTTCAGCATACTCTTTCCAATCCGTATTTTCTGTCCAGGTGACACTTTCTGTACGTCACCGAATACAACCAAGTCATTTGCTACCTGTCACGTGTAAAGCTTGATCCTAAAAATCTCTGTGCGACATTTGTCTGGGTCACAGTCTAAATAGCCACCGTTAACAGGGTGTCAGTCAGATGTATGATAGTTTCTGCATGTCACGTTCCCAAAAAAACAAAACTAAAAAAAAAATATTAAAACAAAAGATAGAAAAAAAATTAGTTTTTTTGTTGTTCTAGCTGAGTGATACAAATCCATTTCACACAGCTGCGTGTAACCTTTCTGTGTGTCACAGTTCAGCACACTTTTTCCAATCCGTATTTTCTGTTCAGGTGACACTTTCTGTACGTCACCGAATACAACCAAGTCATTTGCTACCTGTCACGTGTAAAGCTTGATCCTAAAAATCTCTGCGCGACATTTGTCTGGGTCGCAGTCTAAATAGCCACCGTTAACAGGGTGTCAGTCAGCCGTACGATAGTTTCTGCACATCACGTTCCCAAAAAAACAAAACTAAAAAAAAAATATTAAAACAAAAGATAGAAAAAAAATTTGTTTTTTTGTTGTTTTAGCTGAGTGATACAAATCCATTTCACACAGCTGCGTGTAACCTTTCTGTGTGTCACAGTTCAGCACACTTTTTCCAATCCGTATTTTCTGTCCAGGTGACACTTTCTGTACGTCACCGAATACAACCAAGTCATTTGCTACCTGTCACGTGTAAAGCTTGATCCTAAAAATCTCTGTGCGACATTTGTCTGGGTCGCAGTCTAAATAGCCACCGTTAACAGGGTGTGAGTTAGGTCTCCGATAGTTCCTGCACGTCACGTTCCCAAAAAAACAAAACTAAAAAAAAATATTAAAACAAAAGATAGAAAAAAATTAGTTTTTTTGTTGTTTTAGCTGAGTGATACAAATCCATTTCACACAGCTGCGTGTAACCTTTCTGTGTGTCACAGTTCAGCACACTTTTTCCAATCCGTATTTTCTGTCCAGGTGACACTTTCTGTACGTCACCGAATACAACCAAGTCATTTGCTACCTGTCACGTGTAAAGCTTGATCCTAAAAATCTCTGTGCGACATTTGTCTGGGTCGCAGTCTAAATAGCCACCGTTAACAGGGTGTCAGTCAGCTGTACGATAGTTTCTGCACGTCACGTTCCCAAAAAAACAAAACTAAAAAAAAAATATTAAAACAAAAGATAGAAAAAAAATTAGTTTTCTTGTTGTTTTAGCTGAGTGATACAAATCCATTTCACACAGCTGCGTGTAACCTTTTTGTGTGTCACAGTTCAGCACACTCTTTCCAATCCGTATTTTCTGTCCAGGTGACACTTTCTGTACGTCACCGAATACAACCAAGTCATTTGCTACCTGTCACGTGTAAAGCTTGATCCTAAAAATCTCTGTGCGACATTTGTCTGGGTCGCAGTCTAAATAGCCACCGTTAACATGGTGTCAGTCAGCTGTACGATAGTTTCTGCACGTTATGTTCCCAAAAAAACAAAACTAAAAAAAAAAATATTAAAACAAAATATAGAAAAAAATTAGTTGTATTTGTTGTTTTAGCTGAGTGATACAAATCCATTTCACAAAGCTGCGTGTAACCTTTCTGTGTGTCACAGTTCAGCACACTCTATCCAATCCGTATTTTCTGTCCAGGTGACACTTTCTGTACGTCACCGAATACAACCAAGTCATTTGCTACCTGTCACGTGGAAAGCTTGATCTTAAAAATCTCTGTGCGACATTTGTCTGGGTCGCAGTCTAAATAGCCACCGTTAACAGGGTGTGAGTTAAGTCTCCGATAGTTCCTGCACGTCACGTTCCCAAAAAAACAAAACTAAAAAAAAAATATTAAAACAAAAGATAGAAAAAAAATTAGTTTTTTTTGTTGTTTTAGCTGAGTGATACAAATCCATTTCACACAGCTGCGTGTAACCTTTCTGTGTGTCACAGTTCAGCACACTCACTCCAAACCGTATATTCTGTCCAGGTGACACTTTCTGTACGTCACAAAATTAAACCAGACTGAACAAGTTTGTGGGTTTCAGTACACCAGGCCCATTTATTTTATTCATTTTATAGAATACACTTATATACAGAAAATGTTGAACCCCAGGGCTAAGGGTCGAGGACCCTAGCTTCATGTCTCAACTTACAGGGACACGTGGTAGAGGACTGTTGAAACCACAACAGTGCGAACAGCTGATCTCGTGGATTGTGGATAATGCTTCAAGTAATTTGTCCGCCAGTCAGTCTTCCACGCAGTCCACCCACGTAACCCAAGGGAGCACTCCTCTGGCTCCTCCACCTCAACCTCCTTCCCCCCAGTCTGCCCCCTCCCAGGAAAATTTGGAATGCGATCCGGCATACTCTGAGGAACTGTTTTCTGGACCCTTCCCAGAGTCACAAACCACTTCTCAGGTTGCTGCTGACCTCTTTCCCGATGCCCAAGTGTTCCAACTGTCGCAGTCTGTGGGTGATGATGATGATGATGATGACAATGTTGAGTTAGTGGAAGAAGTTTGTAAAGAGGTGCCGGACGATGAGGAGACACGGTTGTCAGACAGTGGTGAAGTTGTTGTAAGGGGAGGAATTCCGAGGGGGGAGCAGACTGAGGAATCGGAGGATGACGAGGTGACTGACCTGAGCTGGGTTGATATTCCGAGTGAAGACAGTGCTTCTGAGGCGGAGGCGAGTGCTGCACCAGAACAGGTTGTAAGAGGCAGTGGTGTGGCCAGAGGGAGAAGCAGGGCCAGAGCTGGTGCATCAGCAGCAACTGTTTCACGTAGTGAAGCTCCCGTGGCGAGGCCTAGATGTTCACAAGTCTGGAGGTTCTTTAAAGAAAGTGAGGATGACCAACGGACTGTGGTGTGCAACCTGTGCCACACCAGGATCAGCAGGGGTGCCACCACTACTAGCCTAACCACCACCAGCATGCGCAGGCATATGAGTGCTAAACACCCCACTCAATGGAACCAAGGCCGTTCACCACCTCCTGCGGGTCACACCACTGCTCCTTCCCCTTTGTTACTCGCTGCCTCTGCTAGTCAACCCCCTGCGTCACTTGCTGCCTCTGCTAGTCAACCCCCTGCCCAGGACCCCGGCACGAGCGCCTCCCGCCGGAAAACCACACCTTCGCCTCCACGATCCTCCACAGTGTCCACCAGTGTGTCCCAGCGCAGCATTCAGCTGTCTTTACAGCAGATGCTGGAGCGCAAGAGGAAATACAGTTCCACCCACCCACATGCCCAAGCCCTCAACGTCCACATCTCCAAATTGCTTAGCCTGGAGATGCTTCCCTATAGGCTGGTAGAGACCAGGCCTTTCGCAATCTCATGGCGGTGGCTGCCCCTCGGTATTCGGTCCCCAGCCGCCACTATTTTTCCCGATGTGCCATCCCAGCCCTACACCAGCACGTGTCAGAGAACATCATCCGTGCTCTGACCAACGCTGTTACTGAGAAGGTCCACCTAACCACGGACACGTGGACAAGTGCTGCCCGGGCAGGGACACTATATCTCACTGACGGCACATTGGGTTAACTTGGTGGAGGCTGGGACCGAGAATGACCCTGGGGCCACTCATGTACTGCCCACACCGAGGATTGCGGGGCTCCGTGGGCACGGTGCCTTCAGTCAGTAGCTCTAGGCGCAGCAGCAGTGCCGTGGGTAAGCGCCAGCAGGCGGTGCTCAAACTGCTGAGCTTAGGTGACAAAAGGCACACCGCCCAAGAGCTGTTACAGGGCATCACGGCGCAGACCGATGTGTGGCTGGCACCGCTGAACCTCAAGCCAGGCATGGTTGTGTGTGACAACGGGCGTAACCTGGTGGCGGCTCTGCAACTCGGCAGACTGACACATGTGCCATGCCTGGCCCACGTGTTCAATCTAATAGTTCAGCGGTTCCTCAAGACATACTCCAATCTGTCTGATTTGCTCACCAAGGTGCGCCGCATCTGTGCGCATTTCCGCAAGTCGACCACAGATGCTGCCACTCTCAGGGCAGCGCAGCGGCGCCCACAACTGCCCGCTCACCGACTGTTGTGCGACGTGCCCACGAGATGGAATTCGACATTAAACATGTTATCCAGAGTTTACCAGCAGCGCAGAGCGATTGTAGACTGCCAGATGTCAACTTCCACCAGAACTGGTAGTCAGGTCAGTCAGATTCCTCAAGTCTACAATGAGGAGTGGACGTGGATGTCTGATATCTGCCAGGTGTTGAGCAACTTTGAGGAGTCAACACAGATGGTCAGCGGCGATGCCGCCATTATCAGCCTCACCATCCCGCTGCTTTGCCTGTTGAAAAACTCACTGCTCAGCATCAAGTCGGAAGCTTTGCGCTTGTCACAAGAGACGGTGGAGGAAGATACATCGCTTGATAGCCAGAGCACCCTCCGGTCTGTTTCTCAGCGCGTATCGGAGGAGGGGGATGAGGATGAGGAGGAAGAGGAGGAGAATGTCAGCGAGACAGTAGAGGGTACCAGTGCTCAGTCCTTAACTCTTGAGCGTGTATGGGCTGAAGAGGAGGACTTGGAGGAGAAGGAGGAGGAGGAGGAAATGGAGAGTCAGGCCAGTGAGGAGAGGGAATTCTTGTGTGTTGGGACTCTGGCGCACATGGCAGACTTCATGTTAGGCTGCCTATCCCGTGACCCTCACGTTAGAAGAATTTTTTCAAACACTGATTACTGGGTGTTCACTCTCCTGGACCCACGGTACAAGCAGAACCTTTCCACTCTCATCCCTGCAGAGGAAAGGAGTATGAGAGTGAATAGATATCAACAGGCCCTGGTGCACAAGCTGAAACAATTCTTCCCATCTGACGCCGCTAGCGGCAGAGGGCATGGTTCTGTGGGCCAAGTAGCGGGGGAGAGGAGGCGAGCAGGCAGCTTGTCCAGCACTGGCAGGGGAACGCTCTCCAAGGCCTTTGCCAGTTTTATGTCACCCCAGCAAGACACTGTCTACTGTCCCCAGTCTAGGCAGAGTAGGTGGGAACTGTACAGAAAGATGGTGAGGGAGTACCTAGCTGACCATACCAACGTCCATAGCAATCACTCTGCTCCATACAACTACTGGGTTTCAAAGCTGGACACGTGGCCTGAACTGGCGCTGTACGCCTTGGAGGTGCTGGCCTGCCCTGCCGATAGCGTGCTGTCAGAACGGGTATTCAGTGCAGCTGGTGGTGTCATCACCGATAAGCGTACACGCCTGTCAACTGACAGCGCTGACAGGCTGACGTTTATTAAAATGAACAAAGCCTGGATTTCACCGGAATTCAAATCTCCTCCGGGGGAAAGCAGCTAAAGATTAACATTACTTATGTATCCGACTCCTCTTCTCTTCTCTACTCCTCCTACTCCTCCTCCTCCTCTATATCGTCTTTGCCTAACGCTGACCCAAAAAACGCCATTTTTTAGAGGTCCAACTGGCACTCTTTTACCACAATTTTTCAGGAGGTCCCCCTACAGGCCCTCTATTCAAACAATTTTTCCAGAGGTCCACCTACAGGCCCTCTCTCCAAACAATTTTTCCGGAGGTCCACCTACAGGCCCTCTCTCCAAACATTTTTTCCGGAGGTCCACCTACAGGCCCTCTCTCCAGTTCCAGTTTCCAGTTTTATTTGCGCAAACTGCGTAAATTTTATTTTTGGGATAGGTGTGAAAAATAATATTACCTGCGTATCTATATTGCCCAACATTGGATACGGTAGCAAGTAGAAGACCAAACACATGCTGCCAACAGGGTTCCGCCAATTCCTGGTCCACCCGCAAATTCCTGGTCCACAATGTCAAGGAGGTCCAGGTTCTGTTGATAAGCAACAAGTCCTTCTGTGCTGAAATCGCCGACAACGTCTCCATCTAAGAACCTAAAGACCATTGTGGAGAGAGCGGCACAGCTCGCCATCAAAGTGACGAACCCCAACGCCAGACTGCGCAGAGAAGATAACGAATAAATATCTCTGGTTATTTTTGATAAATAAAAGTTAAATAAACAAAAAAAAAAAATTGATCTGTTCCTGTGCCTGATCCACCCAAGTTGAATCTGTCCCATCATGAGAAAGTCCCCCCAAGGAGTCCCCACTGTAACTTGCTTCCCATACAACTACCTCACCCCCCGACACCTGTGTCTCGCCATTGTCCTCCACCTCCTCAGACAACACTGGTAAATCCCCACTGTCAGCACACGGAAACAGCAAAAGGTCTTGCGAATTGGGGCAGAGGATGTTCTGGGCTAGCACATCAGGGAAGGGGTGACTATGGGTTCCAGGGAGTACGTGACCACATGCAATATCCATTTAAAAGTCATGCCACACTTGATCGAGCTCATAATTGACAATTGTACCTGTTGATGCTAAATTTTTAAGTTGGGGTCCTGCGTCGTCATTCTAACTACACCCGGCTGTTGTCACCACCACACACGCTAGCCCAGGGGGCACTCCTCTGGCTCTTCCAGCAAAACCTCCTTCCCCCCAGCCTGCCCCCCACCTACAGGCCCTCTCTCCAAACAATTTACTTCTTTGCCCTATCTTTCTCTCTCTCTCTACAAACATTTTTTCCGGATAGCTGCCATATACAGTATTAAACTGAGTAGTATACATAGAAGACATACCACACTTGATCAATCTCATAATTCACGACTGTACCGGTTGATGCTAAATTTTTAAGTTGGGGTCCTGCGTCGTCATTCTAACTACACCCGGCTGTTGTCACCACCACACACGCTAGCCCAGGGGGCACTCCTCTGGCTCTTCCAGCGAAACCTCCTTCCCCCCAGCCTGCCCCACACCTACAGGCCCTCTCTACAAACAATTTACCTGGATAGGGGACGTCTTAGATATTGTACAGATTTTTGTTTGGTTCTTCTTTTATTTCCCTCCTGACCTGTGATAGGCAGAGCATGGACACGTCCCCTTAGCTGCAGTGGGAAAGACACTCCCCTGGCCAGAGCAAGCTCTTTTTCCGTTTTCCGTGGTCGAAAAATCCATAAAATATAAGGTCCCAAGATAGGGGACGTATACGGTATTAAACTGAGAAGAATCGATACCGCACCGGCTGATGCTAGAGTTTTTTCAAATGCATTCCGGCTGTTGTCACCACCACACACGCTAGCCCAGGAGGCACTCCTCTGGCTCTTCCAGTGAAACCTCCTTCCCCCCCACCTACAGGCCCTCTCTCCAAACAATTTACCCAGGTAGGGGGACATATTAGATATTGTACTGATTTTTAATTGCCTCCTGCGATAGACAGGAATCAAACCCAGATCAACTGCTTGGGAAGTAGCTATGCTCACCACTATACCACCAGCAGCCACAGCAACTGATAAGAACAGATACTAAACTTGATTTCAGCTGCAGTGCCAGCATGAGCAGTGGTGTCACCTGCAAGCGGTGATGGACCTTCGTTGCACCTAGTTGGGTGCTTCCCTAACATGTGATGGGTATTTGCCTCGCCTTTCTTGATCTGGGTGAGCACAATTGCCATGAGGGTAACCACCAGGCTGTTGCCTGAGAATTTGGGGTAATGGTGGGATTAGGCAGCCTCAGAGGCATCCATGCATGCTGCCCCTGCTGTTTCCTGTCCATTTCCGTGGTGTTTCCATCATTTTCTGAGGTTTCCAGGTTTTCACCCAGCCTTCCCTAGGCAGAGCCTTGGTCCCCTGCAATAAAAGCTTGAGTCTCCCATTGACTTCAATGGGGTTCGTTACTCGAAACGAGCACCCGAGCATCGGGAAAAGTTCGACTCGAAAAACGAGCACCCGAGCATTTTAGTGCTCGCTCATCTCTAGTTGTGATGCAATAAAAGCACATTTTTCAGCATAAGAAGAGGATGCTGTCATCTTTCTATTTGTATGGCATTGGAGTTCTTGGACTGGACCCCGAATAGGACGTGCATCCTGGTGATACATTTGGAGCAAGGTGCTGTACAAATCTTTTTTCTATTACCTGAGCAGATTGATATATAGTTCTATAGAAAAGATTCAGTAAAACTTTTAATTTATACATTTATATCCCTTCTCATTCTGTGCTTTGAAGTCAAGGAGGCAGTCCTATCAGTGATTGACAGCTATCTGTGTATACACAGTCATAAAGGGGAAGATGCCAATCACTGATAGGACCTTCTCCTTGACTTAAAAACTAAGAATGAGCAGGAATTTAAATGAATAAAATAAAGACTATACTGAATCTTTTCCTACAAAATAATAATACCAATCAGCTCCTCCAATGACACATTTCCTTTAAATACTTTTGAGTTGACACTGCAAACGATCACAATGCAGCTGATGCCACATGTGGTACCCAAGCCCCTGGCTGGGCATCACTAATATACGCCAATCCTTTTGCGGAAGAGTGTTCTTCCAGGCCAACATAGCAGTACTTCCTCTGTGTATGCGAATAATGTGCTCACATGGAATGAGAGACCATGAGGGCAGTTTGGAGATGACTTTGTTTTGGGAAAAGCCAAGAGTGTGTCCTAAAATGAATAAACCTGATCTAAGTGGATGACAAAATGATTCAGGGGTGTGTGTGCTTCGTTGCTAATAATCCACCACTGTGAGTTTTTTTCAACAAAGAATTAACATAATTTTATTAAAAATGTAGTTTTCTTATAAATATGTGAACAAATGGGTAATATAAGGGCATTTAGGGTGCATTAATGAAGTTAGTGGGAAAAATGAGAAAGTATCATGATATGCGCCATATTTTCTCAATGGCTAGGGATACACCTATAGGGTCATTTATCAAACTAGTGTAAAGTAGAACTGGCTTAGTTTCCCATAGCAACCAATCAGATTCCACCTTTCATTTTTGACAGCTCCTTTGAAAAATGAAAACTGAAATCTGATTGGTCACTATGGGCAACTACGCCAGTTCTACTTTACACCAGTTTGATAAATGACCCACTAGATTATTTGTATTAAGACTCTTCATCAGTGCAATCCAAACTGTAACAAAAAAATTAAGAGGTTTCCAAGTGATTTTCATTACGTTATGAAGGAAAAAAGTAGCTACTACTTCTTAAAATCGTTCAGAAATGCCAGCATGTAGTCATTATTAAAAAAAAAAAAATACTGGTAGCTGGCGACTTGTTCTGCTTGAGAGATTTTGAAGAGATCTTTAATCCCTTCCTGTTGCAGCCATTTTCTGTTTTTTATTCCCTGACTTAACCCATAATTTATTTTTTTTCCATTCACCTAGCCATATGAGGCCTTTTTTGTGGAACAAAATTTACTTTCTAATGGCAGTGTGGCACCATTAATATCCCATACAATGTAGTGAGAAGCTGTAAAAAAATTATTAACGGGGTGGACTTGGGGAAAAAAGTGCAATTGCGCCACAGTTTTATGGGTTTCATTTTTACGGCATTTACTGGGGGGTTAAAATGACATGATACCATTATTCTGTGCGTCAGTACGGCTAGAGTGATCACAAATTTATATAGTTTATGTTACGTTTCAAGTAGCAAAAAAATGAGGTGGCACTCCAAAAATCAGGAAAATTGGGTTGTGGACCTGCTTTATTCCTCACGCAACATTTCAGCCCAACTCAATGAGGCATATTTGTTTGCATTATGTTATGTTTATATTTTAAAAAATATAAAAACTGAAAAAACTGATTCGTTTATGTTATGCTTTACTACTAAGGGGTTGTTCACATGTCAGTTATTTGATCAGTTATTTCCATCAGTTATTGTGAGCCAAAACCAGGTGTGGGTCAAAAACAGCAAACAGGTGCAGATCTTTTCATTATACCTGATCTCTGTTTAGTATCCACTCCTGGTTTTGGCTCACAATAACTGATGGAAATAACTGATCAAATAACTGATATGTGAACAACCCCTAATTCATATTATTTATATTTTCATATACAGGCTCTTTTGTTGCAGGGCAAACTGTTTTTATTGATACTATTTTGAGGCTGATTTATGATCTATGCCTACACACTTCTGAGATGTAAATCTGGTAAAGTATTCTATAGAATCCCATTCCAAAAAAAGCAAAATGACAAAAAGTTATTTGAACTATTTGACATGTTTTATTATAGGTATTTAGGTTCTCTATTTAACGGCTGTGTACACCTTAGAGTGCATTTTTTCAAGATTGCTAAAATAATTTTTTTCAATTTGTCTTTATTAAAAACTAGCAGAAGAACCTGGCTCCGGGTATATTTCATTTTCATTTAAAAGATATCATCAATATCCTCTATTACAGTGACATCTAGAGTACCCCGCCCCCCTTATCAGTGACCCCCACAGCCCACACCCCTTAACACTGACCTTCCCACAGTGCCCCACCTCCTTAAAATTGGACCTCCACAGCAGCTCACCACCTAACTTTGACCTTAACAGCAGCCTGCCCCTTTACCAGTGAGTTCCACAGCACTCCACCCTCTTGACAGTGACCTCTACAGCACCCAGCCCTTAACATGGACCATAAGTTACAGCCCCCTTAACTGTGACCTCCACCATTCCCGGCCCCCTTAACAGAGATCTCCACAGCGACTGCCCCTTTATCAGTGACTGCCACAGTACCCTCTCCCTTAACAGTGACCTCCACAGGGCCCGCCCCCTTAACAGTGACCTCTACAGCACCCGCCCCTTAACATGGACCATAGGTTACAGTCCCCTTAACTGTGACCTCCACCATTCCCATCCCCTTAACAGAGACCTCCACAGTGACTGCCCCTTTATCAGTGACTGCCACAGTACCCCGCTCACTTAACAGTGACCTCCAAAAGGCTCAGCGCCGATTGACTCTTCATTTGACTGAATATACTGAAAAAGAACTCTTGTTTTCAAAGCAGGTGGTGTTCTCAGATGGAGATAAGAATGGGAGGGCACTGGCGTTTCTGGCGAAGAATGAATCGCCGCAGACTGTGGTGTCGTCCCTGATTACGGGTGAGGGTGTTAGAGTCAGTGATCCACTTGAGGTATGCGACCAATTTGTGAGCTTTTATGAGGAGCTCTATGCCTCTAAAATATCACATATGGCTGAGGATATACGAGCCTTTCTGGGGGCTATTCAGCTGGCCCCGGTTTCAAGGATTGATGGGGAGTACTTAGGTGCCCCAATTGTAGTGGGTGAAATTGAGGCGGCGATTAATAGCATGGCGGTGGGGAAGTCTCCTGGTCCGGACGGCTTTCCTCTGGAGTGGTACAGGCTTGATGTGGAGGGGCATAGTGCCCGCCTTCTCCGGCTTTTTAACTATGCTTTTCAGCAGGGTAGATTACCACCTTCCTTCTCCGAAGCTACTATTGTTGTAATTCACAAGCCGGGGAAGCCGCCGGACCAGTGTGGCTCGTATAGGCCGATATCATTATTGAATATAGATGCCAAGATATTGGCAAAAGTCCTGGCCAGACGTCTGAGAGACGTTATTCTCTCCATTATTGACCCGGATCAGTCTGGCTTTATGCCGGGCAAAACCACAGACATTAATTTACGGAGATTGTACACAAACCTGCAGGTTAGGCATGACAATGCAGGGTCACGAGCTATTGCCTCCCTAGATAACGAGAAGGCATTTGATTCTGTAGAATGGCGGTTTATGTGGGAGACGCTGGTCGCTTTGCATTTTCCCCCGACTTTCATTAAGTGGGTGCAGCTGTTGTACCAGACTCCTACAGCACGTATCAGGGTGAATGGGCATCTGTCTCGACAGTTTCAGTTACACAGAGGCACTAGACAGGGGTGTCCACTGTCGCCCATGTTGTTTGCCATTGTTATGGAGCCACTAACCCAGCTGATTAATTCCAATTCGCTGATAGAGGGGTGGTCGATTGCAGGTATACAGGAGAAGTTGTCGCTGTATGCTGATGATACACTGGTGTATTTGGCGAATCCTAGGTCTGCATTGGAGAAGCTGCTGGAGGTGGTGGATAACTATGGGACATATGCAGGGCTGAAGGTGAACTGGGCGAAGTCTAGTCTGTGTCTTATAGATAGTGAGGATGAGGAGGGAGTGACCCCTTTGTCTCGTTTGAAGATAGTAGAACAGTTTGTGTACTTGGGTATTGTGGTTCATAGAGATCCTCAATTGTTTTATAAGTTGAACGTCATTCCTACTATGGAGTATATCACGCGCAAAATAATAGCTTGGGAAAATCTGCCTCTGTCTCTAGTGGGACGTATTAACATTATAAAAATGATTTTATTACCTAAACTACTATATATCTATAGAGCTGCCCCCATTAAGATTCCCAAATTTCATTTTGTAGCTATTGATAGGGTGATGGCCCCATTTCTGTGGCAACATCAAACTCCTAGGTTAGCTAGGAAAACTTTGAAAGCTTTGTACACTCAAGGGGGTCTGGGACTTCCTGATATGTACATCTATTATGTTGCAGCTCAGTTAATGTATGCTTCTTGGTGGATCAGGGCGGATGCGAATAATCCAGCGGTAGTTTTGGAGGCGGCACTGGTGGGCTCCTATGAGGCGCTGACAAACTTAACGTATAGGGGGGGTGCTGGAGTAGTGAAGTACTATACGGGGAGTATGGCAGCTATAGTTACGGCATGGAAATCATTTGTGGAAGTTCATGTGGAGGATGAGGACGGTGAGACCTGGTCTCCTTGCATCCCAGTATGGAGGAATGGGTTGTTGAAGGAGCTCCTTCATTTACCTGATTATGAGTTCTGGCCTCAAAGAGGGGTGAAATACCTGACCCAGTTATATCATGAGGGGGCATTTCGCACCTTTGACAGTCTTAGGCAGGAGTATAACTTGCCCCGCACGAGCTTTTACCGCTATCTGCAATTGAGACATGCCTGTGAGGCCCAATTTAACTCTCGCCCTCTTCATTTGAAGCATGGTCCACTGGAGGCTATTGCTAGGAGGGCTCAGTCATACAAGCCAATCTCATCCTTCTATAGGGAAATTATGGGAATGCAGGATTCTCCTCTTAAACAATCCTTTGTAAAATGGGGGGCGGATGTGCCGGAGTTGGAGGACTCCCACTTTGGAGAGTTGAGTGCAGTGTGGAGAAACACTGTAATTAGTGCTAGAGATCAACTCATCCAGATTAAATGGATCCATAGGACATACTTAACCCCGGTCAGATTGCACTATATGCATAGGTTGTCAGATCCATCTTGTACGAGGTGTGGTGCTGAGAGGGGTTCCTTGATACATATGGTGTGGGAGTGTCCTGTTCTGAGACATTACTGGGGGCAGATCTGTCAGTACATTAACAGGAAGCTGGGGTTGCCGGGTGTGTGTTCTCCTGAAGTCTGTTTGCTGGGTTTGGTGATGGACATAACTCCTGCGAAATATGAGAGGAAGCTGCTGCGGTTATTGATGTTCTATGGGAGGAAGATTATTCTCTTTAACTGGAAGCCACCTAAGGTCCCCACTCTTGGGCACTGGATACAGCTTATTAATGCTGATTTAACCATGTACAAAATGACATATGCTGCTAGAGGGGTGCCGGACCGCTTTGAGAAAATTTGGGGTTGCTGGCTTCAGGGTCAGACTGCGGTGTGAGGTTTTATATGAGAAGGGCGGATACTCGGATCTGAGTATGATTGCGTGTGTGAATGACGTCTGTGTGTTTATGTGTGGTTAGAAGTTACCGCTTAGTGAGGGGTTGGTTTCCACCTCATATGTGTTCTATAGGGTGGGATTGTAGGTAACTTACTCTTGTATTTCAAGGGGATTGGTGGGTGGGGGGTGTTTATGGGGGATGTATACAAATGTTGTACTTTAATTGAAAATGAAAAATAAAGACTATTAAAAAAAAAAACAGTGACCTCCAAAGTACCCTGCTTCCTTAACAGTGACCTCACAGTACCCCGCTGCCTTAAAGGAAATCTGTCACATCGATCAGCAATATTAAAGTACAACTATTGCTACGTAAATCCAATTTTTGTATTATGCAAATTAGGTGCCCAGTGGGGCATTATTATCCTTCATAAGTGCCACTGGAACGGCCCCCTCCAGGACCAAAACTAAACGCCCACACCAGCACTGTTTGCTGCCACCCCCCCTCCCACCCACGTCATACAGACGATGTAACTCTGCACACATGTGCCTCCTACAACACCGCACATATCGCGCATCAGGCAGTCTGCGGTGCTGTGCCTGCGCAAGATTTCTCGGCGTTGGACGAGCCATATGTGGGACTTTGTAGGAGGCACATGTGGGCGGAGTTAGCTTGCCTCTATGACGTAGTGGGGGATGGGGGGGCAGCAGCAAACAATGCTGGTGTGGGCGTTTAGTTTCGACCCTGGTGAGGAGTGCTTGGGCTCTGATGGAGGGTGGGCTGGGCACTAGAGGGGGGCGTTGCTGGGCACTTTTGAATGATAATAACGCCCCTCTGGGCAACTTAGTCCCTTATTTGCATAATACAAAAATTGGATTTACGCGAAAAATGAAAGCCAGAAGCACAGAATGAAGGGTACACCAAGAAACAAGATAGTTTATTCTACATGGCAATATTTGTACTTTCATATTGCTGATCCATGTGACAGATTTCCTTTAACAGCGACCTCATAGTACCTCGCTGCCCCTTTAATAGTGGCCTCCACAGTCCCCTCCTCCCTTAACAGTGACCTCCACAGTGCCCACCCCTTTAGTAGTGACCTCCACAGCAGCCTGCCCCCTTAACAGTGACCACCACAGCAGTTGCATCTTTAACAGTGACTTCCACAGTCCCCCGCCCCTTAATAGTAACCTCCACAGTGCACGCTCCTTTAACAGTGACCTCCACAGCGGCTGGCCTTTTATTTGTGACCTCCACAGTACCTGTCTCGTTAACAGCGATTTCTACAACCATCCCCTTAACTGTGACCTGCACCATTCCCTGCCCCCTTAACAGAGACCTCAACATTGCCCGCCCCTTTAACGGTGACCTCCACAGCATCCTGCCCTCTTAACAGTGACCTCCACATAGGGTGGTCATTCAGGTCACACTCAAAAGACAGACTTAACCCCCCCCCCCTGGCCCCGCTAAGTTATTCCCCCCACCCCGGTTAGGCCACACACCCTCCTACACTGCAGGGGTGGGAGGAAGGGTGACTTTCACTCTGCAGCTTAGTACACAGTGCTTCTGTCTGAGTGTGAGCTGTTCAAAACAGCATTCCTGTGTCTGTCCAGGCCCTGCGCTCGAGGGAAGACAGGGAGTCTGAAAGTTGGACTGTCTGGCCTAAAACCAAACCTCTGGCCACCCTACCTTCACAGCGGCTCGCCCCTTTAACATTGACCTCCACAGTGGCTGCCCTTTTATTAATGACCTCCACAGTATCCCATCTCCTTAATAACAGTGATTTCCACAACACCCAGCCCCCTTAACAGTGGCCTCTACAGCAATCTGCCTCTTAACACTGACCTCCATAGCAGACTGTCCCCTTAACTGTGACATCCACAGCACTCCACTCCCTTAACAGTATCATCCACAGCGCCCTGCCCCTTTAAAGCTGACCTAAAGCAGTGAAGAAAAATGGTTGGCTTGTTATGGAAACCTGGTGTAAAACTGTGTGTAAAGGCCTGCAATCTTCTATTGGCTGATAAGGGTCATGTGACCGTGTGTATGGCAGTTGGGATATGAGGAGGTCATAATGGTCATGTGATGGTGCTATATTTACATTTTTTTGGAATATCTCAGGCACTGTATGTGCTAGAATGCTGAGACCTGGTCTAAAACCTTCCCGGACATCTGATGTACCTGTGTGACAACTTTCGTGATTGTAAATGCGACGGAGCGGATTCCTTTACCGGACATACACACATACACTCAGCTTTATATATTAGATGTCAGAGATTAGAGATAAGAAGCTGTCAGCTGAGCTGCCTGACAGAAAACAGTAAAAATGTAAAAAAAATATATATTATGCTACTAAAGAATTTCAAGGCTGTACAGAAAAAGGACCTCAAAATTTTTATTGAAGACTAACTGAAAAAATTATTTTAGCTCAAAATTAGTATAATGCAATAAAAAAATTGCCCCCAAAGGTGTATATAGCCTTTAAATGATTACTCACTGAACTCATGCATTATACTATGCCTGCTTTAAGCTTGGAAACCTGATTAGATAAATGAAATACGTATTACATTTCTGAATACAGAAAATCAATGTAATTTCTGACAGGAAAAGGTGTACAGAGACTGATTTCACATAAACTTAAAAGCAACCTGTCACCATGAAAATGCATTGTAATCTGCAAGCACCATCTTATAGAGCAGCAGAAGCTGAACAGATTGATATATAATTTTGGAGAAAAAGATTACGTATAACCTGTATGTCATTCATTTAAATTCCTGGTCATTCTGGGCTTTGAAGTCAAGGAGACACAGTCATAGTGGGAATTATGTCAATCACTGGTAGGACCGCCTCCTTGACTTTAAAGCCCAGAACGAGTAGGGATATAACATGTGTAATATACCAGTTATACTGAATCTTTTCCCATTAGAGTATGTATCAGTCTGTTCAGCTCCTCCTACTCTAGATCATGTTGCCTATAGCTCAAATACCAAGTTCAACATGACACGTTCCTTTTAACCCAATAAAACAGTCCTGGTTTCTTGAGGTTTGCATTCTCATTAGGCTATAAATGACATGAGATGAAAAAAATTTGGATGCTTCCTTACAACATCATGTTTGTCCACTGTGTCTGGTATTTTGGGTGAGTTGCATTTACCACATGGTGATAAAAACAATTATACCCCACAGGATAGGGGATATGTGTCTAATCAGAGGAGGCCCAAACACTGGGGCCCCTGATGATCATAAAAGCACGGACCCAGTGTTCCCCTGTTTGAATGGAGCAGCAGTCACGAAAAGATGTCTTATACAGTTGAAAACTAAGTATGCCAACAATCCAACAGAGGCCAAAAGGACTAGGTAAATGGAACCCTATGGATACATTTGACCTATATGTCGGGCACTTATCCTGGCATATACACCAAATATACCACTTGGATGCAGGCTGCACAGAGCCTATGCCTCACCCCTCAATTATTCCCCAGCCGAAATTGGAAAAGATTATCAGCTAAAAAACCACTGTGTTCACTGCAGGATTTCTACAAGACTGTTTCAGGAACATGCTGAAAATCCTGCAGACTGATAAACAGAGTGGGATGGCAGCCTGATCTTCTACTCGCTTGTATCATTTATTTGTAGGCTTAGAGATAATTTAAAGTCAGCATTTACGTGTATAGCACGTTTCCTTGCCCAAGTTTCTTTTTTTTTATTGGTATCGTGTAAACATCACATGTCACTGACAAAAGAATACTTGGGTGTAAATGAGAGGTGACACCTCAGAACAGGGCTCTACGTACTATAGCCATACAGGAAATGAATGAATCTATCATGTGTGGACCAAAACCTTTCCAGTAAGGATTTGAAATAACTTAAAAAAAGAGAAAAAGTATTGTGTTAGCAAGAAAAGATATATATATATATATATATATATATATATATATACACTCACCGGCCACTTTATTAGGTACACCTGTCCAACTGCTCGTTAACACTTAATTTCTAATCAGCCAATCACATGGCGGCAACTCAGTGCATTTAGGCATGTAGACATGGTCAAGACAATCTCCTGCAGTTCAAACCGAGCATCAGTATGGGGAAGAAAGGTGATTTTAGTGCCTTTGAACGTGGCATGGTTGTTGGTGCCAGAAGGGCTGGTCTGAGTATTTCAGAAACTGCTGATCTACTGGGATTTTCACGCACAACCATCTCTAGGGTTTACAGAGAATGGTCCGAAAAAGAAAAAACATCCAGTGAGCGGCAGTTCTGTGGGCGGAAATGCCTTGTTGATGCCAGAGGTCAGAGGAGAATGGGCAGACTGGTTCGAGCTGATAGAAAGGCAACAGTGACTCAAATTGCCACCCGTTACAACCAAGGTAGGCAGAAGAGCATCTCTGAACGCACAGTACGTCGAACTTTGAGGCAGATGGGCTACAGCAGCAGAAGACCACACCGGGTGCCACTCCTTTCAGCTAAGAACAGGAAACTGAGGCTACAATTTGCACAAGCTCATCGAAATTGGACAGTAGAAGATTGGAAAAACATTGCCTGGTCTGATGAGTCTCGATTTCTGCTGCGACATTCGGATGGTAGGGTCAGAATTTGGCGTCAACAACATGAAAGCATGGATCCATCCTGCCTTGTATCAATGGTTCAAGCTGGTGGTGGTGGTGTCATGGTGTGGGGAATATTTTCTTGGCACTCTTTGGGCCCCTTGGTACCAATTGAGCATCGTTGCAACGCCACAGCCTACCTGAGTATTGTTGCTGACCATGTCCATCCCTTTATGACCACAATGTACCCAACATCTGATGGCTACTTTCAGCAGGATAATGCGCCATGTCATAAAGCTGGATTCATCTCAGACTGGTTTCTTGAACATGACAATGAGTTCACTGTACTCAAATGGCCTCCACAGTCACCAGATCTCAATCCAATAGAGCATCTTTGGGATGTGGTGGAACGGGAGATTCGCATCATGGATGTGCAGCCGACAAATCTGCGGCAACTGTGTGATGCCATCATGTCAATATGGACCAAAATCTCTGAGGAATGCTTCCAGCACCTTGTTGAATCTATGCCACGAAGAATTGAGGCAGTTCTGAAGGCAAAAGGGGGTCCAACCCGTTACTAGCATGGTGTACCTAATAAAGTGGCCGGTGAGTGTATATATAAGCAAAAAAAGGCAGCACTCTCAAAAAAATAATGAAAAAGAAAAACTTTAATTACCCCAGTGGGATGCGACGTTTCGGCTCACATCTAGAGCCTTTCTCAAGCAGTGAAATATTGTTTACTCCCTGCCATATAGTCAGTTTCTAAGAGCTAGACGCATTATATCCAATGAGGAGGAGATAAATAATACACTGGAAGATATGGTAGATAAATTTATAAAGAAAGGATACCCTAGATCTAATTTACAACAACAAAAGCATAAGGTTCTGACCCTGGATAGGACTTCCACATTAACACCTACGCGTAAGGAACGTACCTCTAAACGTGTACATTTTATGTCCACATATAATGAACAAAGTAATGCAGTGAAAAATATTATCTATCGCCACTGGTCGATCCTGAGAAAAGGATGTACTGGAATCCCAGAATTTAGTGTGCCACCGCTTTTTGCTTACAGACGGTCTCGAAATCTCAGGGACCGTTTAGTGTCCTCTGTTCTTCCAGCTGGGAGAATTTCGGGACAATCTGTACTAGCTCCTAGGAAAATGGGATGTTTCCCGTGCCTAAGATGTGTGAACTGTCGCCTGATGGTTAAGGGCGAACAGTTCACCCATCCTATTAATGGGTCCTTTTTTCACATTAGACACTTTTTGACATATGATACGGACCACGTCATATATGTGTTATTCTGCCCTTGTAACATGATGTATGTAGGTGAAACGACGCTTGATTTAAAAACGAGATTGAACTATAATAGGTATGCAATCAGAAAGAAAAGGTTGGACTTGCCGGTGTCCAAGCACTTTACTGAATGTAAACATTCTGAGAACCAGTTACGATTCCGCATTGTTGACCATGTACCCATTTTAAAAAGAGGTGGTGATAGAACTAAATTGTTGCTCCAGAAGGAACTTGAGTGGATATATAGGTTAAACACACTCAAACCACATGGTTTGAATGTGGATTTCAGGATGAGTAGTATATTATGAGTATCGGGTGCCCGCAATAGGTGGGTCAAATATTCCTCTTGGGTAATGATGGATTTTGTTTTATTGTGTTATGCGGTTTGAATTTAATTGTGTTTTGTTTTCTTTTCTTTTTTTGTAGGAATCAATGTTGATTCTGAAGGTGACAGAAATCCACAGTATATATTATTCAAGAGGGTGACACTGCGCATGACCAACATAGTTTGGACATAGTTTATAATGTTATATTACACTATATATGAATGGGACAGTATGTACTTTTACCATTTCAGCGGATCATCAATGGCCTGTTTATATACCCCACAGTGGGAGTTGAAGAGGGGGCACTGTTTGATTTCGTCTATGTATAATGGATGACAATCTTAGTTGCCGATTCCTGAGCAGAGGCGGTGTCCGCAGTGATATGTGGTCACGTGACCTTCCGGCTCCTCTCCAAGTTGGAGTGTTGTATATGGCTTGGTGACCTCAGAGGAGAATCCCGTACTAGGTCTGGACAAGAATCAGTCACTATATTGATGTTTTTTAACAGTCCAATAAAGCATTTACTGGCTTCCCTGGAGTAAAATGGTGGTGAGCCAGTGAGGAAAAATAGAGCGCATGCGCCTGGTTTACCATTAAGGTTGCCCACAATTACCATGAATATGTGGAAGCATTTGAGCTAGTGCGCCTGCGTGTTGTGCGCATGGCAACTAGCTATATCCGCTGCTTTATGCGCACGTAAGCGTGCTGGATATTATGTTGGACATGCGCAGTAGCCCACTCGGCACGCTGAGATTAGCATGGTTCATGGTGGTTACCTGTCCCCCCAGGCATCAACGTAAGGTTCTAATTATTAACTGCACATTTGCACATCAGTAGACACACTTGTATGTTTATTAATCATTGAGTTTTTTATGGTACATATATGAAATTTGGTACATGGATGGATATTGCACGTTTTTATGGAAATTAAACTATAATATTTGTACACATGGATATGTATTTTAAGGCACCTTTGATATATGTTGCGTATGTTATGAATTAATTGACATGTAAATTATGTAATTGATTGCACGATTATATGCACTTGCACTTTGTGTATTTAAACCCTGTTCACACCATCAGTGTTGCTTGAGAAAGGCTCCAGAGTAAAGCCAAAACGTTGCGGTCCCACACCATGGGTAAATAAAGGATTGTTCATTTTTAAGAGAGTGCTGCCTCCTCTTGTTTTGCTATATATATATATATATATATATATATATATATATATATGTATAGTGGGGAAAAAAAGTATTTAGTCAGCCACCAATCTGTTTAAAGAATTTATTTGCAAATTATGGTGGAAAAATAAGTATTTGGTCAATAACAAAAGTTCATCTCAATACTTTGTTATATATCCTTTGTTGGCAATGATAGAGGTCAAACGTTTTCTGTAAGTCTTCACAAGGTTGGCACACACTGTTGCTGGTATGTTGGCCCATTCCTCCATGCAGATCTCCTCTAGGGCAGTGATGTTTTGGGGCTGTCGCTGGGCAACACGGACTTTCAACTCCCTCCAAAGGTTTTCTATGGGGTTGAGATCTGGAGACTGGCTAGGCCACTCCAGGACCTTGAAATGCTTCTTACGAAGCCACTCCTTCGTTGCCCTGGTGGTGTGCTTGGGATCATTGTCATGCTGAAAGACCCAGCCACGTTTCATCTTCAATGCCCTTGCTGATGGAAGGAGGTTTGCACTCAAAATCTCACGATACATGGCCCCATTCATTCTTTCATGTTCACAGATCAGTCGTCCTGGTCCCTTTGCAGAGAAACAACCCCAAAGAATGATGTTGCCACCCCCATGCTTCACAGTAGTATGGTGTTCTTTGGATGCAACTCAGCATTGCAGCACAACTCACCACTCTTCTCCAAACACGACGAGTTGTGTTTCTACCAAACAGTTCTACTTTGGTTTCATCTGACCATATGACATTCTCCCAATACTCTTCTGGAACATCCAAATGCTCTCTAGAAAACTTCAGACGGGCCCGAATATGTATTGGCTTAAGCAGGGGGACACGTCTGGCACTGCAGGATCTGAGTCCCTGGCGGCGTAGTGTGTTACTGATGGTAGCCTTTGTTACGTTGGTCCCAGCTTTCTGCATTCACTAGGTCCCCCCGTGTGGTTCTGGGATTTTTGCTCACAGTTCATGTGACCATTTTGAACCCACAGGGTGAGATCTTGCATGGAGACCCTGATCGAGGGAGATTATCAGTGGTCTTGTATGTCTTCCATTTTCCAATTATTGCTCCCACAGTTGATTTCTTCACACCAAGCTGCTTGCCTATTGCCGATTCAGTCTTCCCAGTCTGGTGCAGGTCTAAAATTTTGTTTCTGGTGTCCTTCGACAGCTCTTTGGTCTTCACCATAGTGGAGTTTGGAGTGTGACTGTTTGAGGTTGTGGACAGGTGTCTTTTATACTGATAACAAGTTCAAACAGGTGCCATTACTACAGGTAATGAGTGGAGGACAGAGGAGCCTCTTAAAGAAGAAGTTGCAGGTCTGTGAGAGCCAGAAATCTTGCTTGTTTGTAGGTGACCAAATACTTATTTTCCACCATAATTTGCAAACAAATTCTTTAAAAATCAGACAATGTGATTTTCTGGATTTGTTTTCTCATTTTGTCTCTCATAGTTGAGGTCTACATATGATGTCAATTACAGGCCTCTCTCATCTTTTTAAGTGGGAGAACATGCACAATTGGTGGCTGACTAAATACTTTTTTCCCCACATAAGCAGGCTTTAATAAATCAGAAAAACACTTAACTTCAGTTGAAAGTCCTGGTGTTCATTCACACCACGCTGCCATTTCAGCACAAAAAAGTCCAAGTCCAGGGTTATATCGAACTGTCTTCATCCAGGCATAGACCTCCTCTCACCACTGCTGCCGTTTAGCTGGTTTTAAAACAGTTAGGTGTCGGCAAAGCCCGGAACAGCACCTAAGATCTAGTCCGGTGCTTGACCTCACCTGGCTGTCATTCAGTCCAGCAGCACATGCTGGGAGGAAAATACTTTCCATCAAGCAACTACCCTTCACTGTCACAATACACACACACAGTCAATTCACATCCACTTCCTACTTTAGATTCCTGTTTTAGCTGTGGGCAGCTAGTAGTTAACGAAGGAAGTCACATGTTGTGAGGGTGTGTGATATATACAGTGGGGAAAATAAGTATTTCATACACTGGCAATTTTGCTAATTTTCCCACCTACAAAGAATGGAGAGATCTGTAATTTTTATTGTAGGCACAGTACAGACCAAAAGTTTAGACACACCTTCTCATTCAAAGAGTTTTCTGTATTTTCATGACTATGAAAATTGTAGATTCACACTGAAGGCATCAAAACTATGAATTAACACATGTGGAATTATATACTTAACAAAAAAGTGTGAAACAACTGAAAATATGTCTTATATTCTTCAAAGTAGCCACCTTTTGATTTGATTACTGCTTTGCACACTCTTGGCATTCTCTTGATGAGCTTCAAGAGGTAGTCACCTGAAATGGTATTCCAACAGTCTTGAAGGAGTTCCCAGAGATGTTTAGCACTTGTTGGCCCTTTTGCCTTCACTCTGCGGTCCAGCTCACCCCAAACCATCTCGATTGGGTTCAGGTCTGGTGACTGTGGAGGCCAGGTCATCTGGCTTGGCACCCCATCACTCTCCTTCTTGGTCAAATAGCCCTTACACAGCCTGGAGGTGTGTTTGGGGTCATTGTCCTGTTGATAAATAAATGATGGTCCAACTAAACGCAAACCGGATGGAATAGCATGCCGCTGCAAGATGATGTGAAAGCCATGCTGGTTCAGTATGTCTTCAATTTTGAATAAATCCCAAGCAGTGTCACCAGCAAAGCACCCCCACACCTCCTTTTCCATGCTTCACGGTGGGAACCAGGCATGTAGAGTCCATCCGTTCACCTTTTCTGCGAACCAAAGATCTCAAATTTGGACTGATCAGACCAAAGCACAGATTTCCACTGGTCTAATGTCCATTCCTTGTGTTCTTTAGCCCAAACAAGTCTCTTCTGCTTGTTGCCTGTCCTTAGCAGTGGTTTCCTAGCAGCTATTTTACCATGAAGGCCTGCTGCACACAGTCTCCTCTTAACAGTTGTTGTAGAGATGTGTCTGCTGCTAGAACTCTGTGTGGCATTGACCTGGTCTCTAATCTGAGCTGCTGTTAATCTGCAATTTTTGAGGCTAGTGAACTTATCCTCCGCAGCAGAGGTGACTCTTGGTCTTCCTTTCCTGGGGCGGTCCTCATGTGAACCAGTTTCTTTGTAGCGCTTGATGGTTTTTGCGACTGCACTTGGGGACACTTTCAAAGTTTTCCCAATTTTTCGGACTGACTGACCTTCATTTCTTAAAGTAATGATGGCCACTCGTTTTTCTTTACTTAGCTGCTTTTTCTTGCCATAATACAAATTCTAACAGTCTATTCAGTAGGACTATCAGCTGTGTATCCACCTGACTTCTGCCCAACACAACTCATGGTCCCAACCCCATTTATAAGGCAAGAAATCCCACTTATTAAACCTGACAGGGCATACCTGTGAAGTGAAAACCATTTCAGGTGACTACCTCTTGAAGCTCATCAAGAGAATGCCAAGAGTGTGCAAAGCAGTAATCAAAGCAAAAGGTGGCTACTTTGAAGAACCTAGAATATAAGACATATTTTCAGTTGTTTCACACTTTTTTGTTAAGTATATAATTCCACATGTGTTAATTCATAGTTTTGATGCCTTCAGTGTGAATCTACAATTTTCATAATCATGAAAATACAGAAAACTCTTTGAATGAGCTGTGTCCAAACTTTTGGTCTGTACTGTATACTTCAACTGTGAAAGACAGAATCTAAAAAAATCGCAATGTATTATTTTTAAAAAATGAATTAGCATTTTATTGTATGAAATAAGTATTTGATCACCTAGCAACCAGAAAAAATGCTGGCTCTCACAGATCTGTTAGTTTTTCTTTAAGAAGCCATCCTACTTTGCACTCATTACCTGTATTAATTGCACCTCTTTGAACTCATTACCTATATAAAAGACACCTGTCCACACACTCAATCAGACCAAAGAGATGTCTAAGGACATCAGAGACAAAATTATGGACCTGTACAAGGATGGGATGGGCTATGGGACAATAGGCAAGCAGCTTGGTGAGAAGGCAACAACTCACAGTCTCAAAGATTACTGTTAGTAACACACTGCAACGTCATGGATTAAAATCCTGCAGGGCATGCAAGGTCCCCCTGCTCATGCTAGCACACATCCAGGCCCTTTTGAAGTTCGCCAGTTACTATCTAGATGATCTAGAGGAGGCATGGGAGAAGGTCATGTGGTCAGATGAGACCAGAATAGAACTTTTTGGTATCAACTCCACTCGCTGTGTTTGGAGGAAGAAAAAGCATAAGTACAACCCCAAGAACACCATCAAACTGTGAAGCATAGGGGTGTAAACATCATACTTTGGGGGTGCTTTTCTGCAAAGAGGACAGGACAACTGCACCATATTAAAGGGAGGATGGATGGGGCCATGTTTCACGATATTTTGGCCAACAACCTCCTTCCCTCAGTAAGAGCATTGAAGATGGGTCATGGCTGGGTCTTCCAGTTTGACAATGACCCGAAACACACAGCCAGGGCTCCATAAGAAGCATTTCAAGGTCCTGGAGTGGCCTAGCCAGCATCCAAACCTGAATCCTATTGAAAATCTTTAAAGGAGCTGAAACTCAATGTAACCCAGCGACATCCCCAAAAATGGCAAAGATCTGGAGAAGATCTGTATGGAGGAGTAGGCCAAAATCCCTGCTGCAGCGTGTGCAAACTTGGTCAAGAACTACAGGAAACATCTGACCTCTGTAATTGGAAACAAAGGTTTCTGTACCAAATATTAAGTTGTTTTTCTATTGTATCAAATACTTATTTTATGCAATAAAATGCAAATGAATCATTTAAAAATCATTCAATGTGATTTTCTGGATTTTTTTTAGATTTTGCCTCTCACGGTTGAAGTGTACCTACAAAATAAATTACAGACCTCTCCATTTTTTGTAGGTGGGAAAACTTGCAAAAATCGCCAGTGTATCAAATACTTATTTTCCCCACTGTAAGGTGTGTGATATGCTGTCTGCATACATATCCCTTATTGCAATCATGGGTAAAAGGAGCAATTTATCAGAATTGAAGAAAGGGATAATGATTGGCTTTCTATTCACCTGCTACTGCAAATAAGCGACGTGGAAACTGTGGAGCACCACATGCCATTTATGTGAGAGGTGATCGTACGAAGGTGCATGAGCGCTGACTGACACACGCCAAAATGAACCAGGGGGCTACTGGAAGTGTGGCTCTGAAACACATAATCACTGCACCTCTGATGAGTCATATTACCCACACCAAAACAAACGTTGTAGATACACAGCACATGATCAATAAATATTTCTTAGTTACATATCAGACAACATTTAAAAACCAGGAGCAGCAGCATACATATACAGAAAAAAGAACCACACTTGATATGTCGCATTGCTATCATGAAAAGGGATAGGAAAAATTGCATAGTGCGATATGTTATATATCATTAATAATTTTAATATTTTGATATTTTTATTTTTATGATTATGGTAAAATGCTTGTATGAATTCATATCAGCATATATTTGCTTACATAATTTTAAAGTGTCACTTGCACCTTCTCACGTGTCTTGCACTTTGCACTTTTAATCACTTTTTATAATCCTATTGGTTTTTTTGTTTTTGTTCACATTTTGCACTTTAGGGATTGATATTAATGGATATGTATTTTTCATGAAATGTATTTATTATTAATCTAATGATGGTGATGTGATTATATATTTTTATTCACTGGGAATGATCATATATTTCTTATTTAGCTTGTGTTATATTATAATTGATTGTTTATTATTAAGTGGTAGGCACGTTAACCCTTTCACCCCCGGAGGTTTTTTCGGCTTTGCGTTTTCGTTTTGCGCTCCCTGCCTTCAAACAGCCATAACTGTTTTATTTTTCTGTTCACATAGCTGTATGAGGGCTTGTTTTTTGCAGGACAAGTTGTACTTTCCAACGCCACCATTTAATATTGCATATGGTGTAGTGGGAAGCGGGAAAAAAATTCCAAATCGGGTGAAATTGCAAAAAAACGCTATTCCGCTACAGTTCTACGGGTTTTTTATTTACAGCGTTCGATGTTCATTAAAACTGGCCAGTTACTTTCATTCTACTGGTCAGTACGAATCCGGCGATGCCTAATATGTATAGTTTTTCCTGCGTTTTGATAGTGATAAAATAATTATAAAGTTGGACTTTTTTTTTTGTCATATCTTGACCCGTTTAACTTTTTGGTATTTATGTGTACTGAGCTGTATGGGGACTCATTTTTTGCGGGGCGATCTGAACTTTTTATTGATAACATTCTGTGGTGTGTATGACTTTTTGATCACTTTTTATTTAATTTTTTTTTTTAAAAAAGCGACAAAAAACAGCGAATCGCCATTTTGACGCTTTTTTACGCCACACAATTCGCCGTATTGGAATTTTTTAATGGGTGTTTTCGGTCATGGTGATACCCATGATGTCTATATTTATTGCTATTTAGGTATTTATTTTTTAATTATACGGAAAGGAGGGTGATTTAAACTTTTATATTTTTTTATTTTTTATATATTTTTTAACATTTTTAAAATTTTTTGTAATTATTTTAAAGCTCAAATATGAGCAAATAGATTGTGTTTTTTCTTTTTTTCTTTATGAGCAATCAGGGCTTTTTAATTTTGAATTAAAAACCGAATTTGCTCATTTCTTATCCTGGCCTGCCATCTAGTGGCCAGAATAAGATGCACTTTGAAAGCTGTAAACCTCATCAGCGAGGTTTACTGCTTTCAGATCATGTACAGACACCCCATTTGACCACATGGGGCGTCTGTACACCTACCGGAAGCGTACGCCTCCGGGTTTTTGCGCTACTAGATGCCGTGATCTCATATGATCACGGCATCTAATTGCTGAAGAGGAAACCGCCGATGGCGGTAAGTACCCGCAAGTCTCTGCTGTTAGAAACAGCAGAGACTTGCCAGCCATGACGCCCGCCACACGTGCGAGCGTACATGTACGGCGCTGGGGGTGTAAGGGTTAAATTCACCCATATAATGGATAATTAGGGTACAGGAAACTGACAGAGTAAGGTTTGTTTTATTCTGATATTTTGATGTAAGCTGAGGAGTGGGTGATGCGCTCCAGCGTGGAACGAATGCCGGATATCCGGGAAGGGTGGATGTTGGCTTGTCAGGTTAGACACATCAGAGAAGAAACACGCTGCAACCATTGCTGGAAGAACAAAAGCTGATGGTGGAAGCTCTATGGTTTAGGGAATGTTTTCATGGTATTTTATGGGCCCACTCATCCATGTAGAAGGTACTCACAACTGATTTGGTTATGAATCCATCCTTGCAGATACATACACCCATACATGCTGATAATCTTCTTTAAAGCTAATGAGATCTTCCAGCAAGACATAGCAACATGTCACACGTCTAGAAATTTCCAGCATTGGTTGGAAGAGTATGACCAAGTACTACCCTGGTCCCCTAAATCCCAGACATGAACCCAATTGAGTATTATCTTGTTTGCTTTATGGATCCTCCCCCACACAGCTGTGTGATGCACTGCTGACAGGATATTATCTGGTGGTCATAATTAGGTTTGATCGATTCAAAGTATCCGAAGATGCCCCCTGGCCGCTCCTTCTCACTGAAGCTCACCTGGCCGCACATCAGTATTGCAGGTTATGTTGTGCCCTGAAGCCCGTTGGAAGTATACGGGTATGTGCAGAAAAATAATGCCGTACTACCTCAGGATTTTTCACAAATTGTTGGACATGCGCAGAAGCCCTATACAGGTTCTCTGCAAGTTTGCATTTACTGTATAGCTTTGGAGCTGACGTGAAAGTCAGCTATTTTCAGTATAGTTTATATATAGTGGCCTATATAGTAAATAAACCATAATTAATTTAAATGATTTTAAGAAATATATTATTATTGTATTGATTAATTATATGAAATAGTCATTTATCATAGTAAACTTGATGATAGGTACTAAGGGGGTCATTTGCTATTCTGAAATATGCCTATCTGCACCTACTCACCACTACCCCATTACGACCAGCATGTAAACAATGAAGAGGAGGCAGCGCTGATACGGCGCGCGCCTCCTCTTCAAATAGCTGATCGGCGGGGGTGCCGGGTGTCGAACCCCCGCCGATCTGATATTGATGACCTATCCTGAGGATAGGTCATCAATATATATAACTCGGAAAACCCCTTTTAACCCCTTCAACTCCGGGCCTGTTTTCACCTTCCTGACCAGGCCATTTTTTGCAAATCTGACATGTGTCACTTTATGTGGTAATAACTTTGGAACGCTTTTACTTATCCAAGGCATTCTGAGATTATTTTCGTCACATATTGTGCTTCACGACAGTAGTAAATTTGTGGCAAAATATTTCATTTTTATTTATAAAAAAATACCAAATTTACCAAAAATGTGGAAAAATTTCCAAATTTCCAAATTTCAATTTCTCTACTTTCAAAATATATAGTAATACCTCCAAAAATAGTTATTATTTTACATTCCCCATATGTCTTCTTTATGTTGGCATCATTTTATAAATGTCATTTTACTTTTTAGGGACGTTAGAAGGCTTAGAAGTTTAGAAGCCATTTTTCAAATTTTCAACAAAATTTCTAAAACCATTTTTTTAAGCACCAATTCAGATATAAAGTGATTATGAGTGGCTTACATAATGAAACCCCCCCTAAATGACCCAATTTTAGAGACTACACCCCTCAAATTATAAAAAACTGCTGTTACAAACTTTGTTAACCCTTGAGGTGTTCCACAAGAATTAATGGAAAATGTAGGTGAAATATCAAAATTTCACTTTTTTGGTAGATTATTCATGTTAATAATTTTTTTCTTGCAAAACAGCAAGGGTTAACAGCAAACTAAACCTCAATATACATTACTCTGATTCTGCAGTTTACAGAAATACCCCATATGTGGTGGTAAACGTCTCTATGGGTTTGTGGCAGTGGTCAGAAGGAAAGGAGTGCCATACGGATCACATAAAGTGGTACACCCACATTTACTATAATGGTTCCACGATACGCAATAAAAGGGTACATTCACACGAATGTGTGGTGTTTAGTAGTCTACAAATTGCAGATCCGTAAAAAACTGATACAGGCCATATGCCATCCACATTTTGCAGAACACACAGGGCTGGCACTATATAGAAAATGCCTATTCAAGTCTGCGATTGCGGACAAGAATAGGATATGCTCTATATTTTTTTCAGGGCCGCAGAATGGAACTACGGATGCGGACAGCACACTGAGTGTTAATGCATTGGGCTGCCTTCTCAGCCATTGGCTCACTATCACTGCAGCACGTGGACCCAATGGAGAACCTGACCGACTGCAAACACCTTATATGCCACGGTCAGCACTGAATGCAGCATAGAAGGGATTAATTTTTACAGCTGTGTCCGTGGATATAGCAGGGGCCCAGCTATCAGTGACCACTTTGTTGCCTACCTAATCAGCATTACGTACTGATATATCAGACAGCGGGAAGTCACTGCACGATATGACGTACTAGTACGTCATATGTCGGGAAGGGGTTAATAATTATGGCACATAAGGTAATTTTTTCATATTTTGGTCGACATTATGGGGAAATTCTTTTTCTGTCACACCATATAAGGAGAAATATACTCTGGGGAAAATGATTACTAGTATGGGCTCTATGGGGGCATAATTTATTCTGGGGCACCGTGGAGACATTATTGCTTTAGTGGGCACTATTACTACTAAGATCAATCTAGCAGATAATTATTAATATTGGTTGGACTTTTTCCAGCTCTATTATTGCGGTGGGCACCCTGGCACAGTATCAGGTTTGCACAGTTATTATAGGTAGACATAATGTTTACATTTGTATTGTTATTTTCACAATAGAATTATTGTATCCAGCGGAACTGTAACAAATGTGCGCAGATGGGCACAGTTGGCAGTCTGTCCTCATTCACTTTAATATGGACTGGTGGAGATGCTGCCGCAATACTTCAAATATGCTAAGAAGCGGCTCTGAAAAACAGCATAAAAATAATTTTTTCGTACAGACATTTCTCTGGATCTCTGCAGGCCCCCATTATAGTCAATGGGATCGGAAGAGCTGTCGATAGCGCACGATTGTGCACGTATTTATAGATCCACAAGGTAGTTTCCCTGCTGATACAGCCTGCAGGATCATATAACACTATTGTGAAACTAGACTTTTGGACACTTTATTGGGTGCTGTTATTTTTAATGGCATTTTACATAGTAACATAGTAACATAGTTTATAAGGCCGAAAAAAGACATCTGTCCATCCAGTTCGGCCTGTTTTCCTACAAGTTGATCCAGAGGAAGGCAAAAAAACCCTGTGAGGTAGAAGCCAGTTTTCCCCACTAGGGAAAAAAATTCCTTCCCGACTCCAATCAGGCAATCAGAATAACTCCCTGGATCAACGACCCCTCTCTAGTAACTATAACCTGTAAGATTATTACCCTCCAAAAATACATCCAGGCCCCTCTTGAACTCTTTTAGTGAATTTTCCATCACCACCTCCTCAGGCAGAGAGTTCCATAGTCTCACTGCTCTTACCGTAAAGAATCCTCTTCTATGTTTGTGTACAAACCTTCTTTCCTCCAGACGCAGAGGATGGCCCCTCGTCACAGTCACAGTCCTGGGGATAAATAGATTGTGGGAGAGATCTCTGTACTGACCTCTGATATATTTATACATAGTTATTAGATCTCCCCTCAGTCGTCTTTTTTCTAAAGTGAATAACCCTAATTTTGATAATCTTTCTGGGTACTGTAGTCCACCCATTCCAGTTATTACTTTAGTTGCCCTCCTCTGAACCCTCTCCAGCTCTGCTATGTCTGCCTTGTTCACAGGAGCCCAGAACTGTACACAGTACTCCATGTGTGGTCTGACTAGTGATTTGTAAAGTGGCAGGACTATGTTCTCATCACGGGCATCTATGCCTCTTTTGATGCAGCCCATTATCTTATTGGCCTTGGCAGCAGCTGTCTGACATTGGTTTCTGCAGCTTAGATTTCTGTTCACTAAAATTCCTAGGTCCTTTTCTATGTCAGAGTTACCCAATATTTTACCATTTAGTATGTACTGGTGACTTGCATTATTCCTTCCCATATGCATAACTTTACATTTGTCAGTGTTAAACCTCATCTGCCACTTCTCTGCCCAAGCCTCCAGTCTATCCAGATCCATCTGTAGCAGTGTACTGTCCTCTTCTGTGTTAATTACTTTACACAGTTTAGTGTCATCTGCAAAAATTGATATTTTACTGTGCAAGCCTTCTACAAGATCATTAATAAATATATTGAAGAGAATAGGGCCCAATACTGACCCCTGTGGTACCCCACTAGTTACAGTGACCCAATCTGAGTATGTGCCATTAATAACCACCCTCTGTTTTCTATCACTGAGCCAGTTACTTACCCAGATACAGACATTTTCTCCCAGGCCAAGCATTCTCATCTTATATACTAACCTTTTATGTGGTACAGTGTCAAATGCTTTGGAGAAGTCCAGATATACGACATCCATTGATTCGCTGCGGTCCAGTCTAGAACTTACCTCCTCATAGAAACTGATTAAATTGGTTTGACATGACCGATCCCTCATGAAGCCATGCTGATATGGAGTAATTTGCTTATTTTCATTGAGGTACTCCAAGATAGCATCTCTTAGAAAACCCTCAAACAGTTTACCCACGACAGATGTTAAACTTACCGGCCTATAGTTCCCAGGCTCTGTTTTTGGACCCTTTTTGAATATTGGCACCACATTTGCTATGCGCCAATCCTGTGGAACACTCCCTGTCAGTATAGAGTCCTTAAATATCAGAAATAAGGGTCTAGCGATGACATTACTTAATTCTCTTAGGATACGGGGGTGTATGCCATCCGGTCCTGGCGATTTGTCTATTTTAATCTTTTTAAGACGTAGCTCTACTTCTTCCTGGGTCAGACAGGGCACTTTTAATGGGGAATTTACTTTTATATTCTGCATTTCATCTGACAGTTCATTTTCCTCAGTGAATACAGTGGAGAAAAAGATATTTAGTAGCTTCGCTTTCTCCTCATCGCTCTCTGCAACTCCCCCCTCATTACTCTGTAAGGGGCCAACACCTTCAGGTTTATACTTTTTACCATTTATATAATTAAAGAACATTTTAGGGTTAGTTTTACTTTCTTTGGCGATTAATCTCTCGGTCTCTAGTTTGGCTGTTTTTATTTGTCTTTTACATATTCTATTTTTTTCCTTGTAGTTTTTCAATGCTTCCTCGCTCCCCTCCTGTTTTAGTGATTTAAATGCTTTCTGTTTATCATTTATTGCTTTCTTTACAGTTCTGTTTATCCACATTGGTTTTTTCTTGTTCCTTAACCTTTTATTCCCATAAGGTATGTACCTCTCACAATTAGATATTAGGATGCTTTTAAAAATATCCCATTTTGTGGCTGTATTTTTATTTTTGAGGACTTTGTCCCAGTTAGTTAGGCCTATGGCCTCTCTTAGTTGGCTAAATTTAGCTTTTTTGAAGTTAGGTATTTTTGTTCCTCCCTGAAGAAACGCTCTTTTGAATGACAATTGGAAGGTTATTATATTATGGTCACTATTTCCTAGGAGTCCCCCGACCTGCACATCTGTTGTTCTGTCAGGTCTATTGGTTAATACTAAGTCCAATATGGCCGTCCCTCTAGTCGGGTCCTGAACCAGTTGGGAAAGGTAATTGTCTTTGGTTATTTCCAAGAACCTGTTTCCTTTATGAGATATACAGGTTTCAGTTTTCCAGTCTATATCTGGGTAGTTGAAATCCCCCATAATAACGACCTCATTATGATTTGCCACCTCGTCTATTTCGTTTAGAAGTAGATTTTCTATGGGCTCTGGTATACTAGGGGGTTTATAATAAACTCCGATTAGTATTTTATTATTGTTTTTGGCTCCATTTATTTCTACCCACAGTGACTCCACATCTTCATGTCCCTCACTTATATCTTCCCGCAGTGTGGGCTTTAGACAGGACTTTACATAAAGGCAGACCCCTCCCCCTCTCCGGTTTTGGCGATCCTTTCTAAAAAGACTGTAACCATGTACGTTAACTGCCCAGTCATAGGTATCATCCAGCCATGTCTCAGTTATTCCCACTATGTCATAGTCCTCCTCACACATCACTAATTCCAGTTCACCAATTTTATTAGTCAGGCTTCTGGCATTAGTGTACATACACTTTAGAGGTCTATGTATATTTTTTACCCCCCTTTTTAAATTACTATTACCTGTGAAGTGAATATCCGGGGTTTTTGGGTTACTTTGGTTGATGTTTTCCGCAATATTCTCCCTACATTCCTCACTAATCCCAACCCCCACTAACCCCCCACTCTCCCCGACTGTGACCCACTCTCTATCTACACTATCTACCCCCTTATTAGTATTATCCCCCACCCTCCCCCCAGATCCTAGTTTAAAAGCTCCTCCAGCCGTCTAACCATTTTTTCCCCCAGGGCAGTTGCACCCTCCCCATTAAGGTGCAGCCCGTCCCTACTGTAGAGTCTGTAGCCGACAGAGAAGTCGGCCCAGTTCTCCATGAACCCAAACCCTTCCTTCCTGCACCAGCCTCTGAGCCACTTATTTAACTCCCTAATCTCCCGTTGTCTCTCTAGTGACGCTCGTGGCACTGGTAGTATTTCTGAAAACACTACCTTGGAGGTCCTGGACTTGAGCTTCTCTCCTAGTTCCCTAAAATCATTTTTAAGGACCTTCCATCTCCCCCTGACTTTGTCATTGGTGCCAATGTGTACCATGACCGCCGGGTCTTCCCCAGCCCCACCCAGCAATCTGTCAATCCGATCCGCGATATGCCGAACCCGAGCACCCGGGAGACAACACACTGTTCGGCATTCACGGTCTCGGCGACAGATGACCCTGTCTGTCCGCCTAATTATAGAGTCCCCTACCACCAGCATCTGTCTGGCCTTTGCTGCTCTCCTTTTCCCATCCTTCCTGCAGCGGTCATCCTCCTGGTTACTAGGAGAAATGCCCTGCTGCAGTGTCGCTGGTCCTAGGCTTTCATCCCTAATATCAGCCAAACAGGCATATTTACTAGGGTGTTCCAGCTCAGGACTAGCCTCCCTGGCACTTTTCCCTCTACCCCTCCTTACTACATTAACCCAACTGCTGACCTTATAGTCCTGCTCTTGCCCATCTCCTCCCTCCTCCTCTTCACTGGCCCCAGCCAGTGCCTGCACTGTGAGGTCTAAGCCTCTCTCCAGGTGTTCAATGCCCCTAAGTATGCCAAGCTGCTTATTTAGATCCAAGATCCGGGCTTCCAAATATGCAACGTGATTGCATCTATTGCAAATGTATTCACCCTCGAATGGTTCTTCAAGGCATGCATACATTGCACAGGACACACACTTAGTAGCATTGTCCATGGAGCACCTGCTAGATGGGGATATACAGTACAGAAAAAAAAAACAGTAAATATATGATTAGGGTTTGCTGTAGCTGGAGGACTACAAATCAAGTTAACACACAAGGAAAATCACTCCAACCTTACTTTTTGCTCCTGGTCTTAAACTCCGTTTTTTTAACTCCACTTATACACAGCCCACTTACAAAGCAAGCCCAAAGTCAGAGCAAGCTCTATAAGAGTTTAGCTATGTAATTTATAGCACCTGGGATTGCTAACCACTCCCCTTCACCAGGTACACAGCAGAGAAAAAAAAATGGGTTTAAATGGTATTACCAAATGCAACCAAATACAAGCACTAAACAAACAAAGAACTTTGCAATAAACTATAGACAGTTATTTGCAGTCACTCCCACAAATTCACACTCAGTACCAGAACTCCGGTTTTTTAACTCCACTTATACACAGCCCACTTACAAAGCAAGCCCAAAGTCAGAGCAAGCTCTATAAGAGTTTAGCTATGTAATTTATAGCACCTGGGATTGCTAACCACTCCCCTTCACCAGGTACACAGCAGAGAAAAAAAAAATGGGTTTAAATGGTATTACCAAATGCAACCAAATACAAGCACTAAACAAACAAAGAACTTTGCAATAAACTATAGACAGTTATTTGCAGTCACTCCCACAAATTCACACTCAGTACCAGAACTCCGGTTTTTTAACTCCACTTATACACAGCCCACTTACAAAGCAAGCCCAAAGTCAGAATTATTGTACAAATAATTATTGAAACGGTGAATATCTTTGTGGTACTATTATTTTTAGGTGGACTGTATATGCTGTATAGTATTCGAGGGCAAAATATTGGGTGTGGAAGGATGGTTTTGGGGTTGATGGTAAAAAAGAAAAATTAAGGTCCCTTTACATGGGAGGACACATTACCAGATAGTTTAGAAGTAAGCTTTTTTATGCAAAAATTACCAGACAGATGCATTTACATGCAGAGATCACTAATGCCATCGTCCCCATACAGAAGCGTTATTTACGTATAATCAATTGCTATTTAGTGGAGGATGCACATTTAGATGCAGTTATCTCCTCCACAGTATAGGGAGCATCAGAGGTGGTCAGAAAAAAAATAAGAGAGTCAAAAAAATCCACTATCATTTTCACCCAAGGAAGAATACAATAGTAGCAATAATACTAAAAAATTATATTTAGCTATACACTTTGTCTCAGAATATGTCAAAAACACCTGACCAAAAAATAAATATATTCAGGGTTTTTTTTTCTTGTAACAAGACCATATCATGAAAGGAAAAAAACTCCATCATTGTCAATGTAATAGATCAAGCACTTGAGTAATTTTAGTTGTTCTGCTCATCTTTATTTATACCCTGTAAGCAAAATGGCTATTACTTTATTCATATTTTACTAATTAATAATTTAATATATTTAATGTGCTCTGTATTTTTAAACCCATAGTTAACAAAAATAATTATTTTTATAGTGGCCAAGTCTAAACTCTTCATGGTCATTTTCCATTCACAATGCTGCAATTTAAGTAGAGCTTTAGATTATAGTGTATTTTGACCAAACCCTAATGGAATAGCGCGTGGAATAAAAAGCTATAGCTTAGGCCTGTTTCACAGCACTATTGTAAGTACAGAAGGCAGTTCTGGATAGGAGCTGCCTGCCGGATCTCAATGCATTCTGGCATTAAAGGGGTGGGCCACTTTCAGGTTACTGTTGACCACTTTGTTTGTAGGATGATTATATGGCATTTACTATTATATTCTTTGTTTATATTCTGCACCATTTTCTATATTTCTTAAAGTATTCCCCCATGTTTATAAAGTCTTTTGTGCTATCTACACAGAGGTCCTGTCCATAAAATGATGAACTGTCATGAGACCAGGCAAATCACCTAAACGTGATGTTTCCTCCATTCAAACACACTGCACTTGCACTGTTGAGAGTTCAGTGTAAGTGCAATGTGTTTGAATGGAGGAGACTGTGATTTGCCTGGTCAAATGACCCTCCATCAGCAGCCATTTTACAGACAGGACCTCCCTGTGGACAGCACAAAACACTTGGCAAACAAGGGTGCATATCTTATAAAATATAGAAAATGGTGCAGAATTTTAACAAAGTCTATATCAGTAAGTATCCTATAATCATCTTATAAACACATTGGTCAACAGTAACCAGAAAGTGGCCAACCCCTTTAAGGAAGATGTGAAATGCTCTGTTCTGTTAAATTCACTATAATGTGTACCTGCAGATATCCTTTTGCATGCAGTCAAACATGTTGATTATAGACAGGAACATAACCTCTACATTAGTTATATTCTGTCAATATAATGCATATTAGGAATACAAATTAATCTCTACTGGTTCACATTCTAGTGAATGTGACCGGATGGAGCTTTTCACAACTAAGGTAATGATGAAATTCATAGAGATCTGAAAGGCTGGTCCCTGCCGGAATAGCCTGACGGTTCTCACCCATTATAGTGAAACAGGTCTAACAGCTCCTTTTACATAATGGCCTCTTTCAGATGAGCGAGTTGCATACTGCGGACTCGCACCGTCCGGACCTCCCAGCACTGCCGGGATCACATAGCATTATTTTGATTTATGATGATATGTAACCCCTACAGTTCTGGAATGTATTGGATAACATTGACAGCATTATGTTAGTGTTATACAATTCATTCCAGAACTGTAAGGGTTACATAGCATCATGAATCAATAAAACGCTATGCGACCCAGTCAGTGCTGGGAGATCAGGACGGGACCTCTCTGATACTCTCGGTAATAGACATAAAATGCCATCCTGCATAATACCAGGCTGTCAAAATACATAGAAAAAAAAAGAAGAGTGATGTTATAATGCATTTCCAAAGGATAAAAATGCAATTAGAAAGTGGTTAGAACAGTCACCACAGCATTTTAAAGATATACAGTACAGACCAAAAGTTTGGACACACCTTCTCATTCAAAGAGTTTTCTATATTTTCATGACTATGAAAATTGTAGATTCACACTGAAGGCATCAAAACTATGAATTAACACATGTGGAATTATATTCTTAACAAAAAAGTGTGAAACAACTGAAAATATGTCTTATATTCTAGGTTCTTCAAAGTAGCCACCTTTTGCTTTGATTACTGCTTTGCACACTCTTGGCATTCTCTTGATGAGCTTCAAGAGGTAGTCACCTGAAATGGTTTTCACTTCACAGGTGTGCCCTGTCAGGTTTAATAAGTGGTATTTCTTGCCTTATAAATGGGGTTGGGGCCATGAGTTGTGTTGGGCAGAAGTCAGGTGGATACACAGCTGATAGTCCTACTGAATAGACTGTTAGAATTTGTATTATGGCAAGAAAAAAGCAGCTAAGTAAAGAAAAACGAGTGGCCATCATTACTTTAAGAAATGAAGGTCAGTCAGTCCGAAAAATTGGGAAAACTTTGAAAGTATCCCCAAGTGCAGTCGCAAAAACCATCAAGCGCTACAAAGAAACTGGCTGACATGAGGACCGCCCCAGGAAAGGAAGACCAAGAGTCACCTCTGCTGTAGAGGATAAGTTCATCCGAGTCACCAGCCTCAAAAATTGCAGGTTAACAGCAGCTCAGATTAGAGACCAGGTCAATGCCACACAGAGTTCTAGCAGCAGACACATCTCTACAACAACTGTTAAGAAGAGACTTGTTTGGGCTAAAGAACACAAGGAATGGACATTAGACCAGTGGAAATCTGTGCTTTGGTCTGATGAGTCCAAATTTGAGATCTTTGGTTCCAACCACTGTGTCTTTGTGCGACGCAGAAAAGGTGAACGGATGGACTCTACATGCCTGGTTCCCACCGTGAAGCATGGAGGAGGAGGTGTGATGGTGTGGGGGTGCTTTGCTGGTGACACTGTTGGGAATTTTATTCAAAATTGAAGGCATACTAAACCAGCATGGTTACCCAGCATCTTGCAGCGGCATGCTATTCCATCCGGTTTGCGTTTAGTTGGACCATTATTTATTTATCAACAGGACAATGACCCCAAACACACCTCCAGGCTGTGTAAGGGCTATTTGACCAAGAAGGAGAGTGATGGGGTGCTACGCCAGATGACCTGGCCTCCACAGTCACTAGACCTGAACCCAATCGAGATGGTTTGGGGTGAGCTGGACCGCAAAGTGAAGGCAAAAGGGCCAACAAGTGCTAAGCATCTCTGGGAACTCCTTCAAGACTGTTGGAATACCATTTCAGGTGACTACCTCTTGAAGCTCATCAAGAGAATGCCAAGAGTGTGCAAAGCAGTAATCAAAGCAAAAGGTGGCTACTTTGAAGAACCTAGAATATGAGACATATTTTCAGTTGTTTCACACTTTTTTGTTAAGTATATAATTCCACATGTGTTAATTCATAGTTCTGATGCCTTCAGTGTGAATCTACAATTTTCATAGTCATGAAAATACAGAAAACTCTTTGAATAAGAAGGTGTGTCCAAACTTTTGGTCTGTACTGTAGATGAATACATGCAACATATATACTACAAGCTGAATTAAACACTCTGAGTCATTGGGCATCAACTTGGCCAATGAGGTTCAATGTGGATAAATGTAAAGTAATAATCTCAGTGCATCATATGTCCTAGGGGATGTAACACTGGGAAAGTCACTTATAGAGAAGGATTGGGGTTTCCTTGTAGATCTTAGATTAAATAACAGCATACAATTTTAATCAGCTGCTTCTAAGGCCACCAGGATATTGTCATACATTAAACGAGGCCTGGACTCGCAGGGCAGGGATGTAATATTACCACCTTACAAAGCGTTGGTGCGGCCTCGTCCGGAATATGCAGTTCAGTTCTGGGCACCAGTCAATAGAAAGGATGCTCTGCAGCTGGAAAAAGAACAGAAGAGAGCGACTAAACTGATAAGGGGCTTGGAGGGTCTTAGATATGAAGAAAGATTAAAAGAATTGAATTTATTTAGTCTTGAGAAGAGACATCTAAGGGGGACATGATTAACCTATACAAATATATAAATGGGCCATATAAAAAATATGATGAAAAGCTGTTCCATGCAAAATCCCCTCAAAAGACAAGGGGGCACTGCCTCCGACTGGAGAAGAAAAAGTTCAGTCTCCAGAAGCGTCAAAGCTTCTTTACTGTAAAAACTGTGAATCTATGGAATAGTCTTCCTCAGGATGTGGTCACAGCAGGGACAGTGGACAGTTTTAAAAAGGGTTTAGATGAATTATTAAAAGTAAACAACTTTAATGCTTATGAAAATTTGTAGAAATCTGAGTTTTACTTCCTTTCTGGGATGTGCGTCCCCACCTATCCCTTGGTTGAACTTGATGGACTTATGTCTTTTTTTCAACCATATTAACTGTGTAACTATGTACCCAGAAGTGTATTGCAACTTTTGTGACAAGTGAAGAGAACCGTGACTTTATCCTGCTCCTGCTTTTCTATACATTTACACTGGGTTATACACCACTGCCCATAAAACATGAGTTTTATTGTGAAAAACTCCCCTGTCCGGGCTCCAGTGGCGCGATCCCTAGCTTCGGTGCAGCCATGCCGCAAGAGAAGCGCTGATAAGCCAAGCCCCCTGGTGATGTTATCCGTCTGGTTCTGATCTTGGCTTGTCTTCTGACAACTCTGTTTTCTCATTTTGTACTGCATAGCCTGTCTGGTTCTGACCCATTTATGTACAATCCTATTTTTGTGTTGTTTTACATTATTACTGGCCAAAATAGTACCTGCACTGTTATGAACGCCATGGCAGCCTTGCAAATGAGAGGGAATTTCACTGTTGTTGCAGGATATAGCTGAGAGTGTCTAGCAGCAGGAATCCTGCTAGACCAGTACCCCTGTGTCTGCAAAACAGTCACCAATGGAGCCTAAAATTAAGCTTCCTGAGTGCTTCTCTGGCGACCGTAAGGGTTTTTCTATTTTTAGGTAGAGTTGCATATTCTCGCTTGAAACCTCATTCCTCGGGTACTGAGGCACAGCGAGTCAGCATCATCATGTCGCTGTTGCAAGGTGACCCAAAAAAGTGGGCATTCTCTTTACCGCCTAATTCCCCTGAGCTGTATTCCATAGACCATTTTTTCTGCTCTCAGTCTTTTATATGATGAGCCTGGCAAAGCTGCTTACGCTGAGGGTCAGTGTCTTTCTCTGTGTCAAGGCAGGCGACCTGTAGAGGAATATTAATCTGAGTTCCATAGGTGGTGTACTGTCTCCAGCCTTTAGGTCACAATTCAGAGTAAGCCTTTCAAATACCCTGAAGGACCTTCTAGTTAGCCACCCTACACCAGGGTCTTTAGCTGAGGCCATGTCTCTGGATATCCGACTGGACCGACAACTTAGAGAATGTAAACATGCTGTCTCTGACCTTCTTCATTTCTTTCTGTCTCTCAATCTTCTATGGTTAAGCATCTGACTGATGATCGGGGAGGTCACTCAGACACACAGGTATTTCTCGATAAAACTGACAGAGTTATGTTGCCTCTGGCAACAGACGATCATCCCGCAAAAAAAGGAGCTCCTACACAGCTCCGTAGACCTACTGTAACTATAAAAAGTGTAATGGGTGCCCTTTCTCAGTGGATCATTTGTAATTCAGATTATATACTGCCTGAAATTTATTGATGGTGCCTTCAAAGCAGTTTCTCTTGAAGTAGATAAATATGATTAATCATGGGGCCCCATAGCAAAACTCAGTATTGGGCCCCACATCCCCGTACAAATATAAAGTACAATTTTTGTAACTTTACATATATTCTGGAAAAAAAGATTTTGGCAAAAGAAAATTAAACCAGCGCCTCTAATATATATTTAAAAAAGGGGCACAGGTGCATGATACTTTGGCTACAACACAATGCGTAGAACTGCAAGTAGCAGGACAGACACAGGTAAACAGTGAATACATGACAAATATATTTAATATATGCAAATTAGCCTCTAGGAGCAACAGGGTTGCTGCTGTTACACCTAGAGGCTCTGCTTTCTCTGCCATGCCCTCTCCACGTTGATTGATAGAACAAGGTAATGTAAACTTGATCATGCCTGCCTGGTCCTGTCAATCAAAGTGGGGAGGACATGGCAGTTGCAGAGTGAGCTGAGCCTCTAGGTGTAACGGCAACGTCCCCATTGCTCCTAGAGGCTCGTTTACATATATTAAAACTTAATTTTTCACAGCAATGCGGGCACATATGAACATGGGACCAACATAGATGTCTTCAGCTGCCAAGTGCACATTCAACAGGTCAGCCAGTTTCATAGGTACAAATGTGTTGACAGATGCCCTTTAAAAAACTTTTCAGGTCTGCTAATTTGTGCTGTCATCAATTTTGCAGGGTCAAAGCTGCTAACATACTCAATTTAAAGAGGATCTTTCACCACTCCTGACGTGTCTGTTTTAATAGCTACATTCATTCCCCATGTAATAACAATTCTGCAACATCTATTCTTATGTCTGTATGTTGTGCCATTCCTTTATTATTTCTACTAGAAGTTATGAATGAATTGCTAGCAGTCTGCAGTAAAGGTACAGAGGGGTGTTACCAGTTGGGGCTGTGTACTTGACAATGGCAGCACTGGATAGAGTGGTTACCACCCCTCTGTACCCTTACTGCAGACTGCTAGCAATTCATTCATAACTTCTAGTAGAAATAATAAAGGAATGGCAAAACATACAGACATAAGAATAGAGGCTCCAGAATTGTAATTACATGGGGAAGGCACGAAGCTATTAAAACAGGCATGTCAGGAGTGGTGAAAGGTCCTCTTTAAATAACAATAACAACAAAAATAACGTATTTGCTGAAGTCTGAAAAAGAGGCTCCTGAACAACCTTTGCCACAGATATGAACCTAACCTAAGGAATATTGGTGCTGATTATTTCAAAGACAGTTACTATCGTAGAGATGTGTCAAGTAGCCCATCATCAGAATGATCTTAAATTACTAGAAAGCTTCCTTCTACTTAGTTTCACCTTATCCTGACTTTGCATTAGTCATGATGAATTTTCATTACTTGTCGTATCTCTTAGCTCTGAGGGGCAGACTGAATTATTAAACAGAACTATATGCACTAGTGTTAAATAATAAATGACACCCCGCCACTTACACCTTTCATTCAGGAGTCCCAGTATGTGTGAATACTGTGCTCTACAGTTTTTTAACTGTGCGCATACGTGAAATGAGCATGTCTACGTGTGTAGGTAAAGATTAGGAACTATTTATGGATGTCAATGAATGCATACTACTATATTACTATATGATGACTGAATTCATGACTTATTTACCATTATTACACATCTCATTGTGTAATCACTCATACTGAAATGTCACATTATATGTTTGCACTACAAATACCAGATCTATATCCATATTGTTCAGTACAATATAGGTATATCAATTGTGACTGGTTTGTGCTGCAGAAATAAAGGAAATTAAATTCTTAAGCACAAAATATATTTTGATATTAAAGCCCATCGTAAATGTTTGGTTTTTGTGTCACTGTAACTTTTTATTTTTCCATTGATGTAGCTGTAAGATTTTGCTGTTTAAACTTTGTGCCATTCATAGTGCTGCATACCTAACATGGGACTTAGAGGGGTTGTCCACCTTCAGGGACCTTTTGGCCAGACACCTCCCCATCTTGCCAAATCTGCAGGGGGAAGCAAACTTACCTGCTCCCTGCCACTGGATTCCTGCTTCTTTGGTCTTTTGCCTCCACGCATTGGTTCCTGCTGGTAACCTTCCTGTTTGACAGGGGTCATATGGCCGCTGCAACCAATGACTGATTGCAGTGGTGACATGTCCTCCAAGCGTCACCTCACTGGGTCACTACCACCAGGTGTCTTCTATGGCCCCATAGATGCCACATTCAGACAGCATCACTTTGTCCCACCAGAGTACCAGAGGATCCTCTGGTGAGACCAGGCTCTGATATTATAGTGGGCCTGAAAGGTCCAGGAAAAAAAAACATTTGGAACTGCCTTTGGAGCCAATAACTTACCACTAGGGTCTATTTCTCATATATATGTATTTCAAATCTATCTATCTATCTATCTATCTATCTATCTATCTATCTATCTATATGTCTGTAAAGGCAGCAGCACAAGTCAATCCTGAAAATAGCGGGTGCAATCCCTCTGGTGCAGGAAATATGCCACAGATGTAACAAACAGAAAGTGAGGCAGCACTCCAACACTCGTAGTAAAAACGGAGCTTTTATTCCCAGAACTGCAACGTTTCAGCCTTCTCCATGAGGCCTTTATCAAGCATATGTGACCAGTGCCACAGCAAACATATATATAGGCAAAGTAGGAGGGGTAATACCCCATGTGTTCAATTAACAATCAACCAATCATTAGTGTATAAACAAAGTCACATGTCAAAAAAAGAATACTGTGTATGTAAGAATGGACCTCCCTGTCCCTAAACATTTTGTGGAGAAGGCCCACAAAGAGAAAGATCTAAGATTTATGATCATCGATCATGTTCCCCCACTCAGTAGAGGTGGAGACACGGAGAAGCGATTAAAACAGAAAGAGCTACAATGGATTTATAAACTGCAAACACTTAAACCATGCGGACTAAATGTGGACTTCAATTTGGGGGTATTCAGCTTGATCCATCCAAAACTGACCATGTGGGAGGGTCCACATTGGAAGTAGAATAGGAGAGTGACCAGTATAAGTATATTGATTTATACTTATTTCATTTTATTTCTGTTTCAGACTTGGAGATATTTTATGAAGCCTTTTGGGGGTCATATCAGATGGACAAGCACCAATAATTTTGAACTATTACTTTATTGAAAATTATCCTACACAGACTGCATGCGCTGAGGGAGTGCCACTTTATTTTGATAGATGTTGGTAACATGTACATTAGGGGCACTAGTGTTATGTAGTTCTGACTTTATTGGATATGGGTTGTGTGCCCTGACCCAATAAAGAATGAAGATATCCAGTTAATTTATACTGGAAACCAGAGGGTTGGTCCTCTATGGCCATAGTATACGGGGATGGTGTGAGGTGGAGGAGGTGGAGCAATGGGGTAGCAGTGGGAGGGGAGACAGGGACCTGTTTCCACATCCCATGCTTGCCACTAGGGAGAGTCTTACTGCCGGGGTAACCTGACAGTGGCTCCCCAATGCCCCCCTTAACACACACAAATGGATGTATACAGACAGTGGTGGCCAATATAGTTGAGGACCTATAACCCCCTATGGTATAATTTTGAACTTGCCCCTTAATTCTGAATACAACTATATAGATCCAACAGGGTGATCTATTAAAGTGGTTCCCCCCATGGTCACTGTTTAAATTGGTTCGATGTTATTTTAGGATCGTAACAGCTGCGGTGTTGTTGCGGTTCCTTGCTATAGCAAGATCGTGATGAGCCATGTTTACTTGGTTGCCTAGGCGCCGCACGGCACTGCGATGCTTCCGCCCTCGTGATGCGTCATGTGACATGTCATGTGATCGCGGAGGCTCAGGCATGCGCAGTAACCGTGGACGGACGTGAGATTTATGTACATGGAATGGTGCCTGGACCATCCGATAACCTCAAGTGAGGTACTAAGAATGATTGCGATCATTAATTTTTGTGTCATATGATGTTTTTAATGAAGGGAGCGTACACTGGGGATATCACTAGGTTTTGAATATGTCTATACATAGGGGAGAAACTAGGTATGATGCACATTGTATACAATGTATTGGTTGATGTAATCATAATGGTTAATGAAGATGAGCACTGATATGTACACAGTATTCTTTTTTTGACACGTGACTTTGTTTATACACTAATGATTGGTTGATTGTTAATTGAACACATGGGGTATTACCCCTCCTACTTTGCCTATATATATGTTTGCTGTTGCACTGGTCACATATGCTTGATAAAGGCCTCATGGAGAAGGCTGAAACGTTGCAGTTCTGGGAATTAAAGCTCCGTTTTTACTACGAGTGTTGGAGTGCTGCCTCGCTTTCTATTTGTTATATCTATCTATCTATCTATCTATCTATCTATCATAATACAAGCAATTTCAATAGGCATGAACAAGACAAGTTACAAACTGGTACAGAAGGAGAGAGGGCCCTGCCCGCGAGGGCTTACAATCTATGTGGTATGGGAGAAGGACACAGTAGGTGAGGGTAGAGCTGGTCATGGCGGTGTAGAGGCAGCAGAGTCACAGGTTGTTGGCTTGTCTGAAGAGACAATCATGCAGTTTCCTCCCCACATCTGTTTTGACAAGATGATCATGCAGGTAACTACAGCATTTGAATTACATTAATAGGTTCTGTTGAAGAACATCAAAATGACCCAAGCCAGCCAATGTTTGTTTATGAGACATCTTGACTACCGTTAGTATGTGTGCTAATAAATGAAAACTCTGGAACACTTCTTTTGTCTGGATTTAGATCTCTCGTCTAGGCATGGACTTAATTCTCCTCTTTTTGACTGTGCTCAAAACGAGGAGAGTAAGCCCTGTCTAAAAAGTTACAGCGCATTTTGTTTAAAGCCACTTCTAACCTCTGATCATCATCCACAATTTTTTTTTTACTCTCAGCATCTAAGAGTCACGCTCAGGTGTGGGGCGGGGTGGGGGGGTGGGAAACCACACTGAGCGTAGGAGGGAATGGATATTAGGCCTGGAAACTAGGGAAGGAAGATGGACACCTCCAAAAGGAAACCCTGACTCAAATCCTGACTAACTAACAGTATGAACAGGCCTCAAAGGTAGGCGAGTTCATACACAGGAAACCTAAGATCCAATCTGACCCTATAGGACCCTGGAACTAATGTCAGGAATGAATCTACCTATTACTCCACAAGGAAGGATAAACAAGAGTCTTTTTTAGGCCTAATCACAAACAACAGGGAAATGTAACATAACACACAAAAGGGAATGAGGACACTTATCTTCAATGAAGAAATGGAGGCTCCAGGATCTCAGCTGAGAACCACACACCAGCTCACCAAAATAACCACTGAAGCTATAAACTGCAAGGAACTGTGGGAGAAGCAGTAATAAATAGGGGAGGGACAATTACCACACCAGCAACACCTGAGGGAAAAGGGTGTGGTAAATACCAGCAACAAAAAAGGAAACCATCTCAGATTATACCACGTGTTGCCAATCTGACTGACCTCCTGCTACCTGTCGCAGGAACGTCCGTGACAGTAACCCCCCCCTTCTACAGGTGACCTCCGGGCACCCAGGACCAACTTTATCTGGATGAAACCTGTGAAAAGCTTTCACCAAAACGACTGGCATTCACGTCAGATGCCGGTACCCACATCCTCTCCTCTGGTCCATAACCCTTCCAGTGAACAAGATATTGAAGAGTCCTACGGAGAACTCGAGAGCCAATAATCTTGGTGATCTGGAATTCCAAACTGCCGTCCACCATGACAGGCACGGGTGGCAAGGGAGATGGCTCCAAAGGTTCAACATATCTCTTCAACAAAGATCTGTGAAAAACATTATGAATTTTCAGAGCCTGGGGAAGTTTAAGACGAAAAGCTACAGGGTTAATAATGGCAGAGATCTTATATGCACCAATGAACCTAGGACCCAACTTCCAAGATGGTACCTTCAGCTTAATGTTTCTTGTGGATAACCACACAAAATCACCCACACATAGGTCCGGGCCATTTATATGTCTCCTGTCAGCCACACGTTTGTACTTGTTGCCCATATTCACCAAATTATTTTGAATTTTCCGCCATATAGATGATAATGATGATGAAAAGCGTTCCTCCTCAGGGATACCAGAAGTATCCGAAACAGAAAATGTGCCAAATTGCGGGTGAAAACCATACGTCCCAGAAAACAGCGAATTGCCAGTGGACTCCTGTCTACGATTGTTTATGGCAAATTCTGCCAAAGACAAAAATTAGAACCACTCTTCTTGGTTCTCAGAGACAAAACATCTCAAGTAAGTCTCCAGACTCTGATTAGTGTGTTCCGTCTGTCCATTCGTCTGAGGGTGAAAAGCATAGAAAAAGACTACTTGTGCAAGGATTTTAGCATTAGGTAGTCCGGGCAATGCAATAAAGTGCGCCATTTTACTAAAACAATCTACAACCACCAGAATAACTGTCTTTCCAGGCGAATTAGGCAGATTAGTGATAAAGTCCATAGACAAGTGAGTCCATGGTCTGGATGGGATGGGCAACGGAAGTAGGGGTCCAGAAGGTCGAGTATGTGTCACCTTAGCGCTTGCACAGACACTACAGGCTGACACATAGTCCTCAACACACTTACGCAGCCCTGGCCACCAGAATCTACGAGAGATGAGGTTGACAGTGGATTTGCTACCAGGATGTCCCGCAAGCACCGTACAGTGATGACACAATTCAGAAGGAACAAACAATTTCCCAGGGGGGCAAGACTCCGGTGAGTCTCCCTGGGCCTCAAACACCTTAGCCTCTAGATCAGCGTAAAGAGCGGATATCACCACCCCTTCTGACAGAATAGGACTAGGATTTTCAAAATCACCACCTCCAGGAAAACTATGTGACAAGGCATCTGCCTTGACGTTCTTAACTCCAGGACGATAAGTGACAATGAAATTGAATCTGGTGAAAAACAAAGACCATCTGGCCTGCCTCGGGTTCAATCGTTTTGCCAACTCAAGGTAAGCCAGGTTTTTGTGATCTGTGAATACCGTGACTGGATGAATCGCCCCCTCCAACCAATGACGCCATTCCTCAAAAGCCAACTTAATGGCCAGTGAGTTTCTTAGAGAAAAAGGCACATGGGCGCCATTTACCTGGTGACGGTCCCTGCGATAAAACTGCTCCTACCCCCACTTTGGACGCGTCAACTTCCACAATGAAGGGTTGTGATACATCCGGTTGCACCAGTATAGGGGCAGAAGAGAAGCATTGGTTAACCGCAGAAAAGGCTCGCAACGCTGAATCAGACCATACAGAGACATCCATCCCTTTCTTAGTCATGTCAGTTAGAGGTTTCACCACTGTAGAATAGTTCTGGATAAACTTTCACTAGTAGTTGGTGAACCCCAAAAACCGCATAAGAGCCTTCAGATTTTCGGGTTGATCCCAGTCCAATACAGCACAGACTTTCTCAGGATCCATTCGAAAACCTGAAGATGAGAGCAGGAATCCCAAGAATTGCACCTAGTGTACAGCAAAAACACACTTCTCTAATTTTGCATACAATTTATTGTCTCTTAGAATCTGCAACACCTGTCTAACGTGATCCTGATGTGTCACCAAGTATGTCATCCAAACCTCCCCACAAGGTGATGAAAAATGTCATTCACAAAATGCTGGAAAACCGCAGGATCATTGGTCAACCCAAAAGGCATGAACAGATTCTCAAAGTGACCCTCGGGAGTATTAAAGGCCGTCTTCCATTCATCCCCTTCCCTGATCCTGACCAGATTATATCCCCCCTTAAATCCAACTTGGAGAACACCTTGGCATCAATAATCTGGTTAAAAAAATCAGGAATCAAAGGAAGGGGGTAAGGATCACGGACAGTAATCCGATTGAGTTCACGGAAATCCAGAAATGGCCTAAGAGTTCCGTCCTTTTTTCTTTACAAAGAAAAACCCTGCTGCCACTGGAAATTTGGAAGGTCTTATGTGTCCTTTAGCCAAACTCTCGGCAATATATTCCTTCATGGCCATTCTTTCAGGTCCAGAGAGGTTATACAGCCTAGACTTGGGCAACTTAGCTCCAGGAATAAGGTTGATCGGGCAATCATATTCCCGATGCGGAGGTAAATCCTGACATCCATTTTCAGAAAAAACATCTGCAAAATCAGATATAAAAGAGGGTAATGTCTTAGTGGTTAAAGCAGAAAAAGATGTATTCAGACAATTGTCAACGCAATAATCACCTTAATCCACAATCTGTCTAGCTTGCCAATCAATGGTTGGATTGTGCTTGCTTAACCACGGTAAACCAAGAACCACTGGAGCAGGAAGACCCTCCAATACAAGTTCCTGATGGAAGTCACCCACTCTTAATTGAATATCATGAACTATCTGAGACAAACAATTCTGAGATAGAGGTGCAGAATCAATAGCAAAAACAGAAATGTTTTTGTCAGGTCTGGTCATCGGAGAACATAGGTTCTATGTTTTGCTTGGTATTCTGAGTTTTTGTGTGTTTCTGTTTAGTGCCTACGCCTTGTCTTGAACCATGTTCACACTGTGGGTTGTTTTAGAGCCAACGCCCAGCTTCATGTTTGGTTTGTCTACTCAGGGTTAATACTCAGGTGCTGGGCTGAGTGGCTTCTCTGAATCTGGTCCATTCAGAACCTGGGGGTGGGATATCTTCCTGCTTATATACCTATCTTTCTTTCTGCTCCTTGCGGGTTTTTGCAAAATCCTTGCTATTCCTGCTTGCGTTGTATTGTGTATCCTGACTTCTTATTTGACCCTCGGCTCGTATTTGACTACTCTACCGTCTTCCGATTTTGTACTTTGTTATTCCTGGTTTTGATGCGGCTTCCTGACTATCCATTTGGTGTTTTGTCTGTCTTGTTTGTTGTCCCTGTTCCCTGCACCTTATACAGTGTATTTCGCAGTCCTCGTGGTTGTCGCCCCACGGTTTAGCGTGGGTGAGGCAATAGGCAGGGACAGAGGGTTGGGTAATCTCAGGGCACACGCTCCTCTGTTGTCTGTTTATCCCAACCTTGACAGTTTTTCTCTAATGCACTCGGAGACAACCCGTGCATACGGATGAACTGAGCATCAATCAGGTTCACCCCTGCCCCGCTGTCGATAAACACTTCAATCCTCACAGTCTTTGACTCTAGAACCACCTCAGTAGTCAGGAGAAAACGGGTACTACCAGACAAAGACACCCCTCCAAGAGTCAGATGGGAATTAGCCATCCCTTTCTTTTTTTCTTTAAGAGGCTGAATGCATGGACATACATCAATAAAATGTCCTTTCTGACAACAGAGGAAACATACTCCCTTTCTCCAACCAGTACGCTTAAAATTGGGTCCGGGAGTAGCTCCACCTAACTGCATGGGTTCATCCCCAGACATGAACACAGGGGTATCTTCACCCAAAGTGTCAGAGGAAAACGACACCTTTAATGATAGTACATCCTGAGAATGGGAACCCCGAGATTTCTCTCTCATGCGTCTATCCAATCGTACAGCAAGAGACATAGTGGCTTCAAGAGACACCGGAGTTTCATGAAAAGCCAAAGCATCCTTCAGCCTTTCTGATAATCCTTGGCAAAACTGACTACGGAGAGCCATATCGTTCCACTCAGTATCCGAAGCCCACCTCCTAAACTCAGAGCAATAGGTCTCAAGAGAGCGCTCTCCCTGGCGAAGGCCATGTAACTTGGTCTTGGCCAGGGAGGTGTGATCTGGGTCATCATAGATGAGCCCCAATGCTTTGAAAAATTCATCCACCGACCGGAGAGACTGCGAAACAGTCGGAAGAGAAAAAGCCCACGACTGCGCATCCCCTTTAAGTAATGAAATCACCACACCAACTTTTTGTTCCTCATCTTTTTGTTCCTCATGAGTGTGGGCATAGCTTAAAATACAGTTTGCACGCCTCCCTGAACAAAAAGAAATTATCGTGTCCCCCAGAGAACCTATCCGGGAGAGCGACTTTCGGATCAATACAGGCCTGGTAACCACCACCAGAACCAACAGCCTGTGGTCTCTGTATTTGCGAGACGGTTTAGCGAAGGTCAGCTACAGTACCTCCAAAGACAGCCCCTGCAGCTGCCCGGCGAGTACAGCAATAGGGTCCATGGCTGTACAGAAACAAACAACAAAGTGACGGTAATTGGCGGTTTATAATATCATGCTCAGGTGAGGGGGGGGAAACCACACTGAGCTTAGGAGGGAATGGAGATTAGGCCTGGAAACTAGGGAAGGAAGATGGACACCTCCAAAAGGAAACCCTGATTCGAATCCTGACTAACTAACAGTATGAACAGGCCTCAAAGGTAGGCAAGTTCATACACAGGAGACCTAAGATCCAATCTGACCCTATAGGACCCTGGAACTAATGTCAGGAATGAGTCTACCTGTTCCTCCACAAGGAAGGACGAACAAGAGTCTCCCTCAGGCCTAATCACAAAGAACAGGGAAATGTAACATAACACACAAAAGGGAATGAGGACACTTATCTTCAATGAAGAAATGGAGACTCCAGGATCTCAGCTGAGAACCACACACCAGCTCACCAAAATAACCATTGAAGCTATAAACCGCAAGAAACTGTGGGAGAAGCAGCAAGAAATAGGGAGGGAAAAGGGTGTGGTAAATAGCAGCAACAAAAAAGGAAAACATGTCAGATTATACCACGTGTTGCCAATCTGACTGACCTCCTGCTACCTGTCGCAGGAACGTCCGTGACACTAACTGTATAGAAACAGTTCAATCATATTTCTCAGTTACAAACTCAGTTTTAAACTAAGTAATGCATTTTTGTCTGTGTCTTTCCTGTAGAGTTCAGTGTATACATCATTAGAGATGGCAACTTTAGTATCCAGGACAAAGTATAAAATAGAATACATTTGATATGTGCATTAATCGCATTGAAAGATGTATAGAATTCCAAGAACTAACCCAAATGAGGAAGACATCATTAAAATATTGCCGCCACCACCTCAGCACATGACTGAAGTAGCGGGACACAAATATACCTTTCTTCCAGATCTGCCATAAAAATATTAGCATATGTGGGTGTCATGTTAGTGCCCATGGCGGTTACGTGCAGCTGCAGAAGTCAGTTTCATGTTAACCCAAAAAAATAAAAAAATTTACATGTAAAAGGAGTTTCTTTGATAATTAAATAAGGTGCAAGCAGTCACCTCAATCTCTCCAAAATGATTAATCATCATTTAAAGGTTAACCACATCAAAATGAGGCCAATATGGCTCCATGAGGGACAACATCTTTTAGCTTCAATAGAAAATCAGGGGCATCTTGTATAGATGGTTTTGCATTACTGGTATATTGCCGTAGAATCCTATAAAAAAAAAAAGAGATAATAGAAAACATGGATCTCCTCCCTTATACAGTAGGTTGACCAGTAGGTTGACCAGGGGCTCCACCAAGGATTTATGAATTTTTGGCAACAAACACAATATAGGTACAGTATGATTATTAAAATTTAAGAACTAAAATAGACCCTTGTCAATGATTCCTGCTTCAATAGTGTCTGACAATATACTCTTGATTTTGTTCAAAATCCCATCTAGGGTCAAGTTGAGATGTAGGTGTATGTGTTTTCACTTTTTGATAAAACAAAAACTCATATTAATTTTGACAAAAAAAGACAAAATAACAGAAAATAAGCAACTAACTTTGTAGCAAATAGTTCCCTCAGTGTCCAGCTCACATTCTGAACTGAAGATGGAATCCTAATAGTTTCCACAGTTGCCCTTAAGTACACAAGCCAAAGCATCATATAGTCTTAAATTGAAACACTATAGATTTCCAAAACATAAATGTTACAAATAAACCATAATAACTATATCATTAAAGTGATGCTTACAATCTATCTCACATACATATCCTGAGATAGCAAAATTAATCCACAAAACAAAAGTATACTTTTTCTGTATGACTGTAGGTCTGCCTCACCTGGACTAATACTGGGTGTTAGTGTGAATTTTGCCCTGTTTGTCTATAGAAGTGATAGGACAGAAAGATAGGTTTGCTGGTCAGCAAGATACGGAAAGCATAGAGAAAGACATACAAATACACACACAAACTAATGTTATATTCACCTCCCAACATACCCCCGAGCTCAAGTGAAAGCTTGTCCTTGAGATTTCTTGGACTTGGATATCAGTCCTTTCCTTGCAAGCAAGTCGTTTTCTGCAAGTTTCACAGCTTGCGCACCACAATCAGGCTGATATTCCTTGACCCAGATTTGCATTGGCGCAGGATGGACTTCCAAGAATTGTTCAAGGATATTTTTCCAGGACTTGCTAAACAGCCTTGCCCTTTGGAGAAATCCACCTAGGGCACAATTCAGACAGCTAGTTATAGAGCTGTCTAGGTCCTTCCATATCTTGGTATCTGTAGGTCTGGGACCTCTGGCTAAATCACTTTGTATGTATATTGTAGCATTTTAGGATTGAAATTTTGACTTTATGTTGCACCTCTTCTTTTTCTTTTCTGTATCGCTCCTGTTCACCATAATATTTTTGCTCCTCCTCTCTACTTTGGTCACTTAATTCTTGGCAGTAAACCAACCATACAAGTAGCTGCTCCATACTTTTTAGAGTAGTTGCATTCACAGATTGAGCAGTCCCATTCCCAGCTACAACACCCTCCTCAGGAATCATAGGGACAACCACTTCAGTTTGGGTGCCTTCCATCTCGCATACAGTAGCATCTTGAGCTGCTGAGGGATGTTTTACTTCTTGTCTGGAAAGTGTAGTCTCCTTGGTATACTGAGATTGTCCAGGAGAAAGTGTATATAAATCTCCTTTCACGTCCTCCTCCTGCCATATACTGAGTACACAATAGCGCTTAGTCTAGTACAAACAGCAATCCCACTTCTGGCACCATGCTGAGATGTGGGAGTATGTGCTGTTATAAAAAGTATTCACACAGTTTTTGGCAAAAAAAAATGCTCCACAAAATGCTTTCCACAAAAAAATAAATAACAGCAAAATAAACAATTCTCAGATATCAAGTAGTTTTCCCAGTTTCCATCTCACACACTGAACTGAAGATATAACCCTACTACATTTCACAGGTTCCCTTAATACAAGTCCCAGGATCACATAATCTTACAGCGACACACTATAAATTTCCAAAACATAAATGTTACAAATGAACCGTAATAACTATCTCATTAAATATGAGCTTACAATCTACTTCACATTTAGTAACATAGTAACATAGTTTATAAGGCCAAAAAAAGACATTTGTCCATCCAGTTCGGCCTGTTATCCTACGAGTTGATCCAGAGGAAAGAAAAAAAACCCTGTGAGGTAGAAGCCAATTTTCCCCACTTTAGGGGAAAAAAATTCCTTCCCGACTCCAATCAGGCAATCAGAATAACTCCCTGGATCAACAACCCATCTCTAGTAGCTATAACCTATAATATTATTACCCTCCAGAAATACATCCAGGCCCCTCTTGAACTCTTTTAGTGAACTTACCATCACCACCTCCTCAGGCAGAGAATTCCATAGTCTTACTGCTCTTACCATAAAGAATCCTCTTCTATGTTTGTGTATAAACCTTCTTTCCTCCAGGCGCAGAGGATGTACCCTCCTCACAGTAACAGTCCTGGGGATAAATAGATCATGGGAGAGATCTCTGTACTGACCCCTGATATATTTATACATAGTTATTAGATCTCCCCTCAGTCGTCTTTTTTCTAAACGAATAACCCTAATTTTGATAATCTTTCTGGGTACTGTAGTCCACCCATTCCAGTTATTACTTTAGTTGCCCTCCTCTGAACCCTCTCCAGCTCTGCTATGTCTGCCTTGTTCACAGGAGCCCAGAACTGTACACAGTACTCCATGTGTGGTCTGACTAGTGATTTGTAAAGTGGCAGGACTATGTTCTCATCACGGGCATCTATGCCCCTTTTGATGCAACCCATTATCTTATTGGCCTTGGCAGCAGCTGCCTGACACTGGTTTCTACAGCTTAGTTTGCTGTTCACTAAAATTCCTAGGTCCTTTTCCATGTCAGTGTTACCCAGTGTTTTACCATTTAGTATGTACTGGTGACTTGCATTATTCCTTCCCATATGCATAACTTTACATTTGTCAGTGTTAAACCTCATCTGCCACTTCTCTGCCCAAGCCTCCAGTCTATCCAGATCCATCTATAGTAGTGTAGTGTACTGTCCTGTGTAATTACTTTACACAGTTTAGCGTCATCTGCAAAAATTGATATTTTACTGTGCAAGCCATCTACAAGATCATTAATAATTATATTGAAGAGAATAGGGCCCAATACTGACCCCTGTGGTACCCCACTAGTGATGGTGACCTAATCTGAGTATGTACCGTTAATAACCACCCACTGTTTTCTATCACTGAGCCAGTTACTTACCCACATACAGACATTTTCTCCCAGTCCAAGCATTCTCATTTTATATACTAACCTTTTATGTGGTACAGTGTCAAATGGTTCAGAGAAGTCCAGATATACGACATCCATTGATTCGCCACGGTCAAGTCTAGAACTTATCTCCTCATAGAAACTGATTAAATTGGTTTGACATGACCGATCCCTCATGAAGCCATGCTGATATGGAGTTATTTGCTTATTTTCATTGAGGTACTCCAAGATAGCATTTCTTAGAAAACCTTCAAACAGTTTACCCACAATAGATGTTAAACTTACCGGCCTATAGTTTCCAGGCTCTGTTTTTGGACCCTTTTTGAATATTGGCACCACATTTGCTATGTGCCAATCCTCTGGAACACTCCCTGTCAGTATAGAGTCTTAAATATCAGAAATAAGGGTCTGGCTATGACATTACTTAATTCTCTTAGGATACGGGGGTGTATGCCATCCGGTCCTGGCGATTTGTCTATTTTAATCTTTTTAAGACGCCGCTGTACTTCTTCCTGGGTCAGACAGGACACTTTTAATGGGGAATTTACTTTTATATTCTGCATTTCATCTGACAGTTTATTTTCCTCAGTGAACACAGTGGAGAAAAAAATATTTAGTAGCTTTGCTTTCTCCTTATCGCTCTCTGCAACTCCCCCCTCATTACTCTGTAAGGGGCCGACACCTTCAGGTTTATACTTTTTACCATTTATATAACTGAAGAACATTTTAGGGTTAGTTTTACTCTCTTTGGCGATTAATCTCTCGGTCTCTAGTTTGGCTGCTTTTATTTGTTTTTTACATATTCTATTTTTTTCCTAATAGTTTTTCAATGCTTCCTCGCTCCCCTCCTATTTTAATGATTTAAATGCTTTGTTTTTGTCATTTATTGCTTTCTTTACAGTTCTATTTATCCATGTTGTTTTTTTTTGTTCCTTAACCTTTTATTCCCATAAGGTATGTACCTCTCACAATTACATATTAGGACGGTTTTAAAAATCTCCCATTTTGTGGCTGTATTTTTATTTTTGAGAACTTTGTCCCAGTTAGTTAGGCCTATGGCCTATGGCCTCTCTTAATTGGCTAAATTTTGCTTTTTTGAAGTTTGGTACTTTTGTTCCTTATATTAAAATAAATCACAGAAACAAAATATTTAATGCACTAACAAAATAGATGCAAACAATATATACTGTATAAACTAATCCCTCATTCTGATATAACATCTGAGACTCTTAGCCAATATAGCCTACGCTAAACTTACCTATGCCGTTGGGCATCTATGACCAGGAGCGTTGACTCTGCGCCACCTTGGCGCTGGGTAGGTGGGCACAGATGTGTTTTGATCAAAAAGTATTGGCTAAGAGTCTCAGATTTTATCATATCAGAATGAGGGATTAGTTTATATATATTGTTTGCATCTATTTTGTTAGTGCATTAAATATTTTGTTTCTGTGATTTATTTTTATATATGTAGCCACTGACATCCACAATTATTTATTACATCATGCAGGATGTTTTTTATCCTTTTTTTCTGTGATTTTGGCTTATTTTTGTTCCTCCCTGAAGAAACACTCTTTTGAATGACAATTTGAAGGTTATTATATTATGGTCACTATTTCCCTGGTGTCACCCAACCTGCACATCTGTTGTTCTGTCAGGTCTATTGGTTAATTCTAAGTCCAGTATGGCTGTCCCTCTAGGGAAAGGTAATTATCTTTGGTTATTGGTTATTTATATCCTAAAATAGCCAAGTTATACTATAGAAACAGAAACATACTTTGACTGTAGCTCTGCCTCACCTGGGTTAATTAGCTACATGCTTCTCACACCCTGTAATGCCTCATTCACATGTCAGTGTTTGGTCAGTGATTTCCATCAGTGATTTTTAGCCAAAACCAGGTGCGGCTCTAAACACAGAACAGGTGCAGATGTTTCCCTTATACCTTATTGGGGTCATTTATCAAACCGGTGCAAAGTAGAACTGGCTTAGTTGCCCATAGCAGCCAATCAGATTCAACCTTTCATTTTCCAAAGGAGTTGTCCAAAATGAAAGGAGGAATCTGATTGGTTGCTATGGGCAACTAAGCCAGTTCTACTTTACACCATTTTGATAAATGACCCCATATGTCTGTGGAGGCTCCAATCCTGGTTTTGGCTGGGGCAGCACAGGCTGGGCTTTCATGGCCAGTATACTATAACTAATGGAAATCACTGACCAAAACACTGATGTGTGAATGAGGCTTAAGTCAGGTAAGGTGATAATGCTGGGTGTGAATGATGCCCTAGTTTGTCTGAAGAAGTAATAGGGAAATAGGTCTGCAGCAAGAAACAGAAAGCATAGAGAAAGATATACAGATACAAACACACACAAACAAACTAATGTCACTCATATTCACCGTCCAACAGGTCACAATCCAAAACTTGATAAATGTAAGCTTTCCTCTATGTCTTAATAGGGTAAGAAGTAAATTGCAGAGAAACGTCACTAACGACTTAAACCGATTTGAGACAATGTAAGGTCTGAGATAGATGAAGAATATGAAGTGCTAGTGTCAACAGGATTTTCATGTATATTGTACCACAATTTTTGAACTGTAGACTTTATTGAAATGTACACATGCAGGTAAAAACTAGATTTTCTTGATGCGTTTTGGGCTGTACTAGCCCTTTGTCAAAATAATTATTGTTTTGACAAAGGGCCACTGCAGCCTGAAACCACTCAAGAAAATCTAGTTTTTACCTGCATGTGTACATTTCAATAAAGTCTACAGTTTGAAGAGCGGCAGTGCTGGATTTATGATTTTTTTTCATTTCTGGGCGTCTTCACTTACCCTGACCCGCCGGACTTATTGATATATAATTCAATCCTGAGCTGGTAAGGGAGTTTTTTTCTTCCATATTTCTTCGTACCACACTTAGAGTTGTCTAAAAAACCTCTTGACACCTCTCTCTCTCTCTCCAATAATGAATCCTCTCAGTGTATCTTGTTACCATAAAGGTGACTGGAGAACCTCTGTTACATACTTGCTGTATCCTCTGACCAGATCACCATCCTGCAACAGAATGAAGAGCCCCAATAGTGTTTGGTGTTTGTATGTAAGGGCTATTATTGTGATGTCATACTGTGATATCATAGGCTCATTTGCATATGCTGTTGCCAATCTGCTGTTCTTTAGGGCTCCTGCAAATGGCCGTATGCTTGGTCCATATCTGATCTGCATTTCTTACAGATTGGATGTGGACCTATTAATTTCAACCGGGCTGTAACACTGAGTACTGTCCACATGTGCATGTCCTATTCTTGTCCATTTTAAAGTTGAAAAATAAATGATGGCATACACTTGGCCGGGATCCATGTTCCACGATCTCATATCCAGCACCTGACTAGTTCACCAAAGGATCTACTGGGCCCAGGCTCTGATACCATAGTGGGCTCCAAAGGTCCAGAGAAAAAAAAATGAGCTGCCTTTAGCATTGATAAATTGTCATTAGGGTATATTCATTTTGAATCAAAACTGATCAGACTTTATTGATCATATGGGAGTTGGGCCCCAGAATAATTTTCTCTGGTAAGCCGAAGGAACACCAGTCTGACCCTGCATTCAGACATCCGTTCAGGGACCATCTGCAAAATATAGATGTATGTGGACATTTTTTCTAAACCTATTCACTTGAATTAATGAGTTTCAGATGGAAAAGAGAAGAGAATGGTACATGCTATGAGTCTCTCTCCACTGAACAATGGTCCATGCAGAACACCTGACATCTAAATTGCACCATTTACTTTAATGATCTGTGTGCTATGCCAGTGTAGTCTGGACAGCACACAGACAGGAAAATATAAATCAGACTTAATGAATCTAAAAAAAGAAAAACAATAATGAAATGACAAAAAATAAATAAAGTTTTTGGTTACAAAAAGAACAAAGTAAAAAACTTTTTTCCAATCATTTTTATTTAATAAAACTCAACATAGAGAAAAAATAAACATAAAGGTGGTTTCCCCAAGGGCAAATGCTGATCAGACAACTGCTTTATATTCCCTTCCGTCTAACTATTTTTCCGGCTTTACTTAGGCTACTTTCACATTTGCATTTTCCTTTCCGGTTTTGAGATCCGGCACAGGCTCCAGTTTTTTCCCCATTCATTGTTTTGGAGAAAAAAGTGAACAAAGTGTAATTACACCTGCTCACCGCTACTGATGTTACGGCACAATGAAGAGGAAGCAGCGCTGGCACGGCGAACACCTCCTCTTGAAACAGCTGATCGGCGGGGGGTGCCGGTTGTCGGACCCCTATCCAAAGGATAGGTCATTAATAAATATAACTTGGATAATCCTTTTAAAGGGGTTGGCCACTTCCTGGTTATTGTTGACCAATGTGTATATAAAATGATCATATGACACTTACTAATACTGTATAGCCTATGTTGAAATTCTGCACTATTTTCTATATTACATAAGGTACACTGAGTCTTTTGTACATTCCACACAAAGGTCCTGTCCACACAGAAAATGGTGCAGAATTTCAACAAAGGATATATTAGTGTTATATAATCATCTTATATACATGTTGGTCAACAATAACCAGTAAGTGGACAACCCCTTTAAGTTCACCTATAAAGGTTAGAGGGCATTTTAGGTTCATCCTGAAATTTCACGCAGAAGCCAAATATCCTTAACTTTTTGTAGTAGTGTAGTGTATATGTACAGTGAGGTCACAGGAGCTCTCTGAAGCCTCCCTATAATGGAGGCCAGTAATGGATCCTATAAAAAGCCATCCCTCACCCATTAGATATTATAGCTGTTCACATTTCGTTTTTGCTTTACCTTTAGCGCATGCATTTGAATACAGTAAAAACATTGAACTATAAATTGAAAAATGTAATTAAAAAGTGCATACTTTTGACTACGTTTGTCACTTTAAATTTCTGTACTTTTTTTTTTTTGAAGGACAGAATAGCCTACCAACCGAATGTGTCCTTGAAAAAAAAGGATAGAAATGTATGTTTTTTTTCTACGTCGCAGTCAATGAAGGATGAACGGAAATCCATCTGATGACAGTTTCACAGAAGGTGTAGGAACTGCAGTACCGGCTGCCAGCCCCTAGAGAGCACCGGTTACTGCACAGCGAGTCTGTGCTGAAAAGCGGTTGCCGGAATCACTGCAGCAGACGCTTGTGTAGAGGATTAGACAGCGACCGCCTAGAGGGACGGCCTCGCTGACGGGGTGAGTGTAGCGGCGCTATGCTCCCTGATGTGACACCTGCCGTGAAGGATGGAGCCCTGTTGTGGATCCAGGAGTTTTTTTTTCATCTTCTGTGGAGCGTTTTGCTGTCTTCATCGGTGGAGTCTTCTGGAGTTCCGGAGGGTGCGGCGCTGAGTCCCGGAGATGAGGTGGTCGACGGTCCTTCTTTGGCTGGAACATCTTCAGGAGCTGCTGTGCCTGCGGTCGATGTGATGGAAGAGTGGGTGCCCAAATCTCGCAAGAGGAGTAGTTGGTGGAGGACCCAGAAGAGAAGATACTTACCGTCCTCATCTGCGCATGTGTGGCCATGCATGGATGAAGAATCTTATGCTGGCGCTTCACTTCTGGTGCAACGTCGGACATCACCGGCCGGACTTCCTGTTATGGATCTGGCGCAGTTTCTAACTCCTCCTCGCATACCCATGGCTGTGGGTTGCGGGGATTGGAGGGACCTGCGCCAGGAGGACTTCCAGATGGCCTTATTCAGGCTGAAGAAGTGACAGGCCCCTCTTCTGGACACAGCGGAGACGTTGGCCATTTGGCACCGCAGGCTGGATCGGGTCTTCAGGCTGGTGGGTGGGCTGCTGTCCATCTGGCCCCTGTCATGTCTTCTCTTTCTAGAATTCTTTCTTCTCTTGAATCTTTTTTTCCCTCGCCCCCCCCCCCCCAGCCTGTTGCTTCTGAGCCTAATTTAGCTAATATTTCCACTGCTTGGCTTGCGGCTGAGAAGGTGGCTGGAGGGGATGCTGACAGTGTAATTGAGCCCTTAAATGTTCCTTTACCTATTTTTGAGAGATCTAAAGGCATTGCTGAAAGTTGTTTGAAGGAGGTGCTTTCTTGTTCAATTTCGCCGTTGGGTTTTCACTTGTCTGTTTCTGTTAAAGAAAAAAAAATGGAACGGCGATTATGTGGATATTTTATCTCTCCTGCCTGTGTCTAAAGAATTTGTTTCTAAGTCTGAGCACAGGGAGGAGAGCTCTGAAAAGAGTAGGCACCGTCCTATTCATTGTTCTTTTAACAATTCGTTACAAGCTTTTTGTATTTTTGTTAATGTTCGTGGTTAGAAATATCCAGAGAAGGGTTCTGGATTATTTCAGCATGTGGACATTGTTTTAGAAGCCTATAAATCTTTTGGTAGTTTTGGATGGTTTCATTATGACGAGAATTTTAGACAGAAGTTGGCGGTTTACCCTCAATTGCAGTGGGGAACTAAGGATGTGGGCTTAGGGCTTAACCTCTTGGTTCCCCAGAAACCACAAGCGGGTAGTCAGAAAGTTTCGCCTACTGGTGGCTTGATGAAGCGCGGGCTTTGTTTTGCTTTTAATGAGTCGCAGTGCAAATGTCCAGCCAGTTGTAGATATAGGCATGAGTGTGTGTATTGTGCTGGAAGTCACCCGATGTCCACATGTTTTAAGAAAGCTAACTTGCCGTTGCAGCCGACGATGAAGTATTTTCTTTCCAAAAGCATGGACACTGGTAAATCTGGAGAAAATGCTGCCTTGGTTAAGGTTTCCAAATCGGCAGATAGCTGATTTGTTGACTGTAGGTTTTTCTGAAGGTTTTATTTTGCCTCAGTTTTCGGGCAGAGGTTGTGTTATGGTGAAGAACTTGCCTTCAGTTCTGCAATTTCCGCAGGTGGTTGCGTTGAAATTGCAGAAGGAGATTGACGCCGGCAGGATTGCTGGACCTTTTGAGGTGCCACCCTTTGAGGATATTCATCTGTCTCCTCTGGGGGTGATACCAAAGAAGGAGCCGAATTCTTATAGGATAATTCATCATTTATCCTATCCGTTTGGGCAGTCATTAAATGATGATATTGACAAATCTTTGTCTCGTGTTTGTTATGCTACTATTGATTCTGCTGTTTCTGTCGTTAAATAATTTAGTAATGGGGCCTTAATGGCGAAATCTGATATCCAATCAGCATTTCGGCTCCTTCCAATGAACCCTTTAGCGTTTAATTCTTTAGGTTTTAATTTTCATGGTGCTTATTATTTTGATAAATGTCTTCCAATGGGATGTTCTATTTCTTGTTTTTATTTTGAGGCATTTTCCACTTCCTTGAATGGGTTGTTTCTGTACGTTCAATGAAAGATGGCGTAGTGCATTATTTGGATGATTTCTTTTTTGTGGGCCCAACGGATTCTGAAGTTTGTAATGAATTATTAGCTTTTTCTCAGTTTATTCAGAGTTTGGTGTTCCTCTTGCTTTGGAGAAAACTGTGTTGTCTTCCACTTGTGTTGAATATTTAGGTATAGTTATTGATTCGGTTGTTGGTGATTGTCGTCTACCCCAGGAAAAAATCTGTGAAGCGGTTACGTTAATTAATGGTTTGTTGTTTCGTAGTAGTGTTACAGTTAAAGAGGTTCAATCATTATTAGGTTTATTATCATTTTGTTGTAGAATTATACCTATGGGTAGGATTTTTTGTAGACAGTTGTCATTAAGGATATCTGGCTTTAGGAATTCCTGTTTGCATGTATCTTTGAATAGGGATATAAAAGATGATCTTTTGGTCTGGTGGGATTTTCTGTGTGACTTTAGTGATCGTTCTTTATGGCAGGAGGATTTTCTGGATGCTGTACATCACAATGAGGCTGAGCGGAGGCAGGGAACATGGGGACCAACGCAGGAAGCACATCTTAATGATGCAGAGTAGGGGGTGGGACCTTCTGTGCGCTTCGGGCCCCCCTGTGCCGCAGGCCCCATAGCAGTGGTGTGGTCTGCCTATATTGGCGGTACGCTACTGCCTACCACAATTTTACCCATTAACCAAATATCCCTTTTTGTGAGTAGTGTATTTATTGCTATCAAGGGAGGGTGTAAATAAAATGGCTAATTGCAGTCTGATGATTGCATGTTGTGGTCCTCTTGGGGACCTTAAAAAAAAGTTTAAAAAACATATAAAAAATTAAAAAATATCTAAAAATTCATATGAGCCCCTTTTCTCCAAAATCAAGATAAAAATGTTTAACCAATACAAAAAAAAACATCATGGGCATCGCCACATGAGAAAATAATAATAATAATATTAAACCATTTTAAAAAAAATGGATCCCATACAGTGAATGTGGTATGGTAAGGAAAAAAATAAAAATGACCAATTTAAGAAAAAAATAATAAAAACAAGTTTTAAAAAATATAAAATATATAAAAATTCTAATCAGCCCCCTTTCCCCAAAATCAAAATACCTAAAATCAATAAAAAATCAACATAATGGGCATCGCTACATGCAAAATTACCTATACTATTAAATTATCCAAAAATGGATCCCAAAATAAAAATTGCCAATTCACCATTTTTTCATCACTTTACCGCCTTAAAAAATTAAACAAAAATTGTCTACACACGGCAGAATGGAATTAACAAAAACTACATAACTATAAAAATCTCACGAGGAAAAGAAAAAAAAATTTCAAAAGCTTTTTTTTCAGCATTAAAAGGCAAGAAAACTATACCTATGTGGCATTGCTGTAATTGTGCTGACCTGGAGAATGAAGAGCACAAGTCAGTTTTACTGCATAAGGAATTGTGTTTTTTTCCAACTTCCCACTACATTCTATGCAATATTAAATGGTGGCATTAGAAAGTACAATTTGCTCAGCAAAAGGCAAGCCCTCATACGGCTATGTGAACGGAAAAAAACAAAAAAACAAAGTTATGGCTCTGCGAAGGCAGGGAGCGAAAATGCAAAAATGGAAAATAGCTGCGTCAGGAAGAGCATAATGGAAGTTGCGCTTGCCATGCTTGTGACTTCTAAAGTATTCACGTGACAGCAATTTGATGACAATTCACAGTTATTTTTGTGTCTCACGGCTTTTGTGCAGCACATGTCACCGTGTAGCCGTCCCTTATATAGCTGGGAAGCCATTTCTATACAGAGAGAAGAGAACAGATGGGAGCGCTCCTTTGTGTTTGCAGAGAAGGGCTTTCAGTCAGTGGTGGCTGCTGAGACCAGCAGTGCTGCTGCTTCAGCCCTGACTCTGTTCTGGTTGTGATGGAAGGGGTTAAACTCTGCAAAAGACTTCAGTGGGAGGGGACAGAGAAAGACCCTGACTGAACACGCTGTGACACGGCTTGCTGTGGGGGGAAGCAGTGAAGGCACCACAGTACTGAGGCTCGTGCTGCATGCTACACAGTGCGATACTAGGAGTCTTTAGGTCCATACAATGATGCCACACTGTTTACTCCACTTGATTCTCCCGCCACATTCCATTGGCTGGTATGAGGGGGACTGTCACGTGACACAGTGATGCAGCCCCCTGAGCCCGATCACATGACCGTGACCTCATCAAACAGCCTGTACCACAGCAAATCCTTCCCTCCGCTGGCCGGGTGTTCTGTCAGTGAAGGAGCCTACAACCTCAGCATGGTGCTAGGTGTGGGCACAGCTGGAAGGTAAGCGATGGCATTGCTGGCTCCTGTGGTGGTGTAGTGTATGCCTCCAGTGTCTGGTAGCAGAGCCCAGCTACATCGGGTGTTACACCTTCCTAATGAGTAAAATGGCTGCTGGCCCCCAGCTCATGGCTTGTCACCTTCATTTATTATAGATGAGTTTCATCTGTGTGAAGTGTACACATAGACCTGGATGTGGGCTGTGAAAGCTGGGGGTCATCCTGTGTGAGATGTAATGGCAGCGGTGCTGGTGATATGGACTTATATGGCTACACTAATTATATAGTATTTCTGTGAGAAATGTAAAAATGGCTAAATGTTGTAAAATTAAAGGTTGGATCCATTCATTAATTTGATTGTGAGCAGACTGGGGTGATCATGATGCCAGCGCATCCACAAATAGTAATGACGCACTGAAGTGTGGTGCTATTCCTGCCATCAGAAGTGATGGAAACCCAGAGGGAAATCATGTAACGTTTAGGGGCTGTTCACATCACGTTTTTGTCCCAAGTTTAACATGTATATTAGGAAAGAAAGGATAGTACACTACACGTGTATCCTGCTGAGTTTTCAGCATAAAAAAAGTATACGTTAATATAGCCACTAGCATGCTGTGACTGGGACGAGCAGGTGATTCTAGGAAGGCTCGTCCTCGATTGCCACTGCTCTTGCCCACCTCCCGCTGTGTGTGGTTGCTGGGGAAAGCTGTGAAGGGACAGGGTTTGGCGCTGAACCAACTTCCGTCTCAATCACAGATGAAGCAGGGGCAGAGATGGAGACTTGTTTAAAGGCTATGTACACCTTTAGAGGCAATTTTTAGTACACAAAAAGGACGTCATAATAAGGACCAATTTAAAAAATTATTTTTAGCTCAAAATAAGTACAATGCAATAATTAAATAAAATTGACCCAAAAGGTGTACATAGCCTTTAACAATTGAACATCCCCTCCAAGGATGTCACAGAGAGGAGAGAATACTCTTCTGTTGGTACCAGACATGTTCCTTTTGTATTTTAAGCAAAAACTAGGACACAAACCTGACAACCAACAGGACCATGGTCTCCAGTGCCCTCCATGTTCCTTGAGACCAAATCCCTGAGTTTCTCGGCACAGACCTTTGATCATGTGGAATAGCTGAGGCGTGGATTCAGTTCCCTGGGTCAATGTGCAGTACATTGTAGACGCGAACATTAAATACTTAGATGGAAATTACACAGGTTTATAGCTATGTACAAAGTCTGTTTCTATACAAAATATCCACAAACAACTGTAAATTTATTGACACCAAGAGAAATAAATGAGCGATTACTGAGAAGGGAAAGTAAAGTATTATAGTGTTACACAGGAAAGAGACTAGGCTGGGATGCTGGCAAGAAATGGATCATGGGCATGAAGCATTTGCAGATTCTCTAGGTTGGTGACCTTTTTAATGCACTTACTTCTCTTGTCAGTGTTTGATGAATCTAGCTTCTTTTCCAGATCCAAATCTAAGTTGAAAGTTATACTGATCAGGTGTACGGAATGTCTTTTTTATTATACAGAGATTATGTTCACATGTTCTGTTAGGCTGGGTTTCCCCATAGTGTCCATGAAACAGATGAAATGGTGGGCACTGGCTGCATGAATTTCTGTGCTGAGGTATCACCTTCAAAACTGTGCAGCCATTGGCCACCGAGGGTGGACAGAGATGTGGAAACTCGGCCTTAGGACTCATTACAGTGGCATGCACCCCTGGTCAAAATTACTGTTACTGTGAACAGTTAAGCAAGTTGAAGATAAAATCATCTCCAAAAGGCACAATGTTAAAGATGAAACACACTTTTCAACATTTTAAAGAGAACCTTTCACCACTCCTGATATGCCTGTTTTAATAGCTCCATGCATTCCCCATGTAATAACAAATCTGGAACATCTATTCTTATGTCTCTATGTTGTGCCATTCCTTTATTATTTGCACTAGAAGTTATGAATGAATTGCTATTTGCCTTCAGTAAAGGAACAGAGGGGAGGTGACCAGTTGGGGGTGTGTCCGTGCACAGTCTGACTCTAGCCAATCAGTGCTGCCATGTTCAGACTGTGCAGGGACACACCCCAACTTGTTACCTCCCCTCTGTTCCTTTACTGCAGACTGCTAGCAATTCATTCATAACTTCTAGTGCAAATAATAAAGGAATGGCACAACATACAGACATAAGAATAGATGTTCCAGAATTATTACATGGGGAATGTATGGAGCTATTAAAACAGGCATGTCAGGAGTGGTGAAAGGTCCTCTTTAAGCAATATCAGTGTATTGTTTTGGACAATTCTAGAGTGAAGAAAGGAGTAACTTGCAAAAGTAAGGGAGACTAAGGAGATAACTTTGCCTGAGGTCTTAGATCTTAAATAGCCTGTTAGCATTAAAGGGGTCAGTCAGTCAGGCCGTTGCCCCTAGTTACGATTACCGTGGCCATGTAGTAGTGGTGGTGTCCGGCTTGCTCTTGTTCAGACCCTCTCTGAGGTAACTGCAGTATTGTGAACGCACATTGCATGAGCATGAAGAGACACATCTTAGGGTTGTAGCATTTTTGTCTGCGCTTCCAAAATGCAGAGAAGCGGATCCTGTTCCAAGATAAATTCATCTCTATGGAGCTGGATCCGTTTATAAAGTCTGCGTTTTGGACGGATCCTGACCATTGTCTTTTGGACTGGTAGTGTCCAAAATGCTGATGTGAAAGTACCCTAAGATGTGTCTCCGCATGCTCATGCAATGTGCGTTCACAATACAGCAGTTACCTCAGAGCGGGTTTGAAAAGGAGCAAGCCGACCACCACTACTACATGGCCACGGTGGTCGTAACTAGGGGCAACGGCCTGACTGATGTGTGTGGGACAATGTATATACAAATAGTCAAATCTACTAAACGGTACATTTTATATAAATACATTCTATTAGTAATAATATTGGTATGGCTATATCTAACTATACAAACTACATTTGTGAGATGGGAATACCCCTTTAAGGCTTGTTCACAACCATCGTTAGGAAAGACCTGGTGATGTAAATTTCAGAGCTTTATAAATACCCAGACTCCTCTAACCTTGTCCCAAAAACAGCATCCATAGATTCTTCTAAACAGCTGCCCAACAATCTGAGAATGAGGTACATAAAACAGGAAAAGGCTATAAGAAGTTAACAAAGCGTTTTCAAGTTTCAGAGACAGCTGCTCATAGGATTGCTAGAAAGGCAAGGACTACAAAAGACCTTCAGGAAGATTTAGCAGACTTTGGAGTTGGGGTACATTGTTCTACTGTTCAGTGACACCTGCACAAGTATGACTTTCATGGAAGAGTCATCAGAAGAAAATTCATTCGTCTGCACCAAAAAATTCAGCATCAGAGGTTTGCAAAAGAACATCTAGACAAGCCTGATGCATTTTGGAAACAAGTACTGTTGACCAATGGGGTTAAAATGGATATCTGGGCATAATAAGCAAAGGCATGCTTGGAGACAAAAGGCCACAGAATTTCATGGAAAGAACATGTCTCCAACCATTAAGCATGGGGGTGGATCAGTCATGCTTTGGGGTTGTGTTGCAGCGATTGGCACGAGGAACATTTCACCGGTAGAGAGAAGAATGGATTCAATGAAATCCCAGCAAATTCTGGAAGCAAACCTACCAACTGTAAAAAAAAAAAAAAAAAAGCTGACGTTGAAATGATGATGGCTTCTACAAATGGACAATGATCCTAAACACACCTCAAGATCCTCAAAAGGCGTAAGCTGAAGTTTTTACCATGGCCCTCACAAGTCCCTTGACTTTAACATCATTGAAAATCTGTTGATGGACCTCAAAAGAGCATGCAAGACGCAAGGAGGAATGGATGAAAATCTCTCAAACAAGAATCTGTCTGCAAAAAGCATTTACAAGCTGTGATACTTTCTAAAGGGGGTGCTACTAGGTACTAATGTAAATGATGAAAAAAAAGTTTTTGCTTAAAATACAAAAGGTATGTGTCATTTTTAACTTTATGCCTTGTGGGATAATTTAATCTTGCTTAACTGCTCACAGTAACTGTAATTTTGGCCAGGGGTGCCCAAAACCTTTGCATGCCACTGTATTTTGTCTAATGGCATTTTTTTAAATCGCAGATAAGAATCAGATACCAATAATATGTACAAAGATCCTACTTCTTCTACAAGTAAATGAGCCTGACCATAATTCATATTGCTCGACATATCTGTTTTGTAGGACACTATAGTGAATTTATGGCTGTCACTTGACATCATGCACCATCGTTGGCTGCTGCTTCTTGCATGCTTCTGGGTCCTGTTCATGCTTATGGTTGCAAGCAAGTTCATAACCCTCTCAATGAGAAGCCCAGAGAGTAAGTAGACTTTTTTTATTACTTAATATTTTTTTTATTTTTAGTAGATACTGTGCTTGCTATTACAGCTAGAGCAGATCAGTAGAATTATGCCCCTTTCACACGAGCGGGAGACTCGCATGTCTCCCGCAACGCATATACAGGGCTGGACTCCGGCACTGACTGGGATCGCATATAATGCTATGCGATCCCTGTCCGTGCCGAGTCCAGCCCTGTAGATGCGTTGCGGGAGACATGCGAGTCTCCCGCTCGTGTGAAAGGGGCATTAGAGTTCAGCTTGTATCTCTGTGCCATACCTGAACCATAATTGTATGCAATGCTGCAGAAAGCTAGTCCTTTACCATGCTATGAAGTTCTGTCATGTATGGGAAGGGGTTGTCCAAGTTATTTCTTTTCCTTTGTATGTCTCTAACTAGGCAAGTATAATGTTTTTTCAATGTACTTACTTTAACTTCAGAGGCCCCTTTCTCAGATTTCACTGAGGGTCACATGACCTGTGATGTCAGCTTCTCTGCCTGCTCTGCTGATGTTTTGTGCACAAGCCTCAGAGATCAGATAAGAGTCTGTACACCAGACATCACTGTGCTGGTCACGCACCCTGCACTGCCGGCTGCTGCTGCTCTCTCCCTGGATGCTTTCAGATAAGATTTTAACCCCTTCAGCCAGCACAGACTTTGGGCTGAAGGCAGTGAGGAGACAAATGCTGGGCACAGGAGCTGACAAGCTGGAGGAGTTGCACAAGAAAGGTAGGGAGAAGTTCCTGTGTGTATTAGCAGTGTCATTGTACAGCTGGGACTTGTAGTCCTACAGATACAACATGCTGCTGAGTATCCTAGCAGGCAGAGATGTCACTTAGGGCAGCACTTGTATTCACTCCCTTTGCAGAGCAGGGGGAGGGGCAGAGATTGTTGTTATTGCATGTAAACAAAGACCAGAAAAGAACCAGGGAAATGAGGAGATATATATATATTTTTTTTTGCCTAAAACTTGCTTGACTTAGTTACAGTATATATTGCTTCCCATCAGATTTACAGTGCTATATTTTTTTTTTCATAACTCGGACAACCCCTTTAATCTATGTATCTACACTCTGCAGTCTACTTTACGTCGGTGATAGCATTTCTGGAAGTGTTTTTCCTTACTTAGGGGGTTTTCCCTTGATTTATGTGAAAATCAGGCATTACTTAGTTCATTACAGTCTCTGTCCAACAAAGCCCTGTACCTTACATGTATTCCGAGATCTCCACATTCATTGTTCCATTTGATCTGCTAGATTTGTTTTAAGCTAGCAGCTCAGGGGTGTGATCATCCTTTCAGGTCCGCACGGCTCCGGCCGTGTGCAGGCCATACTCCAGAAGCAGACTCATTGACTTGAATGGGTCTGCAATCTGCAAGCTATGGAGTAGTGTGGAGTGGAGGCACGTATCAGAAGCCCACGGAAGTGCTGTGTACTGCCATTTTTTTGCAGTGTGGAACATATCTTGCACATCGCAGACCCATTTAAATGAATGGGTCTGCTTCCACAAAGTGCGTGCATTCGGCCGGTATTTGTTCATTGCGGACTGCTATTTGCGGCCCGAGGCTTGGGGCGCACACACTTGTGTGAACGATGCCTAACTATCATAGCTTCTAACAGAAGGTGGCAGTTAAAGGAAAGAACTGGTCATGTGTATCCACATCAGCGATGTTTCTGAGGTGAACAGAGAAAATAACGAAAAACAAGAAGCAGCAGGTGGCGCTGTACAGATAGATTTTATTGAATAACTTTGTGGCTATACAAAATTTTTAATTATGTACAATTACAAAACAGTTCACATGCAGGTGCTGGTTTGAAAAATGTAGAATTTTTTTTTCGTGGGATACCCCTTTTAATAAAAAATGCAGTTGTGTTCTTGGTAATCTTTGCATTTTTTTCCTTCTCTTATTACCTAACAAGGGTTTAGAACGAGACAGGGCTCATTGACCATTTTACCTGAACTGGAGAAAATGACAGTGACTGAAGCAAGAAAGTTCCAGATTGATAGTCAGGTATGTGCAATTTAAAAAAAAAAATAAATTAGTTTTATTCCTATAACTCTTCTACTCCAGTAATTGTGAAAAACTGTTTTATACAAGCAATCCCTGCCCCATTCCCACGTGCGTCATGATATGTTATTGCCTATTTTACTAAGGGCCCATAAACACAACCGTATTCTGTCTGCATCCGTTCTGCAATTTTGCAGATCAGATGCGAAGCCGGCCATTGCAAAAGATGTGGACAGCGCACCGTGTGGCCACACATAAAAGATAGAACAGGTCCTTTTCTTATCCGTACGAATAGGACATGTTCTATCATGGAGAAGGCTGTTCCGTTCTGCTGATTCGGAAGGCACATGGCCGGTATCCGTGTTTTGTGGATCTGCATTTTGCGGTCCACAAAAAATGGATAGGATCACATGAATGAGCCGTTAGTCAGTTATTTTTGGATTTGCAAGGAACAAGGAAAATGCCATAAAAAAGGTTATAAGCTAGGATGTAAATTACTTGTATAGAAAGTTGTTTTTTTTTTTTTTGTTTTTTTTTCTTTAATGATTTTCAAATGACGATATTATGGTAAATTAGTAGTGAGTTGGGGGATATTGACTAGGAAGAGATCACCATGCATGGTTTCCACAATGGAGACAGTATAGTTGCTGGTTAGGATCTACAGTATGTTCTGGCTGGCACAGTAAAAGGAATAAATGGACAGTGTGGGCTCAGTTCACACTGGCTCGGGTCACTGCTTTTGTTCTCTTCTCCGACCTGTGCTAAGAAAAGCAGCGGTGATAATCTGGACCTTTTTCCATTTGTACATAATTGCTACAAATGCTGCCTCCAGTAAGTACATTAGCTCTGGCTTTGCATGTGCAGTAGCTGCCACGAGTCATTTACGTGAACCTGGTTGATTGAAGCTTCTGTTCTTGTCAGCGGTTTCCCATTTTATAAGCAATACGCAGAACATTTGGTGGTAAATTTTATGCATTTTATTTCTGTGAATTTGGGCTTTTTTTGTGAAAGGAGTTAGCTTTCCAGTGAATATTAAACTTAAAGCTTTGTTCGTGTCATGTTTTTTCATTTTCAGAAAGGTTTCCCAGCATATACCTTCTACAGAAGGCTCCAAGGTATGCCATTGTATATGCATACAGTGGTGTATGTCACCTGTAGGCTCCCCTATTTAAAAAAAAAAAAAAAAAATCAGGCTGCCCCCATATAGTATAGATCCTACTCTCCTACTCTACTAATCTATACAGCAAAAAAAAAAAAGTGTACAAGTCCAACAGAGGAATCCATCCGGAGCTCACCTACAGTATACACTAAATGTAGGGCTCAGATGTATTGTGAACAGAGCCTGAGCATGAAAGCCAATTACTACATTCATGCTGATGAGTGAGAATTTACTCCTCACTCCATGGACCAGGACATTATCGGATGTGCAGTACACGGCAAATAGCTTTAATCGTAGGAGAGTGTGCATCAGTACAGAACCTTTGGAAGAAGCACAGAATGAAAGGACTACACAACATATGGACTTCTGCTCACTCTTCTGATCTTGGGAACCTTTGCAGTATACCTTAGTTCTGTGTTTGAAACGAGTACTAGATTATCAGATTTCCTGGATTATCACACATCTCTGCAGAAAGGAACCATTAAAGTGGTTGTCCATCATCAAAGGCATATCTCCTATCCTCAGGATGGGGAATAAATGTCTGATCAGCGATGATCCGACCGCTGGGGCCCTTGTCAATCACAAGAATGGGGCCTTCTGTTACCTGTTTGAATGCAGCAGCAGTCAGGCAAAACAGAATAGCTCATAGCAGCACTATATAAATGTGAAGGATATGATCTATCTACTAATGCTGTACAAGTACAAATGAGGTGTTTAGCAAATATGTCAGTGCTCATCCACCACGGCAAGGTGACCTTCATCTGGATGAGAAACTATTTATAACCTATGACTATGCCATATGGACATCTAAATTCAGGAGAGCAGAACCCACATATATACTGTGTCTGCTACAACTGTCACCTCGCTAGGTCAGCAGGCCACATGTCTGTTTCACTCCAAGTGACTTCACAGCTGAGTACAGCTCCCTGAAGTGCCCACAACCTCTTTCTTTCCCTTGGTCCTATGTTTGTCCCATATTATGTTTAAAACTTAGCAATATATAACAATTTCTCTATTTGTCCTCATCAGTCAACTCCCCCGTCCTGTCACAAGCTGTAGGACAAGTGGCTGGGGCAGAAGCCTCTCTGCAGTATCTCATCGGCAGTAGGTCCAAAACCGCAAGGTCCGATCCCTCTACAACCAGCAGACAGAGCAGCAGGACAATAACCCCCTCCGTCTCTCTGCCAGGATGATGCAGCAATGTTGCACACTGATAAACAGTGGGGGCCACTATATTTCTTATATCCCTTTTGCTTTTATCATTTATATCTAGGTTCCTTTAAGGACCGCATGTTCACTTTGGCAGCTCTTGAGATACTTACCGTATTTTTCGCTTTCTAAGACACACTTTTTTTCCCCCCAAAGTAGGGGGAAAAGTGGTTGTGCGTCTTATAAAGCGAATAGAACAGTATTACACGGCCGGCACATCGCAGGCCGTGCTGTGCTGCATAGCATAGCGGCCTGTGATGTGCCAGTGAGATGTAAAGAGGGGTGCTATGGAGTAGTAGCGGGGCCCGGCGCAGTCACTGAAGTTCATTAAGCCGGGCCCAGGTCAGAGCAGCCATCACTTATAAAATGCATGAAGCAGCCCCTAGCAGGGCTGCTTCATTAAACTACCATAGCTTTAATCACTTTTCAGTACTCGCTATGCATGCAGGCAGGCCGGCAGCGCAGGTCCCTCAATCAGTCACACTCCGGCTCTGGCCCCGCCCACTTCATTAATGAAGTGGGGGGGGGCAGAGCGTGACTGAGTGAGGGACCTGCGCTGCTGGCCTGCCTACTGCCTGCATGCATAGTGAGTACTGAAAAGTGATTAAAGCTATGGTAGTTTAGCAAAGCATCCCTGCTAGGGGCTGCTTCATACACTTTATAAGTGATGGCTCTAATAACTGGGGCCAATGTAATGGGGTCAGATCCCCCTATAAGTGTCCTCCACAGATCCCCCTATAAGTGTCCTCCACAGATCCCCCTATAAGTGTCCTCCACAGATCCCCCTATAAGTGTCCTCCACAGATCCCCCTATAAGTGTCCTCCACAGATCCCCCTATAAGTGTCCTCCACAGATCCCCCATAACGGTGCGTCCGCCACAGACTCCCCCATAACGGTGCGTCCGCCACAGACTCCCCCATAACGGTGCGTCCGCCACAGACTCCCCCATAACGGTGCGTCCGCCACAGACTCCCCCATAACGGTGCGTCCGCCACAGACCTCCCATTAGTTCAAAACCCACAAAAAGCACACCATTTGGTTCACAATATTTTATTTTCTTAATTTCCTTCACAAAAACCTAGGTGCGTCTTATCATCGGGTGCGTCTTATAAAGCGAAAAATACAGTATATGTTGGAAAACAATAGAATAGGATGGGAAAAAGCGTATGCACTCCATGATGGTTTCTGTTCATGTCACTTTTAACTCTTCTGATTGTCTGTGGAAGGTTTTATATGGCGACGACCCATCTGTCTGTGGCCGACAATCCAGTGCTGGAGCTCTTTTACGTATGGCCGGTGCTGTTTGAACAGTCAGTGTTGAGAACATGTGGATGCAATAAGAGGTCAGCGCTGCAGCAAATATTCAGAGGCTGAACAATATGTTGTGTCTGTGGCTCTTTCCCCTCAATAAGATCAGACTTAATCTTCTCATGTCTCCCGGCAGATGGTTCGCCTCTGCAGCTCAGACAAGCCTGTAAACATTTACCAACATGAGAAGAATGAGCCCTTCTGTGTTTTTGTATCTCTTTTAAAAGAAATCACAAAATATGTTTTCAAAATTGTGTTGCATAAAATATTTTCTTTTGCAGCTTCAGGAGAAATCTTTGCAAACAGCTGGAAGTTTCTTAAAGAAGAACTCCCGACAAAAATTTTATTCCATATCCTGCTAGAAATGTACATGATGTAATCTGTAGTGAATGTAATTTTCTTACCAGTGTCTCAATTTTTGACTTCTATCATCCTGAAGTTTCTTATCTGTGTCATGTGACCAGCAATTAGACCCACCAACTCACACATAGACTTATGTGTGGACAGGAAGTCTAATTCTCTATGTATTCCTATGAGACTGAAAGTGAGGCTCCCATAGGAATGAATAGAGCAGTTACTGGCTTCCTGTCCTGGGTCAGTTGGAGGTCAGGGAGTTGGTCACATGACCCAGCTACAATAAGAAGAGAGGTTTTCACTCACAGAAACAGTCACTGATAAGAAAATGACATTTACTACAGATTATATCATGCACCTTTCTAACAGGTCAAAGAATAAGATTTTTTGCGGGAGTTCTTCTTTAAGGTCATAACCCCTTAGTGACCACTAATATGCCTTTTTACGGCAGTCACTAAGGAGCCATAGACTGGTCCACCACCTTTTCACAACGGCCCATTCTAAGCGCTGAACAGGTCTCCCGTGCATTGGATAGCGGGCGCTTGGCTCCTGCTCTAACGGCTGGACCGGCAGAAGCGCTGATCTGGACCGTTTAGCTTTTTCTATGCTGTGGCCAATAGCGGCCTCTGTCTTCCATCAGCACCCCACAAATGAGATTGGGGGTGCTGATGTCTTTGCATGACAGCCTAGAGCCTAATGAAGGCCCAAGACCTGCCTTCAGTGTATTCCTAGCAGGCTGTGCCTTTTTGGTGCAGCCTGCTGGTGGATGTCAGTATAACACTGACAGAATAATACATTGCATTGAATAAGCAACACAATGGGCGAGATATATCAAGACTCGCGGATCCATATGCCAGTCTTGATGTTCCTGCCCTGACGTGAGATGTGCCTGATTTTGTTAAAAGGCAGAAGCCTCTTAACAAATCAGGCGCATCTCTGCCCTGTCTTGTGACAGAAACTGGTGTAGACTTCAGCTATAAATTCCGCCACTTTCTGGCAAAAGTTATAGTAAATGTGGTTGCACCATGAGGCCACGTCCCCATCAGCTAAGCCATGCCTCTTTTCTCTGCGCTTCTTAAAAGTTGTATTAAATAAAATTATTCCAAGTTAAAAAAAAAATACATTTTTTCCATTGGACAAAAGATTTCAATGGAAAAAAAATTGCTATGATAACATTTCCTCCCCATATTTTGTATTGTCTTTGTAGCGACCCGCACTAGACAATTATGTAATTTATCCTATACAGTAAAAAAAAAATTCCAGAATTGCTGTTATATGCTTATTTGCCACAAGAAAACAACTTGCAGTGACCTGCTATTACGTCACTGGCCACAGTTACGTAATAGTACGTCATGGTGACGGTGCGGACTCCAGAGTCATCACTTGCGGGTGCCGGCTGTATTATACCCGGGTGGGCTCTCACTGCTGGAATCAGAGGTAACTGGTCATTAGCAATTGTGGCATCTGAGAGGTTAGACAGAGGGAGGGAGCTCCCTCTATCCCCTGACTGGCACCCCATTTGTGCAGTCATTGGGTGCCGAGTAAATGTTACGGCAGGCAGGGGCCTTCTGAAGGCTGTCGCTATTACATCCTGTCCTGCCTCTTAGAATTACTATACATGGTAATACACTATAATATTACAGTGTACAGGACAAGTGATCAAAAGATCGCAGGTTGAAGTCCCCTGATGGGACTAAAAATTGTGAAAAAGTTGGACAAAGTTTTTTTAAAAATATGAAAAAAAAATGTTCTCCATTTCACATTCATAATTAAAAAAGTAAACATGATTGGTATTTCCATGTCCGCATCGACCTAATCTATTAAATTGTTCCATGTTTATCCTGCATGCTGAACAACGTAAAAAAAGAAGCCGTGCGGCCTTACCTCAAGGAAAAGTTATCAGAACCCCTCCTGAAGTTATAACCTGTATTACGTAACCCATCCCCTTCCTCCTCTCTATAATCACCTTTGTCCATCTCTCCTTTGCGTCCATGTTATATTCATCAGCTATTTCTTGCATTTTCAGTTAACGTCAGAGCCCTGGGTATAGGCTTCCTGTAGGGCAAGATGCAGCAAATACTAATTTATGTTAGTTGAGAGTAGGTTTGAAACTGTAACTTTTTTGAGATGTATAATTTCATTTCAGCCAACAGCGGACACGTTGAAAAATATGACCCACGTCGATTTCATCCACAAAGAGCGACTGGAAGGGCTCAGAAGTGTGTGCAGGAATGGATCGCTCACGAACCTCTCACATTCCGGCATTTCCAAGTTTGTGTTGGATCGAATCTTTGTCTCTGACAAGCACAAGATCTTGTTTTGTCAGACGCCTAAAGTAGGAAATACCCAATGGAAAAAAGTTCTCATTGTTTTAAACGGTAATTCAGTTACTATGAAAAGAGAATCTGGATTGCATATCCACATGATATGGATTGACCTACTGCCTGGGGGTATAATTCACATTGCTTCTTAGCATAAGGCTATATGCACACAAACGTATTTTGTTTCCATGTCCGTTCCGTTTTTCTGTGGATTTGATGAGGACCCATTCATTTCAACAGGTCCGCAAAAAATACAGACAGCACACCATATGCTGTCCGCATCCGTGTGTCCGTTCCATAGGCCCGCAAAAATACAGAACATGTCTTACTCTTGTCTGTTTTGCAGGCAAGGATAGGCATTGTTACAATGGATCTGCAAAAAAACAGATGCAACTCGGATGTCACTCGGACGTCATCCGTATTTTTTGCGGAGTGTAAAACACATACGGTCGTGTGCATGTAGCCTAATTCACATATTGTACAAGAGGCATGTGTATATGTTTTGATCAAAATGCACAAGTCCACTCAAGGTTGCCTGTTTTGATTGGGTACTTACTCTAACTTAGGGCTGGGCGATTAATCGAATTAATTTGATTAATTCGCCAATTGAAAGGCTCACGATTTTATTTTTTAGGAAAATCGTGAACTCTATTTTCCTAAAATGGCGCCCGCCAGATAAAATTAAAAAAAATCTCTCACCTGTCCTGCGGCTCCGCTCCGGTGTCCGGCGCTCTTCTTCTTCTCCGGGGCCGTGCTGCACTGTCCTGACCGCGTACAGTGTCAGGACGTAGTGCGCGCACTCTGACCTGACGCTGCACGCAGTTAGGTGACAGTGCAGCGCCGGGAGAAGAAGACTGAGGAGCGCTGGACCCTGAGCGGAGCCGCGGCGCAGGACAGGTAAGGGATTTTTTTATTTTATTCTTATGATGGCCTAGTGGGCTGTTCTGAGGTCTGAAAGGGCACTACTGTGGGGTAATCTGAGGTCTCAAGGGGGCACTACTGTGGGCTAATCTCAGGTCTGAAGGGGGCACTACTGTGGGCTAATCTGAGGTCTGAAGGGGGCACTACTGTGGGCTGATCTGAGGTCTGAAGGAGGCACTACTGTGGGCTAATCTGAGGTCTGATGGGGGCACACTGGGCTGATGTGGGGTCTGATGGGCACAATGGGCTGATGTGGGGTCTGATGGGGCACAATGGGCTGATGTGGGGTCTGATGGGGCACAATGGGCTGATGTGGGGTCTGCTGGGGCACAATGGGCTGATGTGGGGTCTAATGGGGCACAATGGGCTGATGTGGGGTCTGATGGGGCACAATGGGCTGTTGTGGTGTCTGATGGGGCACAATGGGCTGATGTGGGGTCTGATGGGGCACAATGGGCTGATGTGGGGTCTGATGGGCCACAGTGGGCTGATGTGGGGTCTGATGGGGCACTATGGGCTGATGTGGGGTCTGATGGGGCACTATGGGCTGATGTGGGGTCTGATGGGGCATAATGGGCTGATCTGAGGTCTGATGGGCACAATGGGCTGATCTGAGGTCTGATGGGGACACTGTGGGCTGATCTGGGGTCTGATGGGGCACAATGGGCTGATCTGAGGTCTGATGGGGGCACTGTGGGCTGATTTGGGGTCTGATGGGGCATAATGGGCTGATCTGAGGTCTTATGGGCACAATGGGCTGATCTGAGGTCTGATGAGGGCACAGTGGGCTGATCTGAGGTCTGATGAGGGCACTGTGGGCTGATCTGAGGTCTGATGGGGGCACGCACTGTGGGCTGATCTGAGGTCTGATGGGGGCACTGTGGGCTGATCTGAGGTCTGATGGGGGCACTGTGGGCTGATCTGAGGTCTGATGGGGGCACTGTGGGCTGATGTGGGGTCTGATGGGGCACAGTGGGCTGATGTGGGGGTCTAATGGGGCACAGTGGGCTGATGTGGGGGTCTGATGGGGCACAGTGGGCTGATGTGGGGGTCTGATGGGGCACAGTGGGCTGATATGGGGGTCTGATGGGGCACAATGGGCTGATGTGGGGTCTGATGGGGCACAATGGGCTGATGTGGGGTCTGATGGGGCACTATGGGCTGATGTGGTGTCTGATGGGGCACTATGGGCTGATGTGGTGTCTGATGGGGCACTATGGGCTGATGTGGTGTCTGATGGGGCACTATGGGCTGATGTGGGGTCTGATGGGGCACTATGGGCTGATGTGGGGTCTGATGGGGCACTATGGGCTGATGTGGGGTCTGATGGGGCACTATGGGCTGATGTGGGGTCTGGTGGGGGCACAGTGGGCTGATGTGAGGTCTGATGGGGGCACAGTAGGCTTTTTTTATTTATTTTTTTTATATCTTAAATAACATAAGAAAATCGAGATTTAAATCGTGAATAGTCCAAAATTTTTAAAAAATCAAGATTTTTTTTTTTTTGGCCATATCGCCCAGCTCTACCCTAACTTGGCGACAGCGTGACCCAGCAGTCCAACAGCTTCCCTGCTGTAACACTAAGCCTCCTTGGCACTGGGCCCCACCAACACACAGCACAACAGCAACTACGCAATACAGCACCATGTGAACAGATGCCTGATGCTCAACTGTCCATGTGGTCTCAGGAATCAGTCTCCTATTCAAATTACCTGGGCTGAAAGGGACACCATGGAAGAAAAAGGAACACTAATAAAATTATATATTGAAAAAAAGAAACATGGATCGCACATCCACATGCTATGCATTGATCTATTGCCTCCCGGCATAATTTACATACATTGCTTCTCTGCAGTAGATCAATGCACAGCATGTGAATGTGCGTTCTGTGTTTTTCTTTCTCTCTCTCTTTTTAAATATTCATAAAGCTTTGAATAGTTTTAAATACCTTGTGTTTCTTATTTACTGGTACCCAATATTTTCTACAGTTTAGCATCAAGTATGTTATCTCTATTTTCCAGGGCAGAAATTGTATGCTGGGTGTCTTCTGGCCGCTACAACTCCTTTCAGAGTGCAAAAAATAGCTGGATTCAGTCAGGGCCGTAAATAAAAAATACTGCCAGTTCCCTACCAGATAGATCACTGCTTGCATTTTCCAAAGGGCTTTACAAAAATGAGATCTGAATCTGATTGATCTCCACTTACCACTTGCATTAAAAGGGTTATCTGAGACTATATAACGTCCCCCCCTCCCCCAAATATGCCAGGCCCCTCAGAGTGATTATACTTACCTGGGTCCCCGCTCCCTGCCCCGCTCCTGGTCCCCATACTGCAGCTGCTGCTTCTCCCCGTGCAGGGATTAAAACATCCAGTGACAGGGGCGGTTTGCAGCCAATGGCAGGCAGTGACGGGACGAACCTCCCTAGCGTCACTAACGATACTAGGGAGGCTCGTCACCATCCATGCCTGCCATTGGCAGCTCCCCTCGACACCAAATGTTTTCAGCCCTACACGCGGAGAAGCAGCAGCGGCAGTACGGGGACCGGGTGCGGGGACCCAGGTAAGTATCACTGTGAGGGGCCCGGCAAAGGGGGGAGTGGGCTTTATATAGTCTCAGATAACCTCTTTAATTTTACTAGCTGTGCTTCAATATGTCATAGACCCAACAAAAATTTAAAAAATTCAAAAGATTTAAAAATGTTATGGCCTCACACAGAACCTGACAGAAGCAATGTGCATGGAGCCTGTTCGGAGCCAAAGGCACTTTTTGTTCCTAAGTAATGCACTGTATTCTTGAGCTGCCCTTCTATAGAGAGGAAATCTCTCTACAATAGGGCTTGCAGAATCCAAGAGAAAAAAAAAACAAACCTCTGTTCTTCCATGTGAAACCCAAAGCATAATGTGGTACAGCTGAGCCCTGTACACTTTTATGGTCGTCCTAATGCTCTTTTTAAAGTGGTTGCGTCACTTCAGTACATATCATATAGAGAAAGTTAATACAAGGCACTTACTAATGTATTGTGATTGTCCATATTGCCTCCTTCTCTGGCTGGATTCATTTTTCCATCACATATTGCTTGTTTCTATGGCTATGACCACCTTACAATCCATCAGCGGTGGCCATGCTTGCAGACTATAGAAACAAAAGCGCCATCCTCTTTGGTGGCTGGGACTGTGGGAGCGCACATATAGGCTAATGCTTTTTTTCTACAGTGTGCAAGCATGGCCACCGCTGATGGATTGTAAGGTGGTCATAGCCATAGAAATGAGCAATATGTGATGGAAAAATGAATCCAGCCAGCGAAGGAGGCAATATGGACAATCACAATACATTAGTAAATGCCTTGTAACCCCTATTATTACTAGTGTCCTATTCAAATATGTTAAATTGCGGACCTTTTATTTAACTTTTAGTGAAACTTTTAATGATATTTCCATGATAGAATTTATTTTTAAACCCAGCCAAGTGCCTGAAATTGCAAAAAAAAAAACAGCTTCTTGTAAGAATTGTGAGCCAATATGTTATTAATTTTACATTGTTTTGTAGGGGCATTTTCATCGATTGAGGATATCCCAGAAAATGTGGTTCATGATCATGAAAAGAATGGTCTTCCGCGGCTATCCTCGTACAGTATAGCAGATGTGCAGGAGAGGTATGGCTACCGAATTGTTTCAAAGTGTGTAAAACAAAAAAAAACCCTCTACAGTGGGGAACCTACAAGAACATTCATTTTAAGTCATCAACCCCTTCCCGACCAGCGCCGTAGTGCTACGGCGCGCTGATCGGGAGGGTGCAGGAGCTGCGCCCGCCCGATCAGCTGCGGGGGGGCCAGCTGTTCCCAGTAGCCGGACCCCTGCTGCGTACGCCCGCATCGGTGAAAACACCGATGCGGGCGTATTAACCCTTCATGTGCTGACCGCGGCACATGTGATGCGGGCGGTGGGAAGGGGTGTCCATCGGGTCCCTGCGCTGCTGTGACGGGGACCAGATGGCTTAGATAGCAGCCGGATGCCTTCCTTAGGCATCCGGCTGCTATCTACGGAAGCCTGTGAGATCCAGCCCCCTGTATCTCACAGGCAGAAGGCTGTAATTGTATAACATTGAGTAATACACTTCCAGCCAATGCATTACAATACAGAAGTATTGTAATGCATTGTAAAGGGGATCAGACCCCAAAAGTTAAAAAAGTGAAAAAATAAAGTTTTACAAAAAAAAGATTCAAGTTCCAAAAAAAAAAAAGAAAAAGTCCTTTTCACAAAATAATATAAAAAAAAAATTGTAAAAAATAAAAATAGACATATTAGGTATCGCCACGTCCATATCGACCAGCTCTATAAAAATATCACATGATCCACCCCTCCAGGTGAACGCAGTAAAAAAAAAAAAAAAAACTGTGCCAAAACAGCCTTTTTTTGGTCACCTTCCCTTACAAAAAGTGTAATAGCAGGCGATCAAAAAGACGTATTTACCCCAAAATGGTACCAATTAAACCGTCATCTTGTTCCGCATAAATGTAGACCCTACCTGAGACAATTGCCCAAAAAATAAAAAAAATATGGCTCTCAGAAAATAGCAACACAAAAAAAAGATTTTATTGTGTTCAAAAATGCATCTAATGTGTAAAACTTTCCAAAAATAAAAATGGTTGGCATATTGGGTATCGCCGCGTCCGTAACAACCTGCTCTATAAAAATATCACATGATTTGACCCCTCAGGTGAATGCTGTAAAAAAATTTTAAAAATACTATGCCAAAACAGCTATTTTTTTCACCTTGACTCACAAAAAGTGTAATACCAAGCGATCAAAAAGTCTTGTGTACTCCAAAAATGGTACCAATGAAAACATCACCTCATCCCGCAAAAAATGAGCCCCCACATAAGACAATAACTCAAAAAAAAAAAAAAAATCAATGGCTCCCGTAAACAAATCCATCAAAATCTGTGCTGCAAAATCCATATGGCGCTCCCCCACAGCAGTTTACCACCACATATGGGGTGTTGCTGTATTCAGGAGAAAATGGGGAACAAATTATGGGGTGCTTTTCTCCTGTTACCCCTTGTGAAAATGAAAAATTTGGGGCTAAAGCAACATTTTATTGGAAGAAATGATACTTTTCATTTTCACAGCCAAGTGTTTCCAAATTCCGTAAAACGCTTAGGGGGTCAAAGTGGTCAGTATCCCCCTTAATATATTCTTTGAAGGGTGTAGTTTCCGAAATGGGGTCACTTTTTAAGGGTTTACACTGTAGGGGTACGTCAGGGTCTCTCAATTACAAAATGGTGCCTAAAAACCATTCTAGCAAAATCTGCCTCCAAAATCCGTATGGCGCTCCTTTCCTTCTGACCACTGCCACAAACCCATAGAGACGTTTACCACCACACCACCACACCACCACAAACACCACTGTGCCCTCATCAGACCTCAGATCAGCCCATTGTGCCCCATCAGAACCCGCATCAGCCCATTGTGCCCCATCAGAACCCGCATCAGCCCATTGTGCCCCCATCAGACCCCACATCAGCCCACAGTGCCCCCATCAGACCCCACATCAGCCCACAGTGCCCCCATCAGACCCCACATCAGCCCACAGTGCCCCCATCAGACCCCACATCAGCCCACAGTGCCCCCATCAGACCTCAGATCAGCCCATTGTGCCCTCATCAGACCTCAAATCAGCCCAGTGTGCCCCCATCAGACCCCACATCAGCCCAGTGTGCCCCCTTCAGACCTCAGATCAGCCCACAGTAGTGCCCCCTTGAAACCTCAGAGTAGCCCACAGTAGTGCTCCCTTCAGCCCTCAGAACAGCCCAATAGGCCACCATAAGAATAAAATTAAAAAATCCCTTACCTCTCCTGCGCCGCGGCTCCACTCCGGGTCCGGCGCTCCTCAGTCTTCTTCTCCCGGTGCTGCACTGTCACCTGACTGCATGCAGCATCAGGTCAGAGTGCGCGCACTATGTCCTGACGCTGTACGCGGTCCAGACAGTGCAGCGCGGCCCCAGAGAAGAAGAGGAGCACCGGACACCAGAGCGGAGCCGCGGCACAGGACAGGTGAGAGATTTTTTTTTAATTTTATCTGGCGGGCGCCATTTTAGGAAAATCGAGTTCACGATTTTCCTAAAAAATAAAATCGTGAGGCTTTCAATTGGCGAATTAATTGAATTAATTCGATTAATCGCCCAGCCCTACCTACAGCTATTAGGGCATGCTAGGAGTTGTAGTTTTGCAACAGCTGCTGATGGTTTAATATTGGTTTTCTAGGTCACGATTCCCTTTAAGCACACGTCTGCTGTAGACTTATTGACATTGTAAAATCTTGGTTCCCAAGTTGCAGATTTTGTGCAGATTAAATTACAAGTCTATGGTATTCTCTGTTTCTGTTTTTTACATGCAGATTTAATCCACTACAAATCTGCAATATGTGAACTTGCCCTAACTGATGTCACCTTCTGCTGTGGGGTAGAACAGCCGCCCAAATGTATTCTGGCATTGCACAGCCAGAAGTAGTGTTTTTGTACAATGTACATCTAAAATACCTTGTCACTTGTATTTAATGCTCTTATTAACTTTTTTTTTATTTTTTTTTTATTCCACTTGTTTTCAGGCTTAATTCATATTTCAAGTTTCTCATCGTCAGAGATCCCTTTGAGAGACTGATTTCTGCATACAAAGATAAGTTTGTACACAACCCCCGATTTGAGCCATGGTACAAGCACAACATTGCTCCAGTCATTATTCGCAAGTACAGGAAAGATCGCACAGAAACCCAGGGTGGTCTGCAGTTTCAAGACTTTGTACGGTACCTAGGTGACCCAAACCACAAGTTTCTAGATCTGCAGTTTGGGGACCATATAATCCACTGGGTAACTTATGTGGAGCTTTGTGCCCCTTGTGAAATAAATTACAATGTCATTGGGCATCATGAGACTCTTGAGGAGGATGCACCATACATCTTGAGGGAAGCAGGAATAAATAAACTGGTCTCTTACCCCGCCATACCACCAGGAATCACAAAATACAACCAATCAAAAGTGGAATATTATTTTTCCAAAGTATCCCAGAGAGACATCAAACGTCTTTATGACAGATTTGAAGGAGACTTCAAGCTATTTGGATATAAAGAGCCGACATTTTTATTTCATTGATATGGCGCGGTATACGGTGGGGTAATGACCCACCGTGTCCGCAGCAAGAGCACTACTGAAGCTTTTTATTCATCGTTATATGGACTGCATACAGTGGGTGGGTTTTTTCCTGACAATATCGTACTGTATTTGCACTTAACCCACTTACACTGTATCTAATGCACTGCTGTATTATATTTTGTATGGTGGGTACTGGCCTATAAGTACCTGCTCTGGAACTAATGGTGGGTGCGGTTGGAAATCCAATGTGAATAAGTTTTTCTGTTTACAGCTTAAATGTATAGCAGAGCTGCCGCAATGGTAGGAAGTGCTGCAATATCGAGCTCTGTTGTTTGCGTTTTCTTTTTACCTGATGATTTTTTATTATTACAGTGCCATTCTGAAAGAGCCACTAGTATAAGGATATAATGGACTAGGATGCACCTTCACATTACTTTACTAATTCTTATACTATTTCTGATGATTGAACTACATAAAGCCTAGTGAGGCAGTGATCCCATACCCTTTGGCATAAATCTGAGAGATTTCAACTTGCATCTTATCTCTCTCACAGGAAGCAATTTTTGTAGTGCTGGTGCTTTCATTAAGGGGATTGTTTGATTCTAGGACTAACACTTGGAATTTAGGTAAAATGAAGATTGTTTTTTTTTTTTCTCCACTTTTTGGTGTGGCCAACGTGGAGAAAATAATTCTGTACTAAAGCATACTTCTGTCATTGACAGATCAAAAACTGGCATAAGTATATAGTAGGTCTGTGGGACTTACCAATATTTTACAAAGCTGTCTGACTCTTGGTTTTTACCTGAAGGTACTTCCATTTACTTAAATACAGCTATAATGGACTTTACAATTCCACAAAAGTGGAAGATACTACCACAACTATATATATAATTTATTTTTTATTTTGCTCTGGCATCTACCTTTTCCAGATGGCCACTCACCCAGAGCTGGACTCCTGCTGTAATGGCTGGGATCAGAACAATATCTAATCCCACCATTTAACTCATTACATGCTGCTGTCAGTATTGACAGTGGCATCTTAGGTGCTTGACAGAGGGAGAAGGCTCCTCTCTCAGCCCATCAGGGCCCTGCAAAGTGATTGTGGGGTGCCAGTGGGTTACTTTGGCAGCCAACAAAGGCCTCCTGGTCTGTTTTAAAAAAACTGCATGTTATGCTATGCCAGTGGTATGGCCTAATAAGTTGCTGTCAGTTTAGGCCCCATTCACACGACTGTATTGAACAGGGCCGTATCTATCCGCACAATTGCAATAGCTAGCTCCGTGCAGCGGCTCATTTGAAGCATGTCCTATACTTGTCCGTGCGCACGGACAAGTATAGGCATTTTCAATGGGGCCGCCCGGCGTGTGTTCCGAGCGCTACGGAACATACGCCGGGCGGCCCCAGTATATTTGCGGGTCTGCAATAATGCGGACCCGCAAATATACGTTTGTGTGAATGGACCCTAACACTGATGGGTAATAATGCTCTGGAATGCTATGTATTCCAGAGCACTATAGAAACCTTCAGTTGACCACTACTTCAAGCCTTGTAGGGGGACAAAAAAATGAGTTTATTATAATAGGTATTCCCATCTTGGACATGGGGGGCTATACCGCTAGGCTATGCCCCCAATGTCTGATCGGTGCGGGTCCCAGCGAACGGAGCCTGCAAAGTACAGGTCCCAGAGAACAGAGCCCGCAAAGTGCAGGAGGGCGCGTGTGCTGCCGCCCTCCATTCATTCCTATGGGGGCTGTCGCCACACTTGAGTGGTGGACTTCCCATTCATTTCAATGGGACTTCCGAAAATAGCTAAGCGTGCCGCTCAGCTATTTTTGGCGCTCCCATAGGAATTAATGGAGGGCGGCCTCTAACACACTCTGAGCTCTGTTCTTAGTACAGGTGCGAATCCCAGAGGTGGGACCCGCACCTATCAGACATTGGGAGCATACCCTAGCAATATGCCCCCAGTGGCCATTATGTGTAACATCAGATGGTACTGAATACAAATCTTCACAGGATATCTGGTTTGTGTAATGGGGGTGGTCTTTTGGAGAGACTTCACTGTGTGTATGCCCCCAATGTCCAAGATGGGCATACCTCTTTAAGTGGTTTTCCCATCTTATCCAACTTGTAAAAACATTCTAATACACAGTGAAGTCTCTGCGAAAGACCATCCTCATTACCCAAACCAGATATCCTGTGAAGATTTTTATTCAGTTCAGTCTGATGTTACGCATAATGGCCATTTTCTTTGAGAAGGCCGGCCCCCCTAGAAGGGGACTTTTTACTGAAATTATAAGTTGTTGTCTCTTAGAGATTTCACTGTATTTTGTGTTTCCATTCCTTGTGCGGTCAGTGATTGGAAACATTCTTGTTTATAGCCAAAGTTTGAAAACCTGTCCCAGTTATATCCGATGGACAGATACACATCTCTCCCTTGTGAGTAGTACACAATCAGAAGCATTCTTTAGCCTCTGAATGTAAGCAAGGTTTCTATTCTTTGGCAGAAAGCAGAGATCGTGAAAATGGAAAGGTATAAAAACAGTAAGTGTATTAGGAAGTTGCATAATTTTATTATTATGTAACACTCAAGCTTTATTTGCATATAGACTGGTGAACCTCTTCAAACCCATAATGTTTGGTTTTTCTGTGTTTTTTTAAAACCTTACATAATGATAGATTGGGTTAGAACATAACTAGTTTTATGTTGAATATGATTTGAGGGATATGAAATAAAAGTATACCCTGCTACTTGTGACTAGCCCTAATTTATTGCTTCTAGATGGATCAGCATGGAAGATGTATAAAAAAAAAAAAAAACATTTCTGATTAAGGATGTTTTGAATATATTTTCCTCCTCATGAATGTATCCATATTCATTCTTGTTACCAACACCACCTGTTTTATTTTCCAGCTCAGTAAAACATGTTTTGCTTTACAGTGCCATCTAGTGGGCGCCCATGGTATTGTCATAAAAATAAATAAATAAATACCAGTTACTGGCTTCACTTGAACGGGTTTGACTGAATTATCTAAAGTTCTCTTAATGTTACGAATTGCTTGTGCGTTAAAAAAAAACATCCTATGCTTCTCTTTCATCCCTGCCGCTCTGTGCACTGATGCTTTGATCCTCTTCTTGCTCTTTCTATACAAGGCAGCAGCAGTGACATGCAGGTGTTCAGAACTTTTCCAGCCAATCACTGTCCTCAGTGGTAGAAAGCAGGAGCCTGCAGAGGACAGTGATTGGCTGCAGCAGTCACATGCTATGACTGCCTGCCACCACTGCTTCTTTGTATAGAAACAGCAAAAGGAACATTGGAGCAAATTAAATGGGTTATCCAAGTTATTTTTTTGTCCTTTGTATGTTTCTAACCAGGCAAATGTAATGTTTTTTCAATGCACTTTAACTTCAGTGGCCCCTTTCTCAGATTTCACTCAGGGTCGTGACCTGTGATGTCGGCTTCTCTCCCTGCTCTGCTGATGTTTCGTGCAAAAGCCTCAGAGATCAGATAACAGTCTGTACACGAGACGTCACTGTGCAGGCCATGCCCCCTGCACTGCCAGCTGCTGCTGCTCTCTCCTTGGATACTTTCAGATAAGATTTTAAACCCTTCAGCAGTAACAGACTCAGGCTGAGTAGCTGCAGGCAATGAGGAGACAAATGCTGGGCCCAGGAGCTGACAGAGGAGTTCTGTAGAGCAATGCACAAGAACCGGTAGGGAGAAGATCCTGTGTACATCAGCAGTGTCATTGTACAGCTGGGACTTGTCCTACACATACTACATGCTGCCAGCAGGCAGATATGTCACTCAGGGCAGCACTTGTATTCACTCCCTTTGTAGAGTGGGGGGGGGGGTAGTGAGAGATTGTTGTCACTGCAGGTAAACAAAGGGCCAGAAGAGAACCAAGGAAATGAGAAAGTATAGTTTTGTTTTGTTTTTTGCCTAAAACTTGCTTAACTTGCTGCCCATCAGATTTACAGTGCTATATATATTTTTTTTTTCACAACTCTAACAACCCCTTTAAACCCCTTCAAGACACAGCCAGTTTTTACCTTCAGGACGAAGCCACATTTTGCTAATCTGACATGTTTCACCTTATGTGGTAATAACTTTGGAACACTTTCACTTATCCAAGCCATTCTGAGATTATTTTCTCGTGACACATTGTACTTCATGTTAGTGATAAATTTGAGTCAATATGTTTTACTTTTATTTATAAAAAAAAAACAATTTACAGAAATTTTGGAAAAAAATAGCAATTTTCAAAATTTGACTCTCTCTGGTTTTCTGACAGATAGTGGTACCTCACAAAATAGTTATTACTTTACATTTCCCATATGTCTACTTCATGTTTGCATCATTTTGTAAATGTTGTTTTATTTTTTTAGGACGTTTGAAGCCTTCGAAGTTTAGAAGCAAATTTTAAAATTTTCCTGAAAATTTCCAAAACCCACTTTTTTAAGGACCAGTTCAGTTATAAAGTCACTTTATAGGTTAACATAGTAGAAACCACCCATAAATGACCCAATTTTTAAAAATACACCCCTCAAGTTATTCAAAACTGACTTTACAAACTTTGTTAACCCTTTAAGTGTTCCACCAGAATTAATGGAAAATGGAGGTGAAGTTTTAAAATTTCACTTTTTTTTTGGCGATTTTTCCATTTAGATCCATTTTTCTTGCAACCCAGCAAAATAAACCTCCATATTTGTTACCCTGATTACAGTTTACAGAAACACCCCATATGTGGTCATAAAGTGCTATATGGGTGCACAGCGGGGCTCAGAATGGGAGGAACACAGTGTGGCTTTTGGAGGGCAGATTTCGCTGGAATAATTTTCAGGCATGTGGCATTTGAAGGCACCCTCATTATTATTGCTGAAGTGTAGGAATCTAAAAATAGCTTCGAAACGGGTCTGGGGCATGGCAAGAGAGTAAAGAGGAGTGTGATGAAGAATATCTTTGTTCCAATATGGTTTTTTTGTAGGGCCAATGCTTAGGAGAAGTCCCCAAAACGTTTGCATTTCCAGTAGGGGTCCATTTTTGGAGCCTTGCCATAGTCTGTAGGGGTCCATTTTTGGAGCCTTGCCATATAACTTTCTGGATGGGAGGCAATAAATTGCTCTGCATATATATTTGTTTGTTCCACCATCAGGTTAATTAGGACATCAGTGAAGAATAGTTTGAAAAAATTAATTTCACTGAAACCCGTGGTATCTACATTGATGCCTGGAGTGGCGGTAAATTCAGATACCTGGGGCACATAGTTATCTGTGGGGATCCATGAGGAATCACTTGTACGGGGCGGCGACTGCGCACTACCCGATAGGCACTAACGCCTATGAGGGGGTTCATCACTAGATTATTCACTCGAGGAAGATGACACTCAAAATGTCACTTCATCTCCACTGTTGGAGTCAGTGTCCTCAAAAAGCACGGCATGTGCCTCTTCGGCAGTGAAAAGCCGTTTAGTCATTTTAAACTGTAAACTAATGTATATATATATATTTTTTTGTCTTTTTTTATTTTTTTTATTTTTTTGTCTTTTTTTAAATGTAACTTGGGAGTGGGTGACAGGTGACTTAACGGACAGACAGACTGGTGTGACAGGTATCTTGACGGATGGACTGATGGAACTGACAGGTGTCTTGACGGATGGATTAATGTGACAGGTGTCTTGACAGACTGACTGGAACTGACAGGTGTCTTGACGGATGGACTGATGGAACTGACAGGTGTCTTGACGGACGGATTAAAGCGACAGGTGTCTTGATGGACTGATGGAACTGACTGGTGTCTTGACGGATTAAAGCGGCAGGTGTCTTGACAGACTGATGGAACTGAGAGGTGTCTTGACGGACGGATTAAAGTGACAGGTGTCTTGACGGACGAACTGATGGAACTGACAGGTGTCTTGACAGACGAACTGATGGAACTGACAGGTGTCTTGACCGACGGATTAAAGTTGCAGGTGTCTTGACGGACTGGTGGAACTGACAGGTGTCTTGACGGACTGATGGAACTGACAGGTGTCTTGACGGACGGATGGAACTGACAGGTGTCTTGACGGACGGATGGAACTGACAGGTGTCTTGACGGACGGATTAAAGCGGCAGGTGTCTTGACGGACGGATTAAAGTGACAGGTGTCTTGACGGACTAATGGAACTGACAGTGTCTTGACGGACTAATGGAACTGACAGGTGTCTTGACGGACGGATTAAAGCGGCAGGTGTCTTGACGGACTGGTGGAACTGACAGGTGTCTTGACGGACTGATGGAACTGACAGGTGTCTTGACGGACGGATGGAACTGACAGGTGTCTTGACGGACGGATTAAAGCGGCAGGTGTCTTGACGGACGGATTAAAGCGGCAGGTGTCTTGACGGACTAATGGAACTGACAGTGTCTTGACGGACTAATGGAACTGACAGGTGTCTTGACGGACGGATTAAAGCGGCAGGTGTCTTGACGGACTAATGGAACTGACAGGTGTCTTGACGGACGGATTAAAGTGACAGGTGTCTTGATGGACGGACTGATGGAACTGACCGGTGTCTTGACGGACTAGACAGGATGGATCTGTCACTGAAGGGCAAATGAGGCACAGAAGAGTGGCAAATCATCACTGAAGGGGTTAATTATGTATGAAGCAGAGGATGATGTGACGGGATGTTTTATGTGGCAGAACTGATGCGACAGATTAGTGTGAGGACACAGAAGTGATCTGTCACACTTATTAGGGCATAGAGTGGCGCTGAAGGGGTTAATTTGTACTGGATGCTCGTTTTCACTGTGTCTCCTTCTCTGATTGCTTTCCCTGACAGGAGTGGGGAAGATCAGAGAAGGAGACGAGCTTGATCCTCCCTAAATTAACATTGTGCGCTGTAATTGTGATTACTCTGTGTTAAGTGACCAATCACAGCGATCGCCGTCCGGTGAGTGATGCGATTCGCTACTGGCCAGCTTCGTTGGTTGCCTAGAAACCACAGCGCGCAGGCTTTGCTGAACTGTCACCGTGTCGCTCCATGCGGTGACAGTGTCAGCATATCACGTACATGCATGTGGGAATGCGATAAAGCACCACATTCCCACATGTACGTGATATTGCGGTAAGGGGTTAAGGGCAATACTTCTTCAAATGTAAATTAACAAGTACTGATCTGAAGATTTATTTGGACAATGTTATAGCTGTGGCGTTTATTTAACATCAGGGCGGTACGAGAGGAGAGCAACTCCAAAAAATATTTCAGTGGGCAGAGAACCACCGTCTGTCTTTATCAGCAGTACATCTAAAGGGGAAGGATACTCACGTTGTTTGTGTGGAACTACAAGTCCCAGCTGTACAGTATAATGACATTGCTGATGCACCTAGGATCTTCACCCTACCTATTCTTGTACAATGCTCTGCAGACACTTCTTCACAGCCAGCAGAAGAGTACAGGGGAGAGGGCTCCTCCAGTCTTTGAAGGGGTGAGGAGGGAGGGAAGATCCTGTTCACAGCATGTATCTCTTCACTGCAGGGGCCTTGCTAGGGTCTCAAAAGATCCGGGGCCCAAGCCCCAATGAATACGGCCCAGTTCTCTAAGTCGCAACCCCCCTCCCCCGCATTTTGATGTGTTTGCTATACAGCAGCACATACATGTCACATCCAGTGCCTCCCAGGTGACGTCTACCCTGATGTAGATCTTCTCATTATCTTCTCCATTCGGTCCGGACAGCTTCTGTCAGTCACGCCTCGTCTCTGCAGAGTGTGACACACAGACATCTTAGCTTCCTCCCGTTTCTATAATCAGCCCCCCCCCCCATTATAGAGTCCCCACAATGTTATCCTGCTGCTTGCTATGCCCCCCAATACCCCCAAATACTATACTGAAGAAATATTAGTGCCCCCCATAGTAATAGTACTCCTCCAAGTCTCACCGCTAGTAATTCCCTTCTAGAATGCCCTCATTAGTAATAGTGCCCCCAAAAGTGATAATGCTCCCCAAGAGTTCCCTCAACAGTTATGCTCCCCAAGAGTGCCCCATTAGTAGAAGAGTCCTCCAGTATTAATAATACCATCACAGAGCCCCAGTAGAAATAAGGCTTCCCTATTGTTCCCCCAGTGGTAATAAAGCTCTCTACAGACCCCTCAGTAGTAATAAGGCCCCCCATAGTGCTCTTAGTAGAAATAATGCTGATCTACAAGTCACTCCTATGGAGCCCCCAGTAGTAATAAGAACACCTAATGTCGCCTGGATTTATAATACCCCTACAGTGCCCCCAGTATTTATAATGCCCCATGTAGTTATATTCCTCCCTCCACCATACAGTCCCATGTAAATAACATCACACCATCTCTCCTGCCCCCTCTAAAATACAGTCCTATGTAAATAACATCACTCCCCTACCTTCAGCCCTTCCAACATACAATCCCATGTAAATAACATCCCTCTCTATCTACACCCCTCTCTGAAATACAGTCCCATGTAAATAACATCACCTCCCCAGCTGCCTTCAACATACAGTCCCAGATAAATAATATCACCCTCCTCCCCAGCCTCCTCCAACGTGCAATCCCATGTAAACATCACCCCAACATTCAGTCCTATGTTAATAACGTCATTTCCCCCACCAGCCACTGCTGCCAACATACAGTCCCATGTAAATAACATCACTCAGCCCCACTTCCTCCTACAGCCACCATCAACATACAGTCCCATGTAAATAACATCCCTCCCTCCCACAGCCGCCATCAACATACAGTTCCATGTAAATAACATCTCTCCCTTCAGCCCTAACATACAGTCACAGTTAAATAACTATAACTCCCAGCATTCATCTGCCTCTCCATTTACTTACCCCTCCTCATGTACAGACATCACCACAGCTTCTTCTCCTCTTCACTGCTGTCCTCTCCTCCAGTGGTCACATGATGGTGACATAATCGCAGGTCCTTCATACCACTGCCTGTTTTACTGGTCACATAACCTGTGATGTCACTACAGGTCCTTCAGATCTTCCTGAGGACGGCAATACAGTTGTATCTAGCAGGCAGGACATTTGGGGCCTAGGAAAAAAAATCAGGGGCCCAGGCCCCGAATGTTTTAACCTAGCAACACCCCTGCTTCACTGCCTGGAGAAGAGGAGACTCCAGCCCTGCTCTGTCTGTGCTGCTGATGGTAGAAGGAGCACACCAAAGACTAAATACACAGTTCCTTGATAAATATATTAATCTTTATTAAATACACAAAAATATGTATAAAAATTTTAAAAATAGAAATGCCACAATTTGAGGTCGTCTGTTAGTATATTTCAGAGATTAATGAAATTATAACATCATATGGTGCAAAGAATAAGACTACAGTACTATTAGTTCATGCTTAGTGCAAATTCAAACTGTCTAATTCTCAATACACAAGAAACAAACAAAATACAATACATTGCATATAAAACTCTTAGGGAAAAAGTCATATAAGATAGAATAAATACCAACCACTGTGGCTTGGACCCCAACGTACATTTCGGAAGTTGCTTCCTCATACCCTGTTTAAAAATACACTGCCCCATCACATTTGTTATGCTTTTTAAAATTAAAAACATTCTAAAAATTGTCCCTTAATGGAAGTTTATACACACACACAGTAGTATTGGAAAAAGCAATGGCTTGTTCTGAGCAAGCGCCTAAAACTTCTCCCTTTTTTTGGGAACCTCGCAGTGCAGAACTTCACGGACAAGGCAAGAGATGTGCAGATTTTTTGGGGTAGTAGTAGTAGAACCAGTGGGAGAATCAGCTGCTGCAGTACAGTATGGAACATGATGAACAGGCAGTTGCATGATTGGCCAGCAATAAATTGCTACTATCTGGCACATCTATTCATTGGCATCACATGGAGTTCCTTATGGCTCTATGTGTCTGAGTTTTGACATTAGTAATGTTTTGAACACTTGTGGAAAACAATTTTGCCTGCTTAGGAGTGAAGAAGCTGCCTGCCATGCTAAAACTCTTGATGAGATGACACTGGAGGCTAGGCAATAAGCATAGTGATGGTGAATTAGGCCAGTTCCTGCCACTTTTCCAATCTGCCTTACCAGAAGTCCATGGGATCAGGGGGCACGGTATGTGCCAGAGAATACAGATACCACTGAATCTAGTCATTCAGGCAGTGCATGTCTGTTTGCTGATTACTTTATTTCAGTTAACGAGTTACTGTAACTTGCACTACTTAATACTGTTTAACTGCATTTTATATGTTGTGATATATATATCTTGTTTATTTGAACTGTATTAATGGAAAGGGTTAATGAATGCTGGGACTTTGAATGAGAAGTTGGTAATTTTCCACTGCTATCGTAGGCTGTAACAGGACCCAGGACGGGAATGCTTGTCCTAAATTGCGGGTAATTAGTGCCCCATCTCGGGTGTCCACCATTAGGAGCAGAGATCCGGTTGTTACTGACAGCCGGATCCATGCTGCATCCACCAGCATCGGAGATGAGGCCGATGCCGGTGGATTAACCCCTCATGTGCCGTGGTCAGCGCTGACCGCGGCATATGGGAGGTTTGCGCTCCCTTACCTGCTCCATCAGCTCTCCGCGCCGCGATCGCGGGGAAGCGATGGTTGCCATGGCAACCCCAAGCCTCTCGGAGGCCTGGAAGCCCGACAGCTACGGAAGCCTATGAGGCCCAGCCCCCAGGCTGGATCTCATAGGCAATTTATCAGTGTATTACAGTGTGTAATACACTGCTAGACAATGCAGTACAATACAGATGTAAAATAAGTGTTTTTAACAATTAAAAAAATAGTTTCAATTAAAAAAAAGCCCTTTTCCCATAAAAAGTGACATATAAAATTGTAAAAAATAGAAAAAAATAAAAAAACATACATATCAGGTATCGCCGTGTCCGTAAAAACCTGCTCTATAAAAATATCACATGATCCACCCCGCCCAGTCAACACCGTAAAAAATAAATAAAAACTGTCCTAAAAAAAGCCATTTTTTTGTCACCTTTCAATGTAATACCAAGCGATCAAAAAGTCGCATATACCCAAAAATAATACCAATCAAGTCGTCATCTCATCCTGCAAAAAATGAGCCCCTACCTGAGACAATCGCCCAAAAAATAAAAAAACTGGCTGTCAGACTATGGACACTAAAACATGATTTTTTTTTTGTTTCAAAAATTATATTAGTGCGTAAAACTTAAATAAATAAAAATAAGTATACATGTTAGGTATTGCCGCGTCCGTAACAACCTGCTGTACAAAAATATCACATGATCTATCCCCTCAGGTGAACACCGTAAAAAAAAAAAAAAAAAGTGTAAGAAAAGCCATTTTTTGTCACCTTACATCACTAAAAGTGCAACACCAAGCAATCAAAAAGGCGTATACCCCCAAAAAACTAACCATCACCTCATCCCGCAAAAAATGAGCCCCTACCTGAGACAGTCACCCAAAAAATAAAAAAAACTACAGCTCTCAGACTATGGAGACACTAAAACATGATTTTTTTTTGTTTCAAAAAATATATTATTGTGTAAAACTTAAACAAATAAAAATAAGTATACATGTTAGGTATTTCCACGTCCATAACAACCTGCTCTATAAAAATCTCACATGATCTAACCCGTCAGATGAACACAGTAAAAAATAAAAATAAAAACAGTGTCAAAAAAGCCATTTTTTGTGACCTTGCCTCACAAAAAGTTTAATATAGAGCAACCAAAAATCGTATGTACCCTAAAATAGTACCAAAAAAACTGCCACCTTATCCCGTAGCTTCCAAAATGGGGTCACTGTTTTGGAGTTTCTACTCTAGGGGGTGCATCTGTATGGGGCGTTTCTGTAAACTACAGAATCAGGGTAATAAATGTTGAGTTTTGTTTGGCCGTTAACCCCTGCTTTGTTAATGGAAAAAATTGATTTATATGGAAAATCTGCCAAAAAAAGTTATATTCAGAAATTTCGTCTACACTTTCCTTTAATTCTTGTGGAACACCTAAAGGGTTAACAAAGTTAGTAAAATCAGTTTTAAATACCTTGAGGGGTGTAGTTTCTAAAATCGGGTCATTTTTGGGTGGTTTCTATTATGTAAGCCTCACAAAGTGACTTCAGACCTGAACTAGTCCTTAAAAAATGTGTTTTGGAAATTTTGTGAAAAATTTCAAGATTTGGTTCTAAACTTCTAAGCCTTCGTCCCAAAAAAAAATCGTAACAGGGAGGAGGAGACGCCCGGGTTTCTCCAATGTGATTGGATCGCAGCACAGCCAGGGAGAAGGAGACACCCGGGCGCCTCCTCCTCCCTGTTCCGATGCTCAGTATTAGCATACTGAGCGGGAGAAATACAGGGGGGCAGAGCAGGGCGCAGGAGCGATATTTTGAAAAACCGAACCCCGTGTCAGAAGCAGTGGGGGTTGTCCTACCAATAAAGGTATTTAACTAAAGTAACTCAAACACATGAAAGGTCCCCTTTAAGGTGAAAAATAGCAGGGTCCTGAAGGGGTTAAAGAAGAGCATGTTTTTTGGGGGAAAGCCAGACTTGTTTACCACCAAAACCAGACAGACTGACCTTTTGAATGTCTGGTTTTAGCTATGTTGTTATGTCTGTAAACTTTTGTTTTTGTCTGGAAAAACTGCTGTGTTGATTGCCATTGAGAATCGTTAAAGCGCTAATATAAGTCTATGACAGACGGAAGTGGCAACTTTGTAATTGTTTGTGCTGAGTTTCTCTACTCCACCCCTCCCGCTAGAAGGTTCCAGTCTAGCTACAAACTGTTTATAAGGAGAGCAATCAGAGCCCCTAGTGTTCTGCGGTTAAGGACCAGTGTTTGGAGGGGAAGACTCTGCCAGTCTGCATGAGTGACCAGAAGATGATACTGACAGGGGGACACTGAGCCACAGACCATGGGTCACCAAGGAGCCACCCGGACTGCTGAGCTACAGACTGTAGGCCTCAAGTCTTTGGCCAGGGTACCGGCCTTCTGAGAGAGAGAGGGACAGCTAACTCAGGCCTTTCCTCGGCATCAAACGCTTCTTCTGCCAGGGAGAATATGGGAGAAGACTGGAGAAGCCAGCCCTATGCCTCGCCTGTATTGTTTTCCACCTGAATTCCTCCAATAAAGAAGCACACTGAGTTTACTGCAGACCCTGACTCTCTGGACTTATTTCCCATTGGGGTGCACAATGTCTTACCATCCCTTATGGAGAGCATTAACACATGGTGACACCTCAACGTTGTCCAGGGGACCCAGCGTAGCGTTGGCCACTCCAAACTCTGCCACTGCAAATGAAGTTGCTGAACTGCTCCACATTGAGGGATCAATACATGTTTTATGGACATCTGGCCAAAAGTATGAAAGCCAAAGAGAAGAATAAGATTTGGATGAAGGTGCAGCACCATATCTGGTGAGCAACAAGACACATTTTACTGACAGCTGGCCAGAAGTGTGAATGCTATAGAGGAGAATAAAATTGAAGGTGTGGAACTATGCCAAATTTGCAAACAAAAAGATGATTTTTACAGACATTAGGCAAGAAGTACTACTGCCTATGGATTTAAACTTTGTTTATGGTGCAGAAGTTCACTACAATTACCCAAAATAAGTGGTACAGCAGCAACTGCACTGCCTGCAACGTGACAAGGAGGGAGCTCAGCTTGCCCGCAACAAGATTTCTGGGTGCATAGAGTTTTCTAGCCACACATTCTATTTATCAATGATTGACGACAAAGTGGAGGAGAAGGAGTCTGAGCAGGAGAACGAGGAACTGATGACCAGGACACTGTACTGGTTGTGGTTGCATCCTAGTTGCCACAAAGAAGACCAGAAGAAGGACAGTGTTGTTCTGACTGCCGGCCAGTTCTGTTTTCCCACTGGATCTGGTGATGCTGTCCTATGTGCACAGAACTGTATGACATTTTCAAAACAATACAGTTTGTACAGAAATAGTACTACAGAACAGAATAAAATTTGGGTCAAAGAGCGGATCTGCATCAAATTTACTCCAACTAAGTGTTTTGGCAGCATCTGCACCCACTGTATCACAGACTATCTTGAGTTAGCACATGGGGTTTTTATTGCCTCTTATGAAAAAAAATAAAGCACCCCACTAGGAGGGGCAGTGAAGACAGACATAATGTAAGGGAAAGCCTCTGTTGCCGCAAGGAGGAGGAGGAGCAGGAGGAATGCAGTCCTGTCTCGAAAGTATGATGTCCTACTCAGAGGTGACATCAAAAGTGGTGACTGAAAGGATGAGTGAGCCATCCAGTCCACAATGTCTTTGCCCTCAATAATAATCTGGCGCCTACCGAAAGTGAAGGAGAACTGTGGCCTGCTGCTACTAATACTTCTGGCTGGATGGGTAGTCCGTACTGTGCTGCTACTGCTATTTGCACTATTACTGCCAGAATTTCTGACTCCCAGATGAGGAGGCACAGGTCTTTTGTTTTCCCATTGTTTACCATACATTTTAGTCCTACTTCACCAATGCCAAGTCACAGGTTTGGTACACTGATTATTAAATAGTAGCAAAATTGCAAGTGTTTTTTTCCCCCATAATTAACAGTCAGAGGTGCAATCAAACAGTATTTACAATTCTATATTGATGCAGTGCAATGTGTTGAATTAAACTGGTATGTTAATGCATCAGTATAATGTGTTGAAATCCAATAAATTCAGTAAATGAAAGAAAGAGCGGCACTCACCGTAAAAAGTTGAAGGCTTTATTTCATGTCCGGCAAATACATACAAGTATGGGGGCGGATGGCATACACCTCCTGCATGCTGCAAGCGACGGCCGTTTCGCGCACACTGCGCTTCGTCAGGCTCTGCACATCACATCAGCTGTGACCTCTCACCTTTTTAAACCCACTCTAAACGCCCTCACATGCGCAGCAGTGTAATCAAAGGGAGATTCATTATACATGCATTTAAACAATACAAAAAAACACACATTATTTATAAAAACACGCTCAAATCGTTTTTATCATTGAGCCCTAATGCTCCTAAAGCTTCTGATTTCATAATCCACCTAGATTCTTTTCTAAGCAAAAATCTGTGTCTGTCACCCCCATGAGGTTGTGCAGGCACAGTTTCTAGTCCGATAAATTTCAAAACTTCTGGGTTGCTATCATGGTCTAGCCTGACATGTTCAATCAAACGCGGACATCCTTTTCCTGTGGTTATTGATGAAAAATGTTCTCTGAACCTTTCATGAAGGGGCCTAATAGTTTTACCAATATAAAACCTACCGCAAGTACAATATACCATATATATGACATATTTGGTTTTACATGTGATCAGCTCCCTGATCCTATGTTCTAACCCACCTACTTTAACATATTTTAATTGGCCGTTGTACTTGCAGTGTGAACAGTGACCACATCTATAGTTACCTCTAGGTGGCAGTGCATCTAGCCATGTACCAACTCTATTCTCCTTAAATCTGCTGTTCACTAGTTTATCCCGTAAAGTAGAAGTTCTTCTAAAAGATATCAGGGGTTTTGGGTCAATTAGTTCTTTAAGCTGTTCATCTCCCAACAGTATGTCCCAATTTTCCCTTATGATGCGTTTAATTTTATCTGCCATAGGGCTGTACCTGAATGAAAAAGGGCAAATACTTGTTCTGCCTCTGTATTTCTTCCTAGTATTGCCTGATTTGGCCAGGAGATCCTCCCTCTTTATTTGCATCACCTTATTAAGGGATCCTTCTAACATACTCTGGGGGTACCCTCTCAGCAGGAGTCTTCTTTTTAAATCATTCGCTTGTTTTATGAAGCCCTCATCACTATTGTTAATTCTCCTTAGTCTAATGAATTGGCCATAGGGGACCGACTCTTTAACACTATTAGGATGGTAACTCATATGATGCAAGAGAGAGTTAGTAGCAGTGGGTTTGCGGAAACCGCTCACCCTCATCTCCCCCTCCCTTAGTTCAACTGAGACATCTAAAAAATCAAGTTTATGTCCCCCGAAGACATGAGTGAAAAGCATGTTCATGTCATTCGAGTGATTCAAATATGTCACAAAATCATTGAATTGATTTTCATTGCCAGACCATATTATGAACACATCGTCCATATATCGTAAGAATAGCTTAATATAGGGGAGAAAGGGATTATTTACAGTGTAGACAAATTTATCCTCCAGTCTGGCCAAATAAATATTGGCGAATGTACAAGCTACCGGCGTCCCCATGGCCGTCCCAAAACATTGGCGATACCAGGTGTCACCGAACATAAAGGTATTATTTTTCAAAATCACTTCTAATGCCTCTCTAACAAAGCTAATAAAGGTGCCTGACTTATTTGTGCCCTCCAATACCTCACATATCGCCTCCACACCCGCATCCTGAGGGATACGGGTGTAGAGGCTTTCTATGTCCAAGGACACGAGGCTGAGCCCCTCCACCCACTGGAAAGAATTCAGTGCCTGGAGAAAATCGCCCGTGTCCTTCACATACGAAGGGATATTTTTCAAAAGAGGTCTTAATAACCAGTCAATATACCTAGACAAGTGCTCGGTGACTGACCCTATGCCCGCCACGATGGGACGGCCAGGGGGACGCTCGGCAGATTTATGTAATTTGGGGAGGAAATACCAGGTAGGCTTAGCTGGGAACAGTGGTAGTAATTTCTCAGCTTTATTTTTGGACAGGATCTTCAACTCCACATATTTGTGCAGTATACTCCTAATCTGTGACTGTACTTTAAATGTTGGATCTTTAATTAATTTTTCATATACTTCAATATTACCCAGCTGCCTATTGGCTTCTTCTTTGTAGTATTCCACTGACATTACCACCACATTGCCCCCCTTGTCCGCCGGTTTGATAACAATATTTTTGTTATTTTGTAGCCATTTTATGGCTTTTTCTTCTTCTTTATTTATATTTGGTTCATCTACTGGATATACTAAGGCCTTAATATCCTTCAGAACCTTTTTATAGAAGGTATCAATACTACCACCGGCGGGCAAGGGGGGACAAAATGTGGAGGGAACTCCACCCATAAAGACAGAGATAGAAGGGTCTCCTGATTTATGTGACAGATCATCCTCAGTCAAAAACTGTAAACATGCCACTTCTTCCTCATTGAAGTTAGCTGCCATACTAAAACCTAAAGGACCAATAGCGGTGGGGGTCTCTCCTTCTTTTAATTCTGTTCTCCTAGGGGGTTTATTAGAAAATAATCTGCGCAAATTCAATTTGCGAACTGCTTTAAATAAGTCGATCTCGAACTGGACTGGGTCAAACCCCTCCACCAGACTAAACCCGAGGCCTTTTTCAAGGACCCTCAGGCAGTCGGGTGGAAGGGGCCGGCCCGCCAAGTTCGCAACCGTACTACATACTGGTAACTGAACAGCAAGGAAAGGGTTCAATTCCTCCAAGATACTTGTTTTCTCTTGAATGCCATTTTTTGGCCTCCTTTTTTTCTTATATTTTCCCCTCCCCCTTCTAGTTTTGTGCCTAAAGGGATATTTTGATCATCTAACTCCATTTTATTAAAGGAGTCTATAGTAGTTAGTTCATCCGAAATACTTGAATCTGAATCCGTGGTCCAATAGTCACTTTTCACATTCCGATTATATCTCCTTCTTTTTCTTTTACCACTATTCCAATCAAATATTTTTCCTTGATCGTAGTCCTGTTTATCGCGTATAAACTTGTCTCTTTTTCTTGCTTTTATATCTGCCTGGATTAACGTCAATTTTTTATCCAGTCTTTTATCAAAATTCCGATATTGATTTTCTGTCAGGCGTCCTTGTAACTCTGTTTTTGCTTTAGTTAATTCCTCTTTGATTTTTTCATATTCAATTATGTTTCGATTTAACACAGTATCCAATATACGTAAAGAGAATTCAGCATGTAGTTCTTGCCAATCTGCTACAAATGTTGCGTCCTCTTGGAACTGCAATATTTCTTTGTAGACTCTGAGCCCTCTAGGGACTCGATTACTCTCTCTGTAAGACTTTAAGGAGTTAACTGTCCAGAAAGCACGGACCTCTTTATCTGCTAAAGTGGAGATTTTCATTTCTAGAGCTTTCGTACTAAGTGAATGCAAATCATCTTGTGCATTGCATTGAGTGAAGTATGCCTCCGCCCCCTCTCTGCCGCCTGCGACTCCCGGTCTAATATCTTCCTGAGGGGTGGTGGATGCACCTGCTTCCATATTGCATATGGGTTATTAATGTGTGTGCTCTATCCCGAATAAAAGCAAAGTCCAGCAAATAAATCACATATGAAGTAATAAGAACGGGATGGCACTACTCCTCAACCCTACAGCAGGATCCACCTGAATACCGGGTGTCGATCTCCACAACGGTGGTGCTCAGCTCTCAAACAGCAAGTCCTTTTGCAATCCAATAAATTCAGTAAATGAAAGAAAGAGCGGCACTCACCGTAAAAAGTTGAAGGCTTTATTTCATGTCCGGCAAATACATACAAGTATGGGGGCGGATGGCATACACCTCCTGCATGCTGCAAGCGACGGCCGTTTCGCGCACACTGCGCTTCGTCAGGCTCTGCACATCACATCAGCTGTGACCTCTCACCTTTTTAAACCCACTCTAAACGCCCTCACATGCGCAGCAGTGTAATCAAAGGGAGATTCATTATACATGCATTTAAACAATACAAAAAAACACACATTATTTATAAAAACACGCTCAAATCGTTTTTATCATTGAGCCCTAATGCTCCTAAAGCTTCTGATTTCATAATCCACCTAGATTCTTTTCTAAGCAAAAATCTGTGTCTGTCACCCCCATGAGGTTGTGCAGGCACAGTTTCTAGTCCGATAAATTTCAAAACTTCTGGGTTGCTATCATGGTCTAGCCTGACATGTTCAATCAAACGCGGACATCCTTTTCCTGTGGTTATTGATGAAAAATGTTCTCTGAACCTTTCATGAAGGGGCCTAATAGTTTTACCAATATAAAACCTACCGCAAGTACAATATACCATATATATGACATATTTGGTTTTACATGTGATCAGCTCCCTGATCCTATGTTCTAACCCACCTACTTTACGGGATAAACTAGTGAACAGCAGATTTAAGGAGAATAGAGTTGGTACATGGCTAGATGCACTGCCACCTAGAGGTAACTATAGATGTGGTCACTGTTCACACTGCAAGTACAACGGCCAATTAAAATATGTTAAAGTAGGTGGGTTAGAACATAGGATCAGGGAGCTGATCACATGTAAACCAAATATGTCATATATATGGTATATTGTACTTGCGGTAGGTTTTATATTGGTAAAACTATTAGGCCCCTTCATGAAAGGTTCAGAGAACATTTTTCATCAATAACCACAGGAAAAGGATGTCCGCGTTTGATTGAACATGTCAGGCTAGACCATGATAGCAACCCAGAAGTTTTGAAATTTATCGGACTAGAAACTGTGCCTGCACAACCTCATGGGGGTGACAGACACAGATTTTTGCTTAGAAAAGAATCTAGGTGGATTATGAAATCAGAAGCTTTAGGAGCATTAGGGCTCAATGATAAAAACGATTTGAGCGTGTTTTTATAAATAATGTGTGTTTTTTTGTATTGTTTAAATGCATGTATAATGAATCTCCCTTTGATTACACTGCTGCGCATGTGAGGGCGTTTAGAGTGGGTTTAAAAAGGTGAGAGGTCACAGCTGATGTGATGTGCAGAGCCTGACGAAGCGCAGTGTGCGCGAAACGGCCGTCGCTTGCAGCATGCAGGAGGTGTATGCCATCCGCCCCCATACTTGTATGTATTTGCCGGACATGAAATAAAGCCTTCAACTTTTTACGGTGAGTGCCGCTCTTTCTTTCATTTACTGAATTTATTGGATTGCAAAAGGACTTGCTGTTTGAGAGCTGAGCACCACCGTTGTGGAGATCGACACCCGGTATTCAGGTGGATCCTGCTGTAGGGTTGAGGAGTAGTGCCATCCCGTTCTTATTACTTCATATGTGATTTATTTGCTGGACTTTGCTTTTATTCGGGATAGAGCACACACATTAATAACCCATATGCAATATGGAAGCAGGTGCATCCACCACCCCTCAGGAAGATATTAGACCGGGAGTCGCAGGCGGCAGAGAGGGGGCGGAGGCATACTTCACTCAATGCAATGCACAAGATGATTTGCATTCACTTAGTACGAAAGCTCTAGAAATGAAAATCTCCACTTTAGCAGATAAAGAGGTCCGTGCTTTCTGGACAGTTAACTCCTTAAAGTCTTACAGAGAGAGTAATCGAGTCCCTAGAGGGCTCAGAGTCTACAAAGAAATATTGCAGTTCCAAGAGGACGCAACATTTGTAGCAGATTGGCAAGAACTACATGCTGAATTCTCTTTACGTATATTGGATACTGTGTTAAATCGAAACATAATTGAATATGAAAAAATCAAAGAGGAATTAACTAAAGCAAAAACAGAGTTACAAGGACGCCTGACAGAAAATCAATATCGGAATTTTGATAAAAGACTGGATAAAAAATTGACGTTAATCCAGGCAGATATAAAAGCAAGAAAAAGAGACAAGTTTATACGCGATAAACAGGACTACGATCAAGGAAAAATATTTGATTGGAATAGTGGTAAAAGAAAAAGAAGGAGATATAATCGGAATGTGAAAAGTGACTATTGGACCACGGATTCAGATTCAAGTATTTCGGATGAACTAACTACTATAGACTCCTTTAATAAAATGGAGTTAGATGATCAAAATATCCCTTTAGGCACAAAACTAGAAGGGGGAGGGGAAAATATAAGAAAAAAAGGAGGCCAAAAAATGGCATTCAAGAGAAAACAAGTATCTTGGAGGAATTGAACCCTTTCCTTGCTGTTCAGTTACCAGTATGTAGTACGGTTGCGAACTTGGCGGGCCGGCCCCTTCCACCCGACTGCCTGAGGGTCCTTGAAAAAGGCCTCGGGTTTAGTCTGGTGGAGGGGTTTTGACCCAGTCCAGTTCGAGATCGACTTATTTAAAGCAGTTCGCAAATTGAATTTGCGCAGATTATTTTCTAATAAACCCCCTAGGAGAACAGAATTAAAAGAAGGAGAGACCCCCACCGCTATTGGTCCTTTAGGTTTTAGTATGGCAGCTAACTTCAATGAGGAAGAAGTGGCATGTTTACAGTTTTTGACTGAGGATGATCTGTCACATAAATCAGGAGACCCTTCTATCTCTGTCTTTATGGGTGGAGTTCCCTCCACATTTTGTCCCCCCTTGCCCGCCGGTGGTAGTATTGATACCTTCTATAAAAAGGTTCTGAAGGATATTAAGGCCTTAGTATATCCAGTAGATGAACCAAATATAAATAAAGAAGAAGAAAAAGCCATAAAATGGCTACAAAATAACAAAAATATTGTTATCAAACCGGCGGACAAGGGGGGCAATGTGGTGGTAATGTCAGTGGAATACTACAAAGAAGAAGCCAATAGGCAGCTGGGTAATATTGAAGTATATGAAAAATTAATTAAAGATCCAACATTTAAAGTACAGTCACAGATTAGGAGTATACTGCACAAATATGTGGAGTTGAAGATCCTGTCCAAAAATAAAGCTGAGAAATTACTACCACTGTTCCCAGCTAAGCCTACCTGGTATTTCCTCCCCAAATTACATAAATCTGCCGAGCGTCCCCCTGGCCGTCCCATCGTGGCGGGCATAGGGTCAGTCACCGAGCACTTGTCTAGGTATATTGACTGGTTATTAAGACCTCTTTTGAAAAATATCCCTTCGTATGTGAAGGACACGGGCGATTTTCTCCAGGCACTGAATTCTTTCCAGTGGGTGGAGGGGCTCAGCCTCGTGTCCTTGGACATAGAAAGCCTCTACACCCGTATCCCTCAGGATGCGGGTGTGGAGGCGATATGTGAGGTATTGGAGGGCACAAATAAGTCAGGCACCTTTATTAGCTTTGTTAGAGAGGCATTAGAAGTGATTTTGAAAAATAATACCTTTATGTTCGGTGACACCTGGTATCGCCAATGTTTTGGGACGGCCATGGGGACGCCGGTAGCTTGTACATTCGCCAATATTTATTTGGCCAGACTGGAGGATAAATTTGTCTACACTGTAAATAATCCCTTTCTCCCCTATATTAAGCTATTCTTACGATATATGGACGATGTGTTCATAATATGGTCTGGCAATGAAAATCAATTCAATGATTTTGTGACATATTTGAATCACTCGAATGACATGAACATGCTTTTCACTCATGTCTTCGGGGGACATAAACTTGATTTTTTAGATGTCTCAGTTGAACTAAGGGAGGGGGAGATGAGGGTGAGCGGTTTCCGCAAACCCACTGCTACTAACTCTCTCTTGCATCATATGAGTTACCATCCTAATAGTGTTAAAGAGTCGGTCCCCTATGGCCAATTCATTAGACTAAGGAGAATTAACAATAGTGATGAGGGCTTCATAAAACAAGCGAATGATTTAAAAAGAAGACTCCTGCTGAGAGGGTACCCCCAGAGTATGTTAGAAGGATCCCTTAATAAGGTGATGCAAATAAAGAGGGAGGATCTCCTGGCCAAATCAGGCAATACTAGGAAGAAATACAGAGGCAGAACAAGTATTTGCCCTTTTTCATTCAGGTACAGCCCTATGGCAGATAAAATTAAACGCATCATAAGGGAAAATTGGGACATACTGTTGGGAGATGAACAGCTTAAAGAACTAATTGACCCAAAACCCCTGATATCTTTTAGAAGAACTTCTACTTTACGGGATAAACTAGTGAACAGCAGATTTAAGGAGAATAGAGTTGGTACATGGCTAGATGCACTGCCACCTAGAGGTAACTATAGATGTGGTCACTGTTCACACTGCAAGTACAACGGCCAATTAAAATATGTTAAAGTAGGTGGGTTAGAACATAGGATCAGGGAGCTGATCACATGTAAAACCAAATATGTCATATATATGGTATATTGTACTTGCGGTAGGTTTTATATTGGTAAAACTATTAGGCCCCTTCATGAAAGGTTCAGAGAACATTTTTCATCAATAACCACAGGAAAAGGATGTCCGCGTTTGATTGAACATGTCAGGCTAGACCATGATAGCAACCCAGAAGTTTTGAAATTTATCGGACTAGAAACTGTGCCTGCACAACCTCATGGGGGTGACAGACACAGATTTTTGCTTAGAAAAGAATCTAGGTGGATTATGAAATCAGAAGCTTTAGGAGCATTAGGGCTCAATGATAAAAACGATTTGAGCGTGTTTTTATAAATAATGTGTGTTTTTTTGTATTGTTTAAATGCATGTATAATGAATCTCCCTTTGATTACACTGCTGCGCATGTGAGGGCGTTTAGAGTGGGTTTAAAAAGGTGAGAGGTCACAGCTGATGTGATGTGCAGAGCCTGACGAAGCGCAGTGTGCGCGAAACGGCCGTCGCTTGCAGCATGCAGGAGGTGTATGCCATCCGCCCCCATACTTGTATGTATTTGCCGGACATGAAATAAAGCCTTCAACTTTTTACGGTGAGTGCCGCTCTTTCTTTCATTTACTGAATTTATTGGATTGCAAAAGGACTTGCTGTTTGAGAGCTGAGCACCACCGTTGTGGAGATCGACACCCGGTATTCAGGTGGATCCTGCTGTAGGGTTGAGGAGTAGTGCCATCCCGTTCTTATTACTTCATATGTGAGTATAATGTGTTGAATTTGGTCTTTTAACAGAGCAATATAATGCACTTAATTTAGTACAGTCATGGCCAAAAGTTTTGAGAATGATACAAATATTAGTTTTTACAAAGTCTACTGCTTCAGTTTTTATAATGGCAATTTGCATATACTCCAGAATGTTATAAAGAGTGATCAGCTTAACAGCAATTACTTGCAAAGTCAATATTTGCCTAGAAAATGAACTTTATCCCCCAAAACACATTTCAACATCATTGCAGCCCTGCCTTAAAAGGACTAGCTAACATTGTTTCAGTGATTGCTCCATTAACACAGGTGTGGGTGTTGATGAGGACAGGGCTGGAGATCAATCTATCATGATTAAGTAAGAATGACACCACTGGACACTTTAAAAGGAGGCTGGTGCTTGGCATCATTGTTTCTCTTCTGTTAACCATGGTTATCTCTAAAGAAACACGTGCAGTCATCATTGCACTGCACAAAAATGGCCTAACAGGGAAGAGTATCGCAGCTAGAAAGATTGCACCTCAGTCAACAATCTATCGCATCATCAAGAACTTCAAGGAGAGAGGTTCCATTGTTGCCAAAAAGGCTCCAGGGCGCCCAAGAAAGACCAGCAAGCGCCAGGACCGTCTCTTAAAAGTGTTTCAGCTGCGGGATCGGGCTACCAGCAGTGCAGAGCTTGCTCAGGAATGGCAGCAGGCAGGTGTGAGTGCATCTGCACGCACTGTGAGGCGGAGACTCTTGGAGCAAGGCCTGGTCTCAAGGAGGGCAGCAAAAAAGCCACTTCTCTCCAGAAAAAACATCAGGGACAGACTGATATTCTGCAAAAGGTACAGGGAGTGGACTGCTGAGGACTGGGGTAAAGTCATTTTCTCTGATGAATCCCCTTTTCGATTTTTTGGGACATCTGGAAAACAGCTTATTCGGAGAAGACGAGGTGAGCGCTACCACCAGTCTTGTCTCATGCCAACTGTAAAGCATCCTGAAACCATTCATGTGTGGGGTTGCTTCTCAGCCAAGGGAATCGGCTCTCTCACAGTCTTGCCTAAAAACACAGCCATGAATAAAGAATGGTACCAGAATGTCCTCCGAGAGCAACTTCTCCCAACCGTCCAAGAGCAGTTTGGCGATCAACAATGCCTTTTCCAGCATGATGGAGCACCTTGCCATAAAGCAAAGGTGATAACTAAATGGATCAGGGAACAAAACATAGAGATTTTGGGTCCATGGCCTGGAAACTCCCCAGATCTTAATCCCATTGAGAACTTGTGGTCAATCATCAAGAGACGGGTGGACAAACAAAAACCTACAAATTCTGACAAAATGCAAGCATTGATTGAGCAAGAATGGACTGCTATCAGTCAGGATTTGGTCCAGAAGTTGATTGAGAGCATGCCAGGGAGAATTGCAGAGGTCCTGAAGAAGAAGGGTCAACACTGCAAATATTGACTTGCTGCATTAACTCATTCTAACTGTCAATATAAGCTTTTGTTACTCATAATATGATTGCAATTATATTTCTGTATGTGATAAAAACATCTGACAAACACACATAAAAACCAGAGGGCAGCAGATCATGTGAAAATAGAAGATTTGTGTCATTCTCAAAACTTTTGGCCATGACTGTATGTTAATGCTGCAGTATTATGCAACTAACTGGTATATTAACGCAGTAGGAAAAAGCATTACATTTAACTAGTATGTTAATGCTGCAGTATAATGCATTGAATTTAACTGTTATATTAACACAGCAGTATAATGCAACTAAGTGGTATATTAATGCAGCAGAAAAATGCATTTTAATTTTGCAGTTATGTAGATTTAGTATCAATTTTGGTAATAGTAGAAAAAACACCCCATATTGTATTACAAATTAATTTCTGAGGAGTAATTTCTTTGTGGTCACAAACTGTTGCCTGGGTACACTGTAGGGTTCAGAAAGGAAAGACCATCATGTGGATTTGAGGATTAGTTAAGTGATTTATGCAGCATTGGTCCACATCTGCGGAGTCTCTGAGGTAGCTCACCTATGGTTTCAGCATATAGTACCAATTTGACTGTAGGTTTTCTAAAAACTAGCAATATCCTTATCAACATCCTATAAATACAGTAAATGAATGCAAGATTTAGAAGAACATATACTGAATATATATATAAACACACTGAAACCCTGTTCCACCTTAGAATGACTGCAGCAGAGAGATATTCAGATACTGTATTCTGCACAGGCAAAGTTCAGGAGAAAACAGGTTAATGCAGCAATTTTCTTTTTAAGATTATAATTTAACTGCTCAGTATTCATGAGAAGACATTCACTCCCACACATTGCATATAGGGAATAAAGTCATAATTATTCCAGCACATATACCAGGGATATGCAAGCACTGGCGTGCACTGACACTTTCACAGGCTTAATCTTATTGATTTCTGTCTCCAGCCAAGGCAAGTAATATGCTTTTCTAGCACATGACCTCCTTTTGAGTAATCCATGTTGCCTTGAGCTGAGCAGTCGCTGAGGATTGTTTGGTAACACATTCTGGCTATTTTGAAGCCTGACAGTAATGCTTTAATTGGATGCCAGTTTGTTTTTACAGCTTCGCCCACACTGTTTCTGTCCATGTGGCGAAGACTACAACATGGCTAATTAAAGATTAATATATTTCTGTCAGTGCAAGCATGCCTGGAGAAATAAGATCTGATATTAAACCTAATTTATTCCTTTTTAGAGGCTTAGAGAAATGAAGTTTGTCAGGTGATACAATGACCGCAGAAAATGAATCATATGTATAGGAATGCCTATGCGCATTCATTTTTCCTTCCTGAAGATTTTACTTACAACAAAACATATGTCCGTTATGTTGAGGCCACCGCCTGTCTTAATTTATGCCAGCTCCCTTGCTGGTGTACATTTAGAACATTTTCTATGCTTAAAACAGGCAATGAGATGGGCCTGTCAGCCCGCCCACTTCCTAGCTCATGTCACACTACCTTTTCTTTTTAGATCTGGCGCAAGCGGGGAAAAGTCACAGATTGCGGCGCAAATAACCTTTGCGCTGCAATCTGTGACAGATACATATGCCAGGAAACAGGTTGGACTAGCCTACCAGAAGACCAGATGATCCTCCAGTGGAATTATCCTCTGACAAAATAATGGGCCCCCAAAGTGCCAGTAGAGAACAACCATATTCAGAACTGACTTTGGAGCTCACCACTTGCCATTAGGGTCTACTGATACAATCATGTTAATGGTAAGGTGACTTTGCAGGTAAAACCGGTATTACGGTATAAAAACAACACCTGAGACAACCCCTTTAAAGGGCATCTGTCAGTAGTCTTGTACCTATGAAATTGGCTGACCTGTTATTGTGCGCTTGGCAGCTGAAGGCATCTGTGTTGTTCCCATGTTCATATGTGCCCACATTTCTGGGTTAAACGTAGTTTTAATATATGTAAATGAGCATCTAATAGCAACGGGGGGGGGGGGGGGGGTTGTTGTTACACCTACCGTAAAGTCTCTGCTCTCTGTGCAACTGCTGCATCCTCTACACTTTGACATGGCCAGGTATTATGATGTTTTCACTGCCTGGTCAGTCAATCAAAGTGGAGATGGTACGGTAGTTGTGGAGAGAGCTGAGCTTCTTGGTGTAATGGCAACGCCCCCATTGCTTCTGAGGCTAATTTGTATATACTAAACCATTTTTTTCAGTAACATGAGACTAACATAGATACCTTCAGCTGCTAAGCGCTCATGCAACAGGTCAGCCAGTTTCATAGGTACAAACCTGCTGACAGATGCCCTACATATGCGTAGTGAACTCCAGTAGTCTGTTCCAGCAGAGGAACAGACACCTAGAGTTCACCACATCACATACACTGCTATGCCTCCCCAATATATATAAAGGAATCCGACAGGGATCTGGGTGCTTTCCAGCATAAATGCTGGCTTCCAGTCAGAAAAAAATTATTGCATGCAATATTTTTTTTTGTCTGAGCTAGAAACCCATGGGATACCATTCTAGTCAATGTGGATCTGACAATATGCAGCAGTGTCCAGCTATGCCTACGATGAACACCAGTAGTCTGTTCCTATGCCAGAAAACACTACTGGAGTTCACAACACATATGTGAACCTAGCCTATCGCGTAAGAACGGTTGTAGGAATTAAATTCTTAAAGGGGTTATCCGAGTTATGAAAAAAAAATATATAGCACTGTAAATCTGATGGGCAGCAATATATAACTAAGTTAAGCAAATTTTAGGCAAAAAAAATCTACATTTCCTCATTTCCCTGGTTCTCTTCTGGCCTTTGTTTACCTGCAGTAATAACAACCTCTGCCCCTTCCCCTGCTCTGCAAATAGAGTGAATACAAGAGCTGCCCTGAGTGACATGTCTGCCTTCTAGGATACTCGGCAGCATGTTGTATGTGTAGGACTACAAGTCCCAGCTGTCCAATGACAATGCTGATACACACAGGAACTTCCCCCTACCTGTTCTTGTGCAATACAATTCCTCTGTCAGCTCCTGTGCCCCGCATTTGTCTCCTCACTGCCTGCAGTGTAAAGCCTGTTGTAAAGCCTTGAGCCCTCAGTGTGTTCTGGCTGAAGGGGTTAATGTTTTATCTGAAGGAATCCAGGGAGAGAGCAGATAGCAGCTTGCAGTGCAGGGGGCGTGGCCAGCACTGTGACGTCTTGTGTACAGACTGTTATCTGATCTCTGAGGCTTGTGCACGAAAAAATCACAGAGCAGGGAGATAAGCTGACCTCACAGGTCGTGTGAACCTCAGTGAAGACACCAGCAGCTTTAGAAGCACAAAGTGTATGGGAAAGTTGTTATACTTGACAAGTTAGCAACATACAAAAAACAAAAAAATTACTCGGACAACCCCTTTAAGTAAATGGCAAAATGGCCTCCTGATAAAATATAAAAAGTTATGGCTGCTATGGTTCTGAATGTGAGGAGGGCCGATAGGAGCCCACCCGGTTTTCCTGTATAGGGCCCTGACACTCTAGAAGCAGCCCTGGTTGCCACACACAGAATTTTGGTGTGTTTGCGTAAAAATAAAATGCATTAAAATACCTGGCTTGTGTTTGTATAGCATTTTGTCATGTTTTTGGCATAATAGTGTATTTGAACAATGAAGTTGTGTTTGTGTTTTAATGGTATTTTTGCAGGCTTTGTTTTATATAGGAACGTATCTACTCCCTGAAATGTCACTTCTATAGAGCAGTATGAAAAACACATTACATTGTTAAAAAAGAAAAAGCCATTACAAAAAAACGCAACACACTTGAGTTTTTTCAAAGATGGCCAAAAAACAATGGATGTCTATGGGATAAAAAAAAACTGCCAGAAAATGAAGATGAGGTAAAAACTCCACACCCAGAGAATGCTGCAATTAAAAAAAAAAAAAACTGCATGTGTCAAAATTGCCACTGCAATTTTTGTTTCGGTGCATGGACTGCCAGAGGATGAGCGCTTAATTTATGACAAGGCCTGAGCCTAGTCATAAATTAATTGCATCCTCTGGCAGCACAGGGGATTGTCAAGCTGGTGCAGAAAGTGCCAATCTAGATAAATCTCCCCCTTCGCTCCTTGGTGTTTTTTTTTTGTTGTCAAATTGCATCATGTTCTTGGGGTTGCATTTTTTTAAACATTTTCTCATAGACTCTATAGGAAAAAAAACACATCTGAGTAAAAAATGTAAAATGTGCAACTAAAAACAATCACCCCAAAAAGGCTCCCCCTCCCAAAAAATAAATAAATAATTGTGGAAGCGCCCTTATATACTATTGATCATGCATCCTGTATGTTCAATGATATCAACATTTCCGATGCAATTAAAAGTGAATGTGCTTTTCTACCACAATCACACTGAAGTAGAACTAATGTTTTTTTTTTCTATAAAAACCAGGAACAGATCCAGACATAAAGTTTTCCATATACTTGTTGGGAACTGTTTGTATTTCTGGTTTTAAAATGGCATACACACCCAATTATAATTTTATGTTTGGCCCAATCATGCCCATGCTAGCTGCTCAAAATTTGTTTGCCTTGCAATTCATATCTAAATATAATATGTGGTCTTGTGTGAAAAGGGATTCCCAAATTTAAAATAAATGTTAAAAGGCAGGGAAAGTGTTGAAACAATAAAAGTAGTTATTCATCTGTACAAACCACCATGCTGATCCTCCCGACTGAGTGCAGTGGTGATGTGCCTGTATACTGCATGTGATCATTTCAGCCAATCTCTGGCTTCAGCTATCTTGTCATATACCACTGAGGCAGTGATTGGCTGCATCAGTCATATGTTCTTTTGTTTTTACACCTTCCCTGCTTTCTAACATTTTTGTTTGTTTTTTTTTTTTTACTCAGACAATGCTTTAAATGCTATGGAGACTTTTAAGCATCATTTTAAGAAGTTTTTTTCTTCAACTTTTAGTTTCAGGGCATTTCTAGACTTTAAAACTTTCTGCTTCACACTGAATCCATCAGATAACTACTCTGATAGCTCAGTCTGTAGCCCTGATCTCTGAACTCATTTATGCTAAATTTTTAGAAAATTTAAAATAATTTAGCTATAATGAGTGTTTATGAGCTGACAGGAATTCAGAAATAAGAGCTACAGATCAAGCTGTCAGAACAGCTCCCTACTGGATTCAGTGTGAGGCAGAAAACCCACTAGCCTGGAAATGCATTGAAAATGAAAGATGTAGAAGAAAAACTGTTGAAAATTTTAATATATTTGAACAGACCAGATGATCAAATGATTTTTGCCTAAAATGAGTAAAATGCAATAATAAAAAAAATGTACCCAAAAGTGTACATAGCCTTTAAAAAGCATGTGTCAGCAGATTTGTACCTATAAAACTGGCTGACCTGTTGCATGTGTACTTGGCAGCTGAAGGCATCTGTGTTGTTCCCATGTTCATATGTGCCCGCATTGCTGAGAAAAATGATGTGTTAATATATGCAAATGAGCCTCAAGGACACTGCCATTAGATCTAGAGGCTCTGCTCTCTCTGCAACTGCTGCACCCTCTCCACTTTGATTGACAGAGCCAGGCAGTCCCCTAATCCTGACCATGGCCTCTCAGTTAAGCCAGTACTCTCACCCCAAAACACCTGTCTACAGATGAGATGCTGGCTTATTTGTTATCCAAGTCATGTTTCAAGGCCTATTTACAGGGACGAACATTGACTTATAGGATAGCTACATTATACTTAGTCACAGGAGGCCAATGCTGGGACCCCTACTGATCACTAGAACAGTAGTTCTGTGTCCTCTATTCATCCTGACCTGCATGAGGAGGAGTTTGAATGGAGTGGCGGCAGATAATGCACACTGCTCCATTCATACAGTACAGAAGTTACAGAAACAACCAAGTCTAACTCCTAAGGTGGGTCGAGCGGTTAGTGGTGCTGTTCTTCTAAGATAGGGCAATCATAAATGTCTGAAAAGGTAAAGCCTCAGACAGTGTAATGCAGTTTTTCTAGACTTTTAGCAGTATTGTGGAAGTCTTGTAAAATTAGGTGCAATAATCTTAAAATTTGTGCACAGAAACATGCACCATTTTTGTAAAACTGACACAATTAGAGGAACATATTTACCAAAACTGGGGAAAAATAAAATATGAGCAGTTGCCCATTGAATTCAGGCTAATGCTTCTAAAAAACAAAGATTGGATTTGATTATTTCCTATGGCAGCTCCTCCTTTTCTCCCTGGCATCAGTTTTAATGAACTGCACTGGGGCTTCAAAAATATGTTTAGGAAAATGTAGAGATTAATAGGAAAATCTGTTTTTAGTCTAACACTATGCAGCTTCAAAGATGAGTCAAGATTTCCCCTGCAGATATTTAGTGTAAATGATTTTTATCTTGTGTACTTTCCATGCAACGCCTTCTTCTATGTCTTCTCTTCTTGGCGGTTGATTTCTTACTTTCATCTGAGCCCGTGATTAATTATTTACTATGCACTATAAAGGTTTGTGATAATGAATTTTAGTTATAACCGTCACATGTATTGTTCAGGGACTGTAAAACAATAATCTACTGTAACTCATGAAGTGAGATTTCTCTTTCCATGGTTCTTAGACATTGACTGTCTATAGAAAAACTACAGAACATAATGATTTGTCTAAACATTTTACTAAAGCAAGCAATCGCTTGTCTCCATAGCGCAGAGTTGATTGCTGCATGTAAATACAGCCCTCATCTCTGCTGATGATCAGGCAATTATCAGGAATGTCTAGTTAGTTTTCAATTGCCTGACATATCAGTCCAAGTGAAAGGTCCGTTGTTCCGCAAAAAAACTCTGTTTTTCCAGGACATCCGTTCCATTTTGCCATAAAAAACGGAAAGGATGTATCCATATGTCATCCGTTTTTTGCGGATCTGCAAAAAACGGAAGGATGAATAACATCTTTTTTTTTCACCCCTCCTGGAACGGAATCCGCAAATACGGATGACATGCGGATGCCTTTCCGCATGTCTTCCGCATTTTTTGCAGATCCATAGACTTTCATTGTGCTACGGACCGCAATTCGGGAGAAAAGTAGGACAGGAGGATTTCTTTATGCGGACAGTCGGAACGGACACACGGATGCGGACACCACATGGTGTACTGTCCGCATTTTTTCGGGACCCATTGAAATGAATGGATCCGTATCCTATCCGCATAATTGTCCGCAATTGCGGAAACGGATGCGGAAAGGATGCGGACACATTATACGGATGTGTGAATGGGGCCTAAATGTGTATTGTTCATAATTCTAAGGTTCAATCAATAAAATATATCCATACCTTATATCAGAGATAAAATAAATAACTTCACTTACCTCTCCCGCTCTGCTGCCCCTGTCCAGGTCCAGCGATCGCTCCTCTAGTCCCTCTCCCTTGTCTTTTCCAGCCCCTGTCATCTGACTGCATGCAGCATCAGGTCATAGTGCGTCCACTATGTCCTGATGCTGTATGTGGTCAGGACCTGCAGTGCAGCTCGGCACCAGACAAGAAGACAAGGGATGGTGAGTACGGGCAGCGCTCACAGAACTTCACTCCCTGAATCTAATGCATGCTAGGAAGCGCTTCCATAATAGAAGCGCTCACTAGTATTCACTTTATAAGATGCACAGCCATTCCCCCCCCCCCCCCATTTTTGGAAAGAAAAAAGAGTGTGTTATAAAGCGAAAGATACAGTCGTTTTTCTTATGTTTTGGTACTTTAAAAAAATGTCAAACTTAAAAAAAAAAAAATTGATATGTTTTGCCATATTTGGATGCTCAGGAATAATTTTTGTGGGGTCAGCTGCATTTTTTTATTTATACCATTTTTGTGTAAATGTGACCTTTTGAGCATTTTTATTAAATTTATTTGGGGGAGGCGAGTTGACCGAAAAACAGCAATTCTGGCATTGATGATGTTTTTTATGGAGTTCACCACACGTGATAAACATGATTGGGGTCATTTATCAAACTGGTGTAGAGTAGGCTGGCTTAGTTGCCCAGAGCAACCAATCAGATTCCACCTTTCATTTTCCCAAAACATGAAAGGTGGAATTTGATTGGTCGCCATGGGAAACTAAGCCAGTTCTACTTTACCCCAGTTTGATAAATGATCCCAGATTTTTTTTGAACCTTTCTACCCCGGAGGTGTTTTTTTTCCGTTTTCGTTTTGCGCTCCTTGCGTTCACACAGCCATAACTTTTTTATTTTTCTGCTCACATAGCTGTATGAGGGCTTGTTTTTTGCGGGACAAGTTGTACTTTCTAACGCCACCATTTAATATTGCATATGATGTAGTGGAAAGCGGGAAAAAAATTCCAAATCGGGTGAAATTGCAAAAAAACTGCAATTCTGCCACAGTTTTACAGATTTTTTTATTTACGGCATTCGATGTGCATTAAAACTGACCAGTTACCTTCATTCTACAGGTCAGTACGAACCCGGCAATACCTAATATCTATAGTTTTTTTTGCGTTTTGATAGTGATAAAATAATTATAAAGTTGGAATTTTTTTGGTTAACTTTTGGTATTTATGTGTACAGAGCTGTATGGGGGCTCATTTTTTGCGGGGCCATCTGAACTTTTTAATGATACCATTCTGGGGTGTGTATGACTTTTTGATCGCTTTTTATTTATTTATTTTTTTATATTTTTATAGTATGGGTGTTTTCGCACGCGCCGATACCCATGATGTGTATTTTTTAATTTTTTGAATACTTTTATTTTTATTTTCGGGAAAGGGGGGTGATTTGAACTTTTACTTTTTTGTTATTTTTTTTTTAAAAAACTTTATTTCATTTTTTTTTTACACTTTTTTATAGTTTCCATAGGGAACTATAAGAAGCAATCATTTGATGCATTGGAGGCTATGAGGATTTCAATGCTTTCCTATGGAGCCTTATTACACAGAAGGGCTCCATAGGAAAGCCTATGCAGCAGCCTCCTGTCATTCACTATGACAGGAGCTGCTGCAGACACGCACCGGCTCCTCCGATCGCCACACGGGGCAGCTGGAGCAACACTGGAAGCACTCCCGAGGGGTTAAATGTTAAATCGGCATTACTGCTGGTCGCGGACATGAGCCGTGGGTGTCTGCTATAGGAAATAGCAGTTCACCCGCGGCCATGACGCCCGCTCTCCTCAGGAGAGCCATATTTAAAGACTCGATCAGCGCCGTACATGTATGGCGCTGGTCGGGTAGGGGTTAATATTACGGTCATTTTCAGAAGCAGCAATACCCATTGTTTATTTTTTTAATGTTTATCATTATAATATGATAAATGAGAAAGTTTTTTTTAATGTTTAAATATTTTTTTGTTTTTTCTTTTAATGCTGTTAATAACTGTTGAGATGTCTTTAGCTTTTTTTTATAAGCTCCTATAGGGTACTTGAGCCTGCAATCATTTAGAGGCAGGGTATAATAGGCTCCACAACATGGCAGTCCTGGGCACCTTCAGAAGGCACCAATCAAAGAACAGAGGAGCTCCCTGCCTTTGTCTTACCACTCAGATGCCATGGTCACTTTTGTGACTGTCAGGACCCACAGTGATGAGCTGGAATGTGTGGGGGCTCCTGGCAGTAAGTGTTCAATCTCTCTACAACGGCACCACAGTAGAAACTAATCACAGCATTTATTCACATCAAAGGGTATGATTCATTATATGTACCGTAGAATTAACATCAGCAATCAAGTACAAAATGTTAAGAGATAGTTATAAAATTAGATAAAAAAGGAAAGGAAAAACCTGTTGGCCCTCACTGAAAACTTCATTCAGGAATCCAACACTGCTTCCCCTGCAGCTCTTTCCTATTATGGCGGTCTTCACTTCTCCCATACCCCCTTACCTAAGAACAGACATGGTGGCAGAGTTGGCATACTCCTGTCCCCACAATGCACTTTCCAGTTCATCCCCGTTCCATCACTCTCATTCCCTTGTTTTGAGGTCCAGACCCTCAGGTTCTTCCATCCCCTCTCCCTCAGAGTAGCTGTTGTATACCATCCCCTTGGCTCACCCACCCAGTTCCTGAATCACTTTGGTGCCTGGCTGCCACACTTCTGTCCTCAGGAATTACCAACCCTTATCTTGTGTTATCTCACCATCTGCCTCCCAGCCTCTATCTCTAACCTCCTTTTTTGGTCTTTCACAACTTTCTAACTCACTTTTGTTGCCAGTGGTTTACACATGAGTGGCTGTGTATTGAGTTATTTTGAGGGCACACAAAATTTACATTTTTATACAAGCTGTACACTGACTAATTTACATTGTAATCAAAGTGTCAGATCTTCAGTGTTGTCCTATGAAAATATATAATAGAATATTTACAAAAATGTGAGGGGTGGGGTGGACTCACTTTTGTGAGATACTCATATATAGATCTGGTGGCATTAGAGGCAAAGCTTGCTAAAAGCTTATTTTAATCCCTTTCTTCCCAGAATTCCAGTGGAGCATGTATGGACTATATGTCTCCTCAAGCCAATTAAGGAGCTCTACCCAAGGAGAGATAGTACCCCCCCCCCACCTCCAGAGGACCTGCTGTTTTGGAGATGCTCTGACCAGTCTTCAAACCATCACAATGTAGCTCTTGTTTAAAGTTACTCAGATCCTTACACTTGCTATAAAATGTACTTCCAACACATCAACTTCAAGAACTGACCAATCCCCTAACATTCTATGTTATTCACTTTGAACATATAAAATCTTTGCCTTAAAGGGGTTATCCCACGAATAATGTAAAAAAATGAAACTCAGACATCATATAGTACATGACAACCTCTTTTTAACAAAGCTAGAACCAGCCCTGTACCTCACATGGAACCTGAGATCTCCCCATTCATTGCTCTACTAGATTTATATCAATCTGACAGCTCAAGGGGAGTGTCTTTTCTTCTGCAGCTAAGGGGGCGTGTCTCAGCTCTCCCTTTCACAACTCAAGAGGCAGTTAAAAGTTGAAACTGAGCATGTGCGGCCTGCTCAGTGAATAGGTCAAAGAAATAAGAAATTAAGTGGTCCTATACAGATACAGGTTATTGAATAACTCAGTAACTATTAAAAAATTTTAATTACATGCAATTACAAAAGTAATCAGATCCAGGTGCTGGTTTGAAAACTGTAGAATATTTTTCGTGGGACACTGACTTACTGATCAGATAATTCAGCACTGTACAGATAGCTTTGATCATGGGATACTAAGCCTGCCCCCCATTAACAAAACATATGGTTTCAGCAGGTATGCCATGTTTGTGCGCATGAGTTATGATATCTATGTGTCTTCAACCGAAGATGGAGGAGACAGGGAAGAAAGGGCTTCTTTTGTGCAAGCAAAATTTCTACAAATAGCTTGCTGAAAGTATTGCAGGTTCAACTATAGTGCGTTTTTTTAAATTGTTTTCTAGGTGGCTTTTCATATCACAGCATGTGATTTTAATCTTAAGATACAGATTGAAGCATGCACACACTTTATTTTATCTGCTTAGTTTAATAGCCTGGAAAAGCCCATTTAGTTAATATTAGTTACAAACGGAAAAGTGGTAGTTAATGGGACTGCATGATTTGAAAAAAAAGCTTTAAATATTAATCATTGTCCTTGTGAAAGGTTATTTTGCTTGCTCCAGTTCCTTGAGTAATGTGACGATTTCAGCAGCTAAAAATACAGCTTGTGTCCTGAAGTGTCTGCTACACTTCTTTCCTTTTCTCTTGAAGATGAGCAGGTAATTGATTGAGCTATTTTATATAGGAACAGGATACTATATCTATTGTCAGTTTGATGACAATAAATTATATTTGATTTCCTCCCAGATGACCCACTGAGATGTTACCAAAATATACATAATATACTAATAGACAAATCAGGGGCGGACACAGACAGCAGAGGGCCCTTGTGCAAGGAATGTGTTTGGGCCGCCCCCCCCCCCCCCCCCCGCCGTTCCCAAACCAAATTCTCAACCTAACCTATGGTGTCCTAACATTACATACAGCAATACAAAACATACAGGGTAAGGCTACTTTCACACCTGCAGCACTACGCTCCGGCCACCTGATTTGGCAGAGAATGCAAGAAATTGGCCGGACACAGACTCAGTCATGCAGAGGTTTGTGTCCTGCTGATTCTCTGCATTTTTGCCAGATTGTGGCCGGATCTCTGCCTGACCCCATTATAGTTAATGGGGCCGGCGGGCATTCTGTCTGCATCCAGCAGTGCCAGAGCCGGTGAATTCCAGAAGGCTGTTCTCTGCTGGACCAGCCTGCCAGAATCACCAACTCAGATGTGAAAGTAGCCTAATACAGGTCCACATACCTCCTACATCCAGTGACGTCTTCTTAGATGTAGATGTTCTCTTTCCTCATCTTTTCCTTTCAGACCAGACTGCCATGATGATTTCTTCCAGCCATCTCTTCTCTCTGTGGAGTTTGACAAATAGACATCTTAGATTCCTACTTTCTATCATTCTTCCACCTTCTTGAACTCCTCATCCTGCCACTCCCCAATACTGTGCCCGCTGTGCTCCCAAAAACTATACTGCAGAAACAGTCCCCCTCAAATACTACCGCCTTCAGTAATTAAAATAACTGCACCCAGGAAATAGTGTCCCTGACACTAAATTATAACCAAAATGTTCCCCAAAAATAACTGTGCTAAGCTGATAGTAATAGTCCCAACAACAGAAATAATTAGTGCCCCCGGCCAGCCAATGTCCCCATAGTGCCCTCATAATGTGCCAATGCCCCCTACTATGTACCCAAAAAACCCTCTTAGTGCCCCTATACAATGACCCCAATAGTGCTCCTCTCCCCCCCTTCTCCATAGTGCCCCCATGTCTGCCAGAATATAAGATAGGGCCCCCATAGTGATCCTCGCCCTCCATAGTGCCAGTATATATATAGGGCCCCCCATAGTCGTCCTCCTCCTCCAGAGTGCCCCCCCATAATGCTCCCCCTCCATAGTGGCCCCCCATAGTGCTCCTCCTCCATAGTGGCCCCCCATAGTGCTCCTCCTCCATAGTGGCCCCCCATAGTGCTCCTCCTCCATAGTGGCCCCCCATAGTGCTCCTCCTCCATAGTAGCCCCCCATAATGCTCCTCCTCCATAGTGGCCCCCCATAGTGCTCCTCCTCCATAGTGGGCCCCCCATAGTGCTCCTCCCCATAGTGCTCCCCCTCCATAGTGGCCCCCCATAGTGCTCCCCCTCCATAGTGGCCCCCCCTAGTGCTCCCCCTCCATAGTGGCCCCCCATAGTGCTCCTCCTCCATAGTAGCCCCCATAGTGTTCCTTCTCCATAGTGGCCCCCCCATAGTGTTCCTTCTCCATAGTGGCCCCCCATAGTGCTCCCCCTCCATAGTGGCCCCCCATAGTGCTCCCCCTCCATAGTGGCCCCCCATAGTGCTCCTCCTCCATAGTAGCCCCCATAGTGTTCCTTCTCCATAGTGGCCCCCCATAGTGCTCCTCCTCCATAGTGGCCCCCCATAGTGCTCCTCCTCCATAGTAGCCCCCATAGTTTTCCTTCTCCATAGTGGCCCCCCATAGTGCTCCTTCTCCATAGTGGCCCCCCATAGTGCTCCTCCTCCATAGTGGCCCCCCCATAGTGCTCCTCCTCCATAGTGGCCCCCCATAGTGCTCCTCCTCCATAGTGGCCCCCATAGTGTTCCTTCTCCATTGTGCTCCCCCTCCAAAGTGGCCCCCATAGTGCCTCTCCTCCATAGTGCTCCTCCCCCATAGTGCCCCCACTGAGTGCCAACTTAAATAAAAAAAAATTAACAGTTATACTTACCTCCTTGCCTCTGTCAGCGACGCGATGCAGGCCTCTTCCGGCCTGTGTCCCGCGCTGTACGGCTCAGGCGGCGCGATGACGTCATCGCGCCGCCTGTGCCGGCCTCTGATAGGCTACAGGCCTAGTGCCTGCAGCCTATCAGAGGAACGGGGAAGGGACACGCCTCTCCCTCCCTTGCCCCGCATTATCCATCTGTATCGCCGTCCTAAGGACGGCGATACAGATGAATATAGAGATGAGCGCTTCCAAAATGGAAGCGCTCATCTCTACCTGCCGCCGGGAAGAAAGGGCCCCCCTCCGGTCCCGGGCCCCGGTGCAGCCGAACCGGCTGCACCGCGGTATGTCCGCCCCTGAGACAAATGATAGACAATTATAGATAAACGCTTTCTAACAAAACTCATACTACACAAACAGTTTGTGTCTTTTATTGAGCACGTTAAGTAAACATACAGTGCAGGGAGAAAAAGCAAGTAAACATTTACCAAGATCTGCACAATGTTGTGATGGAACGTTGGACCATTAATCCCTACAAATGTGTTTCAGTTCGGCAATCTTCCTGGGATGCCTTATTTACACCACCCTCTTCAGATAAGGCCACACATTCTTCATATGTTTAAAGAGGTTGCCTGGTATTGCCTGGTGGTTTCACATTTTACATATGGTTCACAGAATAAAAATATAAAAACTAATTCAAACTCACCCTCCCTGGTCTCTGCTGTTCTCCACTTCCTGGTCCCAACTCAACATGCCAGAAATGCCAGCAAAGGCTTGGTCAGCTAATCACTGACCATACCACGGTGACCCAGCTTGGCCAGTGATGGAATGTGTTAGCTTTTCTTGGTATTTCCAGTGTGCTAAGCCGGGACCATGAAATGGACAGTAGAGACCTAAGAAATGACCTGAGGTCGTGGGCTGCTGCCCTTACATTGTCCTGCAAAATGTTTTGATACATCTTAGAATTCATTGTTCCCTCAATGACATTCTAAAGGCATCCAGGCCATGGTCTGCAGTGTTCTTTTCCCTCTAGAGATATCATTGTGCTTTTGTGCTAAAAAGTTGCACTTTTGTCTTATTCGCCAATAGAACATTGCACGGAAACATTGTGCAACATGTAGGTGTTCTCAGGAAACTTGGGACGCAATGTTTTTTTTTTTTTTACCTTAAAGGAGTTATCCCATCTTGTTGTTTTCGTGCCGCGGCTCCTGTTTCCTTCAGCCAAACCACTCAGTCAGGGGGCGTTGTCCTTTATTTTGATTGACTTTACTATCAGCGCTCTGCTGACTCACTAACTCCGCCTCCTCTACATGCGTGCGTGCTCCCGTGTGAGCCATAATCCGGTTTATGAGACGCCTCTTCATTTACTTCATGTAAACTTCATTTACACTAGAATGACCAAAGAAGGACCGCGCATGCGCAAACATTTCATTACGGGAGTCTAAAAGCAGAACGGAGACATAAGATTCATCGCGCAGGCGTGAAAATGCGCAAGCCCGTGAAGCAAATTGGACTGCCTACAAGACATAAAAAGGAGCATGACACGCAAGCGCGGCACCACAGCGTTATCGCTGTGGTGGCTGTAACCATTGACTACAGATGGTAAACAAAGAGAAGATAGAAGGTCAGAAATAAAGAGAAGGAGGCATAATTGTTAATCACATGTATTTGGTAAGTTGCTTGTGGTAACATGGACAACTAAATAATTGAGACTTCAGAACATGGTATAACCCCTTTAATGGTATCCTTCCATGAACACCATTCTTGTTACATGTTCTTGCAGTTTGTAGAGGCTTCTCTAGGTCAATTGTTGTTACCCTTGGGTTCTTTCTGAACTATTTCCAGATTGCTTTTGGGCTCTTGGAGTGATCTTCACAGGATGCTCACTCCTAGAGAAAGTAGCAACAGTGCTGAATTTTCACCATTTGTAATTAGTCTGTCAACTGATGTATGCCCAGATTTTTAGCAGTGGTTTGTATACTTTAGTTTAATGCCTACCTATAACATGTCTCTCTTCTGACAGTACAACAAATTTGTGAGGAACCAGGCGTTGTGTCATTATTTGATGGGCAAAGCACCTGTGAAACCATTTTTAATCTCCTCTCCTTTACTGAAACGCCTTTTGCCAGTAAGCTCTTGGATAAGTCATTAACACAGAGGTTCACTTACTTTTCATTCCTACAGTATAAATGGTTACTCAATGCGCTCAATAAAAGACATGAATGGTACATCTTTTTGTGTGTTATTACTTTTAGGATGTGTTTGTCTATAACTGTATCTTAGATATCAGATTACATTTTATTACTAATCAATGCAAAAGACCTATTAGATTTTCCAGGAACACAATATTGATGACCTATCCTCAGGATAGGCCTTCAATATCTTAGCACTGCCACCAATCAGCTGTTTGAAGCGGCAGTGGTGCTTAGGTGAGTGCTGCAGCCTCCTCGCAGGATATCAAGCACAGTACTATACAGGGCCCTTTCACTCCCATGATGAGAGTCAGACCCCACCAATCAGTTATTGATTATCTATACTGAGGATAAGTCATCAGTATTTTACTCCTTTAAACCTCTTTAATTCCAAAGGGTTCTTGCAAGTGTACAGTACAATATCTCATGAGTTCACATTTACCACCAAGGAATCTGCAGTTTAGCAACGATATGCGAGCAAGCCTCAATACTCTTGTGTGACATCAATAACAATGTATATTTCTTTCTTTTTTGTTACTATATTTTTTAAATTGAATTTATGTTTTTAAGAAAAAAAGAGGGGTTTTCAGTCAGCACATCCCAATGCGCAGGTGCACGTTGCTATGGCTGATTGCAATGAAAAGGAAAATACATACAATAGGTTCCCGTTCTACAGAGATCACCTGGACGATTTGGTGAACGGGCCCAGATAATTTTGTACAAAATATATTTGCCAAAAATCTCTAATTTACCAAACAAGCATAGCATTAGCTTCAGAATACTTCATATCTCTATGGCATTTTGTGCTTTATCTGGTCAGCAGTGTGCTGTTGCATTGTATGAATTTATATTTTTGACTGCTTTTTTTATTTCACATTATTTATTTATCTAAACATATATTAAGCCTTACATGGACGTATTTTGAAATTGGCTTTAGTGCATTGAAGGTGCCACCATTGCACTTGAGTTCCACTCCTTTCTGTTGCTAGACCCTCCCTGGCTGGTTTGATTGACAGGGCCAGGCAGAGGCAAAGTAGTGAGAAAGGGTCTGGCCACAAAAATGAGTGGTGCTTGGGTGCAACAAGAGTAGATGCCTGCCCATGTTTATACACACGTTAACTGTTAACAAGTCTTTAAAAATTCTCCCTTATTTTGCGAACAGCAGTACACTGTGGATTTGGAAAGGGTAATGTCTAAGGTGTGTAGAGGTAACAGTGGCATGTGACAGCAATAGTAGAGGCACCAATAGCAGCACAGCATGGAACAGACAAGACAGTAGACGTGTGCGTAGCTGTGTAGGGGTAATAATAGTAGTACTTCTGGGTAATGGCAGTAGATGGAGCAGCAATTATACAGTAGGGAACATGATGGTAGAAAGCAAGATAACGGCAGTGGCATGATGGGGCCAGAGATATAGCAGGTCTATTCTTTGGCCTCAGCCAGAGGTGTGTAAAAATGACTTATTCATTCTGACAAAAGTGATGTATTGTACACTAGCGGAGGTCCACTTTGTCTGTTTATGTGTGATGACGCCACCTGCTATGCTGAAAACTGACTCTGAGATGAAACGGAAGTAGTAGTGGTAGTACCACAACTTAGCTTCTCTTTCAGCAACAGGAAACCATTCCCCCATTTTGTTTTGATAGCGCCTAAAAGCATGGCTATCCAGTAATCTTCAAATCTTGATGCTAACAATACGTAAGCACACATACAGCTTGCCATGCTCACCAGAGTGCTGGGGGACTCAGTCCTTTCCAACTATGCCCCCCACTTGTCAACTTCCTCCTCCATGGGACTTTGTCTGTGTGGGTCCCCAACAGATACAAGGAGGCCAGCAAGATGTGGAAGCTTTCCGCCCTTGTTGCGTCAGCTTGAGCATCTGCTCTAAGATAAGTATTCGGGGGATGACATTTTTGATGCTGCAGTTGTCCCTACTGACAAATCTGGTGGCCTCATGGCGTGGACATGGACAGCACCTTCTGCAAGCCACAGTACTTTCTCAAAAAGCGTTGCATGACTAAATTTATCACGTGCGCCATGCAGGGAGCATTTGTTATTTCCCTGAAATGTGTAGCCATGATGTTCCTGCCATTATTGCTGATCATGTTAAGGAGTTGAAGTTGATGGGGAGACAGCCAGTGGGATTTTTTCCTGCTTGATGCTCTTCCAGCAAGGGTGAGCGCACAGATCCCTAAAGGCAGCAGAATCCACTGTGGTATGCACCGCCAGCAACATGGCTAGTTGGGAATATATCACTGCCTGCCTATGGATACTAAAATCAAAAATAATAAAGAGAATTATTGGTTGTCAGATTAAAACTTGGTGGGGCTCAGAGGCCCCAAATCCTGCAGGCGACCCTAAAGTCGCTGTGTTTGTGGGGTCCAGGTGCCCATGGACCCCGTATGATGTCACATATAAACAGTGACAACTAAATCACGACTGATGGCAGGAGAAAACAAATGAACCACCTGCTAGTAGTTGACATCAGTCGGATCTAGTGGGTAAAACGCTGAATCCACACGTGAAGTGGAATCTAAATGTCACATGTATCCACATTCACGCCCAGGACTCAAGTATAACTAGCTCTGTATGGGTCTCTATTGTTTAGCGTGCAAATATGTTGGATTACTCAGTATATCTTATACCTGATGTAATACCGCACTCACAATGCAATCATACTGACCCTAGTCTAAAACCTTCCTCACACTGCAACTCCCACATTGGATACCCCACATGTACTCAATGTGTTTCTACAGTATTAACTGTGTCATCAGAAGCACTGAGGTAGAAAGGAGACTGAGGTGAAAGAAATGAACCCAGCTGGTGGTGCTGGGTACATAGAAACAATGTTGCCAGATTGTCAATAGAGAAAGGTGCAACTGTATTGGAAGTCCACTGATGGTGTGAGCTCCCACAGTTGCTGGAAAAACACAGAGTGTCAAAGAGAGGAGTGCGCGCTGCAGAGAGGTTCACTCAGACAGCGCTCGGCACTGGTTCGGCCGTGCGCGCGCGCCCTCCACATGGACCTTAAAACGAGACCGCTCCACCTCTAAGGTAAATTAGCCAACCATTCAGGGTTCAGGGCGGTCCAAGAGGCATATCAGGCTCACAAGCCACGCCCCCTGGTCCCGAACCCCAGCATGAATTGATTGCTAATGGATAATGTAAATGTGTAGAGGAGAGGGATAAATAATTCTCTGTAGTCAGGGTGTACAAATATGTAAGGACAGAACAAGGGAGGAAACAAGTGTATCTAAATAATAAAAGTATACCTTGGTGTTTAAACAAATATCGCGGCTTATTCAATGCTGCACATATGACCCCTATCAACCCCATTTATCGCTGTTCGATAAGGGGAAATAGTATATCTGCATTGCAGACCGGAACCTCTGTAGCTCATGATAAAAAAAGAACAGGAAATCACAGAGGACCACAGGAGGGACAAAAATCCACATTTATCCCTTGATGAACCACTTGACCTCCCGCTGTTGGTCCTGCTAGGATAAAAGAAAGATTAATTAGTGACGATGACCATACATCATGATGAAGCGGGTATTACTGTTCAGGATATCTGACCTCATAGTGGCCAAATGATGTAAAATCATGAACCCTACATTGTCATAGCCATGTCACCATCAAAACCTTTTAAAGGCATAAAAAGGTGACCCAAGACAAAATGGGCCCCTGTATCAATCCAAATATTTATTCAAAGAAACATGAGAATGAGATTTGGTCATTCTGTCCTTTGGGTTTAATCGTGTGGAGCTTGAAGATCCATTGGGCCTCCTTCCTCAGTAGCAGAGTATCAAAAGCCCCACCACGTGGGGATTTGCGTAATAATTCGATGCCCTGAAATTTAAGTACTCTGGGATTAGAGGCGTGCTGAGTTTTCACATGGCGAGCCATTGAGGTATCTTTATCGTTCCGTATATCTCCCAGGTGCTCGCCTATGCGGCGACGGAATTCCCGTATGGTCTTGCCGACGTACTGAAGGCCACAGACGCAAGAGATTAAATATACAATCCCTGATGTTTTGCAATTAATAAATGAGCAACTCACAAAAGTCTTGCCTGTTTGAGTGCATCTAAAGTTCTTCCCCTGATCAATGAAACTGCAGGCGATGCATGAACCGCATCTATACGTGCCCACAGTTCGATTTGTTAACCATGTATCAGGTTGGGGAGTTTGGAAAAAACTGTGCACCAGTCGGTCTTTTATATTGCGTCCCCGTCGGTAGGTGATCGATGGATGGTCACCTATTGATCCGCCAATGTCTGGATCCGCTTTTAGAATTCCCCAAAAGGTGTTCAAAATGGACCGTATTTCAATGTGAGCATCATCAAATGTGCCCACAATCCTAGGGATGTTATCACCCAATCTCTGTTTGGGATTCAAAAGTACATCCCTTGTCTGACTCAGTGAGTGCTGGTGTGCGGTATGTAATACCCTGCACGGATAGCCCCGTCTGAGGAATCTGCCTTCCAAATCCTTTGCTGCTTGTTGGCATTTATCCATCGTAGAGCAATTGCGACGGATTCTAAGGAATTGACCCTTGGGAATCCCCTTGCGTAATGGGTAGGGGTGCCAACTCTGCCAATGCAAGAATGTATTTGTTGCTGTTGGCTTCCTAAAAAGGTTTGTGGTAATGTTCCCGTCTAATTCCTTGGTAATGAGTAAATCCAAAAAGGTGATTTGATGCTCCTGTATGTCCGATGTAAAATACAGGCCTAATTCATTGATGTTCAGTGTATTTACACCCTTGTTGTGTCAGCTTGAGCATCTGCTCTAAGATAAGTATTCGGGGGATGACATTTTTGATGCTACAGTTGTCCCTACTGACAAATCTGGTGGCCTCATGGCGTGGACATGGACAGCACCTTCTGCAAGCCACAGTACTTTCTCAAAAAGCGTTGCATGACTAAATTTATCACGTGCGCCATGCAGGGAGCATTTGTTATTTCCCTCAAATGCATAGCCATGATGTTCCTGCCATTATTGCTGACCATGTTAAGCAGTTGAAGTTGATGGGGAGACAGCCAGTGGGATTTTTGCTGCTTGATGCTCTTCCAGCGATGGTGAGCGCACACCTTCAGATCCCTAAAGGCAGCAGAATCCACTGTGGTATGCACCATCAGCAACATGGCTAGTTGGGAGTTAAGCTTGCACACCATTGGATTGCTGGACACATAAAGTTGTTTTCTGGCCACACATTCCATTATCGATGGTTGACGATGAAGCGGAAAAGGAGGAGGAGTAGTATTTTTATGCAAGATGTAATGATACCTTAAAGAGGACCTGTCACCACAAAATGCAATGCAATCTAATAGCACTATGTAAATCAGGAGATGCTCAGTAGAGAGAGGAGGAGTTATCAGTGAATGACAGCATTGTGTATAAGTGTGCAGAGTAAGCTATCAGTCACTGATAACCCCTCCCTCCTGTACATTTATATCTTTGCAAAAAGCAAAGATATAAATGTTTAAAATACAGGTTTTGCCAAATGTTTTCCCACAAAAATATATATAAATCTGCTCAGCTTCTCCTGCTCTATAACATGCTGCCTGCAGACTGCATTGCATTTTATGGTGACAGGTTCTCTTTAAATGACTCTACATAAGATTCTGTTTCTTTGTGTCCCCATATTCCTATGACTTTTGGAGGATTGTGATTCAAGACAATGCTGTTCCAGCTGGCAAACAGGGATTTGAGGGGGCTGCAGTGTGGCTATCTACAGCAACTTTTGGTGATCCATACAAGTTCGCAGGAGGGAACATTGACAAGGACGCTACAAGGAGACTAGTCCGGGGACAGTGCCTACATTGTTGGTGAGAGGACAACTTCTTTGGAATAAAACTAGTTTTACAAATAGGAGCTCACTTACACCAAGTATGGACTCCTAGAAATATCGAATGCTACAATCAGGCTCCTGCACCCTTGAGCCCATAAATGGGCAATTGGAATAAAGCAAATGCTTTGACACTAACTGCACAACTGACCCTTATTACCAAAGTATAGACTCTTTTTAATTTAAATAGTGATATGCTTGAATTTTTGAGGGTCACCCATTCTGGATGCTTACTTGGTTTATGGTCATTAACTTAAAGGGGTTATCCCACGAATAATGTAGAAAATGAAAATCAGACAGCATATAGTACATGACAGTACCTTTCTAACAAACCTAGAACCAGCCCTGTACCTCATATAGATCCAGAGATCTCCACATTCATTGTTCTGCTAGATTTATATCAAGCTGGCAGCTCAAGGGGAGTGTGTTTTCTGCTGCAGCTCAGAGGGCGTGTCTGAGCTCCTCCTATCACAGCTCAGGAGGCAGTTGAAAGATGAAACTGAGCATGTGCGGCCTTCTCAGTGAGCAGGTCAAAGAAATAAAAAATTAAGTGGCACAATACAGATACATTTTACTGAATAACTCAGTAGCTATACATAATTTTTAATTACATGCAATTACAAAAGTGTTCAGATCCAGGTGCTGGTTTGAAAACTGTAGAATATTTTTCGTGGGACAACCCCTTTAAGCTCTGTTTGAAGAGAGCAACTACAACTGTTTGAGCAGGTTGTTTGCGCTCTTTTTTTTTAACCTTATCTATGTTTCTGTTTACCATGGCTCTATTGCAGCACATGAGGCAGCATCATGAGATCCTGTGGGAAAATAGAATTGGCAATCAGCTATCTGAACAAGAGTGTCCTCCTTCTCCTTTTTATAAGGCAGGCTGCATCCACATGCAGTACAGTGTCATTGACATCGTCATTATAACTTACTGCTTCTCCCACTCATACTCCTCCTCCTCCTTTTCCGCTTCATCGTCAACCATCGATAATGGAATGTGTGGCCAGAAAACAACTTTATGTGTCCAGCAATCCGATGGTGTGCAAGCTTAAAGGGGTTCAGAGCTGAACCCGGACATACCTTTCAATTCACCCAGGCAGCCCGCCTGAACAGGGCATCGGAGCATCCTATGCTCCGATGCCCTCCTTTGCCCTGCGCTAATTAGCGCAGGGCAAAGGAATTTAGCCCGGTTCCGGTGACGTACCGGGCTCTAGCAGGCGGAGACTTCCGCCCGGCAGTGAGACCGGTGATGTCATCGGCGCTGATGGGCGGGTTTTAGCGCTGCCCTAGCCATTCAAACGACTAGGGCAGCGCTAAAGCCGGCCCATTACGGCCGGTGACGTCAACCAAACTCACTGCCGGGCGGAGGCCTCCGCCCGGCAGTGAATGTTTACAAACAAGTGGACCATTTTTACACACCTCTGGCCGAGGCCAAAGAATAGACCTGCTATATCTCTGGCCCCATCATGCCACTGCCGTTATCTTCCTTTCTACCATCATGTTCCCTACTGTATAATTGCTGCTCCATCTACTGCCATTACCATTACCCATAAGTACTACTATTATTACCCCTACACAGCCACGCACACGTCTACTGCCTTGTCTGTTCCATGCTGTGCTGCTATTGCTGCCACTACTATTGCTGTCACATGCCACTGTTACCTCTACACACCTTAGACCTTACCCTGCGGAGAGGGAGGGGGCGTGACCTGACTGGGTCGGGGCGTGGTTTAGTGGGACCTTGGAGGGTTGGGGGGGTGCTTTTAAGTCCTTCTTTTGAGGGTGGCCTGAATTACAGGTCAATATCATGGAAATTTCTGAGGAATGGGTAGCAGTGGAAGAAAACATCGCTTTCCACGGGTATATTTAATTTATTTCATTTAATGTTTGTGTGTGTCATTGCAGAGAGAAAGTCATCCTCCCTCCCACCCGTGCAGCTGACAGAAGTTGATTTTTACCTTCAATCCTCGTTGGCTGCGGAATGGGAGGGGGCGTGGCCTGACCGAGTCGGGGGCGTGACTTAGTGAGACCTGGGGCGGGGTTTTAAGTCCTTCTTTTGAGGGTGAGGACACGGAATGGGTAGCAGTGGAAGAGAACAGTCTTAGTCTAAAATTAGTGTATTTCATCTATTTCATTTAATGTTTCTGTGTGTCGTTGCAGAGAGAAAGTCAATGCAGCTGACAGAAGTTGATTTTTACCTTCATTTTTCAATCCCCATTGGCTGGGGAGTGGGAAGGGGCATGACCTGATCGGGGGCGTGGTTTAGCAGGGTTGCTTTTAAGTCCTTCTTTTGAGGGTGGCCAGGTCAATGTCATGGTAATTTATGAGGATACACAATGGGTAGCAGTGGAAGAAAACATCTTTTATTACTACTGAACGGACTTAGTCTAAAATTTGTCTAAAACATTAAGTTATATTTCTGGTAACCGGAATACCCCTTTAACAGTGTCATCCACAGCGCTCTGCCCCTTTAAAGCAGTGAAGATAAATGGCTGGGTTGTTATTTAGATGAGCTCCTCAGCTGGCTGCTAATTACCTGGCTTGTGGAAACCGATATGTACAGTATGTGGAGAACATGGCAGTTGGGATTTGAAGTCAAATGCATCCAGGCTAATATTGGCTAATGAAGGTCATATTTTGGGAATATCTCGGGAACGGTACGCCCTAGAGAGCTGAAACCTGGTCTAAAACCTTCCTGGACACCTGATGTACCTGTGTGCCGAATTTAGTGAAAGTCGGTCCAGTAGTTTGGTCGCGCATAGAGAACAGACAGACAGACAGAAACTCATTTTTATAATATTAAGCTGAAGGACCCGGCTTCACCCGGGTATATTTAATTTATTTCATTTAATGTTTGTGTGTGTGTTGTTAAAAGATATCGAGAGTGACCTCTACAGTGCCCACCCCTTTAGCAGTGACCTCCACAGCAGCCCGCCCCTTAACAGAAACATCCACAGCGCCCTCCCCTCTAACTGTGATCTCCACAGCAGCTAGGGTGACCACTGTCTTCACCCCAGAAAGCCCGACCTCACCGGCCATTCCCCCAAACGTGAAGCAGCACCCCCAGTTCCCATTAAGCCACACCACTAAACGAGGCCATGCCCCCTGGCTCCGTGAAGACACGAAGGAGAAACTGTCTGAGCGTGAGCTACTGAAAGGGTGGACATCCCTGCGTCCGTCCAGGCACTGCGCCGGACGGAGAACAGGTAGCCAGAAAACTGGACTGTCCAGCCTAAAGCCGGACATCTGGCCACCCTAACATCAGCCTGCCCTTAGGGTGACCAGAGACACATGGATGTCCACCCTTTCAGTAGCTCATGCTCAGACAGCTTCTCCTCCGTGTCTTCATGGAACCAGGGGGCGTGGCCTAGTGTTTAGGAGTGTGGCATCATGGGGATCGGTGGCACGGCTTCACGTTGGGGGGAGGCTGGACAGTCTGGCGCAGGGCATGGATCGACACAGGGATGTCCTTTTGAACAGCTCAATCTCAGACAGCAGCACTGTGCAGTCTGAGCATGAGCTGCAGAGAGAAATTCACCCTCCCTTCTGCAGCTGGCAGAAGTTGATTTTTACCTTCATTTTTTCAATCCTGGTCAAATGTGACATGGAAGGGGCGTGGCCTGACTGAGTCGGGGGCGTGACTTAGTGGGACCTGGGGGTGGGGCTTTTAAGTCCTTCTTTTAAGGGTGGCCTGAATTACAGGTCGATGCCATAGTTATTTAGGAGGAAAGTGGGTAGCAGTGGAAGAAAACATTTTTTATTACTACTGTAATGTGAAATTTACATTATATGAGGTAATGATTGATGATGAATTAGTCTAAAAGATAAGTTATATTTATGGTAACCGGAATACCCCTTTAACAGTGTCATCCACAGCGCTCTGCCCCTTTAAAGCAGACCTACAGCAGTGAACTGGCTAGGTTGTTATGGAAACCTGGTGTGTGGAGACTAACTGCCTGTGAGCTTCTATTGGCTGATAAGGGTCATGTGACCAGGCTTCTATTGGCTAATGTATTTTTTGGAAATATCTCAGGAACGGTACGTCCTGGAGAGCTGAGACCCGTTCTAAAACCTTCCCGGACACCTGATGTACCTGTTTGCCATATTTTGTGATTGTAGCTGAGATGGTGCAGATTCCTTTAGCGGACATACACACACATACACTCAGCTTTATATATTAGAAGGAGATATATAGTTTGCATTAAAGAGGTTGTCCGGGTTCAGAGCTGAACCCGGACATACCCTTATATTCACCCAGGCAGCTCGCCTGAACAGGGAATCGGAGCATCTCATCAAGGGCTCTTTTATTTACATAACACACTGTGAGTTCGGTGACCTCACCAGCTGTAATGGGTCGGCTTTAGAGCTGCTCTAGCCGTTTTACTGGCTAGGGTAGCGCTAAAGCCCACCCATCAGCGCCGGTGACGTCACCGGGCTCACTGCCGGGCGGAAGCCTCTGCCTGGCAGAGCCCAGTACGTCACCGGAACCAGCCTAAATGCCTTTGCCCTGCGCTAATTAGTGCAGGGCAAAGGAGGGCATCGGAGCATAGGATGCTCTGATGCCCTGTTCAGGCGGGCTGCCTGGGTGAATTTAAAGGTATATCCGGGTTCAGCTCTGAACCCGGACAACCCCTTTAACATACAATAATACCTTAGCAGGAGTCCATCTTCCAAAATAAGCTAACTATATAAAATATTAATTACTAATTATAGCCTGTTATTTTACTTATAATCCAGCCAATGTTTTTTTCTAATGATGCATGAGCATTACCCAGAGGATGGAAACTACACTTACAGAGCCAAGACATGAAAAATAATCCCAGCACTTTTTCCCAGTAGTAATTTAAAATTTATGTTCTACAAACCTCAGTTCACAGACATTATTTGGTAGTAGCTGCACGGCAAGATTTTAACATCACAGATCAATGAAGAGCAGTCCGGAACACAATATTACGGAGGTAGGCAACAAAGCAATACAAACATTTTTGCATATTGGACAGTCTTCATCTGTCACGCTGGTGGTCCATGCTCCTCCGAGCAGGCACTGGTGTCACGTTGCTCACCCAGCTTCTCATTCTGCTGTGTTGGCAGTCCACACCCGCTTGTGTCCACATCTCTCTCTCTGATGCACTTCCCCACCAGGTCTCTCAGGTCTGTCCCTAGGGCACACATGCTCTCTGGCTCTTAAAGAGCCAACACACAAACCTTAATCTTCACCAGCCTCTAGCTGCCACCTCTGGGTATTTAAGGCACCTTCTCCTAGGGGTGTGTGTGTGTGTGTGTGGGGGGGGGGGGGTGCCTAATCAATAGGTAGTCTAGTTTGCTAGTTCCTTGTGAAGGTGTGCTATTCCCTTTGCCTGAGTACCAGTGTCTGCCATTTACTGATTCTGACCCTCCGCTGCCTGACCTAAGCCTTCTGTAACCTCGGATTGGTTTCTTGGATTTCCACAAACTCTGGCTGCCCTGATCCCTGTCTGTTACTTACTACGAGTATAGCCTGTCCCCTCGATGCTTTCCACTGGTGTCTCTGACTCCTGTGGGTCGGCTGTCAACCACAAATAAACTACTCCAAGAGTTAGAGGCCTGGTGGCTCCCCTGCAGTGAAGTCTAGATCCCTGGACAGGGGTTAAAGGGTGAATACCAAGGGACTGCTAGGATAACGCCCTCAGGATTAGCCATAAGTCAAATAAGTTGGTTGAAGCAGTAATTCCATGCTTACTGCTCATGACATCATCATTCAGTAGTATAAATATATAAAGACCTGTGGGACTATTAAAAAAACCCTCTGATTTTTTTTTATCTGTTATCTTTGCATCAGTTTGTAAAGTACAAAAGGTAAAATGTGCAGGTAATTCTCTTATTTGGCACTTTATTACCAAATTATCATCTTTTTTCTAGTCTATCACCATTATGTCATGTAGCCCACACTTTGACCATACAACTCATACAGTGTCTTCTTTGTGGACCAGAAGTCAGTCGATGCATGCCTATGAGAGTAAGACATTATACAAGATCAACAATGTGCAGAATATACACAATATAGTATTTTTCATTGAAATATTTTTATATTTATGTCTAGAAGCTTGTTAATTCTCTTGACAGTAAATGCCTGCATTGCCATTCGTTTATTATTCCTCTTGAAAAATGCATGAATAAATTGATGTTACTGTTACAGTTTTAGGAATAAATGCCCAGAATTGACATTGAATGCTATATTCTCTGTATCAATGAATATAAGGGTACTTAGCAAATATTTTTATTAAAAGAAGTGAGCCTATCCACCAAGACAAAGTGACCACTTATAGATGGGGCCCTTCTCTAAAATGACTACCTCTGTTTGGGCTTAGGCCTCCAAATGAATCCAGGGAAAGCAGCAGCAAGCTATATTGTGCTTTAACAGCTTTGGAAAGATGGGTAGCTAGGGTACACAACCAAAATGGAGGCAGCCACACATCCATATATACAATGTAAATACAGTAAGATTCTATAAGAGGTCACCTTGCCGGGGTGGATGGGCAGCTTTGTTTTTGCTCAGTGTAAATAGCAGAGACAAAATGCAGTATAATATGAATGACAGGAGTATTTTTGTCTTACTGTACAGTAAGTTTTGTAACTAAAAGGTTAAGATCCTGTCATTTACTGCATTCAAACAATATGGATCTTTTACACATTGCAGGATAAGCACAGATAATCGTAATCTTCGTAGGTAAACAGTTACTTATCATCTTACAATCTTCCCCCAACTATTTTTAACAGTAGATATTAATATGACTTATAGTTCACTCTAACAGTAAGAACTGAGGGAACCTGACTTTATTACATTTTAATCTTTAAATTCCACTTAATACATTTTCATAAATATCTTGCCCTTGGGCATCTTATTCAATACAATGGCCAGTTCTTACTTCCAGCACCTAAGATAAAAAGGAAAAATCAAGCAGCTTTAAGAAGATAAAAGGACGTGCAGAGCGCAGCAACTGGGAATGACATCCATGATATACATTATTTATGACTTGAAGTTCTTCTGAATAAATTGTCCCAAAACAAGAAACTTTGTTTTTGTAGCAGTATCAGACATACAGTTTTATGGCTATCAAGTATTATTATAGGAATCTTTACCCAAGGGCATGGCGACACAGCAATTTTGGAGGTGATATGTGTCATAACCCCTGTGTCGCACCACATAGTGTAGTGTATCGTAGTGTAGCAGGGTGCCAATAGGAACGAATAGAGTCGCAGCGCAACTTGCACATTTGTTGCAACCACGACATGTGAATAACTCATGCTACAAACCCATTCATTTCATTTCATTGCAATCTTTAGTCGCGTGACACCTGTGTAGCCAAACACTAAAGGTATATGACCCGTTAAAGGGGTATTTCAACTATTTGATATTTATGACTTATCCTCAGTTAGTGGAGGAGTTTGACACCAGGCACCACAACTGATCAGCTGTTTTGGACAGCCATCAATGCCAGAAACTGAACAGTGGGCGGAGCCAGAAGTAGAAGGCTCAGTCTTCTTTGTAGTGGCCATGGAGACATACTGTATTCAGAGGAATGGGAGGTGAGCTGCAGGATGTTGCCAAGGCCATTACACAGCAGAGGACCCTCCTGTTTTGGACCACCAGACGGAGGTGACGGGTGTTGGTCCACTACCAATTTATGATAGACCTATTCAGATATTAGATCTTAAGAAAGATGACGTCTGTATCTCCATCAGTGGTGTGTTTACTCACAAGTACATAAAGTGCGATGTACAGAGTACATTTCAGACTTTTTCAAAGTATTAAAATGTACACACCTGTATAACTTAGGGGCAGTACCATTTCATCTATCACACCAATGAAAGATCTCTGAATAATTGTACATAGATATCAGCTGTCTGTTTAACAGTTATGATTTTTTGTATCGTAATGGACCGTTCAACAATCCAATACACAAGGTTCCATACATGGATGCGGTCGCGGTTCACTTCCTACATGTGTTCTTCGCATCTTACAAATCTCATTGCAATTATCCAGATACAACAAATCTGGAATACTGTTTTAAGAGTATAGCTCATAGGCTTTGAGGATACAGCATATTTTTCCATTTCTGCGTCACCGCCTTCAAGTAGCCTTGACTTTTTCTTTTTTCTGTGCTAATATTTCAGTGTGCTGAAATTTACTTTACTACTGCCTTATTACTAGTTCTCCAAACACCTTATTACTTTTTAACAATTTTTTTTTTAAACCTTCATTTTTTTTTTCCTGTAAAAGCATTTTTACTTAAAAAGTATTGTTTCATTTTAATGAACCTCCCTGGGGTTCACTGTAATTTTCCTTAAAAATATCAGCCCTGGCAAACTCCATTGCTTGGGCAGATGATCCGTTTCAAGAGACTCCCCTGCCTTGTGATGTCATGATATTGATCAAGGCATGACAACAGTTAAATGGCCAGGATCTCAGCTTTCATTGTAATCATTGATTTCAATAGTGCAATGTCTTTGTGGTTCAACTGACACCAAGTTTACATGAGATCTTAATTCCCAGATATTGACTATACACAATATATGAAAGTTAAAGCAATTGTCTGGACAACAGAAATTCAGATAACACTTTCCCATGCGTAGAGCCAGTTGTGGGGATTCTCATGCTACAAAACCACAAAGTACATGTTCATTTTCCAGTAGATATAATGAATTGTACGATGTTGATTGACACCAAGCCTCTACTGACTTTCAAGTTGTTTTCTGTAACTTTAATATTGATGTACTATCCTTAGGACATTAAATTAATATTTGATGTTGGGGACTGACCGGCATGAAGAGCTGCTTCCACTCATTGTTTTCTCTCAGTGCTGTATGTACATACGGCTGTGTCAGTGATTGGTATTGGTGCTGTGTCCTAGTCTTTTGATTGGGACGGAGGTTAAAAGGATTTTCCAAGATTTTATAACTGATGACCTATTCTCTGGATAGGATATCAGTATCGGTGGGGGCCTAACACCTGGAATCCCCGCTTTTCAGCTTTTTGATAAGGCACCAGGGTTCCTGTGAGCACCAGTGCCTTCTCGCAGCTTACCAATACACTGTATAGCAGATGTGCTTGTTATTGTACTCAGCACCATTCACCTGAATGGGCCTGAGCAGCGCCTAGGCCATGTGACACATGAATGTGTCGTCACTGGCCTAGGAAAAGCAGAGTAGCGTCGATGCCTTCTCAAAAAGCTGATCGGTGGGGGTCCCAGGTGTCGCCGATTAGATACTGGCAGGCTGTATTTCTAATGCTGATGTGAACGTACCCTTACTCAATTGAATCGTACAACCATTCAGGTATTGGAAGCATTGATTACAAGACAATTACTTTCCAATGGAGCTTTGATTGATGTTACGCTGCTTGTTTGTATGACTTTTATTAGTTATACTGATCACTCGAAAACTTTATACAGTATTCATCTACTGTGCCCTGTTTTAATAAGCATGTGCTTGCTCGATATTATTTTACTGTGTATTATCGTATGCATGCAGAAAATGCTAATTCTACAGTGTAGTAGGAAGAAATAATAAAATAAGCCATTTTATTGTTTTAGTGAGTTATCTTATTACTTTTTCAATACTAGACCTGCACTATACTTAGCTGTATACATGACATTACTTGCCGTTTGATTTATAACACCTTTTCACTTACTGCTGCTAACAGTGATAACCAAAGCTAACAATGCAGCGTGACTAATGAAGGTGTCATTGTAGAACATTTGTAAGCAAGATTGTTACCTTGGCTACTTGTAAATAAGTTATATCTGCCAATTTTCCACCATTTCAAACAGTATTCAGGGGAATATGTCCAGATTAGGCTTCGATCACATCTCCGTTAGGAGATCCAGCAAGCTGTTCCAGTACAGAGCAGGATCCCCTACTTCACCACCAGATCCCTATTGAATGCCAGGTTTTCAGCAGGACAAAAACCCTTACATTCAACATTTTTTGTCCGGCTGACAGCCAGCATTTGCTTCGTATCTGTGAAACGGAGATGTGAACACTGCCTTAAAAAGATGGCAAATCAGGTGTTTCACCATGCAGGAAACATATTTGAATATTTTAATAGTTCAGACCTGTTATTTTTATTTTTTTATTGTTTATATATTTTTATATGTAAGATTGGGAAAGGGGGTGATTTGAACTTTTAATATTTTTACTTTTTTTTATAGTTTTTAAAAAAAAACTTTTTACATAACTTTTAGCCCCTTTAGGGGGCTGGAAACTTGGATCTTTTGATCCCTTGTTCCATAAACCATGACAGAGATCTATTATGGTGAATGGGATGCTGCCACTCTACCTGCTTAGCAGTGACTCATGCACAGCTTTGCAGGTAGATTTACCATGACAGACCTCCAGCAGGGCCCAGGCTGTCATGGTAACCAATTGGAGCACTGCTATTTCACTACAGGGGCTCCGATCGATAGGCAGAGGGAGCCATCTACCTCTGTCTAAGGCTACTTTCACACTAGCGTTTCTTTATTCCGGTATTGAGCTCCGTCATAGGGGCTCAATACCGGAAAAAAAACGCTTCAGTTTTGTCCCCATTCATTGTCAATGGGGACAAAACTGAACTGAAGACAACAGAATGCTCCTGAAAGCATTCCGTTCCGTCTTCAGACCGGAGAACAAACCGCAGGATCCGTTTGGTGTGACACACCAGTAATCCGGATCTGTCCTCCATTGACTTGCAATGGGGGGTCATTCCAGATCCGGCTACAGAGATACAGACAGACAGACAGACATACATACATACATACACACACATACACACAAACACATACATACTCACATACTCTAGCCAGGGACGCCTGCAGCATGTCTTTATGCGCCTCCTGCGCGCAGGCATGACGTTTCCCCACTGCGCCCAGCCGAGGGCGCTGTGGGGAATCGTCATCACTGCGAGCAGGAGGCGCGTGAAGACGTGCTGCCGGCGTCCCTGGCTGGAGTATGTAAGTATGTATGTGTTTGTGTGTGTATGTATGTTTGTCTGTGTCTTGTCCCAATGTCTATGTCAACACATGTGGGGCCGGAGCGCTGCTCCGGCTCCACACATGTATCAGCGGCAGTACGGATCCGTCGGCACCCTTTAGGTGCCGGATCCGTGCTGCCGCTAGTGTGAAAGAGGCCTAACTCCACAGATGCTGTGATCGTTATTGAATATAGAATCTAAGACCGGTTTCGGCATCATCACCGATTCTGGTAATTGTGGCAGGGTGTCTGCTGTATTATACAGCCCGCACTTTATCTGTATGAGTGGGCTCAGTGCAGCAGCTCACTCCATACAAAACCCTGCACCTTGTGTGAAACAAGTGTGAAAGTATGAGGATGGTGAGCACCTCTTGTTTTACATATGACATGGGAATGCTTTGAAGGAAATTTACTATGGTATTTCACACTTTCAAAAAAGAAATACAAACCTTTGGACACATTACGCATTATGCAAAACTGATATACCATAATTTGACAACTCTGTTACAATGGGTAATTGATGAAATCTTAACTTCTCTATTGATATTGGGTTAGCTATACACAGTATGTATAAATTCAGTCATTTTAAAGAGGACTGCTCCTGACATGCCCATTTTAATAGCTTCATGCATTCCCCATGTAATAACAATTCTGGAGCATCTATTGTTCTGGCTCTATGTTGTGTCATTTCTTTATTATTTCTACTACAAGTTATGAATGAATTACTAGCAGTCTGCAGTAAGGGTACTGAGGGGTGGTTACAAGTTGGGGGGGGGTGTACCTGCACAGTCTCACTCTGTCCAATCAGTGCTCCCATTGTCAGACTGTGCAGGTACACCCCCCCAACTTGTTACTACCCCACTTACCCTTACTCCAGACTGCTAGCAATTAATTCATAACTTCTAATAGAAATAATAAAGGAATGGTACAACATAGAGCCATAAGAATAGATGCTCCAGAATTGTTATTACATGGGGAATGCATGAAGCTATCAAAACAGGGATGTCAGGAGTCTTAAAAAGGTCTTCTTTAAAGGTCTCTGGTCTACAACTAAATGAATCTTTTTATATTAAAGAGGAGATATATAGTAGTGGTCTTAACATTTTTAACCACACTTATTGCATACAATCATGAATGCAACTATGCAGTTTCTACAAACATCAGTAAAATTCATCATACCAAAGTGCTCAGTGACATTCATCAGTGCCATGGGATGCCAGTTTTCAACAAGGCAAGCATAACTTGAGCTGGTCCATTGCAAGGTGGAACAGGAGAAACAGACTCACAGAATGTGACGAGCGTTTAAATGTGTAATATGGAAAAATAAGAAATAGCTGAAAATCTGCTACTCTCATATTCTACAGCTACTCGCATTTGTAAAATTGTGAGTGATGATTGTAAAATTATATATATTATAAAATTCTGTATATGTACAGTACAGACCAAAAGTTTGGACACACCTTCTCATTCAAAGAGTTTTCTGTATTTTTATGACTATGAAAATTGTAGATTCACACTGAAGGCATCAAAACTATGAATTAACACATGTGGAATTATATTCTCATACCTCCCAAGTGTCCCTCTTTTGGAGGGACAGTCCCTCTTTTTGACCCAAGTCCCTCTGTCCCTCTTTGATCCTTAAATGTCCCTCTTTTTGACCTGGGGAATTAATGCATAAATGTGCATTAATACAGTTACTAAATTGCTCCTTACTACAGTGTTTGTATGGTTTCTACCTGTATATTAGACCATAACTTCATTATCTGGTGCAATTTGTACCTTAAAATATCTATAATCTGATGATTTATGTGCTAATATTTATATGGACATTGAAACGCAAGAAAAAAATTGCCGCAGGGGCTCCAGTAATTATGCTTTCGGTGGACTTAGAGGGGTGGCCTAGTGTGAAAAAAACTGCAGTGATGTGCACCGCACACATTGTCCCTCTTTGCAATTTTCAAAAGTTGGGAGGTATGTATACTTAACAAAAAAGTGTGAAACAACTGAAAATATGTCTTATATTCTAGGTTCTTCAAAGTAGCCACCTTTTGCTTTGATTACTGCTTTGCACACTCTTGGCATTCTCTTGATGAGCTTAGTCACCTGAAATGGTATTCCAACAGTCTTGAAGGAGTTCCCAGAGATGCTTAGCACTTGTTGGCCCTTTTGCCTTCACTCTGCGGTCCAGCTCACCCCAAACTATCTCGATTGGGTTCAGGTCTGGTGACTGTGGAGGCCAGGTCATCTGGCGTAGCACCCCATCACTCTCCTTCTTGGTCAAATAGCCCTTACACAGCCTGGAGGTGTGTTTGGGGTCATTGTCCTGTTGATAAATAAATGATGGTCCAACTAAACGCAAACCGGATGGAATAGCATGCCGCTGCAAGATGCTGTGGTAGCCATGCTGGTTCAGTATGCCTTCAATTTTGAATAAATCCCAAACAGTGTCACCAGCAAAGCACCCCCACACCATCACACCTCCTCCATGCTTCACGGTGGGAACCAGGCATGTAGAGTCCATCCGTTCACCTTTTCTGCGTCGCACAAAGACACGGTGGTTGGAACCCAAGATCTCGAATTTGGACTCATCAGACCAAAGCACAGATTTCCGCTGGTCTAATGTCCATTCCTTGTGTTCTTTAGCCCAAACAAGACTCTTCTGCTTGTTGCCTGTCCTTAGCAGTGGTTTCCTAGCAGCTATTTAACCATGAAGGCCTGCTGCACACAGTCTCCTCTTAACAGTTGTTGTAGAGATGTGTCTGCTGCTAGAACTCTGTGTGGCATTGACCTGGTCTCTAATCTGAGCTGCTGTTAACCTGCGATTTCTGAGGCTGGTGACTCGGATGAACTTATCTTCCGCACCAGAGGTGACTCTTGGTTTTCCTTTCCTGGGGCGGTCCTCATGTGAGCCAGTTTCTTTGTAGCGCTTGATGGTTTTTGCGACTGCACTTGGGGACACTTTCAAAGTTTTCCCAATTTTTCAGACTGACTGACCTTCATTTCTTAAAGTAATGATGGCCACTCGTTTTTCTTTACTTAGCTGCTTTTTTCTTGCCATAATACAAATTCTAACAGTCTATTCAGTAGGACTATCAGCTGTGTATCCACCTGCCTTCTGCCCAACACAACTCATGGTCCCAACCCCATTTATAAGGCAAGAAATCCCACTTATTAAGCCTGACAGGGCACACCTGTAAAGTGAAAACCATTTCAGGTGACTACCTCTTGAAGCTCATCAAGAGAATGCCAAGAGTGTGCAAAGCAGTAATCAAAGCAAAAGGTGGCTACTTTGAAGAACATAGAATATAAGACATATTTTCCGTTGTTTCACACTTTTTTGTTAAGTATATAATTCCACAAGTGTTAATTCATAGTTTTGATGCCTTCAGTGTGAATCTACAATTTTCATAGTCATGAAAATACAGAAAACTCTTTGAATGAGAAGGTGTGTCCAAACTTTTGGTCTGTACTGTATACATATATATATATATATATATATACACATCGTACATAATATTTATAAAAATAAGGTTCTGAATGAGAGTAAGCATATCATGGGAAGTTTATTGAATTATCTGCTTATAGTGTAATTAATAAATGGTCTCTTCATGTATTGTGCATACAGTGTGACTCAATGCTATGTGAAGGGCTTTCACTTGTGCATGCCCCAGCTGAGAAAGCATATGATTTAGCCAGCTGTTAGAAATTCCATTCATGACTGTTGTAAACTATACAGTTCAGTAGCTCAGAAAATAATGTATGTCTGCTGCTCACACATATTTACAGACAGATTCAGAGCTTGGCACTACCAACTGTGCAAATGCTGTGAGCTATTTTAGTGGCATCTATTTCTGTTTATTTACCGTCTGGGACAAATTAAAACTTAAATATGGGTTTTCATGTTCTGGTCAGTTAAAAAAGACATGTACAGTAAGCTGCAAAGCTGTATGTAAAGTATTCCAACTAAAAGCATTCCAAATAATGACAAGTTCCTGCTGTGTTTCAAGGGTAATTGTCCCTCGAAAAATATTCTACAGTTTTCAAACCAGCATCTGGATCTTTTGTAATTGCATGTAATTAAAAATTTTGCATAGACAGTGAGTTATTCAATAAGCTGTATATGTACAGCGCCACCTGCTGTTTGTTCTTTTTCTTATTTCTTTGACCTGCTCAGTGAGAAGGCCGCACATGCTCAGTTTCATCCTTCAACTTCCTCCTGAGCTGTGATAGGGAGATCATGGACACGCCCCCTGAGCTACAGCAGAAAAGACACTCCCCTTGAGCTGTTAGCTTGATATAAATCTAACAGAACAATGAATGGGGAGATCTCTGGATCCATGTAAGGTACAGGGCTGGTTCTAGCTTTGTTAGAAAGAGAATGTCATGTACTATATGACATCTGATTATTATTTTTTACATTAGTCATGGGATAACCCCTTTAAGGACAACGGTGGCATGCCACTAGGATATGTCATGAACATCAACCACCAAAACAAAGTGGCAGTGGTGCTCGGAAAGTAGCATGACACTTGGCTTTAACTAAAGACATGTACAGTACCATATAAACACAAGAACAATACAAACAGTTATTTAATGCAATGGCTCTGTGTCAGGGGCGGATTGGCCATAGACATTACAGGGAAATTTCCCGATGGGCCGATGCCCAGGGGGGTGCCTGAGCCCTCCTCAGTGGAAGTTTTTGGGGATGTATTTTGTGCTGCTGCCAGTATTTTGTGATTGACTGTGGTATTTGGCTCTGTTGAGGTGGTATAAAGTGCCACAATATGGTATTGCTGGCCCTGCCTTCCATCAATTTGGACAGAACTACAAAACAAGGCCACTTTTAGGTTTTTTTTCCAGGACCAATTTAAGTTCCCAATCCGCCCCTGCTCTGTGTATAACATCTCATATACTGCATTTCAACTTGGCAATGGGAATGACCACAGGAGGACCACGCCATACGTTTCTATGGTTAACCCCGCTAGTTTAATTGAATTGTTTGCGAGTTTCCAATTGTAGGCTATAACAGGGTTACTGTGTGTGGTAACTTTGGTCCAAACCGGCATATATGCTGGGCTTCAGCTGGACAATCACCACTGCATGCAGCAGTTTTTGTCTGGTCAACAGCCGGCATTTATCGCAGAACAGGATACCGCATTGCCTAATGCTAGTGTGAACCTAGTGTAACTAACAGCGCAGAACATTACTTTAAAGGGAGTTAGAACTATCTTGGTTGAACAAGAATTGCAACCTTGCCAAGAGGAGTTAATTCTGCAAGAGTAGATTTCTCTATACTGTGAGATATGTACTTGATGTTTTATTTACATTGCTAGGTGTATGAGACATGCTATATATACTTGTATTAAGTGACCGAGATTAGATACTACATAATAGTGTCAGGAAGACAGTGGTCTGTGAACCAATTTATATTAGAACCAATATATCAGAATGTTACTTTATTGCTGTTCAATTAAAATTGACGTGCTGGAGCTTCATTATTTTGTTACAGACCTTCAAATACATTGGGGGATAATAGGGATTTTCCAACTTTTTATGGAATGCTAAACCACAGTATATTAAGCTACATTACCGCAGTATTTTCAGCCTTTACCTTAAAGGGGGTAAGGTCTAACTTCTGGGACCCCTACCATGTCTACATCTAAAGGGGCCAGAGCGATGAATCACAGAGACCCTTTCATTCTCAAGATGGTGCAGGTCCAACAAGTAGTTCTATCGATATGTAATAGTTTTATAACAGGGAACCTCTGGCACTCCAACTATTGCTAAATTATAACTCCGAGCATGCTCCATTCACATCTATGGGACTTCCAAGACCAGCAGAGCAGGGGTGTCTGCTGGGAGTTGTAGTTTCATAACAGCTGTAGTTTGCAGACCCTCTGACTCTGCTTTATAAGATGGGAATAATATTTAAGGTTGATTTTTCATTGTGAACTTTGATATAATATATTCTTCAATCCCTACATCCCATACATGTACGGCACATTGATCAAGAGGGCAATACAGGTGTCTGACTGTTATTGACAGCCGGTCCCCTGCTGTATCTGAAAACTCTGATATTGGCTGATTAACCCCTTTGATGCCACGGTCAACACTGACTGAGGCATCTAATGGGTAGACAGAGGGAGGGAGCTCCTTCTGTAACTCCATCAGCTACCCGCGATGCGATCGCAGGGTGGCAGGGTTGCCAACTGTCCAGAAATTTCTGGACAGTCCGTAAAAATAGGTGACTTTTTTCCTGTGTCCGTGAAAAAAATGGTTGTGTCCATGATTTTTTTTGAGGCTGGTGGTACCTGACTAGATTATTTTGGTGGTGACTATCATGATTTTACAGCTCACACTAAATGCTGGTATTGAGTTATTTTCAGTATATTGAGCTGTAGACCTGTATTACTTATAATCTTCATCATTCATTATGGTTTTCCAATTTCTCCGTAAAAAATGTTGGATGTCCGTGATTTTGGGATAAGTTGTCCAGAAAAAAAGAAAAATTCTGGTTGGCAACCCTGCAGGGTGGCGATCGTTGCCATGGCATGTGGAAGCCTTAAAAAGGCCTCTGGGCCTGCCATATACTAAATCCTATCAGGCCTAGCCCCCAGGCTGCATCTCATAGGTAACTGTCAGTGTGAAACCAAACAGTATGAAAATTGGAAAAAAAGTTTCATTTGTAAAAAAAGATTAGGGCCACATGTAGGGTGTTTATAAAACCAGGAAGCACAGTATAATAATAAAAAAGGCTTTTCACAGTGGACACAACATATTGGGCACTGGAATGGAATATCTGTGTAAACATTGCACTTTTCACCTTGCACCATCTGATGTGAATTACTTTTTGCACATGGTGCTCTTTCTATTCCAAGCCCTGCAGTGTGCCCAAGCAGCAGTTTACAACCACGTATAGTGTGTCGCTGAATTCAGTGAGGGGTGATTTTCTCCTGTTACCTTTTGTAAAACTGAAAAATCTGGGGCTAAAGCAACATTTTGGAAAAAAAAAAGTAAATTTGCATTTTCACAGCCAAGTATTTCTAAATTCTATGAAACAACTTTGGGGTCAAAGCACTCATGACACCCTTTAAAGGGAGTCTTTCACCTGTTTTTCACCAATATAACTAAGAGCACTGCCCCACAGAAGATTGCAGACACATCCCAGACATACCTGTGTGTACTGTGTGTCTGTATTACATGTTCAGAATAAGCACTTTTATTCTGCAGGAAAACAGCTCTCCTGTAACTCCTTGTCAAAATGAAAAATTTGGGGCTTATGCTAAATTTTATTGTAAGAAATGAAATTTTTAATTTTCACAGCCAAGTGTTTTTAAATTCTCTGAAACGCCTGTGGGGTCAAAGTGTTCAGTATAACCCTCAATAAATTTTTTGAGGGGTGTAGTTTCCAAAATGGGGTCAGTTTTTAGGGTTTCCACTGTAGGGGTACGTCAGGGTCTCTTCAAATGTGACATGGCACCCAAAAACCCTTCCAGCAAAATCTGCCCTCCAAAATCCGTATGGTGCACCTTCCCTTCTGAGCGCTGCAGAACGCAAATACAGCATTTCACGAACACATATGGGGTGCTTTTGTATTAAAGTATTAAAACTAAAGAATCATGGAAATAAATTGAGGTTTGTTTTGCTGTTATCACTTGCTGCGTTAAAGGAACAAATGGATTCAAATGGAAAATCTGCAAAGAGAAGTGAAATTTTGAAATTTTAATTCTTGTGGAACACCTAAAGGGTGTAAAAATCAGCACTGAATAATTTGAATGGTTTAGTTTCTAAAATGGGTTATAAAGTGGCTTGTATTATGTTAGCCCCTCAAAGTGACTTCATAACTGAATTGGTCCTTTAAAAAGTGGGTTTTGGAAATTTTCTTGAATATTTGAAAAATTCCTTCTAAAATTCTTAACTTTTTAATGTCCTAAAAAAATAAACTGACGTTTACAATATGATGCCACCATTAACCTCTTGGTTTTGCATTTTTGTTACTCCCTGCCTTTCCAGGGCCATACCTTTTTTATTTTTCTGTACACATAGCCATATGAGGGCTTGTTTTTTGCGTACTGTTGTACTTTCTAATGGCACCATTTAATATCGCGTACAATGTATTGGGGATCTGGAAAAAAAAACAAATGGGGTGGAATTGGAAAAAAATACAATTCTACCACAGTTTTATGGGTTTTGTTTTTATGGCATTCACTATGTGGTAAAACTGACCTTTTATTTTCATTCTCCTTTTCAGTACAATTAAGGCAATACCACATTTGTATAGTTTTTCTTCCATTTTAATACTGAAAAAATTGTTTTTTTTCTTTTCATCGCAATAATATTTTTGTATTTATATGTACGGAGCTATGCAAGAGCTCATTTTTTGTGAGGCATTCTGTACTTTCCCAATTGATACCAGTTTGAGATGTGTATGACTTTTTGATCAATTTTTATTCAATTTTGTTTGGGAGGTGAAGCAACCAAAATATGGCGAATTGGCTATTTTGACTTTTTTTTCCATTTTGCCATTTGGGATAACACTTTCTTATAGTTCTCCTAGGCAACTTTGACAAGCAATGATCATATTGCTTCTCTCATAGACCCCAATGCATAAGCATCGCAGTCTATGAGGATTACATTGTTTTCCTATAGGGCCCTGCCACTGGCAGAGTCCCGATAGGAGCTTATGTGCAGCAGTCTAAGATCATTCAGGAGGACCAAGGCTGCCACACACACTACCCGGCACCCCGATCCCTGTTTGGGGGAGCAGATGCACGTTCAGAAGTGCGTGCTTCTGGGTTTTTTTGCTCAGAGATGTCATGGTCATGTTTTACCTTAGCATCTGGGAGGTTAAATGTATGCGATCGTCATTATTGTTGATCGCATACATGAGCCCCGGGTATCTGCTATTTAAAACAGTAGGCACCTGACGGCTATGGCGCCCATCGAGCTTGTGAATGGGATCTTTAGAGGTCACATAGCTTGGCACATGTACAATTATGGTGCCGAGTCCGATGCCCTCTGTAGGGCACTCAATGCTCAAGTGCAGGCCGCCTCCTGCTCTGCACAGGTGCAAGATTTCACTGAGATGCACCACAGCATTTGAGGAGTTAAATATCTGAGATCGGCATTATCGACGAATACAGATATTAGACCCGGGTATCTGTTGTGTGAAACAGCAGAAACTCAGCTTAGGAGCAGATGCCATTTTCAAAGAGCCGTCACCCCCCATACGGCGGATGTCAGGAAGGGGTTAATAACACTTTTGCATGTCTATTGCTTACATGGATGTCTTAGGCCTCATTCATATGTCTGTGATGACATCGTGAAGAATCCGTGTTTGGTCCGTGTGTCTGTTTTGCTGGTGTCATCCATATTACACGTCTAGGCTGAAAATTGATTTCCAGAACATCTTCTAGCAACGATCCGTGAAAACCATGGAGCAAACATGGATGACATCCGTGGTTTTCATGGACTCAAAGACTATAATATTCATAATCATGGACAAAATAGGGCATGCTTCCGTGGTGTCACCGTGGACAACCACTGATGTGTGAATACACACATTAAAATCAATAGATACTTGAGCGGTCCGTGGAGACCATGGACAGCACACGTCCATGTGTAAAAGAAGACTAACACAAAGTAAAAGATCTACTTTTATACATGCAATTATGCCCCATAACAAGGGTTTACAATCCATAAAACTATGGGGCAGAGTCTATTCAGCTCAAAATACAGTGAAAATAGTCTTCTGTTAAATATTAACTCTTTTGAAGTTCAAGTTATCTTTTGAGAACTAGTACTCCTGAAGAAATGCAGCTAGGTGGAAGGTTCTCAAGGGGCAAGACAGGATAAACATTCCAAGATGTACAATTAAATCCATAGTCCGAATCCCATGTTTATCAGTAGTAATGAGCGAAGTATTGAAAAACTTCTTTCAGCTGCTTCGTCACGAAGCGCATTTCTTTGTAAGTAGTGGGTACAATGATAGGAATCGGTGACTGCGCCGCCCTCCATCCTTGTACCCCTCAGATGCCGCGTTCATAGCTGATTGTGGCATCTGACAGCAATAATACAGTGGAAAATTTATAAAAAATTCATAAAATCATACTTACCCTCAGCCACTTGATTACGAAGAGCCGGCCGCCGCCATTTTGATTGAAGATCTAGCGCGAAATCTTGCGCGGCCCATGATGACCTCATCACGCCATGTGGTGTATAGTTTTATTTATTTTTTTACCACCATTCAGGGAAAATCGACTACTACCACAAAGCACGAGGAAGTCCAGCTTTGCGGCAAATTGAATTTTCCCTGAAATTTGGATTGAATTTCACTTTGTCCGCATCAATTCGCTCAGCACTATTTATCACTTATATTGCGGATAGGTGATAAAGGGGCCAGCACATGAAAACTATCACCTGAGCAGTGGCCCCCAACCTTTTTTGCACCAAGGCCCGATTTCTCGCTAGACAATTTCCCCAGGGCCCGGGGGGGGGGGGGGGGGGGTCGTTGGATGGGGGGGTGCGCTGCGGTTGTTGGGGGGCGGAGCATAGTGCCCCCACACAATAGTTATTCCCCATTAGTGCCCCCAAACAGTAGTTATACCAGCATAGTGCCCCCACACAGTAGTTATAGTAGCATAGTGTCCCCACACAGTAGTTATAGTAGCATAGTGCCCCCACACAGTAGTTATAGTGCCCATAGTGCCCCCACACAGTAGTTATAGTGCCCCCCATTAGCCCCACACAGTAGTTATAGTGCCCATAGTGCCCCCACACAGTAGTTATAGTGCCCATAGTGCCCCCACACAGTAGTTATAGTGCCCATAGTGCCCCCACACAGTAGTTATAGTAGCATAGTGCCCCCACACAGTAGTTATAGTAGCATAGTGCCCCCACACAGTAGTTATAGTGCCCATAGTGCCCCCACACAGTAGTTATAGTGCCCATAGTGCCCCCACACAGTAGTTATAGTAGCATAGTGCCCCCACACAGTAGTTATAGTAGCATAGTGCCCCCACACAGTAGTTATAGTGCCCATAGTGCCCCCCACACAGTAGTTATAGTGCCCATAGTGCCCCCACACAGTAGTTATAGTAGCATAGTGCCCCCACACAGTAGTTATAGTGCCCATAGTGCCCCCCACACAGTAGTTATAGTAGCATAGTGCCCCCACACAGTAGTTATAGTAACATAGTGCCCCACACAGTAGTTATAGTGCCTAGTGCCCCCACACAGTAGTTATAGTGCCCATAGTGCCCCCACACAGTAGTTATAGTAGCATAGTGCCCCCACACAGTAGTTATAGTAGCATAGTGCCCCCACACAGTAGTTATAGTAGCATAGTGCCCCCACACAGTAGTTATAGTGCCCATAGTGCCCCCCACACAGTAGTTATAGTGCCCATAGTGCCCCCTCACAGTAGTTATAGTGCCCATAGTGCCCCCCACACAGTAGTTATAGTGCCCATAGTGCCCCCTCACAGTAGTTATAGTGCCCCCCTCACAGTAGTTATAGTGCCCATAGTGCCCCCCCACAGTAGTTATAGTGCCCATAGTGCTCCTCTCCTTCAGTTTTGTACAATAAAAAAAACAAACACTTATACTTACCTCCATCAGCCTGGCAGCGATGCGATGCAGGCCTCCTCCGGCCCGTGTCCCGCTCTGCACGGCTCAGGCGGCGCGATGACGTCATCGCACCACCTGAGCTGGCCTCTGATAGACTACAGGCACTAGGCCTGCAGCCTATCAGAGGAACGGGCAGGGGAGACGCCTCTCCCTCCCCTGCCCCACCGCAGCACAGGCATCTGTATCGCCGTCCTGAGGACGGCGATACAGATGACTATGGAGATGAGCGCTTCCACAATGGAAGCGCTCATCTCCTTGTCCCCTGCCACCGCCGTGGCCCGGCAGACATCGATTCAGGGCCCGGTCCTGGGCCGCGGCCCGGTGGTTGGGGACCGCTGCTGTAGAGCGACTCGAGATTCGGATCATAGATCTGAAGTCGATTCATTCTAATACTTTGTTTTAATTTATGTCTCCATACAGCAGGGATGGTGAACCTGCGGCCCTCTAGCTGTTGTAAAACTACAACTCCCACCATGCCCTGCTGTAGGCTGATAGCTGTAGACAGTCTGGGCATACTGGGAGTTGTAGCTGGAGAGCCGCAGGTTGGCCATGCCTGCCATACAGCATTAAAATATATTGGCTTCCGTGGAGGCAAAATTCGTTTCACCTGATGTCACGTGAGACTTCCGTGAATGAATTTGGTTTACCGTCGGTGTATAAAATGGTCTAAATGTAAGCCATCTAGGAACCTGTCTTACATTTAGACTGGCACAGAATACCCCGAAGTTATGTAGAGGCCAGCATCTAAAACGCCGGTCTTAATAAATGGGTATGGCCTCACGGGACGAACATTCAATGAGGGACATTTATCAAGACGGTTGATCGCTGTGCGCCTGAGCGAGATGCGACTCATTCATTAAGAGGCAGGTCTTCTTAATAAATAAGGTGCATCCCTGACACTTCACGTACTAGAAACTGAAGTCTATGCTAGCTAGGGGCTGGGGCAGACTTTGGCTATAACTTAGGAAAAGCAGCAAGAAGGTTACAAAGTCACAAATGATAGTGCACATATGGTGTGCGAATAATTTACGCCACAATAGTGACATAAATGCAGCGGAATTGTGTAAGGAAAATCCACAGCCTAAGGCCTCATGCACACTACCGTATGTATTTTGCGGTCCGCTAAAATTACGGATGACGTCAGCGTGCATTCCGTATTTTGTGTAACGGAACAGCTGGCCCCTAATAGAACAGTCCTATCCTTGTCCGTAATGTGGACAATAATCGGACAACGTTCTATTTCTTTGTGGAACGGACATACGGAAACAGAATGCACACGGAGTAACTTTGTTTTGTTTTTTTTGAGGACCCCTTGAAATGAATGGTTCCGCTTACGGTCCGCAAAAAGAACAGAATGAACACGGAAAGAATGTGCATGAGCCCTAAAAGAGTACTGGATTACATTTTTTTTTAAAGGGGAGATGTAGGGAACCCAATCTAATCATAGACAATCATTCATTGCCTCACCTACCCTTGTATATACACATAAGCCATTTTCTCCAAATACGTGCAGTTCTCAAGGCAGGGCTGGACCCTCGCCATATGTGTATGCCCATCACCGGTTTACAGTGCACTACTGTCTAAGTCTGAATTCACACACAGTGTTTTTCGTTTTTTTTCTTTGGTGTTTTTAATTTTTTTTTTTAATGCCGAGACTTTAAAGTTAGTATATAGTGGAAAATAAATTGTGCAACGCAACGTACTTTGGCCTCCTTTCACATCTGCGTCAGAAGCTCCGTTTGGGGCACCTCTCACAGAAACTGTCAAAAAATACCAAAACATCAGGTTTTTTCCTGAACAGATCCTGGCACATTCAGTATGGCTGGTGTGAACGAGGGCTAAGTCTAGTCCTTGCCTAGTGACTTTCATAACTGCTTTGCCATGGGTGAGGAAGGGTGCCTTTCTCTTCACATGCTGGATGGCACGCTAATAAATCAAGGTCAGACGATGGATGCAATGTACAGTACAGCAGCGCGCCCATCACACGAGCAGCGAGCCGGTCACGTGACGCAGGGTCCCGGGAGAGTACCGCTGTCAGGTGACGGCTGGTGAGGAGAAGGCGCGGGCACGCGAACGTGTGCACGCGCAGGCGGGAGGTGACAGCCGGGGAGCGCGCGGTGTCGGTTGGCCGGAGAGAGCTGCCAGGAGGTGGAGGAGAAAGAGAGGGAGAGAAAGGAGGAAAGTGGGCAGGCACCGATAGGAAGAGCTGTAGAAGAAGCCGGGCCTGTGGACTAGAGTCCCAGCAAACAAAGCGAGCAGGATCCTGGGAGCAGCGGCGCCGGGAGGTAAGTGAGTGTGATGGAGATACCCAGATGTTCTCCCCGAGGCCTGCACACAGCCGTCTGTGGGCCGCCCCTCAGCAGGCACGGTGCCCCTAGCTGTGCTGCTCTCCAGCCTTTGTTACCCGTCTTCCCCTCCTTGTGCTGCGCTCTCCTCCCCTGGGGGGGGGGTCTCTCTTCCTGTCAGGGGCTCTGAGGGCGCTGCTCCCTGTCCTCATGTGACACGGATCCGTCCTCGAGCCATACGGAGCGGATGTGGGACCCGAGTCCTGTCTGCAAACTTTCCGGCTGCTGGAAGTTTTCTGTGGATGGTGAGCTCCCATCATGTGCTGGCATGCTGCGCTGCCACCATATGGCTCACTGGATGTGGGTAGAGCCGGAGGGTGCCCTGTGGGAACTTTATATAAAAAACAAAAGGGAGCCCCCCACCTCTATAGGTGGTCACCGACTAAGGGGTGGCCATTGACCCGGTGCCAGGAGGAATGCCTCTGCCCACCCACTCCATGTGACAGGTATCTGCAGCTGGCACCAAACTTTTTGAGTTGTTTTCAGTTATGTTGACAGTGGATGCCCATTGAGGGAACGGGCGGAGGGGAGGGTGGGTATATACTAGTGGCTGTGCCACTAAAAATCTAATTACATGATCTGTTTTTTTTGTGGGGCCGCGGTGCGCTGTCCACATATTTTACGGCCCTATTGAAATGAATGGGTCCACGTCTAATCCGCTCTGAAAATGCGCTTGTGTGAATGGACGCTAAGTGGTGGAATTAAAGGGGTTTTCCGCGAATTAACTACTGATGACTTATCCTCAGAATAGGTCATCGGTATCTGATTTGTTGGGGGTCAGACACCTAGGACCCCCGCCGATCAGCTGTTTCAAGTGAATGGGGCTGAGTGCGATACCAAGCACAGTCGCTGTACAATGTATGGCTCTGTGCTTGGTAAGCTGTGAGAAGGTAGCGGCGCTCACAGGAGCACTGGTGCCTTATCAAACAGCTGATTGCTGGGGTCGAGAGTGTCGGACCCCCACCGATCAGATACTGATGACCTATCCTGAGGATAGGTAATCAGTAGTAAAATCCCCCTTTAAATAAAGTGGTATTTTCTCATCCAGAAGAGAAAAACACAGAACAGGAGTGGATCTTATCTCTGTGGAGGCTCCAATCCTGGTTGTGGCTCACCATCACAGATGGAAATCACTGACCAAACACTGACAGGTTCAAATCACCTCCGTCAGAGAAATAGAATAACGGAAGTGTCGGATAGGGCACATAACTGACCCGAACAGACTTCACTGACTACATTGGGGTCTGTCAATATCCGCTCTGAATACTTTTTTTTTTTTACTGGACAAAACAGTCCAGAGCTCAGAAAGAGCAGAGATTAGAATGAATAACTTCCAATCTATCTCTTGTCTGACGTATATGACGTGTCCTCCTACTCCGCCATTAGCCCTCCGTACCTGCTGAGCATCTGCCGTCCTCTTCCTGTGTAATTACGTTCCGCTCCTCTGCAGATAGGTGCGGGTGCTCCTCCTTTCTTACTCCACTGTTCGGTTGCTGCTCAGACGTCTTGATGCATTTTATGGTGTTTGTCAGTGTACTTTGGCACAGATACCTTCCGTTCTCCGTCTGCGCTGTAAATACGGCCTTTATATTGTGTTGTAGACTGTTGTCGTTACCTGCAGTTCATAGGTAATATTGCATAACAATACTTGGATTGCTCATAAGGTTTTCATATAGCCGTCATGTGACAGATATCAGACACAGTATAACACCAGCCTAAGGGCTCATTCACACGACCATATCTGTTTTTGTGGCCCACATGGATACCGGCTGTGTGCTTTCTGCATTTTGCGGATCTTCATGATAGAAATACATATTCTTGTCCACAAAAAGGGACAAGAATAGGACTTTTTTTTTTTTTTGCATGGCAGCAGAACAGAAGTGCGGATGTGGACAGCGCATGTTTTCCCTCACCACTGAAGTGAATGGGTCTGCATCAGACCTATAAAAAATGTGGATCAGATGAGGACAAAAAACAGTCGTGTGCATGAGCCCTTAGGCCCCATTCACATGACTGTATGAATGGGGCCGTATCTATCCGCAAAAATGCGGGCATAGATGCGGCCCCATTCACCTCTATGCTCTTTTGAAGCATGTCTGATACTTGTCCGTGCGCACGGACAAGTATAGGCATTTTCAATGGGGCCGCACGGCGTGTGTTCCGAGCGCTGTGGAACACACGCCGGACGGCCCCCGTATATTTGCGGGTCCGCAGTAATGCAGGCCTGCAAATATACGGTCGTGTGAATGGGGTCTTAGATTAGATCCGTATGCAATTCTGCTGCATTTATCAGTGGAGTTATTCCACTATTGTGGCGAAAGTTAGTCGCAAATTATGGCGCATACCATAATGTTAGTGGCTTTGTGACTTTGTAATTGAAATGAATGGGTGCACATCCGATCTGCAAAATTGAGGAACGGATGTGGACATAAAAATGTGGTGGTGTGAATAAGCCCTTAGGCTGTGTGGTCATTTCTTCCCCGTAGTGTTCTGCTTTTAGATAAATAAAGCCCAGTTATGCAGTTTTCCAATGTTTTTAGGTCAAATTCAGAAGACTGTTCCGATTTCTATCCACAAAGGACAGAATTGGACATGGGGGTGTGCCAGTTTTTATTTCCGGATGCATTCATTTTAATGAGGCTTGGACGGAAAATGGGAAATAATTTGGAAGCTGCGACTTTGTTTTAAAAACCAGAAGTGAGAATTGCACCATCAAGGCCTCTTTCACACATCGTGTGGTCAGGGATTCATCCTTGAAGGATCCGGGTTTGGTCCGTGTGTCCTGTTTATTCCACGGACGCTGCTTTTCTAAAGGTTCATTTCTAGAGTCTAACAACAAGGATGTCCTCTGTGTTGTGTCCATGGTTTTCAGGGACCCATTGACTGTAGTGTGTGAGGGATCCGTAGTCATGGACAAAAACAAGGCATGCTTCCCACCAGGCGAAAACTGAAATGGCGCCCCGTGTCAATTTCTTAACCTAACCCCTTTGCCACGATGAAAGCGCTCATTGCCCATGGCCCCCTCTTGCCCCTCCCTGGTGCTGCCTGAGGCGATCACCTCACCTGGACTCATTGGTGGTGCACCCCACAGATTAAAGTCAATGGTTAGGTGTGCTGTCCGTGGAGATCCTTGTGAAAGAGACCAGCCTTTAATAGGTCTGTGTGCGATGAGGATGCAGCCTGCTTGCACATAAGACTGATGTCTCAATTAGGCCTCACGTTCACATCTCTGCCAGGTAATCCATCAGAGGAACAAACTACCGGAGTTACTGTATCCGGCATAGCTGGACAGTGCTACACTGTCAGATTCCCATTGACTTTAATGGGATTTGGTGGGTTTCTGGCATAAGTGTGGGCTTTGTGCTGTGGCATTAGTCTGGCATCCACCGGATACCCATCACATCCTGTTATAGTCAATGGCGGTGTCCTGCTATACCAAAACTGGTAGCTTGTACCCCTGCCGGTATAGCCTACCGGATTTATGTCCAGGAGATGTGAATGTAGCTTTAGTGTTTTGATTTCCTTGTTTTCAGGATCACTGCTTGGTGTCAGTGGATGGAAAAAATCTTGTTTAGCTCCAGGGACTGAAAACATCCATAGACTAAATACTTCTAAAGGGCTTGGATTCAAGGCCACATAGGGCTGTGTTCAGATGCAGAAGAATGTTTCTTTTCTGCAGCAGATATGGGCACAAATTCATGGCAGAATATGCGTGTGTTTGTAGCGCCCCTTCTTTCGCATCTTACTGTACTTCGGCGTAGAATATACACCAAAATCCCCTTCGACATAAATCGATACGTCATACATACAGTAAACTATTAGTATAGAAAAGATATGTGTGCTGCGTGTGACATCCTGAACTCACTGGATACAGCTGACCCCCTTCCTGGCCGATCAGCAGAACTTGGGTCCGGTGTCTGCATGGAGCAGTGGTCAAGCATGAAGTGCTGCTGCCGTATCTCCCATAGGGATTGAATGTAGCGGCAGCGTACATGCTTGACCACTGCTCCATTCAAACTTGGGAACCCCGTTCTCAAGATCAATGGAAGTCCCAGCGGTTGGACCCCCATGGATCTAACAGTTATCTCTTGTCTACTGAATAGGGGATAACCTTATTCAAGCTAGAATACCCCTTTAAAGGAGGTGACTACGGTAATGCATAGGTCCCCAACCTATTAAAGATCATAAACCACTTATTATTTAAAGGGAATCTGTCACCAGCGACCTCTCTATCCGGCTGTCTGCATAGACACGTAGCTGTGGTTCACCTGATTAAAACACTGTTTTTCTTTTGTTGATCTAAGGCTCTGTTCCCAAGTTATGACACTTTTTCTTAATATGCAAATAAGGTTTTTGGTGCAGTGAAGGTGTTACTGTTGCACTTGTTGCACCTAAGCTCCCCTCATTTCTGTGCCCAGTGATATGTTCTCTCTAGGCTGTGTTCACACGTAGTTGTTGAGTGGCGTCCGCGGGTGTAGCACATTTAACTGGCCGTTCATGCCCAATACATGTTGGCATCTGCGGTGTCCTACCGTAGATGCAAGGATCGGCTTGTTGGTATTAAGAAATGGTGGATCCTATCAGTTTATCCCTTTTAGACCCATAATCGAGGCTGATTGCCGGTAATATCACAAGGGGTGAACCCCAGCACCATCTTGACAGAACACCCCTGAGAGTTGTCCTTGAATGAAGTCTGTTAGGGCACATATACCTTAGATTTGCAGATTCCTGGGCATACTGGTATACTGCTAGTACATGAAAGGCATTGTCTGATGTTAAAGAGAAAAAAAAACTAGCAGCAGGGAATACTGTAAAATAGTACTGGAAACCAGTGCTGTACTGTACTTACCGGCATATAATAATATAATCCACCAGTCAGTGACAGAGTGTGAAATATCGCCTTCTCCTGCAGGTCTGGAGCACCATGGGGAGATGAGTCGTTGCCTCTCAACCAATCAGACTTCATCTTTCATCTCTTCAGAGGTACTTTGAAAATTGACAGCAGCGATCTGATTGGCTGCCGTGGGCTAGTACTAAGCAGGTTTGACGCATCTTCATTAGACTGTTCACTTCATGGGTTTAGACTGTCAGATCAATATTTATGTAAAGCAAATGAAAAAAAGCATTCAGCTCTGGAGTACTGATAGAGTTCAATTAGGCCCTAGTCACACGACTGTGGGACCGCCGTGCCCGTGTTGCGGACTGCTTCCGGGTCCGTGCCTCGACGCTGCAAAAGATAGTACATGTCCCGTTTTTCAGCAAATCTTGCCGATCGAGGACCCACCAAGGTCAGTGGGTCCACACCACGATACGGAGTTCACATGGCCGGTGTCTGTGTTTTGTGGATACACGGTTTGCGGTCCACAACATAGGCATGAAGATCTCATGGCCATGTGAGTAGAACAGATATTTGACTAAATGTGTTTTTCGCGTGCTCTTCATAGGTTACGTCACATGCATCATTTGGATCCACCTGAAATAAAACAGGCAGAAAAAAAATGCTAGTTTTCTTTTCTTATCCACTTAACGCTGTACATTTATGGCATTATGCGCCCGCATTTGTATGGAGCGGACCTCTGCAGTGAGCCCGCTCCATACACAGCAGGTGCCGGCTGTATCGTACATTGAGCCGCCCCCATCATTTAACCCCTCAGGTGCTACAATCAATGCTGATTGTGAGTGAATGCAGAGGGATACGTCTCACGAAGCCCCCCACAGTGAAATCGCGGGGCTCCAATCGGTTGCCATGGCAGCCTGGACGCTGCTGAAGTGTTCCAGGCCTTCCATGGCAATCTCCATGCTGAGCTATGCGAGAGGCATAGCTCAGCATGTAGAGTGTAAAAATCCTTTTCACCCTAATAGTAATTAATCTCGAAAAAAGTTTTTTTAAAAAAATTACAAAAACACCAATATAATAAAAGCTTAATTCACCCACTTTCCCAATTTTACATATAAAAGTATATTAAAAAAACATTAGATACGTGTCCAAAAATATACTATTAAAATATAAGAAAAAGTTTCCTTTGCAGTGAACATTGTAACAAAAAAAAGGAAAAACACGCGATTCACCATTTTTTTTTTTTTTTTTTAGTCGCCCTGCCCCCCCAAAAAAAATTGAATAATGGTGATCAAAAAGTCATACAAATAAAAACTACATTTCATTACAGAAAAAAACAAGCCCATTAACAGCTCAGTTATGGCTGTCGGAAAATGGTAATGCAAAGAAAATTTTAATTTTTTTTCAAAAGTAGTAAAACAAAAAAAAAACCTATACATGTTTTGGTATCACCGAAATCATCTTGTCCCACAAAAATAACCCCTGAAATGGCTATGTGAATGGAAAAATAAAAAAGCTATGGCTATTGGAACGTGCCCATATTGCAACCCGCAAACACGGATGCGGACCCATTCACTTGCAGTCCAGAAGGTGTGGTGCGGAATGGAGGCATGGAACCCCACGGAAGCACTACGGAGCGCTGCCATGGGGTTTCTCTCCGTGCCTCTGGACTGTGAAAAAAATTGAACATGTTCTAGTTGAATGGTAAGGATCCATCACGGCAGCCACACGGATGGTGCAGGTGCGTTGGGGACTGCAATTTGCGGCCCCCAAATGCCGTGTGAATGAGCCCTAACAAAGCTAGAACCAGCCCTGTACCTCACATGGGTCCAGAGATCTCCCCATTCATTGCTCTGCTAGATTTATATCAAGCTGGCTGCTCAGTGGGAGTGTCTGCTGTAGCTCAGGGGGCGTGTCCATGCAGCTGAAGGATGAAACTGAGCATGTGCGGTCTTGTGAGCCGGACAAAGAAATAAGAAAAACAAACAAACGGCAGTTGGCGCTATACAGATACATTTTATTGAATAACTATATACAAAATGTTTAATCACAAAAGTATTCAGATCCAGGTGCTGGTTTAAAAAATGTAGAGTATTTTTCACGGGACAACCCATTAATATATATCTGATGGAAGGAACAGTGGTGGAGTCTGTGATGTGATCTGTTCAGAGCCCCCTTGTCTTAATACACTGAGGTTTCCTTCAGTAAAAGGCCATTGTGTCCTGCCGATGTCGTCACAAAGGTCAGTGGTAGCCTTCATAAACAGTGCGCTCATTCAGTGCCGGCCTCCAGAGACAATGCTGAACAGACTGCTTTCTCTAGAAGCTGACAGGGATCACACTGGTATCATCTGTCTCCAGCCCAGGAGAAAACCTCCGCTCTTCAGCGGAAATGAAATCTAAATGGGGCTCGTGTTAGTGCCATATGTATTGCAGCCCTCTTACAGGATAATGTCACCCAGAACGTCCCTGTCCTCATCGATCACCACTGCTGAGTGTCCACATTACTGGTCTGGAGATGTTTGATAGACCGGCTTACTGGGGCGTAGCTTTGGGTCGGCATCCTTCAGATTAAAAATAGACGTGTATTGGTGATGTCAGCAATTAGTAAGCGGCAGCTGGATGCGGCCATCGTGTGCTGCAAGGAATTAATTGTAAGATGAAATCAAACATTGCCGGTAAATGGAAGCGCTTCAGAGGCGACCGAGCCACTGGAAAATTTTTCAATTTGCATTTCTGCTTGCTTAATTAAATGGATCTATAAATACGGTGTGTGGAGGAGGCAGTTAATCAGGTGGCGCCGAAAATAGCATTGCCCCCACTACATCTCACTTTCTAATTTTGTAAATCCATTCAGTCGTTTGGTCTACCCTCCGTGGAAATCTTCAGGGGGAGATTTCTATTTCTCTTCCTTCTGAATATGTTCTTAAAGGGCTGATGTAAACAATGTACGTCATATAGTCCATGACAGTACCTTTCTAACAAAGCCAGAACCAGCCCTGCACCTCACGTGGATCCCCATTCACGGCTCTGAGTGCTCTGCTTCAGCCTGGCAGCTCAGGGGGCGTGTCCTTTCTGCTGCAGATCTACTCCTGTTCCGTGTTTAGACACTGACGTGTGAATGAGGCATTAGTGACTTGCGGTGTTGTCACTTGGCACTCGTTGTGGGCAATTTATCTGCCCGTCTAAAGGTCCTTGATTCACATTACCACTTACTGGTCTTGCTTAGAACGGCACAGCTTGGTTTGTACCCACTCCCAGGGGTTTTGTGCATAGATAAGTTGTTTTTGAGGTTGAACCGCATGTAGTTTTACGGCCTAGTTCTCGGCAGCGTGGTACACTTCCGCCCGCAGGGTTTTCCAGAATTGGGTAAATAATGCTCAATCAATATGAAGTGCTATGCAAAATTCTAATATTTTCTTTTGTTTTCTTGCAGCTTTCACGATTTGTGCTATCAGTGAACTATTATGGAATATTCTCAGCTGTGAAAAGCATTAGGTATGTAACACTTTTCTGTCATTCACTAACAGCAAGCAGAAGTCTTAGGCCTCTTTCACACGGGCGTCACGGATTTGGTCCGGATGCGTTCCGGAAAATCCGCACGCATCCGCACCAATCCGCACGCAAAATCGCAGTCAGTTTTGACTGCGATTGCGTACGTTTGTTTAGTTTTTTCCGCGCGGGTGCGAAGCGTTTTAATGCGTTTTTCACGCGCATGGAAAAAATCGGAATGTTTACAAACAACATCTCTTAGCAACCATGCGTTAAAACCGCATTGCATCCGCACTTGTGTGCGTATGCAATGCGATTTTCACGCAGACCCATTCACTTCAATGGGTCCAGGACTGCGTGAAAAACGCAGAATATAGAACATGCTGCGATTTTTCACGCAACGGCGAACTGTTGCGTGAAAAAATTCGCCCATGTGAAAAGCCCCATTGAAATGAATGGGTCAGGATTCAGTGCGGGTGCAATGCGTTCGCATCACGCATTGCACCCGCGTGGAAAACTCGCTTGTGTGAAAGGGGCCTTAAACTGTAAGAGATAGGGAATGAGTAGATTACAAAGTTGCACGTGATTCATTATTACATTTTATTTATTTACCTATCACCTAGAAAATGCATAATAAACCGCCAGCATCGCCTTATTGAAGTCTGCACCATGATTCCGCAGTTGTCTTTGTTTTTGCTGATCAATGCGCCTAAACTCAGAAAAAAAGAGTCTTAGGCCTCATGCAGACATCCGTGGAGCACGGTCCGTGATAACTCGGACTGTGCTCCTTCTGAGTGCAGGAGTCCACGGATTTCTGCATGAGGCCTTACTCACTGCCCGCACTATGTAAATTAGTGTCTAGCTTCAGTCCAGCTCGCCGCACCCCCTTTCCTGCCCCGTTAGCATTTGATTGATAGTTACCCAGTGCCAGTCACTTGAATGTAGTCTCGCGCAGGCGCTGGGTCCCCGCACCTGCACATTGTTTCCTGCCACTGTGAGCTACTTTTAAGCGGCTCAATACGCAGGCACAGGGTCAGGTGTGCGAGCGCGCCACTACACAATCACACGCATCTACGTCACCTCTTGCTTCAGGAGCGCGATTGTGTAGTGGCGCGCTCGCACACCTGAGCCTGTGTCTGTGTATTGAGCTGCTGAAAAGTAGCTCACAGTCTCAGGAAACCAATGCAGGCGCAGGAATTGTGGCGACACAGCGCCTGCACGAGACTACATTCAAGTGTCCTCCGTTCTATTAGTCAAACGCTAAGAGGGTGGGAAAGGGGGAGTGACGAGCTTGACTTCAAGACGCTAATTTACATAGTGCCGACTCTATTTTTCTGACTTTAGGTGTGCAGCATAGATGAAGACAAGTTTGGAATCATGCTACAGACTTCAATAAGGTATTGCTGGCGCTTTATTATGCGGTTTCTCAGTGACAGGGTGCATTTAAACATAAAAAGGCAACTCCGTTTAAAGGGTTTATCCAGGAATGGATCATTATCACATCAGCGGGGGGTCCAATTCCCGGCATCTCCGCTGATCAGCTGTCTCAGTGAGCCGCTGCTTACTGGAGCTCTGGTGAGAACAGCCAGCTCACGCAGCTTACCAAGCACCGCGCTGTACTTTGTTTACAGGCTGCCATACTTGTAATTACACTGCTCACGCTGGCGGAGCAGAGAAGGCATCTCTCATGCCTTCTCTTCAAACCGCTGATCGGTGGGGTGCCGGGAGTCAGAACCCTGCCAGTCTGATATAGATGACCTATCCTGAGGATAGGTCATTAATAGTAAAAAGCGGACAACCCCTTTAAAGACCGGTCCCCTTCTTGACAAGGTGCACTTTCCATTTTTTCTTATGTAAATGCGTCTTTGAAAGGCTATGTACAACCTCTCTGCAGAGCTGATCTGGGTCTGCTAAGCAGCTTGTGCAGTCACCTGGCCCCCCACAATCACATGACTGCTGGGACCGAAGTAGGAAGTGTATCTGTATACATATTGCTCATTGAGCGCTGTGTATGCAGCCATTGGGAAGGCAAGGATGGTAAGAAACTATCCCTACCTTCTCGAAGGTGAGCCATGCTGACAGTGATAAGCATGGTCTGGGCAAGGATGTTTTAAAAAAGTCCATACAGAGATGCTTGCTGACCGTCTGGACATATATAGTCAACAGGCTGTCAGCAAGTGGTTAAGGCCCCTTTACTTGAGCAGATACATAGGCAATAATCAGAAACTGTTCCTTCCTGAACAGAGGTGATCTCTCCATTTACATTCAGCAATCATCTCCTCTGTATGGGGACAAACGATCACTACTGAGATTGTTCATCCCCATTCTTATTCATTGTTTGAAGCCAGCAGTTCCCTGTTTACATTGATTAAAGATTATATATGAACATATTCCGGATTTGATATATTACAATGTTGACACATGTCCATATCTTCTTCTTTAGTACATCCATGTGGTGAATCTTCTTTGAAGTTTCAGTGGATTGTTCCGTTTTTTTTAAACTTGACCAACGTGAATCATGTAAGTAAATCAATGTTTTATTTTTATCCGTTCATTATATGAATACTTAAAGTAAAGACCAGTGGTGGCGAACCTGAGGCACGGGTGCCAGAGGCGGCACTCAGAGCCCTCTCAGCTTTGTGAACCTTCAACTATATATTAAAGAGTACCTGTCATTTTTACAAACTTGTGACAAGTTAGACGTTTTAATGGGTGGGGTCCAGGTGTGGAGACCCCCTCCAGTCACTAAACCTAAGGGGTAGAAGAAATTGGGAATTGCCAGCTTCATTTCTGCTTGGCTCTCCTAATAGAGCTGATCCTGCAGTGTATGTTTTCATAGAAAGCCCATGGGCTTTGCCCATTGTTTCAGCAATTGGTGTGAGTCTTGGGCCAAAAGTAAAAGTACCCTTAAAAAATTACCCTACAGCAATTCCTATGTGGTAATTGAAATTTCCTTTCACTGTTGGCCTGTCAGTTGGCACATGTGCCTGACTTTCTAATCTAATTCTTTCCCTGTAATGGCCTGTGTCTGGTCCATTTGGGACCTGTGTTATTTTGAAGGGTGCACATGCAGAATTTTGGGGACTTGAAAATCACTGTCAGTGCTCCAGACTAAAAAAAAATACCTAGGAGCCATTGGCTCCTGAACTGAAAAATTTAGGAGCCAAATTAAGTTTTTAGTCGCCAAATTTAAATACATATAATTATAATTAAAAAAAGACTTGGAAGAGAAGATGGAACGTCCGGCCCATAATAGAACAGTCCAACCTTTTTTTGGGGGGACAAGGTGACTAAAAAAAATGGCGAATTTTGTGGATTTTATTTATTTTTTTCTGTTACGTGTTCACCGCATAGGAAATATTTTTTATATTTCAATAGTTTGGACTTTTCGGACGTGGCAATATGTAAAAAGTTTTTCGTTAATATATTTTATATGTAAAATTCGAAAAGGGGGTGATTAAGGGGCCATTCAGATGGCCGTATTGCACATCCGCTCCGCAATACCACCGATGTCGCCCGGCGTGTGTTCAACAATTTGTGGAACACCCGGCCGGGCGCCCCGTTCAAAATGCCTATTCTTGCGAACAAGAATAGGACATGTTCGAACAAGAATAGGACACGTTCTGTAATTTCCTGCGGAGCAGCGTCAAGTTCGCATGCCGCCCATTGAAGTGAATATGGCCGCATCTATTCCGCAAAATTGCGGAATAGATGCGGGCGCATTTACATGGTTGTGTGAATGGGCCCTTAAATTTAATATATTGGGGGGGGGGGGGAGTTTACTTTTTATTTACTGCGCCACCAATGAATATAAAGCACATTAAATCAAGTATAGGAGGCAGCAGTATAACCTACCCAGCCTCAATAGCAGGGTGTGCAATCCGCAGCAATTAACCCCTCAGGTGCCGCACCTGCAAATAGCGAGTCGCATTGGCGCCATTTTGGTCACAATCTGGAGCCCTGACTGTTGGTCACGAATATCAAAACTGCTCTCATGTTCGACAAACGCTTCTGAATATGTCGGTAGGGTCCGTCACTTGCCACTGGTGTCTGTCATGCAATGCATCCACATTACAGACATTGAACTACATCGGCATTTTGTCTCGAACTGGCCTGTATCACTGGAGTGGAAGACTCTGAATTCTGTTGAAGATTTACAGTGAAGAAAATTTCTGATGTGCTGCAAAGGGCTTTGTATGTTTAGCCGCAAGCACTGAAGTTTAGTAGCGCCAGGTCCGAACTCACAACTATGGAGCGAGGAGGTTGATGCCACATAGTAAGTGATTTGCTACCTCAGTCTGAACGGTGGTAAAGCCTTATCTTACTAGATATAGTAGAGGGCAAACGTGCTAAGTGTAGCAGGGCTAGGAAACTGCAGTTTGTGTGTGGCTCATCCAGCAGCCTTCTCTTCTTCCATCCTCTCTCTATCTACTTCAGTGTTAAAGGGTTATTCTCATTTTAGACAATGACGGCATATCGCTAGGATATGCCCCCATTGTCTTATAGGTGCGGGTCCCACGGCTGGGACCCGCACCTATATCCAGAATGGAGCCCCCGAACTGAATGAGGGCGCACTGTGCATGCGCAGCCGCCCTCCATTCATTTCTATGGGGCCGCCTAAAATAGCCGAGCGCTGGCTTGGAGCGCGCTGCGCTCCCATTCATTTCTATGAGCACAGCGGGGAGCTGCGCCTGGTGGTGGCTGGACCCCCGGAAACCCGGGGTCCTCCAGGCGCAGCGTTCCCCGCTCCGTTCTGGATATAGGTGCGGGTCCCAGCGGTGGGACCCGCACCTATAAGACAATGGGGGCATATCCTAGCGATATGCCCCCATTGTCTAAGATGAGAATAACCCTTTAAAAGCAGAAAAGAGCAAAGCAGCCTGGTACAATCCAATAGAAGCATTTTTCTGCTAAGATATATTACAAAATGTCTTATATTCACATGTTGTAATCATTTAGAAAAACATTTTTATAACTGGAGGTGCTCTTTAAATCTGCTTCAAGAATATTATTTGTGTCTGCACAAAATAATCACATTGTACCGCGTAAATGTATTTGTTACATTTAAGAGGAGCTATAGTGAAAAGAATTGCCCAGATGTTAAAGGGTTTCTGTCACCAGTTTTTTGGGTATGAATCAGGCGGACATTAGAGATGTGCTAATGTGACCTAATTATAACTATATATATATATATATATATATATATATATATATATATATATATATATCTTTTATTTATTGGTGTCCCCGTTTTTATATAATTTTAACTTTTATTTTATGCTAATAAGCCTCTAGGAGCAGGGGGGGCGTTACCCTTGCTCCTAGAGGCTCCGTTTACTAACCTTTAGAAACACCCCCTTTGTCTTGAGTGACAGGGCCAGGCAGCTTTCTTCTCCTCCTGCCGGCCCTGTCCTTGGTCTAAGTCTCGCGCCTGCACCGTTCCGTTCATTATTCGGCGCCGTGAGTGGAGGACGCCTGCATTGCTTGACTGTTACGTATTCGGTGCAGGGAGGAAGCCAGGAGCCTGCCAGCGTCCTCCACTCACTGCCCCTGCGCCGAATAATGAATGGCACAGGCGTGGGACTTACACCGAGGACAGGGCCGGCAGGAGGAGAAGGAAGCTGCCTGGCCCTGTCGCTCAAGATGAAAGGTGGGCAAATAGAGCCTCTAGGAGCAGGGGTAACTCCGCCGCCCCCCCCCCCCCCTTTCCCTGCTCCTAGAGGCTTATTAGCATAAAATAAAAGTTAATATTATATAAAAACGGGGACACCAATAAATAAAAGATCTACATATTTAGAATCAGGTGACATTAGCACATCTCTAATGTCAACCTGATTCATACCCAAAAAACTGGTCACAGAAACCCTTTAAGAAATGTGCATAAATAGAACAGTTTCCTTTACATTATTCCATAGCAAATTACACATCACTCTTCCCCACAGAAAACTTGCCATACACACTACATAAGCAGTCCGACCTCCTGACATTTAGCGGCTTCCGATTCTCCCCCTGACAGCTGATGTCACAGAAGGTAAGGATCAGTCAGTTGGAATTCAGCTGACTGATCCTTTTTATTCTTGATAAGCCTCTGCCAGAGGTGCCCGCAGCGGCTTTCTGCCTATTCCAGGCACATGCATTCTCGGCCTAGTGTGCGTGTGTGTATGGCCAGACTGACTTCTGGAGGAAGTAGTCCACATATAATCTCGTCTTGGGACTAATCAGGGCATTTAATGCATGGTTACTAGCTTCTGAATTATAAAGATTTTTAGTCTCTTCAGTTCTAGCTCTTCTTGTTGAGATATAGACATATGTGTCATCTTCAGAATGACATTGGGATCATGGTGATTATGTAAAGATATGTGGATGTGGGCTTAAAGGGGTTGTCCAGCCATATATAATGATGACCTATCAGCGGGGTTTTGACTCCCGGCACCAGGGTTGCCAACCTTCCTTTTAAATTTTTCTGGACAACTTAGCCAAAAATCACGGACAGCCTAGAATTTTTACGGACATACTCCCCGCCTCTTTTTAGAGACCACGCCCCCATTCCACACCCTCAAAATTGCCCTTAAATTGTCTCCAGTAGTGATAAAAACACCCATAGGGCTCCCAAAAGTAATAAGGCCCCTCTATAGTGTTCCCAGTAGTTATCATGGTCCGATATAGTGCCCCCAGTAATTATAATGCGCCCAGTAACTTAAATGCTCCCCTATAGTGCCCCAAGCAGCTTAAAGGGGTTGTCTAGCCCCTAATATTTATGACCTATTGGTCATCAATATCTGATGGGCGGGGGTCCGACAGCCGGCACCCCCGCCGATCAGCTGTCTGAAGAGGAGGCGACGCACATCATGAGCAATGCTTCCTCTACATTACACCGCACTTTGTCTTGTAAGTGTGGTGTAATACAGACACCCGCTCCATTCAAGTTACATTACATTACACTATACTGCCGCTCCATTGGAGACGACACGCTGCCTACTTGTCTCACAGATGATCGGTGGAGGTCCTGGCTATTGGACCTCTGCCGATCAGATATTGATGATCTATCCTGAGGATGGGTCATCAATATTAGAAGCTGGATAACCCCTTTCAATGGTCCCCTGTAGTGGCCAGCGTAGCTTAAACAGCCCCCTTTTGCACCCCCAGCAGTTTAAATAGTCCCCTATGGTTCCCCGGTAGTTTAACTGGTCCACTATAGTGCCTCCAGTAGTTTAAATGGTCCCCTATGGTTCCCCAGTAGTTTAACTGGTCCACTATAGTGCCCCTATTAGTGTAAATGGTCCCCTGTAGTGGTCCCAGTAGTTTAAATGGCCCCCTATAGTGTCCCCCAGTAGTTGAAACAGCCCCCATAGTGCCCCCCAATAGTTTAAATGACCTCTTATAGTGCACCCCAGTAGTTTAAATACCCCCTATAGTGCACCACTGGTTTAAATACCCCCCAATGATGCCCCCAGTAGTTTAAATATCCCCCATAGTGCCCCCAGTAGTTTAAATAGCCCCCATAGTGCCCCCAGTAGTTTAAATTATTCCCTATAGGGCCCCCAGTCCTGTCACACAACATCACATATGGCCATAGATGAACCCCCACCGATCAGTTGTTTGACGTGGTTGTAGCGCTCTATGCCTGCACTACATCTAGTCTCCTGTAGTGTAATAAACAGGAAGCTGTGCTTGCACGGAGCGCTGCCTCCTCTTCATACAGCTGATTCGGCGGGGGTTCCGGTCCCGGCCGATCAGATATCGATGACCTACCTTGATGATAGTTAATCACTATGTGACAGGACAAACCTGTATGAACTCTACGCATCTAGTACATTTTGGAATTGTTGCACATCTTGGGCACTTGGGTCAGGTCAGTCACAATCTTACACTTTGATGGATGTGCAAGATGTCTACTTCTAGAAGATATGTCAAGTGTAGGGTTAAATTATGATTTATTTATTTTTTGTAATCATGATTTTATATTTGTGTGTGAAAATTGTTCTGCAACCCCTTGAAGTCAAATGGTTCTAACCCTGTACAGATACAGCATAATACATGAACTCATGAAGGTTCCCTTGTAGGTGGGAAGAGAAAGGCAGAATAATTGGAGATCTTCATGTATTGTGCATCGACCCATCACATTCTTCTCTCTATGTCACTTCTGCAGTGTTTTATCCTGTAGAATAACAGTCAGTAGCAGTGTGACATTTGTCAAGGGCAGAAGCTGGATATTTGCTCTCCTGATCCTTGAGTAATTGCCAAGTCCCTGAATCTTTCTCCTGTCCTCACTGGACATTGCCTTCCAGTGACCTGCTAAGAAGCCACCTTCTGCCTCCCCCGTCGCTGTCAGGCTGTTCATCCTCTTCTGCTTGTCATTCATAGAATCCAGCAATGCTTTCTACATCACTTGATGCACTCGATGCTCTCATTTATATCCTGTCTGTGCGCAGCCTGGCCGTACAATAGCGCTGGGCAAGCGAATGGAGCTCCATCAGCATTTAGCAATAGGGGAACATGACAGGTTGAGATACATTGCACCTCCCATGCATTTCTCCAGCTGTTAGCATATTGTTCTTCAGTGACACATATCAGAAATCAGCCTGCATGAGGTGAGAATATTACATTGGGAATGTAAGCAGAAAGTGGAGAGGGGAGGAGGGAGATACTTCAGTGAATATAATAAAAGATTTATGTTGTCAACCAGTCTGCCCTCATGCCAGACTCCATGCCGCCGGGCACAGATTATGATTCCTCACTTTGGTTTCTGATCTGTGTTTATTTGGCCGTCTAATTTTTCTCCCTCATATCTGATGCCAGGTTCTTAGGAAACCAGGTGACACCTCAGCATGTTCCTGTATTGTGCAAGAACTGGAGTATCTAGTGGATTCTAATGGCATGCCTGCCAGGCAACCGCGCTGACTAGTGAGTTGCCACGATGCCAAGTTTTGGCTCATGATATGTTTCTTTTAGGGTGTTTCCATCAGAGACATTTATGGAGAGCACGCTACACATAGGTGACTTTCTCCATTTACTGCTATGGGACTTCCAAAAGCCAAGTGGGCGCACTGATATTACTGGTTGCATTGAGTAAAAAAAAAAGATTGTGCAACTAATTTTCAGTCTGCAGTCTTCATTCGTTCAGACCCCCGATATGCAATTTTTAACCTGCTCCTAGATTCAGACTTTTCTCTTGTGGGTAATGTATTTCAGTAATGTATGCTAAAGCTCCAGTTTCCAGGATGATGCTGTCTTCCCTAGCTTTTTATATACAAACAGAGCTTCATTCCTGTACTCATTTGCTCTTCTACAGCTCTTAAGGGATCTCCTCCGCCTTCCACTGACTGTCATTGATGGTTATTCTTGGCCACAATCTTTTTTACAGGGCCATGAAACAGAAGTACAGGTGTGGATAGCCCATGGTGTGTTATGAAGAAGAATCCCGGCAGACGCTTGATTCTTCTTCATACTGAATGTGGAGGCGCTCTCCTTCCCGCTGCAGCGCTCATCTCTGCCGTGGTGCAGACCGCTCCTGACCTGACATTTGAGCCCATGGTGTGTTGTCAGCATCTTTTGCGGTCCCATTGAAATTAATGGGTCCACATCTGTTCTGCAAAACTGTGTACACAAATATACGGTCGTCTGAATGAGCCCTTATGAAGTTTGTATGATCTCCCCCCCCCCCCCTCCCCATGCACTCTGCTTATGATTGCTTCCCTATCTACAACCTTGGTATTCTGCCTTCCCTAAAGACTTAGATGCTTGCATTCTGATCTGCTATGTACAGTGTCCTTCCCCCTCCTTGCTGCTTTCTCCAAGGGATTATTCACAAGCATATTCAGAACACATTATCTGTCAATATTACTCGGATGTGTCATAGACTGGCTGTGGATTTAACGGACCAAAACTGACATCATCTATAATGCTGTGAGCTTGAGGAAGTTAAAAAATGACTGTAGTTTAATTTTTTTTTTTCATATATGAATAGTACAGGCAAATACTTATCATACTTATCAGACTCTTTTTGTGCTACTAACACAGAGAGAAGTGAGGGGCAGTGCAGAGAGAGCAGTCACATCCAGGAGCAGTTTTCTGTTGGATCTGTCAGCAGAGCAGCTAGTTAGGTGGAGGCGTTACAGAGACTCCACAGCACCAAAATGTTAGAACCCATCATTTGGAGACATAATTTATTGTAGTTGACAAATAGTTTCCATAAACCAGTATTTATATAAATATAAAATTAATAGAGAAATGTAAAATAAATTTTAAGACGCATTATGCAAATAGACACTCACCTCCAAAATCTACACTAAGCTTCCTGTCAGACTGTTCTTTTTATTTTCCCATAAACCCGACATCATAGTGTGAAAAACACAAGATTTTGCAAAAACAGTTGAGATATCATAGCTGTAAATAAAAAGAGCTATAGCCGTCGTGTAGAAAGCTGCTTTAACGTGGCACCAAACATCTGTACATATAAGTAGCATCCTTAGAGCTCTATCTCTATAAATTGTATCTGTTATATCGCTTTTTGCCTCTTTTGTTGACACACCAGGCTATATTTTTTACCGTTTAACCACTTCATATCTGGGCCATATCCCCCCTTCCTGACCAGGCCTAATTTTGCAAATCTGACATGTGTCACTTCATGTGGTAATAACTTTGAAACGCTTTTACTTATGCAACCGATTCTGAGATTTTCTCGTGACGCATTGTACTTCAAGTTAATGGTAAATTTGAGTCGATAAGTTTTAATTTTATTTATAAAAAATCCAAAAGTTAACGAAAATTTGAAAAAATTCACTGTTTTCTAAATTTCAATCTCTCTGCTTTTAAGACAGATAGTGATGCCCCTTAAAATCCTTTTTAATTTACATTCCCCATATGTCTACTTTATGTTGGCATCATTTTGGTAGTGTCATTTTATTTTTTTAGGACAGTAGAAGGTTTAGAATTTTAGACGCAATCTTTGCAAATTTGCAAAATCAACTTTTTTAAGGGCCAGTTCAGTTCTGAAGTCAGTTTGTGGGCTTACATAATAGAAACCACCCATAAATTACCCCATTTTAGAAACTACACCCCTCAAACTATTCAAAACTGGTTTTAGAAATGTTGTTAACCCTTTAAGTATTCCACAGGAATTAAAGCAAAATAGATGTGAAATTTCAAAATTTCACTTTTTTTGCAGATTTTCCATTTTAATCATTTTTTTCCTGTAACACGTCAAGGGTTAACAACAAAACTCAATATTTATTACCCCAATTCTGCAGTTTGCAGAAACACCCCACATGTGGTCATAAACTGTTATTTGGGGATACGCCAGGGCTCAGAAGGGGAGGAACAGCATCTGCATTTTCTAACATGGAATTTTTTGTCATGGTTTGTAAGAGTGATAACTTTTTAATTTTTTTGTGGACTGAGCTGCGTGAGGTCTTATTTTTTGCGGGACAAGCTGTGCTTTTTATTGGCACAATTTTGGGGTACATCCGGCTTTCTGATCACTTTTTAATCTAATTTTTGGGAGGGTAACTAAAAAAAAAAAAGCAGTTTAGGGGCATTTTTCTATATATTTTTTTTTTTTTACACCGTTCACTTGATAGGGTAGATCATGTGATATTTTTGTAGAGCCAGTTATTACGGATGCAACGATTTCAAATATGTCTTTTTTTTTTTTTTTTTTTTTTTTTTACGTTTTACACAATAAGAGCATTTTTAGAAATCATGTTTTTGTGTTGCAATTTTTTAAGAGCCATTTTTTTTTCATTTTTCGGGCTATAATCTTGTGTGGGGGCTCATTTTTTGCTTGATGAGGTGACGTTTTTATTGCTACCTTTTTGGGATGCATACGAATTTTTGATTGTTTGATATTATGTTTTTTGGTAGGTGATGCAACAAAAAAAGCTGTTTTGGCATAATTTTTATTAGATTTTTTTTACGCAGTTCACTTGATGGGGTAGATCATGTGATATTTTTATAGAGCCGGTCATTTCGGACGCGGTGATACCAAATATGTCTATCTTATTTATTTATTTTTATTTGTAACTTTTTTTAATGAAATATTTGGGGGGAAATTTAACTTCACTTTATTTATTTATTTTTTTACACTTGATTTCTCCTGTAACTGGGGCTGACATAGTAGCCCCTAATATGTATACTTTTCTTTTTTCCCCTTTTTTTACAATTTTTTTTTACTTTATTTTGGGAAAAGTGTGCTTTTTTTTTTACTTGAAACTTATATTTTTTTGTAAAACTATATTTTTTTTACTTTTTCACTTTTTTTTTTTTTTTTTTTACACTTTTTGACTCAGACCCAGTTGGTTCTTGCAAGTCCAGTGGGTCTGAGGGCTGTATAACACACTGCAGTACACTGTATAGTGAGTGTACTGCACTGTATTTTCATTCATAGTCAGCCTGATCAGACTCCTGCCTTTAGCAGGAGCTTGATCAGGCTTAGCTATACCATGACAAGCCAAACGCCTGTGAAAGCGTCTGGTTGCCATGGTAACCATCGGGACGCTGCCGCAGCAGAGCAGCGTCCCGATGGAGGAGGGAGGGAGCTCCCTCCCTCTGTGATCCCATCAAGCATCGGATTGCTGCCATGGCACAGCAGCGACCCGATGAGAGAGGTAGGGAGCTCCCTCCCTGTTAACCCCTTCAATACAGCGGTCCCTATGGACCGCGGGATGGAAGGGGTTAAACGGCTGACATCGGTGCCAGCACGGATGTCAGCAGTTTCAAGCAGAGTATCAGCTGTATGCTGACACTCTGCTTGCAAACCGTTCGGCCATCCTGAAGTTGAACATCGGGGAAGGCAGACAGGCAGCGCGGGTTCAAATCGCGCTGCCGCCCGCTCGCCTGTCCACCCCGTCCCCCCCTGCCCTCTCGGCCATCCTGAATTTATGGGCATAAATTATGATGTTGGGGGGGGGGGGAATAATAAACATATTTTTAACAATATAAAAAATTCTTGGGCTCCTGATCGTCCCCCCAAAGAAGAAACATTAATCTACGTCGCTGCTGCACAAAGCCCGGCAAGCAGCGACGTAGATTTACCGTGGGCGGTCGTGAAGGGGTTAAATACCTCAGTGGCTATACTAAATTTTTAATTACATGTAATTACAAAAGTATTCAGATCTAGGTGCTGATTTAATAAATGTAAAATATTTTTCATGGCACAACCCCTTTAACCACTTCCCGTCTGCCCGTTGACTATAAACGTCCGGGAAGTGGTTATCTATCTCTGAATGGACGTTTCTGAACGTCCATTCAGAAATAGCAGCTGCACGCTAATCGTGCAGCTGCACAGTGGGGTACCTGCTGTCAGTGACAGCAGGGTACCCCAAAGAGAAGGCAGGGACCGTTCCCAGGGGTCCCTGCCTTCTAGATCGCTGTATACACATCGCTCAACGAGCGCTGTGTATACAGATCAGGAAGCGCTATTGTAGCCCCAGTTACAGGGGAAATACATCCCCATAGAGGCTGTACAGCATAATACTATGCTGTACAGCCTCAGTGCAGGGCTGATCGGGTCTATGAGAGACCCGGCAGCTCCTGCACTCTCCCGGCCCCTGCGATCACATGACCGCCGGGCCGGAACAGGAAGCGCAATAGCGCTTCCTGATCTGTATACACAGCGCTCGTTGAGCGATGTGTATACAGCGATCTAGAAGGCAGGGACCCCTGGGAACGGTCCCTGCCTTCTCTTTGGGGTACCCTGCTGTCACTGACAGCAGGTACCCCACTGTGCAGCTGCACGATTAGCGTGCAGCTGCTATTTCTGAATGGACGTTCAGAAACGTCCATTCAGAGATAGATAACCACTTCCCGGACGTTTATAGTCAACGGGAAGTGGTTAAAGGGGTTGTGCCATGAAAAATATTTTACATTTATTAAATCAGCACCTGGATCTGAATACTTTTGTAATTACATGTAATTAAAAATTTAGTATAGCCACTGAGGTATTTAACCCCTTCACGACCGCCCACGGTAAATCTACGTCGCTGCTTGCCGGGCTTTGTGCAGCAGCGACGTAGATTAATGTTTCTTCTTTGGGGGGACGATCAGGAGCCCAAGAATTTTTTATATTGTTAAAAATATGTTTATTATTCCCCCCCCCCCCCAACATCATAATTTATGCCCATAAATTCAGGATGGCCGAGAGGGCAGGGGGGACGGGGTGGACAGGCGAGCGGGCGGCAGCGCGATTTGAACCCGCGCTGCCTGTCTGCCTTCCCCAATGTTCAACTTCAGGATGGCCGAGCGGTTTGCAAGCAGAGTGTCAGCATACAGCTGATACTCTGCTTGAAACTGCTGACATCCGTGCTGGCACCGATGTCAGCCGTTTAACCCCTTCCATGCCGCGGTCCATAGGGACCGCTGTATTGAAGGGGTTAACAGGGAGGGAGCTCCCTACCTCTCTCATCGGGTCGCTGCTGTGCCATGGCAGCAATCCGATGCTTGATGGGATCACAGAGGGAGGGAGCTCCCTCCCTCCTCCATCGGGACGCTGCTCTGCTGCGGCAGCGTCCCGATGGTTACCATGGCAACCAGACGCTTTCACAGGCGTTTGGCTTGCCATGGTATAGCTAAGCCTGATCAAGCTCCTGCTAAAGGCAGGAGTCTGATCAGGCTGACTATGAATGAAAATACAGTGCAGTACACTCACTATACAGTGTACTGCAGTGTGTTATACAGCCCACAGACCCACTGGACTTGCAAGAACCAACTGGGTCTGAGTCAAAAAGTGTAAAAAAAAAAAAAAAAGTGAAAAAGTAAAAAAATATAGTTTTACAAAAAAATAAAAGTTTCAAGTAAAAAAAAAATAAAAAAAAGCACACTTTTCCCAAAATAAAGTAAAAAAAAATTGTAAAAAAAGGGGAAAAAAGAAAAGTATACATATTAGGTATCGCCGCGTCCGTATCGACCGGCTCTATAAAAATATCACATCATCCACCCCACCAGGTGAACGCAGTAAAAAACAAAACAAAATAAACCGTGCTAAAACAGCCATTTTTTGGTCACCTTCCCTCACAAAAAGTGTAATAGCAGGTGATCAAAAAGGCGTATTTAACCCAAAATGGTATCAATCAAACCGTCATCTTGTCCCGCAAAAATGATACCCTACATGAGACAATCGCCCGAAAAATAAAAAAAATATGGCTCTCAGAAAATGGCAACACAAAAAAAAGATTTTATTCTGTTCAAAAATAAATCTAATGTGTAAAACTTTCCAAAAATAAAAAAGCTAGACATATTGGGTATCGCCACGTCCGTAACAACCTGCTCTATAAAAATATCACATGATTTGTGCCCTCAGGTGAATGCTGTAAAAAAAAATAAAAAAAACTATGCCAAAACAGCTATTTTTTTTCACCTTGACTCACAAAAAGTGTAATACCAAGCAATCAAAAAGTCTTATGTACCCCAAAATGGTACCAATGAAAACATCACCTCATCCCGCAAAAAATAAGCCCCCACATAAGACAATAACTCAAAAAAATAAAAATCAATGGCTCCTGCAAACCAATCCATCAAAATCTGTTCTGCAAAATCCATATGGCACTCCTTCTGTTTTGAGTCCTGCCATGTGCCCCCACATCAGTTTACCACCACATATGGGGTGTTGCCATATTCAGGAGAAAATGGGGAACAAATTATGGGGTGCTTTTCTCCTGTTACCCCTTGTGAAAATGAAAAATTTGGGGCTAAAGCAACATTTTATTGGAAGAAATGAAACTTTTCTTTTTCACAGCCAAGTGTTTCCAAATTCTGTAAAACGCTTAGGGGGTCAAAGTGGTCAGTACCCCCATTAATATATTCTTTGAAGGGTGTAGTTTCCAAAATGGGGTCACTTTTTGAGGGTTTCCACTGTAGGGGTACGTCAGGGTCTCTCAATTACAAAATGGTGCCTAAAAACCATTCTAGCAAAATCTGCCTCCAAAATCTGTATGGTGCTCCTTTCCTTCTGACCACTGCCACAAACCCATAGAGACGTTTACCACCACATATGGGGTATTTCTGTAAACTGCAGAATCAAAGTAATGTATATTGAGGTTTAGTTTGCTGTTAACCCTTGCTGTGTTGCAAGAAAAAAATTATTAACATGAATAATCTACCAAAAAAGTGAAATTTTGAAATTTCACCTCTATTTTCCTTTAATTCTTGTGAAACACCTCAGGGGTTAACAAAGTTTGTAGCATCCGTTTTTTATAATTTGAGGGGTGTAGTTTCTAAAATGGGGTCATTTATTGGTGGTTTCCATTACTTAAGCCCTTCAAAATCACTTTATATCTGAATTGGTGCTTAAAAAATGGTTTTGGAAATTTTGTTGAAAATTTGAAAAAATACTTCTAAACTTCTATGCCTTCTAACGTCTGAAAAAAGTAAAATGACATTTATAAAATGATGCCAACATAAAGTAGACATATGGGGAATGTAAAATAATAACTATTTTTGGAGGTATTACTATGTATTTTGAAAGTAGAAAAATTGAAATTTGGAAATTTGCTAATTTTTCTAAACGTTTGCTAAATTTGGTATTTTTTTATAAATAAAAATGAAATATTTTGCCACAAATTTACTACTATCGTGAAGCACAATATGTGACAAGAAAACAATCTCAGAATGGCCTGGATAAGTAAAAGCGTTCTAAAGTTATTACCACATGAAGTGACACATGTCAGATTAGCAAAAAATGGCCTGGGCAGGAAGGTTTTAACTACCTTTCAGCATGAAAGGGTTAATAAAATGTATCTGTATAGCACCACCTGTTCCTTGTTCATTTCTTTATTTCTCCATCCACCTCACTGAGGTGGTCGCACATGCTCAGTTTAAATCTTCAACTGTCACCTGCCATATCTTCTGTTCCTTGGCAGTTGCATTGAGAGGGCTGCAGCAGAAAGGAAATGCTCCCTGAGCTGCCAGCCTATCTAGCAGAGCAATGACTGTGGAAATCTCTGGACCCATGTGGGGTCTGGTTCTAGCTTTGTTAGAAAGAGATTGTCATGTACTATATGATGTCTGTGTGTTTTTACATCAATCATGGAATAACCCATTTTAAGGTGCATTCACATGACTGTTTTGCTTTCCATTCTTCTGATCCCTCAGAAGAAGAAGAGGAAAAAAAAAAATAGCGCCCTGTTGCATCAGTTGTCATCTATTTGAGCCATTTCCATCTGGGATCCGTTTTTTTTTTTTTTTTTTTTGGAAAGAAACAAAAGCTTTGTGTGAACTCCTTAAAAAATATTGATGTATTCTCTCTATATTAAAAGACAAAAAGAAGAAAAAAGCCCATGTATACACACTAAAATGTCAGGAATATACAGCATGCTAGAGTATCTCAGCTCCACCAGACTGAGTGACAATACTATCCAACTTTAAAGAAGACCTTTCACCACTGCTGACATGCCTGTTTTAATATCTTCATGCATTCCCCATGTAATAACAATTCTGGAACATCTATTCTTATGTCTGTATGTTGTGCCATTCCTCTATTATTTCTACTAGAAGTTCTGAATGAATTGCTATTTGTCTTCAGTAAGGGTACAGAGGGGAGGTAACAAGTTGGGGGTGTGTCCCTGCACAATCTGAATATGGCAGCACTGATTTGATAGTCAGACTGTGCAGGGACACACCCCCAACTGGTCACCTCCCCTCTGTTCCTTTACTGAAAGCAAATAGCAATTCATTCAGAACTTCTAGTAGAAATAATAAAGGAATGGCACAACATACAGACATAAGAATAGATGTTCCAGAATTGTTATTACATGGGGAATGTATGGAGCTATTAAAACAGGCATGTCAGGAGCGGTGAAAGGTCCTCTTTAAGCTCAAGTCTAAAGAGGGGCAGCGTTTGTTTCCTTTATTGTGTTTGGTTTGGCTCCCAGTTCATGGTCTCCTGTGAATGCCATCTTATGAAATGCTAAAACTGGACGGTTAATTCAAGTCTCTCTACATTGACCACGCGATGGGACCACTAAGTGGCTTTGTATTGCCCCTCTGAGAACAACATAAAGTAGCGACGCACACAGATTTCGACAATCTGTCAATTACTTGTTTATTTGCTGTAGTTTGAAAGAACTTACATCTCAGGCTAGAAAGCAGTCCGATAATTTCATGGTATGTAGGCTTCCCTAGCCTACCCGCTGCTGATTGACAGCTTTCTCCCTATGCAAAGTAGAATAGGAAAGAAGCAGTCAAGCAGCGGATGGAAGGCAAGGAGAGCCTCATATAAGACATCCGATGTAAGATTTCTCTACAGTGCGTTGACACATAGGTGACAACATGAACATGGCAGTATGGCCATTGTGCTAATCTTTAGTTCTGCAATTTGCAAGGAAACATTTTCCATTGTAGACACTTTTACAGAATTGAGGGGATTTATTTTATTATTTTTTGGCTTCATTTACGATAGATCTGTGTGCAGCTGCATTAATTCTCCAACAGCATTGAGGGAATATTGTAATTTGTGGCCTGCAGTACAGAACCAGATCTGTGTAATTAGAATTATTTTGTCGCTTTTAATTTACAGATAAATTACATTTCTTTGCTGCTGGTGAAATTCATTTGAAGTCTGTGTAATTAGACTGACTAGTTTTGATTAATGAAAAAAATAAGCTATTGCTTTGTTATCACATTTTGAATAAAAAGGAATCTGTAAATGTAGCATTTTTAAAATTTTATATTTCAGTATGACTGAACTTATTTCACTGATTTTTTTTTTTTTTTCATTGTAGTTAATTTTTTTTATTAATAAAGTTATTTCTCATACATATACAGTACAGACCAAAAGTTTGGACACACCTCATTCAGTTTTCTGTATTTTCATGACTACGGAAATTGTAGATTCACACTGAAGGCATCAAAACTATGAATTAATACATGTAGAATTATATACTTAACAAAAAAGTGTGAAACAACTGAAAATATGTCTTATATTCTAGGTTCTTTTGCTTTGATTACTGCTTTGCACACTCTTGGCATTCTCTTGATGAGCTTAGTCACCTGAAATGGTATTCCAACAGTCTTGAAGGAGTTCCCAGAGATGCTTAGCACTTGTTGGCCATTTTGCCTTCACTCTGTGGTCCAGCTCACCCCAAACCATCTCGATTGGGTTCAGGTCTGGTGACTGTGGAGGCCAGGTCATCTGGCGTAGAACCCCATCACTCTCCTTCTTGGTCAAATAGCCCTTACACAGCCTGGAGGTGTGTTTGGGGTCATTGTCCTGTTGATAAATAAATGATGGTCCAACTAAACGCAAACCGGATGGAATAGCATGCCGCTGCAAGATGCTGTGGTAGCCATGCTGGTTCAGTATGCCTTCAATTTTGAATAAATCCCCAACAGTGTCACCAGCAAAGCACCCCCACACCATCACACCTCCTCCTCCATGATTCAGGGTGGGAACCAGGCATGTAGAGTCCATCCGTTCACCTTTTCTGCGTCGCACAAAGACACGGTGGTTGGAACCAAAGATCTCAAATTTGGACTCATCAGACTAAAGCACAGATTTCCACCGGTCTAATGTCCATTCATTGTGTTCTTTAGCCCAAACAAGTCTCTTCTGCTTGTTGCTTGTCCTTAGCAGTGGTTTCCTAGCAGCTATTTTACCATGAAGGCCTGCTGCACACAGTCTCCTCTTAACAGTTGTTGTAGAGATGTGTCTGTTGCTAGAACTCTGTGTGGCATTGACCTGGTCTCTAATCTGAGCTGCTGTTAACCTGCAATTTCTGAGGCTGGTGACTCGGATGAACTTATCCTCCGCAGCAGAGGTGACTCTTTGTCTTCCTTTCCTGGGGCGGTCCTCATGTGAGCCAGTTTCTTTGTAGCGCTTGATGGTTTTTGAGACTGCACTTGGGGACACTTTCAAAGTTTTCCCAATTTTTTGGACTGACTGACCTTCATTTCTTAAAGTAATGATGGCCACTTGTTTTTCTTTACTTAGCTGCTTTTTTCTTGCCATAATACAAATTTGAACAGTCTATTCAGTAGGACTATCAGCTGTGTATCCACCTGACTTCTGCCCAACACAACTCATGGTCCCAACCCATTTATAAGGCAAGAAATCCCACTTATTAAACCTGACAGGGCACACCTGTGAAGTGAAAACCATTTCAGGTGACTACCTCTTGAAGCTCATCAAGAGAATACCAAGAGTGTGCAAAGCAGTATTCAAAGCAAAAGGTGGCTACTTTGAAGAACCTAGAATATAAGACATATTTTCAGTTGTTTCACACTTTTTTGTTAAGTATATAATTCCACATGTGTTAATTCATAGTTTTGATGCCTTCAGTGTGAATCTACAATTTTCATAGTCATAGAAAACTCTTTTAATGAGAAGGTGTGTCCAAACTTTTGGTCTGTACTGTGTGTGTGTATGTATGTATATATGTATGTATGTGTGTATATATATATATATATGCTTTTCAAATGTTTGATATCTTATTCGGCAGCCTGCATGTATTCTCATACACTGCAAGCTTCTAAGTTCTGGTCAGTGTCAAATATGTCGGCAAGCTGTCTGATTTCTCAGTTTGTAGCTTCTCTTCCGAGTGCTGAGAATCACTAATTTAAAAATTGTAATAGACCTATTGGAATTTTTATTTATCATACTATATGTACAATGCCATAAGAATCTCTTCAAATTTGTCCATTGCGTTTATTAACACAGTAGCTTACTATATAAAATTAATATGGAAAGGTGACAACCGGAAATACAGTCATGTTGGATATCACTTAAGAATTTGTATCACAACAACCATCATTTTCAAAAAGATACATAAATTGTTATTTCTAATGCTAAATGTTTGGATGGGTCACTGCATTTACCTAGGAATAAAGCATTGGTCATTTCTAGAGATGAGCGAATCTCTTCGCCGCTTCATAGATTCGTATTGAATCCTCCATTTTTCCTACTTCGAAGCGAATCTGGATTTTGTCAGTTCGCATTATTCGTAAATGTTCTTAAAATTTTGAACACTAAAGCTACGTACGCAACATACGCATTCTTCTTGCCCCCTCCACCGCCCCCCTGAAGCTGGAAAATGACGATACACCCCCTCAAGATCGGGAAAGTGAAGATACGCCCCCCTCAGAAGCGGGAAAAAACAGCCCGGCCCACCGGAACTAACTATTTGCACGTATAGGGAGTGAAGACTTCTCCCTCATTACTCTGCCCTCCTCTCCAGTTCAAACCAGCGCTGAATAAGATCCAGAGTCAGACCACAGCAAACAGCATGGCGAAAGAACTGCGACCCAACTGGGGAGAGATGGTCTTTGGGGACGAGTACCCCGAACAACTGTGCAAGAGAGTCTCACCGGCTCCTGACTCCATATTCACCTTGCCGCAGAGGCGGCTGGAGCGTCCACTTCGTCGCCCAGGAGGAGAACGACACCTTCCGTTCGGCAGAACCCGATTGTGCCAGCATCGGTGACGGCCCACACCCAGACCCTATGGGACTACAAGAATGCAGTGGACGACTGGGTCATCCAGGTACTGGACCATCCAAGGCCAGGAGACCCTACACTGGAGTGGCGAAAGGGAACCGTCCTGTGGTTTTCTGTGGAGCGAGGCTCTGGCTTCCTGGTGGATGACGAGGACAGCATGGAGTACTTTTTGGGCCGCAGGTCAGTGAAACGGCCGTACCTGCCCCAACCCCATCGTAGCCTGTACGTGGGGGATCAGGTAGAATACACCCCCATCGCATCCCTGAAAGGCCCCTTTGCTACCGGGGTAACGTTATTATCAAAGCCCCTGGTACCTGCATCACACCCTGAAGTTTGGCCGGAGGAACCACCAGGCGAAGTATTGATGCGCTGCCTTCAGGAGTCACCAGATGGCCATAGTCCACGGTGATCCACCTGTACTAACTACTCTGGAAGATGAAGCCAGCAGCAGCCAGGGGAGCTGGGGCTTCTTCCCTGGGTGCAACCTTGCCTCAACTGCTGCAGCCAGTAGTCCTTACCCCTGCTGTCCCAGCAGGAGAATCCGGAAAAGTAAAGGCGCAAGTGGCTGCAGCGCTCACCAGCGTGACCACCACCCGGACCCGGTCAAGTCCGATTTCTGGAAGAAGAGGGCAGTGGAGTTCCACCACGGCAGCGAGTTTGGCCTACAGCAGGCAGGAGCGTCCTCTGATGTCATTCAGCAGTAGCTGAAGCGAGGAGGACTTCAGGTTCCTCATCTGAGGAACCCTACTACTGGCTGATTTAAAGGACACTTCAGGAGGACCTATGGGAGCCACACCATGGACTGCACCTGACCGGTGGGAGCTAGTTGGCACTTGTTTTGTTTAGTTTGTATTGCCCCCTGTTTGACTCTCACCCAGATGGACATGGCTTGTCAGGACTAGCCCCCCCCCCCCAATTCTGCAGAAAATTCCCATTTGTGCCTAAGTGCTCCTATTTTCCTTCCCCTCCCCCCTTCTCAGGTCATTTGGGAGCCCCCTTGGGTTCTCTATTTGCTGCTATTTTATATTATCCACGTGGATTACACACTACCTGTTTTGGATTACAAAATTACCTCACGTGGATTAATTGAATTTTAGACTGTGTTCCAGTGTTTTATCATGCCAAGGAACCACGAGGAGAGACTCAAATGTATATCTGAGCCTTTTATGCTTGCAAATGTGAAATTGAACTAAAATGTTTGCATAATTGTCTTTGCTGTTTTTTAGCAATAATGTTTTTGCAGGTTCAGCAACGTTCAAGCACTCTAGCCCATTGTGTGTATTCTTTCTCAGGTACTGCAATGTGTTCTATTATGCACTTATTGTACGGTGTTTTTTAGTAAATTGTGCACTTAGCCGGATAGCTAGCACCTTACTTTTCTACCTCATATGGACTGCCTCTAAAGACTGTACGCCACGGCCTAGCCTCGTGCGTATGACGCAATCGTGAGTCAATAATACGCACTTTGGATTCGTACGCACTTTGTACGCTAATGCTTACGTATTGCGTACTTTTAACAACACTGACTGTATGTTTGTAATTTGTGTAGGAATGTTCGCAAAACAACGATTATTTTTGAATGCAAATTCGACCGAATAAATTAGTGTTAAGAACGAATCTTGTCAGAAATTTGTCAATTATTCACCGAAGCGAATTTTGGATGATTCGCTCATCTCTAGTCATTTCTAGATTTATTTAGTCAGTAGTAGTTTACTTTTTAACTCTTTTCCATTGTTTCGATCCTAGCTTTATGCCAGATGGGCGTGCACCTTTAATAAACAGAAGAAATGCTTTTCTTTTTTGGGATACATCTGAGTTATTACAGTTACTAATTAAGGCTTCTAACTTTTATTAACAGTGACTCCATGAAAAATGACAGAGGAGGTCATTGTTATTGCCAAATGGGATTATATGGCACAACAGGACCAAGAACTTGATATTAAGAAAAATGAGCGCCTCTGGTTGCTGGATGACTCCAAAACCTGGTGGCGTGTTAGAAATGCATCTAACAAGACCGGATATGTACCGTCAAACTACGTGGAGAGGAAAAACAGCTTGAAGAAAGGATCACTGGTTAAGAACTTGAAAGACACATTGGGTAAGCAAAGTTTGGGTATTCCCACTATAGCACATAAGTAGGATATGGGCATCCGACCATGCCGAAACAGGGGTCTTTTGTCACCCCAGAATATTCAAATACAGGTTAAAATGTAACACATTTTTGTGTGTGTGTCCCTATAAGTATTAATGACAGAGCATGAATTTGAAGATGTATAATTGTACTTTTATGTAACAATTAGGTATATCCTATGGTAGTATGTCTCCGTCATATGAATAATTTACTATACTCTTTACCATGCATCTGCTATGTTTTGTGGAATCACTGCTGCCTGAGGGGAAAACTTACTGTCACTGAGATTTCAAAAAACATTTGATAAGTCATAGAGACATGTCAAAAGTATAGATTACTGTAGTGGGGGTCTGAGTGCTGAGTACCCCACTGATCACTAGAATGAGGAGAGAAAAGCAGTCATATATCACACTTTCTCTCCTCACTGCAGGAGATAAATAGAAAGTCTATGGGCCTACCTCGATTCTGTCCACTGCAGCGAGCACCTCTCTCCTATTCTACGGATTGATGGGGATCACATCACTGAGACCCCCGCTGATCATAACTTTTCATAGGACAAAAGATTTTTGAAAGCTCAGTGACCCTTTAAGTTGAAATTGTTTTCCACGTCAAACTATAAACTTTTGAGTGTGGCCTGTAGTCTGCCTGTAAAAGTGTGAAAAGAGGTCTATCTATTGATGTGCCGAAAGCAGGTTACAGGGAATTAGATTTCCTTGCAGCTTCACTTTTGGCTTCTGGTCCTTGCACTGATTTGTGGACCATATTGAGGTAAGAATCTATCGTGTCTATGATAGGACCATTTTATTGGTTTTATGATAGAACCTTTTTAATAGGATATTGTTTTATCTTGTGGCACGTTCAGAGCATATGCCATTACATGGTGTTCGCTGATGGTCTCACATTTGGGTCCTCTGCTACGAAATAACGGGAGCCTTCTCATTATTTTCCTTGCCTATGTCCCTTGTGCAGACAACTGCAATACAATCCCAAGTAGGTAAAACATTGAAGAAGCCAGTAATCAATCCTCACCAATCAACAAGAAATTACATAGCATAGCAATATATATGGCTTGTAATGGTGAGAAGACCCCTTTTAGTACACTAGCATTTTTCGCAAAATAACTGGGAAATAGTTCAGTCTATTAATTTCCATCCAATGACCTATAAGATCTAGTGTCATGGCGGTTCATAGCAACTATTTATATATTTTTAAAAATTTTTTCGTTATCTTGCTATTGATGGTATTTCTTCCTCTTCTCTTTCTAGGTCTGGGGAAGACTAAGAGGAAGACGAGCACTAGAGATGCCTCACCCACTCCCAGTACTGATGCAGAATATTCATCAAATGGTACCAATTCAGATCGGATCTATGACTTAAACATTCCAGCATATGTAAAGTTTGCATATGCCGCAGAGAGAGATGATGAGCTCTCCCTTGTGAAGGGTTCACGAGTGATTGTTATGGAAAAATGTAGCGATGGCTGGTGGCGTGGGACACATAATGGACAGGTTGGCTGGTTTCCATCAAACTACGTAGTGGAAGAGGTTGATGAAGCAACAGCTGATTCCCCTAGCTTTCTCAGTTTGAGGAAAGGAGCAACTCTAAGCAATGGACAGAACACTAAAATTCTCCATGTTGTTCAGACACTCTACCCGTTTAGTTCGGTAACCGAAGAAGAGCTGAACTTTGAGAAAGGAGAAATCATGGAAGTCATTGAGAAGCCTGAAAACGACCCTGAATGGTGGAAATGTAAAAATTCCAGTGGACAAATTGGCCTTGTTCCCAAAAACTATGTGGTCATTTTAAATGATGGTCCTTCCATAAATAGTTCTCACGTGCACCAAATAAGCTACACTGGCCCTGCATGCACAGGACGCTTCGCTGGGAAAGGCTGGTACTATGGAGGGGTCACACGGCATCAAGCTGAATGTGCCCTGAATGAAAGAGGAGCAGAGGGAGACTTCCTTGTCCGAGACAGCGAGTCTTCAGTGAGTACATTTCTCTCCACCTCTGCGTTGAAGCTGTTTTTCCTGTATGCAGGTCACATATATGAAAGTTTAATCTCATTTTCATCTAAAATTGTAAAAAGGTTCCTAAATTATGAAGCAGGAAATCCCTGCTTCATTAAATTGCAGTGTTGAGTAGCGGTTTGCATTTGTGGGGGTCCTAATTTTGTGTTTTAATTAAAGTCCTCATACTTTTTATACCGCTAATCGGTGCATGAAATATGTAAGCTTTTATCCCGCTGTTACCAGATGCACCATAGAAAATCTCTGATTATAGAGAGAACTTTCTTTGTTTTCCAGTTGGCTAAAATGATTTGACCTGAAAATGGCAGTCGTGTAATTTCATCACTACAGGGTATAGGTCACTTCGTTGTGCTTGTTTTTCAATGGAGCTTATTCATTGTCACATTGCAAATGTTTGCCCACTTTGCTCTTACATTTGGGACTTGTCAGCTCTTTCTCTATGAAGATCAATGCGTATGAGTGGAAGAAAAGCTTCTAAACGCTCTCTGGGCTTTTACTTCTGTTTCTAAAGTGTTTGGGGAATTGTGTATTATATGGTGGTTTGAGTTCAGTGATTTTATGTTGCATAATGCAAGTATATGTGGTTTCTCGTCAACGGGATGACTGCAGATATTTGGGCATCTGTTGAAAAATTCTGAAGTCATTTATGTGGCTTTTTTACTTTTTAATTTGATGGGAGGGTTGATAAACATGCACAGAAGTCAACGCTAACTGTCCCCTTCTGCCAGGGTCATGTTCTGCTACACAGGGAGAAGGAGGATCTATGCCTCTCCTTCTTTCCCTGCAGCCTGTCAGCATGTCCACCCACTGCTCCTTCCATGCTGACTAATATGGGGGGGGGGACTTCAGCTTGCTTGATATCAGTAAGTAGAAGGCCTGAATGAAGGTACTAGCCTCTGAGAAAATAGCAGCAGATCTCATTCCCAACCTGGTTTCTAAAGGCTGTATCATGGCTAGCATGCTATCTTGGTCTTGTTTTAAAGCTTAGATTCTTAAAACAGGACCTTGCTTACAACTCTAGCTGCTATGCAGCCTCCTTCAGTAATTGAAGGTAACTCTGATCTATGCGATGCAGAGACTTTTTATCAAGATTTTTTTTTTTCAAAGTGTTTTAGTCTGAAGAATACAGTGTATAAAAACAAGATACCAGGAGAAAAAATGCACATAACATTGGAACTGGTTCCTAATTTTTTTTTAATGTCTAGGGATTTTTTATTGCCTGACTGCTAAAAAATTGTTACCCTCCTGCAATGGTCTAATAGGGCATGTAACAAAAATGAAAACCTTGTTTAACTACTTCTAGATGAGGCCATTTAGTTGTCCTCTCAAAGGGCCACGAGGCTCAAAGGAGTGCTGGTGCCTTCTGAAACAGCTGATTGGCGGGGGTCCCTGGTGTCGAACCCCCTCTGATCAGTTCCTGAGGATAGGTCATCAGTATCAAAATCTCAGAAAATCCCTTTAGTAGAGCAACATGCAATTAAAATATTCTTATTTTTATCATGTCCGTGTCCATAATGCTCATTTTGATATGTGATGTATGGGTTATGGTGGCTCGGAGCAGCACTAGCAGCTGCATTGCAGTGTTTTTATTATTATTTTTTTTATGTATATGGTATATATTTTTAAAATTGTGTCTTTATATTTTATTGACCTTACAAACCCCTGTGTCTTTCTGTATAAATGAAGCTGCTTCCAGTCCATTTTCCAGTATGGGACCGTTGGAAATAGCCGAACGCTGAAGTGTTCTGTACTGTGCATGCTCGTCCATAACTCCATTCAAACAGGGGACACAGGACCCTCGTTTTCTTTATTGGGGGAGATACTTGGGGATGTGTGGTACTATGATTTGGCCCTTTCAAATGAACACAACTAAGCTGCGGTACCAGACTGAGCAGCAGGAATGATGGTTGTTACTGTGGTGAAGATGGTGCAGTGCTCCATATCTGTATTCCCTTTGTTCTACTCCTTGGGGTTCCTGGGTGGAAGATCCTGTGCCAATCACACAGAACCTATGTAAAATCTGTAAAAACGTCTTTATAAGTGTATTGCTATGTTAAACCCTTATGGTGTATTGCTAGGATAGGTCTCAGAGGTTTGACTACCACCAGTCAAATGAATGTGGCGACATTGTGTTTCCCTGCATGGCGAATGTCCGGCAGCATTGTTTTTAGGGGAACCAGAGTGCTTAGTAAGAGCTGTGGCCCATTCATTCTAAGGAATAGAGGGTCCATTGTTTAGTAAGTAAGGACATATCTTCTGTGTCAGTGACTTGTATGAAGGGGGCTAGCTGAATGGTTCAGGTAATTAGAAAAGCCAGTTGACTTCTTCATTGCAGAAGATATGGAGACCAAGAAGGCCTACCCTTCAAATACATCATCAACCAGAAGTGGAGTTTCTTGCATAACAAGACAGCCACTGAAAATGATGATGTAAGCACCTTTTGAAAAATAAAGCATTTATTAGGATTTCAATTATTTTACCCAAAAAAAACCTTATTCAACAATTGTGTTGACAACACCAAAAATTCTGCGTAATATACTGAATGAATATACAGTAGTGTACTATCAAAGCATATCTCCCCAGTAACATCTTTTTTCTGGCTTGACCACATTCCTATAGCTGATGCAAGGAGAATATATTCAATTGATTTCCATCACCCAAGAGTGGATGTTCAGGGTCTATCAGCCCCCAGACACTGTAGGTTATTAGCAGATCTCCTAGAACAGTGTTCCTCAACTCCAGTCCTCAGGGCCCATGTGTAGGTAAAGTTTTGAGGATTTCCTTAGTATTGAGCAGGTGATATAATTAGTGTCCATCCATCAGGACTTACCACAGGTATTCATTCTGTGGGATATTCTGAAATCATGAGCGGTAGAGTTGAGGAACACTGTCCTAGACCTTCTGCGGTGGCCTGCCTTTAGGATAGGCCTTCAATATTACATTGTAGAGGTTCATCTTTGAATGGGATAAAGCTATTATGCCCTGCTCCACAGGTACTAAACGTATAACATTTTTCAGTAGGACCAGTGGAAATAATGAAGTTTCAATGCTGCCTCGAGTGCTTTAGCCCCCTCAAACAGTTTATTGACAAGGGAGGGGGTTAGAGTTGGACCCCACTAATCTAATATTGGCCCATCCGAATGATAAGGATGGATAAGGCTATTTTTACACCTGCGGCATTGGACTCCGGCAGGCTGTCCCGGCGGTTGAGCAGCCCGCTGGATCCGTGCTGCCGCAGGTGCACGTGGGGGGCCGGAACTACGCTCCAAAATACAACGGATCCGGCGGGTGAACAGCAAGCCGGGGCCCCGTGCCGCAGGTGTGAAAGGGGCTTAAGTTCTTCCAGTCTTTTTTTGTCTTTTTCATCCCTTCCTTCCAAGAGCCCTAACTTTTCTAGTTTACCGTTGACATTTAAGTTTTTTTTTTTTTTGTGGTGCAGGCTGTGTTTAATGTACTATATGATGTATTGAAAACATTTCAATTAAATTCTTTGAGTGCTATTATTTTTTGGATTTTGTTTTGGCATTCACTGTTTGCTAAGTGGCATACTAACTTTGTTCTGCAAGTTAGTATGATTATACAATACCAAGTTTATGTAGGTTTTTTGTTTTACTATAAAAAAATATATTTTTTAATTTTTTTTATTGCCTTGTGTCATCATATTCTATAATATTGATTTTATTTTTCTATTGATGGAGCTATTTGAGATCTTGTTTTTTTATCGGGCAAGGGACTTTTTGATCACCCTTTGTTAATTATCTTTTTAAAGCATCTGTCAGCAGATTTGTAGCTATGACTCTGGCTAACCTGTTACATGTGCACTTGGCAGCTGAAGACTGTCTGTGTTGGTCCCTTGTTCATATGTGCCCGCATTGCTGAGAAAAATGGTTTTAATATATGCAAATGATCCTCTAGGAGCAACGGGGGTGTTGCCATTACACCTGTTCTCTCTGCAACTGCCACGTCCTCTGCACTGTGATTGACCAGGCAGTGAAAACATGAACACTCCAGACCCTGCCCATCACAGTGCAGACTGGTCATTGTGCAAAATAAGGTGTTATTTTTATAGTTTGGACTTTGACAGACACAACAATACCAGTCATGTTGTTGTTGTTTGTTTGTTTTTGTCTTTTACATGATAAATGGGCTTTAAAAGTTTTTTTTTAAACTGATATTTGTGTGTGTTTGGGGGGGTTATAAATTTTATATTGTTTACATTTTATTATGTAATTGTATATTTTAAAAAATGATCTTCACTAGGGGAACATGCTGTGTAATACTATGGCCATCATGTCCCAAGACAATTACCTAGCACCTCACCACTGTATTTGGGTGGTTGGTGATCAGATTCCCCCCCCCCTTTAACCACTTAGATGCCATTACATTATATTGCATATTTACAAAATTGCTTGCATTTATATTATAAAGTTTCATTTTATACACTTTAGGGCGCTTTCACATCAGCGCTATTTATTTCTCTTCTGAAGTGGCGGATTTGGCACATGACTGACAGAAGCGGAGCCTAACAGATCCTATTGACTATAATGGGATCCTCAATTCAGGACTTTTCTCTCTGCTATTTTTGACAAACCCTGTGATGGAGCCCCTGAACTGAGCTTCTGACAGATGTGAACGCAGCCTACCGTATTTTTCGCTTTATAAGATGCACACGATGATAAGACGCACCCCAGATTTTAGAGTAGGAAGATAAGAGAAAAATATTTTTCATCAGCCCTCCATGTCAGACCCCCAGCTCAGATCATCCCTGTTCTTTCAGACTCCCGTCAGACCTCACATCAGCCCTTTCAGACCCCATCAGACTAAAATAAAAAAACTTCTCTTACCTCCCTGCGCCACGGCCCTGCTCCGGGTCCGACGCTCACTTGTCTTCTCCGGCCGGCGCTGCACTGTCACCTGATTGTGTGCAGCATCAGGTCATAGTGCACGCACTGCTGTACGAGGTCAGGACAGTGCAGCGCCGGCAAGAGAAGACAAGTGGGCTGAGTAGCAGGAGGGTGAGTATCTGAAGCGCTTTCAGCGGTTCTTGCCCGCTCCCGGCACCTAATGCATACTAGTGAGCGCTTCCATAATGGAAGCGCTCATTAGTATTCGCTTTATTGGACGCATGGCCATTTCCCCACACTTTTGGGGGGAAAAAGTGCGTCTTATAAAGCGAAAAATACGGTATATATGTTGCACTAGTAAAATATAACCATATGTACAACTTTCCTGCCTTGAATAGTAGGGAGTTTTGTGTACGTGCGGGGACTTCAGTTGGTTCAATGATTTTGATCGCAAATACATTGTTCATTTTAGGACATGGTCAGATATCAGTCAACTATCAAAATAATGCCAGTGTGATACCTGACCCTGACACCTGACCCTGGACTTCAGGCATCAGGGTCGCAATGACTTTTAGCTTCATTGTACTTTACATATGCTGAATCACATAGATGAAGAAAATCTCTTAGGTTATTGTCTTAACCTATAGCTCTGTGGTTAGACACTTGCCTCCCATGTAGTCTTCTGAGGTTCAAAACCCCTATCGGTCTTCAAAAAAAATTTTACATTTTATTTTAGTCAGTTATCAAGGGTCACACATCACTTGAATTTGCCAGATTTTCTTCATCTATGTGATTCAGCATATGTAAAGTACAATGAAGCTAAAAGTCATTGCGACCCAGTCCAGGGTCAGTTGTCAGGGTCGGGTATCACACTGGCATTATTTTGATACTTGACTCTGATATCTGACCATGTCCTAAAATGAACACTGTACACAAGGACTACAGAGAACCTGACAGACTGTGGTGTCAGCAGTTCCTCTCGTGATGTCTATCAGTAGTGCAGCCTTAGGTTTTGGGCGGGTAATATCTAAGTATAGTAAGTAAAGTAATAAAGTCAGATTCTAATCTTTTGATTTTCTGTTACGTTCTGGCTGTGTATGTAAATTTGTTCTTTTCTTCTGTGTTCCAGCCCAGCGATTTTTCCATTTCACTAAAGGCATCAGGAAAAAACAAGCACTTCAAAGTGCAGCTGGTGGACAGTGTCTATTGTATTGGACAGAGGAGGTTTAAGAGCATGGACGAACTGGTGGAACATTACAAAAAAGCCCCCATCTTCACTAGTGAACATGGCGAAAAGTTATATCTGGTGAAGGCACTGCCGTGACGTCCGACTGATCCGCGGCCTCGCTCACACTGGCCTCTCAATCTTCAAGCCTTAGTTCCGAGAAATGACTTCCATGGAACAGAGCCATCATTACAAAGGAAGCAGTCTTAATAATACGGGCTCCTCTGATACCACAAACACTCTGACATAGTACTTTTATCTTTTTTATTTGTATGTCCGTTCTGTCTTTTCTGTTTGTAAGTCATCTTGCCCTCAGGTTAAAGACCTCACTCAAGTGACCATTGTAAGCACTCACTGTCATGCCTTGGTTGAAGGTCTCCTATTCTGCACATGTTTACAGTTCATAGCTAGGTATGACTAGCCCGAGGAATAGGGGGCAACTTGAAGCAGTGTTAAGAAACGCTAATTATTATTATTATTTTTTATTTTTTTTTATCATAGAAAAAGAAAAATCTCTATTGAAATACGTTAGGCACAATGACATGCACTGAAGCTGCAGCAAATAGTAATAATAATGTAGACATGCTGTATCGGTTGTGGCTGTGAAACTTGTAGCCTTGTTGCTTACCAGGTAGTTTAATGAAACAGCGCCTAGGCTGTAGAAACACTCTCTACACTGTACAGTGCTCTGCCACCACCAGACAATACCTCCTCACCTCTCCGCAGAGTGCACAAGCATCGTGGCAGCATATCTCAGAACACCCTGGTAACATGATTGTAGTACATAGTGTATTTGGTAAAATAATAGAAAGTTCATAAGCAAGTTATTTAATTCCAAGTTCTACATGAAAAGTAACCAAATGTGCCATCCTCATTTTTTTTCTATGCCCCATCCCCTGCCTGTTCTAAATATACGATTAAGTATTTAATTATAAGAGTAAAATGTATGTGTAGCTGTCTATGCTAATACAGACAAATAAAAGTTTGTTTTTTGAAACATTTGTGGTGCTTGTTATAAAATGATACTGGTAAAATCTGCATGTGTATTACCACCTGGAGTGCACCCGGTATATGCCAGGAATATAGTTTTGGCATATGTTGTGCAGGTAAGCGTCAGCAAACTTTTTACACTACATTTTTTCCTATACAGAGGCACACCGTTTAAAAAAAACATGTATTTTTATCTTCTTTTTTTTTTTTTCTACACTGGGAGCCTGTAGGTGATGTATCCCACTGTATAGTAGGATACATCACAGATTTCAGTCAGAGCTATATGTAAGGAGATTCTCCCTTCGAGATGTGAACCAAACCTGAATTAGAAATCGCATGTTTTCTCCTTCCTTTATGATTAAAGATAGACGCATGATTCTGGTGAGGTACAGTTAGGCCCCGTTCACAACATGTTTGTGGTATATGCCAGCAACATTTTCCAACTTCTATGGACCTGAATTATGCCCAAAAAGTGTCCTATGTCTGGATTGTATACATCAGTATAGGTGGTTATGAGAATATGCTTTTCAATACATAGGGATCCTGCAAAGCAAAAAAAAAAACGTTTTTTGTACATAAGGAGTTAAACCTCCTGCACACGACCGTATGCGTTTTTGCAGTCTGGAAAACATGGATACAACCTGTGTGTGTTCTGCATGTTGCGGAACGTCACGTCCTGCTCACTGTTAGAAATGCCTATTGTCTGCAGTACGGACAGGTATAGGACATGTTCTCTTTGTTTTGGGGGTGACGTGGAACAGAAATGAAAGGGTCCGCATCCAAAATGCAAAATTTGCGGATCAGATGTCACCCAAAACTCCAGTCGTGTACATGAGGCCTTAATGAGTGATGAATAGAAAGGTATACATCACAGCTATACTTTCGGCTTATGTGATAGATAGAGAGATAGATAGACAGAGAGAGATATAGATAGAGAGATATAGATAGAGATAGATAGAGATAGATAGATAGAGAGAGATAGATAGAGAGAGATAGATAGAGAGATAGAGATAGACATGTGCATGTTCTAGGTCCCTCTGTTCTTTGCAGTCCAGATTCCTAGCTCACATTTTAACACTCTCTTGTAAGATGTCACTCTGACCATTCAAATCTCACAAAGCTATGTTGAAAATTTGGTTGTGTCCTTACTCAAGGAGGCGTGCCTCGTATAGTGTAAGAAGCTGCAGTATATAATACTGTGTACAGGTATTTTCTGGTATTCGCAGCCATGAGTCCTACCAAAGTGCTGTTGCTGGCCGTTATTTGCCTGGTCTACCTGACTTCATTTAGTAAGTGCATTTTAATCGAATTGTTGCAAAAATGGTTTATGGTATATACTGTGCCATGTTCCTTTAATATTTGGTTAGAACCTAGACTATATCATCGCAGCTGTTGGGCTCTAGTCCTCTTCTGCTTACCTTTATGTTTCTTACAAGTAATTGAAATTGATTTTGGGTGCATTTTTTTTAACCATCAAATCTAAGACAAGGTACATTTTGCCAGATTTGCTGCAGATTTGCACAACAGATTACAGTACAAGGCCAATGGATGAGATTTTACAAATACTGCCGTGCTTTTCTGCATGAGGATGCTGCAAAAATGTAAATTGGCAGCATGCTCATTCTGTGGCAACTTTTTTAAAGATTTGAATCACTTCCGCTGTAGCAGGGTATAAATTCACAATAAAATTGGCAATTTACCGTACTAAGTACAGAGTTCTGATATCGTTGGACTGTGGAGCCAGATAGTCTGACACCCAGTGGTCAGGGTTTTGGGTCAAACCATTCTTAAAGAAGAACTCCCGCAAAAAAATGTATTCCATGTCCTGCTAGAAATGTACATGATGTAATCTGTAGTGAATGTCATTTTCTTACCAGTAGCTGAATTTTTTAGTTATATCATCCTGAGGTTTCTTATCTGTGTCATGTGACTAGGAATTAGACCCACCAACTCACACATAGACTTATGTGTGGACAGGAAGTCTAATTTTCTGTGCATTCCTATAGGAGCCTCACTTTCAGGGTCATAGGAATAAATAGACAAGTGACTGGCTTCCTGTCCTGGGTCAGTTGGAGGTCAGGGAGTTGGTCACATGACCCAGCTACAATAAGAAGAGAGTGGAAACTCTCAATTTCAGCCTCTGATAAGGAAATGACAATCACTACAGATTATATCATGCACTTTTCTAACAGGTCAGAGAATAAAAAATTTTACGGGAGTTCTTCTTTAAGCAACATTGTAAGGTTCGTTTTCGATGAGAAAGATAAAATGCTTGGTTCAGTAAGCATGTACAAACAAATCTGAAGGATATGCTCTGTCACTGTCGAGCATAAATGAAGAATGTCCTTGTATTGCATTTGTACAGGAGCGTATTTAGCTAATGAAGCCAGAGGTATGCAGGATAGGGACTGTGATGCAGGTATTCACATCAGCTCTGCTCAGTTACATTGTGATTCCTTGCTTTGTGAATAAACTGTATACATTAACCCTGGCTTTACCCTGAACATAAAGATCTAGTACAACATTAACTTGCAATTTGAGGTTTTATACAATGGAAGTGTCTTCTTTCTGGACAAGAAAACATTGCATGTGATGTCTTGTCCAGCTGTAAGAGACTTCTGTCAAAAGGCAGCTCAAATAGATGTGAACACGGGCTAAAAATGTGTAAGTGGTTATCGATACAGAGATTGTCATCTTCCTCCACAAATCCTGCAGAACCTCCTCCATGATGCTTTCCTCATTGTTTTATGATTCTTTATCTCTCTTCCTTATTTCTGCTTTTGACTTTCCTTGCCAAATCCTTCACTCCTGTCTCCAAGACTTCACTTGTGCTGCATTTGTACTTTTATGATCTCACCTGACATTGGACTGTAGTGTTCAGGTTAAATTGTCGTGTTGGCACTTTGCGATAAATAAGTGGGCTTTGGGTTGCAGTTGGGCACTCGGTCTCACCATTACTGCACTAGGAGTAGGTAACAGTGTACCGTTTATACTGAACCCAGCAAGAGTGTATTCAGACAGTCTTCTCTAGTGCTGTTAAAGCCATGTCTGGTAAAAAGAGCATGCCTTGTACAATGTTGGAGGCACATTTTTTATTTTATTTTATTTTTTTATATACCTGACATGGTTTTGACGTCAACGGCTAAATGCACTCTTATAGCATTCTGTGCAGTAAGCTCCCTCTAGTGGCAGTGAGAGCCAATCAGAATGTTCTCTATAAGGGTCCATTCAGACATCCGCAAGTTTTTTGCTGTCCGCAAAATACGGATACCGGCCGTGTGCGTTCCGCATTTTGTGGACCAAACATGGCCGACCCTGTGATAGAAATGCCTATTCTTGTCCGCGATTGCTGTTTTGTAGCCCCCGAACACACATGGCTGGTATATATATATATATATATATATATATATATATATATGAATTACAGAATGTTGGACCTAAAAATGACATGATGATAAAAGGCAAAGATTCACTTGAAGATTATGCAAGCTTTTTTTTTATTAGGCATGTCTACTAATTATATTACAGTTGTGATTACAGCCCATAAGCTATAAAATTATCTCTGACCTGTGTTCTAATAACCTATGATTATTTTCATTGTTTGTCTCTTTTTTTTCTGTCCTCATTTAACTTTGGCGGTGACAATGTACAAATGTGGCAATTATGGTTTCTAGTCACTTTACATTGTAAGCTCTGATGGGCAGGGTCCAACTTCCTTTCTTCATTGTTGCCAGATGTATGTTTTTACAGTTATTTTCCTTATATGAGTGGAATTCTGTTGTATAATTACAGGGGATTAGATAGATTAGTCTGGTTACTAATAGAACCCTTTCAAGCTTCTAGAAAGCATGATTTGATTGTATACGTGCAAGCCTGAAGGGCAAATTGGCACCATGAGGGTGCCACATCATGGCCAAGCCGCTTCTGAAATTCAGCCATCATGCAGTCGAATTTCCCTGAACACTTGTAAAATTATATAAAGGGAGTCATTTATCAAAATAGTGTAAAGTAGAACTAGCTTAGTCGCCCATAGCAATCAATCAGATTCCACCTTTCATTTTGGACAGCTCTTTTGGAAAATGAAAGGAGGTATCTGATTGCTATGGGCAACTAAGCCAGTTCTACTTTACACCAGTTTGATGAATGACCCCCAAATTTTTCACTGGTGGCTGTTTGTTAATGACTGAAATAATTTGCCTAAAACAGCGCAAATAGCAACCAGTAGCACTCTGTCTTTAAAGGGGTTGTAGAATCTCAACATTGCCACTCCGAGATGGGACTCAGCACTGGCCCGGGGGGGGGGGGGGCTTACGGAAACAGCCGAGCGGGCAGGCTCTCCACTGTTACCCTAACTCCCATTGTAGTAAATAGGAGCTATGCAAACAGCATTGGAGTAAAAGCAACACCGCTTCCATAACTTCCCGAGTTTCAGAAGCAGTGTAGCTGCCATTCACTACAGAAAAAGCGGAGCACCTGCCCTCTCACCTGTTTCCGAAAGCCCAGCCACCTGGGGTCAGTGCTTAGTCCCATCGTGCCGTGCAATGGGACAACCCCTTTAACAAAGTGTCTGCACTAGGGGGCTTTTGACGGCAGTGGCTTGGCCTTGTGATGGCCACTACGTGGGCCAGCACCCTAAGGTTTCTAATGCTAAAGTGGTTCCATAATCTACTTTTCACTCCAAAGTTTATTTTCATCAGATACTTTAGCTTCCGTTACTCCTTGGATTGTATTTTTGTTTTCAAATTTATCTAATTTGTCATGTGTCTTCTGTGCCATCATGCCTTATGATAGAGCAGTGATATCTGTTGGGCGGAATACATTTATATTAGTGGGACAACCCCTTTAAATAGATGAAAGAACTTTAATTTTATTTAAAGAGTTTTGAGAAGTAGAAAACTTTAGTGAGACTGTTTACCAACCACCTTCACTTCAGTGGAGCAGAGCTGCAGTACCCTCAGGGGTGGTAAAGTTTCTTCTAACTATGTACTGCTAATGTGTTACAAGTACATTTATAGGGGTTATCTTTTCTACGTTAAACTGTATGTTCAGCCATATTTTAACCCCTATAGAAGATAAAAAATATGGTTCAATGTAAGAGGCTGCATGTTTTTTTCAGGCTACATTGATTCTTTGAGAAAAATACAGTATCAAAATGATAAAATATGTTTTTCATTTTGAAAAAGAAGCATGAAAAATACAACCATGACTAGCTGTATTAATTAAACTTTCTTGGGCAAAAGTGATGGGGGGGGTCTTATCTGACATGGGGGTAGTATGATATCAGATAAGACCCCCAAATCCTCATCAGACCCCCACAAAATGACCCCCATACTCCCCCAGTGCTCACCTCACACATTAAAAACCAGCAGACACTCCGTGGTCAGATCTCCCCTATGTCAAATCACCCCCCCCCCCATGATCTCAGCATGGGGGGGGGGGAAGGGGTTTAATCTGAGAATGGACCGGCCATCATCTGAGCATGGGCGGTCGTCTGAGCATGGGGCGGTCGTCTGAGCATGAGGGTGTTGCCTGAGCATGGGGCAGCCATCTGAGCATGGGCTGTCGTCTGAGCAGGAGGGGTCATCTGAGCATGGGGCGGTCATCTGAACATGAGGGTGTCATCTGAGCATAAGGCAGTCATTTGACAGGTAGGAAAGGTGGTTTAAATACACTTTTAAATGTTTGAAATTGCAGTAATACTGTCGTGTGCACGCATATTTGTGTAACTGTATACCTTGTGGCTCCTGGTAGTCACTTTTTTTTTTTTTTTTTTTGTGGCTCTTTGTGTCTGTAAGGTTGGCCACCCCTGCACTATGTAATACCTAGAACAGGGCCTAGGTGGGTGGAGTATGTCACAAGGACTCAAAGAGCAAGTAAGGCTGGAGTTACACCAATGTTGGCAGTTTCCCTCTGCTCCATTAGATGTGCAGAAAAACAAAAGTAACAGAAGTGCCGGGTCGGCACATAACTGAACCGAATGGAGCCAAACAAACTCCATTGAATATGGGATCTGTTTGGTATGAAATTTTTTTAGACAACAAAAGTTTTTCAAGAAGGACTTTCCGCTCTTTTTGACGGATAACTGAGACCCTAAAAGAAGCACCTGAGGCAGATGTGAACAAACTCTGGGTTTTCATGTTCAGTTTTTTATTTTTATTTATTTATTTATTTTTTGTTAAAGCCAGGATTGGTTTAGAGAGAACACATATAAAGGAAAGACTAAGTATTTTCCTCTTTTAAATTCACTCCTGGCTTTGGCTTCAAAAACTAGATAAAAAACCTGAATGTGGAATCCAAGCCTTTAGGGGCCATTCATGCAGAATTGTCTGTCAGCTACCCATTCTTATCAGTAGGAAGCTGCAGTTTATTTCAGTGACTGCGCCAAGAAAGAATATATCCTTTCATGCTACGGCTGTAGCAATACACCCAAGCTGCATGAGCGGCAGTGAAACCTACCCATGAGAGGTGGATTGCCTATTAAAAGTACTTTTATGGACATTATGCACTTTATGGACTAATCCTGGATATGTGATATATTCATTACATTGTTTTGTATGAAGATGTGAACACTCGCGAGTAAATGGTTGTGGTGTCTTTTTTGTATATTAGATGGTTTCCCTGCATCTGCCTTGGGGGTGAGTCTACATCATATTCAGCTGACGAAAACTATGTGAACTGTTCCTTAGAGAATCTCTGTGTCAGTACTTGACTAAGCACCTATACTAAAGAGAAACAGGGGTCTGCAGCTCATTTGAAGTACCGCAACCACTATCGAAAGGATGTAGGAACAAGTAACCTACTCAACTATTGGTGTTGTGACAGGCATGACACCTTAGGAGACAGTGTTCAATTAATAGAGCTCTTGACTTTAGCCTCAGATCAGGACCAGCGAGACACTGGAGAAGTACAGAGAGGTATATTTAAAAACCACTATAGATGTGGGCTGTCATCTGGGGTCAAGAAGATGATTCAGGAGCACATTTTTGTGAATGAGAAGCTTTATCAGTAATGCATAGTGTGAATGAGAAATTCTCCTGAATCACCTTCTTGGTCCCAGATAACGCGTCCCCTAGGATAATTTTTAAACTTACCTGTAAGTACCTACACTAGGCCTAATATATGTTTTGCCAAGAGTGTTCCTTTACTATTAACTGAATTCAGCAGGTTGCAAATATAAGATGTGAATGAGTCTACAAGAGACCTTAAACTATAATAATAAGTATTCCTGATATTTCCTTTAAATACCAGCCATTCCTCTTCCAGTTTCGTAAGACATTCTTCAATTTAAAGAGTATGTATTCTTTCCGAATGAAGGTTAGCTGTCATTTTGTGACATGGATGCTTCTCCTTAGAGGAAAGCTCTGTGTCTGAGCATGTTCATTGTTGATGGACTGCTTCTCATCAATGGACTATCTTGTCAACTGTACCAGCAGGAGAGGAATAGTTTAATTAAGTCAGAGTTAATGATCTCTGGTAAATGAAAGCTTCACTTTATCAGAGAGATAATTCAGCTCTCCCATGAGTTGTGACAAATGCGCATTAAGTGATGATGCTTCACACCTAGATCACATTGCACACTAGGAAACATGAGGGCTGTGTAACCTTGGTACAAGGATGAGATTTGAAAACTGGATCTTAAAGGACATTTACTGCCTATGTTCCCCTAACCTTCAGATCCCACACGCTATGAATTCCTTGACATGTGAGCAGAAGTGTTTTTAATTACATTTCACACTTCTTCTAGAAAGAATTTATACGTGAAAATATTTTCATGCAATAAAATAGCAAGTTTATGATGTGAAGATGTGACTCAAGTCCCATTAACATTCCTTGTTTCTAGAAAAAATCTATCTTCGTTCTTTAGATAGACAGACTTAATTTGGTTGTAAACAGCGGCTCATATACAGTAAATACGTACAAGCTGTGTAGTCTCATACCATTAAAGTATGGAAGTAGACAAGTACACTTTGACACTTTCTTGTAACATGCCAATAACGTGTGCAGTCTGAAAAGATGACAATTACTCTTACCGGTAACTTGATTTCCCGAAACCTCCACAACGGCACTGACAGGAGCTTGATCCCCCCTCCAGAGGACAGGAAACAACAGCGGAAGCCAAATAAAAGGAACACCTCCTCCAACCTACTTCAGTTAGTAACAGAGAACCGAGGACAGCATATATGCATGCAAAAAAATCATAGAAACTTACTCATAACGTGTATATATATATATATATATATATATATATATATATATATATTGACTTCATATACATATAAAAAGAAATTTTATAACTTTTAATCTTTTTTTTTTTTTTGGGGGAGGGAAATACCCTTATAGTGCCGTTGTGGAGGTTTCGGGAAATCAAATTACCGGTAAGAGTAATTGTCATCTTTCCCTAACACCTCCACACCGGCACTGACAGGAGGAATACCAGAGATACTCCTTTAGGGTGGGACTACAGCAGACAGGACTTTGCGCCCATATGCCATATCCCGATTTGCCATAATATCTCATTTATAATGTTTAAAGAAAGTCATAGGGCTTGACCATGTGGCTGCCCTACAAATTTGGTCAATAGAGGCCGCCCCTCGTTCAGCCCAAGAAGCAGAAAGAGCTCTAGTGGAATGTGCCTTTAGCTCAACCGGAGGAGCACAGTTCTTTTCTTTATAGCACAAGGTAATGGTAGATTTAATCCATCGGGCAATCGAAGCTTTAGAGGCTCCCATGCCCCTATTTCTCCCTTGGAATTGGACAAGAAGATGGTTAGATTTCCTGAAGGACTCTGTAGCTTCCAAATATGCTAGAAGACATCTCCTGACATCCAGATTATGGAATGCTTCTTCTTGCTGGGAAGACGGAGAAGTACAAAAAGACGGCAACACAACTTCCTGCTGGCAGTGAAACTTCGATACTATCTTTGGAAGGAAGTCTGGAGAATAATTCTGTCGTCCAGGACCGTCAGGTAGGGATGCTTACATGAGAAAGCTTGCATTTCTCCCACTCGTCTGGCAGTCGTTATTGCAATGAGAAAGGTGGTTTTGAAAGTCAGCATTCTAATAGCAATCTCCGAAATAGGTTCAAATGGTTCGGCCATGAGTGCAGACAGTACCAAATTTAGGTCCCAGGGGGGAACCCAAAATGGTAAGAGGGGCGTAACCGGATTGTGCCTTTAGAAATCTTATAATCAAAGGTATCTCTGCTAGCTTGGTATCCATGAAGGCAGTAAGAGCAGACACCTGAACCTTCAGAGTACTGGTCTTTAGGCCTTTATTGAATCCTGCCTGAAGGAAATCCAGTATTAATCCCACATATGGGGAAGTTAACGGATTCCAACGATGGCCTGCAAAAGATAGGAAAGCATTCCAGACTCGCAAATAGATCCTTGAAGTGACCTTTTTTCTGCTACATAATAAAGTGTCAATCACATCATCTGACAATCCACTCTTTTTTAGTAGCTCCCACTCAATCTCCAGGCCGCAGGTGGAGCTGATGTAACCTCGGATGAAGAGCTGGTCCCTGATGTAGTAGATCTGGAATTTGCGGCAAGAGCCAGGCTTCTTCTATTGAGAGGGACTGGAGAAGGGGAAACCAAGATCTTTTTGGCCAGAAGAGAGCGATAAAGATGATCTGAGCCTTTTCCTGTTTTATTTTCATTAGGGCCCTTGGGATCAGGGAAAAGGGAGGGAAGGCATACAGGAGTCCCTTGGGCCAGGACTTTGAGAGAGCATCCATCCTCTCTAGACCGTCCTGGGGGTAGATTGAATAGAAATTGTTTACCTTCCTGTTTTGCCTGGTAGCGAATAGGTCCCAGATCGGAGGCCCCCATCTTTCTAATATTTGGAGAAAGACTTCTTCCTTCAAGGACCATTCTCGTTCCCGAATCGTCTGTCTGCTGAGGAAGTCGGCCAGAATATTTTCTTCCCCTTTTAAGTGCATTGCTGAAATGGACTTCACATTTCTTTCCCCCCAACTGAGGATTTTGCTGGATACCGCCGACAGAGACGTGTTTCTTGTCCCTCCTTGGCGGTTCAGATAAGATACTGTGGTGGCATTGTCTGAATATATTTTTATATGATGACTTCAAACCACTGTATCTAGATGTTTTAGGGCTTCCAGGACGGCAGTCAGTTCCCTCAGATTTGATGACAAGGAAGCCATCTCGGGGCTTCACGCTCCTTGAACCATGTGATGAAGTGTATGAGCCCCCCAACCATGACTGCTTGCATCTGTGGTAATGGTGATCAGATCGTCCGGTCGCCACAGAACCCCCGACTGTAGGTGTTTTTTTTATCATCCACCAACAGAGGGATGACTTTACCGCATGTGGAATTTTTACTTTTTTCTCTAGAGAACCTTGTCTTCTGTCCCAGACTGACAGGAGGAAGGCCTGAAGTATTCTGGTGTGGGCCTGAGCCCAGTTGACCGAGGATATTGTCGATGTTAGAAGTCCTAATAGTCGCATCACCCCTCTGATGGAGGACGTCTTCCTTGTGGAGAATTGCCTTACTACCTTCATCAGATTTTGTACTTTTTCTGGGGATAAAAAGGAACACTGTTGGTGAGAATCTAGCAACACCCCTAGAAAGACCTTCCTTTGGCTGGGTACGAGGCTTGATTTGTCCAGGTTGATTACCCAACCTAAAGATTGCAGAATCTGGGTCAGAGTATCGAGGTGATTTAAGAGCTTCACCTCCGATTCTGCTGCGATTAACAGGTCGTCCAAATAAGGAACTACTAAGATGCCTTTTTGATGGAGATTTCCTACCACCTCTGCCATGACTTTTGTAAAAATCCGAGGGGCACTGGAGAGGCCGAAAGGCAGTGCTTGAAATTGGAAATGACTTAGGCGCCCTTTGACGTAGACTGCAAATCTGAGAAATTTTTGACTTTCTGAGTGTATGGGCACGTGATAATAGGCGTCGGCCAGATCTACTGTAATCATATAGCAGTCTTGAACAAGCAGGTTTACTGTGGATCTGACTGTGTCCATTTTGAATTTTTGATAGATGACATATTGGTTTAAATACTTTAGATTGAAGATCGTTCTGTATTTCCCATTGGGTTTTTTTATGAGAAAAAGGGGGGAATAAACCCCCATACCTCTTTGCTTTTCTGGGACCTGAACAATCACATTTTTTTTCCAGCAGAGTCATAACCTCTGACTCTATGGCAGACTGTTTGTCTGAATTTGGGGAGAACTTGTTCGTCATAAACCTTTGAGGGGGAAGGGAACGCAATTCTATTCTGTAACCCGAGCAGATTAAATCTAGAATCCAGGGGGAGTTTATTAGAGATTCCCATGCCCGAGCATGGTGAGATAACCTGCCCCCCACCGGGTATCTGGCGTCATTGAGATTTCTTGGAAGAAGAATCGGGATTAAACAGGAATCCCTTCCCTCTTCCTTTTGATGACTGCCACCTATTTGAGGAATCTTTTCTTCTTTGGTCTTGTCTGAATCTTCCTTGCCCACGAAAATTTTTACGCTGTTGATAAAAACGTGACTCAGAAGGAAAGCCTTTCTTCTTATCGGAGGCTTTGTCTAGGATGTCATCTAATGCCGATCCAAAAAACCTGTCTCCCTCTCAAGGAATGGAGCAGAGACGGCTCTTTGAACCTGCATGCCCCGACCAGGATCTCAGCCAGATGGCTCTTCGGGTGGCGTTAGATAAAGCTGTAGTATGGGCCGATAATGCCACTAAATCCGCTGAAGAGTCCGCCAGAAAATTGGCAGCCTGCTTAAGGACTGGGAGAGAGGCCACAATTTCCTCTCTAGGAGTGCCTGCTGTCAAGTGGTTTTCCAGATGATTAATCCATATTGATAAAGATCTCGCAGTACAAGTGGCGGCGATAGAAGGTCTAAACATGGCCGCCCCTGACTCCCAAGTCTTCCTAAGCAGGCCTTCACACTTTTTGTCGATCGGGTCTTTTAAAAGACCCATGTCTTCAAATGGAAGAGCGGATTTCTTTGAAATCCGCGCAACAGGGGCGTCAATTCTAGGGGCTTTGTCCCAGGAATCACAGTCGGTGTCAGCAAACGGATATTTCCTTTTGAAGGCCCTAGACACAGAGGGTCTCTTTTCTGGATCCTTCCATTCTTTGGGTATAATCTTTTTGATATTGTCATGCACAGGAAAAACACGTTTTTTCTTTTCCCCCAGACCCTGAAACATCTGATCTCGGATCGACATGGGTTCTTTAATCTCTTCTATCCCCATAGCCGCTCTTTTTAATAAGGATTCAGTGTCTTTAGGAGAACAGAGGGGGCGACCAGAACCGTCTTCAGAGGAGTCAAAATCATCAGCTGAAAACGGTTCCCCCTCGTCTAGTTCTGCCAATTCAGAAAGAGGCTCCCTAGATTTAGACGAGGATGGCCGAGGGGATGATGGGGTCATCCGTAAATTAATGGCGGAATTAACTTCGTCCCGTATTAGAACCCTGAGATTTTCCATAAAGGAGGGGGATTCTTCTGCTACAACTTTCTCAGTACACCGGGCACAAAGAGGTTTTCTATAGGAAGAAGCTAACGTCTTCCTACACATCCCACACTTCTTCTTTGAAGATTCACCACCTGACGCCTTCACTGGTGTTTCCCTCACCTAAAGGGTCATATAATAACAAGGTTTTAGGCCCCAACCTCTAACTAGTAAATGGCCTGCACCAACACCCGGGTGGTGAATAGGAATAACATTCACGGAGGAGGTCTCTTACCGGGCTGAGGGCTTTACAGGGATCCGCAGGTCTGCGTGCTGTATCTTCTGTGGAGGACATCCTGGACAGAGGAGGTGCAACAGACACCTCTACAGAGGCCACAGAGCAAATTTAAACTCTGGGCCCCCGCCGTCTACAGGCACCGCCCCCACGTTGCCGAACACGCCGTTCATACTTCCGGCGCACCTTGATGACGCGGGCGCCGCCGGAAGTCCCAAACCGGAAGTAGGGCAAAGGAGCACGTCGAAGGAGCCTCCGGCCCAAGGAGGACTCCACCTGCATGGCCTAGGACGCCGATCCCTCCGCGAAGCTGCGGAACAGCCCGGGGATGCCACAAGCGGGACTTACTCCGGAGGGACAGAGAAGGAGAGCGCCGCTCCCCCGGTGCCTCTGTCCCCTACCCAGCCCTCCCGGATGGGGTGAGTCCAGGCTGGGCGCATAATCTTTAGTTAGCCAGCGGCACTGGCAGGCTTCCACCCTGTCCAGAGGGACAGGAAACAACAACTGAAGCAGGTTGGAGGAGGTGTTCCTTTTATTTGGCTTCCGCTGTTGTTTCCTGTCCTCTGGAGGTGGGATCAAGCTCCTGTCAGTGCCGGTGTGGAGGTGTTAGGGAAACAGGTGTGTACTCACATGTACATGCTTGGCATTTCAGGTACTTGACCAGGCATTTGTTACCAGAAGCATATAGTCACTACCTCTCTAACTTACTAATGAGTTCTATATACTTCTCTGTGACCATCCAGTAAATTACCATAAGTATATATGTGTATATAATAGACAAATAGGAGCCTCATCAGAACTTTCAGGACACCATACAGTGTAAACGTTGAAGCCTTGTTTCAGGAGGGCTACTTTAAAATGATACAATTCTGGCTGCTTGAAGCCACCACTAAGGGGAGCTTGCTGCGCATTGAATTATATAGCTCAATACTAGCTGTATAAATCCTTATGCAGTGAGCTCCCCAACTTGGTAACGGTCACAAACAATTTTATTTTATTTTTTGACTTATATGGTCAATAAATCTATTTTATTATATGATGAAGAACATTTTTGGGTACACTAACGTGATCCAGTTGCTGCCTGTAGCCACTGAAGCATTTACCTAGTGATTATCCTTTTCTGCAGTTCTTTTGATATATCTTTAAACCTTCTTTTTAGCTAATTATTACCCCTAAATAATTGTCTATTTGCCAGTAAATTATTGATTAGCCTGTCATTGTTTACCACTAAACGAAGCTGAAACTAATTTCTAAATATGAAATTCGCTTATCTCTAGCAGCAATGCTTGGTACTGTATGTTACCACTTTACAGTAATGAACGATTAATTCACATTAATTTGTCATTTCTTTCTCCCTAGGCTCATCTGCCGTCATAAGAAATAAAGGTAGGCGTTAGTCATCTGACATTCTGTATTTATTATAGAACTGAATGCCTGCAGCAGTAAAAGTCATACATTACAACATATAAATGTGAGAATTATGAGAGCTGAATTCTTCAAATGTTTTTGATGCTACAGGTATCTCTTGGTTTGTAACATATATTAATTCTTAGTTGATCAGATTAAAAAAAAGACTCGGGTCCATCAAGTCCAGTCTATAAACCTACATTGCTGATCCCTTATGAGGCAGAGGCCAATTGCCCAATATTAGGCACAGATTTCCTACTTGACTCCAAATCTGGCATTCAGAATAACTCCGTGGATCAACAGCCCATCTTCAAAAATCTAGAATAGTCCTTTTTAACATGATATTATATCTTTATTGTTGCAGAGAATTTCATTGTCTCAATGCTCATTGCTTACAGTAAAGAATCCCCATCTATGACTATGGTGAAACTCCCTTACTTCTAGACCAGGGACCTCAGGGGCCAGCTGCTGGTCATGCTTTCAGGACTTCATTAGTATTGAGCAGGTAATATAGTGTCCATGCATCAGAACTTACTGCAGATATTCATTCTGTGGGATAGTCTCAAATCATGATCGGTAGGTGGGCCCTGAGGACTGGAGTTGAGGAACACTGTTCTAGACCTACCGATATCCCCCTGTCATGGATACAGGTATAGATATAAAAAAGATCACTAGAACAATCTACATACTATCTCTTCATGCAGGGGTGCACCTAGCCTTTCTGCTGCCTGAGGCGAAAACAGAAACGGCGCCCCTACCCCAATGCCAATTTCTTAACCAAACCCCTTTGCCACAATGAAAGAGCTCATTGTCCATGGCCCTACTGCTGCCCCCCTCTTGTCCCTACCTGGTGCTGCCTGAGGCGATCGCCTCACCTGGCCTCATTGGTGGTGCACCCCTGTCTTCATGGTATTCTTATTATGTAGATGTAGGAGAAAATAGCAGATTAACCTATTTTGTGGGCAGTGCCAAGGATGGCATCAACCGTTGTCAGTAATTCCAATGGTAGTTTATTCGTCTACGCGTTTCAGGGGCAAAGTGCCCCCTTCTTCAGGACAATAATAGATATACAGCCAGGTAAACAGATCACGGCCAGGAGAACCAGAGCGGTGGCACAGTATCTGTCAGACAAGAAATTATCACTTCGTTATTGCATACTTAGGCTCCATTCACACGTCCCGTTTTTCTTTCCTGATTCGATCCTGATCCTGATCTGGATCCATTCATTTCAATGGGTCCTGAAAAAATCAGGATTGAATCAGGAAAGAAAAATAGGACGTGTGAATGTAGCCTTATCCTCTGTGTTTTTTTTCTGGTTGCCTCCCTAAACTGGGCAAGCCTTTTACCAAAACAGCCAGCTGCAAAAAATGCTTGTGTGACCTGTCTTCAATATTCCCCATAGACTGCAAGGGTTTCTTGCAGTTTTTGGTGCAGGTTTGATGCAGCTTTGCATTGCACTGAAAGGGGTGAAATTCACAAAAAAAAATTTACATGCTACTGCAGGTCAATCTCCGCATGGCCCGAAAAAGCAAAGAGTACAGTGCCTTGCGAAAGTATTCGGCCCCCTGGAAGTTTTCAACCTTTTGCCACATTTCAGGTTTTAAACAAAAAGATATAACATTTTAAATTTTTGGTGAAGAATCAACAGCAAGTGGGTCACAATTGTGAAGTGGAACGAAATTTATTGGATCATTTAAACTTTTTTTGTAATAATAAAACTGAAAAGTGGCGCGTGCAAAATTATTCGGCCCCCTTGCATTAATACTTTGTTGCGCCAGTCACTTGGGGTAAGTCTCTATCAGTTTTGCACATCTAGAGACTGAAATTCTTGCCCATTCTTCCTTGCAAAACAGCTCGAGCTCTTTGAGGTTGGATGGAGAGCGTTTGTGAACAGCAGTTTTCAGCTCTTTCCACATATTCTCAATTGGATTCAGGTCTGGACTTTGACTTGGCCATTCTAAGACCTGGATACGTTTATTTTTGAACCATTCCATTGTAGATTTTGTCTCATGTTTGGGATCATTGTCTTGTTGGAAGATAAATCTCCGTCCTAGTCTCAGGTCTTTTGCAGACTCCAACAGGTTTTCATCTAGAATGGTCCTGTATTTAGCTCCATCCATCTTCCCATCAATTTTAACCATGTTCCCTGTCCCTGCTGATGAAAAGCAGGTCCAAACCATGATGCTGCCACCACCATGTTTGACAGTGGGCATGGTGTGTTCAGGGCGATGAGCTGTGTTGCTTTTACGCCAAACATATCGTTTTGCATTGTTTCCAAAAAGTTTGATTTTGGTTTCATCTGACCAGAGCACCACCTTCCACATGTTTGGTGTGTCTCCCAGGTGGCTTGTGGCAAACTGTAAACGAGACTTTTTATGGATATCTTTGAGAAATGGCTTTCTTCTTGCCACTCTTCCATAAAGGCCAGATTTGTGAAGTGTTTGACTGATTGTTGTCCTATGGACAGACTCTCCCACCTCAGCTGTAGATCTCTGCAGTTCATCCAGAGTGATCATGGGCCTCTTGGCTGCATCTCTGATCAGTCTTCTCCTTGTTTGAGATGAAAGTTTAGAGGGACGGCCGGGTCTTGGTAGATTTGCAGTGGTCTGATACTTCTTCCATTTCAATATGATCACTTGCACAGTGCTCCTTGGGATGTTTAAAGCTTGGGAAATCTTTTGGTATCCAAATCCGGCTTTAAACTTCTCCACAACAGTATCACGGACCTGCCTGCCCCACTTGTTGTTAATTCTTCACCAAAAATTTAAAATGTTATATCTTTTTGTTTGAAGCATGAAATGTGGCAAATGGTTGAAAAGTTCCAGTGGGCCGAATACTTTCGCAAGGCACTGTATGTGCATTTATCTTATACACTTTGCTGGTACTGTTATGCTGCAGTTCATTTGCACGAGAATCCGCACAGGAAAAACATAATGTAATCCGCAACGAGTGGAGGTAGCCTAAGGCCTATTTCACACAAGTGAGTTTTGCTCGGGTGCAAAGCGTGATGTGAACGCATAGCACCCGCACTGAATGCTGACCGATTCATTTCAATGGGTCTGTGTACAAGTGGTTTTTTCACACGTGTGAAAAATGCAGCATGTTCTATAGTCTATGCAGCATGTTCTATGTTCTATATTTTTCACGCAGCCCTGGACCCATAGAAGTGAATGGGGCTTTAGTGAAAAACGCATTGCATCCGGAAGCAAGTGCGGATGCAATGCATTTTTCACTGATGGTTGCTAAGAGATGTTGTTTGTAAACCTTAAGGTTTTTATCACGCACGTGAAAAACACATCAAAACGCATTGCACCCGGCGGGAAAAAACTGAACAACTGAACGCAATCGCAGACAAAACTGACTGAACTTGCTTGCAAAATGGTGCGAGTTTCACTGAACGCATCCAGAGCCAATCTGTATCGTTCATGAAAAGGTGGTTTCCAGGCTCCAGGTACTGATAAACTACCCTCCGTGAATGAGAGCGGAGCTGCAGTAACCCGGCACGGCCACTACACTTTGAATGGAGCCAGTTCTAGTGCCAGAGGCTGTAGAGAGTGGCTAACCAAATGGTCTGATATTGATGACCTATCCTGAGGATGTCCTCAATATCTGAAGCCTGAAAATCCTTTTAATGTCTATGTACCATGCACAATATTTGTTCAAACATGCAGTTTCTAGGAGTAACGCACAGACAGCACCAGGAGATTATCTTCTGCCCTCAGCCTCCATTACGGACAGGGTTTCTTCCACCTTTACCTTGGCTTACACTAGTTTTATTTTGAACATTGATTTTGTGTACCAGTCCAGTGAGATCTGCTTCCTTTCTTCCAAATAAAACCCAAAAAACAGAGGACCACCCAGTATTTGCCCAGGAGCCTTAGGACAGTTAACACTATGGCTATCCTGAGAGCCTGCTCATTTGCTAGGCTTTGAGTTCTACGCATACAGTCATGGCCAAGAGTTTTGAGAATGATACAAATATTAATTTTTACAAAGTCTACTGCTTCAGTTTTTATAATGGCAATTTGCATATACTCCAGAATGTTATAAAGAGTGATCAGCTTAAAGGGGTATTCTCATCTTAGACAATGGGGGCATATCGCTAGGATATGCCCCCATTGTCTTATAGGTGCGGGTCCCACCGCTGGGACCCGCACCTATCTCCAGAACGGAGCCGGGAGCGCTGCGCCTGGAGGACCCCAGGTTTCCGGGGGTCCGGCCACCACCAGGCGCAGCTCCCCGCGCCGCTCATAGAAATGAATGGGAGCCGGGCCGTGCATGCGCGGTGCGCTCCCATTCATTTCTATGGAGCCGACGGAAGTAGCCGAGCCAGTGCTCGGCTATTTTCGGCGGCCCCATAGAAATGAATGGAGGGCGGCTGCGCATGCGCAGTGCGCCCTCATTCATTTCGGGGGCTCCGTTCTGGAGATAGGTGCGGGTCCCAGCGGTGGGACCCGCACCTATAAGACAATGGGGGCATATCCTAGCGATATGCCCCCATTGTCTAAAATGAGAATAACCCTTTAACAGCAATTACTTGCAAAGTCAATATTTGCCTAGAAAATGAACTATATCCCCCAAAACACATTTCAACATCATTGCAGCCCTGGCTTAAAAGGACCAGCTAACATCATTTCAGTGATTGCTCCATTAACACAGGTGTGGGTGTTGATGAGGACAGGACTGGAGATCAATCTGTCATGATTAAGTAAGAATGACACCACTGGACACTTTAAAAGGAGGCTGGTGCTTGGCATCATTGTTTCTTTTCTGTTAAAGGGGTATTCTCATCTTAGACAATGGGGGCATATCGCTAGGATATGCCCCCATTGTCTTATAGGTGCGGGTCCCACCGCTGGGACCCGCACCTATATCCAGAACGGAGCGGGGAGCGCTGCGCCTGGCCACCACCAGGCGCAGGTCCCCGCTCCGCTCATAGAAATGAATGGGAGCCGGGCCGTGCATGCTCGGTGCGCTCCCATTCATTTCTATGGAGCCGACGAAAGTAGCCGAGTCAGCGCTCGGCTATTTTCGGCAGCCCCATAGAAATGAATGGAGGGCGGCTGCGCATGCGCAGTGTGCCCTCATTCAGTTCGGGGGCTCCGTTCTGGATATAGGATATATATCCTAGCGATATGCCCCCATTGTCTAAAATGAGAATAACCCTTTAACCATGGTTATCTCTAAAGAAACACGTGCAGTCATCATTGCACTGCACAAAAATGGCCTAACAGGGAAGAGTATCCCAGCTAGAAAGATTGCACCTCAGTCAACAATCTATCGCATCATCAAGAACTTCAAGGAGAGAGGTTCCATTGTTGCCAAAAAGGCTCCAGGGCGCCCAAGAAAGACCAGCAAGTGCCAGGACCGTCTCTTAAAAGTGTTTCAGCTGCAGGATCGGGCTACCAGCAGTGCAGAGCTTGCTCAGGAATGGCAGCAGGCAGGTGTGAGTGCATCTGCACGCACTGTGAGGTGGAGACTCTTGGAGCAAGGCCTGGTCTCAAGGAGGGCAGCAAAGAAGCCACTTCTCTCCAGAAAAAACATCAGGGACAGACTGATATTCTGCAAAAGGTACAGGGAGTGGACTGCTGAGGACTGGGGTAAAGTCATTTTCTCTGATGAATCCCCTTTTCGATTGTTTGGGACATCTGGAAAACAGCTTATTCGGAGAAGACGAGGTGAGCGCTACCACCAGTCTTGTCTCATGCCAACTGTAAAGCATCCTGAAACCATTCATGTGTGGGGTTGCTTCTCAGCCAAGGGAATCGGCTCTCTCACAGTCTTGCCTAAAAACACAGCCATGAATAAAGAATGGTACCAGAATGTCCTCCGAGAGCAACTTCTCCCAACCGTCCAAGAGCAGTTTGGCGAGCAACAATGCATTTTCCAGCATGATGGAGCACCTTGCCATAAAGCAAAGGTGATAACTAAATGGCTCAGGGAACAAAACATAGAGATTTTGGGTCCATGGCCTGGAAACTCCCCAGATCTTAATCCCATTGAGAACTTGTGGTCAATCATCAAGAGACGGGTGAACAAACAAAAACCTACAAATTCTGACAAAATGCAAGCATTGATTGTGCAAGAATGGACTGCTATCAGTCAGGATTTGGTCCAGAAGTTGATTGAGAGCATGCCAGGGAGAATTGCAGAGGTCCTGAAGAAGAAGGGTCAACATTGCAAATATTGACTTGCTGCATTAACTCATTCTAACTGTCAATATAAACTTTTGTTACTCATAATATGATTGCAATTATATTTCTGTATGTGATAAAAACATCTGACAAACACACATAAAAACCAGAGGGCAGCAGATCATGTGAAAATATAATATTTGTGTCATTCTCAAAACTTTTGGCCATGACTGTAGGTTTATGACTTCCCTGTCAGCCTTTTAATACCGCACAGAGCCGCAGCTGTAGGAAGGAATTCCCATTTAGCCTCTTCCCCCATGTAGTAGTGTAAGGGAATATTTGTATGAAATAATCTCTTTTTCTGACTTTAGAGATTAGCTATGATATCTTCCATCCACAAGATGGAGCCTTGTACTTTCTTAGGGATAGAAATAATTAAGTCATATTGAGTCACTATTAAGAGGCACCAGTAATACTACTGAAATATTATTTGCTTCAAGGAACATCCATAATGTGTTTAATGTACACTTACCTAATAATATAATCTTTAAAATAGCATAGATTAGATAATATAGAAGGAAAAAAAATACTGTGTTCTGACTGTAAAGTAAGGTTCACACTTGACATATTCATTACTCATGTGATGATTCTCAGGCTTAAAAGAGTTGTCCAGGACTTAGCCCCCCTCCCACAGCAGCACCTGTGAAGATACATATACTTGCCCGCTTCCCCATTCACTTTCGGGCTCCATGGCTCATGGTTGTCTTTAATGGACTTTCGGTCACTGCCTGTTAACTTTCCCATGGATAGGGTCATGTGCAGCCCATGATCAGTGGTGACATGTTCCCTAGCTGCACATCACTGCTGGGTCATATGCCACTTGGGGACACATCACCACTGAGGCCAGTTATTGGCTGCAGCAGAGCATGTGATCCTGTCAATGTGGAAGTTAACAGCCAGAAGTCCAGTGAGCCATGGAGCAACGGGGAGCAGGTAAGCACAGATCTCTTTACCGATACCGCTGGGAGGAAGGAATTAAGATAAAAACTACTGAACAATTCACTTAGCATGTCGCAAACTATGGACCGGGTCTGACTGTAATACGTGTGCTCCATGTTTGTTACACGCCAATCAAGGATAAAATACTGCTGCATGTAGTGGTATCTAGAATGCTGAAATCCATACCATATAATCAATGGGATCCACTGGACGCCATTAGTGCCCAGCATCTACAGTGATCTGGCGATTCTGTTTTTTAACGGGGCTGGCTCTCTAGACTTCACAGTTTTTCGAATCATTAAAAAGAGTCTTTCACCTGTTTTTCACCAATATAACTAACAGCACTGCCCCACAGAAGATTGCAGACACATCCCAGACATACCTGTGTGCACTTTGCTTTTCCTGGGCATGGAATACAGACACACTTTTATTCTGCAGGAAACATCTCCCAAGTGCCCGGCTCTGCTGCTCCAAGTGCCCAAAGCAAACCAGACTGAAGAGGGGAGGGCTGCTTTAGCTGCTCGTATCTTGGGATTGGTAGCAGATAGAAAAATGGTTCTGGCCTTCTTTGAAAGCTGGCATTTCAAGCTTTTAAATTATACTAAAATTATAGCATTATATCAGAAGATGTAACTGTCAGAAATTAAGTTGGGAGCGACGGGCACTCATCCTGCCTTGACCCTGGCCTTTTACTGACTTTACTGTTCCTTTGGTGCGTCTGACCTCTGTGGGTCAGCTGTCAACCACAACGGGACTACCCCAGGAGATAGTGGTCTGTGGCTCCCTGCAGCAAAGTCCAAATCCCTGTATAAGGGTTGAAGGTTGAATAGCAGGTGGCTTCCAGGATAAGACCCATAGGTCTAGCCCAAAGTCAAACCAGTTGGTTGATCTGTGAAGATGTCCATGAAGGATTCATGTTTGGCATGTTTGTCCTTTTTTTCCCTCTGTGTGGTATCCATATTTCATGTGCACTACTAGGCTGAAAATGAATTTCCAGAGCATCTCCTAGCAAGGATCCATAAGCATCACGGCCCAAACACGGATGACATCCTTGTTGTGCACATGGTTTTCATGGACCCATAGACTATAATGTGTGTAAGGAATCTGTAAAAGAAAATTATATATCTGATGTCACCTCCTGGCATTGACCCTGTCTGTTATTTGATGTTTTACCTTCTGGTTCTGTCTTTTTCAGCCAGTCTCTCTACCTCATTTAGTTTAGGTCCCTGCACCTAGTTAAGGTAGGGACCATCGCCAATTTGAAGGTCGTCATTTAGGCGAGATCATCCAAGTAGGTAGGGACATTGGTGCGGGTGGAGCTTAGATCTGCACTGCTTTCTGCCTTACAAGATATAGGGCCCTCGTGTTTTCTAGTCTGCTGCCAAGTAGTGTGAATGCAATACTAAGTATTCACTCGAGGGCTTCTTATACCTATTATCAGTCATATGTAATCTACCAACAATGGTGCAAAATATATGTATCACACTTGCTCCAGATGATGGTTCTCATTTCTAGATTGCATTCCTATGTTATCACATTGTATCAATAAGTCTGATGGTGTCGTGAACTGTAGTTCATGTAACCCAGGGATGCCCAACCTGTGGCCCTCCAGCTATTGCAAAACTACAACTCCCAGCATGTCCTGAGAGCCTACAGCTATCAGGCTGCAGCAGGGCATGGTGGAAGTTGTAGTTTTACAACAGCTGGATGGCCGCAGGTTGAGAATCCCTGATGTAACCAATTAATCAATATTGTTGTTGCAGGTATCACTTAATTAGTACCTTAATTAGGCAACTCAATGGGTCACACTTTACATATTGGCAAGTAGATTGCTTATTACTTGCATTTAGAAGGTATGAAACAATCTCGCCCAGTTATGGAGATCTGAATGCCTTTATTTTCTGTGTACATCGTGAACCAAAGCAGTGTTTCATTTGTTTGGTCTTCTGTAGTGCCTATGGACATTCTGCTGCACTGTGCAAAGATGTGGATGCTCAATGTTCCACTCTGCCCTCATTTGCAAGGGTAACCTATGGGCACCAGTGCCAGCCAGACAGAATGCCATATCTGTAGTGATTATGCAGGTGTATACGGATGGCTTGGTATTGCGCTAGACACATTTCTTCAGCAGAGAACATATAATGTGTACGGTATCTGACTTACTGATGAAGTGTGCTGGCATAAGAATATAATATAGAGATGCACTATTATCTGGAGCAAGTTTGAAAAGGACAGCAGAAGATATGCATACATTTTGCTTTATTGATTGTGGATTACATATAACTCCTAAGTAATGGCTGAAGTAAACACCTAGGATTTTATTCTCACAAGTTGGCAGCAGACTAGGAAACGTGAGGGCCACTCTGTCTGCATGCATTGATTTATCCTCTTAGCACATTAGCACTTTGATATATGGATCAAACCGTCTATTAGGTGTAGAAATATACAGTAGATAAGTCTGCAAAAATGTAGTACTTTATTCCAAGTTTGATTAAAAGTCACCCGGAATACAAAAATAAAAATTCCAGAGATGCTTACGCATTTTGCACAAGTCTGTGCTTCATCACAGCGTGTAGTCTCATAGGAACCTGACTGATTTAAAATCCCATGGATCAATAGGGAGACAAGAACAACCGAAAATTACATAGCATATAGTAAGGTATGCACCATAAACACACAAAGTATTCCAAAAAGACACATCGCTGTTACATATTTATAGATAATTGTGCCCAGACATACGTGCTGGCTGAGTGCTGGATCTGTTGTTTCTGAAGCTGTTCCTATAATACACAGCACACTGAGCATTATTCCTTTTATTTTTTGTATTCTTAGTGCCTGTTAGATGGGTTGTTTTATATATCAGCACTGTATTGTAATAAAGGATTTTTATTGATTAGATTTTATCTTATATACTATTACAAACACAAATGTGTAGTACTGCACAATAAGTAGTTTTTAGACATTGGGCACATCATTTTATTGTTTCATTGTTATTATTGTAGTGTGTGATTTAATAAATTGCCCAAAAACTGTGACATGAAGAGAGCTGGTCCATTGACTAGCATTTTATTTCTTTTCTATTTCATTGGGGTACAAAGATAGACCTCAGCGCTTGATAATATAGCCATTGTAGATTTCTGGTGAGCTGCCAAACAGAATTTCCCAGCAGCCCTACTGGCATTTAGCTGGGCCCAATACTCCAACTCACTGGTGCAGATTTATTATTAGAAATGTGGCAGAAGTATGACACCTGTCTTACCTCACATTTATTAAGGATTGTAGACACTATTTCTACCTTGCTCGACAAGGGAAGTATGGCTTAATGGAGTCTGTCAGCAAGAACATGCCTAAGTAACATAGTCTACTGCCAAATAGGGTTTGCTTATCTGAATAAAATAGTATCTTTTTCTAGTAAATCTATGGCTACTTTGCAGAGAATTTCAACTTTACATCAATATGCAAATTAGTTGTTAAGTGCACCAAGAGCATTCCCGCCGCCCTTAGTGCAACCAAGCTATCCCCTAATTTCCCTGCCCAGCTAGCTCATCAAAAAGTTGATAGACATGTCCATGCATTAGGTACATCATCTCACCTGGCCCTGTATTCTTGCACATGCAATGTTCATTTTAATAGCACAGTTCTAGTCCTGGCAGAGACTCAGGGCTATACTGCACATGGGTCACTATTAAATCAAATGGTGCATGCGTGAGAATGCAGGACCAGCCGAGATAGTGTACTTAAAGGGGTTCTCCAGGAATTAAGAAAATGAAAATACTTAAATATTACTTTATAATAAATATATTCTCAAATACCTTTCATTATTTATAATGGATCGTTTTGTCTGAGGAGCAATCATCGGGGGAAACAAAATGGCCGCTGTCCTATTAGTACACACAGAACCTGTCCTAATCACATATGGGGACAAGTTACTTTACAACACTGAGGTAAAGAGCTGCCTCATCCTTCTCTCCTACTTGTCAGGGATTATGATCCTGAATACAGATGATAAGAACTTTAGCTGAATTTCTGGGGAATTTAGTTCATGAGGAGACATGAAATACAGAGAGGACGGACAGGATAGACTGTGGTAATGTGGGGCCGTGGTAATGGAGACTGTAAACAAGTGCATCTGCTCATTAGCCACACCTCACCCTCCTTTTATGTCTCCTCATCTTCTCCATTCCCACAAAGATTCACCTGTATGCCGTATCATGATTCCTGAGAAGCAGAACAGAGAGGAGGAGTAGACAGTGCTATGGCTAATTGTGGTGAAGTAACTTGTCCTTCTGTGTGATTAGGACAGGTTATGTGTGTACTGATAGGACGGCGGCCATTTTTTTTTCTCCTAATGATTGCTCCCAAGACAAAACAAGCCATTCTAAGTAATGAAAGGTATTTGTGAATATATTTATTATAAGATAATATTTAAGTATTTTCTTTTTTTTTAATTCCTGGAGAACCCCTTTAATGCCTGGCCTCATCAATCAGTGGTCTGAGGGAAGGCTGGGCAGAGAAAGGAGGGTAGCTTGGGTGTACAGAGAACCGCAGAAAAGTTTGGAAATACTTGGTGCACTCAACCACTAATTTGCGTATTTATGAAAAGATTAAATTTTCATCAATGGAACTACGGATTTACTAGAAAACTGCACTGTTTTATTCAGTTGCTCAAACTCTACTTGGCAGTGGGCTGTGTTACATAGGCATGTTCCTGCCTACAGACTCCCTTTAAGATGTGAATGTGTGCATGTTAAGCCAATAGGTTGTGTAAACTTATGCTAGACAGTCTAAAAGTGCCAGATTTATCGTGCAGCATCAGCCACTGTGATAAGTTTATTGTATTTTAAACTCTCCAGGTTTCACTGTCTGACTCTTGGACATAATTAGTAAATGAGCCCCTCTGTTTTTTCCCATAAACTGTATTCCAATATACTGACACACTAGACAGACTGTTGCAAATGTTTGTGTCACAGGAGGGAGGTAGTGAGCCCTGTCTGAAGCCCCAACCACTGTCCCTGCCTACTTACACGGCCCGTCCTAAACAACGGCACGTAACTTGTCGACAGACCTGAGTCTGTGCATGGGCGTAAGGGGGAGGGGAACAAGGGATAAAATAACGAACAAAGACAAAACACATAACACAATATAGAAGGGTCAGCAAGCCAAAGGGTCGTACCAGGAAGTCTCGTCAATACCAGGGGATAAAGCAGAAAGCGAAGTCCTAAACACACAAGCCGAAGTCCGATACACACTGAAGTCACTATACCAAAAACCACAAGCACTGCTGGAAAGTCCAAACACAGGCAAACTGTGACCAGCAGGCTGCCTGCTTAAATAGGCCCAGAAGATGGGTCATGTGACTTGGCCAGCGTCACGTGACCCAACTCAGAAACTTAAAACACATAAGCACTGACTAATGGGCGTCGGCGCTCAGCTCCCCTTCTGCTTGTTGTCCAGGGGATGGAGGAAGCTGACCGTGCTTATGAAGCACGCGTCGCTGGGTCCTCCAGTACCCTGGTTGCTAGGGGAAACGACCTGTTCAGAGCTAGACACGGGAGCCCAGCGGCGCAGTAAGGATGAGGCGCGTCGCCGGCTTGCCTTGAGAGTTTGCTGTTTGTGGCATTTGGAAAAGTGTAGTAGTTGTATTGTTTAGGTTGGCAACATGATAAGAAGGAAGAAGAGTGGCCAGGAAGGGAGTCAACAATGGAATACACAGCCCGATGTGGCAGACGATTGTTGGGAGGGGAGCGTTCCCTCCCGGCAATTGCCTGCCCGCTAGTGGAGGAGACCGCCGCTGCTTTTACATGCAGCGATTTCCTCAGCAGAATGGGGAGGAGCAATTGCTATGCCATCGCTGTATAGTGGTTTGCCTGCGGCAGATCGTGACACCACGATCTGCCGCCTGCAAACAAAATAATTTTTTAACATGTCAAAATATTTGGATTGCTCCATGAATGAATGTTTGCTAGTTCGTCGGACAGTCGGCGGCAGTATTATACTGCAAGATGAACGCTAACGAGCGTTCATATGAATGCTCGTTAGTGATCATCTGCCAAAAAAATCGGCAGGTGTAATACAGGTTTAACTCAGTTTTTGCAAGGACACTTGGGTCCAGGCAGGCGGTCATCAGCAGATGAAAATGAAGGAGTGGAAGAGTGTTTAGATAAAGCTGAGCCACAACATGTCAAATACCGTACTAAAGAGGAGCCAGATCTAGCATATGACTGGTACTGTAATGGTGGTTTACTGTAGGTGGGTGCACAAAGCTATGTCTACATTGCTCCTCTGTAGCATGGCAAGGTAATGTATATGGTAGTTATAGAGCAATGGCGTAGCTATAGGGGAAGCAACTGCTTCTGGGCCCGGGAGCAGTAGCAGGGATGTGGCCAGCAGGGTGCTATGTTAATGTTTTTTTCATTTATTTTATATTTTCCCTGTCTCCCTGTCTGAGGCTGTGCTCCTCTGTGCTGCTGCACTCTGTTATCTGATTGGTGGAGCAGCAGAGATCGGAAGCTGCTTCTCCACCAATCATTTCAACTGACTGCTGCCGACCTCCTGCTTAGGACTCACTACCAGGTTGACCAAAATGGTGAGTCTGGGCCCCCACTTGCCCTGTACTGTGCCCCCCCTTGCCCTATACTGTGCCCCCTTGCCCTGTACTGTGCCCCCTGCTCTTTACTGTGCCCCCCCTGCCCTGTACACACTATGCTGTACTGTGCCCCCTCTGCCATGTACTGTGCCCCCCTGCCCTGTACTGTGCCCCCTGCCCTGTACTGTGCCCCCTGCCCTGTACTGTGCCCCCCCTGCCCTGTACTGTGCCCCCCCCTGCCCTGTACTGTGCCCCCCTGCACTGTACTAGGCTCACTACCATGTATTTGTCCACCACCCTTTACTGTGCCCCCGGCCCTGTGCCCTATTCCCTGCACTATGCCCCATTATAATACCGTGTAGGAAGCATATTATAGGAGTATAAGGAGATACCCCTGTACTGTGCCTACTAACCTGTACTACTCCCTCTTATACCCTGTATTGTGCCCCTTTACCATAACCTGTACAGTGCTCCTAGTCATACCCTGTACTGTGCCCTCTTATACTCTACACTGTGCCCCTGGTCATATATTCTACTGTAACTACTCTGTTATCCAGTCACTGTATGGCGGTGTTATCCAGTAATTGTATGGCGGCATTATCCAGTCACAATATGGTGGTGATATCCAGGCACTTTATGGCCATGTTATCCAGTCACTGTATGGCGGTGTTATCCAGTCATTGTATGGCGGTGTTGTTTAGCCATTTTATGGCGGTGTTATACAGTCACTATATGGTGGTGCTATCCAGTCACTTTATGGCCACATTATCCAGTCACTGTATGGTGGTGTTATCTGACCATTGTATGTCGGTGTTATCCAGTCACTGTATGGCAGTGTTGTTCAGTCATTTTATGGCAGTTATCCAGACACTATATGGCAGTTGTTCAATCACTGTATGGTGGTATTATCTGGCCATTGTATGGCAGTGTTGTTCAGTCATTTTATGGCAGTTATCTAGTCATTGTATGGCAGTTGTTCAGTCAGTATATGGTGGTGTTATCCAGTCATGATATGGGGCTATAACGTTGTTTGTTATCCAGTCATGGTATGAGCTATTATCCAATATGGTGTTATTTAGTCTCTGTATGTTGGTAATATATAGTCACTAAATGTATTATTATTCAGGGATCGAACTAATATCTTTACAGTATATACTGTAGATTCCAGTACATGATACTGTGGAGTTCCCAATAGAGTAAATGAGCCTTGTAGAACACAGTCATTACCACTGATTACCAGGACCATAGATTCCTGTTATTAAAAAAAAAAAAAAAAAAAAAAAAAAAAAATGTTGAAAATGTATACTTTTTTTTATACTCTCTTTGCAGGATACAAAAGCGTTGTGGTGTGCTACGCTTTGGTATCCTTTTATTTCCAACGAATATGTAAAACGGATGGCAAAAACGTAATTTGAAACCACCCTTACATATGCACACATGCGATGCCAGGATAGTCATGGAGGAAGGGGGGGCCCCGTACAAAATTTTGCTGTGGGGCCCAGTCAGTTCTAGCTACGCCCCTGTTATAAAATCTGTCTTATCATACCTGAGGTCATTATGAGGTTCTTTGATTTGTGGGGGCATGTACTGTACTTGCACTGGACAGTAATAAACAGCATAGCAACAAATTTTTATGTTTATTTTTGTTTCTTTTACCTTTTAGCTGAGGTCCGAGAGAAGAGAGAAATGCCAAACTGGAGCATGACTGCTTCTGATTTCTATGGCTGGGTGGATGAACTGCGTAGACTGGCTGCTTATGACAAGACAAATGAAATGGCCCGGACCTACTGGGCTCATTTTCCTATTGCATCTCATTTAGGTTACGATGATCATGATGATGAATAGTTTCATCTGTGTTCTCAATACTGTATATTTGATGCTGTTGGTGTATTCATGCTACCACCAATTATTTCTATACTGTAGGTACACATAGGTAGTTAATTTCTAATACTGAAATGTAACAAACTGAACAGGATACTGTTATAAGGAAGGACGTAGTTAATATGTTTAATAATCCTGATATTTTGTAAAATATATTATCTACCAGTGGCCAGATCAAGTTTTTGAAGGCCTGTCAGTAAACAGAAAATTATATGAGGCCCTTTTATATGACCTAAAAATGTTTTAAATACTTTTTAATTAATAAAAAGAATCTTGTTAAGAATCTCATCTTATTCCTGGATGTTTGGGTGTATCTTATGCCCACAATGATAATGCCTTGCTTAAACCAATGAATGTCTACCAGGCTGGTACTACTAAAGGGTATTCTCATCTCAGACATTTATGGCATAACTCCCTCTCACTTATATGAGAGTACAGCATAGTAATCTCATCTGTTCCCGTAAACCTCTTACAGTAACAATTATATAACACCACCATCCGAAAGTTGAATAATATCATACCAGGACTAAATAACACCACAATAAAGTAACTAATACCACTACATATTGACTGAATAATACCTCTGTATCGCTGATGAATAAAAAAGCCAGTATGAGACCAATATTACCATACAGGTGGTCTACAAGCACAACAGAGCAGACGCATCTGGTGTCTTTTCCACTTTTTCATCCTGTCAGACCACTGTGATGATTTTTTTTTTTATAGCTACAACTTGTTTTTGCTGAATTTATTGCACAGACAACTTTGACTTCTTGTTTTTCCAGCATATCTGAACCCACTATAAGAACAATGGGGGTCATTTATCAATCTGAAATAGCCTAAATTAGGCATATTTCAGAGACAGATTGTGGTGCAACAGCTAGTTGCAACGCAATCTGCGACTTTTCCCTGCTCACGCCAGGTCAAAAATTGTGTGCTTGGAAGGGGAGGGGCCAGTAGGTCCATCTCATTTACCATTTTTGACACCTGTTTTAGGCGTAGAAATGGTCTAAATGTAAGCCAGCTAGGAAGTTGTCTTACAATTAGGCTGGTACTGGATGCACCGAAGTTATGTAGAGGCTGGCGCTCCACCGCCAGATATAGAGGTTCTTAACACCGGTCTTAATAAATGACCCCCAATATTTTTATTCCATTGCTATCCCTGTTGCCGATAGTTTTATCTAATTCAATATTGCGCCTGCTGTGCTGCCCAAAGTCTTCAACTGCTGTACCGCTAAAAAAAAATTGCGTTGCCCTGCTGCCACTTTTTCTTCTAACCTTAATGGAGCATGCACTCCCATTTATTTGCAGAGTGGCATGTGAAACAATGGTCTCTAGTAAAATGACCCCCATTATTTTTACCTAGTGTTTCTTAATAGTGTTTACAACCCCTGTGGGGATTCGCTCTGGTAGGCAGGGTAAGCGGACGCAGAACAGAGGCACAAAAACAGTTCTTAATCCAACTGCAGTGTTTTATTCACACACGCAGGTATCACAGTACATCAAAAACAACTTCACCTGAGTTGAAAAGTCCTGGTGCTAATTCACACCATGCTGCAGGTTCTGCATAAAGAGTCCATTTATAGAAACAAAATCCCCCTGTCCTCCCAGACAGGTCTTCAGCCTTCATCCAGGCCCCAGCCTTGTACCCCTACTGCAGTTTGGCTGGCTTTTTTAAAGTAGTTTGGTGTCAGCAAAACCTGGACCGGCACTTACAATCCAGTCCGATGCTTGACTTCACCTGGCTGTTAATCAGCCCAGCAGCACATGCTGGGAGGAAAATACCTTCCCTCAAGCAACAGACCTTTCACTGTGTCACACCCCATACAGACACAGTGTGAGCAGTATTGTATAAAGCTCTCTGGAATATTTCATGAAGAATTGGCACTGTGTATATTAATTATACAGTGACCAAGGCACAAAGTCACACACTGTAAAATCAAATGTCACTGTCAGCAATGTAATAACAGAATTAGCCAAGTGGAAAATATCAATTATACATCTACACCTGAGCACCATCTTACAGATACACAGGCTTTCCTCAAGTTATTTAGAAGATGTAAAATCATAACACTGAGAAACACATTTAATTTAGCAAGAAACTGGTCCTGCATAACTAATAACTGCAAGCACAAATGTTAGGGGAAAGTTGATACAATGTAAACTGAATACTATGGAGGAGATGCACTAAGCTAAATGCAGAATCCTTGCTTAATTGGCTTAAAAAAACTAACATACTTGATTTGCCCTACAATAATTACACAGATATAAATATCCAGAGAAATCCCCGTGTGTAAGATGGACAGCAGTTAGACAGGGTGGTGGTAGTGACTCAATAAGGTCCTTGTAGGTTGTCACAGGTATCTGAGCCATGCAGACTATAGTGCATCCCACGGATTCTGGAGGGTGGATGGGGAGGATCCATAAAGAGAACATGACAATGGAGGTGGACCCACAGATGCTCAAATGGGTTCAGGTCTGGAGAATTAGGGGGCCAGAGTTGCACATGGAAGTCTTGGTCATGCTGTTCCAACCAATGACGGACATTTCTAGGTGTGTGACATGTCGAATTGGCTTGCTGGAATATCCAATCAGCCCCAGGGAAGACAATCGGCATACGTGGGTGTACAAGATGTGCAAGGATGGGTTCATACCAAAATTGGTTGAAAATGCCTTCCACATGGATGAGTGGGCCCAAAGAATGCCACGAAAACATTCCCCAGACCAAAACGCTGCCACCTCCAGCTTGTGTTCTTCGAGCAATGGTTGCAGGGTGTTTGTTCTCTGATGTTTCTAACCTGACAAGAGGGGTGCACCATCAATGAGGCCAGGTAAGGCGATCACCTCAGGCAGCTCCAGGTAGGGGCAAGAGGGGGGCAGGGAAGGGCCATGGGCAATGAGCGCTTTCATTGTGGCAAAGGGGTTAGGTTCCGAAACTGGCATTGGGAAGTTGGGGCGCCGTTCAGTTTTCACCTCCGGCAGCAGAAAGGCTAGGTGCACCCCTGCTTGACAAGCCAATGACCTTCTGTTGGATGAAGCAGAAAGCATGATTCATTGGACAAGCCAAACCTTTGCCAATCGGCAGGGGTCCAATTCCGATACCGCTGTAAAATTTAAGCCATTCTGCTGATGCTACTTTGCTAACAAAGGTGCAGTGACCATCCGTCTGCTTTGGAGCCCCATACGCAGTAGGATTCACAAAACTGTTGTTTTAGAGACATGTCTGGTAGCCCTTTAGTTTGTTTTAGTATAAACCTATTGACATATTCTCTTTAAACTTGCTTAAGTTATAATGGAATCAGAATATGGCAGGACCATTTTAACGTGAAGCCACATTCAACATATGATACCACAGACACTGTTGGTCATTGGCACATTTGATTGTCTGAAAGATCCAGCCAATCATTATAAGCATTTTGTTAGCAAAACACTTGCATGACTGAATTACATGCAATGATTGGCAAGTAGCGCCTCTCTACAGTTCAGTATGGTACAGCAATATGTTCTGTACTGCTTTTTATCTGTGCCAGGATGGACTGCTTCATTTTATAGTTGCACTATATGTACTGTACAGGACCCCTAAGAAGCTCCTGTCCTGTTTTATATCTTCTAGCCTTTCTCACTGTGAGAACTGGCTGTATTAGTTATCTGCCTAATTTTCTTTGTTATTTTACATTGTTTTGGGTTGACATCTTGGGGCTTTGGAGCCAATGTCTAGTTCTCCCATATAGTTATGGTTAAAAGTTACAGTAGTTGTCCTGGAACCAATTAATAGTGCAGCTTGAAGGAACATGCTACTCTTATGTGGCAGGGAGGTCTTTGGAGTTTCATAATAGCAGATTATTAGTTGCTAGTATTTATCCTGATTATTTGGACTTCCACTGTCCATGCAATCCATATATGTTATATATAACCAGGAATATATTAAATGAGTGTCCTTTATTTGATGAAAAAGGTAAAACCTTAGTCGATTTAGCTTGCACCGCCTTGCTGCGGGTTCGTTTCAGCGTGCCGGCTTCTTTGTGCATTCACCAGTGCAGTCAGTCAGTATCTCTTTCTCTGGACAAGTTCATTCAAGACAGGGAGCAGTAGCACTCCCCGCTCCCATTTTGCTGACAGTGCAAAAAATCTCATCTTGCCCTGTCTCTTTGCACCTATGCTGTGGCCCACAAACTGCTGTTGCTTGTGCCGATGACATAATTCCAATGGAAAGTGGAGGTACTGGTGGTTTAAGAGAACAAGGAGGAACGATTCCATGTGGAATGACATTGGCGCAGGCGCTAGACGAGATGTTTTGCACTATTGATAAAATGGGAGGGGGAAGTGTACTGGGCATCGGGGCATATCTGTAAAGGAGCTCTTAGCTCTACAGCCAGCCCTTCCATGCTCCAACTACAGATAACTAAAAATTAAAAATTACTACACAGCTAAACCAGCTAAAAATATGATCAAGCCTGGTTTAATACAGTTGATCATGCTGTCAGAGGCTCTTTAACCCTTACTTCTATCAACATATTTATGAGGAAAGTATTTGGTTTCCTGAGTTAGGGTACCGATAAAGGACAACTCTAGAAAAAAAGATGTTTCTCACTGCACTTATTTATTGTTTGCTCAGCGCAGTCCGAATTGTCTTAGATGCATCTTACTAATCAGCAATTGCCATGATAACCTCATATAGCATGTTAAGGGTGTAAGCTTATATTACACCTGCAGATAATCGTGAAGATTATCGCTAACAAGCATTCGTATGTGTGAGATAGGTAAACAACTCTCATTGTGTGAACTCTGTGTTTGTGTAAATGAAGTGAAATGATCTGGACTGACATTCTGCTGTTTGGCCACAAGATGCCACTGTTTCCTAAGCATAGCTAAAAAGGACTGCATTCCTAGATTCATCTGATGTTAAAAAAAACTCTCAGGGGTGGAGTTATAAGCCTGTAAAGGAAGTGAAGGATCCTCCATGGTAGAGTGAAGCTGAGAGAGACACTGAGAACCTGTGTGAGGAAAGAATCCATTGACATCCAGCTGTGGGAGCATCCTTCTGTGACCAGAGCTGCAGCCAAGTGAAGCTGATTGTGTCCAAGACTCTGATCCTGTCCAGAGAAAGAAGGATTGCTGCCAGGAACGCTTATGAGAGCTGAGGAGCAAAGCAACACACCATCCACCGGAGGACTCTGCGTTTGGTAGCACAAGGGTCTTGTCAGCATCTGTCAGCATTATCCAACACATTCCAGAACTGTAAGGGTTACATAGCATCATAAATCAGTATAATGCTATGTAACTCCCGTTCAGTGCCGGGAGCTCAGTACACTGCAAACGATGCGTGAGACGTCCGAGTATCCCGCTCGTGTGAAAGGGGCCTTAGACAGATACTCTGCCAGATCATCACTAATGAGCATTCGTAGTGTAAACGGCCGCTGATTACCCAATAAACAAGCAAAGGCTCATTCATCGGTCAATTGAAATCTTTCAACAAGTTTAAAAATCAGTTCAGAAGTGTGATCTCTTGTCCCCATACTGAGGAGGAGATTGCTGCATGTAATGTCAGTAGTCTCCTACACTGAGGAGCAGGCAATTATCAGAAAGGAATTCCTCTTTCCTGACAATTGCCTGCATAATCTGGCTAATAAAGCCTTAGGCCTAATGCACACAAACGTGCCGCAGACGGATCCAGACCCATTCAGCGCACCGCAAAAAAAATAGAACATGTCAAGTGAATGTGTTTGCTTGCCAGGCTTGGCCGGGCAATGGCCGCGGGCATGAGGCCCTACTCATATATTCAGTATAAGAGCTGGAAGTAATTACCAAAGTAATTAACCAAGCAATTAATATTATGGACAGTCAGATAGTGCTGGTGGGACCAAAGACCATATTATAAGTATACTTTTAATATCGTCTTTTTGGAATAAATAAAATAGAATTAAAGGGGTTGTCCAAGTTATATTTAAAGGGTTTCTGTCACCAGAAATCACCCTATTAAACCAAGTGTCATTTGCAATGAGCAAATGACACTTGATGACAGTAATGTTAGTCTCATATTTCTCCGTCCAGCAGTTTAGCCAAAAAATAAGTTTTTATAATATGCAAATGACCTCCCCTAGGTGCAGTAGGCGTGAACCTGCACCTAGTAGAGGCCGTAATAACGCCTCTTACCACGCCTCCGTAGCGCTGATTGACAGGGCCGGGCAGCCAGCTCTTTCGGCTCCCGTCCCTGTACGATCCCGAAATCCCGCGCCTGCGCACTGCGGTAGTACATCCGCGCACGCGCGTTGAGAGCCTACGGCCGCCCGGGTCCCGGCTCCTTCAACGCGCGTGCGCGGATGTACTACCGCAGTGCGCAGGCGTGGGATTTCGGGATCGTACAGGGCCGGGAGCCGAAAGAGCTGGCTGCCCGGCCCTGTCAATCTGCGCTACGGAGGCGTGGTAAGAGGCGTTATTACGGCCTCTCCTAGGTGCAGGTTCATGCCTACTGCACCTAGGGGAGGTCATTTGCATATTATAAAAACTTATTTTTTGGCTAAACTGCTGGACGGAGAAATATGAGACTAACATTACTGTCATCAAGTGTCATTTGCTCATTGCAAATGACACTTGCTTTAATAGGGTGATTTCTGGTGACAGAAACCCTTTAATGATGACCTATCCTCAGGATAGGTCATCAATATCAGACCGGTGAGGGTCCGACACCCAGCACCCCTTGTCGATCAGCTGTTTGAAGAGAAGAAGCGCGCCGTGCCAGCGCTGCCACCTCTTCATTGTTTACCTGCTTCACGTAACATCAGTAGCGGTGAGCAGGTATAATTACACCCAAGCCGTTCCATTCATTTCAATGGGACGACTCGTTCCTATACAAGTCTATGGGAATGAGCCGTTCCATTGAAATGAATGGGACGGTTAGGTGTAATTACACCTGCTCACCACTGCGGATGTTACGGCAAGCAGGTAAACAATGAAGAGGAGGCAGCGCTGGCACTGCCCGCTCCTCCTCTTCAAACAGCTGATCGGCGGGGATGCCGGGTGTTGGACCCCGCCGATCTCATAGGATAGGTCATGAATAAATATAACTTGGACAACCCCTTTAACAAATACCTGCATGGCCCTACTTATTGTTTATGATGCATAAGCAGCCACATAGCATTAACTGCTGTGATGTATTATTCAAGATGTGACCGCTGAGACCTGTCACTGGCTGCAGTGGTCATAGGATCAAGCCACTTCCTGGTCCTGCAGGGACAAGAAGCAGCTGGGAACAGGGCTGTGGTGCAGACAGATGAGTGATTTTTATTGTGTTTTTTAATGGGGCACACGTTGGGAAGATAGGGGTTGTATGCTCGACAAACCCTTTAACATAAGTAAAAGAAAGAATTTTCTTAATATGTAGATAAATCCATATTAACAGTTCTATAACATTTAGTGAAAGCCTTATGGACCGTTAAGGTGAAGTCATAATTCAGCTACAAGTCCTGTCCTGCTAGTATCCATATTAGCCCTGCAGTGGCTTTTGACTTTGAGAAGAGTTTTCTTACATTAAGACACTGTACGTATGCTTTCTTTAGACCCTTGACATAAAAGTTAAGCCTGGGGGCCACAGGTGTTACATATACACTTTTTGTACAACATGATGAAACTCAACTTTAGCTAATTTTCAGTTTAAGAACTTTTACAAAGGGCTCACGCACACAAACCTTTTTTTTTTTTTTAAGCAGTTTTGTCTGATCCAAAATAAATGTTTGCAAACCCAAACCAAGTTGTCTACTTTTCTCAAATTGTTAAATATTGTTTGAAGAATTGAGAATGATGCCCTAGGTCTGGCCACTTTACCATTCAGGAGTTTGAGAGAGCTGGGAGACAACCCTTGTAAAGCCACTTTTAGGGTGCCTGCACACAGTGTAGATTATGCGCCAATTTTTTGTGGAAAAACAGCAGCGTAATACATTACTAGAAAAGTGTATGTGATTCGACAATTCTCATGTACACTTTGCTTTTATTCTTAGGTGCAGTAATTGACCTGCCATGCAGATTTTGAAATCTGCACGTCAGCAGTTTTGGGTGCGTTTTCTCCTTTTTCAATGGCAGGGTGAGATCTGCAGAAAATCCACATGAAATCTGCATCAAAAACCGCATACAAAATGCCATAAATATGTAGTGCCTATGTGCGTTTTTTTGTGCAGTTTTGGTGCAGATTTCACGTGGATTTTCGGCACAAAAATCTGCACGATGTGCAGCAAACCTGAACCAAGTCTGCTTAGAGTCTTCACACACGTTTGTTTTTTTTGTTTGTTTTTTACCAGTATGCCTATGCATTGTTGTAGGGCACCTGCATTTTTTGTAAGCTTTTTGTGGCATTTTTTTTTCTAAATGGCTGTGCAAACTTGCTTTTTTTCCTGGCTTTTTCCCTATAATGAAAGGGATGTAAAACTCCAGAAAGAAATGCCAAGGGCTACTGCATGCTGTAAACAAAAAGAAGGCAGAAGACATAAAACACCACCTAATCAACAAAAAAAAAAAATCAGTAAGCAAAAAATCCATGTGTCTCCTGTGTTTCATATTTCCCCTAGACCTTTAGGTAACATTTGGAGTTGGCATTTTTCAAACCAACCAAAAAATTAAAAAATTCTGAAAAACACCAGAAAAAAACGTATGTCGTCACCCCCCCCCCCCCAAGCTAGTGCAATAGTGCAACATGCATTCTGCGGGCAAAGATCTTAGCATTGCTAAGCTACTCTACTGTGTGTTGCAAATTTGCAACATAATGAATGTGATTGGGATTAAATTGCGACTTGCATTTTGTTGCGGCCCCAAACCATTCTCATTCTATTATGTAGTGATGTATAGGCACATGGGGGGGAATTTATCATTAGGAGAATATTTGAAGTCAGTTTTGCTTCAGTCTGTGTTGGAGTACTTTCTGCCACATTTATCAAACGTCACAGGTTGTTTGATAAATGAGGCTTGTCCTTAAACCTAACACTTCTGTCTAGAGAAGCTACTCCACTTTTCCTACTCCACCCTCCTCCTGGAGTGAGATTGCGACTATTTTGCGACTTTTTTAAAAAAGTCGCAATGATAAATCTGGAGTGAAACTCATTAACATGGATAACCACACCCACTTTTCCACCCATATTACAAACTGGAGTGAGTTGTGTACACATGCAAAAAGTCGCAAAAAAATGCGCAAAAAAGTCGCAAAAGCCCTATCGTGCGACTTTTTGAAGACAGAATTCTGGAGTGAAGGTGTGATAAATCAGGGCCATGGTGATGCTGCTATCTTCGACTGCGCAATGTATGCCACAGCCAAAATCGCCATGTTTCTTTACCACCTTGAATTAGTTCTTAAAGGGATCGTCTCACTTCAGCAAGTGGCATTGATCATGTAGATAAAATTAATACAAGACACTTACTAATGTATTGTGATTGTCCATATTTCCTCCTTTGTTGGCTGGATTCATTTTTCCATCATTTCATCCATACACTGTTTGCACACTATAGGAAAATGTGCTGACCTCTCTGGTGGCTGGGGCCATGGAACAGCACATAGGCTAGTGCTTTTTTCTATAGTGTGCAAGCACGACCACCACTACTGGATTGCAGGGTGGTCATAACCATGGAAACGAGCAGTGTATAATGTGATGAAAAAATGAATCCAGCCAGTAAAGGAAGCAATATAGACAATTACTATACATTAGTAAGTGCCTTGTATTAACTTTCTCTACATGATAAATGCTATTTGCCGAAGTGAGACAATGCCTTTAATGCTAGCTTCAGCCAATAAGATAAGTGATACATGAAATCATCCTGCGTGCCTTTTTCCAAGATCTTAGATAACCCTAAATTTACCCATTTTCCTTCTTCCTTTTATATTTCTGCTAGCACAACTTTACTTCTTCTAGATTCCACTGCTGACCTACTTTAAGTACATATCCATAATGTATTTCACAAAAGACTTGACCTCACCATGATCCTGCCAAGATTTTCTGCTGACATTGACATTTTTTGGAAACTTGTCAAATACAAAGTAAAAACTCATTTTCTCATGCATTTCTATTCAACTGAATAATAAAAAAAACTGCACCGTCTTTGTGGAATATTCAAGTATAGATCTGTTTAACATCATACTATCTGGTATCGTTGGCCAGCAGCTCATTTTCATTCATTTTCCGCCATAGTCAGTGAAAGGGATGATTAGTGGTGATGTGTGACTTCAGCTGGATTTGAATGAAGTCATCCAAAGATTTAGGGATCAATTAATACAAAGAGGAAAATGTGCAGGAAGTGCTGAGAGTCGCATGTGTTGGATTGCATGTCCGTATCGGAATGTCGCTTTCATCCAATATAAAATCTGAATGTACAGTATGGCCAGATGAATAGGAAAACTGTCAAAATGGAAAAGCAATAAAACAATGGCTGCTTTTCAGGGATAATGTTAAATACAGACCTTATCATAACGAGCATTTTCCACTTCGAAGAATACTGTTAAATCATTTAACCATCCCCAGTAAATATACTGTGAAAACGTATTTACCCTCTTCCCAAATTCTTCTATTTTTATATTTGTCACACTTAAATGTTTCAGATCATCAAACCAAATGATGATTTAATGTATTAAAAGAAACAATACATTCAGCCAGGGGCGGACTAGGAACTTAAAGTGGCCCTGGAAAATATACTAAAAGTCCGGTCCAAATTGATGGAAGGCAGGGCTAGCAATACAATATTGTGGCACATTATACCACCCCAATTGCTGCCAGCAGCACAAAATACATCCCCAAAAACTTCCACTGGCCGGCCATGAGGAGGGCCCAGGTGGCCCACTGAGCATCAGGCCACCAGAAAATTTCCCTGTAAGGTCTATGGCCAATCCACCCCTGCATTCATCCCTACCTGGCCTTGTGTGGAAAAGTAATTGCCCTCTTAGCTGAATCAACCAGACGAGTGAGTGTCACACACCAGACTCGCAGAGCAGCACCCGTCCTGAACTTCCAGCACTGCTGGGGTCACATTTCATTATATTGATTTATGATGCTATGTAATCCTTACAGTTCTGTAATGTATTGGATAACACTAACAAAATATTTAAAGGGAACCTGTCATCTCCGAAACACCCCCTGAACTAGAGTAAGAGATGTATAGTGTAAGTGATGCTGAATCCGAATATGTAATTTTTATCTTCATACTCACTTCCATTCCGACGCTGTGCTCCCACAAACCAGCAGTAAAATGCATTGAGAGGACTCTTCTTTGAGTCCTCTTCATTATGTGAGTGAGCACTGGAGTCCACTGAGTGCATTTTACTGCTGGTTTTTGGGTTTGGGTTTTTCCATCAGAATGGAAGCGAGTATGAAAATAAAAATTACATAACCGGACTCTACATCACTTACACTATACACCGCTTACTCTAGTTTGGAGGGTGTTTCAGAGCTGACAGATTCCTTTTAAAACATTTTTTTTTTTACTTTTTATCCCGTCTTTAGATTGCATTTCTCATGTTCTGCTGTGATTTTACACAGCAGATTATGAGGAATTCAGAGGCAGATTTATCAAACTGGTGTAAAGTAGAACTGGCTTAGTTGCCCACAGCAACCAATCAGATTCCACCTTTCATTTTCCAAATAAGCTGTGAAAAATGAAAGGTGGAATCTGATTGGTCGCTATGGGCAACTAAGCCAGTTCTGCTTTACACCAG